>CP106723.1:13227011-14661916 GCA_025506655.1 Gossypium rotundifolium | reverse complement strand
ATGGATACCTATACTTGATCGTCAATTTATTCAACTGCCTATAATCAATGCACATATGCATCGACCCATCCCTCTTCTTGACGAACACTCGGTCGGATAAATCCCGATCCAACAATTCTTAAATTTGAGCTTTAAGCTCCGCTAACTCCTTCGGTGCCATTCTATAAGGAGCAATAGACATTGGAGCCATTCCGGGTAAAAGCTCAATGCCAAATTCTACTTCCCGATCTGGAGGTAGACCCGAAAATTCTTCAGGAAAGACATCTGAAAATTCTTTCACCGTTCTCACCCCTTCCACCGATAATTCCTTGGCATCCAAAGCACTAATGAAGGCTAGGAACGCTCAATACCCTTTCCGCACCAACTTCTCTTCCTTTAAAGCAGATACCACATTATAACAACCACTAGTTTTCTTTCAGCATTCCCCGGGGTGTTGTTTCCCACAGTCGGCACAGTCTCGACTCTGATTGGTAGTCACAAATGCTCTAACTCGAGCTAGCTCATCATTTCGAGGCCAACCTTTTAGAAGAACCCAAGTACTTAAAGTCCCTCTTGCCTCTGACTCTTTCTCAGTTCTAGCGTTCTGAGTTCTTAACCTCTTCGGCTATCTTGGCTTTCTCCACAAGCGTGGCAAAAGTCCTTACTTTTGTGGGGCTATCAGTACCCACAACTCATCATTCAGCCCATCTTCAAAGCGTACACAACGCTCATGATTCATTGGCACTATAGTCCGAGCATAACAACTCAAGCATAGAAATTCTGCCTTATAAACTGCCACCATCTTATTTCCTTGAACCATATTCAGGAATTCCTTCCTAGGGCATCCACATAACTTGTCCCTACATACTTCCCTTGGAAAGCAGCTTTGAAGAAATCCCAAGTGACAAATGCAACCTCAGTGCCTTCTCGAACCGTAAACCACCATTGATACACCTCGTCCCTTAGCAAGGACACCGCTCCTCTCAGTTTCTGCTCGACGGTGCAGTCTAGATCATCCATAATCCGCTCTACAGCCTCGAACCAATATTTTGCAACATTCAGAGCTACATCGGAGACACCTCTAAAAACCTCGGCACCACTTAATTTAAGTCATTCCGATATTGATCCACAAACTGCTGGGCTAGTTCTAGTCCCAGCAACCCTTTCTAGGACTTGCAACATTGCTTGAGTCAAAGCAATGTCCTCTCTCATAAGGTCATGTGATCCAGTCTCACTCCCGAGTGACGCAGGTGCGTCCATTTCCGGTATATGACCTGGCGTGTAACACCCCAAACTTGGCCCAAACACTAGTACCGGATCTGGTATGAAACTAAGAAAATTTTTGTAAAACCAATCGTGTTGTCAGAAAGCCCAAATAAGAATTATATAAAATGTGCCTTATTAATCGAAAGCCCAAAACTTAATTACATGTCCTTGAAAGAAATTAAAACAAGAAAAATACTAAAGGCCCATATTAAATCTAAAATGTAAACAAATGGCCCATGGCCTTATTACAATGTAGTTTAAATCCATCATATAAAGTACTTTAAAAAAAACTAATATGGGGAACTTGTCGCCGGATCCACCTTCTTATGCATGGCCACCTTGCGCTCCACTCCGGCACGGTCCATCGCACTAATTGTCACCTGAAAGGTTAGTTTAAAGGGGGTGAGTCGCGAGACTTGGCGTGCAACCCTCATGCACCACTAGACATGGGCCTCATTAAACATAATAATAATTTCATTCACATGGAAACATATAATATGCAAAACCCAACCCAATTGCCTAGGTTTCCATCCGCTACACGCCCCCGTACCAACCAACACACCATAGGGGATTTCTACAATCAACCTACACCGCTACTCTCTAAGATGGCAGTCATGCTGCTCATCAACATATATTGGCCGAAGCCCGTATAACAAATCATAGCATTAGTAACTACGCTAATTCACGGTAAAAACCGTTACTCATATACATATACATATAACTTCCTCCTTTCATCACCCAACCCATGCAACATGCACAATAATTTAAAACATGTACAATAGTTTACTTGTAACATATAGTCAAATTATTTACTAACCTGGGGGTCCGTCGTTTAAATCTGAGATTTTGGCTTTTAATGTAACATGTAAATCTTATAAACTCATATACATATATATATTTATTATTAATCAGATCTAGACGGTAGGGAAGTGTTACACACCTGATTCGCGTACTAAGGCTTTCGCTATGTCTACGTTACTATCACTTGAAACAATTACTATTGGCCCACAATCTGACTTCGATTTTGGCCCACACCCGTTAATCAATCTCAAGACCAAACAGATCGCTTCTTGAATTTGGGCGATGGTTTCAGATCCAACCTTCTACGCTTGATGTTAGTTGAGTCCATAACAATCCCTTAATCACTAAACCAAATAAAGCGATGAGATCTAACTCATTAGTTAAATGTGACCTTTAAAACGAACACTTACCTAGTTAACTGAATCTCGAATATCTTTTAGAAATTGTCAACACCAACCTTCCTACATTCGACCATCAACCAAATATCAAACCAACTGATACACACATTCAGCCTAACCCTAAATAGTTTTCAGCCAAAGCACAGAGAATCATGGAAGGCCATTCGGCCACACTTACCACTACCTACCTTCGATTTTTCCACCAAATCGACTTTAATAGGATAGTTTCGACTTCTAAGAGTAAAGAGTATAATCGACAGGGCCTTGGAAAGAATGATTTAGATTAGGAGTTTGATAAAAATAAAGGAATCACAGAAAAGGAAAAATCCCAAAACTCACTTGATTACTAAGGAGTATACGGCTTACAGTGCACCTTTGGGAAAACAGAGATCTCCCTTGTAGATTCGGCTATAGAGGAAGAAGATAGGCACTAAGAGCATTCGACTTTCAGAAGGGTTTTTGAGGAGAGGAGAAACACTAAGGAGTTTCGGTTAGAAGAGAGAAATCAAGGCAAGTGAGTGAGGAGAGTTTCGGCTAGAGAGGAAAAGTATGAAAGAAAAGAGAAGCAAATAGAAGAAAAAGATGATTTCTCCTATTAAATTTGGCACACACACACCAACACATAGAGTTGGAGTTTCTGCCAACTCTTTCCCTCCTGATAGCCATCATCTCACCCGAGAACCTCAATCCTTATCTTACCCTTTTAAAGAGCCCTCACTAAAGCCAACTCCTCCATCCTTCTTTATCATCTTTTATTACTTAAATAAAAAGAAATAAAGCTCCTTAATTAGTAGCCTAATGCCATCCACCCCTTCCCATTTAAGTGTCGAATTTGACCCATTTTCTAAGGCCCAATCGGCCACATAAGGACCCAAATTCCTCTCCCTTATGGCGCCACCTTATGCCCACTTAATGCACTTTAATTCTTTGGGCCACAAACCCAGCTTGTCACTTAATTAACCATCTTCTTAAATTGTAAGCTAACACCATTTATTAGCCACCTAACCCAAATTTTTAAAGCCCAATATTTCACTTTAAATTATCTAGAGCACTAACTTTAACCTTAATCCAAATATTTAATCAAAAAGTCAGTCCAACCTTTGCAATCTCAATTTAACATATTAGACTATCATTTAAATGCGTAGGCCCACTTTAAGGATGTTACAGTTCTACCCCCTTAAAATAAATTTCGGCCTCAAAATTTACCTGGTCAGAAAAGATGGGGATACTGCTGGCGTATAACATCCTCTGGCTCTCACGTCGCCTCTTCTGCGCCGTGATTCTGCCATAAAACTTTAACCAACAGAGCAGACTTCCTTCTCAATACTTTCACATCTTGATCCAGAATTTGTATTGGTTCCTCCTCAAAGGACAAGTCCGGCCTTACTTCTATCTCTTCTACCGGCACTACGTACGATGGGTCATATCGATAACGTCTCAGCATTGAGACATGGAACACGTCATGTATCTACTCCAACTCTGAAGACAACTCCAATCGATAAGCCACCGGGCCCACATGTTCCAGTACCGATAAGGCCCAATAAACCGTGGACTTAACTTCCCCTTTCGACCAAACCTCATTACCTTCTTCCACGGAGATACCTTCAAGAAGACTTGATCACCTATCGTGAATTCCCCTCCTTCCGCTTTAAATGCGCGTAAGACTTCTATCGATCTGACGCTTCCTTTAGCCAAGCCCGTATTAACTTCACTTTCTCCTCGATTTTTGAAACTAATTCTGGACCTAACACCTTACGTTCACCCAACTCCGTCCAACATGTTGGAGTACGACATCTCCTTCCATATAACGCTTCATAAGGCGCCATCTGAATGCTAGCTTGATAACTATTATTATATGAAAATTCTGCCAAGGGTAAATACTCTTCCCAACTGCCCCTAAAGTCGATGATGCAACCCCTTAGCATATCTTCCAAGATTTGAATTACCCTCTCGAACTGACCATCAGTCTGTGGGTGAAAGGCAATACTAAAGTTTAACCTTGTTCCCATTGCTTGATGAAGAGCCTTCCAAAATCGTGACGTGAACCTAGGGTCTCTATCTGATATGATCGACACTGGGACACTATTCAATCTTACAACCTCAGCCACATACAATTTAGCCAGCTTTTGTAAAGATAAGTCCACTTGAACTGGTATGAAGTGAGCAGACTTTGTCAGTCGGTCAACAATCACCCAAGTGGGTGTAAGGGGTAATCCACTAACAAAATCCATCGTGATTCTCTCCCATTTCCATTGGGGAATCTTTACCGGCTGTAACAATCCCGATGGCCCTTGGTGTTTAGCTTTGACCTACTGACACATCAAGCATTTTCCTACGACTTCTGTTACCTCTTTCTTCAGACTTGGCCACCAAAATTATTCTCGCAAATCACGGTACATCTTGACTCCTCCAGGATGCATAGCATAGGGGCTACTATGCGATTCTTGAAGAATCCTTTGTCTTATCTCATCATCCTTAGGCATGCAAATCTTCCCACGATAACACAGAACTCCATCCTTGTTCAGACTATAGTCCTCTATTTTACCATCCCTCACTTGTAATAGTCGAGCACTCAAGTCTTTATCTCCTAACTGCTTATCCTTAACCTGACTAACCCATGTTGGCTTTACTTGCAACTCAGCTAGCAAACTCCCATCGTCGAATAGACTCAAATGAGCAAACATGGCTCTTAACTCCGATACTACCTTGCGGCTTAACGCATCTACTACCACATTCGCCTTTGCAGGGTGATATTCAATCGAACAATCATAATCCTTCAAGAGCTCGATCTACTTACGTTGTCTCAAATTCAGCTCCTTTTGGGTAAGAAGGTACTTCAGACTTTTATGGACGGTGTAAATTACCGACTTCTCCCGTATAAATAGTGCCTCTAAATCTTTAAGGCAAACACTACCGCCGCCAACTCCAAGTCATGTGTGGGGTAGTTCAACTATGAGGTCTCAACTATCGAGATGCATACGCCACCACCTTTCCTTCTTGCATCAGCACACACCCTAAACCCGTGTACGATGTATCTCAGTAGATAATAAATTTCTTTTCTGCTTTCGGCTAAATTAATACTGGCGCTTCCGTCAGGATTCTCTTTAGCTTCTCAAAGCTCTCTTGCTATTTGTCGGTCCAAACAAACAATACTCCCTTCCTCAACAACTTAGTCAGAGGAGCTGCTATTAGAGAAAACCCTTCAACGAACCTTCGGTAATACCCTGCTAAGCCTAAGAAACTCCAAACCTCCGCCATAGACTTTGGTGGTTTCCAATCCAATACAGCCTCTACCTTTCGAGGGTCTACCCTGATTCCCTCGGCTGAAACCACATGTCCTAAGAAAGTCACTTCCTTCAGCTAGAACTCACACTTACTGAACTTTGCAAACAGCTGCTTCTCCCTTAGAGTTTGCAACACCATGCGAAGACATTCGTCATGCTCCTCCTCCGACTTAGAGTAAACTAGGATATCGTCGATGAACACCACCACGAACCGATCAAGATATGGCTGGAACACCTGGTTCATCATATTCATAAAGGCTTCTGGTGCGTTTGTCAACCAGAATGGCATTACCAAGAACTCATAAGTATCGAGTCCGAAACGTCGTCTTATGAATGTCCCTTCTTTAACTTTTAATTGATGGTATCCAGACCTTAAGTCAATCTTAGAAAAGACCGATGCTCCTTTGAGCTGATCGAATAGGTCATCGATCCTTGGTAATGGTTACTTATTTTTTATCGTCAATTTGTTCAATTGACGATAGTCCACACACATACGCATGGATTCGTCCTTCTTCTTCACGAACAAGACGGCGCTCCCCATGGAGACACACTCGGTCGAATGAACCCACGATCCAATAGTTCCTGAATCTGAGCCTTAAGCTCCACCAACTACTTCGGCGCCATTCTATAAGGAGCGATAGATACTGGAGCTATACCCAAAAGAGGACTATTCCAAATTTTACCTCGCGATCCGGGGGTAATCCTAGTAATTCCTCTGGAAAGACATCCGCGAACTCCTTGACTGTTCGGACCTCATTAACAGTCACCTCCTTAACATCCAATGCACTAATAAAGGCTAGACATGTACTACATCCCTTCCGAATCATCTTAATAGCTTTTAAGGAGGATATCACGTTGGACAAGTAATTCCTCATTTCTCCTAACACAACCACCTCCCTGCCTTCTGGGGTACCCAACATCATACGCTTGTTCTCACAGTCCAACTTGGCACGATGCTTAGTTAACCAATCCATTCCCAACATGAGGTCAAACTCTCCAAATGGCAATTCCATCAAGTCTGTCGGGAACACTACCCCTTGAGTCTCTAAAGGTACTTCCCTAAACAGCTTATCCACTACCCTAGATTGTCCTAGGGGACTAACCACAGTCATCATCCTAGTGGTTATCTCATAATCTATACTTAAAGTCTTAGATACTGAGCATTCAACATAGGAGTGGGCTGATCCAATATCAATTAAAGCAAGAAAGGGTTATCAGCGAAAAGAAACATACCGATTATAACATCTGGTGCGTCACCATCCTCTCTTCGGTGAGTGGCATAAACTAAAACCGACTGCCTTACATCCGTATTACCTGTACCTCTACAGGATGCTCCACAACCCCGACCAAATCCATTTCTTCCTCTAGCTGCACCTCTACCCCTTGGTCCAGGCTGATCACCCCTCTTAGTCTGATTAGAACCTTGACCTGTTGGCACCCACGGTTCACCTGAGTACAATCCCTCATCAAATGTTCTGGGGACCCACACCTAAAGTATCCACCGATTTTCACTCTGCATTCCCCATAATGGGTTCTCCCACATATAGAACATGCTTGACTCTGGCCTGATGGAGTACGAGTTGGCCCATCAGTCTTAGGCCTCTTTTGAAAATTTCCAGTTGCTCTGGAGGGTCCAAAACTCCTCTTACTCCTACCCCGATCCTTATCCTTCTCTTGTTTCTCCACCCGTTTCACTTCCTCAGCTATTTTAACTTTATCCACTAGAACCGCAAAAATTCTCTCTCATTGTGGTGCGATCAAAACTCTTAGCTCATTCCTTAGCCCATCCTCAAACCGAACGCATTGTTCATACTGTTACTACCATTCCCCGAGCGAAACGACTCAAGCGTAGAAACTCAGCCTCATACTCAGCCACATACTTACTCCCCTGCACCAAATTCAGGAATGCTTTCCTTTGAGCATCCATATAACTAGCCGCAACGTACTGTCCCTGGAATGAATCCTTAAAGAAATCCCAGTCAATTAGGTCCGCGGTCGTACCCTCTTTCATCATGAGCCACCATTGGTTGGCCTTGTCTCTAAGAAGAGACACGACCCCTTTCAGCTTCTCCTCCACCGTGAAATCTAGGTCATCCATTATACGTTCCACTGCCTCCAACCAATATTTAGTGGAACTCGGGGATACACCAGAGACTCCCCTAAATACTTCGGCCGTATTGCTCCTCAACCTTTCAGGCACAAATTTTCGGGCTCCTTTGCCCATACCAGCCTCGGCCACTCTTTCCAAAACCCTCAATACGGCCTGAGACACCACGTCCTCTCCACCTGTCTGGTCCCAGAATTCCACCTAAGTAGCTGGTGGAACCGGTATCTCACTTCCGGACCCATGACCCGATCCTACGGGTTTCGACACGGTCATCTTACCTCTACCGTGTCCACGTGGCGGACGTCCTCGACCTCTTGTACTCATTCTTCTAGTTCACGTTTATCTGATTTAAAAATTTTATGAGTCATTAATTGTTTCCACTAATTATCCCCGAACAATCTTATGAAACATAGTTTAAAAGTGATTCTTTCGAATTCGAACCTATCTACAGTTTTCAGTCTTCCTATTCTAGGAATTATGCACACACAACGTTCATACAAGTAACATTTATTACCTAAGGGTATTTTCATCATTTCGCTACCCAAGAGTATTTTCGTAATTTTATCCTACAAGGTATTTTCATAATTTTCCAAAATAAGGTTCCGAGTGATTTAGCGAAATAAGGGTATTTTGGTAATTTTCCAACTCGGGGGTATTTTGGTAATTTCACAAATCTGAGGGGTATATCGATAATTTTGCAAATCTTGGGTTATTTTAATAATTTATAAAATTTAGGGTTATTTCAAAAATTTTAAAAATCTGGGGGTGTTTTAGTAATTTTGCCAATTAGGGGTATTTTGGTCATTTTACAAATTAAGGATGTTTTGGTGATTTACAACTCAGGGGTAATTTGGTGATTTTACAATTCAAGGATATTTTGATGTTGTTATTGTTGTCGTTGTTGTTATTGTTGTTTTCTATGGAAAGATTCTGTTCACTTTGTAAATCGGGATATATTCGCAAATCATAGGTATTTTTTTTTCAAAGTAAGGATATTCTAAAAATTTTTGTGAGACAAACAGGTGGTTGGTCCCTTTTGGGTTTTAATTGTAGTTTTGGCCTGTCAACACGTACTCGTAATTAGGGTGAATAGTCACTACGCACCAAGTATGATTCTAGTGGAAAGGAGGTGAGTCACTAGGACTGCTTAAGTACCAAGCTTTCCCTGAGTCCACTCCTAGACATGCATATGCCTATTGCCACACCCTGTCATGGCTTAAAGTGAACAATCACTATGCACCAGGTGAGATTCCTGTGAAGAGAAGGTGAGTCACTCGGACTGCTTAAATACCAAGCTCTTTCGGATCTACTCCTAGACATGCATATGCTTGTTACCACACTTTAGTCTTGTGACTTGTTTACAGGTTTTGTTTAATGAAGTTAAGTCTTATGGATTTTTAAGAATTTGTTTGTCTAAGCCTAGAGTCCATCAAGTTCTAACCTAAATAGTCTACGTCCCATAAGCCCATTAAGCCCACATTTATATCACACAATGGTTTAGAGTACTTACCTGGCGAACTTGGCCGGAGACGCAGGTGCCATGCTGAACTAATAAACCTTTGCTAATAAAAATCAATGTTTTTTATTAAAAAACCCATTTTTAGAAAATCTTTTGGGCCCAAAATCCCAAAGTCGAGTTTTGAACCGGGCTCTGATACCAATTTATAACACCCTAAACCCAGCCCAAACACTACTACCGGATCTGGTATGTCACTAAGAAAATTTTTGTAAAACCAATCGTGTTGTCAGAAAGCCAAAACAAAAATTACATGAAATGTGCCTTATTAATCGAAAGCCCAAAACTTAATTACATGTCCTTGAAAGAAATTAAAACAAGAAAAATACTAAAGGCCCATATTAAATCTAAAATGTAAACAAATGGCCCATGGCCTTATTACAATGTAGTTTAAATCCATCATATAAAGTACTTTAAAAAAAAACTAATATGGGGAACTTGTCGCCGGATCCACCTTCTTATGCATGGCCACCTTGCGCTCCACTCTGGCCCGGTCTGTCGCACTAATTGTCACCTGAAAGGTTAGTTTAAAGGGGGTGAGTCGCGAGACTCTGTGTGCAACCCTCATGCACCACTAGACTTGGCCTCATTAAACATAATAATAATTTCATTCACATGGAAACATATAATATGCAAAACCCAACCCAATTGCTAGGTTTCCATCTGCTACACACCCCTGTACCAACCAACACACCATAGGGGATTTCTACAATCAACCCACACCGCTACTCTCCAAGATGGCAGTCATGCTGCTCATCAACATCTATTTGCCAAAGCCCGTATAACAAATCACGGCATTAGCCGCTACGGTAATTCACGGTAAAAACCGTTACTCATATACATATACATATAACTTCCTCCTTTCATCACCCAACCCATGCAACATGCACAATAATTTAAAAACATGTACAACAGTTTACTTGTAACATATAGTCAGATTATTTACTAACCTGAGGGTTCATCATTTAAATCCGAGATTTCGGCTTTTAATGTAACATGTAAATCTTATGAACTCATATACATATATATATTTATTATTAATCAGATCTAGATGGTAGGGAAGTGTTACACACCTAATTCGCGTACTAAGGTTTTCGCTATGTCTATGTTACTATCACTTGAAACAACTACTATTGGCCCACGATCTGACTTCGATTTTGGCCCACACCCCGTTGGCCAATCTCGCACTACCGAAACAGATCGCTTCTTGAATTTGGGCGATGGTTTTATAGATCCAACCTTCTCTTCTTTACTATTAGTTGAGTCCATAACAATCCCTTAATCACTAAACCAAATAAACGATGAGATCTAACTCATTAGTTAAATGTGACCTTTAAAACTAACACTTACCTAGTTAGCCGAATCCCGAATATCTTTTAGAAATTGTCACCACCAACCTTCCTACATTTGGCCATCAACCAAATATCAAACCAACTGATACACACATTCAGCCTAACCCCAAATAGTATTCGGCCAAAGCACAGAGAATCATGGAAGGCCATTCGGCCACGCTTACCACTACCTACCTTCTATTTTTCCACCAAATCGGCTTTAATGGGATAGTTTCGGCATCTAGGAGTAAAGAGTATAATCGACAGGGCCTTGGAAACAATAATTTAGATTAGGAGTTTGATAAAAATAAAGGAATCATAGAAAAGGAAAAATCCCAAAACTCACCGAATTACTAAGGAGTATACGGCTTACAGTGCACCTTCGGGAAAATAGAGATCTCCCTTGTAGATTCGGCTATAGAGGAAGAAGATGGGCACTAAGAGCATTCGGCTTTCAGAAGGGTTTTTGAGGAGAGAAGAAATGCTAAGGAGTTTTGGTTAGAAGAGAGAAATCAAGGCAAGTGAGTGAGGAGAGTTTCGGCTAGCGAGGAAAAGTATGAAAAAAAAGAAGCAAATGGAAGAAAAAGATGATTTCCCCCTATTAAATTCGGCACACACACACCAACACATAGAGTTGGAGTTTCTGCCAACTCTTTCCCTCCTGATAGCCTTCATCTCACCTGATAACCTAAATCCTTATCTTACCCTTTTGAAGAGCCCTCACTAAAGCCAACTCCTCCATCCTTGTTTATCATTTTTTATTACTTAGATAAAAAGAAATAAAGCTCCTTAATTAGTAGCCTAATGCCGTCCACCCCCTTCCCATTTAAGTGCCGAATTTGACCCATTTCCTAAGGCCCAATCGGCCACACAAGGGCCCAAATTCCTCCCCCTTATGACGCCACCTTATGCCCACTTAATGCACTTTAATTCTTTGGGCCACAAGCCTAACTTGTCACTTAATTAACCATCTTCTTAAATTATAAGCTAACACCATTTATTAGCCACCTAACCCAAATTTTTAAAGCCCAATATTTCACTTTAAATTATCCAGAGCACTAAATTTAACCCTAATCCAAATATTTAATCAAAAAGTCAGCCCAACCTTTACAATCTCAATTTAACATATTAGACTATCATTTAAATGCGTAGGCCCACTTTAAGGATGTTACACGGCACTTCAGACGCAACCCTAGCACCTTGTCCTCTACCACGGCCACGTCTACCGCGTCCATGTCCACGTCCTCTAGTGCTCATATCGACTATTTTGGTTTAATCTGATTACAAGTTTTATGAATCAGAATACTATTTCAGTGTTTATTAATGATATTTTATGAGATATAAGAGATAGAGTTATTTTCGCAATCACATCCTATAGTCTCAATCTCTACCATTTTCAACACCTAAAACTAAAAGTTCTAGAGTGTTCCTATGATCATATCACAATATTAAACATTTAATATACAAATACTTACTTAACTTGGTGCCGAATGCTCGTGGTGTCATACTACCTTTAAAACATAAAGTCTAGAAATTTAAACAATTTTAAACAAAAATTATTGTTAAACCCAAACCACAGTCGAGTTTTGAAACTGGCTCTGATACCATAAAATGTAACACCCCAAACCCGGTCTATGCTTTAAGACCAGACTTGGTATGCCACACAAATCATACATACATCTAGTCATCTAATGATTTAAGGAAAACAGGTCTTCAAAAACTATTTTGGAGATGGAGTTTATCAAAAGCGAGGTTAATTTGAAATCTATGAATTTTAAAACATAGGATTTTATAATCGATCTCGGAGAAATAATTGATTAAATTTTATAAGAAGTTTAAAAGATTTCAAAAGGAATTTGAAAACGTAATTCATAAAAGAGTTTTCATAGAAATTCTTACGAGTTAGTGATTTTTAAGAAAAACCCCTTTAATTATATGTAAATTAAAGAAAACATTTATAAAGTTAAAATAGTCTCCTTTTAGTATCTAAAACATATTAAAAGCCATCCACGAGTAAAAATCCATAAAAATAATACCAAAGGCCTTATTACATCACAACTGAAATATTAATTAAGTAAAAATACTTAAAGAGTAATTCAAAGTTCATCAAAACCATCATTTGAAGTATGGCCCCCGCGAAGTCATCCCCGGCCCAAGCCTCCATCAATTATCATTACCTGAAAAGGGTAAGAAAACGGGGTGAGTTACTTAAAACTCAGTGTGTAACCCACTTACCAAGTTCACTGGGCCAAATCATCAAAGCATTTTATTGGGCTTGAGCCCATTTACGAATTTAACAATATAGTAATTAAAAAAATGCATGTGAAATGCAATTTCCAACCAAGCCTAAATTTCCATCCGCTACACACCACCCGTTCCAACCAAAGACACTGTGGGGATCAAGTCAACCCACCCCGCCAACACACCAATCGCAAGCATAAAGCCATTTAAAATGTTTGTGAGCCACCGAACTAGAGTGAGCCCGAACTAGATTGTGGCGAGCCACCGAACTAGATTGTGGCGAGCCACCGTAACTTCTCTTCAATTTTATCCCAACCCATGCAATCATGTATACATATACAAGGCATAACAATATTCATATGATAATTTCAACATAAGGCCCATACTACAAGTTGGCCCATTTCTCATTTTGGCCCATATGGTAATTTATCAAAGAGGCTCCTTAAGCAATCTAACAATTCGGCCCATTAAGCAATCTAGTAATTTGGCCAATTAATCAATCTAGCAAATTGGCCCATTAAGCAATCTAGAATTCGGCCCATTAATCACATGAGGCCCAAAAATTACTTTTTATCAAATTAGCCCATCGAGGGCGATTCCGTAATTTCGATGACTTTAATATCAATTTCATGCATTTACACAAAAAGTGTTAATATATTGTATTTTTTGATTTTACCAACTTTACGATTTTTATTCTAATGCTTACGGTATAACATCTAACCCATGAGATAAATGTGAAATTACACACCTGATTACAGAGAGAACTATACTTTCCTGCTCGTCGATACCTAAATACGTGTCACGCTTGATTAGAACACTAATACTTAATATAAATCTATACTAAAGATAAGCGATCTAGATCTTTACCCTCAGAATCTCCAACAACAACTATTTGTCGTTTCTCTCCGGTTGACGGTTCACAACCCGATGGAAAATCCTGAACAGCTAATGGTTCCGAACTACGAACAACTTCAAATAATCAATTCTCTTCGGATGAGGGTCTACAACCCGGTGGAAAGTCTCGGATTGATGAAATAGCCCTTCGCTTGAATTTAGAGGGAATAATGAAAATGCCCCTCTTCTGATCACTATTCACCACTCTTTTGACCCTAACTTGTTTGCTTTAAAATTTTGAGTGATTTCCAAAGGATCCCTATATAAAAATTTCAGTTATAACAAACCCAATTGAAAATCGTTGATAAAATCGAGGGTGATCATGAAATCCATGAAGAGTTCCCTTTTTTTACCTTGATAGATGATCTGAACTTAAATAACTTCAAGATAACTTTGACGAGATGGTGATTCGGCCCTCCACTATATCACTAAAAAAAACAAAAGGAAATCATCTAAGAGGATGAACGATTATCGATTTAAAGGTTCTTCCAAGCCAACCTATAGATTCGGCCAAGGTGACCAAATAGCAAAAGAAAACAAGGAAGATGATTCTTACCGGTTGTCAAAAGTTGAATAGAAGAAATGATCGAGAATAAATTCTATGAGGAAAAGAAGATTTGGCTATGATTTAATGGTAATGGAAAAATAATTTCGGCTATGGAGGTGGTCTCTAACATTCGGTCATGGAAGAAATAAGAAGGAAAAAAAATATGTTTGAAAGATGAGTAAAATGGAGAAAAAAGGAGAATAGAGATGAGATGTTTATGATTCGGTTTTCAAGAGTGAGAAAAGAGAAAAAAGGTTTGGAACAATGTGCATTCGGCAATGGGGAATAAAGAAGAAAAAGAAATGGTCTTTTTGTGTTTGATGATTTCGGCACTAGGAGAGAAGCACAAAATGAAGCACTTGAGAGGTTGGCAAAAATGACCAAATGAAACAAAACAAAGTTGTTTTCTCCAAGCATATGGCACATTCGGCTAAGAGAGAAAAATATGAGAGGAAAAAGGTGTTTTGGGAGAGCAAAAATGACCAAATGTGATTCTATCTAGCTACCATCCTTACCCAAAGCTTACCACCAAAATCCGGCTCCCCCTTAGTCCACAAAGCCGTCCAAGTTCATGGACAAGTTGGCCATTCTAAGTTTCCAAAACATAACCCTTAAGATATGCCTTGTGTCCCCCCTTACATGCCATATTCTCATGATTCCCTACCTTAAGTTTGTACTTGCCTTTTCTCTTAGCCACCTTACCATAAAAATAAAAGTCTAACTTACCAAAAATTTGATGCTTGGCCGACACTTGCTAGGAAAGAGCAAAAATAAATGTCACAAAATGCATTCCTAAAGATTCGAACCTCTTCCCTCAAGCAACACTTATAGCGCCAACTCCACTTTACTACTAGCTCATCTTATGCTAGTTTTTGACACTTAATTTCCTTAAACATCAAGGTCACTTGACCACTTCAATAAAGTACTCATTACTAAAATTTATTCTAATTTTGAATAAATCCCAAGCCTTCTCAAGACTATATTAAGCACACAAATTGAATCATTCACAAGCTAAGCACCAAAAACATGCAACATATCGATACTCAATTTTTAGGATGTTACAAGTTGCCAACAGTTATGTTACCAAAATAAAGTGATGCTTTAGATATAATCAAATTAAACCAAACCTAAATGGCAATTAGTTGAAGACCGAACATTATAGTGTAAGCCAACAGCTATCTCCCATTCAAGCACAGATTTGTTATAAATCCGTACATGTGACAATAGGCAAGGTTCCGTGAAAAGGAAACAAAGGAGAAATATTTTAGACAAGGCTAAAAAATCCCAACAAAGATATACTCATTAGAAGTCCCGACTTAGTTGCAACAAGTTCATACACGTAGTATTTAATATCTCACTTTTATAATGTTAATGGTGTTTAGAACACCAATTAGAAGGAAAGAAAGAAAACAAAGAAAATTGTTATTTATTATTGAAATAGAGGTTTAATTGATGAGAAACAAAGACTTCATCCAGAAAAATGCACGGTGAATTCACAACTACAAAAGAAGACAAAGATTTAAAAAGTAGTTAGTTTATGCTATTGGTTACTCCTTATGAGGAAATGCATTTTAAATAAGGCATTGTTATTGCTAACTTTCAATGCTCTAATCATCTTTAAACAAATGATAAATTCTTTAATCATGCAAATTACAAATTAACATACCTCGAACGACTTTCTTTGACGACCTCTTGATTCGATAGGGAACCGTCTCAACATGAAGAACAACCTACCGAGCGAATGAAAAGTGAATAGGTAAAGAATGTAAACTAAAACCCGTCGGAGGGTTGATATCGATTCTTACCTCCCACCATATATCATAAACCCCGATGCAAAGACAAAATGATATTATCGCAAAAACAAAATGAAACGACCAAACAAGTTCATTACTTCGGTTCGGTTAACTTCGGTTCAGTTCTTGTCAGATAATGCAAATTAATGGGGTTATTGAGTCCAATAGCTGATAAAATATAAAGAACTTACCTGAAATGAAGAGTCTACTAAGTTCCACTACAAGATTGCTTTGACTTAATCTTACTGATGTCCATAGGCATGCCTGGTAGCATAGGAAACAGTGTTATATGTAGTTAAAATAAACTTAGTGTCTAGCTATCTACCTTGGAAAATACAAAGTAGATTATACTAGATTAATCTATCCTTATTTAAAATACCATAACCTTCATCGCATCATACATAGATTCTAGACAAATTCATCAACCCCATAATATAACCGGTAGAGTTATGCTAATCTTGTATGTAATAAAGAATAACAATTGAGTGGAAGATTTTACATTAAGACACTTACGGTATATTCTTCTCAAAAGGAGTCGAACTGAATGCTCATCAATACTTGAAGCCCCTTTAAGAACCTTCAAGTAACAAGTTAAAAAACTTACTTATGTATATAACAAATTATGCCAAAAGAAAAATAAAATAAGTACATAAACAAATAATTTTCGAAGCACCAAGTTAAAATGGAAAATGGATTAAGTCAATTTGAAACTTAAAACCTACCTTTTAAGAATCTTACAATTTTAGTTGTCATACTTTTGCAAGTATTTAGATGAGCTCCATGGATAAAAATGAAAAGAAAACCCCTTTATTCCTAAGTTCTATTTGTCATATTTACATGATGTATTTCCTTAGAACAATCAAGCAAGCTATAAACTACACAAATCTGTCTCACCTATAATATATGGACTTCTAATGGATGTTATAAGTTATAGGATTTGAAAAGTGAATACAATAGAGTCAAAACAGAATAAAGTTACCATACTTTTCTACTATTGAAAAACCATCTTTGTAGAGACAAAGGCAACACTAATCAGACCGCAACCGCAAATGGCGGTTTAAAGATTAGTCAACTTGACAGTTCAATTAGAAAAAATCAATCCTCAATAGAAATCAAGATCGTAAATGATGCTTAGAGGTAAGCAAGGGTAGAGGAATAATACTTACCATCGATCGACCACCAACCCAATCCCGTAATGCAAATGCATTATTAGGGTCAATTTCGAACTTTTCAACAAGCTGCATGGAAAACATTTATAAGCTGAATAGGATCAATACTAGCATATAATATGTAATGTATGTCTAGTTTATTGGCCCTTTAGCAATTGCTAAGGAAGGGAATAAATACAATGCTGTGAAGCATGGATATTCAAAAAGTGAAAGAGCAATGCATAGTAAGGGGCCATCTGCTTCAAGCAAAAAGAGAATAAACATTTTCATTTTATCAAAAACAAGTTACACTGTTGTGGCACAAAAACCCAAAACAAACAATTCAATATGTACATAGTAGTGCGGCAAATGCTTAATCATTCAAATAAAGAAGTTAAAGGTAAAAATAATATCGTAAGATTAGTACTGACTGCCACCATGTGTTTTGCAACTTTAGAAGGCCTGAAATATTAAAATCACAAGTGGCTTAATAAGAAAGCCTGATCATACCATAGTAATTAACATGGTAAATTACATTCATTCCTTGAATATTGAGAATAATTCCTAAAAAATTAAAAAATAAAAAAAAACTTATTATAAGCATTCAAAGATGAGAAAACATCTGTTTTGCTCAATGCATTGTCACTCTTAATTTTTAGACCGAGAAATAGTTCTGACGTATTCACATAAAATGTAGCAGAACTTCAAACTGCCACTGCATGCACATTGTCGAAGAAATAGCTAGTGTCACTAACCCAAGAGCAGATGAAATCCACTCCCTTAATGTTCGAGCATTCAACATGGTTTCGCAGCTTGTAAAAGTCTTTGAAACCACCACAACCGGATAAAATTACAAGAAAATAAAATCGACAAATCAACGAAGGCAAAATGAGTTTAGAAAAGCAGAAAGACAAGAGACTTCCGTAAGAATAAAAGAAAATAGTTTACCAAGTGTTGTTTGAGGTTTATTCTCGCAATATTTCTAGTAACATCGATAGGATCTACATTTGCTAGGTTGTTGCAATGCAATCAAGAGACTATATCAAATTTCTAGAATTGCCAAATGAAACAACTTATTGTGCATGCAAGCATTACAATTTACAAGGAAAATGTCGGACAAGCAAACTAGAATGACATGCATTTCATTTTGAGAATCTACCATGACGAAAACACTTTTTTACTTGATATCATTTATGCCCATTCCAGCTTTTAGCAGCCTAAATGGCATCAAAGTGTTCCCCTCACGTAACATAGTATGTCACGCTTCTTCTCAAATATATATTAATATCTTGTTTTAACAAAATGGAGCAAGAGGCCTCAACCTACCTTTTCTGACCAAATAACTAAGAGAAACAAGCTAGAATTCAAATTATCATAGTAAACAAGCATAGAGGATCCCTCATTTGAAACAGTAATCGTAGATCCCAAAGCCTATCTATATTTACAACACTTCAAATCATATTAAAAGTTCCACAAAGTTATGATTCTTTAAGCGAAATAATGACTAAAACTTTTAAGTTTTTAAACATTAATTTAATTAAATTTCGATCAAGTTTGTGCGTAAAATAGAGAATAGTTAGGTAATTATCTTTATAATTTTGATTTTTTATAATTTATTTATTACAAGAAAATCAAATTTTATATGATTTATTATAATTTCTAATTATAATAAACTTTTTAATCAATATTAAGTGCTTCCACTAATTATTATAAACATAAGATTTTACATTAATATCTACATGTATACACATCAATATATATCCCTATGAATTAAATTTTCAAGGTTTAGAGTTTTTAGGGTTTAATATTTTAGGGTTTAATGGTTAATAGTTTAGTGTTTGTAGTTTAAGGGTTTATGGTCGAGTATTTAGAGTTATGATTTAGGGTTTAGAATCTAGATATATGGTTTAGAGTTTAAGGTTTGGACCATTTAGAGTTTAGGGATAAACAGATGCACAATTAAATTTTTATAGCATATATTTTTATAATTTTTTAATGATTAAATCAAATTTGATATTCTATCTTTATTCGATAAACCCTAAACCCGTGAACCTTAAACCATACACCCACAAACCCATAAATCCATAAACCCAAGCCATTACTAACCCTAATCCTAAGACTAATAACCGTAAATCATAAACTCTAAACACTAAACCTTGAAATGCTAAACTCAAAACCCAGGTCAGCCCATACAAACCACTAAACCCTTAATTATAACCTTAAACCCTAAATTATTTAGATAAATATTGAATATTATATATTCTTTCAATATTTTAAGAAATTTAAATAACATTTTCAATTTACTAATTAATTTTGTTTCTCTCTGAGATGCATGGGTTACCAATTTTTTAATTTTAATATATATAAAGCTTATCTATTATCTCTAAAATAATTTAAACTATAATTATAATTTTAATATATATATATAAGAAATTAAATAATTTAAACTATATATATATATATAAAGTTTGTTTTCTTATTGTAACGCCCCAAACCCGGCCCATGCGTTCCGATCGGATCTGGTATGTTATCGAACACATAACATTTTATCGGATTTTGAAAAAAACAAGTTAAATTAATTAAATCTGAATAAAGGATAGACTTTTTTAAAAATAAAACCTTGTATTAAGTATTATCAAGTATAAATAAACCTTATCATAAAATTCACAAGTTGCTTAACATTGAAAACGACTTAGTTGAATGAAAATTAGGGGCCTTATTACATAAATATTCTCGAAATAACATTGAAATAAATTAACCTAAAGAAATCTCAAAAGAAAATAACTTGTAGGAATAGAACTTGATGGCCCCACGAGTCCGTCTCGGCTCCCATGTCCACGATCTACTATTCATCTGGAAGAGTAGAGAAAAGGAAAGCGTGAGTCACAAAGACTCAGTGTATAAATCTCAAAACACACATCAACCTGAGCCCACAAACACATTATGGGCCCCGCCCACACAGAAGGCATCAATCATAATCACATAATAATTAATAAAGAATGAATAACCCAACTCATCCTAGGTTTCCATCCTCTACACACCAACCCGAACCAACCATCACACCATGGGGATTTCTACAATCAACCCTCCATCCGCTACACACCAAAACGACAAATTGCATCGCCTATTCCTATTAAGTAGGAATCATTAAATGTGGCATAGCCACCGTTCACAATGTGACCTAGCATTTATATTTGTGGGTTTTCTACCACCGATCACTACGTGACCTATCATGCACTTCCCCTTCATCATATCAATATCCCATCCCATGCATACACACATAAAGAAAATATCATGCAGTCATATATATTTTTTGATACACATAGGGAGTTCTATGTTTACTTACCTGGCATCCTTGCCTAGCCGCTTTAGGGTTCCATTCGACTGTCTATACAGCCTTATTCGACTTTTAGCCCATAACATACATAAATAGATTTACATACAGGTTTATTGGTAGTGTGTTAGAGATCTACACACCTGATTACCGATAAAATGAGGCTTTCTATATCGACGCTATCCTTAGTCGACACAACTGCTATCTACCTAAGGTGTTGTTCAAAAGTCAGTCCACAACCAATTGGCCAATCTCGAACAGCAGATACTGCTCGTTTCTTAAACTTAGGGATTCTTTCTTTTGCCTTATCCATATTTAATTCCATCAAATCCTTTTAAGAGCTACTATAACAATGTTTAATCGTTAATCCTCCTTTTAGAGTTAAGATCATATATATATTGAACGAATCTAATTAAAATTTATGGATAATCTTCTTACCTTAAAATCTCAAAATTGGAGACTTATGATTTTTAGCTTTTAGATCTAGTCGACTAAGCCTCCTTCAAATCCTGAATTGCTGCCCATCATAAAACCATTAACTATTAGCTTTCGACTTTTGCTTTTCTAAAATAGATTATGAGAACTAATCAAAATTTGACTCTTACCTTAGCTTAGGAGATTCGGCTAGCACTAGGGAGAGGATTCGACAATGCCGATGGAAGATTTAAATGCCGAAAGTGTAGAACAATTTCTCAAATAGGATGAATAAAAGAAAAAGCGATGGATGCTTCAGCTTTTAGAGAAATCGGCACAAGGGAAAAGAAAGTGGGGAAGATTTTTAGAGAAAGAAATTTGGAGAAAAGAAGCTAGGGAATTTCGACATAAAAGGGAGAGGATTTAATGTCAGAAACAAGGAACTAGCCCCCTTTATTTATAGGAAATTCGGCAACCCTTTGCCATGTAGTAGCTGGTTTCTTTACTCCTCTCAGTGATGGATTCTTGGCCATCACTCTCTTTGTAGATAAATTCCTAACTTTCCTCCTTTATCTTAATCTACTAGCTCATCTAAAAGAGACTTAATTATCTCTAACTCCTCCTTCATTTATCATCATATTATCCACATATTTTAATCATTAAAATCCCTAAATCTTAGCCTTTATCTGCTTATTATCCACATAAAATAAATTCCTAAATAATAGCATTTATCTGCTTATTATCCACATATTTTAAACATTAAAACCCCTAAATTTTAACCTTGTTGCCATCCACTCCACCTAATCCTAATGCCCAAAATTTAGCTAACTTAAATTAAAAGAATTGGGCTCCATGAAACTTAAATTTGGGCCCCTTATTCCTTGTGTGTGGCGCCACCCCTTGCTCCATTTTAAGTGCCAAAAATTGGCCTAAAAACATGGGCTCCTTACGACCCAAAACTTGCTCCTTTTTAATTATTAATGATGCCATCTTAAAATAATTTAATCTGGGCCTTTGCCTAATTCTAAGCCCAAATTTAGACCCCTTTTACTTGAATTAACAAATTAAACATATCCCCACACTAAATGCATAGGCCCATAAATTTAGGATGTTACAGTTCTACCCCCTTAAAGAAATTTAGTCCTCGAAATTTCCAACTAACTATTAATCGTACTACCCAAGTCTCACCACTATGCTTTTGCTGCGCACTCTAATCAAAAGAAACACTTAGTATACTATGGTAGAGTACGCATCGGTATTCACATCTAGAGCGTCCTCATCCCCTTGGCGACGTACTGCATAGACCAAGGCTGGCTGTCTCACCTCAGCATAACCTGCCCCTCCACGACCATGTCCTGTGCCATTGCCACTATTGACTTGACCACAGCCCCTTGGTGGTTGTTGACCTCCTCTTCCCGGCTGAGTATTTTCTCGACCCATGGTCCCTTCACCATCCCTTGCTGTGAACAGTTTCTAACTTGGTGGTCCGTAGATCCACACCTATAACACTTTCCACTGCCTGCCCAACATTCACCGGCATGAAATTTTCCACATCGAGCACACTTTGGTGTCCGTCAAAGAAGTGAGTTTCTCATCCCGTCTCGCCCGTCGACCTAGGTCTTTTCTCGAGTTTGTTTCGGTACCGCCTCGATGATCCAAAATTCCTCTTATTTCCACCCCTATCTCTATCCTAATTTAACTTCTCGGTCCGCTTTACCTCCTCGGCTATCTTAGCCTTTTCCACTAGGATAGCAAATTCCCTCTCTCGCTGTGGGGCTATCAAAACACGCAAATCATTCCTTAGACCATCTTTGAACCTAACACAATGTTCATGCTCCGTGGCTACCATCCCACGAGCATAACGGCTAAGGCGTAAGAATTCAGCTTCATACGCAGCCACTGACCTACTCCCTTGCACTAGATGTAGAAATGCTCTGCGCTGTGCATCCATATAACTCGATCCAATATATTTATTCTAAAACGCCGTTTTAAAGTAATCCCAGGTGATACGGTCAGCCATTGTACCATTCTTAACTGTAAGCCACCATTGGTAGGCTTCATCCCGCAGGAGAGATACAATCCCTTTCAACTTCTCCTCCTCCGTAAAGTTCAAATCATCCATTATGTGTTCTACCGCCTCCAACCAATACTCAGCTGAACTTGGGGCTACACTAGAAATTCCTCTAAACACTTCTGCCCCATTGGCCCTAAGCCGCTCCGGCACAGATTTTCGGGCTCCTGTGCCTATACCTGCCCCAATAATCCTCTCTAAAACCCTTAACATCGCCTGAGATACCGCGTCATCTCTGGCAGTTTGATCTTGAAATTCCTCCTCTGCGGTGGTGGGCGGCATCTCATTCCAGATCCATGGCAAGATCCTCATGGTTACGTCGGTCATTCTACCCTACCACGACCACGTGGCGGACGTCCACGACCCTTTGTACTCATTTTACCGATGTACGTTTATCTAATTAGAAATTTTATGAACTATTAGTTTTCTTCGACTTTTTTTTAACCACGGACAGTCTTATGAATAATAGCTTTAAGAGCAATTATTTCGAATTCGTATTCACCATACAGTCTCAAGTTCATATCCTCTAAGAAACACATACATTTAATAATGAACTCATGTTCATTACAAAAAGTGTTGTTGTTGTTGTGGTTGTTATTTTCACTACCCAAGGGTATTTTCGTAATTTTATCCTACAGGGGCATTTTGTAAAAAAAAATTTCGAAATGAGGTTTCTTGATGATTTTATAAAATAAGGGTATTTTGGTAATTTTGCATTCTCGGGGGTATTTTGGTAATTTTGGAAATCGAGGGTATTTTGGTAATTTTAGAATTTGAGGCATTTCAAAATTTTGAAATTTGAGGTATTTTCGGTAATTTTGAAATTGAGGGCAATTGGGGGTATTTCGATAATTTTGAAATTTGGGGTATTTTGGTAATTTTGAAATTCAGGGGTATTTCGATAATTTTGAAATTTAGGGGTATATTGGTAATTTTGAAATTTGAGGGGTATTTCGATAATTTTGAAATTTAGGGGTATTTTGGTAATTTTGAAATTTGGGGGTATTTCGATAATTTTTGTGATCTGAGGGTATTTTGGTAATTTTGTGATTTAGGGGTATTTCGGTAATTTTACAAAATAAGGGTAATTTGGTAATTCTATAAATCAAGGCTATTTTGGTCATTTTGCAAAACAAGGGTAATTTGGTAATTTTCTTCATAGTTGCGAACATTTTCAAATCAAATGTATTTTTTTTCTGGAAGTGTACAAAACTTAGGGGTTTTGTTTGCAAAATAGGGTGGTTGGTCCCTTTCGGGTTTTAATTATGGGTTCATGTAATACCCCCAAACCCGGCCCATGAGTCTTGACCAGATCTGGTGTGTCACTGCGGAAAACGGTTGAAAATATTTTTTTCTTCTTTTTTTTTTCTTGTAGTAAAACATAAAATTTTCTATGCCTTTGGAAAAACATTGTGTAATTAAAAGCCCATTAAAATTTAGTTATTACAAATTCCCGGATTAAAGCATTTACATTTATATTTTGAATAGATAAGTTACTAAAATAAAATCATTTGCACATAGTAATTTAATTTAATCAGCCATAATAAAATAATACCAAAAATAAAATAAGCCCTTATTACAACCATTACTTACTAAAATACTTAATATAAAATGGATAAAATAATTAAATCATCTTCTTCGCATGGGCCACCTTGTATCCTCTCCAACTTGGTCCGAATTCACGAATCACTGCGATGGTTAAGAAAATTGGGTGAGTCCACGACTCAAGTGCATAATTATACCACATGTTTCCACAAGCATGGGCTTGGCCCATATCTACACAAAGGCACATAACCGGTCATGCAAAATGCAACCCAAATTTCAACCTAAAATCCACAGTTACACCAACCTTAGCAGACTCTCGCCCAAGGCCGTGGCTAATCCACCACCGATCACGTCGTGATCCACATATCTTACCTTGGCAAGCTCATTGCTCAAGGTCGTGGTGAGCCATCGATCACATAGGTGATCCCAATATTAATCCGTCTACGGAGATGCACACAGCCATCAACCGCCGAGATGGGCACCTAGCCAACACCTCCCTTGATGACGCACACAGCTACTCATCAAGCGCTAATGTAGCACAAGGCTAACATTAGTCCACGTACATAAATATGTACACCCCGTCTTTCCTTGATCACATCCAATCCCCCATGCATATATGTAAATGTATCATGTCAAATCAACATATAGAATGAGTATTCACCACATGCTCGTTACCATATCACACATATACCATAAATAGTTTTAACATCACAAACTACTAACCTGCTAACCGATTACCCCAAACATGGGTATCCACCACTTTAGCCTTTATTGTCGGCTTCCACACATCATATACAAGTATATACATCAGTACACAACTAACAGGAGAAACAGTGTGCTAATTACGCACCTGATTACTTGGAGTTCTAAACTCTCGATCCCAATGCTATCGCTAAGCGAGACTACGGCTATCTGCCTATAGCTTTCTCCTGCTGCTGGCCCACACCCCGGTGGCCAATCCCGAACTGTCGAGACAGATCTTTTCTTAAACTTCGGGATAGGGACTTTCCCTTGCCCTTCTTGACTGGTATTCGCCTCCATCAATACACTTAATCAGATCAAATGGTTAATCCTCCAAGTCATAAATCTAAGTATCGAATCTTACCAAATATTTCTTACCAAAACACCCTTGAATCCCGGAGGCTACTATATGCTTCTGACGATTTGCCCCTTAACAACTAATCCCGGAAGTCACCTATTGAAAATGGGTTGTCGAAACTCCTCAACTGATCGAATCCCGATTGCTCCTACAAACCTGTCGAAATCCCTAAATAATACCACATTAATTCGGCCTCACCCCTTAAACATAAGACTATATGGCCCTTGGCCAAAAAGCACATGTCGCTTACCTCAAGTCTCCAAATTCCGGTAGATCCCTTCTGCAAATGCTGACTTTACGTCTCTTGAAAAGGCCTCCTGCGTTAGGCTCTGCCTCTCCTACAATCGCCCTTAGCACTATTTAGAGAAATCTTAAGGCCACTCGGCCATGACATGAATCCCAAAACAAAGAAGAGTTATCACAACCTTACCTTGATAACCACTCCCTCTTGTCCTAACAAAGAATCAGCCACCACAAGAATTAAAGTTCGGCTTCAAGGACTTACAAACATAGCAGAGAGAATGAGAGACTGAATGATTCAGCAATGACTCCTAGATGGAGTTGGAATATTCAGCAATGGCAAGCTTTAGGGTGATTTCGGCTTAAACAGAGTTAAAAGAAAGGTGTGAAAGAAGAGAGGAAATTGATGCACAAAAGGTCACGCCCAATCTCGGTTTTAGCTTTAAAGGAATAAGAGGAACAGAGAGGGTTTCTTTTGACTTACCTTCAGCAAGAGATTAAGGGAAAAAACAAGATATTTCGGCATAAAAGAAATGGGTGAACCAATTTTCGGCAAGGAGAGAATAAATGAAGAAAAGGGTGGCCAAAAGATGAGCACCCCCTATAAATACTACTAGATTTCGGCACACACTTAAACACACTCCACCAAGCCGAAAATGCCCTCCTCTAGCTCCCTAAATTCGGCCACTAGCTCATCTCCTCCCATATCCCAAAATCTCCTCTTATTTTTCCTCCTTGTCACTCATTCAAAAAGTTTGAAAGAGTCCAACCTTAATCTTACCTCCTAGTGAATTTCAAAAAATAAAAGACCAAGTCTTTATCCTCATCTTTTCAAGCATCCACAAGCCGCCTAACTCCTCTCCCCCTTGACGCAAAAAACAAAGGCCAAATTGTCGCCTTTGTAGCTCGAACCTTGTCCCCCCTTCAGCTCCCTGAGGCGTCACCTTCCAAAGCCTAAAGTGGTGCCTCATTGCCACTCTACCAAAGCAATTCTTGTGTCATAAACCCACTTAAAATACTTATAACCCTTAGCTCCCTCAGCTCCCCCTTTTTATCACTAATTTAAGCCGTCTCCTACATTTTAGGGTTCTCCAAACCCCCTTAAAACTCATCCAACCTCACAATAAGCCTCCCATCACTTGAGTTATGCACTAAATGCATAACCCCTAGAACCCGGATGTTAAATTCAAATTATTTTGAGTTATTTTAAAATATTGGCCAAGAGTGATTCAAGGTGTTGGCCAAAATTTGAACTCCTTATTGAAGGGGAGTGGACGGCAAGGAGACTAGGTGATAGGGGAGGCCAATTCTCTTTAGGCATACTCTCCATCTTTTGTCTTTTCTTTTCTCCATTTACAAGTAGTCAAATTCCAAAACTCTTCCATCTTTGATTTTCTCTCCTTTCTCAATCTCTCAAAACCAAAACCATTTTCTTTTTCTTAGACCTTGGTCAATCCTCTACACTCTCATCTTCAATCTATTTCTTTCCTTTTCTTCTCAAAATCGAAACCCCTATCTCCCTTTTTCTCATTATTTTCTTTCCTATTAGTGAATCTACTTCCTATCTTGGTGACCAAAATCTCTTTTCCTCCTATTAAACTCACCTTGGCCGAATATTAGGGGAAACATAAGACTCTTCGGGATTTCTTTGTCCAATCGATTGGGAAGGTAAGTAATAGCCAAACTCTCCTCTCTTCTTTCTCTTTGTCGACTTGGTTGAAGGGAAAAGCCAAAATATATTGGTGGCTAATCGATGTTAAACCGATTTGTCTACGTGTTCGGATTTTGAGGTATTCAAACCAAGCCTTCATTCATCAACAATCGGTGGTAAGTGGTGGTAAGGATCTACTTTAATAGACTATACTTTTAATGATCGAAAAGTCAAGGCTATTAATATAGGTATGTGATTGCCGATTATAGGGAAGCGAAACACTTGGTGTGGTGGCTAGTATTCAAAGAACATGTAGGTAAGGTTTGGGTTCATGTGTAACCCTTTGGGTATATTTTGGTTGGGTAGAATGGTCAATGGCACTAACATGGGTAATGGTAGAATATAGGGCAAGAAGATCTTGTGTGTGATTTACTCTTGAGGATTTAGAGCTATCGTTAGAACAAGTGTGTACATACACACTTTATAACTCGTGAATCGTGCTAAATGCATTGTGTGTGCTAAACCGAATTGATGTAGATTTGGATTTAATACCATCATGGTATAAGCAAGGAATCGTAAGTCCTTGTTGTTATGAGTTTTCTTTATGATGCTTTTGGGAAGCATGACATATTTGGTATATGTGGCATATAAATATGTGGTGATGATAAATTCAGTGTATGTTGTTAAATAAACATGTGGGCATGATTCCTGTTATATGCATATCATTGATTGATGTGGGTTGAATGAGAGGAGGGGGAAGTGATATTCGTGTCGACGGACACCAGTGGTTTGGTACCACATTTCGTGACTTTTGTCACCAGAGGTTTGGCACCTCATAGCGTCTCGTCCCCGTGGCTTAGCACCACAGTGGGTTGGCCCCACAAATGATATTATGGGATTGACGCCAGTGATTTGGTATCACACGTGGGTTGGCCCCACAACATGTTATTTGTGACTTCGGGTCACCAGTGGTTTGGCACCACCAGTGGTTTGGCACCACAATATTGATGGATATCGTGACTTTAAGTCACCAGTGGTTTGGTACCACACGGGGTAGAAAAAGGTGTTTTAGATGGTTAGGTTGGGTGCATGTTAAACTTGATTGTGATTTGTGTGTATGATGTTGCATTAAACCGGGAAAAGGGTTACACATTGAGTCTTGGTGACTCACCTTTTCCTTTAATATTTTTCAGGTGACTCGTAGATCGCGGATGAGGAGCCGGATGGACTCGAGGTGGCCATGCAGAGAAAATATGGATTAAATGGATTTTGAATTGTTTTATTTTATTTTGGTTTTATTTGTTCAGTTGTAATAAGGCCTCCTAAGATTATATTTTTTTTTATATTATTTTACATGTTTGGATAATTTGTTTAAATCACTTAGTGACTTTAAAATGATTACACAAATTTTCTTAAATTCAAACGAAAAATGTTTTTCTGTGCCATCGGGTACATCTGAAATCGGTAACAATCTGACTTAATATATTTTTAAACGAACTAAGTATTGTTTTCTTTATACACCTCAACTGTTTTTAAAATAAGACAATATCTTTTATCTTAAATTGAATTGGCTAAAGGGATTTTTCCAAAAATGTTTTCCTCTGTAACAAACCAAATTCGGTCGTAATGTTTGGGCCGGGTCTGGGGTGTTACAGTTCAGCTCATGAACAAGTCCTTATAGCTAGAGTGAACAGTCACTACGCACCAAGTAAGATTTTAGCGAAGAGGAGGTGAGTCACTAGGAC
The DNA here is from genome assembly GCA_025506655.1 of Gossypium rotundifolium. Taxonomy (NCBI): domain Eukaryota; kingdom Viridiplantae; phylum Streptophyta; class Magnoliopsida; order Malvales; family Malvaceae; genus Gossypium; species Gossypium rotundifolium. Next base: position 14,632,512 of record CP106723.1, on the reverse strand, counting down.
TGCTTAAATACCAAGCTCTCCCTGGATCCACTCCTAGGCATGCGTATGCCTATTGCCACACCCTGTCATGGCTAAAGTGAACAGTCACTATGCACCAGGTAAGATTCCAACGAAGAGGAGGTGAGTCACTTGGACTGCTTAAATACCAAGCTCTTCCGGATCTACTCCTAGACATGCATATGCCTGTTGCCACACCTTAGTCTTGCGACTCATTTACAGGTTTTGTTTAGTGAAACTAAGTCTTATGGAATTGAAGAGTTGTTTGTCTAAGCCTAGAGTCCATCAAATTCTCATCTAGATAGTCTACGTCCCATAAAGCCCATTCAGCCCACATTTATATCACTATCGGGAATTCAGAATACTTACCTTAGTGGATTGGGTGCCGGTAGACTCGAAGGCCATGTCTTCAAACCAAAAATTTTCTTAAATTCAAAACACTCTAGACCCATTTCACAGCCCGAGTTTTGAACTGGGCTCTGATACCAAAATGTAACACCCCAAACCCGGCCCATGCGCTCCGACCGGATCTGGCATGTTATTGAACACATAACATTTTATCAGATTTTGAAAAAAACAAGTTAAATTAATTAAATCTGAATAAAGGATAGACTTTTTTAAAAATAAAACCTTGTATTAAGTATTATCAAGTATAAATAAACCTTATCACAAAATTCACAAGTTGCTCAACATTGAAAACGACTTAGTTGAATGAAAACTAGGGGCCTTATTACATAAATATTCTCGAAATAACATTGAAATAAATTAACCTAAAGAAATCTCAAAAGAAAATAACTTGTAGGAATAGAACTTGATGGCCCCTCGAGTCCGTCTCGGCTCCCATGTCCACGATCTACTGTTCATCTGGAAGAGTAGAGAAAAGGAAAGCGTGAGTCACAAAAACTCAGTGTATAAATCTCAAAACACACATCGCCCTGAGCCCACAAACACATTATGGGCCCTGGCCCACACAGGAAGACATCAATCATAATCACATAATAATTAATAAAGAATGAATAACCCAACCCATCCTAGGTTTCCATCCTCTACACACCAACCCGTACCAACCATCACACCATGGGGATTTCTACAATCAACCCTCCATCCGCTACACACCAAAACGACAGCCGTACTGCCTATTCCTATTAAGTAGGAATCATTAAATGTGGCATAGCCACCGATCACAATGTGACCTAGCATTTATATTTGTGGGTTTTCTACCACCGATCACTGCGTGACCTATCATGCACTTCCCCTTTATCATATCAATATCCCATCCCATGCATACACACATAAAGAAAATATCATGCAGTCATGTATATTTTTCGATACACATAGGGAGTTCTATGTTTACGTACCTGGCATCCTTGCCTAGCCCTTTTAGGGTTCCATTCGACTATCTATATAGCCTTATTCCGGCTTTTAGCCCATAACATACATAAATAGATTTACATACAAGTTTATTGGTAGTGTGTTAGAGATCTACACACCTGATTACCGATAAAATGAGGCTTTCTATATCGACGCTATCCTTAGTCGACACAACTGCTATCTGCCTAAGGTGTTGTTCAGAAGCCGGTCCACAACCAATTGGCCAATCTCGAACAGCAGATACTGCTCATTTCTTAAACTTAGGGATTCTTTCTTTTGCCTGATCCATATTTAATTCCATCAAATCCTTTTCAGAGCTACTATAACAATGTTTAATCGTTAATCCTCCTTTTAGAGTTAAGATCATATATATATTGAACGAATCTAATAAAAATCTAGGGATAATCTTCTTACCTTAAAATCTCGAAATTGGAGACTTATGATTTTCGACTTTTAGATCTAGTCGACTAAGCCTCCTTCAAATCCCAAATTGTCGTCCATCATAAAACCATTAACTATTAGCTTTCGGCTTTTGCCTTTCTAAAATAGATTATGAGAACTAATCAAAATTTGACTCTTACCTTAGCTTAGGAGATTCGGCTAGCACTAGGGAGAGGATTCGACAATGCCGATGGAAGATTTAAATGCCGGAAGTGTAGAACAATTTCTAAAATAGGATGAATAAAAGAAAAAGTGATGGATGCTTCGGCTTTTAGAGAAATCGGCACAAGGGAAAAGAAAGTGGGGAAGATTTTCGGCTTTTAAAGAAATTAGAGAAAGAAATTTGGAGAAAAGAAGCTAGGGAATTTCGCACAAAAGGGAGAGGATTTAATGTCGAAAAGAAGGAGCTAGCCCTCTATTTATAGGAAATTGGCAACCCTTTGCCATGTAGTAGTGGTTTCTTTACTCCTCTCGGTGATGGATTCTTGGCCATCACTCTCTTTGTAGATAAATTCCTAACTTTCCTCCTTTATCTTAATCTACTAGCTCATCTAAAAGAGACTTAATTATCTCTAACTCCTCCTTCCTTTATCAGCATATTATCCACATATTTTAATCATTAGAATCCCTAAATCTTAGCCTTTTTCTGCTTATTATCCACATAAAATAAATTCCTAAATAATAGCCTTTATCTGCTTATTATCCACATATTTTAAACATTAAAACCCCTAAATTTTAACCTTGTTGCCATCCACTCCACCTAATCATAATGCCCAAAATTTAGCTAACTTAAATTAAAAGAATTGGGCTCCATGAAACTTAAATTTGGGCCCTTTACTCCTTGTGTGTGGCGTCACCCCTTACTCCATTTTAAGTGCCGAAAATTGGCCTAAAAACATGGGCTCCTTACGACCCAAAACTTGTTCCTTTTTAATTATTAATGATGTGAAACACCCCAAACCCAACCCAAAAAGCCTAACCGGATTTGGTATGTTCCTCAAGTAAATCTATAACGAATTCTCATTTTTGTTTAAGAAAAACTTGATGATTTTGTAGAAAACAGATTAACTTAACATTTTAGGTAAAAATAAATTTGTAAAGTAAAATTTATATCTTTAAAAAAAAAACATTACTTGTAGGAGGAATTGATAAATCAAAAGAAAACCACATTTAAGGAAATTACTTTAAACACACAACACACACATATATATATATATATATATATATATATATGTTAGTGACAAAAACATTTTTAAATTATTATTTATCGAAAACTATTTAGTTATTTAATAGTTATTGTTCATGGCAAAATAAAATAATTCCAAACACAAAATTAAAGATAGTTTATAGTGGCCTTATTACATAAAATTGGCAAACCCATAATAAAGTCTAAATAATAAAAATTAACTTAATAAGTTTAAGTAGGAAAATTTCCAAACTTCATTGTTTGAGCATTGGCCACCTCGAAATCCTTGCTGCCCCGATCCATCGCACTACGAATCATCTGAAAAGTTTTCCCACAAAAGGGGTGAGTCATAAACTCAATGTATAACACATACCTTAAAAAGCCCATTTGATTAAGCCTTTAAGCCCATTAATTACACATATGGCCATAGGCCCATTTAAGTCATATTTGGCCAAAAGCCCATTTTCATAATAGATCAAATAATAATCATTTATGATCACATGATTAGATACAAATAATGAAATGCAAACCCGGCCCACCTAAATATCCATCCGCTACACACCACCCGTACCAACCAACACACCGTGGGGATTACTAAATCGACCCTCCATCCGCTACACACCATCGAAGGCAGTTGCTGCAGTCAACATGCACATCGCCCTTATAATATTGTGGCAAAGCCACTGCATGATGTGACCAAGTCACCGATCAAGTCGCAAAATTTCAAATACGTGGACCAAGTCACCAGATTCACATATGTGACCGAAGTCACCGGATTTCAAATATGTGACCGAAGTCACCGAAAATGTGGTAAAACCACCAGAATACTTCCTCCTTTATCAAATATACCCATATGCCCATGCACATACATATCGATAAATTTTCATGCTATTTACCCCACAAATCATAATATAGCCATACTTATCTCACATTTATGCATATAGCAAAATGAACAAAATATTGGGGTAAACATACACGAATATCGTATACCACTGAATGGTATCCAAAATCACAATCATACACATGGTCATATAATCACATTTAAATATATGTAAATCTATGAGAATTTTAATGTAAGGTTACACACCTAGTGACAGTGAGAATAATACCCTCTCGCTCGTCAACACCTAATTGATTAACACACTTGGTTAGCGTACACTATTACTAACAAAACTACACTTATTGATGATGGATCTAAATCCTTACCCTCGGATTCTCGAACGACCGTTATTTGTGGTTTTTCTCCGCTAGATGGATCAAAACCACGATATTCCATCGACGTAAAGTGGTTCGGTTTATGACTACTTCAAATAATCGATCCTTGTTAGCAGAGGGTCCACAACCCGGTGGAAAGTCTCTAACGCCGATCATTTCTTCGTTTGTAGTTCGATGGTAAAGGAGTACCTCCTCTCTTCCAAACACTCCGACGGCTCTTTTCTTACCTATCTTGTTGGTCTTAAATCGCCCTAAAATAACGTTGATTAGCGATCCATTCGTAAAGATTTGATATAACCAAAAGGAATAATCTTACCTTGGATGATCCGAAAGATCACTTCTTAAAAGTTGGCTTCAACAAGGATCCCTAGAAATCCTTTCCAAGGATTGACCTAGAGAGAAAAATAAAAGATTATGATTCTAAATTGGCCATAGTGAAAAGAAATGATGAAAATGATTGATAAAACCTTTCTTTGAGTTCTTGAAGATTGACCTTGAATAAGAAAAGAAGAGAATAAAAAGTAACTTGGTGATTTCGACTTACACAAAAGAAAAGAGAAAAGGATAGTGATTTATGGCATAAAATAGTTTGATTTTCAATAGAATGAAAAGAAGAAAAGAAAATCGAAATAGAAATTGATTCGGTTGACAAAAGAGATGAGAATGATGTTGATTCTCAAAAGAAAAGAGATTGGTTTTGGAACCTATGCACATTCGCCAAGGGAAGAAATTGAAAAAATGGTTCTTGAACTTTTATAGTTTGAAAGAGGGAAAGAGAAGGAGAAATAGGATGAAAAGAAAAAGAAAATGCGAAATGATCAAAGAGAATAAATGGGTTTCGGTTATGGAAGAAATTGAATAAAGAGAAAAAGTTTTTGGTAATGGTCAAGTGAGAAAAGATGAAAGAAAATGCCTTCAAAAGTGGTAATATTTTGGTACCAAAAAGAGAGAAAATCTTGAGAGGAAAAGAAGAAAAAAAAAAAATACCAATTTGGCCAAATATGATAGCCAAAACAAAACAAAGTTTTCACCTAATGCAAATGATAATTTCGGTTAAGGAGAAAGATTTTGGAGAAAGGAGAAAAGATGGACAATTTGCTAGGATTTTTGGCCAACTAGCACCCTAATGGCTACACAAAATTTTCGGTCAACCTTAGCCAACATTATCCCCCTTTTTCCTCCTTGTTTCTTCCCCATCAAATCCAAAATTTCCAAGACAATACCCCTATTTCAAGCCTTTGTCCCCTCTATCTTATCCTCCTATCTTGATTCCATGCCATAATTCTTTTGCTTGCCTTTTTCACATGGTCAAATAGCCAAAATTAAGAGAATGCTCATCCATTCTAGAAGGATCTTGGCCGACACTTATAGGGAAGGAAACAAAATAAAATAAAATCCTCCCTTATGCTAGCTAGGAGATTCGAACCTCACTCCTCAAGCACACATCCATGCATCTTAACCACCTTGCCAATTACTCAACTTATGCTAGAAACCTCTTGTCATTAATTCTTAAAGCCTATCATGCTTAGCTTCATCTTATTTATTAAAAAATTAATTCATCACTACGCATTCACTTAATTAATGAAGCTCAAAATAATTTCCAAAATACACTCAATAATAATTAAGCATGCAACATCATTCAATCAAGTAAGATGCATAACCCCCAATTATCAGGATGTTACAGTTCTACCCCCCTTAAAATAATTTCGTCCTCGAAATTACCTGGCTGGAATAAGTGAGGGTATTACTGTCACATCGCTTCCTCCGGTTCCCACGAAGCTTCTTCTGATCCATGATTATGCCATAATACTTTGACGAGAGGAACCGACTTTCTCCGTAAAACCTTTACATCTCGTTCTAGAATTTGAATTGGCTCCTCTTCATATGACAAATCTGATCTTAATTCCACCTCCTCAACTGGCCCTACATGAGATGGATCCGATCGGTAACGGCGTAACATTGAAACATGGAATACATCATGCATTTTCTTTAATTCTGAAGGCAAATCTAACTGATATGCCACATATCCAACTCGCTTCACAATCCTATATGGTCCAATGAACCTGGGACTTAGTTTCCCTTTGCGTCCAAATCTCATTACCTTTTTCCAAGGTGAAACCTTTAAGAAAACTTGATCCCCCACAGCAAACTCTATTTCTTTCCGCTTAAGATCTGCGTACGATTTTTGTCTATCAGACGCTTCCTTTAACCGAGCCCGGATTACCTTAACCTTTTCTTCGGATTCAGCTACTATCTCTGGACCCAAAATCGGCGTTCCCTAATTACATCCAACACGTAGGTGCGGCACTTCCTTCCATATAGTGCTTCATATGGTGCCATCCGAATCTTGGCTTGGTAATCTGTTATTGTATGCAAATTCGCTAACGGTAAGAACTCTTCCCAACTTCCCTTGAAATCTATCACACATCCCTTAACATATCTTCTAAGATTTGATTACTCTTTCGATGGCCGTCTGACCGAGGATGAAATGCCGATCAAGTCCAATCGGTGCCTAAAGCTCGATGCAATGCTTTCCAAAATCGCGACGTAAACCTCGGATCTCCGTCTCAAATAATCGACAACAACACTCCATGCAATCTCACAATCTCACCACATATAACTTCGCCAATTTCGCAAAGAGTAATCAATAATCAACCCGGGATAAAATGTGCGATTTAGTCAATCGGTCCACTATCACCCATACAGAGTCTTTCTTAGTAGGCGTAAGAGGAAGCCCACTAACAAAGTCCATGGTGATTCTCTCCCACTTCCATGCGAAATCTTTATCGGTGAAGCAATCCAGAAGGTACTTGATGTTCAAACCTTGACTTGTCGACACGTTAAGCACTTTCTTACAAACTCTGTAACTTCTCGCTTAAGTCCAAGCCACCAAAACTGATCTCGCAAATCTCGGTATAACTTACTTCCTCCAGGATGCATAGCATAGGGGCTACCATGCGATTCCTGAAGTATCTTTTGCCTCAACTCCCGATCTCTCGGCATACGACTTTACCTTTGAAGCACAATACCCTTCACTGTTAATACCAAAATCTTCCAATTTCCCACTCTGCACCTGTCGAAGCTTTTCACTCAGATCTTCATCTACTAACTGCCTCTCTTTCACTTGACTTAACCATGTCGGCTTAACTTGAAGTTCTGCCAATAAGCTTCCGTCATCGTAAAGGCTAAGATGTGCAAACATCGCTCTTAAATCTGACACCACTTTTCGACTTAGGCGCCCCGCCACCACGTTCGCTTTGCGGGTGGTACTCGATAGAAACGATCATAGTCTTTCAACAACTCTATCCACCTCCACGCCTCAGATTCGCTTCTTTACGAGTCGGTAGATATTCAGACTTTTGTGGTCTATGTATATCACCGACTTTTCCCGTATAAATAATGTCTCCGGACTTTAAGAGCAAAGACTACAATTGCCAACTCCAAGTCATGCGTCGGGTAATTAACCTCATGCGGCCTCAACTGCCGAGACGCATATGCAACTACCTTTTCATCTTGCATCGAACACATCCTAATCCCGTATGAGAAGCATCACAATACACGATGAAATCCTTCCCTGCTTCAGGCTGGATCAAAATCGAGCTTCGGTCAAAACCTTCTTGAGCTTCTCAAAACTCTCTTGTCGCTTATCGACCCACACGAAAGGTACTTCCTTTTTCAACAATTTCGTTAAAGGTGCGACTATCGATGAAAATCCTTGAAAAATCTTGGTAATATCCGCTAATCCCAAGAAACTACGAACCTCGCCACGGACTTAGGTGGTTTCAATCTAGCACGACCTCAATCTTTCGAGGATCCACCCTTATCCCTTCCGCCGACACCACATGGCCTAAAATGCAACCTCTTTCACCAAAATTCACACTTTTGAATTTGGCGTCTGATTCTTCTCCCTTAAAACTCGCAACACAATCCGAAGATGTTCATCATGCTCTACTTCAGACTTAGAATACACCAGGATGTCGTCTATGAATACCACGACGAATTGATCTAAGTAGGGCTAGAAAATTCGGTTCATCATATCCATGAACGCAGCTGGGGCATTCATCAATCTGAATGGCATTACCAGAAATTCATAATGCCCATATCTAGTTCGGAAAGCCGTCTTATAGATATTCGCTTCTTTCATTTTAAGCTGATGATATCCCGACCTTAGATCAATCTTTGAGAATACTTGACTCCTTAAGTCGATCGAACAAATCGTCGATCCTTGGCAAAGGATACTTGTTCTTGATGGTCGACTTATTCAACCGCCAGTAGTCTATACACATCCTCATCGATCCGTCCTTCTTCTTCATAAATAGGACCGGTGCTCCCCATGGAGACACACTAGGTCGGATGAATCCACGATCAAGCAACTCCTGAATCTGAGCCTTAAGCTCAACCAACTCCTTCGGTGCCATTCTATATGGAGCAATAGAAATTGGCGCCGTTCCAGGCAATAAATCTATCCCGAATTCTACCTCACGATCCGGAGGCAAACCTAGAAGTTCTTCCGGAAAGACATCTACAAATTCATTCACAGTCCTGACTTCATTAATAGTTACCTCCTTAGCTTCCAAAGCATTCACCAACATCAGAAAGGCTTCACATCCCTTTCTAACCATCTTTTCTACCTTAAGAGCGTATACTACATTAGATAAGTAGTTCCGTCTCTCGCCCATCACTACAACTTCCTTGTCATCAAAAGTTCTTAAGGACATTCTCTTAGCAGCACAATCCACATTTGCACGGTACTTCACAAGCCAGTCCATGCCTAAGATTAGGTCAAATTCTCCGAATGACAACTCCATTAAATTAGCCGAAAACTGTATCCCTTGAACTTCTAAAGGCACTTCCTTAAAAAGTTTGTCTATTTCTCATGCTCATCTAAAGGACTAAGTACGATCATCTTCCTAGGTACAGATTTGAAGTCACATGCAAAGTCCAGATACTTCACTAGCGATATAGGAATGAGTTGACCCTATATCTATCAAAGTAATAAAGGGCAACCCGAAATTAGAAACGCGTGCGTGATAACATCAGTGCATCACCGTCTTCTCTCTGATTTAAGCGCATACACTAGACTTGGTTGTCTCGCCTCGAGCTACCACCGCCTCTGCTGAAGTTCCACGACCTCACGGAACCATTACCCCTTCCATTTGGACCACGACCTCTTATCGGCTGCTGTCCACCTCTGTCAGCCTGATTAGCACCCTGACTTGCTGGACGGTTCTTTTTCGAGTTCATCGGGCAATCCTTGATCATATGATCCTTTGAACCGCACTTGAAACATCCGCCGGTCTTTTTCCAACATTCTCCCGAGTGCATTTTCCCACATTGAGTACAAGTACGATTTTGTCCACCCATAGTAATCTGTTGACCTCGCGGTCCATCATTTCTTGATTTCTTCTAAAAATTCTCTGACGACCCTGAAGACCCAAAGCTTCTCTTATTCTTGCTGGCCTCTGTCCGATTCATCTCTCGGTCAGTTTAGCCTCTTCGCAATTCTTGCCCTTTCTACTAAGATTACAAAATCTCTTTCACGGTCTTGAGCAATCATCACTCGTAATTCATCTCTAAGTCCGTCTTCAAATCGATACACCGTTCATATTCCGTAGCCACTATCCTCCGCATAATGGCTAAGTCGCAAAAATTTCGCTTCATATTCACTATCGACTTGTTTCCTTGTACTAGATTGAAATGTCTTCCTCCGGAGTCGATGTAGCTAGCTCCAACATATTTTCCTTGAATTTAATCTTAAAATACCCCAATCCAATGATCCACGTGGGTACTCTCTTTGATAGTGAGCCACCTTTGGTAGGCTTCATCACGGAGTAGTGAAATAGCACCTTTCAATTTCTCTTCATCGATGTAGTCTATATCGTCCATGATCCTCTCGATTGCCTCCAACCAATATTCAGCTACATTTGGAGCTACTCGGATACTCCCGAAAACCTCGGCTCCATTTGATCTAAGTCTCTCACCATCGACTTTCGAGACCCATTTCGAACTAGCTTCGCTACTGCTCCAAAACTCGCAGAAGACGACTTGTGATATGCATCACCTCCTTCATTTTGTTCTTGAAATTCCACCCCAACACCCGGTGATTTGAGCTTCATTCTCGGAACCTTGATCGGATCAAACTGGTTTCGACACGACCATTCTTCCTCGTCCACGCCCACGATGTCCACGTCCCCTAGAACTCATGTCTACTACATGTCTTATCTATTTTTACGAAAAAGTCTTATGTATTAGAGTCTTTTCACTTCTTATTAAAGGAAAGTTTTATGAAACAGATATTTAGTAGTTTTTCCGTAGTAGCACACAAACACCTAGGGTCCATGTCTCTAAAGGATAGTTTCCTTAGGCTTATCAAACATTCATATCACTTTATCAAAGTACTTACCTGATGGATCTGGGCCGAGAACTCCGAGTGCCATGCTCTTATAAAACCATTTTAACTTAAGAAAACTTTCAGAAAATCATTTGGGCCATATTTTAAAAACGTTGTGGGCTTCAAAACCCAAGGCTGAGAGTTTAAACTGGGCTCTGATACCAAGCTGAAACACCCCAAACCCGGCCCAAAAAGCCTAACCAGATTTGGTATGTTCCTCGAGTAAATCTATAACGAATTCTCATTTTTGTTTAAGAAAAACTTGATGATTTTGTAGAAAACAGATTAACTTAACATTTTAGGTAAAAATAAATTTGTAAAGTAAAATTTATATCTTTAAAAAAAAACATTACTTGTAGGAGGAATTGATAAATCAAAAGAAAACCACATTTAAGGAAATTACTTTAAAACACATATATATATATGTTAGTGACAAAAACATTTTTAAATTATTATTTATCGAAAACTATTTAGTTATTTAATAGTTATTGTTCATGGCAAAATAAAATAATTCCAAACACAAAATTAAAGATAGTTTATAGTGGCCTTATTACATAAAATTGGCAAACCCATAATAAAGTCTAAATAATAAAAATTAACTTAATAATTTTAAGTAGGAAAATTTCCAAACTTCATTGTTTGAGCATTGGCCACCTCGAAATCCTTGCTGCCCCGATCCATCGCACTACGAATCATCTGAAAAGTTTTCCTACAAAAGGGGTGAGTCATAAACTCAATGTATAACACATACCTTAAAAAGCCAATTTGATTAAGCCTTTAAGCCCATTAATTACACATATGGCCATAGGCCCATTTAAGTCATATTTGGCCAAAAGCCCATTTTCATAATAGATCAAATAATAATCATTTATGATCACATGATTAGATACAAATAATGAAATGCAAACCCGGCCCACCTAAATATCCATCCGCTACACACCACTCGTACCAACCAACACACCGTGGGGATTACTAAATCGACCCTCCATCCGCTACACACCATGAAGGCGATTCTTTGCGATCAACATGCACATCGCCCTTATAATATTGTGGCAAAGCCACGAACATGATGTGACCAAGTCACCGATCAAGTCGCAAAATTTCAAATACGTGACCGAAGTCACCAGATTCACATATGTGACCAAAGTCACCGGATTTCAAATATGTGACCGAAGTCACCGGAAATGTGGTAAAACCACCAGAATACTTCCTCCTTTATCAAATATACCCATATGCCCATGCACATACATATCGATAAATTTTCATGCTATTTACCCCACAAATCATAATATAGCCATACTTATCTCACATTTATGCATATAGCAAAATGAACAAAATATTGGGGTAAACATACCTGAATATCGTATACCACTGAATGGTATCCAAAATCACAATCATACACATGGTCATATAATCACGTTTAAATATATGTAAATCTATGAGAATTTTAATGTAAGGTAACACACCTAGTGACGGTGAGAACAATACCTCTCGCTCGTCAACACCTAATTGATTAACACACTTGGTTAGTATACACTATTACTAACAAAACTACACTTATTGATGATGGATCTAAATCCTTACCCTCGGATTCTCGAACGACCGTTATTTGTCGTTTTTCTCCGCTAGATGGATCAAAACCCGCTGATATTCCACCGACGTAAAGTGGTTCGGTTGTACGCACTACTTCAAATAACCGATCCTCGTTAGCAGAGGGTCCACAACCCGGTGGAAAGTCTCTAACCGCCGATACAGCCCTTCATTTGTAGTTCGATGGTAAAGGAGTACCTCCTCTCTTCCAAACACTCCGTACGGCTCTTTTCTTACCTATCTTGTTGGTCTTAAATCGCCCCTAAAATAACGTTGATTAGTGATCCATTCAGAAAGATTTTATATAACCAAAAGGGAATAATCTTACCTTGGATGATCCGAAGATCACTTCTTAAAAGTTGGCTTCAACAAGGATCCCTAGAAATCCTTTCCAAGGATTGACCTAGAGAGAAAAATAAAAGATTATGATTCTAAATTGGCCATAATGAAAAGAAATGATGAAAATGATTGATAAAACCTTACTTTGAGTTCTTGAAGATTCGCCTTGAATAAGAAAAGAAGAGAATAAAAAGTAACTTGGTGATTTTGGCCACACAAAAGAAAAGAGAAAAGGATAGTGATTTATGGCATAAAATAGTTTGGTTTTCAATAGAATGAAAAGAAGAAAAGAAAATTGAAATAAAAATTGATTCGGTTGACAAAAGAGATGAGAATGATGTTGATTCTCAAAAGAAAAGAGATTGGTTTTGGAACCTATGCACATTCGCCAAGGGAAGAAATTGAAAAAATGGTTCTTGAACTTTTGTAGTTTCAGAAAGAGGGAAAGAGAAGGAGAAATAGGATGAAAAGAAAAGAAAATACGAAATGATCAAAGTGAATAAATGGGTTTCGGTTATGAAAGAAATTGAATAAAGAGAAAAAGTTTTTGGTAATGGTCAAGTGAGAAAAGATGAAAGAAAATGCCTTCAAAAGTGGTAATATTTTGGTACCAAAAAGAGAGAAAATCTTGAGAGGAAAAGAAGAAACAAAAAAAAATACCAATTTGGCCAAATATGATAGCCAAAACAAAACAAAGTTTTCACCTAATGCAAATGATAATTTCGGTTAAGGAGAAAGATTTTGGAGAAAGGAGAAAAGATGAACAATTTGCTAGGATTTTTGGCCAACTAGCACCCTAATGGCTACACAAAATTTTCGGTCAACCTTAGCCAACATTATCCCCTTTTCCTCCTTGTTTCTTCCCCATCAAATCCAAAATTTCCAAGACAATACCCTATTTCAAGCCTTTGTCCCTCTATCTTATCCTCTTATCTTGATTCCATGCCATAATTCTTTTGCTTGCCTTTTTCACATGGTCAAATAGCCAAAATTAAGAGAATGCTCATCCATTCTAGAAGGATCTTGGCCAATGACACTTATAGGAAGGAAACAAAAATAAAATAAAATCCTCCCTTATGCTAGCTAGGAGATTGAACCTCACTCCTCAAGCACACATCCATGCATCTTAACCACCTTGCCAATTACTCAACTTATGCTAGAAACCTCTTGTCATTAATTCTTAAAGCCTATCATGCTTAGCTTCATCTTATTTATTAAAAAATTAATTCATCACTAAGCATTCACTTAATTAATGAAGCTCAAAATAATTTCCAAAATACACTCAATAATAATTAAGCATGCAACATCATTCAATCAAGTAAGATGCATAACCCCCAATTATTAGGATGTTACATGATGCCATCTTAAAATAATTTAATCTGGGCCTTTGCCTAATTCTAAGCCCAAATTTAGACCCCTTTTACTTGAATTAACAAATTAAACATATCCCCACACTAAATGCATAGGCCCATAAATTTAGGATGTTACACTTATAGTGGCTAAACCCTAAATATAAATTTTATAAGGGACAAAAGTAATTAAAATAGAATGTTAATGCTTACATAGACCCTAAAATAAATTAATTTTTTATTCATACCCTAACCCCTAAAGCCTAATGCCAACCCCTAAAATCATAACCCTTAAATTATTTATTTTAAATAATGCTGAGATTTTTAGCAGTGTTTTTTTAAAAGTGCTGCTAATGCTCAGATCTTTGGCGGAGTTTTTTTAAAAGTGCCGCTAATGCTCGATCTTTAGCGGCGTTTTTTTAAAAGCACCGCTAATGCTCAGATCTTTAGCGGCGTTTTTCTAAAAGCGCCGCTAATGCTCATATCTTTAGCGGCGTTTTTTTAGAAGCACCACTAATGCTCATATCTTTAGCGGCGTTTTTTAAAAGAGCCGCTAATGCTCAGAGCTTTAGCGGCGTGTTTCTAGAAGCGCCGCTAATGCTCATATCTTTAGCGGCATTTTTTCAGAAGCGCCGCTAATGCTCTGATCTTTAGCGGCGTTTTTTAGAAGTGCCGCTAATGCTCAGATCTTTAGCAGCATTTTTTTAGAAGTGCTGCTAATGCTCAGATCTTTAGTGGCTTTTTTTAAAAGCACCGCTAATGCTCAGATCTTTAGTGGCGTTTGGGAAAAAAACGCCGCTATTTCTCTTTTTTAGCGGTGTTTTGGAAATAAACGCCGCTATTGCTCAACTTTTTGCGTTTTTTTTCAAACGCCGCTAATGTATAATATTTGCGGCATTTTTCGTTAAAACGCCACTAAAAACGCCGCTAAAAGTCTATTTTGGTGTAGTGATACAACTTCCAAAAAGGTACCAAAATAGATGGCTGATAGTGTGATTGAGTCGCTGACGATCCTCAGATCCGGGCTAGCTTTAATAACACTGTAAAACAGAGAAAAACTTCACATTGTAAGCTTTAAAGCTTAGTAAGTTCGTGATATAACATAATTAACTTAACAATTCAAATTCAATATACAAAATTACTAACACTTAGTTCACTTCACATCACTACTCAATCTCATCTATAACTACTGCTCACATTTATACCATATCTATATGTCCATGCACAAGCATTTACAATGCTACATCAATCTAACTCTTTCCATCATTCATTCACACAGTCTTCCATCTATCTCATACAAAAAATCATCAACCACATAGGTTCTGTACATGCTTGTACCATCACGTATTTATCTATCATATTTACCACTCAATGCACGATGCCATAATTTGTTCAAACCTCTTAAAACGTTCGATGAATTTGCACACTCAGTGCCATTTAATTAGCCTAAGCTACTATAGTATCGCACACTTAGTGCCATCACATTAAACCGAAATTGTCTCGGTATCGCACACATAGTGCCAACTAATATAGCCGATGCATTTCTTTATCTCGCACACTTAGTGCAATTTCATCGCAGTAACTATTCTATTTACGCACATTTAGTGCCACATAACTTCGAACTCACATTCCGTATTTCCAAACTCCATAATCACATTTCCATTCATTTCATCACATATGAACATTATTTAATCAATACAGATTATACACGAACTTACCTCGAACGCAAAAATAACGACACTAGTCGATCAATCGAGCACTTTGTCTTTGCCTCGATCTCGATCCGAATCTCTCTGTTCTTGATCTATATAATATTAAACTCAACTCATTCAATCACATTTTCATCCAAAACAATCCACAACACATAGTTAAAGCTTTTTACATTTTAGCCCTCATAATTTCACATTTTAACATTTAAGTCCCTATTTCATAAAACCACCAAATACACATAATTTCATTTTATAAAAGCTTAGCCTAATTTTCTCCTAGTTCATACAAGCCCACATATTTCATTTATTTTACATTTTAGTCCTTTAATTTCTCATTTTCATAATTTAGCCCATAATACTCAAATTCATCAAAATCACTTTATAAAACATTAAAATCTATTAACAAATATCCATTATTCATCATAAACTATCTCAAAGCTCAAGCATTCATCAATGGCATTTTACAAAATCACTAACAAACTTAAAAATTAGAGCATGGGCTAGCTAAAACACGAAGCAAAGATCACAAAAACATAGAAATTATCAAAAACCGAACAAAAATAGACCTTTAATCAAGCTTGGAAGTAGCCGAATATCAAAACATATGAGCCCTAACTTTTCTTTCTTCAATTTTGACAATAACGGATGAACATAACACTAAATTCATATTTTGTTTTTGTAATATCCCGGGTTAAGGGCTATTTTATGTTTGGCATTGTTTGCATGTCTATGGTGTGCTATGTTGTGGTTTGTGTAGTTTTGGGCTTAGTTGTAGGCTAGAAGTGTGCCCTGAAAGTGGTAAAATTTTTGTTTTTGGGCTTTAGGGGATAGGAGCTGAAGGTGCTGGGGTTTATAATTAATTTAAGTGAATTTTTAACACAAATGAAGAGCTAGCAAAGTGGCAAGCAAGGCGCCACTAGGAGCATGTGGTTGGCGTCAAAGGCAAGGGGGAGAGGTCTTGTGTTCGAGTTGCATAATGCCCCATTTTGGCTCCCATTTTGACGGCATGAAGGGAAGAGTTGTAGGAAGTTTGAACTCTGCCTTGGACTTGGTCAACACATTCAAACGGTGGGTGGAGAGTGAAATTAGGAGGAAGACTTGGTCAAGGGGATTCGAATTTGTGGTTTGGAAGTGAATGGGGGGAAGTTGGCCGGTTGGCAAGCTTGGGGAGGAGAGCGCCGATTTTTCTCTTAGGCAACTTGTGTGCATTTTCGGTCATAGTTGTGGAAAGCAAGTCTAGCTTTTGGTCATTTTGTTGGTGTCAATGTCAAAGAAAACTCTCCCATTCCATTTTCATGTTTGAAACCAAACCCCAAGGGCTTCATCTCTTTTCATTTTTCTTTTGTTCTCCTTAAACCGAAAGCTTCAACACCTCACCCTCTGCCAAACTACGTGGTATCTTTCAATTTTATTGTTAGTAATGCCTCCCACTCTCTTTTCTTTTTCATTTTTGTTAAAACGCAACCAGCTTTTGCTTTCTCTTCAACATTTAGCCGAACCTAGCATCCCATCATCATCTTTTCTCTTTCGAAACTTTGTTAGCCGAAAGTCTCCCCTCTCCATTTCCTTTTCTTTTCCAAGAAAGAACTGAAGGTGTTTTCTTACTATTTTTCTTCCCATTTCGATTCTTGGCCGAAACTTCATCTCCAAAACACTCTCTCCAATTCTTTTTCTTGTTCAAAACCGAACATACCCTCCTCTCTATTCAATCTTTTATTTCTTTCTTCTTCTCAGAGCTTTAGCCGATTCTTCTCTATTGTTTTCTCTTCATCTCTTTTGGTGTGCCGTAACCTTCATTTCTTCTCATCTCTACTCCTTTTCTTTCCACTCAAAATCGAGCATAGGTGTGTGTTAAACACTTAGGCCGAACCTCCTTTTCACCTTGATTAAAGGGTGTTAGCCGAATCTTCTTTGGTGTTGGCCGAATAGTAGGTGTTGTGGGGTGCTTGGTTCCAATTGGTTGGTTCTGGGTAAGTGTTGGCCGAATGGCCCTTTCTCCTTTCTCTGGTACTTTGCCGATTTTTGGGTATATTTAAGGGCTGATTTCGGTATCTGTTAAAAGGTGTTAACTTCTTGTTATGGTAATCGTTTTTCGTATAGGGTCCTTGGGTTCAAAATCAAGCAAGGAGAGGCCTCTTACTCTGTTAAGCAATCGGTAAGTGGTGGTAAGAATGGGTGTTTTGATCTGATTTCGTGTAGTTTTCTTTAAGTTAAGTTAACCGTTATTCTTTTCTAGGGTGTGATCGTTTGGTAAAGAAGCATTATTGGTTCGGGTTGGTTGGAAACCGAACCATTCGTAAAGGTAGAGTAATGCAACCCCTTTGGGTTACCTATTTTTGGCCGAATGGTATAGTGTTAATCCCTTGATTGGCCGATTGTAGGGTTAAGGCTGTTGAGGTGATCAAAAGATTTTGACCAGTTCTTAGGATTAACATCTTCGCTACCTCAGGTGTGTAAACCAACACACTATCTCAACTAAATAATGTGATAACTCGTTGTGTAAATGAAAAGTTGTGGTTGATTATTTCGATACCCATTGAGGTATGGATACGGATTCGGGTAAGTCCGTTTCATTATGAGTTATGTGATGATGATGATATCATGATTTTGATACTTTGAGATGCCATATTAAGCATGTGAGCATGATAGCATGATTGCACGATTTTGCATCTAGTATGATATTTGGGTGATATGAGAGGAGGGGAGTATGATATCCGTGTCTTTGGGACACGTGTCTTTGGGACACCAGAGGTTTGGCACCTCCAGGTGGTTTGGTACCACGATTTTGTGACTTTGGGTCACCAGAGGTTTGGCACCTCCGCCTCGCCCCAGTTGGCTTAGTACCACAAGTGGGTTGGCCCCACAGATTGATTATACGGGATTGACGCCATGATTTGGTATCACACGATGGGTTGGCCCCATCATCGATTTGTGACTACGGTCACCAGTGATTTGGTATCACATTGTGTCTTTGGGACACCAGAGGTTTGGCACCTCATTGCGACTCGTCCCTATGGTTGACACCACCGTGGGTTGGCCCCACTTATGAGATATGGGATCGTCGCTAGTGATTTGGTATCACACGATGGGTTGGCCCCATCATTGGATTATTCGTGACTTGGTCACCGGTGGTTTGGTACCACAAGATGGATATCGTGACTTTGGGTCACCGGTGGTTTGGCACTACCGGTGGTTTGGTACCACACGGGTAGAAAAGGCGATATGGTTGGCTAGGATCGGGTGCATTGCTTGCATTATTCTGTTGTGATATGTGTGTTGGCATGTTATACCGGGAGAGGGAATTATACACTGAGTCTTGCGACTCACTCTCTCTTTTGACTATTTCAGGTGACACATAGACGCGGACATGGAGCCGGGATGGACTCGAGGTGCTCATGCCATGCTAATAAAGGATTTGCTTGGACTTTATAAGTTTTGGTACATTAGTTATTTATTTCTATGTGGTTTTATTTTGGGTTGTAAAAGGCCTTTTAAAATTATGGTTTGCTTGTTTATACTTAAAGTAAATGTTTAATATGCCTTAACAAATTAATTGGGTTATAATGTGCTAAAATTTGGAAAGATAACGATTTCAAAACTACCAAAAGCTTACATTTTAAACTATACCATCTGTATCGCACTAAGATTTGGAATAACAGAGAATTCAAATGTTTTCTAACTTAAACACGATTTTCTACTAAGACAAAATGTTTTTGTAATGTTGATAAACAACTCAAACTTCTTAACGAGGTAAACCTGTTTTGTCTACCCATCAAATAAGTTTTTTTTAAATTTTGGGTTTTCAAATACATCATCAAACTTCAATCAAACCTACTCAAGTTTTCTTCAAATGCACAACCTAGCGAAGTGTTTTTCTCCAACTTTTAAACTCAAACCTAAACCTCTCAAAAACCTTTTTCCCTGTAACATACCAGATTCGGTCGTGGTGTATTGACCGGGTTTGGGGTGTTACATTTGTGGTATCAGAGCCAAGTTCAAAGGCTCGGCCGTGGGCCCGAGGCCTAAAATGTTTTCAAAAGACTGTTTTAAGTGTTTTGTTTTAAAAGCATGGTTTGAAAGGCATGGCACCGAGTCTCCGACACCAATCCGCCCAGGTAAGTACCCCATGCTATTGCTTGTGATTTGTTGAATATAATGTGATGGAATGGCTAGTGATAGTAAGATTACCGTAGAGACTGAAACTGATAGGACTCTGTGGACTCGCGAAAACGAAACTTCTTTAATAAGCAATATTCATAAGACTTTGCTTTAAACACAGTGGAATAATGATCGATACATAAAATTCTTTAATCGACGAGATTTAGTCATGAGTACCAGAGGTGGACGTGGTCGTGGACGTGGTCGCAGAGGATGACAGCTTCGAGCCCGTAGGTTCCGGTCGTGGTTCGTAGAATGAGGTATCTGCCCGCCACCGGTGGAGGTGGTGAGTTCCAAGAGCAGATGGCGATGACGCAGTTGTCACAAAGCGATCTTTGCGAGTGTTAGAAAGGGTAGCTGGAGTAGGTGGAGGTGTAGGAGCTAGGAAATGCGTCTGAGCGACTTCGGCAAACAGGCTGAATTTTTCGGGGTGTCTCGGTGTTGTTCCCAAAGATCACGAGTATTGGCCGAAGCGACGTAACGGATCATGGATGATCTGGACCTAATCAAGAGAAATTAAAGGGATCGATCACTTCTCGAGATGAGTCATACCAGTGGTGGCTCACCGTCGGACATATATGCGGCAAATGAAGATCCGACTTGGGACTATTTTCGGCCGCTTATCGTAAAAAGTACGTGGGGCTAACTACATTAATGAGCAGAGGAAAGCATTTCGAGGTTAGTTCAGGGAGCAAATCTGGTCGTAACACGAGGCGAGTTTCTCAGTCGAGTCGGTATGCTGTGGGTATGGTGGCTACTGAACATGAGAGGTGTGTTCGTTTCGAGGATGGCCTGCGAGACGAATTAAGGTTGATAATTGCACCCCAGCAGGAGCGTGAATTTGCGGTTCTGGTTGAAAAGGCGAAGGTGGCTGAGGGCATTAAGGAATCTGTGAGGCAGGGTATGGATAGGAACCGACACAAGAGGAGTTTTGGGTCTTCTGGTTCATCGGGAAATCGTGAAAAGGGCTAGACCGAGTGGGCGAATCGGTCGGGTAGGTTTGTTCTTTGCTAAGGTGGACCGCCGCATGTAACCGTTAATGGGAAGGCTCATTGGGGAGGATGTTGGACCGATGGTAGAGGTTTGTTTTGAGTGTGGCTCATTGGACCACCGCGTGAGGGATGTGTCGCGCAAGTTAGCTAGGATTCACAGAGAATCAGGCCATAATCAAGACAGAATAATGCACCACCACCGCAGAGGGCCGAGGTAATGGCAAAGGAGGTAATAGTTCGTCAATGTGGAGCACCCAAGGTGCAGTAGTTTCGAGGCCGCGGTAGGGGTTAGTATATGTCATGAGGCGCCGAGAAGAGGGCGACGACCGGACGTCATTACGGTGACGCTTTTAATCTTTGGTTCTCCATTTATCGCTTTGATTGATGTGGGTTCAACACATTCATATGTTGCAAGTAGCATAGTGAAGACCATGGATCTAGACTCAAATATCTTCTAGGCGGATGACCGTAATAAGCCCTCTAGGTCACTCAGAGTTGTAGATAACTCAGATAGAGACGCACCTCTAGAACTCCAAGGGTATCTTTTGAGGCGATCCGATGGAACCGCCGCTTGAGAGTTCGATCCGATTCTGGGATGGATTGGTGGTTAAGTACCAGCGAAGTTGGATCGCATGCTAAGCGATGGTTCTAAAAAAAATAAGGGTGATGAGGTAGTTCGATCGATAATAGGAGGAATTATCTGTCTAATGTGATATCTCGCCTCAAAGCCGAGAAGATGGTCGAAAGGGTGTGAAGCATATGTGGTGCATGTGTATGCCTTTGAGGCTAAGGAGTCTCATTGTGGAGACAGTTTTGACGATTAGGAATTTGTTGATGTGTTTCGAGGAGCTTCGGTTTGCCACCAGATCGGAGGTAGAGTTCGGATAGATCATATCTTAATCGCGCCGTATCCATTGCTCCGCATGTGATGGCACCTAAAGAGCTAGTGGAGCTTAAGGCTCGATCCAGAGTTATTGGATCGAGGCTTTATCGTGCCAAGTATTTCGCCATGGGGAGCGCTGCAGTATTTTGTAAAGAAGAAAGACGGTACTATGCAGATGTGTATAGACTACCGCTAACCGAATAAGTCGACGATCAAAACAAGTATCCCTACCTCGGATCGATGACTTGTTTGATCAAATGAAAGGGCGCGGTTTTCTCAAGATCGACTTAAGGTCCAGGTATCACCGATTAAGGGTAAAGGAGGCGATATCAGAAGACGGCATTTTGTACTCTGTATGGGCACTTTGAGTTCTTGGTTATACTGCTCGGGTTGACTAACGCACCAGCAGACTTTCATGGATCCGATGAATAGGGTGTTCCAACAAAGATTCAGATCATTCAGTAGTGGTTTTTATCGATGACATCTTGGTATATTCAAGGACCGAGGAGGAACATGATGCCCATTTGCGAGTGGTATTGCAGATTCTAAGGAGAAACAAATTTATGCGAAGTTCAAGAATACGAGTTCGCTTAGGAGGTGACGTTCTTGGGTCATGTAGTATTGGTGAGGGATTAGAGGACCCTCGTAAGATAGAGGCCGTTTTGGATTGGAAGCCGCCTAAGTCAAGAGCGGAGATTCGGAGTTTTCGGCTTAAGGTGATACTACCAAGATTTGTAGAGGTTTCTCATTGATCGCGCACCGATGACTAAATTATTGAGAAAAGGGTTTCGTTTATTTGGACCGAGAAGCGGCAGGAGAGCTTCGATAAGTTGAAGAAGATTTTGACCAAGCTCGGCTCGATTCAACCCGAGTAGGTGAAGGAATTCACAGTGCATCGCGACGCGCCTCATCTGAGATTGGGTTGTGTCTTGATGCAGAAGGAAGGTTGTGGCTTACGATCTCGACAGCTTGAGGCCACATGAGGTAAATTATCCAACGATGATCTGGAGTTAGCGGTACCGTAGTATTTGCCTTAAAGATTTGGAGGCATTACTTGTACGGAGAAAGATCGATAGTCTACACGACCATAAGAGTCCAAGTACCTTCCGACTCGTAAAGACTTGAATCGAGACAGTACCGATGGATTGAGTCACGAAAGACTACGATTGCTCAATTGAGTATCATCCGCAAGGCTAACGCCAGGCCGACGCGTTGAGCCATAAGGTTGTTTCAGATTTAAGAGCGTTGTTTGCTCACTTGAGCTTGTACGATGATGGGAGTATTCTGGCAGAGCTGCAGGTTAAGCCTACGTAGGTTGAGCAGATCAAAGAAAAACAGTTGTTGGATGAGGTTCTGAGTGCGCAGTGGACACAAGTGCAGAATGATGGTTTGAAGGGTTATAGCTTGTCTAGTGATGGGGTTCTGTGTTTTTAGGGGAAAGCTTGTATGTCAAGAGATATTGAGTTAAGGCAGAAGATTCTTCAGGATGCACATAGCAGCCCCTACGCTATGCATCCTGGAGGTAGCAAAATGTATAGGGATCTCGAGAATGCCGGTGGCCGGGTCTGAAAAAGGAAGTGACAGAGTTTGTAGAAGTGTCCGACATGTCGGCAGCAGTCAAGGATGAGCATCGCCATCGTCTGGTTGCTTCAACCAATGAAGATTCCACAGTGGAAGTGGGAAAGAATAACTATGGATTTCGCTGGATTACCGCTACACCGAGCAAGAAGGATTCATCTGGTATCAGGATCGGTGACTAAATCACTCATTTTATTCCATGAGGGTGGACTACTCACTTGAGAGGTTGGCAAAGTCAGATGTGTCGAGATAGTGAGATCAAGACGGGTGTTAAGATCGATCATCTCGGATAGGGATCCGAGATTCACGCCAAGGTTCGAAGGCGTTGCATCGTGCTCTGGGTACACTGTTAGATTTCAAAGACAAGATTTCATCCACAGATCGACGGGCAATCGTAAAAGGTTATACTGATCTTGGAGGACATGTTACGAGGTTGTGTATTGGACTTGAGGGTAGTTGGGAGGAGTATCTACTGTTATCGAGTTCGCCTACAACAACGATTACCAAGCGAGTATCAAGATGGCACCTTATGAGGCGCTATACGGTAGGAAGTGTCGCCACCTACTTGTTGGATGTAATTATGAACGCCGCTTGTTGGGACCAGAGTTGGTTGTCGAGACCAAGACAAGGTTAAACCGATTCAGCTCGATTGAAGGAAGCTTGACCCAGTAAGTCCTATGCCGATCTTAAGCGAAGAGATATTGAATTTGCTGTGGGAGATCGGGTTTTCCTAAAGGTCTCACCGTGGAAGAAAGTATTAAGGTTCGGGAGGAAAGGCAAGCTAAGTCCGAGGTTTATTGGGCCGTATAAGGTACTGAGACGAGTGGGACCAGTTGCTTATCAACTCGAGTTACCAGCAAAGCTAAGTCAAATTCATGACGTGTTCCACGTTTCGATGCTTCGGCATTATCGCTCAGATCCATCACACGTGGTGACAGTGGAAGAAATTGAGGTAAACCCAGATATGACCATGGAGGAAGAGCCTGTACAGATTTTAGATCGAGATGTGAAGGTTCTGCGTAAGAAGTCTGTGCCTTTGGTTAAGGTTCTATGGCGGAATCATGGCGTGGAAGAAGCTACGTGGGAACCCGAGGATGTGATGAGACAGCAATACCCGCAACTCTTCTGACCAGGTAATTTCGAGGTCAAAATTATTTTAAGGGGGGTAGAACTGTAATATCCCGGGTTAAGGGCTATTTTATGTTTGGCATTGTTTGCATGTCTATGGTGTACTATGTTGTGGTTTGTGTAGTTTCGGGGCTTAGTTGTAGGCTAGAAGTGTGCCAAGCGGTGGTAAAATTTTTGTTTTTGGGCTTTAGGGATAGGAGTCAAGGTCTTTGGGGTTTATAATTAATTTAAGTGAATTTTAACACAAATGAAGAGCTAGCAAAGTGGCAAGCAAGGCGCCACTAGGAGCATGTGGTTGGCGTCAAAGGCAAGGGGGGAGAGGTCTTGTGTTTGAGTTGCATAATGCCCCATTTTGGCTCCCATTTTGACGGCATGAAGGGAAGAGTTGTAGGAAGTTTGAACTCGCCTTGGACTTGGTCAACACATTCAAACGGTGGGTGGAGAGTGAAATTAGAGGAAGACTTGGTCAAGGGATTCAATTTGTGGTTTGGAAGTGAATGGGGAAGTTGGCGGTTGGTAAGCTTGGGGAGGAGAGTGCCGATTTTCTCTTAGGCAACTTGTGTGCATTTTCATCATAGTTATGGAAAGCAAGTCTAGCTTTTGGTCATTTTGTTGGTGTCAATGTCAAAGAAAACTCTCCCATTCCATTTTCATGCTTGAAACCAAAACCCCAAGGGCTTCATCTCTTTTCATTTTCTTTTGTTCTCCTTAAACCAAAGCTTCAACACCTCACCCTTGTCAAACTACTTGGTATCTTTCAATTTTATTGTTAGTCAATGCCTCTCCCACTCTCTTTTCTTTTTCATTTTGTTAAAACGCAACCACTTTTGCTTTCTCTTCAACATTTAGCCGAACCTAGCATCCCATCATCATCTTTTCTCTTTCAAACTTTGTTAGTAAAGTCTCCCTCTCCATTTCCTTTTCTTTTCCAAGAAAAATCAAGGTGTTTTCTTACTATTTTTCTTCCCATTTTGATTCTTGGTCAAACTTCATCTCCAAAACACTCTCTCCAATTCTTTTTCTTGTTCAAACCGAACATACCCTCCTCTCTATTCAATCTTTTATTTCTTTTTCTCTCGTAGCTTTAGCCGATTCTTCTCCATTGTTTCTCTTCATCTCTTTGGTGTGACGAACCTTCATTTCTTCTCATCTCTACTCCTTTTCTTTCCACTCAAAACCGAGCATAGGTGTGTGTTAAACACTTAGGCCGAACCTCCTTTTCACTTTGATTAAAGGGTGTTAGCCGAATCTTCCTTGGTGTTGGCCGAATAGTAGGTGTTGTGGGGTGCTTGGTTCCAATTGGTTGGTTCGGGTAAGTGTTGGCGAATGGCCCTTTCTCCTTTCTCCGGTACTTTGCCGATTTTTGGGTATATTTAAGGGCTGATTTCAGTATCTGTTAAAAGGTGTTAACTTCTTGTTATGGTAATCGTTTTTCGTATAGGGTCCTTGGGTTCGAAATCAAGCAAGGAGAGGCCTCTTACTCTGTTAAGCAATCGGTAAGTGGTGGTAAGAATGGGTGTTTTGATCTGATTTCGTGTAGTTTTCTTTAAGTTAAGTCATTAGGAGATTAACCGTTATTCTTTTCTAGGGTGTGATCGTTTGGTAAAGAAGCATTATTGGTTCGGGTTGGTTGGAAACCGAACCATTCGCAAAGGTAGAGTAACGCAACCCCTTTGGGTTACCTATTTTTGGCCGAATGGTATAGTGTTAATCCCTTGATTGGCCGATTGTAGGGTTAAGGCTGTTGAGGTGATCAAAAGATTTTGACCGGTTCTTAGGATTAACATCTTCGCTACCTCAGGTGTGTAAACCAACACACTATCTCAACTAAATAATGTGATAACCTGGTTGTGTAAATGAAACAGTGTGGTTAATTATTTCGATACCCATTGAGGTATGGATACGGATTCGGTAAGTCCGTTTCATTATGAGTTATGTGATGATGATGATATCATGATTTTGATACTTTGAGATGCCATATTAAGCATGTGAGCATGATAGCATGATTGCACGATTTTGCATCTAGTCCGATATGTGATTGGGTGATATGAGAGGAGGGGAGTATGATATCCGTGTCTTTGGGACACCTGTGTCTTTGGGACACCAGAGGTTTGGCACCTCCAGTGGTTTGGTACCACGTATTTTGTGACTTTGGGTCACCAGAGGTTTGGCACCTCAAAGATCTCGTCCCAGTGGCTTAGTACCACAGTGGGTTGGCCCCACAGTTGATTATACGGGATTGACGCCAGTGATTTGGTATCACACGATGGGTTGGCCCCATCATCGGATTTGTGACTACGGTCACCAGTGATTTGGTATCACATTGTGTCTTTGGGACACCAGAGGTTTGGCACCTCATTGCGACTCGTCCCTGTGGTTGACACCACCGTGGGTTGGCCCCACTTATGAGATATGGGATCGTCGCTAGTGATTTGGTATCACACGATGGGTTGGCCCCATCATTGGATTATTCGTGACTTCGGGTCACCAGTGGTTTGGTACCACAGTATGGATATCGTGACTTTGGGTCACCAGTGGTTTGGCACCACCAGTGGTTTGGTACCACACGGGGTAGAAAAGGCGATATGGTTGGCTAGGATCGGGTGCATTGCTTGCATTATTCTGTTGTGATATGTGTGTTGGCATGTTATACCGGGAGAGGGAATTATACACTGAGTCTTGCGACTCACTCTCTCTTTTGACTATTTCAGGTGACACATAGACGCGGACATGGAGCCGGGATGGACTCGAGGTGCTCATGCCATGCTAATAAAGGATTTGCTCGGACTTTATAAGTTTTGGTACATTAGTTATTTATTTCTATGTGGTTTTATTTTGGGTTGTAAAAGGCCTTTTTAAAAATTATGGTTTGCTTGTTTATACTTAAAGTAAATGTTTAATATGCCTTAACAAATTAATTGGGTTATAATGTGCTAAAATTTGGAAAGATAACGATTTCAAAACTACCAAAAGTGACATTTTAAACTATACCATCGGGTATCGCACTAAGATTTGGAATAACAGAGAACTCAAATGTTTTCTAACTTAAACACGATTTTCTACTAAGACAAAATGTTTTTGTAACAGTGATAAACAACTCAAACTTCTTAACGAGGAAAACCTGTTTTGTCTACCCATCGAAATAAGTTTTTTTTTTTTAAAAATTTTCGGGTTTTCAAATACATCATCAAACTTCAATCAAACCTACTCAAGTTTTCTTCAAATGCACAACCTAGCGAAGTGTTTTTCTCCAACTTTTAAACTTAAACCTAAACCTCTCAAAAACCTTTTTCCTTGTAACATACCAGATTCGGTCGTGGTGTATTGACCGGGTTTGGGGTGTTACAGTTTTATTATAATATACCTTAATAACCAATTTACAAATTTAACCCCCATTTTATCATTAAAAACCCACTAACTCATGACCACATTTGTCCATCCATTAACCATATGGTCTAATAACAATATAAGGACCTTTCATTTAATAAGTCATGACAATTAAGCACTTAAACAATTAGCACACAGCTTTTGCATTTTATGCGATTAAGTCCTTTTTCACAAATCAGCACATAGACGATAAAATTTTTACACAGAACTTTCACAAATACTTTATCACATGCCATAAACATAAAAAATAATATTAAAATATTTTTTTGACATCAGATTTGTGGTCTCAAAACCACTGTTCTGACTAGGGTCTAAACCGGGCTGTTACAAGTATAAGTTGAGGCGATTAATCCTTAAAAATCTAAGATTTTTAAGTTTAATATATATATTATATTATTAAATAATAAAGATATTTATTATGTTTTATTATATATTATATATTATATTATTATATTATATATATATATATAGTAAAGTAAAGAAAGAAAAAAGAAATTAAAACAACAAAATAGCAGGACTGAAATAGAGAAAGAAGAAAGAAAAGAAAAGAAAGAATTTAGAGTTTTCAAGGTTCAAATTCAAATTGGTATGTCAATTTAAGTCATTTTCTTGTAATTTTGAGTTTTTATGAACCTAGAACAAAATATTATTAAGTATATGCTAAAAATTTTGGAAGTTATTAGATTTTTAGACATTAATTTTGCTAGGTAAAATGTGAATTAGAGATTGAATTAATAAAATTTCTAATTAGAATTGGGAGATGTATTAAATTGTAAAATAAGTTATAAATTTTATATAATAGTGACTAAATTGCAAGAATTTCAAAATTAGGAATTTATGATAAAATTAGATAGTTAAGTTTAAGTTTAGTTGAAATTTGAGTAAAAATGAGGTATGAATTGAGATGGAAAATAGATGAATTTAATTAGGGATTAAATTGAAATTGAGATAAAAGTAGAATAGAAATTCAAGTATTAGATGAAAAATTAATATTGTATTAATGATTATGAAATTTATCTTAATTTTTCGCAGCCAATATCGCATCCAAGGCATCCGCGAAGAAAGGAAAAGAAAAAGTGGACAATGAGTAAAATTAGGTAAACAATTGAAATGATAATATTGATTTGAATGAAAGTGATTCAAAAATGTTTATGCTTATTGAAATTGAATGTGAACAAATTGGAAATTAAAAGTGATTTGAATTAAGTAATTGAATTATGAATTAAGTGAATATTTGAAAGTATATTGATTGAAACTAAAAGTGATTTGAATTAAATCAAATTGAATTGAATGAAGAAAATATGTGAGTATTTGAAATGTATATTGATTGAAAAGTAATTAGTGATTTGAATTTGATTGGAAAATGAATTAATAATATGAATTGTAAAAGTGAATTAAATTATGAATATGTGAATTGTATATTGATTGAAAAGTGGTCTGAATTGAATCAAGTATGGTTATATGTGAATTGAAAGTGAATTTGAAATAGAAAAATGATTTGAATACCCTATTAACTAGTCGGGCTAAGTCGGATATAGTTGGCATGCCATAGGATTGGAAGAGTAAGGGAATTTATCAGTTTTGCTGATCAGGCACTATATGTGTCGTATTAGGCACCACGTGTGTCGTTTCAGGCACTTTATGTGTCGTATACTGCTTCTGATATATTGATCAGGTACTGAGTACCGCTTTAGGCACAATGTGCCATACTGGTGTGTTTGGTTGGAATCCGTGTATCCGCCAAGGTATGGGTTTGTAAATAGGGTGAATAACTGAAATGAAAAAATTAAATAAATTTGATTGATCGTACTATTAAAAATATAAGAAAGAAATTATGAGTTGAATTGTGAATTGAATTGAGACATGAGATTTGAAGCATGAACTTAAGGTTCATGAATTTGTTAAAATATCGAATTGTCGATATTGAAATCAGTTGAATAATGAAATGAGAAAATCGAATGAATTTGATCGATTGAACTATTAAAAGTATGAGAAAGTGAAATTATGAATTGAAATATGAATTGAAATTGGGATATCGAAATAAGAAGTGAAAATAGAATGAATAGGAAATAATGAAATAGTGTATGAGTTAATTGAATATAATCATATAAATTAATTATAATTATTTTTATTGAAAAAAATTGTTGGTTTAAATTGTAACACCCCAAACCCGGCCCAAACACTACAACCGGATCTGGTATGTCACTAAGGAAATTTTGTAAAACATGTTGCATTTTCAGAAAAACATTTTGGTAAAGTTTAACCTTTTATTCGAGAAAAAAATTTATAATTTATAGTTTTAAATAAAATATGCCTTTATGAATTAAAAACCCAAATTTAAATACATGCCTTAATTCAATTAAAAATAAAAATGTAAATAACTAAAAGTAATAAAAGTCCGTAATAAAACAAAATATAAACTGGTGGCCCATGGCCTTATTACAACGAGATTTAAAATCCATTAAATAAGAATAAAATAATAACTAGAGTCTTTCTGCTGAATCCAAATGTTCTTTTGCATGGCCACCTTGCGCTCCTCTCCAGCCCGGTCCGATGCACTAAATGCTACCTGAAATGTTAATTAATTGGTTGAGTTGCGAGACTCAGTGTGCAACCCTCATGCACCATTAGATTTGGGCCTTAGCCCCATACAACTAAAATAATCAGAATTAATATACATAATAAAAATAATATGCAAGCCCAACCCAAATCCTAAGTTTCCATCCACTACACGCCCCCGTACCAGCTATCCACACCATTGGGGATTTCTACAATCAACCCACACCGCTACACGCCTTGATGGCAGTCGTGCTGCTCATCATCAGATCATGGCCGTAGCCACTACAACAGATCACGGCAAAAGACACTACAACAGATCACGGTAAAAACCGCTACAACAGATCATGATAAAAACCGCTACAATAGATCACGGTGAAAACCGCTACAACATATAACTTTCTCCTTTCATCAAACCCAACCAATGCAATCACATAAAATCAATATACTTATATCGTTTAATCGTAACATTCACTAACACGATGATTTGTTTTACCCTCTTTGGGTTTCCTCTATTATGCGGATTTGGCATTTATCAAAACATATAAGACTTATAATCATATATTAATCAAACAGATCTAGATAGTGGGAAAGTGTTACACACCTGATATCGCGAAATCCAATATTCTTAGTCGATATCCTTGTTATCCCGATCTACAACTTTGCTCAAAAAGCCGGAAAGATGTGAAAATAGAGCCTCTCCTTGAAATCCCAAAAATAACACGACTTGAGTGTTACTGATCTTTAACTTAGAGATCTAAGCGTTGGACTCCTCTATTGTTCTCTTCAGATTCGACACAAGCAGACTTTACTGAAGAAAATTTGGCAACTTCAGGAGACAAGATCTAGGGATTTCGGCTTTTAGGAAAAATCTCGGAAAGATGAACAAGAGAGGGATGATGTGTTTTCGGCTTTTAGAATACTTGAGTGAGGGGTTTCGGCTTTTGAAGAAAGAAAAGAAATTGTAGAGGAAGAGGCTAAGAATTTGGGCAAAAGAATGAAGAAGAAATTAGGGTTCAAATGCCAGAATTGATGAGATACTACCCCTATTTATAGGGAATTTCAGCACTCATATATATATTCTAAAATAAATAAATAAATTAATAAATAAATAATTAAACCTACACTCCCTAATTGACTCAAACTTATCACCAATTAAATTCTTTTATTATCTCTAAATTTTATCTTCCATATTGTCCATTATATTATCTACATTATCCTTATCAAAACACCTATCCTGAAGAGACTTAATTAACTCTAACTCTTCCTTCCATTATCAGCTTTAATATCCACCTAATTTAAACACTAAAATTCCTAAAATATAGCCTTGTGCCGTCCATTCCTCCCCCTTTAGAGTGCCAAATTTTAGCCTTAAAGATTGGGCCCCAAGCGGTCAAACTTAAGCCCAATCCTTCCCTTAGTGACGCCACCTATTTGCTCCCTTACTACACCACCTAATTTTGGGCCAAAAGCCCACCTTGATATTTTAAACACATGTACTACTTTTTAAGTCCTATAATGCCCAAACAGATAATTTTAATCAAGGCCTCTGCCTAAGCCTGAGCCCAATTTGGACCCCTAACCCTTAAATTAACTCATTACACATTTTCACCCATTAAACGCATAGGCCCAAAAATTCAGGATGTTACAGTTCTACCCCCTTAAAGAAATTTCGTCCTCGAAATTTCCAGCTAACTAGTAATCATACTACCTAAATCTCACCACTATGCTTTCGCTGGACACTCTAATTCTAAGGCCAAAATAAACACTTAGTGTACTATGGTAGGGTACTCACCATTATTCGCATCTGGAGCGTCTTCGTCCCCTTGTACTCATTCTACCGATTCGTGTTTATCTAATTAGAAATTTTATAAATTATTAATTTTCTTCCACTGATTAACCACGAACAATCTTATGAATAATAGTTTTAAAAGTAGTTCTTTCGAGTTCGTAACGAGTTCGGTCCCAGGTTTGTATCTCCTAGTTCTAAGAATCACACACATTCAACCATAAACAACATCCATGAACTCACATTCATCATATAAGGGTATTTTCATCATTTCACTACCTAGGGGTATTTTTGTAATTTTATCTACATGGGTATTTTCGTAATTTTTCCAAAATAAGGTTTCTTGGTGATTTTACAAAACAAGGGTATTTTGGTAATTTTGCAATCCGGGGGTATTTCGATAATTTTGCCAACCGGGGGTATTTCGGTAATTTTTGCAATCCAGGAGTATTTCAATAATTTTGCAATTCGGGGGTATTTTGGTAATTTTGCAATCCAAGGGTTTTTTTAGTCATTTACAAATCAAGGGTATTTTGGTCATTTTACAAATTAGGGGTAATTCAGTAATTTTCCAAACTAAGGGTATTTTGGTAATTTTGTGAAATAGGGTGGCTAGTCCCTTTCGGGTTTTAGTTATAAATTTTGGCACATCAACAAGTCCTCTTGGCTAAGGTGAAGCAATACCACGCACTGTAAGGTTCTTGCAAGAGGAGGTGAGTCACCAGATCGCTTAAATACCAAACTCTCCTCAGATCCACTCCTAGGCATGCGATGCTGTTGCCACACCCTAACTTGGCGACTAGTTCACGGATTTATTTCGGTAAATTAAGTCTTATGAAATTTAAGAAGTTGTTTAAGTTAAGCCTATAGTCCATCAAAGTCTAATTAAACTAGCCTACGTCCCATAAAGCCCATCAAGCCCACATATATATATCACATAATGGTTTAGAGTACTTACCTGGTGGACTTGGGCCGGAGACGCAGATGCCATGCCGAGCTAACAAACCTTTACTAAGAGCAATCCATGTTTTAAAAAACCCATTTTTAGAAAATCTTTTGGGCCCAAAATCCCAAAGCCGAGTTTTGAACTGGGCTCTGGTACCAATTTTATAACACCCCAAACCCGGCCCAAACACTACAACCGGATCTGGTATGTCATTAAGGAAATTTTGTAAAACATGTCGCATTTTCAGAAAAACAATTTGGTAAAGTTTAACCTTTTATTCGGGAAAAAAAAATTATAATTTATAGTTTTAAATAAAATATGCCTTTATGAATTAAAACCCAAATTTAAATACATGCCTTAGTTCAATTAAAATAAAATTTAAATAACTAAAAGTAATAAAAGCCCGTAATAAAACAAAATATAAACGGTGGCCCATGGCCTTATTACAACGAGATTTAAAATCCATTAAATAAGAATAAAATAATAACTAGAGTCTTTTTTTGGATCCAAATGTTCTTTTGCATGGCCACCTTGTGCTCCTCTCCTCGGCCGGTCCGATGCACTAAATGCTACCCGAAATGTTAATTAATTGTTTGAGTCATAAGACTCAAGTGCAAAACCTCATGCACCATTAGATTTGGGCCTTAGCCCCATACAACTAAAATAATCGAATTAATATACATAATAAAATAATATGCAAGCCCAACCCAAATCCTAGGTTTCCATCCGCTACACGCCTGCATCACCATTCACACCATTGGGGATTTCTACAATCAACCCACACCGCTACACGCCTTGATGGCAGTCATGCTGCTCATCATCAGATCATGGTTGTAGCCACTACAACAGATCACGGCAAAAGCCACTACAACAGATCACGGTAAAAATCGCTACAACAGATCACGGTAAAAACCGCTACAACAGATCACGGTGAAAACCGCTACAACATATAACTTTCTCCTTTCATCAAACCCAACCTATGCAATCACATAAAATCAATATACTTATATTGTTTAATCGTAACATTCACTAACACGATGATTTGTTTTACCTCTTTGGGTTTCCTCTATTATGCCCAGATTTGGCATTTATCAAAACATATAAGACGATAATCATATATTAATCAAACAGATCTAGATGGTGGGAAAGTGTTACACACCTGATATCGCAAAATCCAATATTCTTAGTTGATATCCTTGTTATCCCTATCTACAACTTTGCTCAAAAAGTTGGAAAGATGTGAAAATAGGGCCTCTCCTTGAAATCCCAAAATAACACGACTTGAGTGTTACGATCTTTGACTTAGAGATCTAAGCGTTGGACTCCTCTATTGTTTTCTTGATTTGGCACAAGGCATTTTATCAAGAAAATTTGGCAACTTCAGGAGACAAGATCTAGGGATTTTGGCTTTTAGGAAAAATCTCGGAAAGATGAACAAGAGAGGGATGATGTGTTTTCGACTATTAGAATACTTGAGTGAGGGGTTTCGGCTTTTGAAGAAAGAAAAGAAATTGTAGAGGAAGAGGCTAAGAATTTGGGCAAAAGAATGAAGAAGAAATTAGGGTTCAAATGCTAGAATTAATGAGATGCTACCCCTATTTATAGGGAATTTCAGCACTCATATATATATTCTAAAATAAATAAATAAATTAATAAATAAATAATTAAACCTACACTCCCTAATTGACTCAAACTTATCACCAATTAAATTCCTTTATTATCTCTAAATTTTATCTTCCATATTATCCATTATATTATCTACATTATCCTTATCAAAACACCTATCTTGAAGAGACTTAATTAACTCTAACTCTTTCTTCCATTATCAGCTTTAATATCCACCTAATTTAAACACTAAAATTCCTAAAATATAGCCTTGTGCCGTCCACTCCTCCCCCTTTAGAGTGCCAAATTTTAGCCCTAAAGATTGGGCCCCAAGCGGTCAAACTTAAGCCCAATCCTTCCCTTAGTGACGCCACCTATTTGCTCCCTTACTACACCACCTAATTTTGGGCCAAAAGCCCACCTTGATATTTTAAACACAGGTACTACTTTTTAAGTCCTATAATGCCCAAACAGATAATTTTAATCAAGGCCTCTGCCTAAGCCTGAGCCCAATTTGGACCCCTAACCCTTAAATTAATTCATTACACATTTTCACCCATTAAACGCATAGGCCCAAAAATTCAGGATGTTACATAAATAATTATTGAAAGACTAATGTTGTAAGGTTTTAGAAATGAAATAGCATAAGTTATTGAATTGAGATATAGAAATGAAATATATGAAATAATGATTTAATGAAATGGTTATTGATGAAATGCATGGAATGAATATTTATATAGTAAGAAGATATATAAATTAAAATAAAGAAAAGCTATTTAAGATACATATTACTAAGAAAATTTAAAGTTTTAAATGCATGAATGATTTATTGAAAGTAAAATAGTGGTAAGATTAATTGTGCATATTTATTGTTTTTACTTTAAGTATTTTGAATTATAGTAATACCACTGGGTGTATACTCAGTGTACGGTTTGTTTTCGTGCGTAGATTAGGTACAGAAATTTTGAAGAGTTGTATTTGAGATTACGAGCTTTCATCTCATCACATCTTCAAGCAACAAGAGGGTACGTTTTAAAATTTTGAATAGAATGGCATGTACTTAGGAAAAATCAAGTATGTTCCAAGTAGTAGTAAGGACTAAATTATAAATTATTTTAAATTATTATTTGTTCGTTTTTTTGTCTGTTCTAATATATTAGTGATTAGCCAAGAATTACTTTGGCACTAAATGTAATATTCCTATATCAGGTTCCCTAAATCGAACATGGTATAGGGGTGTTACAAAAATTGTTATAATTTTATTGTGGGTAAAATTGAGATGAGAAAATTATTTAATTGGAAAATTAATGTTTATTTTGGAAAATAGAAAAATATGTAGTGGGTTGGATTAAATTATAATGTATTGGGTTAAAAGTTCAAAAAGCATATATAATTGGGACCAATACAATGAGAGGTTTGAATTCTCATTATAATACTTATGAGGGGAAGCATACTCTATTAGTCCCTCTCCCTCTCCTAGTAAGACTATTTTCCTATCTAAAATAAACCTCTACAATTCAACAAGGGTTTCTACCTTCTTTCTATAAATAGACGGCAGGTAGAGCTATTTACACACAACTTTGAGAGATTGTTACTATACCGAAAAATAGAGAGAATTTATTCTCTACTTTTAAATGTATTTTTCCAGAATAACAATTCTACCGGTTTCTATTAAAGAAGAGAGAATTTTCGTTTTTACCCAAAAAAAAAAAAAAAACTTTTTTTTAGTTTTGTGTTTTGATTCTATTGGTTCGAGTCCACGCTCGAAGCAATTCGTGGTCCGAGAATAGTGGAGAAGATCATTTGGTTGAAATCCGAAAAACGTCAAGGATCCACTTATTCAAAAAAAAAAGTACAATTTTAGTCTAAGGTTTATTGCTATAAATATTACAAACCGGATTTGTTTTCAAAATTTTAATTTCCCCCTATATAAGAAAACTATTTTCAAACTGGATTTTTCCAATATATTTATTTTTTATTTATAACACCCCAAACCCGGTCTATGCGTTAAGACTAGATTTGGTTTGTTACATAAATCGAACTATCTTAATAGTTACAAAGAATCAAATCTTCAAAATCATTTTTAATTACTAGATTTAATAAAAACTAAAAGAGTATTTTAAATTTGATGTATATTAGAAAACATTAGTTGAAAAATCATTAATATTGTATTATCAAAATCCTTAAGTAAATTTTTATAAGAGTTCAAAATATTTAACAAAAATGATAAAGTAATTTCACATATTTGAAGACCCAAAATATTTTTTTTTTTTTAGAAACCTCATGCAATAATCATAAGCCCACATTTAAATATCCAAAGCATGGTTTTAAACCAACCACACATAAAAATCCATAGAATATTAATAGAGGCCTTATTACATCAACCCAAAATAGTAAATCATAGAAAGTACATATTAAAAAGTTCGAAGTTTAATAAACCAATGTTTTGCAGTATGGCCTCCACGAAGTCATCCTCGGCCCAAGTCCACGTCAACTTCCATTACCGAGATGAAAAATTTGAGGGAGTGAGTTACTTAGAACTCAGTGTATAACTCACTTTCTTTATCCATGGGCAGATTATCAAGTTATAGTTTTGGGCTTAAGCCCATTAGCGTGATTAACAACATAAATAATGATATGCATGCAAAATGAATTTTCCCACCCAACCTAATTTCCATCCGCTACACACCCCCGTACCAACCATCACACCTGTGGGGATCAAGTCAACCCACCCCGCCATCACACCAATCGTAGGCATTAAGCCATTTTATATTTGTGGCAGAGCCACCGAACTAGATTGTGACAAAATCACCGAACTAGATTGTGACAAGGTCACCGAACTAGAGGCATTAGCCATTAAATATTTGTGGCAGAGCCACCGAACTAGAGGCAAATAGCCATTTAATTATTTTGTGGCAGAGCCATCGAACTAGATTTTGGAAACAGGCCTTTCTTCTCTTCATCATTAATCCCAACCCATGCAACATGTATGCAAAATTTTAGTCTATGTTCATATGATGATTTTATCAAAAAGGCCCAAATAAC
Organism: Gossypium rotundifolium; assembly: GCA_025506655.1. Lineage (NCBI taxonomy): Eukaryota > Viridiplantae > Streptophyta > Magnoliopsida > Malvales > Malvaceae > Gossypium > Gossypium rotundifolium. The sequence goes on along the minus strand of CP106723.1, from coordinate 14,594,857 downwards.
ATAAGAGTCAATATTTCAAGTTTTTGTTAAGGCCCAAAATTTCAAAATAACATTTAGCCCATTTAGCAATTTAGCATCTTAAACCCAATTTATGATCTAGCAAAAGGTTTGGCCCATTTAACAATTTATCGGCTTTTTGGCCCATTTATCGATTCTAGCAGAGATTTCGGCCCATTTTTACGAGACATAAAATATATATATTAACAACTAACTCCTTGAGGCGTTTTCGTAATTTTCACAATTTTAATCGTTTTCATGTATTTTCACCGAAATACCAATTATTACGTATTATACCAATTTTGTCGTTTTTATGATTTTACTCAATACCACAAATGACATCCAACCCAAGAAAAGTGTGAAGTTACACACCTTGATATCGTGAGTACTAATCCTTCTCGCTCTTCAACACCTAAACATAGTACGATCTATTAGAACATTATCATGTATAAAAACATACTATTGGTATTCGATCCAAATCCTTACCCCTTTGATTTTGAATCACTTCTATTTTTGGTTTCTCCTCGTTTATCGATTCGTTGTTCGCTGAGAATCCACTAATGTACAAAGGCTCGGGAGTACGAACTACTTCGAATAATTGATTTCCCTCGGTTGATGGTCCGTAACCCAGTGGAAAATCTCGGATTCCCGAAATAGCCCTTCTTTTATATTTAGGGGGAATAGCGGATCCACCCTCTTACGAAGACTATGGACGCCCTTTTTGCCCTATTTTGAATGTCTTCAATGACAAAAGATCATTAATCCAACTTAAGAATATATCAAAATAATACTAAAGGTTTTAAGGGTGAGATTTCCTTACCACAAAGATCCTTGCTCCACAATATGAGAATCGACCAAAATGTTCCCTTAACACCTTAAATCTATTTCAACGTTCTATGATACTCACGAACACTTGAGTTAGATCCTCTACTATCGCCTTAAAATATAACAAAGAAAAGTTAATAGAAAGAATGATTATTTCAATCCAAGATATCCTTCTTACCACCATCAAGATTCGACAAAACCATTATTAACTAAAATTAACTAAAATAACTCTTACCTATTGTCCACGGTTGAGAAGAAACGATTGAGAAGGATGTTTATGAATAGAGAGGATTCGCTATGAATAACCAAAGAAAAGAGAAAATGGTTGGCAAAGGCACACTAACATTCGCCATGAGAAAATATTTTAGAGAAAGTATGATTGAAAAGAAATTAAAAGATGAGAGAAAGAGATGATGATGATGTTGTTTGGTTTTCAAAGGGAAGAAAAGAGAAAGGAAGAGATGAGTTTAGGAGCAAAGTACATTCAAAGAATGGGAAGAAGAAAAGAAAAGAATGGCCTTTTGGTATTGGAGATTTCGCACTTTGAAAAAACATACAAAAGAGTACTAAAGTGATAGGCAAAAATGACTAAATGGTCAAAAGGTTAAGGCTTACCAAAAGCTCAAATTCGGCCAAAGTTGAAAAGGTTGAGAAAAGAATTGAAAAACTTTGCACAAGATGTTAGGAATGACCAAAAACTAATTCCTAATCCCAGCAAGGTACTAACATAATCGGCCAACCTCCCCCTAGCCACATTGCTGTCCAAATTCATTGGTCAAATGACCATGAAATAATTTCCAAAACCTTTTCCTTAATACATGCCTTATGTCCCCTTATCTTTCCAAACTTTCTTGATTCCCTACCATAAGTTAACAATTACCTTTTTCCTTTAGTCTACTTACCAAAAATAAAACAATACAACTCATCCAACCTTATCCCCTTGCCAGCACATGCATAGGTTAAAGCAAAAATAAAATAAAATTTCCTTGTTGCTTGCCAGGTGTTTCGAACTCCTTCCCTCTAGGAACACTTATGGCGCCATCTCCTCTTTACTACTAGCTCACTTATGCCAACTTTTAGCACTTAATTAATTTAAGTCTTAAGGTCATTTAATTTCTTTACTCAAATGTACACTTAAATAATAATATTTATTCTATCTCCAAGTAACCCGAACCAACATTAAGCAACATAATGATACCCAATTATTTAGGATGCTACAATTCTACCCCTCTTAAAGAAAATTTCGTCCTCGAAATTTACCTGATTAAAAGAGGTGAGGATATTGTTGCCGAATAGTTTCTCAGCTCCCACGTAGCTTCCTCCGCTCCGTGATTGCGCCCACAAAACTTTGACCAACGGCACAGTCTTCTTTCTTAGCACTTTAACATCCCGGTCTAAAATTTTCACTGGTTCTTCTTCAAAAGACAAGTCTGAATTTAATTCCACTTCTTCAACCGGTACTATATGAGATGGATCCGATCTATAACGTCTCAGCATAGAAACATGAAAAACATTATGAATTTGACTCACTCGGTGGTAATTCAACTGATAAGCCATCGGGCCAACACGCTTCATCACACGATATGGCCCGATGAACCTAGGGCTCAACTTACCCTTCTTTCCGAATCAAAATTTTCCTCCAAGGTGAGACCTTCAGAAGACCCGGTCTCCCACAAAGAAACTCGATATCCTTACGCTTCAGGTCTACATACGACTTCTGTCTATCTGAGGCTTCCTTCAACCGTGCTCGAATAACTTTTACGTTTTTCTCTGTTTCAGATATCATATCAGGACCCAACATCTGTCGTTCACTTAATTCAGTCCAACAAGTGGGAGTACGACACCTACGACCATACAATGCCTCAAAGGGTGCCATCTGAATGCTAGACTGATAGCTATTGTTATAGCGAATTCTGCCAGTGGTAGGAAATCCTCCCAACTACCCCTGAAGTCGATTACACATCCCCTTAACATATCTTCCAATATTTGAATTACTCTTTCCGACTGTCCATCAGACTGAGGATGAAAAGCCGTACTGAAATTCAACTTTGTCCCCAAGGCTTCATGCAGAGCTTTCCAAAACCGTGATGTAAACCTAGGATCCCTATATGATATAATAGATACGGGTACCCCATGCAACCTTACAATTTCAGATACATATAGCTTAGCCAATTTCTGCAATGAATAATCCGTATTTAACTGGAAGAAAATGAGCGGTCTTTGTCAAACGATCAACTATTACCCAAACAGAATTTTTCTTAGTAGGTGTTAAAGGTAACCCACTAACAAAATCCATTGTTATCCGCTCCCATTTCCAAAGAGGAATCTTTACCGGCTGTAATAAACCTGACGGCAATTGATGCTCCGCTTTCACTTGCTGACAAGTTAAACATTTTCCCACAAACTCTAAAATTTCACGCTTCAACCCTGGCCACCAATATTGTTCACGAAGATCCCGATACATCTTATTTCCTCCGGGGTGCATAGCATAAGGGCTACTATGCGCCTCCCGTAGAATCATTTGTCTCAGATCTGAATCCTTAGGCATACAAATTCTTCCACGAAAGCACAACACACCTTCCGTGTTTATTCCAAAATCCCCTATTTCACCATTTTTGACTTGCTGAAGTAAGGGTCCCAACTTTTCGTCTAATATTTGCTTTTCCTTGATTTGTTCTAACCACAGAGGTTTCACCTGAAGTTCTGCTAACAAGCTACCATCCTCATACAAACTCAGATGAGCAAACAATGCTTTCAAATCAGATACTGTCTTACGATTTAACGCGTCAGCAACTACATTAGCCTTTCTAGGATGATATTCGATTGAGAAATCATAATCCTTTAATAATTCTATCCATCTTCTTTGTATCAAATTCAACTCCTTTTGGGTAATGAGGTATTTAAGACTCTTGTGATCCGTGTAGATGATAGATTTCTCACCGTAGAGATAGTGCCTCCAAATCTTTAAAGCAAAGACCACCGCAGCTAACTCCAAATCATGAGTAGGGTAGTTTACTTCGTGCGGTCTCAATTGTCGAGAAGCATAGGCCACCACCTTTCCATTTTGCATCAAGACACAACCTGCACCGTGTGAGACGATCACAATAAAAAGTGAATTCTTTTCCACCTCCTATCAATTAAAACCGAGCTTCACGGGATCTTCTTCAATTTCTCGAAACTCTCTTGTTGTTTTTCATTCCAATTATACGGAACTCCCTTCCGCAATAGTTTAGTTAGGGGTGCAGCAATCAATGAAAACCCCTCTACAAAACGTCTATAGTAACCAGCTAAACCCAAGAAACTCCGAATTTTAGCTACTGACGTTGGTGGTTTCCAATCCAGAATAGCCTCAATCTTCTGAGGATCTACCCTTATTCCTTCAGCTGATACCACATGACCCAAGAAAGTCACTTCCTTTAGCCAAAATTCGCATTTACTGAATTTGGCATAAAGTTGCTTATCACGAAGTAGCCTCAATACTATACGCAAATGCGTGTCATGCTCCTCATCATTTCTTGAATAAACCAAAATGTCATCTATGAACACTACCACAAATCGGTCTAAATATGGTTGAAAGACTCGGTTCATCATGTCCATAAATGCAGCTGGTGCATTGGTTAACCCAAACGGCATTACTACAAACTCATAATGTCCGTAATGAGTCCGAAATGCCGTCTTATAAATATCCGCTTCTTTTACCTTAAGCTGGTGATAACCCGATCTCAAATCAATTTTGGAGAAAACTGAAGCTCCCTTCAATTGATCAAATAGGTCATCAATTCTCGGGAGAGGATACCGATTCTTGATCGTCAATTTATTCAATTGTCTGTAATCAATGCACATCCGCATCGATCCATCTTTCTTCTTGACGAACAAAACTGGTGCTCCCCACGGAGACACACTCGGTCGAATAAAACCCCGATCCAACAATTCTTGAATTTGAGCTTTAAGCTCCGCCAACTCCTTCGGTGCCATTCTATAAGGAGCAATGGACACTGGAGCTGTTCCAGGCAAAAGCTTAATGCCAAATTCTACTTCCGATCTGGATGTATACCAGGAAGTTCTTCGGGAAAAACATTCAAAAATTCCTTCACCGTTCTCACATCATTCACAGATAACTCTTTGGCATCCAAAGCACAAATAAAGGCTAGGAATGCCCCATATCTTTCCGTACCAACTTCTCTGCCTTCAATGCAGATACCACATTTGCCAAGTAATTCCTTCGTTCACCAATCATGATGACTTCCTTATCATCCGAGGTTCTTATTGACATCCATTTTTCAGCACAATCCAATTACGCCCGATGTTTAACCAACCAATCCATGCCCAGAATACGATCGAACTCACCGAAAGGCAATTCCATTAAATTCGCCAAAAATACCTCCTCTTAAATTTCTAAGGGCACGTCTCTAAACAGTTTATTTACAATTACCGACTGTCCTAAAGGACTAATTACTGTCATCCCACTATCGGTAATTTTAGATTCTAGATTCAGGTTTCCAGATATGGCGCTAGCCACATACGAATGGGTAGAACCAATATCTAATAAGGCAGTAACAGGTACATCAAATATGAAGAACGTACCAGTTATTACATCTGGTGCATTGCCATCCTCGCGACGTCTAACTGCATAGACCAGTCCTGGCTGTCTTGCTTCCGTGTTTCCTCTAGGACCATTACCTCGACCCGGTGCTCCTTGACCATGTCCAGCCCCATTTCCACCATGACCTGGTCCACGACCTCTCGGTGGCTGCTGAGTACCTTTGGCCGACTGTGCATCATTATTACGAACTTCCTGAGTCGTATCCATACGTCGAGGATAATTTCTATACTGGTGATCCATTGAACCATATTTGTAACAAGCGCCTGCTTTTCCTCCAAAGATTCACCAAAATGCCTTTTTCCACATTCAAGACAATCCGAACTTGATTATTAGTTCTGGTGCTCTACCTTGAGCTGGTTCATCATTCCGAGGCCTCGTTTAAAATCTCTTTGAAGAACCCGACTGCTGTGTCTCTCTCTTGTTCCTAAATCTTTTCCGATTCCGACGTTCTGAGTTCTTAGCCTCTTCGACTATCTTGGCCTTCTCCACAAGCGTGGCAAAAGTTCTAACTTGTTGTGGGGCAATCAGAACCCTCAACTCATCATTAAGCCCATCCTCGAAACGCACACAACGTTCATGATCTGTTGATACTATTGTCCGAGCATAGCGACTCAAACGTAAAAACTCAGCTTCATACGCTGCCACTGTCTTACTCCCTTGGACAAGATTCAGAAATTCTTTCCTTCGGGCGTCAACATAACTCGTTCCAACATATTTCCCTTGGAAGGCAATTTTAAAGAATTCCCAAGTAATTAGTGCAGCTTCGGTGCCTTCTCGAACAGTGAGCCACCACTGGTACGCCTCATCTCTTAACAAGGACACAGCTCCATTCAGTTTCTGCTCAACAGTGCATTCCATATCATCCATAATCCATTCCACAGCTTCGAGTCAATATCCAGCCACATTCGGAGCTACACCGGAAACTCCTCTAAAAACTTCTGCATTATTTGACTTGAGTCATCCCGAAATTGACCCACGAGTTGTTGGCCCAATTCTAGTTCCGGCGACCCTTTCTAGGACTCGCAGCATCGCTTGCATCAAGGTATTATCTTCTTCCATGTGATCGCGTGATCCCGTCTCACTCTCAAATGATGCAGGTGCATCCATTTCTGGCATATGATTTGGTACTTCAGTTGCAGTACCTCGTCCTCTACCACGGCTACGTCTACCGCATCCACGACCACGTCCTCTAGTGCTCATAATGACTAATTTGATTTAATCTGATTACAAGTTTTATGAATCAGAAAATTGTTTCAGTGTTTATTAACGGTGTTTTATGAGATTTGAGAGATAAAGTTATTTTTCGCAACACATCCTATAGTCTCAATCTCTACGATTTTTCAACACCTAAAACTTAGAAGTTCTAGAGTGTTCCTATGGTCATATCATCATCATCATCATAATAATCATTTAGTAACGAATAATTACTTGACTTGTTGCTGGATGCTTGTGGTGCCATACTGATCTTTTAGAACATAATTGAAATAATTTTATACAGAAATTATTTATTGAACCCAACCACAATCGAGTTTTTGAACCTGGCTCTGATACCATTAAATGTAACACCCCAAACCCGGTCTATGCGTTAAGACTAGATTTGGTTTGTTACATAAATCGAACTATCTTAATAGTTACAGTAAATTGAAATCTCCAATATCATTTTTAATTACTAGATTTAATAAAAACTAAAAGAGTATTTTAAATTTGATGTATATTAGAAAACATTAGTTGAAAACATCATTAATATTGTATTATCAAAATCCTTAAGTAAATTTTTATAAGAGTTCAAAATATTTAACAAAAATGATAAAGTAATTTCACATATTTGAAGACCCAAAATATTTTTTTTTTTAGAAACCTCATGCAATAATCATAAGCCCACATTTAAATATCCAAAGCATAGTTTTAAACCAACCACACATAAAAATTCATAGAATATTAATAGAGGCCTTATTACATCAACCCAAAATAGTAAATCATAGAAAGTACTTATTAAAAAGTTCGAAGTTTAATAAACCAATGTTTTGCAGTATGGCCTCCACGAAGTCATCCTCGGCCCAAGTCCACGTCAACTTCCATTACCTGAGATGAAAAATTTGAGGGAGTGAGTTACTTAGAACTCAGTGTATAACTCACTTTCTTTATCCACTGGGCCAGATTATCAAGTTATAGTTTTGGGCTTGAGCCCATTAGCAGGATTAACAACATAAATAATGATATGCATGCAAAATGAATTTTCCCACCCAACCTAATTTCCATCCGCTACACACCCCCGTACCACCCATTACACCTGTGGGGATCAAGTCAACCCACCCCACCATCACACCAATCGTAGGCATTAAGCCATTTTATATTTGTGGCAGAGCCACCGAACTAGATTGTGACAAAATCACCGAACTAGATTGTGACAAGGTCACAGAACTAGAGGCATTAGCCATTAAATATTTGTGGCAGAGACACCGAACTAGAGGCAAATAGCCATTTAATTATTTTGTGGCAGAGCCACCGAACTAGATTTTGGTAACAGGCCTTTCTTCTCTTCATCATTAATCCCAACCCATGCAACATGTATGCAAAATTTTAGTCTATGTTCATATGATGATTTTATCAAAAAGGCCCAAATAACATAAGAGTCAATATTTCAAGTTTTTGTTAAGGCCCAAAATTTCAAAATAACATTTAGCCCATTTAGCAATTTAGCATCTTAAACCCAATTTATGATCTAGCAAAAGGTTTGGTCCATTTAACAATTTATCAGGCTTTTCGGCCCATTTATCGATTCTAGCAGAGATTTCAGCCCATTTATCGATCTAGCAGAGATTTCGGCCCATTTATTGATCTAGCAGAGATTTTGGCCCATTTATCGATCTAGTAGAGATTTCGGCCCATTTATCGATCTAGCAAAGATTTCGGCCCATTTTTACGAGACGTAAAATATATATATTAACAACTAACTCCTTGAGGGCATTTTCGTAATTTTCATAATTTTAATCGTTTTCATGTATTTTCACCGGAATACCAATTATTACGTATTATATCAATTTTGTCGTTTTTACGATTTTACTCAATACCACGAATGACATCCAACCCAAGAAAAGTGTGAAGTTACACACCTTGATATCGTCAGTACTAATCCTTCTCGCTCTTCAACACTTAAACATAGTACGATCTATTAGAACATTATCATGTATAAAAACATACTATTGGTATTCGATCCAAATCCTTACCCTTTGATTTTGAATCACTTCTATTTTGGTTTCTCCTCGCTTATCGATTCGTTGTTCACGAGAATCCACTAACATACAAAGGCTCGGGAGTACGAACTACTTCGAATAATTGATTTCCCTCGGTTGATGGTCCGCAACCCGGTGGAAAATCTCGGATTCCCGAAATAGCCCTTCTTTTATATTTAGGGGGAATGGCGAATCCACCCCTCTTACGAAGACTATGGACTGCCCTTTTTTGCCCTATTTTGAATGTCTTCAATGACAAAAGATCATTAATCCAACTTAAGAATATATCGAAAATAATACTAAAGGTTTTAAGGGTGAGATTTCCTTACCACAAAGATCCTTACTCCACAATATGAAAATCGACCAAAAACGTTCCCTTAACACCTTAAATCGATTTCAACGTTCTATGATACTCACGAACACTTGAGTTCCGATCCTCTACTATCGCCTTAAAATATAACAAAGAAAAGTTAATAGAAAGAATGATTATTTCAATCCAAGATATCCTTCTTACCACCATCAAGATTCGGCCAAAACCATTATTAACTAAAATTAACTAAAAATAACTCTTACCTATTGTCCACGGTTGAGAAGAAACGATTGAGAAGGATGTTTATGAATAGAGAGAGATTCGGCTATGAATAACCAAAGAAAAGAGAAAATGGTTGACAAAGGCACACTAACATTCGCCATGAGAAAATATTTTGGAGAAAGTATGATTGAAAAGAAATTAAAAGATGAGAGAAAGAGATGATGATGATGTTGTTTCGGTTTTCAAAGGGAAGAAAGAGAAAGGAAGAGATGAGTTTAGGAGCAAAGTACATTCGGCAATGGGAAGAAGAAAAGAAAAGAATGGCCTTTTGGTATTGGAGATTTCGCACTTTGAAAAAACATACAAAAGAGTACTAAAGTGATAGGCAAAATGACTAAATGGTCAAAAGGTTAAGGCTTACCAAAAGCTCAAATTCGCCAAAGGTGAAAAGGTTGAGAAAAGAATTGCAAAACTTTGCACAAGATGTTAGGAATGACCAAAACTAATTCCTAATCCTAGCAAGGTACTAACATAATCGGCCAACCTCCCCTAGCCACATTGTCAGTCAAATTCATTGGTCAAATGACCATGAAATAATTTCCAAAACCTTTTCCTTGATACATGCCTTATGTCCCCTTATCTTTCCAAACTTTCTTGATTCCCTACCATAAGTTAACAATTACCTTTTTCCTTTAGTCTACTTACCAAAAATAAAACAATACAACTCATCCAACCTTATCCCCTTGCCGACACATGCATAGGTTAAAGCAAAAAAAAAAAATAAAATTTCCTTGTTGCTTGCCAGGTGTTTCGAACTCCTTCCCTCTAGGAACACTTATGGCGCCATCTCCTCTTTACTACTAGCTCACTTATGCCAACTTTTAGCACTTAATTAATTTAAGTCTTAAGGTCATTTAATTTCTTTACTCAAATGTACACTTAAATAATAATATTTATTCTATCTCCAAGTAACCCGAATCAACATTAAGCAACATAATGATACCCAATTATTTATAATGCTACAATATTACCCCCCAAAAAAATTATTTAATCAATTTTTCCAGCCCAATTTTGATTCCGTTAAAGCTATAGCAACTTTATCGTAATAGAATCTATGAGAAAATATATTTAATTTCATTATTTAATAAATTCATAACGACTTAATTAATTCAATTCTATTTTTGGATTTCAATTATTTAATTATAATTAATTAAATAATAATTTGAAGAATCTCTAATTAATTCCTAAGTCATTTATTGTACTTAGCAAGAAAACACATTCGTTGCACATAGTGATACATGTGATCTATTTCTAGAGCTGTGCATGGGCTGGGTCGGGCTCAACTAAAAATTTAGGCCCGTTTGCTAGGCTCGACCCGAAAAATGGGCCTCAAATTTTTCCCAAGCCCTAACCGAATAAACCCGGCCTCGACCCGGCCCGCCCATATTAATTTTATATTATTTTTTATATAATTTTAAAATATATATAATACATCAAAATATTAAAAACATCAAAATAAATATTTCCTAACAAATTGAAAAGAAATTTTAAAAATATGTATACTTAAATAGCACTAAGATAGATGCAACTTAACAAATAAATGCCTCTAAAATAATAACAAAATTAACAGATGTCTTTAAAATAATAACAAAATTAACAATAAAATAAGTTTTATACAACATCCAAACAATAACAACAAAATAGTAGCAACATAATAATGAAATGGTAGTAAAATAGAGAGAAAACAATAAGAAAATAATATTAAAAATGAAAAAGAATAGATTTTTTGTCATTTAGTGAATTGGGGCCGAGCCAAGTTTGGGCCAAAAATGCCTTACTCGAGGCTCGACCCGTTTTTAAACGTGCCTTTTTTTGTCCAAGCCCATTTTTTGGGACTATATTTTTTCCCAAATCCTCCCACATATCGGGCTAGCCTTCGGGCCAGGCAGGGTGGCTCGACCCATGAACAGGTCTATCTATTTCTCTTACTTTATCATTTTCATTCCTTTTTATTCATTGGTTTACATGCAATTTGATTCTAGTTATCTTGAGCTAGCGGATGGATTGATGGGATTGATTGAACATATATAATTAGGGCTTAAATAATTTATAATTATGTTTCTAATTTTCGTCTATAATTATAATATTATTTAGTCATGAATTCATTGCACCAAAGTATCTTGACTGAGCTCTCCCTTATTATATATCATTACAAAAGCTACTTAATAAGTGTTCATCCAATGATCTTGTCATAAGTGTGTTACTCTCATAGGATTTCTTAATCTCTTTGGAATAAATTCGTTCTCCCAATTTAATCTTATTTTATCTCATGGTAACCAGTATATCTTCCTTCATGAAAAGTTAATTACCATCAAGTAGTAATTAAATCATTTATCACAAAGACAAATGATTGATACTCAAGTTTGACTTTTCATCTATCATGTAATATCGATGAAAGGATATTATTTATCCTTTAGTTGGGTTATGAATTCTACTATTGTGGAATGATGCTACATACTGCAGAAGCCGTATACCCAAAGTACTGATTTTCGATTCCTTATTTATTTGAACTCAGGCTTTCATTTACAACAAAATATATGAGGCATGCATACATAGTCCATCATCAACTCAGGATTAAGGTATTCTACAATATGAGTGTTACAAATGAATAAATCCATAAATGGATTTAGGATATATATTACTTGGCTCCTGTTTGATGTACTAAATCCAGTCAGCCACATCTATATCTTTATCTTCTGGGAGTTAACTACTTCGATACCCAAGACAAGGAATCTTCCCAGTTGGACTTGATAGAAAACATATTAGTTTTTGAATTGGTTTGCTTATTTTTTATTAGACTAAGGACATGTTTAGATTATTTACTAATATAAGTTGTCTCTCAATGTTACGATCCAACCACATAATACTGCTTAATATTAGTTAAACATTAGATAATCATTAAGCCAATATTTACTTTCATTTTGATTTATGTGCAAAACCTGTTGAGGAAAATGTATAAAAGATATTAATGTAACTAATGGATATTTTATTAAAACAATTTATTCAAAAAATACAAGTACTTATAGACAGAAATACTACACTAAAAGCACTAGATCCCAACACTATCAAGTCCAATTAGGGAGATACCTTGTCTTCGGTATCGGAGCGGATGGCTCCCAGAAGATAAAGGCATAAATGCGATTGTTTGGACTAGAAATACATTGGACATGACCTAAGTAAAATAATCCTAGATCCGTTTATGGATTTATTCACTTGTGACGTTCATAGTGTGACTAACCTCAATCTTGAGTAAGTGACGGACAATGTGTACGTAACTTGTATACTTTGATGTATGGAAAGCTTGAGCTCAATTTGTAAAAGATTCGAAAGTTGATACATTGGGTACATGACTTCTGCATGACATACCTTCACTTACAACAGTGGAACTCATAGTTCGACAAAAGGGTAAATGGTATCCTCTCATTGGCATTATATGATAGATAGAAAAGCAATGTGACCACGGGTCATTTTTCTAGGAATAATGATTTAATTATTTTGTGTTAGTGATTTACTTTTTCTTGAAGGAAGATGTAATGTTACCATGAGAAAAAATAGGATTATACTGGGTGAATAGATTTAACCCAAAGAGATCGAGAATGTCCTATAAGTGTAACAGTCTGATTTTGACCCTAATCGGAACAGTGGTTTTGGGACCACGAATCCAAGTCTAAAAAATATTTAAATATTATTTTCTATGTTAATTATATGTGAATTAGTATCTGTGAAAGTTTTGTATAAAAATTTAATTGTTTGTGAGCTTAATTAAGAAAAAGGACTTAATCGCGTAAAGTGTCAAAGTTACAAATTAAAGTGTAAAGTGTTAATTTGATAGTGGCTTTTTAATGTGGTGACCTTAAAGGGAAATTATCCCACTTTAAAGATAGTGGATGGTACATGGTCTTAAATGACCTTGGAAATTATGTTACATAATATTATTATTAAAGGTTGATAAAGTAAATAAGTAATAAACTAATATAAGTTAAATAAAACATATTAAAACAAGTGGTCATCTTTATATTTTTGCTTGGCTGAAAGTTGAAGAAGGAAAATAAAGAAAAGCTTAGCATATTCGGCACTTTGGAGCTTGAATTTAGGTATGTGTTTTGTTCAGTTTTTGATAATTTCTACGTTTTTGAAATCGTTGCTTCGAATACTTCAAGACTCATGCTTTAATTTTTTGATTTTGATGAATATTTTGAGTTGAGCCATTGTTGATAGCTTATTATTTATGTTTTTTAAGGATGAATTATGATAATTATGTGTTAGATTTATAAGTTTTGTCTTTGAATTTTTGAAGAAATTGAGTATGTTGGACTAAATTGCAAAAATAAATTTTAGAGGGACTAAAATGTGAAATAAATGAATTTTATGGACTTGTATAAGTACTAGGTACATTCGGCCCTTAAGGTGTTAATTCAAATTTTGTGTATTTTGTGTTTTGTGCAAATAGGACTAAATTGTAAAAAGTGTGAAATATTAGGGGCAAAATGGTAATTTGACCATTTATGTGTTTTTGGACTAAATTGAATAGAAATGTGTTTGAATGAGCTTAATTTGAACATGTTTAGATCAAGAACAAAAGAAAATAGATTTGGATTGGGGAAAAGCGAATAATCGAATAGCAGGTTTTTATCGTCAGACGATATCCGAGGTAAGTCTTTAAGCAATAAAACATTGTAAATTGTGTATGTAACATAGTATATGTTATTTGGATATTTTGTATCTATATTATTGAAGAGCCGAAAGTGATTAAAGTTAAGATTTAATATGTTTAAGTTGTTCGATTGTGATATGATATTTGAGTGATCGTACAAAGTATACGAAGTATGTGAGTGATTTGATATATGAAATATATGTCTGAGAAAGCTTAAAAGTATCGATGTTCAGGCTGTGAGCCTAGCAAGCCTTGGGCTGGTGAACTTAATCGAGCTCTGTGCCTAGCAGGCTTAATGCCGGTGATTGAATATCAAACCTCGGGTCTAGCAGGCCTAGTGCCGGTGTGTGTTTCAGGCTTTATGCCTAACAGGCTTTATGCCAGTGATTTATTATAAGTATATGCTTCAATGGATCATTAACGATGTGGAACTTAAAAATAGCTAATGAGCTAAATGTTCAGGTACATATAAGCCTAATGGCTGTAAGAGATAAGGTAAGTTGGTATATTACTATTTGATACTAGTGGTATGTGTTATAGATGATGTATAATTGTAAAGTTCTAGTATGTGTAACTTCCCGAAATTGGGCCTAGTAGAATTGGGCCTAATGGGCCTTTAGTGTAGGAGTGTTTAAAATTTTTTAGAACAAGAGAACGGTATTATTTCAAGTTGGACTTATTAGGAAGGTGATTTTGGAAAGTTATGAGGTTTCTAGGAAGTTCCGGGTTCAAGTTAGGCCTTAGGAAAATTTTAGTGTTGAAGCATTTAAAGGGGAGAAGGCAAGTGGCGTCTAGCATAAGGGAATAATTGGGCAACTTGCTAGCACAAGAGGAGCTTGTGGCTTAGTGGCAAGTGGCGTGAATGGCGGAGGGGAGAGCTTGGGTCCGAATCCCACCTAGTGCACTTATTTTGGATTTTTTTTTTTGGTGCTTTAAGTTAAGTGTTGGCCATGGCATCAAAAAGGAAAGAGAGGCTTTTTAATTAAGGAAAGAAGGCAAAGGAATATGGTAAGGAGGAAAACAAGAGAAAATGAAAGAAAGAATCAAAGGAAAAAGGTAAGAGAAGAGAATATGTTGGCCTATTATGTGGAGGATGTTTTAGAAAGAATATTTTGGGTCAACACTCATCTTTTTGGTAAAGATGATACAAGGTTTTGGTAGGGAAAAGGGGGGGAGCGAATTTCCTTTAGGCATTTTGCAATTTCGGTGCTAGAAAGGCTAGTTTCTATTTAGCATTTTTGAGTTTTCTCTTTTCCAATTTCTTCCCTTTGCTTGCCGAAACTCTAAAGCCAAAATTGTGCACCTTTCTCCTTTATTTTGCCGAAACTTTCAAGCCATTCTTTGCTGCTACTTATCATTCTCTTAGCCTTGGTTTTGGAAGTTGATTGGTAAGTGGGTGATTAGGCCGAATATTGGTGGTAAGATGTTACTCTTTATTTCGATGTTTTGTGCCGTTCATGTGATTCTATTTTGTGGTGATGATATCAACTTCTTGCTCTTGTGGAAGGGCCGAATATTGGATGAAGGCTAACCCTTTGGTACATCACTTATTTATTTTTAGGAACTCGTTGCAATAGCCAAAGTGCAAGGTGGATTTTAGAACCTAGTAGGGAAGGATCACGATTGTAGGGGCAATGAAGAGTGGTTCTTTAGGAAATCCAAATCAGGTGTGTAATCTCACACCTCTCTGAATATTTACTTCAAATGTTTTTTGATTTTGTGTAAAGATCGAAAAATCGGAAACCGACATCTGTGACCCACGGGCCTGCGTATGTTCGTAGTGGAAACCATATTTTGCAATGAAACAGTTTTTGGTTAGCAGCAGTGATATGATTTTGAAAAATAACGAAAAATAGGAGAAAGGGAATTAGAAAGTGAATAAGATATAGAATGAAATCTTATTGTGTCTATTTTTATATGAAAGAAACAGAGAAGGAAGAGAAATTTTATATTCTGTGATATTATTATTTTAGTGAGACTGGTTCTGAATGACTTTGTGGTTCCCTGTTCTGTCTTGGAAAAATCATTCAAAATTTTACAAAGTTAATTATGAGTTATAATTTATATGTATAGATTCCTTAGTGAGTCTATTTTCAATAGAAACAAGTGGGAGCAATATATGAAAACTGTACAATGAGATATTTGAATTTAGGGTAAGAGAGGTCAGAACCATTGGTCAGTGAAATAGGGGAAACTTTAATGAATAAACTGTACTAAATGGCTAACCCAAAAATTCTGGAAAAATTGTAGTAAGAAGTTATATGAGTCTAGTTTCAAGGAAAATTTACAAATCTAAATTTTGAGTTTCCTAACTCGAGTTATAGTCAATTTAGTCAATATGACGCAGATTGACAGTTTCAATTTTTTTATGTTCCAAATTAGTAGTTAAGTCTGGGTTGCAAAATTACCAAAATACCCTTAGAGTGTAAATTACCAAAATACCCCTGGGTTGCTAGGTTATCGAATTATCCTTAGTGGGTAAAATTATCGATTTACCGAAAATGCCCCTATGGGCCGATTTATCGAAATGTCCCTATGGACCGATTTATCGAAAATGCCCCTATGGGTCGATTTATCGAAATGTCCCTATGGACCAATTACCAAAATGCCCCTATGGGCCAAATTGCTAGAATTCTTTAGTGGGCCGAATTACAAAGTTCCATAATTGGCCGATTTACTGTAATAAATAATTGGATTAATGATTGTTGTACATATATGTGGATATTATGCTTTATTATGTATGTTGCATTTTACATATTGCATGGGACGGGAAAATTAAATGAAGAGAAGTGTAGACCGGTGGCATTGCACAAATTTTGATAATGGCTGTGTGCCAATTTAAATATGGCTTTGTGCCATCGTGATTAAGGCTATATGCCGACTACTTCACCTTATATGATTCTGGTGGCTCAGCCACAAATATTATAAATGGCAGCTTGACTGCAAATCGGAGAGACTGGCGGAGTGGGTTGACTTGATCCCCATAGGAGGGATTAGTTGGTACGGGTGGAGAGATTGGCTGGATAGGATGGGTTGCATTCATATCATTTATTTATTACATGTAAGTGGGCATAGGCCCAAGATATTGCTTTACGGGTTCAAGCCAGTGGATGACAGTAAGGGGATTATACACTGAGTTCTAGTAACTCACCCCTCCTTCTTAATCCTTATAGGTAATGCTCAGTGATGTGGACTTGGGGCCATGGATGACTCGGTGGAGGCCATACTTTGGAAATAATGTTTTCGAGCATTAGTAAACTTCTTTACCATTCTAATTCGTCACTTTTACTATTTTGGGTTTTAAAGTTATAATAAGGCCTCTGGAATATGTTTTATTTTGCTTTACATTTAGACGTACTTAATATCTTTCTTGAATTGTTTTAAATGGGGATTTTCTAAAATCATTAATAATGGTTTTCCAAATTTGATTAACTAAAGGATTTTACAATATGTTTATAAATAATTTAACTCGGAGTTTCTTTCGAAATTATCAACGACATTTTCAAAAGTCACGGTTTTAAGGTTCATTAGTTCGATTTTCGATTTATCAATCAACCTCTTGAAATTAGCAGTATTTTATCGAATATCTATATTCAAAATTTTTTTTCTTAAACTATAACTAAATAACACCAACTTTAGTACAAACTCAAGTTCTTTAAACATTTTCTTCGTGTGACATACCAAATCTGGTTGTAACGCATGGGCCGGGTTTGGGGTGTTATAGTATGTGTATTCGGCCTTATAAATGATGTGTATGACATATTAGAATTTGACTTTTGGATGTGAGCTTAGATATGTCTTTTAGATTTGGCCCAATGGGTAAATGCATATGTGACGTTTAAGGAATACATTTTATATATATATATATGCATAATCGGTTATAAGTGGTTAATATGTATATAATACTTACTTAATTCGGTTGTATGTAACATATTAAATTATATGTGTTCGGTAAGTATGTATAATTAAGGTAAGATGGTGATATTTTGAGGTTGACAAGTGATAAATGTTATGCCAAGCGAGGATATTAGCATTCGGCTATAATTGTTTATATGTGCTATGTTATTACATCTAAAATAAAAAGTGATCGATAAAATTATTTGATTGTCCAATTGATTTATTATATATGCTTAAGACTTACTGAGCTAAGATAGCTTACTTTGTGTGTTATGTTTTTCTATTTTATAGATTTCGGTTGTTAGCTACGAGCTCGGGAATCTCTTTCGAAGTCATCCACACTATCGACTTATTTTGGTACTATTAAAGTTTGGATGTTGAACTTAAGGCATGTATCGGCTAGCTTAATGCTTGGATGATGTTTTGAATTGTAAATATAAGCCATGCGAAAATGGCTTGGATTTATTGCTAATGACCTAATGTTTAAGTAATCCTAGCCATAGAGTGTGTGTATGTTCTACTTGGTTATGACTTTGACAGTGATATAAGTTCATGTTAGGTTTATATATATGCGTATAAATGTTTTAGGTGTGGAGTAATCATGTATATCTTGTAATTAGTTCTTTTGGTATTGGGTTATGGATTGATAAGACTTATTAATGAGATGTATAAATTGAGACACAAATCAACTTGGAAAATTATTTTATATTGTAGAATGTATATTGACCAAGTGATGAAATTATAGGTTAAGTATTTGGATTGACATCTTCGAACATGGTTTACATATGTGCATGTATATTAAGTTTAAATTTAGATGTTTCGGACTATAGGAGACATAATTGGTATTTTGGTTCGATTATGTTCTTCTAGTTGATTTGTTCTATATTTTGTTTAAGATGTATAAAATTTGTATATCTTGAATTGGTTAAGCAAAATTCTTTATAAAAATATATGTATGTTTAGTTTTGATAATTGTTAATTTGCTTAGTAGATTAATAAAGAACATGTACATATTCGGTCAATGTGACTTATTGACCAAATGAGTAGTAACCTTTGTTATTTGTTGTAAATTGCTTATATGTGAATTTGAATAATGGATTTAAGATATGTATGATATTGTTTAAACATACTATGAAAGTGTATTAATCATAATGCATTCAGATATGACTATATGAACAGTAAATATTTGGTAAGACCTGTGCTATGTTCGGTAATGCCTTGTAACCCCAATCCGATGATGGATATGGGTTAAGGGTGTTACATTTGATTAGTATTAGAGCTTACGGTTTATTCGATTCTAGGACTACCGTAGCGCGTGTGAGTCTAGCTATACATGCCTTAAATTATAATACGATAGTGTGATGACTTCTGACATCTGAATTATGTTTTTATATAGTAAGTGGATCATGATAGAGCCATAGCCGATGATGTGAGACCGTAGCGCCTAATCTCGCGCATAGGACAGCGCCGGTAGAATCTCGACCTATCTCGAGTAGCCATGAAGGGGAGGCTAAACAAGCCTTCTATCAAATGATGAACGATTGGTTTACTCAATATATTTGGACTAATCTGGCTATACAACAACCCTCACCCCCGAATAATCCATCTCCGATACCTATAGTACCTCCGATGATAGTTCCGATGAGATTTAGCAGGCCTCCTGTTGATAAAATCAGGAAACACGAGGCCGAAGAGTTTAAAGCTAATGACGATGATGATGCGGAACGAGCTGAGCTGTGGTTTGATAATACTATCCGTGTGTTCGACTAGCTATCATGTAATCCGGATGAATGCTTAAAATGTGCTATATACTTATTGTGAGACACCGCATATCACCAGTGGAATACACTAGTATCGGTGGTTCCGAAAGAGAAAGTGACCTGGGAATTCTTCTAGACTGAGTTTCGTAATAAATACATCAGCTAGAGATTCATCGATCAAAAATGCAAAGAATTTTTGGAATTGAAGCAGGGTCGTATGACCATAACTGAGTATGAACAGAAATTTGTGAGATTAAGTCGATATGCCCGTGAATGTGTCTCAACCAAAGCAATCATGTGTAAAATATTTGAAGATGGTTTGAATGAAGACATTAAGTTGCTGGTTGGTACACTTGAGATTAAAGAGTTCGTGGTACTTGTTAAACGAGCCTATAAAGCCGAAGAGCTTGGAAAAGAGAAAAGAAAAGCTGAATTTGAAGCCAGAGACTTCCTAAAAGATCATCGAGTAAGACCTTTCATTCAGTTAAAAAGAAGTTCAGAGATGAATCTAGTCGACATAAAGCTACTTCAGACTTTTCTAGACGAGACTGGGACCGACCTCCTACGGGTTCCCGAGCCACTTCGATTGCTAGTGTTGGTAATGTTTAGCAGAACAGGATTGAGTGCAAGCATTGTGGAAAATGGCATTCTGAGAGTTGTAAATTGCATGACCGGTCCTGCTTTAAATGTGGATCGATGGATCATTTTATCCGGGAGTGCCCAATGTTAGTCGAGCAAAACACTATTCATAATATGAGACCAAGCAACGTGTCAGCACGAAGCAGACCACCTAGACATTCGGGTAGTGTAGGTGGCAGTCAAAGAGGACCAAAAGATACTGCAGTCCTATCAAAGGCTCATGCACCTGCTAGAGCATATGCTACACACACTCGTGAGGATGCTTCTTCCCCAGATGTTATTACCGATACTTTCACTCTTTATGATACTAGTATTATTGCGTTGATTGATCCTGGTTCGACTTATTCTTATGTATGTGAAACATTAATATCCAGTAAGACTCTGCCTGTTGAGTCTAATGAAATTGTGATTCGAGTATCGAACCCCCGGGCAGTGTGTGCTAGTTGATAGAGTCTGCAAGAATTGCCCTTTAATGATTTGAGACTCGTGTTTTCCAGTCGATTTGATGTTGCTACCGTTTGATGAGTTCGATATTATCCTTGGTATGGATTGGCTAACCATGCATGATGCAGTAGTGAATTGTAGACGAAAGACTATAGACTTGCGGAGTTAGAATAATGAGATAATTTGAATTGAATCTACGGATTTGAATGGGCTACCATCAGTGATATCCTCGATGTTGGCTCGACAGTATTTGAGAAAGGTTTGCGAAGCTTATTTTGCATATGTGATTAACAGTAAAGTAATCGAAAAGAAGATTGAATCTGTATCGGTTGTTTATGAGTATCCGAATGTATTCCCGGAGGAATTGCCAGGATCGCCACCTGTTCAGAAAGTAGAGTTTGGTATTGAGCTAGTGCCAGGGACGACTCTGATTTCGATAGCTCCGTATAGAATGGCACCGACTGAATTAAAAGAGTTGAAAACACAGTTGCAAGAGTTATGATCGTGTCAAACAGTCGAGTTTTAATATTTATAAAGAATGATTGAACCTGTAGACTAACTATGACAACGATAGAGGCAAGTGCACCTATCGAGCAGTAGTATAGTTTAGGCAAGAATATCTTATCGAACCCAAGGGAACCTAAAAGTACTACTACTACTCACTTTCTTTCTATTATTTAACCTGAAATATGGAGTGATTGGTTTATGAAACTAATGAAAAAACTAAACTAGATGCAAAGACAAAATAATGAATTGAAGAAAGACTCTAGGAAAACTCAGTTGATGAAGACGATACCCTCAGGAAGAATCCACCTATGACTTCACTTATTATTTATTCCCCAAACCATATGACTTCTTTACTTAGCTTGATCCATGAGACTCCCTAACCTATATTAAACCCTATCTCCAAGCAAATAACGTCTAACCTTAGGTTAATTAGTGGAACTCTCGTTCTCTTATAATAACCCCCTAAGGAAGCAGTAAATCGATCAATGGATTCACATATTAGGTTTCACCCTAATCCGGTAAAATCTCATAACCCTATCTCTAGGCGCCCGATCAACTCCGCTCAATTATGCTAGATCTACTCTTAGACAGGGTCTATTCCTCCTCCACCTAAGCACATCAAATTAAATTAAGCAACATAATTAAGAACAAACTAAGTACTTATCATATAATTTAGAAATCAAATAACAAAATCCATCATAGGTTTCATCCCTTCTGTATCTCAAGGGTTTAGTTCATAACTAAATAAGAAAACATCTCAGAGAAAAGATAAAACAAAACATAAAAAATCCCTAAAACTCCCTGAAGGAATTGAAGGAGAGATCCTCCGTCTTGAATAGAGTTCCAACTCCTTGAGATGGATCAACTGGCTATCTTCAAGTGATTCCCTAGAAGATGAAAGCTTTGGCAAAAGCCTCTACCAAAAACTATCCTGTTTCGGCTTCTACCGAACTCCCCTTTTTAGTTGCTACCTTGGGTGTTTATATAGGCTTTGAGATGCTTTTACTTGGCTCCTAAGCATCATAATTCAAGTAGAATTCCTCCTAGGATGTTTAAGTAGACTTAGGAATGTGTTTCTTTGCCTTCAAGCATCCAAATCTGAGTGAAATTACTCTTTCCCTCGGTAGGGGCACGGCCAAGGTATGCCCGTGTAAATCGTCTTCAGGCCGTGTCTTGATTCTGTCGATTGGGGCACGACCGTGTAAATCGTGGCATGGCCGTGTGAAGTAATTTGACAAGGCACGGCCGTGGGCTTGAAGTCCAGGCCATGTCGATTTCCTTTTTGGCCCAAATTGGCCCGTTTTAAGCCCGTTTCTCGTTCTTTTTGTCCTTAGGTGCTTTCCTGAGTATAAGACATGAAAAGAAAGGATTGAGAGCACCTTTTTACATAAATCAGGGATAAATTATTCAAAAGCATACTAAATGTGGGATTAAAATATGTTACTTTTACGGTTTATCAAATACCCCCACACTTAAGCTTTTGCTTGTCCTCGAGCAAAATTCTCAACTTACAATTAAAACGAACTTTCCATAATTCATAATTCCTATCGACAATGTCTCATCATAATTCATAGATAATTTATACATGGATAATTTAACTCAAAGAGTCCTAAAGATTTAATCATGATAAGTCATACCTTTGTAGTATGAAAACATAGGTGTCTCCCCTTATCTAAGTAATTACCTTTAATTCAAAACCGAAAAGGATTGACCTCCTTACAACAGATTCACTCAAACCACTCAGAGTGTTTAAGGTTCAAGAATAATCACTCATAAGTCGAACCTAAAAAGCTAATCCCATAGGCTTGCCTGAAAATCAAATCTCCACCACTGTATATAAGATGATACACAAATCAAAAGGTCTTTAATCAGGGTTGTAACAGGACTTGGGTTAAAAGGTGTGGATAAAGGCTGAATTAGAAGGTTAGAATCGAGACTGACTTGACAAATTACCTAACTAGAAACAATGAACTAAATATGAATATTTACATCGAATGAAAACTATTAATACCTACTATTAATAATTACTCTATAATAAAGAGTCTTTTCATCACTTGAAATTGGATAATACTTTAATACGAGCTTTTTCTTCAACAATTGGAGTTTAAATGCTCTAAGCTCTTTTATATACTACTAATATTGAATAAACTAGGATTTTTTTTACAAACAAAATATTACATCATAAATGATAAATGTAACTCTTGGACTAATATAATTGGTAATTTAATCAAATTAAACCTCGATTAAAGGGTAGTCAAAAGAATGGTGATAATAAATTCAAAGGGATTTTGGGTTAATATTAGTGGGTGAGTCAATAAAAAGGTTGTTATGATTCAACGGGGTTCACTAGGGGTTAATTTGTGAAGGTAGGCTTTTTATGGAGTGAATGGGTTAAAACCTAGGTGCCTTTATCATCTCAGTATATCAAATCATTAATGTGGTCTCTACATGCATAAACGACGCAAGATCTAGAATAACAATTCAAAGTTGACATGCTCATAATCAATAAAATGAGCATGAAAAAGGGTATATGCTTTAAAAAGCTCAAATTCTCACATAAAAATTATGGTTGTTGACATCAATGCTTATAAATTCCAAATTTCAAGGTAATACTCACATTCAGTTCAACAACCTATCAATTTTAATTTTTAGAAAGTAGGCTTATCATGCTTGATTCTCTAGTATTCTTCAATTTTAATCATCAATGCACAACTAACTATGACTTACTCTAAAACATACCAATAAAAATCATAAATCAACAGAAATTTCATCCTAATTAGTAATATGAGAAAAATACTTGAAAACAAGACTAAATTCAGGATTTGAGAATAATGCAAAAAGTCAGGTACTTTTATCCCCCCCACACTTAAGATGTACATTGCCCTCAATGCACAAAGATAGTTAAACAATTATGTAACAATAAAATCAAAAGAGAAGGGGAGAAGTAACACTTCCTGAATTTTTGGATGAAGTCTATGAAAAGAAACCGGATAAGATTGGAGGTGAACGTGGGGAAGCGTCTCGAACCGTTTGAAATTGAATCCTCGAAGTTGCCGGGTTGGTTTTATTGTATCCTAAGCTAAATCTAAATGCCATAAAGAATAAGAAGAAGAAAATAAGATAAAATAAAGTAAAAATAATAATGATGAAATAAAGTAAAAACAAAAATAAATAATGGAAAATGAAAGACAACTAGAAAAATGGGGAATGAGGTTTAAATAGAGATGTAGCCCGTGTTTTGGGATTTTGAATTTTGAACGCATTCAGGGTGTTCGGGCATGGCCGTGGGTGTCGTGGCACGCCCGTGTCTTTCTTCACACGGTCATTTAATACGGGCATGCTCCTCCCGTGTTCGATAAGTCAGAATGTTGGCATGGTTGGGAGGCACGACCTTGTTTAGCCCGTGCTTGACAAGTCAGTAACCTCGCACAGGGCATCGGCACGGACGTGGACTATTATCGCCACCCGTGTTGGGACAAGAAATTTTTCTATGTCGTACCTGCCATCGGCATGCCCATGGTTCATCCTTGGCTTCCACACGCCATGGGCACGCCTGTGTGTGGCCGTGTGGCCTAGAAATCGCTTTTGGTTAGTTTATGGTTAGGTGCTAAAAAGAAAAGAAAAGAAAAATAAAAAATAAAAAAATGTAAAAATGGGGTTAGTGCTCAGGTTGCCTCCCGAGAATCGCTCGTTTATAGCCTTAGCTAGACTTTACCTCTCATTCGTATGGTCATGGTGGTTTGAGGAGGTGAAAATCCTTTCTCATGCGATCACTTCGGTTATGGATATATAGTTTAAGTCGAGTAATGTTTACCTCAAAAGTATCGAATTTAAGATTGCTGACCTCGACTGTGCCGTATAGGAAGACATTTAGTACCTCAAAAGTGATTTCTTCATTTGTCTTGAGGTCTGAATTGGTGATTCGAGGGTCTTCCTTATTCAACAATACCTGATCTCCTAATTTGAAGTGATTCGTTGTTCCTATCAGCTCGTCTGGCGGCTCCTTCGGTTTCACTTCGTGCAATTCCTGTTCCTCTTTGATTTTTGTTTCCTGCTCTTTTAGTTTGTCAACCCTAAGGCTTTGTTCCTTATGTATTTCTTCTTTGTTGGCACGAGGTCTAGGATCTAGCTCATCGAAGTGATTTCGTGATGCTTCCTGTAAAGAAGGTTGAACTAAATGATTATCAATAGAATTAACGTTCATACCTTTATTACTCGATGTCCTAGCTGAGTTAAGAGCTTGAAGAGTGATTGTTTTGTCGTCTACACGAAGTGTGAGTTCACTGAATTCTTCCTCTGTGTGGTCTTTCTTTATTGCATCGGGATATGGCACACGAGGTTGGTACTCTGTAATTGCCGATTTTGGTAAATCATGGTACACCTCAACCTTACCTTTTCTTACCACAGGTTCTTCCCTTGGGTTTGGATCCACTAATAATTAACTGTTATGAGCTTGTACGGCTTGGGGCCCATGATTCGGCTCAATTTTGTAGCCTTGTGGTGTTTCTTATGGTGAAAGTTGAACAATTTGATTATCAACTGAATTTACTTTCTCACCTTCATCACTTGATGACCTGGCCGAGTCAAAAGATTGTAGACTGATTGATTCGTCACCTACACGAAGAATGAGTTCTCCTATACCAACATCAATTTTAGTCCTGGCAGTTGCTAGAAAGGGTTTTCCTAAAATTAAAGGAATCGTGTTGTCCTCATCCATGTCTAAAACAACAATGTAATATCCCGGATTAGGGCTTATGCACTATTGCTAAATTATATGAAATAGCATGCTTATGTATGTTGTGAATGTGCATTATGGATTTTGTGAACCTTAGTGTGTAGTTAAATACTTTAGGAATTATTGGATTTTTAATTTAAAAGGGGAGCTAAGCTTGATAAGGCCTTAAGAAAATAAATAAGGGAAATATGACATATAATTGAGCTTGGAAAAATGGCCCGGAGACACCACTTAAACTCTCTGGGAATGACGCCACTAGCAGGGTAAATGGGCCAAGGTTCGAGTCGCTAGGGAAGCAAATAAAAGAATTTTTATTTTGCTAAAAGGAGAAGAGAGGTGGACGGAAAAAAGGAGTCAATGAGAGGAGTTTGAGATGCGGTCTAATTCTCCTAGAAATTTCGGCTAAGGTAGGAAAAGGGGTAAGGAAGAGAGAATTAAGGAATTTGATAAGTGAGAGGAAGAGGTGGCCGGCCAAGGGACTCTTGGTATAGTATTTTCAGCAAGTAGGAGAGGCCAACCATTATTCTTTCCTCTCTTTCATTCTTCTGCCGAAACTCTCTAGTAAAACCTCCCCCCTTCTCTTTTATTTTGTTAAAGCCGAAATACTCCCTGTGCTAGTCGAATTTACATTCCACCATTGTCGAAACCCTCAAGCTTTTCTTTCTCACCTTTGTTGAACCGAAACTCTCTAAAAAACTGAAAACTCCTTCACCCTCACCATTGCCGAATAGTTCATCACCATTTGAAGCCATAACCGATTCTCCATTAAGCCACAAAGCTGAATAGCCCTGTGGATTCAAGTAAAGGTGTCACCGATTTTAAATAAAGGGAGGATCTTTCGGGACTGTGTCTATAGTCGACTAGAAGAAGGATTATTCGGGATTCAATATCAAGGTAAAATCATGTGTATATTCGGCCAAGGGCTATTATTCTTGTGATTAAATGTTAGAAATTAATCTAACATGTGTCAAGGTTATTTCGACATATGCCAAGGATAAATAGCAATTTCGGGCTTTCAAATCACAAGGTAAAGTACATTAGTACATTCGGCCAAGGCCCTATTCAACGATTAGATCTGTTTCATATTATTCAAAAAGCCGGAAACTAACTAGTTCAGTGATTAAGTGTATAGCCAATTGCAAATAAGAAGCATCACAAAGTTTTTGGGATTTGATCAGTAGACAAATAGACAGCAAGGTAAGAAAGTGGTTATGTTAATCCTTCGGGATTTGGTTTCATAGTCGAATGGCTTTCACTGACCTGTTTAGGGTTGGCCGAATATAGGGATTAAAGATCTAAATCAGTAGATCGGGTTTTCGGGTTTCGGAGTAAACTTGCTAAGTAAATCAGGTGTGTACCCCACACTATCTTTTAATAAGATTTATGGCAATATTTAATATGAGCATGTTTATAAGAATGTGAATATGGCTAAAGTACCATGCTATGGTACAAAGTATTCAGGTACGTTTTCCTACTCCTACTAGGACTACGATATGATCTGTTATGACACACATATGAACCTATAAGAATGTGAATAAAGAATTTGGCATGATAATGCATGTTTTGTATGACATGGGCATGTGGGTTATTGTAAAAGGGGAAGTGAATGTGGTGGTTTAATACCACGATATCTGAATGTGGTGACTTCGGTCACATTATCTGAATGTGGTGACTTCGGTCACAATTATTTGATCTGGTGGCTATGCCACAAATTTTATAAGGGCGATGAGCATGTCGACTGCAGCGACTGCCTTTGATGGTGTGTAGCGGATGGAGGGTTGACTTAGTAGTCCCCACGATGTACAGGATGGTACGGGTGATGTGTAGCAGATGGCATATAGGTTTGGGTTCGGGTTGCATCATTATTTCCTACCCATTATATGAATATGTATGTGATATGAGAATGTATGCCTGAATTGTTAAATTTAAGTGTTGGTTACACATTGAGTCTATTTGACTCACCCCGTTGGGGAACATTTTCTTCCAGGTGACGATCAGTGATGGGCCGGGTCGGCAAGAGCTTAGTGGTGGCCATGTGAAGTTCAGATTTTACTTTGTTTTGGACTCTTTTTATTTTAAGTACTTTGAATTTATTTTTGGGAATTATTTGATGTAATAAGGCCATAGTTGAATTATTTTATTTTACTTCCATTTATCATGCTACGAAATATTTTTTTTTTAAAGACTAAGTAACTTTATCATAAATTAAACTCTAAATGTTTTGTCACCCAAAATCAAGGGATTTCAAGTATAATATTAACTTGTTTCCAACTCGAGCCCAACCCAAAAATAATCTTTCTTTCAAAACACATCATTTTTCGAAAGTCACAAAAGAATTTTGATCCGGATTACATCGAGAAACATACCAGATCCAGTGAAGGCTCGTGGGCCAGGTTTGGGGTGTTTCAATTTGGTATCAGAGCCCAATTTTAAATCTCGGCCTTGGGTTTAAGGCCCAAAACGTTTTCAAGTTAAGGCCAAAAGGAATTTTGTGAATTAAGCAGGTTTTCTGGCATGGCACACTAAGTCTCCGACTCGAAGTCCACCAGGTAAGTACTCCGATCTCTTGTGTGATTTATATTATGATTTGTAGAAGGGTAGAAATGGAACGTAGAATAGAGATTAAGTACCTGAACCCTAGGACTAGTGTACCCCAATAAATACATAAAACTTAAATACCTAACTAAACAAACTTGTGGTTAAGTCACCGAGTTAGGGTGTGGCAATCATTGTGCGTATGTCTAGGATTGGTATTCGGTGGGAGCTTGGTATTTAAGCAGTCCGCGTGACTCACCTCCTCTCCACTCGAATCCTACCTGGTGCGTAGCTTTGGTTCACCCTAACCAAGAGGACTTATTCACGGGCTAAACCCCTAACTAAACCCCGAAAGGGACTAGCCATATTTTTTATGGAAACCCTAGTTTTAAAAATTACTAAATTACCCTTTTGATTTGTAAAAGCTATTCTATAAAATTTTTTGACATATTTTTTTAAAAAAATTACAAAAATACCCCTAGTAGTAAGATTACCGAAATGCCCTTGGTTTATAAAATACTCATATTACCCACAGTTTTATCAAAACTCCTTACTTTATAAAATTTCCCTGCTTTGCAAAGGTATCCATAAAACTCTAACTTGTGAAAATTTAAAATACCTTGATTTGGAAAATTTACGAAATTGCCCCTAACTTACAAAATTACTAAAATAACTCTGATCTCCAAAATTTTTACAACATCACTGATTTGGAAAACAAATTCTCAAAAATAACCCCCCAAGCTTTGTAAATTTCAAAATACCCTTGATTTATTAAGATTTACAAATTTACCCAGGTTAATTATCAAAATACCCTCAGATTTCCAAATTTCCCAAAATACCCCCGGAAATGCAAAATTACCAGAATACCCCTATTGACAAAATCACCAAAGAATTTGATAAATTACAAAAATACCCCTGTAGGACAAATTACAAAAATACCCTTATAGCATAAATTACGAAAATACCCCTAGGATAGGAACGGACAGAAATGTCTGAAGAGAGTGAATATGTATGGGAGATACTAGGGAATGGATGTGCTTTTCTATGAATTAGGATAGAAAACTTGAAACTTTGATTGATCGAAAGAACTGCTACTAAACTCTTTTCATAAAACTTCTTCGCGAATAATCAGTGAAACAAAGGCTAATTCATAAAATTTCTTAAACCAGATTAAAGCGCGATCGTAGATATGAGCTCTAGAGGACGTGGTCGCAATGTACGAGGACGCGGTCGAGGCAGAATGACTGTGTCAGAACCCGTTAGATCGGGTCAAGGATCTGAGAATGAGGTACCACCGCCACCACCACCACCAGCTGTCGGTGTTGAGCAGCAAGATCAGATGAGAAAAGATGCTGTATCGCAAGCTGTGCTGCGAGTTCTTGAAATGGTGGCTAGTACTGGAAGGAATATGGGAGCTCGGAAGTCTATACCTGAGCGACTCCGAGCCAACGGAGCTGAAATATTTCGTGGAGTATCTGGTGTGGCACCCAGTACAGCTGAATATTGGTTGGAGGCGATCGAGCGTATTATGGATGAGCTCGATCTGACCCCTGAGGAGAAATTAAAAGGAATGGTGGCGCTGCTACACGATGAAGCGTATCAATGGTGGCTCACAGTTCGGGATGGTGCCACCACTGAGGATCTAACCTGGGAGTATGTTAAGGTGCACATATCAGAAGAAGTATGTGGGAACCAGATATATTGATGAGCAGAGGAAGGTATTTTTGAGGTTGGTTCAAGGGAACAAGTCTGTAGCAGAGTACGAAGCTGAATTTCTGAGGCTGAGCCGGTATGCTCGAGGAGTAGTGGCTACGAAACATGAGCGGTGTGTCCGATTTGAGGACGGACTAAGGGATGACCTGAGGTTATTAATCACTCCACATCAAGAGCGGGAGTTTTTTGCATTAGTAGAGAAAGCTAAGGTAGTTGAAGGAATTAAGGACTCTGCAAGGTAGAACTCTAATCGAAATAGAAATAAGAGAGGTTTTGGGTTGTCTGGATCAACTGGGAGTGTTCAGAAAAGGCCTAGGGTTGATGGGCCGTGAGGTTAGCAAACTGGTACTAGAGGGCAATATCGTACTTATGAGCAGTGTGGGAAGAAACACTTAGGTGAATGTTAGAAGAAGACAGGTGGATGTTTCAAGTGTGGGTCAAAGGACCATATGATTAAGGATTGTCCGATGAGACCAGATGGGAATCGACCAGTAGCTTAGAATGTTAATCAGACTGGTAGAGGTGGACAGCAGCCTCAGCGAGGTCATGGTCCGAATGGTAGAGGTAACAGTGCTGGTAGAGGATGTGGAACACCTGGCAGAGGGGTTACTAATATCAAAGCAAGGTGCCGGGTTTGGTTTATGCGGTTCGCTGTAGGGAAGAGGGAGACGCGCCGAATGTCATAACCGGTACGTTCCTTGTATTTGGAAAGCTTTATTATGCTTTGATTGATGTGGGCTCAACCCATTCTTATGTTGCATGTAGAGTAGTTGAAACTCTAGACATAGCCTCTGAACTTTCTGATAGGGAGATGACTGTAGTAAGCCCACTAGGTCAAACTGTAGTGGTGAATAAGGTCTTTCAAGTGTACCTTTAGAAATTCAAGGCGTAGTATTTTTCGCCAACTGATGGAACTTCCCTTTGAGAGTTCGATCTCATACTTGGAATGGATCTGCTAGTGGATCATCGGGTCAGTGTTGGACTGCTGACTAAGCAAATGGAGTTAAGGACCCCAGAGGATGAGGTGGTCATTATGATAGAAGAAAGAAGAAACTACTTGTCTAATATAGTTTCGGCGCTAAAGGCTAAAAAGATGGTTCGTAAAGGGTGCAAGGCATTTTTAGCCTTCATAAGTGCATTAGATGGAAAGGAAGAAGGTGTTAATGGAGTTAGAACGGTAAGGGATTTCGAAGATGCATTTCCAGAGAAATTACTGTGAATGCCCCAGATAGGGAAGTGGAGTTTGAATTGACTTGTCACGGAGCGACAGCCTCGTGTCAATCGCTCCGCATGTAATGGCACCGAAAGAGTTGGTTGAACTCAAGGCTCAGATTCAAGAATTACTCGATCTTGGGTTTATCCGACCCAATGTGTCTCTATGGGGAGCACCGGTCTTGTTCGTGAAGAAGAAAGATAGAACTATACATATGTGCATAGATTATTATCAGTTGAATAAGCTGACCATCAAGAACAAGTATCCTTTGCCAAGGATTGATGACTTATTCGATCAGCTTAAGGGGGTCGCAGTTTTCTCAAAGATCGACTTAAGGTCAGGATATCATTAGTTGAAGGTGAAGGAGGTAGATATCCATAAGACGGCTTTTCGGACAAGGTATGGGCATTTTGAATTCGTAGTAATGTCGTTCGGTTTGACAAATGCCCCAGCCGCATTTATGGACATGATGAACCGGGTCTTCCAACCCTATCTGGACCAGTTTGTTGTTGTGTTCATAGACGATATTCTGGTGTATTCCAAGTCTGAAGAGGAGCATGATGAGCATCTCCAAATAGTGTTGCAAGTGTTGAGGGAGAAGAAGCTCTATGCCAAATTCAACAAGTGTGAATTTTGGCTTAAGGAGGTTGCATTCTTAGGACATATGGTGTCTGCAAAAGGAATAAGGGTGGATCCTAGGAAGATTGAGGCGGTACTAGATTGGAAACCCCCTAAGTCTGTAGCTGAGATTCGCAGTTTCTTGGGATTGACAGGCTACTACAGAAGGTTTGTGGAAGGATTCTCATCAATAGCCGCGCCTTTGACGAAGTTGCTAAGAAAGGAAGTACCTTTCGTTTGGTCAGGTAAACAACAAGAGAGCTTTGAGAAGCTTAAGAGGGTTTTGATTGAAGCTTCGGTTCTGATTCAGCCAGAGGCAGGAAAGGACTTCGTGGTGTATTGTGACGCTTCTCATACAGGATTGGGATGCGTGTTGATGCAAGAGGGGAAGGTAGTTGCTTATGCGTCTCGACAATTAAGGCATCATGAGGTTAACTACCCGACATACGACTTGGAATTGGCAGCAGTGGTCTTTGCTCTTAAAGTGTGGAGGCACTACTTATATGGAGAAAAGTCAGTGATCTACATGGACCACAAGAGCCTGAAGTATTTGCTGACTTAGAAAGAGCTGAACCTGAGACAACGAAGATGGGTGGAGTTATTGAAGGATTATAACTGTTCTATAGAGTATCACCCAAGCAAGGTGAATGTAGTGGCGGATGCCCTAAGTTGAAAGGTTGTGTCTGATCTGAGGGTGATGTTCACACATCTGAGTTTGTATGATGATGGAAGCCTACTGGCAGAACTGCAAGTTAAGCCGACGTGGTTGAATGAAGTAAAAGAGGGACAGTTGGCAGATGTTGGCCTAAGTGCTAAGCTGCAGTAAGTACAAAATGGATAGTTGAAAGATTATGGCATTAATGGCAAAGGAGTGTTGTGTTTCAAGAGAAAGGTCAGTATGCCTAAGAATAAGGAACTTAGACAAAGGATTCTTCAGGAATCGCATAGTAGCCCTTATGCTATGCATCCTGGAGGCACTAAGTTGTACAAAGACTTGAGGGAGAAGTTTTGGTGGCCTGGTTTGAAGAAAGAAGTTACTAAATTCGTGGGGAAGTGTTTAACGTGTCGACAAGTTAAATTTGAACACGTGTTCTGTCAGGATTGCTTCAGCCAATCATGATTCCGCAATGGAAGTGGGAGAGAATTACCATGGACTTCGTTAGTGGGCTTCCCCTTACGCCTACTAAGAAGGACTCGGTATGGGTAATAGTGGATCATTTGACCAAGTCCGCGCACTTTATTCGGTGAGAGTTGATTATTCTTTGCAGAAGCTGGCAAAATTATATGTGGCGGAAGTCGTAAGGTTGCATGGAGTGCCGGTGTCGATTATCTCAGATAGGGACCCAAGGTTTATTGCTTAGTTCTAGAAAGTGTTGCATCAGGCTTTAGGCACTAAGTTGGATTTTACTACGGCTTTTCATCCACAGTCGGACGGCCAGTCTGAACGGGTAATCCAAGTGTTAGAGGATATATTGAGGGGCTGTGTGATGGATTTCAGAGGAAGTTGGGAGGAATATTTGCCTCTAACGAAATTTTCCTACAACAACAGCTATCAGGCCAATATTCGGATGGCACCGTATGAAGCACTATATGGTCGGAAGTGTCGGACTCCTACTTGTTGGACGAAATTGGGAGAACGTCAGATTTTGGGTCCAAAAATTATGGCAGAGTCCGAAGAGAAGGTTAGTGTAATTCGGGCTCGATTGAAGGAAGCATCTGATAGACAGAAGTCGTACGCAGATCTCAAACGGAAGGAAATAGAATTTGATGTGGGAGATCAAGTGTTTCTTAAGGTTTTGCCTTGGAAAAAGGTAATAAGATTTGGCCGGAAAGAGAAGTCAAGTCCAAGGTTTATAGGACCTTATAAGGTTTTGAAGCGAATTGGACCAATGGCATATCAGTTGGAGTTGCCACCGGAGTTAAAGTAGATGCACGACGTATTCCATGTTTCCATGCTACGTCATTATCGATCGGATCCATCTCATGTAGTTTCGATTGAAGAGGTGGAGCTAAGGCCAGATTTATCCTACGAGGAAGAACCGATTCAGATTCTAGAACGAGATGAGAAAGTGTTACGACGGAAATCAGTACCTTTAGTCAAGGTGTTATGGCGCAATCATGGATCGGAGGAAGCTTCATGGGAGCCAGAAGAAGCAATACGATAGCAATACCCCCACCTATTCTAGCCAGGTAATTTCGAGGACGAAATTATTTTAAGGGGGTAGAACTATAATATCCCGGATTAGGGCTTATGCACTATTGCTAAATTATATGAAATAGCAAGCTTATGTGTATTGTGAATGTGCATTATGGATTTTGTGAACCTTAGTGTGTAATTAAATACTTTAGGAATTATTGGATTTTTAATTTAAAAGGGGAGCTAAGTTTGATAAGGCCTTAAGAAAATAAATAAGGGAAATATGACATATAATTGGGCTTGGAAAAGTGGCCCGGAGACATCACTTAAACCCTCTGGGAATGACGCCACTAGCAGGGTAAATGGGCCAAAGTTCGAGTCACTAGGGAAGCAAATAAAAGAATTTTTATTTTGCTACAAGAAGAAGAGAGGTGGACGGCAAAAAGGAGTCTATGAGAGGAGTTTGAGATGCGGTCTAATTCTCCTAGAAATTTCGGCTAAGGTAGGAAAAGGGGTAAGGAAGAGAAAATTAAGGAATTTGATAAATGAGAGGAAGAGGTGGCAGGCCAAGGGACTCTTGGTATAGTATTTTCGGTAAGTAGGAAAGGCCAACCATTATTCTGTCCTCTCTTTCATTCTTCTACCGAAACTCTCTAGTGAAACTTCCCCCCTTCTCTTTTATTTTGTTAAAGCCGAAATACTCTCTGTGCTAGCCGAATTTACATTCCACCATTGCCGAAACCCTCAAGCTTTTCTTTCTCACCTTTGTTGAACCGAAACTCTCTAAGTGTTTATCTAAAAAAATTGAAAACTCCTTCACCCTCACCATTGCCGAATAGTTCATCACCATTTGAAGCCATAATCGATTCTCCATTAAGCCACAAAGTCAATAGCCTGTGGATTCAAGTAAAGGTGCGCCGATTTTAAATAAAGGGAGGATCTTTCGGATTTGTGTCTATAGTCGACTAGAAGGAGCATTATTCGGGATTCAATATCAAGGTAAAATCATGTGTATATTCGCCAAGGGCTATTATTCTTGTGATTAAATGTTAGAAATTAATCTAACATATGTCAAGGTTATTTCGATGATACCAAGGATAAATAGTAATTTTAAGCTTTCAAATCACAAGGTAAAGTACATTAGTACATTCGCCAAGGCCCTATTCAATGATTAGATCTGTTCATATTATTCAAAAGTCGAAACTAACTAGTTCAGTGATTAAGTGTATAGCCGATTGCAAATAAGAAGCATCACAAAGTTTTCGGGATTTGATCAATAGAAAAATCGATAGCAAGGTAAGAAAGTGGTTATGTTAATCCTTCAGGATTTGGTTTCATAGTCGAATGGCTTTCACTGACCTATTTAGGGTTGGCCGAATATAGGGATTAAAGATCTAAATCAGTAGATCGGGTTTTCGGGTTTCGGAGTAAACTTACTAAGTAAATCAGGTGTGTACCCCACACTATCTTTTAATAAGATTTATGGCAATATTTAATATGAGCATGTTTATAAGAATGTGAATATGGCTAAAGTACCATGCTATGGTACAAAGTACTCAGGTACATTTTCCTACTCCTACTAAGACTACGATATGATCTGTTATGACACACATATGAACCTATAAGAATGTGAATAAAGAATTTGGCATGATAATGCATGTTTTGTATGACACGGGCATGTGGGTTATTGTAAAAAGGGAAGTGAATGTGGTGGTTTAATACCACGATATCTGAATGTGGTGACTTCGATCACATTATCTGAATGTGGTGACTTGGTCACAATTATTTTATCTGGTGGCTATGCCACGAATTTTATAAGGGCGATGAGCACGTCGACTACAGCGACTACCTTCGATGGTGTGTAGTGGATGGAGGGTTGACTTAGTAGTCCCCACGATGTGCAGGATGGTACGGGTGATGTGTAGCGGATGGCATATAGGTTTGGGTTCGGGTTGCATCATTATTTCCTACCCGTTATATGAATATGTATGTGATATGAGAATGTATGCCTGAATTGTTAAATTTAAGTGTTGGTTACACATTGAGTCTGTTTGACTCACCCCGTTGGGGAACATTTTCTTCTAGGTGACGATCAGTGATGGGCCGGGTCGGCAGGAGCTTAGTAGTGGCCATGTGAAGTTCAGATTTTACTTTGTTTTGGACTCTTTTTATTTTAAGTACTTTGAATTTATTTTTGGGAATTATTTGATGTAATAAGGCCATAGTTGAATTATTTTATTTTACTTCCATTTATCATGCTACGAAATATTTTTTTTAAAGACTAAGTAACTTTATCATAAATTAAACTCTAAATGTTTTGTCACCCAAAATCAAGGGATTTCAAGTATAAGATTAACTTGTTTCCAACTCAAGCCCAACCCAAAAACAATCTTTCTTTCAAAAAACATCGTTTTTTGAAAGTCACAAAAGAATTTTGAACCGGATTACATCGAGACACATACCAGATCCGGTGAAGGCTCGTGGGCTGGGTTTGGGGTGTTTCAAACAAAGTCTACTGGGAATACGAATTTATCAATTTTGATTAGAACATTTTCTATTATACCCTAGGAATTCTTATAGTTTTATCAGTTAATTGAATGATCATCCTAGTCTGGGTTTCCCTAGACCTAGTTGTTTAAACATTTTGTAAGGCATAACATTGATGCTTGCCCCTAAATCCGCTAATGCATTATCAATAGATAAACTACCAATTAAACATGGAATTGTAAAACTCCATAGATCTTTTAGCTTTCATGGTAGTCTATTTTGTAGAATTGCTGAGCATATTGCGTTTAGCTCCATGTGGTGATCTTCGTCTAATTTGCGTTTGTTGGTCAAGAGCTATCTTAAAAATTTCCTTGAGTCTGGTATCTGAAAAAGAGTTTCAAGGAGAGGAAAGTTAATATGTAATTTCTTTAAGAGTTTAAAAAACTTACCAAACTGTTCCTCTGAATCGTCTCTTTTCATTGCTTCGGGATAAGGTATGCGAGGTTGGTACTCCTTGATTATCGGTTTGACTTTTCTTGTGTTACCTCTACCTTACCTTCTTCTTCCTTAGTTCTTGTGTCGTGGTGGGCTCATCTACCTTTGTACCCTCTTGAGCTGTGATGTCTTGGATCTGTTCTTTTGGGTTTATTTCTGTGTTGCTTGGTAGACGTCCTTGTTGACGTTCAGAAATCAGCTTTGTGAGATGTCCCACTAACCTAGTAAGTTCTCCAACTTGATTCTCGATCCCTTTGATTGACTTTTTTTTGTTCATCAAGTGCTGCTTCAGTCTTTTGGAAACGAGAATCTGTGGCTACCATGAATTTCGTCAGCATCTCTTCAAGATTCGGCTCCTCTTCTTGTTAGTGAGGTGGTTGTTGAAAATCTGGAGGAAGTTTCAATCTTTGGCTATTTTGATCATCCCACGAGAAATTAGGATGGAACTTCCATCCTGCACTATAAGTGTCACTATAAAAATTATTTTGATATCTAGAATAGTTACCTGTATAGTGAGCTTGCTCATTTTTCATGCCATATCCGTAGGGTGGGTACTCAGGATTCGCCACGCCTCCTAGATTCAAATCATATTGTATTTCTGGATGTACCTGCGAGGGATTATACCAATCATCAATCTTTTTATTCATCATTTCTAACTGATTAGATAACCTGGTGACCACGTCGAGGTTGAAGACACTGGCTGTTTTAGTAGGAATTGTCCTCATAACTTGCCACTAATAATTATTCAGTGCAGTCTTTTCCATAGACTAAAATTTTCTGCCAAAAACAAAATAGAGGAAAAAATTAGCAAAGTAAAAAAAAAAAAAATAATAATAAATTGCAATAAAAAATTGGTTAAAGTAATAGAAATAGAGCTTTCTTAATATTTTAGTGTTCCCCGGCAACGGCGCCAAAAACTTGATCGTGTCAAATAGTCGAGTTTTAATATTTATAAAGAATGATCGAACCTGTAGACTAACTATGACAACGATAGAGGCAAGTGCACCTATCGAATAGTAGTATAGTTTAGGCAAGAATATCTTATCGAACCCAAGGGAACCTAAAAGTACTACTAATCACTTTCTTTCTATTATTTAACCTGAAATATGGAGTGATTGGTTTATGAAACTAATGAAAAAACTAAACTAGATGCAAAGACAAAAGAATGAATTGGAGAAAGACTCTAGGAAAACTCAGTTGATGAAGAGGATACCCTCAGGAAGAATCCACCTATGACTTCACTTATTATTTATTCTCCAAACCATATGATTTCTTTACTTAGCTTGATCCGTGAGACTCCCTAACCTATATTAAACCCTCTCTCGAGGCGAATAACGTCTAACCTTAGGTTAATTAGTGGAACTCTCATTCTCTTATAATAACCCCCTAAGGAAGCAATAAATCGATCAATGGATTCCCATATTAGGTTTCACCCTAATCGACAAAAATCTCGTAACCCTATCTCTAGGCGCCCGATCAACTCCGCTCAATTATGCTAGATGTACTCCTATTCCTCCTCCACCTAAGCACATCAAATTAAATTAAGCAATATAATTAAGAACAAACTAAGTACTTATCATATAATTTAGAAATCAAATAACAAAATCCATCATAGGTTTCATCCCCTTCAGGTATCTGAAGGGTTTAGTTCATAACTAAATAAGAAAACATCTCAAGAGAAAAGATAAAACAAAACATAAGAAATCCCTAAAACTCCCTGAAGGAATTAAAGGAGAGATCCTCCATCTTGAATAGAGTTTCAGCTCTTTGAGATGGATCAACTGGCTATCTTCAAGTGATTCCCTAGAAGATGAAAGATTCGGTAAAAGCCTCTGCCAAAAATCGTCCTGTTTTGGCTTCTACCGAACTCCCCTTTTTGGTTGCTACCTTGGGTGTTTATATAGGCTTTGAGATGCTTTTACTTGGCTCCCAAGTATCCTAATTCAAGTAGAATTCCTCCTAGGATGTTTAAGTAGACTTAGGAATGTGTTTCTTTGCCTTCAAGCATCCAAATCCGAGTGAAATTGCTCTTTCCCGCGGCAGGGGCACGACCAAGGTACACGTCCATGTAAATCGTCTTCAGGCCGTGTCTTGATTCTGTTGATTGGGGCACGGCCGTGTAAATCGTGGCATGGCTGTGTGAAGTAATTTGATGAGGCACGGCCGTGTGGCTTGAAGTCCAGGCCGTGTCAATTTCCTCTTTGGCCCAAATTGACCCGTTTTAAGCCCATTTCTCCTTCTTTTCGTCCTTAGGTGCTTTCTTAAGTATAAGACATGAAAAGAAAGGATTAAGAGCACCTTTTTACATAAATTAGGGATAAATCATTCAAAAGCATACTAAATGTGGGATTAAAATATGTTACTTTTACGGTTTATCAAGTTAACAGATAGGGGTTTTGCACGACCGAGTTTCTCTCCCTAGGGTGCGCCAGTTCTATTCGTGAAAAAGAAAAATGGATCTATGCGAATGTGCATTGATTACCAATAGTTAAATAAGATGACTATAAAGAATAAATACCCGTTTCCATGGATTGATGACTTGTTTGACCAACTGAAAGGGGCTTCAGTGTTTTCAAAGATAGATTTGAGGTCGGGTTATTATCGATTTGCAAGTCGAGATTACGATGTGTCAAGAGCGCTTCCGGATGAGGTACGGACACTATGAGTTTTTGGTTATGCCATTTGGACTTACCAATACACTTGCCATTTTTATGGATCTGATGAATTAGATTTTCAGACAGTATTTGGATCAATTTGTGGTAGTGTTTATAGATGATATTCTAATCTACTCTAGAGATGAAACCGAGCATGCTAAGCATATGAGAATTGTGCTACAAACTTTGCGAGATAAACAGTTGTATGCAAAGTTTAGTAAGTGTGAGTTCTGGTTGAGTGAAGCCAGTTTTCTGGGCCACATTGTTTCAGCATCAGGTATTCAGGTGGATCCGAATAAAGTTTTGATCAGTTGAAAGCTCTTTTGACCGAAGCTCCAGTATTAGTCCAGCCTAAATCGCATAAAGAATTTGTTATTTGTAATGATGCATCTTTGAATGATTTGCGTTGTGTTTTAATGTAGAAAGGCAAAGTCATAGCTTATGCCTCGAGACAATTGAAGCCACACGAAAGAAACTATCTGACACATGATTTGGAGCTAGCAGCCATTGTGTTTGCGTTAAAGATTTGGCGTCATCACCTGTTCGGTAAGAAATGTCATGTTTCTTCAGATCATAAAAGTCTGAAGTATTTGATGAATTAGAGAGATTTGAACCTGAGACAACGCCGATGGTTAGAGATGTTGAAAGATTATGAACTAGTGATTGACTATCATCCAGAAAAAGCTAATATTGTTGCAAATGCTTTAAGTCGAAAGTCATTATTTCCTCCACGTGCAATGAACGCGCATATGGTTGTGTCTGATGACGGTTCGATTGTAGCTGAATTAAAATCAAGACCGTTGTGTATTCAACAAATTGGTGATGCCCAGAAAGTTGATAAAGATTTGATGGCAAAACGAGTTCAGTGTGAAAGTGATGTTGAGTCAGAGTTTCGAATTGATAAGAATGACTGCTTGAAGTTCAAAGACCGAATATGTGTTCTGGGGAATTCGGATTTGATTCAGATGATTTTAAATGAAGCTCACAGCGGCTGATTGTCTGTTCATCCGGGTAGCATGAAAATGTATAACGATCTGAAATAGTTCTATTGGTGGCCTGGTATGAAACGAGACATATCTGAATTTGTCACGAAGTGCTTAGTTTGTCAACAAGTAAAGGCTGAACATCAGGTACCTTCTAGGTTTCTTCAACCAATCATGATACCTAAATGGAAATGGGATAGAGTCACTATAGATTTTGTATCCGGTTTGCCTATGACACCGAGCAAGAAAGATGCAATTTGGGTTGTTGTGGATAGATTGACCAAATCAGCTCACTTTGTTCCAGTTCGTATAGATTATTCGCTCGATAAGCTTGCTGAGTTGTATGTATCTTAAATTGTGAGATTACATGGTGTGCCTATTTCTATTGTTTCAGACAGAGACCTGAGATTCACATCACAGTTTTGGAAGAAATTGCAAGATGCTTTAGGTACTAAACTACACTTTAGCACAGCTTTTCATCCGCAGACAGATGTTCAATCCGAAAGAATCATTTAGATACTTGAGAATATGTTAAGATATTGCATCCTCGAGTTCGAAGGTACATGGGAACAATACTTACCTCTGATTGAATTTGCTTATAATAATAGCTTTCAATCTAGTATCAAAATGGCACCCTACGAAGCTTTGTACGGTCATAAATGTCGTACACCATTGTACTGGACCAAGCTCAGTGAAAACAAGATACACGGGGTTGATTTGATCAAAGAAATTGAACAAAAAGTGGCAGTGATCCGTGATAGTTTAAAAGCTGCATCAGATCGTCAAAAGTCATACGCAAATTTGAAACGTAAAGACATTGAGTTTCAGATCGGAGATCGAGTATCCTTAAAAGTTTCACCGTGGAAGAAAGTACTCAGATTCGGTCGTAAAGGCAAGTTGAGTCCGAGATTCATTGGACCGTATGAAATCACAGAGCGTATTGGGCTGATTGTTTATAGACTGCAGTTACCACCAGAGCTAGAAAAGATCCATAATGTCTTTCATGTTTCGATGCTTCGTAGATATCTATCTGATCCTTCACATGTGATTTTCCCAACAAAGGTTGAAATACAGCCTGATATGACATATGAGGAGGAACCGGTTTGTATTCTGGCTCGAGAGATAAAAAAATTGACAAATAAGAAAATTTTGTTACTTAAAGTACTGTGGCAAAAGCACATAGTAGAAGAAGAAACTTCAGAGTCATAGGATACAATGAAAGAACGTTATCCAAGCCTATTCGCCAGTAAGATTTTTGGGGACGAAAATCCCTAAAGGGGGGAGAGTTGTAACAGTCTGATTTTGACCCTAATCGGAACAGTGATTTTGGGACCACGAATTTGAGTCTAAAAAATATTTAAATATTATTTTCTTTGTTAATTATATGTGAATTAGTATGTGTGAAAGTTTTGTATAAAAATTTAATTGTTTGTGAGCTTAATTAAGAAAAAGGACTTAATCGCGTAAAGTGTAAAAGTTACAAATTAAAGTGTAAAGTGTTAAGTTGATAGTGGCTTTTAATGTGGTGACCTTAAAGGGCAATTATCCCACTTTAAAGATAGTGGATGGTACATGGTCTTAAATGACGTGGAAATTATGTTATATAATATTATTATTAAAGGTTAATAAAGTAAATAAGTAATAAACTTATATAAGTTAAATAAAACATATTAAAACAAGTGGTCATCTTTATATTTTTGTTTGGCCGAAAGTTGAAGAAGGAAAATAAAGAAAAGCTTAGCATATTCGGCACTTTGGAGCTTGAATTTAGATATGTGTTTTGTTCGGTTTTTGATAATTTCTACGTTTTTGAAATCGTTGCTTCGAATATTTCAAGACCCATGCTTTAATTTTTGAGTTTGATGAATATTTTGAGTTGAGCCATTATTGATAGCTTATTATTTATGTTGTTTAAGGATGAATTATGATAATTATGTGTTAGATTTATAAGTTTTGTCTTTGAATTTTTGAAGAAATTGAGTATGTTGGACTAAATTGCAAAAATAAATTTTAGAGGGACTAAAATGTGAAATAAATGAATTTTATGGACTTGTATAAGTACTAGATACATTCGGCCCTTAAGGTGTTAATTCAAATTTTGTGTATTTTGTGTTTTGTGCAAATAGGACTAAATTGTAAAAAGTGTGAAATATTAGGGGCAAAATGGTAATTTGCCCATTTATATGTTTTTGGACTAAATTGAATAGAAATGTGTTTGAATGAGCTTAATTTGAACATTTTTAGATCAAGAACAAAAGAAAAGGGATTTGGATCGGGGAAAAAAGAAAATAATCGAATAGCCTGTTTTTATCGTTAGACGATATCCGAGGTAAGTCTTTAAGCAATAAAACATTGTAAATTGTGTATGTAACATAGTATATGTTGATTTGGATATTTTGTATCTGTATTATTGAAGA
This sequence comes from Gossypium rotundifolium, assembly GCA_025506655.1. Lineage (NCBI taxonomy): Eukaryota > Viridiplantae > Streptophyta > Magnoliopsida > Malvales > Malvaceae > Gossypium > Gossypium rotundifolium. Next base: position 14,551,719 of record CP106723.1, on the reverse strand, counting down.
TCCGAAAGTGATTAAAGTTAAGATTTAATATGTTTAAGTTGTTCGATTGTGATATGATATTTCAGTGCTCGTACAAAGTATGCGAAGTATGTGAGTGATTTTGATATATGAAATATATGTGTGAGAAAGCTTAAAAGTATCGATGTTCAGGCTGTGAGCCTAGCAAGCCTTGGGCTGGTGAACTTAATCGAGCTCTGTGCCTAGCAGGCTTAATGCCAGTGATTGAATATCAGACCTCGAGTCTAGCAGGCCTAGTCTTGGTGTGTTTCGTGCTTTATGCGTGGCGACCTTTATCTTAGGTGATTTACTATAAGTATATGCTTCAATGGATCATTAACGATGTGGAACTTAAAAACAGCTAATGAGCTAAATGTTCAGTACATATAAGCCTAATGGCTGTAAGAGATAAGGTAAGTTGGTATATTACTATTTGATACTAGTGGTATGTGTTATAGATGATGTATAATTGTAAAGTTCTAGTATGTGTATTCGGCCTTATAAATGATGAGTATGACATATTAGAATTTGATTTTTGAATGTGAGCTTAGATGTGTCTTTTAGATTCGGCCCAATGGGTAAATGCATATGTGATGTTTAAGGAATACATTTATATATATATGCATAATCGGTTATAAGTGGTTAATATGTATATAATACTTACTTAATTCGGTTGTATGTGGAAACATATTAAATTATATGTGTTCGGTTAGTATGTATAATTAAAGTAAGATAGTGATATTTTGAGGTTGACAAGTGATAAATGTTATGCCAAGCGAGGATATTAGCATTCGACTATAATTGTTTATATGTGCTATGTTATTACATCTAAAATAAAAAGTGATCGATAAAATTATTTGATTGTCCAATTGATATATTATATATGCTTAAGACTTACTAAGCTAAGATAGCTTACTTTGTGTGTTCTATTTTTCTATTTTATAGATTTCGGTTGTTAGCTATGAGCTCGGGAATCGCTTTCGAAGCCATCCACACTATCAACTTAATTTGGTACTTTTAAAGTTTGGATGTTGAACTTAAGGCATGTATAGGCTAGCTTAATGTTTGGATGATGTTTTGAATTGTAAATATAAGCCATGCGAAAATGGCTTGCATTTATTGCTAATGACCTAATGTTTAAGTAATCCTAGCCATAGAGTGTGTGTATGTTCTACTTGGTTATGAGTTTGGCAGTGATACAAGTTCATGTTAGGTTTATATATATATATATATATATATATGCGTATAAATGTTTTAGGTGTGGAGTAATCATGTATATCTTGTAATTAGTTCTTTTGGTAAGATGATAGTTGTGGTGTTTGAATATGTTTGGGTTATGGATTGATAAATACTTATTAATGAGATGCATAAATTGAGACACAAATCAACTTGGAAAATTATTTTATATTGTAGAATGTATATTCGGCCAAGTGATGAAATTATAGGCTAAGTATTTGGATTGACATCTTCGAACATGGTTTACATATGTGCATGTATATTAAGTTTAAATGTAGATGTTTCGGACTATAAGAGACATAATTAGTATTTTGGTTCGATTATGTTCTTCTAGTTGATTTGTTCTATATTTTGTTTGAGATGTATAAAATTTGTATATCTTGAATTCGGTTAAGCAAAATTCTTTATAAAAATATATGTATGTTTAGTTTTGATAATTGTTAATTAGCTTAGTAGATTAATAAAGAACATGTGCATATTCGGTCAATATGACTTATTGACCAAATGAGTAGTAACCTTTGTTATTTGTTGTAAATTGCTTATATGTGAATTTGGATGTGTATTAATCATAATGCATTCAGATATGACTATATGAACAGTAAACATTTGTTGAGACCTGTGCTATGTTCGGTAATGCCTTGTAATCCTAATTCGACTACGGATACGGGTTATGGGTGTTACAATGAGAGTAACACACATATCGCAAGGTCATTGGACAAGCACTTGATGAATAGTTTTCATAATGATTTAAGGGAAATCTCAGTCATTGTACTTTAGTGAAATGACTCGATGACTAAATAAACATTGTAATTGATAGACAAATAGTCAAAACTTAATTACAATTTTTTTGAGCCCTGATTATATATATGTCCAATTGGTCCCTCCACTAGTTCAGTACAACCTTGACGGTTTGCATTTGAATGAACGAGATGAATAAAATGAAAATGATGAATTAGAGAAATAAATCGTGTGTATCATTATTCGTAGTGAATGCATTTTATCGCAATAAGCTAGAGATGGCTTAGAGATTAAATTAATTTTTCAAACTATTATTTAATTGATTGTAATTAAATAATTGAAGTTTGAAGTTGAAATTGAAATAATTAGTCATTTCAGTTTTGTTGAACAAGATAAAGTCGTGATGAATTTAACACAATTATAATTGAGTTGAGAAATTTAATTAGAAAAATTAATTACATCATATTTTGAAAAATAGAAAATTGGTTATTGAGTTGGGTAAATTATACGAGTTGATTAAATGTTCGGATAAGACAGACTTAATAGCCTATCTCACATAGGATGGGTGACAACCCCAGCTCCTAGAGAAAGGGTGCCATTGCTTATACATATTCCTAGTAGGGAACTATGTGTATTTTCTATTAAAATATTATTATTTTGCTTCTTCTTATTTAACTAAGATTATTGTGTTTTTCTCTATAAATAGAGATCATAAGCTAGGTAAAAAACATACATGATACTAAGCGTCGATACTTTGCTAAAATTTAGTGGGATTTATTTTCCAAGTAAAATTTAGATTTGATAGAGTTTCCTTTGGTTTTTAGTCCATAGAGAGTTGTTGAAATTCCCCACTAGAACATCAATAAAGTTTTTATTGTGTCCATCGATTTGTGAGTTAGAGCCTACACTCTAAGCAAGCTGATAAACAACTTAGACCGCCTATTCCAAATACATGTATGAATTTGAAAAAAAAAATTATTACTATAAATAATATATTTGCTTAATTTAGGAAAAAAATTAATTTTCTATTATGCAACAAAGTCGATTTCTAAATCGAGTTTTTCCAACAATTGAGAATATAAGGTTATAAGCACAAGGTAACTTTTGAAATCCATACGAAAGACTGTTATTCTAAAATCTTACATTAGCTATTGGAAGGTTAAATTACTTGAACCAAATGCCTTTGAAAGTGATGACACTTGTTCTTTTTACTGTTATTTGATCACACAATTATAGTCTAGTTAATAGTGTGTTCAGCCAATAATAAATTTATATGTTGGTAGTGTAGAGGCCCAATTTTGCCCGGCCCATAAAAAAGAATAAAAAAACAAAAAATAATAAATGTCCATTTAAATGTCCTTTTACAATCGAACCCAAAAGCCAATACCCAAAACAAACAACAAACCTAAAGACTAACCCGTGACCCAGACCTAAAACCTAAAAATACCCCATACCCATTACACCCTTAGCCCAACCTATAGCCCAAGTCAAACACAGCCCAATGGCCCAAACTTGTTTTCAAAAATTGGAAACCCCAAACCCTAGGGTGTCCTAGGCATCGCAGCACCCCAATCGCCGTAGTACCCTAATAGTCACGTTGTTCGCACCGCAGCCACTAGGATCCCCTCGATAGTGCCGCAATCCTCTCAAACTGCGCACTACCTCTGGACTTCTTGCTCCAGACCTGCAAAAACAAGGAAAGAAACCGCAGCAAAATACAACAAAATGGAAAGACAGATTTTTTGTATTTATTTTTAATTTGTTTTCTTGGGCAATAGAAAGCCCCCAACAAAATTTATAAAAGGGGGATACGAAGATAGAGGGAGAAATAAAAAAGAAACCTTTGAAATAGAATACAGAGTTTTTAAACAGAGGTGATTCTTTTTTTTCTGATTCGTTTTTTTATTTTTATTTATGCATGTTATATACGCAAAATAACAAAACAAAAAAAGAATATAAGAAAAGGGTGAGATTTCATACCTGTGTGCCGCTGTGGACAACGGCGCGTAAGCACGTGTGGCGCGTGGAGTGCGACCGACCCCCTCGTCGAAGTCATGGCCTGAGGGCCAAAGGACAGAGAATTTTCAAAACCAAATCTTTTTTTTTTTCTCTGAAATGATAAAAATGATTTTTTTAACTGTTTTTTACTTATATAGTTAACTGGGAACGAAGCCGTTTTGGTTTAATTTAATAAGCCTAAAACGACGTCGTTTTAAAAGGCGACCCGCGTTGACCCGAAGACCCGAACAGGATCCGCGTGTTTTCAGAAAATGGAAATTTATCCTTTTAGCCCTTCCGCATTATTTCGATTTTACAATTAAGTCCTTTTTTACTAAATATTTTACAAATGCGCCTAGAATTATTTTTGGTGTTCCAATTTAGTCCCTCTTACATCTATTTTATTTAATTATTTTCATATTTTTAATATTATTATTTTATTAAAATATTATATTTATTATGTATATATTAATTAGTTTATGGTATAAAATTTATATATATATATAATTTTATATGTATTAATTTTATATATATGTAATTATTATTTATTACCTATATTATATAAATTAGCATATTATTTATTATATTATATATTTCTAATTATTAGTATATTATTATTTTATTTTATTTTCTTTATTTACTTATAAAATTATTTTTATTATGTTATATTTTAAAATTTTGTACATTATATAATATTATATCATATATTATTTTTAATTAAAATTTATTTATATTATATATCATATTCTATTTATATTATATATGTGTAATTTTATTTAAAATCATTATATTTTTACATCGTTTATATTATATGTATATAATTTTATTTATCATTTAATCTTGCTTTAAAATTTTCAAATTTATTTAATAATTTTTTTACTTTGATATTTATTATTTTATGAATATATTTTACTTGCCCATACCCTCTCATTTATTTATCTATTTAACGCCATTATGTAATTATTTTATTAGTTGTTATACTATATTATTATTTTCTTTATAATCTATATAAATATGAAATATCATTATTTCACAATTGCTTTTGATATTTATGTGATATTTTATAAATCATCATTTTTTTAAAATAAAATGCATTTTGTAAAATTCCAAGATTTTATTTAAAGGTTTTTAAAATAAGGCAATATTTAGGTATTTAGAAATTGAGATGTAACATCCCAATTTTTGGGCCTATGCGTTTAGTGTGTATATGTTTAAAGTGTTAATTTAAGCATTAAGGATCTAAATTGGGCTCAAAGCTTAGCAGAGGCCTTGATTAAAATTTTTTCTTTGGGCATTATAGGACTTAAAAGGTAGTACATGTGTTTAAAATATCAAAATGGGCTTGTGGCCCGGTGGTCGATAAGCGCCACTTAGGGAACAAGGAGGTGACACCACACCGGGAGTTAGGGGCCCAAATTTAAGTTTCAATGAGCCCAATTCCTTGGATTCAAGTTAGCTAATTTTCGGATTAGGGTTAGGTGGAGTGGACGACTACAAGGCTCAAAAATAGTAGGATTTATGTGAATAGGATAATGTAGATAATATAGTTGATAATATGGAAGATAAAAGAAGAAAAATTAGGAGCTATCTGCTGAGAGTAGAGTTGGCTGAAATTCCATTAACTAGAGGAGTAAAGAAATCGATTTCTAATAGCCATAGGGGGTGCCGAATTTTCTATAAATAGGGGGAATAGCTCATCAATTTCCGCATTTGAACCCTACTTTTTCTTCATTCTTTGTGCCAAAATTCTCAGTCTCTCCCTCCATAATTTTCTGTCAACTTTCTTTCAAAAAGTCGAAAATCACCACCTCCTTCACCCTTTCTTCTTTCTTTGAAATTTCCTGTTAGTCGAATCTTCTGATCACCATTGTTATTCTTCTCCCATTCACTAAAAGCCGAAACTACACTCTTGTTTGTTCTTGTAGCCAAAATCTTCCTCTTGTTCATCATTTTTGGGATTTTCTTAAAAGTCAAAATTCTTAGATCTCTAATCTTCTACGCTTTGATCTTCTGCTGTGATTGCCGAATCTTCCTGCAAGGGGTAACCGAAACCATTTGTAGAGGTAAGTGTCGATTCGTGAGATTTCAATCTTTTTTTTGGCTTTTAGAGATCTTAGCCGAATGGCTTTATGGTTAACTAATCGGGTGTTTTCTCTCATTTGCGGCATTCCGGGATTTGAAGGGGGTCCAATCACTTAGATTTCTAAGCCGAGTTCAAGAGCACTTTTCGGATCGAATTACTTTCGGGATTTTAAGGTAAGGAGATCTGTTAATTTAAATGTATGAATCGGGTAAAGCACTAACCTTGGCCGAATATAGGAGAGGCCTTATCCTTGCGTTCTTCCGGCTTTTGAGCGAGGTTGTAGACAAAGGGCAGTAGATCAGATTAGCAAGGGTATCGACATAGAGAGTAGTACTACGCGTTATCAGGTGTGTAACTTTTCACACCATTAGATTGCCTATTAATATGTGTTAATAAATCTGCTTATATTCTGTTAAATGCCGAAATCCCGGCATAACGTTCGAAACCCGAGGAGGGTAAAAGTGAATCACCAGGTTAGTGATCTCTATCATTCTTCAGTGAATGTTCTTGTTAAGATGATATGTTTTATAAGTATGTCGATTTACGTGATTGCACGGGTTGGGTTTGATGAAAGGGAAGTGTTACGTGTAGTGGCTTTTGCCATGACATTGTTGTGGCTTTTGCCATGCCATGTAGTGGCTTTTGCCATGATCTATTGTAGTGGCTATTGCCATGATCTAACGATGAGCAGCATGACTACCATCAATGGCATGTAGCGGTGTGGGTTGATTGTAGAAATCCCCAATGGTGTGAATGGCAAGTAAGGGTGGCGTGTAGCGGATGGAAACCTAGGATTTGGGTTGGGCTTACATAATTTTTGTTATATATATTAATCTGTTATTCTGTTCCGTGGGGCTAAGGCCCAAATTTAATGGTGCATGAAGGTTGCACACTGAGTCTCGCGACTCAACCTATTATTTAATATTTTTTTCAGGTAGCATCTAGTGCATCAGACCGGGCTAGAGAGGAGCGCAAGGTGGCCATGCAAAAGAACATTTGGATTCAGCAAAAGACTTTAGTTTATTATTTTATATCTTTATTTAATGGGTTTTAAATTTCAATGTAATAAGGCCACGGGCTGTTAGCTTTATATTTCGATTCGTTTTAATTTTGGGCTTTTATTATTATTATCGACATTTTAAGTTTACATTTTTTCTAAAGCATGTATTTAAGTTTTGATTTTAATTCATAAAAACATCTCATAGAATTTATAGCTTATCTAAATTAACAACCTATTAATTTTTCCGAATAAAGGTTAAACTCAAGGAAAATATTTTCCAAAATGCAACATGTTTTATTAAATTTTCTTAGTGACATACCGATTCTATTCGTGGTGTTTGGGGGTTTGGAGTGTTACAAATTGGTATCGAGGCTGTTCAAAACTTCGGCTTTGGGGTTTTGGGCTCAAAAAGGTTTTTTAGATGGGTTTTGAAACATGTATTTTCATAAATGATATAGGTCTGTTAGCTCGGCATTCTGAACCATTGTGTGATATATATATGGGCTTGAAGGGCTTTAAGGGACGTAGAGTAGTTTTAATTAGAATTTGATGGACTTTAGGCTTAGCTTAAACAAATATTTACCCTTCATAAAACTTAATTTCCCTAATTAAACATGTCATGAGCAAGTCATGTGGTTAAGGTGTGGAAACAAGCATACGCATGTCTAGGATTGGATCCAGGAAGAGCTTGGTATTTAAGCAGTCCTAGTGACACACCTCCTCTTCTCTGAAATCCTACCTGGTGCGTAGTGACTGTTCACCTTAACCGTGAGGACTTGTTAACGGGCCAAAGTTCTAACTAAAACCCAAAAGGGACCAGCCACTCTATTTTCAAAAAATTACTAGAATGCCCTAGTTTTATAAAATTCCTGAAATACCCCTAATTTATAAAATTACCAAATTACCCTTAATTTGTAAAATTACCGAAATACCCCTATCTTGAAAACTCACTAAGACACCTTAGTTTGAAAATTACGAAAATACTCCTGTAGGTTAAAATTACGAAAATACCCCTGTAGGTTAAAATTACGAAAATACCCTTAAGAGAGGAATATGAGTTCATGGATGTTGCTTGTGTGGTTGATGCGTGTATGTGATGTTCTGATTGATGATGATTGAATGAGAATTCTAGAATTAGAAAATATAGACTTGAGAACTAAACCTGTAGATAGAATTCGAATTCGAAAGAACTACTATCGAAATAATTTTACATAAGATTGTTCACGGTTAATAAGTGGGAAGAAGTAATTATTCATAAAATTCTTAATCAGATAAACGTCGATCGAAAGAATGAGTACAAGGGGACGAAGACGCTCCAGATGCGAATAATGGTGCGTACCCTACTGTAGTATATTGAATGTTTATTTTTTTTAGAGTGCGCAGTAGAAGCATAGTGGTGAGACTTAGGTAGTATGATTACTAGTTAATTAGAAATTTCGAGGACGAAATTTCTTTAAGGAGGGTAGAACTGTAACATCTTGAATTTTTGGGCCCATGCGTTTAGTGTGTGTATATGTTTAAAATGTTAATTTAACTGTTAAGGGTCTAAATTGGGCTCAGGCTTAGGCAGAGGCCTTTATTAAAATTTTCTATTTGGGCATTATAGGACTTAAAAGGTAGTACCTGTGTTTAAAATATCAAAATGGGCTTGTGGCCCAGTGGTCAGTAGCACCACTTAGGGAACAAGGAGGTGACGCCACACCAAGGAGTTAGGGGCCCAAATTTAAGTTTCAAGGAGCCCAATTCCTTGGATTCAAGTTAGCTAATTTTCGGCATTAGGGTTAGGTGGAGTGGACGGCTACAAGGCTCAAAAATAGTAGGATTTATGTGAATGGGATAATGTAGATAATATAGTTGATAATATGGAAGATAAAAGAAGAAAAATTAGGAGCTATCTGCTGAGAGCAGAGTTGGCCGAAATTCCATCACCTAGAGGAGTAAAGAAATCGGTTTCTAATAGCCATAGGGGGTGCCGAATTTTCTATAAATAGGGGGAATAGCTCATCAATTTTCGCATTTGAACCCTACTTTTTCTTCATTCTTTGTGCCGAAATTCTCAGTCTCTCCCTCCATAATTTTCTGTCAACTTTCTTTCAAAAAGTCGAAAATCACCACCTCCTTCACCCTTTCTTCTTTCTTTGAAATTTCCTATTAGCCGAATCTTCTGATCTCCATTGTTATTCTTCTCCCATTCACTAAAAGCCAAAACTACACTCTTGTTTGTTCTTGTAGCCGAAATCTTCCTCTTGTTCATCATTTTCGGGATTTTTTTAAGAGCTGAAATTCTTAGATCTCTAATCTTCTACGCTTCGATCTTCTGCTGTGATTGCCGAATCTTCCTGCAAGGGGTAGCTAAAACCATTTGTAAAGGTAAGTGTTGATTGTGAGATTTCAATCTTTTTTCGGCTTTTAGAGATCTTAGCTGAATGGCTATATAGTTAACTAATCGGGTGTTTTCTCTCATTGCGGCATTCCGGGATTTAAAGGGGGTCCAATCGCTTAGATTTCTAAGCCAGAGTTTAGTAGCACTCGGATCGAATTACTTTCAGGATTTTAAGGTAAGGAGATCTGTTAATTTAAATGTATGAATCGGGTAAAGCACTAACCTTGGCCGAATATAGGAGAGGCCTTATTCTTGCGTTCTTCCAGCTTTTGAGCAAGGTTGTAGACAAAGGGCAGTAGATCAGATTAGCGAGGGTATCGACATAGAGAGTAGTACTACGCGTTATCAGGTGTGTAACTTTTCACACCATTAGATTGTCTATTAATATGTGTTAATAAATCTGCGTACATTCTGTTAAATGCCGAAATCTCGGCATAACGTTCGAAACCCGATGAGGGTAAAAGCGAATCACCAGGTTAGTGATCTCTGTCATTCTTCAGTGAATGTTCCTACTAAGATGATATGTTTTATAAGTATGTCAATTTACGTGATTGCGGGGTTGGGTTTGATGAAAGGGAAGTGTTACGTGTAGTGGCTTTTGCCATGATGCATTGTAGTGGCTTTTGCCATGATGCATTGTAATGGCTATTGCCATGATCGACGATGAGCGACATGAGCGCCATCAATGGCGTGTAGCGGTGTGGGTTGATTGTAGCAATGGTGTGAATGGCGTGTAGCGGTGTGGGTTGATTGTAGAAATCCCCAATGGTGTGAATGGCAAGTAAGGGTGGCGTGTAGCGGATGGAAACCTAGGATTTGGGTTGGGCTTGCATAATTTTTGTTAGATATATATTAATCTGTTATTCTGTTCTGTGGGGCTAAGGCCCAAATCTAATGGTGCATGAGGGTTGCACACTGAGTATCGCGACTGAACCTATTATTTAATATTTTTTTTAGGTAGCACCTAGTGCATCGGACCGGGCTGGAGAGGAGCGCAAGGTGGCCATGCAAAAGAACATTTAGATTAGGAAAAGACTTTAGTTTATTATTTTATATCTTTATTTAATGGGTTTTAAATTTCAATGTAATAAGGCCACGGTACATTAACTTTATATTTCGGTTCGCTTTTAATTTTGGGCTTTTATTATTATTATTATTAGACATTTTAAGTTTACATTTTTTTTTCTAAAGCATGTATTTAAGTTTCAGTTTTTAATTCATAAAAACATCTCATAAAATTTATAGCTTATCTAAATTAACAACCTATTAATTTTTTCCGAATAAAAGGTTAAACTCAAGGAAAATATTTTCCAAAAATGCGATATGTTTGATTAAATTTTCTTAGTGACATACCAAATTCGGTCGTGGTGTTTGGGCCGGGCTTGGGGTGTTACACGGGAAATAGTGCCCTAACGTGTTGGGTTGCGATTTTCCGTTTGGCTAAATAATTAAATATCCTTTTAACAAGTTTTTGAAAATCATGAGATGTTTTTAGTTACGAGAGTTTAAAAAATATCGTGTCCTATCGTGCTGGATGTGATGTTTATATTCCTTCGGAACAAAAAAATCTCAAGTTTTAAATCAAAAACCTATTCTTGGGAATTCAAAACGTTGTGTCCTAACTTACTGGATATGATATTTTGTGTTTTGAGATAGGGATTTTCTAAAATAAAGGCGTGCTTGGTTTTGAAGTCATGAGATGCCATATCCTAACTTATTGGGTATGGTGTTTTATTTCTTTGAGATATGTAAATCTTGGTTTTTTTTTTTTTAATAAATGGATCTTATTTTAAAACTTTTAAATTTCAAACATTTGGACATGATTCTATCGATTAGGTACCAATGTCATATATATTACATGTGATTTTAAGTGTTTATTTTTAATTCATTAAATAATATATATTTACAATTTTGAAAATATATTTACTAATTAAATGATTATTGGTCTAATTTATAATAAAAATCTATTAATTTTTATAAATAGTTGAGAGAATAAGATATTTTAAAAGTAAATAAAAATGGCTCAATAGTAAAATATTAAGTAATTAGAAAAATAATATTAAAATAATATATAATAATATTAAAATTAATAGACAAATATGGAATTAAAATAAAAAAACTATAATATTAAATTGAAATAGCAAAAAAAAAAAAAAGTCATAATATTATTTCACCTCATTATAAATTAAGTGATCTGCATGGCTTGGAACTGTGGGCAATCCTCGAGCTGTTTTGGCCCTTCGAGACCTTGTATTTTCAAATAAACCCGATGCTTTATTTCTTTCTAAGACACTGGTAGATCATAATAAATTGGAAAACTTCGCATCACCCTTCGGTTCGACTCGTCTTTATGAGTTGATCGGCAGGGTTGTAGTGGAGGGCTTGCTCTTCTTTGGAAAAATGTTTTAAATATTTCTGTTATTAGTTGTTTTAGGAATTTTATTGATGTACTTGTGGACGATGTAGTTTAGGGAAGTTGGCAGCTCAGCAGCTTCTATGGTTTCCTTGAATCTTATAAGAAAGCTGCTAGCTAGTTGGGATTTGCTTCAGTCCCTTGCTTCTACTTCGAGTTTACCTTGGGTCTGTATAGGTGATTTCAATAATATGCTTTCTATGACTGATAAGTACGGTGGTTGTAACTATCCGACTGCATGGTTTGATGGGTTTCCGGATACCATTATGGACTCTGGGCTTGTTGAGATATACCTTTGACAGGAGATCATTTCACGTGGGAATCTGGTCGGGGTTCAGATTCTTTTGTACGGGGACGGCTTGATCGAGCTTTCTGTACTCATTCTTGGTCGGCCATCTTTCAGTTCCACAGGTTATATAATTTAGTTAGTTCTTATTCTGACCATTCCCCAATTAAGTTTTCGCTTCTCAGGTGGCTCCAGAGCGGAGAGGGCATCACTGCCTTTATGAGAACAAGCGGTTTATGCAGGTTGTTGCGGTTGGTTGGAATGGACGAGTTTGGGTGATGTCATGCATAAGATATCAGCTTGTGGTACTAGCTTGTGTTCTTGGCAGCCGAATGATCTTAATGGGTCTAAGGGCCGGCTAAAAGAGCTTACGAGTCAAATGGATGCGATTCGTTGATCGAATGTACCCTTAATGAACCTTCAGGAGGTCCGAACTGAGATTAACACGTTATTAATCAAGAAACAATACACTGGAAGCAACGTTCGAAAATCTTTTGGCTTCGACATAGTGAAGCTAATTCAAAGTATTTCCATGCACAAGCTTTCAAGCGGTGATGTATGAACACTATTCATATGTTACTAAACCCGTATGGTAATCAGCGCTCTAACAGTGATGGTATGTCTTCTATTATTCTTGATTTGAGACGCTTTTTTCTGTACCTGTTATTGATCATACGGCTCGTTTTTAAAGGTATAAGTTCTATTGTTGATGTTGCTGATAATGTTTTCCTGTTAGCTGCCTTTAAGCTGATGAATTTCGACAAGCTATTTTTAGCATGCACCTTGACAAGGTTTCGGGTCTGGATGGAATGAATTGCGCTTTTTTCCAACATTGTTGGTCTATTGTTGGGAATGATATATACTCATTGTTGTCGGTGGTAGGGTGTTCACAGTAAAATTGAATTAATTGATCGAATTGGTCTAATTCAATATTAATTAGTCGATGATTGACTTTAGTTCGATGGGAGGTCGGTTAATGATTTTTAAAAAATTTAGTTATCGATTAATTCGGTTCGAAACCAAATAATTAATCGAATTAACCAATTAACCGAAATATTTGTTGTTTTTAAGATTTATATATTGTTTGGTTGTTAACTCTTGAGACTTATGTAGTGTTTCTAATGTCTTATTTATTATTTTCAATCTATTTAAAGTTTTTGGTTCGATTAACTGTTAAATATTAATTTTTTACATTTTGAGTAATTTAATTAATAATAATTTAGTTCGAGTATTAATCGAACCGACTTTTTGAACACCCCTAATGAGTGGATAGAGCAAGGAGCCTTTCCAGATTCCCTTAACTACACTACAGCAAAACAGACTTTTAGTGGCGTTTTTAGTGGCGTTTTAAAGAAAAACGCCACAAATATTATACAATAGCGGCGTTTGAAGAAAAAAAAAAATGAGCAATAGCGGCGTTTATTTAAAAAATGCCGCTAAAAATGATATATAGCGGCATTTATTAGCAAAACGCCGCTAAAAGTCCGAGTATTAGCGGCGCTTTTCTAAAAACGCCGCTAAAAGTCCGAGCATTAGCGACGCTTTTCTAAAAACGCCGCTAAAAGTCCATGCATTAGTGGCGCTTTTCTAAAAACGCCGCTAAAAGTCCGAGCATTAGCGGCGCTTTTGCTAAAAACGCCGCTAAAAGTCCGAACATTAGCGCGCTTTTGAAAATGCCGCTTGAGCATTAGTGGCGTTTCGGGAAAACGTCGCTAAAAGTCCGAACATTAGTGGCGCTTTTCAAAACGCGTTAAAGTTTGAGCATTAGCGGCGTTTCGGAAAACGCCGCTAAAAATCTGAACATTAGCGCGCTTTTAAAAACGCTAAAAGTTGAGATTAGCATTTTGGAAAAACGCTAAAAGTATATTTATATTTAAATTATAATTATATTTTACATTATTTAAAAGATAATAGATAAGCTTTTTATATATATATATATTAAAATTAAAAAAAATTGTAACCCATGCATTTGTAGAGAAACAAAATTAATTAGTAAATTGAAAATGTTATTTAAATTTATTAAAATATTGAAAGAAATATTATATAATATTCAAAACTTATCTAAATAAATTAGGGTTTAAGGTTATAATTAAGGGTACTTTAGTCGTTTGTATGGGTTGACTATGGTTTCGAGTTCAATATTTCAAGATTTAGGAATTAGGGTTTAAGGTTTATGGTTTAAAGTTTAGGGTTTAGGGTTAGTTATGGCTTGGGTTTATGGGTTTGTGGGTGTATGGTTTAAGGTTTCACGGGTTTAGGGTTTATCGAATGAAGTCAGGATATCAAATTTCATTTAATCAGTAAAAAATTATAAAAATATATGCTATAAATTAAATCTGACTATGCATCTGTTTATCCCTAAACCCTAAACTGTAAACCCTAAACTATAAACCTTACACAATCTAAACCCTAAACTTTAAATATCAAATTTAGATTCTAAACCCTAAATCATAACTCTAAATACTCGACCATATACCCCTGAACTGCAAAGACTAAACCATTAACCAATTAAACTGCAAAATATTAAACCGTAAAAAGTCTAAACCTTGAAACTTTATTTCATAGGAATATATATATTGATGTGTATACATGTAAATATTAATGTAAAATCTTATGTTTATAATAATTAGTGGAAGCACTTACTATTGATTAAAAGTTTATTAAAATTTTGAAATTATAATAAATCATAAAATTTAGTTTTGCTATAATAAATAAATTATAATAAATCAAAATTATAAAAATAATTACCTAACTATTCTCTATTTTAATTTAGGAATAACAATAAATTTATTTTTATTTTCATTTTAATTTTAATTTTAATTCAAAACACGATCGAAATTTAATTGAAGTTAATCTTTATTCTTAAAAACACAAAAATTAAAAACCTAAAAATCTTGAAAATATATATATTTGAATGTTTAATTTCTATAAAGATATATACAAAACTAAAAATATTTATAAGTAAATAAATGTCTACTTTTCAATTTTTTAAAATTAAATTTATTTATTAAAGAATAAATCTAATAAATAAAAACAATACTAACAAGTTACCCATTAGTGGAGTTTTTTAGAAAAACGCCAATAATATATGAAAATAACAGAACGACGTCGTTTTCCGCTGAAATGTTTAGTGGCGTTTTAGTCAAAACGTTGCAAAAGTTGTGTTTTACCGGCGTTTTAGCCAGAAAACGCCACTAATATTTATAAAACGGTGCCGTTTTGGTATATTTTATTAGTGGCGTTTTTGCCAAAAACGCCGCAAAATTGAGAGAAAACGACTGCGTTTTTGTAATTTGTTTTGTGGCATTTATTTAAAAGCGCCGCATAGGGATAAATTTTACATAAACGGCGTCGTTCTTTTTACAGCCAATTTAAGGACGCAAAAACCTTAAGTCATTTTGACAATTCCCCATTTTTTCTAACTTCCGAAATCACTAATTTGTTCATCCCCCTCTACAATTCCCTTCGAATCCCTAATTTCTTATTCGATTCTGGTGCAATTTCTTCCCCAATTTGATTACTTTCCCCACCAGGTATTTATTTACTGTTGTTGAGAATTCTTTATGTCGTCTCCCAAATTATATTTGTTTGATTGTCGGCATGGATATTGTGCTTAGTTGAATTTTGAATAGTATCCTCTTTTCTGAATTTTGATTCTCGGCATGGAGGTTTCTCTCTCCAGAGAAGGGCAAAAATTGGAGAACAGATATATGGGTCCTAACTCCATTGTTAAGGTATTAATATATATTATGTTATTTGTTTATATATTTATTTGTATGTTTATTTGTTTTGAAAGTTGAAGATTGAATTTTGAAGCGGGTTTAGGGTTCTTATGAACTTCCCAATTTGAAAGCTCAAAAAACAGCAATAATGACCCAACTTTTTTTCTTTCTATTTTTGTTAGATTTGTTATTGTTGGGGGGGTTGAGCTTTATCTAGTAGATCTGATTATGGGTTTTGATTCATGGAATGTTTGGATACTGGGAAAATGTGGGCAAATTAGAAATAAGTTTGAATCTGTAAGTTTCCATTTCACGCTTTGGACTCTTAGATTTTTTCCATTTTATGCCATATGTTCATATACTGTGGATTGAGATCTTTGGTTTCCATAATATACCTCATTGGATTTTTAGTGTTAGAAATGTAACATATTTAATGTGGACTATTTCCTCTTCTCTATTAAGTGTCCACTAAGATGTTTTGAATAGTATCAACAACGATGCTTAGTAAATTACAAAGCTTATGAATTAATACATGGAGATATTTATCATTACTTACTACATGGATCTGTGGCAAGTTTCTTTTCTTTTCAGTACCTGGACCGTGATTCGCTTCTAATATTAAAATATGAGTTCGTTTTTCATTTTACTTTTTAAAATTTGTTCAAGTTGTGCCCCCTGATAAGAGAAAAAGCTTGTCTTTTGCGGTTAGCATAAAGGGTGCATTCTTTATTTTGTTTCTTTCTTTCATGTTAGTAATGAGTAAAATGTCAAAATGGTGCAGAATAAGGGATAATATTTGTTGCAATTGATCAAAATAGACCTCTCTCGCACTGTGGTCTTTTGATATTGTATTGCACAAGGTTAGTAGATATTTCTCTGTATATGTTTAAGCGCCTTTCATTTACCTATTCTTAAATTTTATTATGAAGCGATGCATATTAACATGACCCATTTTTGTATCTAATGCGCTTGATCGGAAAAGAATGGCGCTTGATTCTTGAGGTTGGTCCAAATTCTAGAACCTATCATTTTTGTTTACTTTTTAAGTAATGGATGTTCGGAATGATTTGAGTGTGAATCCACTTGTGTTTGATATATTATGTTGTGGTTTTGATGTGTTGTACATGTGAGGAACCGAATAACCCAGAGACTGGTGTCAGAAAATTGTTGTTTAAATCTCATTAGTGGCTTGCAAGGAAAAAAAGAACATATGAATATATATGCACCTACTGCATCATGTCCAAGGCTTGCAAGAATTTTAGCCACTATTTTATTTCTTTTGAATTACTTCTTTATCATTTTTGTCAAATGTCAAGTCAAACCATGAATCTTTTAGAGTTAGAATATATTCTCTAGTGTTTGGTGGTAGGATGTGGGACTACTTTCTTTTCTATTGAACTTTTATCAAATATTCAACTATACAACTCAGCTCAGATTTTTTGATTTGATTTTTTGTTAATGGCAGTTTAAAATAAGATACCTATCAAATTGTTGATGCTTTTAGGTCATGATATATCATCATTTTTAGTGCTTGGTTTACATCATTTAATTACATCGGTTTTTTTTTTTTGATTATTGGCATTTTCTGTGTTTTATAAAATTTATTTTAATATTTTGGTTTGGGTGATCATTACCTTATCATCATTGCTTGCAGGTGTAATTTTATCCCTAATAATGTTATAGACAATGTTAAAGAATTTCTGTCTAAATTGCTATTTATTATTGTTGTTTATTATTAATAATGTTTGAACAACCTCCAAATTGCTATCTACTCATGCCGCTTAGATTTTTTACAAGCTCCGTGTATTATTTTTAAAATTTAAGGTACAGTACGATATAAAAATAACATAAACAAAATATAAAAGTTAATTGTTAAAATATGTTATAATTTTTAACATAAATGTCATATTTTAATAAATATTTGCAAGTTAAGAAGAGATTAACATATTTTAATACAAACTGTCACTACATATATTATATATTATATTAAATAATTTTTTTACTTTATCTTCCATAAAAATAAACAATTTTTTTTTAAGAATACTTACATTTATATGGCTTTTGGTTTATTACTAATTACTAATTACAAATTTTTATATTAATAATGTTTGCTTTTAATATTTAATATTTTCAATGTTTTCCAAAATGGTAATAATATTTTGTTATCAGTATAATAATAATATTGATCATTACTTAAATATGTTTTAATTATAAAAATGAATTATTTTTATAAGAAGTAATTTAAAACTTTTAAATTTAATATTGTTATCAATATAATAATATAGATCATTATTTAAATATGTTTTAATATAGAAAATAATTTTTTTAAAAGAAGTAAGTTAAAACTTTTAAACTTAACAACATCACAAAGAAATTTCAATTATAAAAACCATATAATAACATTTTCCATTTTAATCGATTCTCGATTTGAAATTTTAATTTAACTTACATAATTCATAATACATAACTAACATAAAATTATTTAACTTACATAATACATAACTTACATAACTTACATAGCTTTCATCAAATTATTTAACTTACATAATACATAGCTTACATACTTACATAATATATAACTTACATAATACTTGTATAAAAAAAAAAAGATTCAAGGTATATAGGCTGGAAACCTGACGGGTTGCCTTATATCTCACTGTTAGATATAATGGATCCTCCCTATGTGTAACAATGCCACGTATGATGAATCTTAAAGAATACATAACTTACATAGTACTCAGTTATATATATGAAATTATCATTACTTACGTAAATTATAAATTAACAATTTAGCCGTGTAATTTATTGTCAACTTTAGACTTCAACAACTACGAAATGGATAGGACTTGGATGAATTTGTCAAGGGTAAGCAACGACTATCAAAATGGAGTAGAAACTTTTCTGAATTTCGCATTTCAAAATGCAAGCGAAGAGAATATGATTCTTTGCCCGTGTGATAAGTGTTGCAATACCAATTGGCATTATCGTGAAGTTGTCTACGAACATCTAGTTGTTGATGGCTTTGTCCGGGGGTACAAAAAATGGATTTTTCATAGAGAGTGTACATCTAGTGGAACATCCTCATCGATGAATCTAGGTTATCCTCATAGTGCTTACAATCAGAATGTTAGAGATGATAACATAGAAGGCATGTTACGGGATGCTTTTAATATGCGCAGTGATGGTTTCGAATCATTTCCACCTGACATGGGTGCAACCGATGATTATAGTTTTGGTGGAAATACTTTCACCGAAGGAGGAAGAAGGGTACCTGATGAACAACCAAATGAAGAAGCGGCAATGTTCTACATGTTACTTGGTGAAATGAATGAAGAACTGTATGAGGGATCAAAATTTTCCAAACTGTCTTTCTGTATTCGTCTTTTTCACTTGAAATGTTTGGGAGGATGGACCGGAAACTCGTTGACAATGCTGTTAGAGTTTCTGCAAGAAATGTTCTCGTTTGCGAAAATCCCTCAATCGTCCAAAGACATGAAGAAACTGATAAAGGATTTGGGCCTTGGCTACAACAAAATTCATAGTTGTCGAAATGACTGCATGTTGTATTGGGGCGACCGGATAAACCAACAATGTTGTCATGTCTGCGGTCAATCCCGTTGGATTAAAAGAAATGCAGAGGATGGTAACGAGGATGAACACGATACACAGTCAAGGAAGCAATCGGTTAAGATTTTGCGGTATTTTCGCTAATACCAAGGCTTCAAAGGCTTTTCATGTTGTCGAAGACAGCCGAGTCAATGATATGGCACCATGATGGACGAACCGATGATGGATTGTTAAGGCATCCTGCAGATTCTTTAGCTTGGAAATCATTTGACTCAAAATTTCCAAGCTTTGCACGCGATCCTCGGAGTGTCAGGCTTGGGCTAGCATCTGATGGATTTAACCCTTACAAACTCATGAGCACAGCGTATAGTACTTGGCGGGTGGTGCTTGTTCCTTACAATTTACCTCCATGGGTTTGCATGAAATAATCATCTTTTATCTTATCTATGATTATACCTGGAGAGAAAGGGCCCGTGAATGATATTGACATATATTTGCAGCCACTTATTGAGGAGTTAAAACAACTATGGGTTGGTGTTGAGACATACGATGCAATGAGAAAAGAGAACTTTAACTTACGTGCAGCTTTGATGTGAACTATTAATGACTTCCCGACTTATGCTAATTTATCTGGTTGGAGTACCAGGGGACGTTATGCTTGTCCTTATTGTGCTGTGCAGACATGTTCGAAATGGTTATATAATGGGAAGAAGTTCTTTTACACGGGGCATCGTCGATGGTTACCGAAAAATCATAGATTTAGATATCAGAGTGCTTAGTTTAACGGTACTGAAGAGTTTAGAGAAGCTCCTTCAGACCTGTGGATCCAAAATATTGTTCATGTTAAAAGATATGAATTTCATTTATGGGAAGATGAATCAACCGGCCAACCCATAAAGAAATAGAATATCAAGAGATGAATCGGATGATGAATCTGATGAAGAGGATGATCCTAATGAGGCAGACTTGTGGAAAAAAAGAAGTATTTTTTTTGAGTTACCTTATTGGGAGCATCAGATATTACGACATAATCTTGATGTCATGCACATTGAGAAAAATGTCTGTGAGAATATCATTGGGACTATTTTGAATGTCGATGGAAAATCAAAAGACAATCTTCAGAGTCGACTTGATTTAGTCCACATGGGAATTCGGCGTGAGCTTTATCCCCAAGCACTTTCGAATATGAAATATCGGTTTCCGCCTGCTATTTATTCAATGTCGAAGACGGAGAAAGAAGTGTTCTGTACGGTGTTGAAGGATATAAAGGTCCCGGATGCGTATGCATCAAATATGTCTCGATGTGTGAGTCTTAAAGATCAAAGACTATATGGCTTAAAATCGCATGACTATCACATCTTGATGCAAGACTTACTGCCAGTTGCTATGCGGTGTTGTATGTCCCAAAAGGTGACGTCTTGTGTAATTGAACTGTCCAATATAATCAAAGGCATTTGTGGCAAAGTTTTGGATGTTTAAGAACTTGAGACACTACAAGATCGAGCCGCACTGACTTTATGCAATCTACAGAAGATCTTTCCGCCTTCCTTCTTCACAATTATGGTGCACTTGTTAATTCATCTCCCGCGTGAAGCAATACTTGGTGGACCCATTTTCTATCGATGGATGTATCCCATTGAAAGGTCTTAATTTATTTGCAAATTAGTCTTTCATTCACCTAAATGCCTTTAATTGCAACTTTTGATAATGTTCTATACCGTATTTAGGTTCCTATCCAAATTGAAGTCTTACTGCCGCAATAAACATTATCCGGAAGGATCAATTGCCGAAGGCTACTTGGCAGAGGAATGTATGACTTTCTGTTCAAGGTATTTGGAAGATGTTGAAACAAGAATGAACAGACCAAGTAGAAATGCTGGGCTCACAGATCATAATTTGGCCGACACTTATTTATTTCAAAGTTTTGGAGAACCGATCGACAAAGTCAAAATTACAGAATTAGACGATAGATCGTGGGTCCAAGCACATCGATACGTTATTTTTCATCACGATTCAATGGAACCATTATGGAAGTAAGTTCTAGAATTTGATAAATACTCATCAATTATAATTTCTTTGTCTTCTAACAAAATAACCATTTTTTAACATAGTGAGTACAAACAAGTATTGAGAGCTCGTTCACGGTCCCGAAGATTACATCAACGACAAATTAATAAGATGTTCACAGAATCATTTCATGAATGGTTAAGCCAAACGGTATGCAATTGAAGTTTTCATTGACAAGTAATAATGTTTTCGCACAACATTTATAATTACTCGAATTACTTTCGATTCAATAGGTTTGGAGTCGGAATGAAGTAAATGATGAAGTTAAATGGCTTTCACAAGGTCCAAACCGAATAGTGAAAAGATATAGTGCAGGCCTCATCAACGGATACAGATTTCATACAAGGTATCGCGAGAGGTTGAGGAGAACCCAAAATTGTGGAATTGTTGTTAATTCTTCAATTACGAGTTATTCTAGTGCTAGGGACGAGAATCCCGCCGAGGGGAATCTGGAGTATTACGGACTTATTACTGACATCATTGAGTTGGATTATTACGGGAAATGGAAAGTTGTCTTGTTTCGAGGTGAATGGGCTGATGTGAATACGACTCGCGAAATTAAAAAAGATCAATATGGTTTTACAATGGTGAATTTCTCTCGATTGATTCACACCGGAGAACAACTGATAGACGAGCCATATGTGTTTTCTTCTCAAGTGAAACAAGTTTTTTACTCGGAAGATCTAATTGATGAGGGTTGGTACATTGTACTTCGAAATACTCCTAGAGACTTGTTCAACATGGGCAGTGGACGTAGAGATGACATCGTCGAAAGATCAGAAACTCTGCCTTTTCCAGAACAAAACTTAAATGAAAATATCCCTAGTACTAGTGCACAATTTCAATGGGTTCGTCATGACGTGGACGAAAATATTTACGAATTATGATGTAGTAAGATTTTACTATTTTTTTATTTATATTTAATATTATAATTTTAATCATGGTCATTTTATATAATTTAAATATTTTATATGTACCATTATTGTTGTTATTTGTTACTAATATTTCAACTATTTTACGTGTATTGCGGGGAAAATGAGTAGAAGAAGATTACGAGACTTAAATATTGTAGAATTGGTAAATTCAAGAGGGCAATAGTGAACAACAAACAATAGTTGGATCCTCTAATGTGCCCGACATAGATGATGAGCTCAGAGAATTACAAAGTAAAATTAAATTATTTTACATGCATGTTGACTTTTTTTATTGATTTATTTTTCAATTTTAATATAACAATAATATATCATTGGTCAGCTGAGAGTGGTGGGACGCGCAGAGGTCGCGGACGTACGCTGCTTAAAGGTTTATACGAATTAAATTTCGGTGACCATGTGAAAGTAAGGAGAAACAGTCATGGCCAGCCTGTTGGCCCTGAAGCTCGAGTTCTAGCAGGCTATTTGGGAATTATTGCACGAAATGCAAATATGTTGCCCATCAATTACGAGTCATGGCATCACATGCCTGACGCAAACAAAAATCAAGCTCTGGAGGACATTAAGGTAACAAAACATGAATGTAATTTATAATACTTTGGTTGAAGTTTCATTTATATTTACTTTTTAAACTTATGTTTTTTTAGGAGAGGTTTACTTTGGAGGTCTCCGATGACTATATAAAGAAGACATTGGGAAAAAAATGGAGAGACAACAAAAGCATATTGAAAAAAGAATATTTTAAGAAAGAAATAAGCCTCGAGGATAAACTGCGAAATGTCCCATCGGGAATGTTGATGTATTAATGGGAAGATGCGGTTAGATTCTGGAACTCAAAAAAAGGAGAGGTATTACCTAGTTCTAAACTCTTATAAATTTTTTGGTTTATAGTATTTATTATATACGTAATAATAATATCGTTATGTAGGACCGTGAGCATGTCGGAACAAGCAGCAGGCAAAAACAAAAATTCACGCACATGGCAGGGTCGAGAAGTTTTGCTTCTGTAGCTGAGGCCGAGGTATTATAATTTATTAATTCTGTCAAATATTAATGACTTTATACTATTAAATTATATTTCTACTACAACACTGTAGGAACTCTCCACCGGTCAAAAAGTTGGACGCGTTCAGCTTTTTGACATTACGCATAGGAAGAAGGATGGGTCTCCGATGACATCCGAAGCTGGAGAGATTATGGTATATTTACTTAATAAAATTTGATTCATTAAAAATGGATTTATAATATTTACTTATAATAGTTTAATTCTTCGTTAGTAGTTTTAAATTAATAATGTTAAGTTATGTTGCATTCCTTCTTATTGTATATTTCGTTTCTAACTTTTTGATTGATTTATTAGGAGAAACTAAAGGAGAAGAAGGCAAATTATGAAGCGGCTGCTTCGAGTGATAGTTCTATTCATCTTGAGGATATCGATAACAAAATTATTATCGATGTTTTGGGTCCTGAAAGGTATGACTGCTTTGACTAATAGTTCGTTAATCTTGAGTATATTTATAACAGAATTATCACTAATGTTTTGGGTGTTGAAAGGTA
This sequence comes from Gossypium rotundifolium, assembly GCA_025506655.1. Taxonomy (NCBI): domain Eukaryota; kingdom Viridiplantae; phylum Streptophyta; class Magnoliopsida; order Malvales; family Malvaceae; genus Gossypium; species Gossypium rotundifolium. Next base: position 14,527,740 of record CP106723.1, on the reverse strand, counting down.
CAGTCGGGTTCGACTTCAAGGATCTGGTGTTACCCCAACCCAATATTTTGGATCCGACTCCCAACATTACATGCCTTCCGGGAGTCAATCTCGTGCTGGAGTTCAGAGGTTAAAAAACCAGATAGCTCAGATGCAAGCGAGCACGGTTGAGCAAATTTCTCAACTTAGAGTGGAGGCAGGGAGGCGAGGCGAGGGGAGAGGAGGCGAGCAAATTTCTACTTTAAGTGGAGGCAAAGAATGAGGAGGCAGAGCGAGCAGAAGTATGAAGAACTTCAGCTACAGCTTCAGACTATGATGAAGATGTTCCAACAGTCGCAGAGGCCGCCATCTTAGACATTTATGCTCTTATTGTAAGATGATTTTAACATTGTTACATTTAACATTTTAGTAAGAATATTTTGTAAGATATCATATATCTTTTATTTATTTTAAAATATCATTTACAATTAATGTAGTTGGTGTGATTTTGATGCTACATTTGTTGTTTGGGTTGGAATTATATATTATATTTGCTGTCATTGGTTGGTTTTAGTGCAGGAGGGGTATGATATTGGATAAATTGAAAATTTTAAATTTGTACAAGTTAGCGAAGTTTTTGGGAAAATCGCCACTAAAAGTCGTGGTTTTTAGCGGCGTTTAGGTAAAAGCACCGATAAAAGTCATGGTTTTTAAGCGTTTGTGGTAAAAGCGCGCTAAAAGTCATGCTTTTAGCGGCATTTTAGAAAAGGCCGCTAAAAGTCATGGTTTTCATGGCGTTTGTAGAAAAAGCCGCTAAAAGTCATGCTTTTAGCGGCTAAAAGTCATGCTTTTAGCGGCTTTGAGAAAAGCGCCGCTAAAAGTTATGATTTTAACGGCGTTTGTAGAAAAAAACCGCTAAAAGTCATGATTTTAGCGGCATTTGAGGAAAAGCGCAAAAAGTCATGGTTTTAGCGTTTGAAAAAATTGCCATTAAAAGTCATGGTTTTAGCGTTTGTGATAAAGCCGCTAAAAGTCATGCTTTTAGCGTTTGAAAAAAATGCCGCTAAAAGTCATGGTTTTAGCGGCGTTTAGAGAAAAGCGCCACTAAAAGTCATGCTTTTAGCGACGTTTGTACAAAAAATGCCGCTAAAAGTCATTATTTTTAGCGGCGTTTTTTGCTCATAATGCCGCTAAATTTTGCGGCGCCTCTTTTAGGGGCGTTTTTTGCGGCGCTTCTAAAAGCGCCGCAAATGCTTTTAGTGGCGCTTAAAAACGCCGCTAAAGGCCTAAAAAACGCCGCTAAAAGTCCAAATTACTGTAGTGCTATAATTTGATTGTACTTATCCTAAAGAAGGATAATCCAACACAAATTCAAGAATTCCACCTTATTGCATTATGTAACATGATTTACAAATTTGGTTAAAGTAATTGCTTGAAAAGTTAGCATTTAAAATTAAATATGTAGAATATAAGATATTAAGTGATGTCGTCACGAGGAGGAGTAAATACACACTATATTTTTTTCTCTTAATCGAGGCTTTGTCCCACTAATTTTTTTTGGTAGAGTAAATGTCTATCAATATAAATTTAATGTACTTTAGGACTCTAAGAATCACTAGAAGTTATACTTCATACGTCTATAAATAGACTTTGCAGAAGTTTTGTAAACATCTCAATTGACCACTAAAATTCAAAGTTCTCTTGATATCTCTATTTCTTTTGTTCTTTGTTTTGTTTATTATTTATTTCATAAATCACAACTTTTTCCTTATATTTTATACTTAAAATTTCATTCAAATAATAATTCTATTTTAAAATTAGCACAAATTTTTTAACTAATAATTACAAAGTAGATTTTAATCATTTTAAATGTGAAATTAATAATAGGATGAAAAAATACTCATAAGTTTAATTTTTTTCAAACTCGTAATTACATATATATTATAGATAGATAATAGATTATAGAATAGATATTAATATCATTATAAAATAATAAACCAAATTATATCTTTAATATGTAAATAATGGAAAAAAAAGAAAAAACTAAAACCACAATTATACCATATTTTATTTATATCGACCAATCGCTTTCAAATATTGGCCGCCAGTAGACATGCATTTGCCATTTGCCAAATTAGACGCTCCACCCCAAAATTCATTTTCGAATTTCAACTCGCAAAACAAAAGGCGCTTGAAAAAGAACTGCTAATATTCCACGTCATCGATCCGCGTCGATTATTCTTATCTTCGCCCTTGATTTTAACTAATCGACGGTCGAAATTCATTATCACTAATATCACGCGGATCGGTCTCCCAATATAACACTCCGCTGTTCTCCTATAAATACCTCGACTATTTTAGATTATGCCACAAGTTTTCAATATATCTTCAAAGAAGTTCTATTGATTTCAGTTTAGCATTCATAATGTCAGGAAGAGGAAAGGGAGGCAAGGGGTTGGGCAAGGGAGGAGCGAAGCGTCACCGTAAGGTCCTCCGTGATAATATCCAGGGAATTACAAAGCCGGCTATTCGGCGTTTGGCTCGTAGGGGAGGCGTCAAGCGTATCAGCGGCTTGATCTACGAAGAAACCCGTGGTGTTCTCAAGATCTTCTTGGAGAACGTGATTCGTGACGCTGTCACCTACACCGAGCACGCGAGGAGAAAGACTGTGACTGCTATGGATGTGGTTTATGCGCTCAAGAGGCAGGGCAGGACTTTGTATGGATTCGGTGGTTAAATGTGATTTAGGGTTTAGGTTTTAGAATGGTGGTGTCTTAGGGGGGGATTTGAAGTCTTGCTGTCAAGAATGTTTGAGCTTTGGGTTAGGGGTTGTAATTAGGGGGTGTTTACCCGTTTGTTTGTTTTGTGGGTTGTGTAATTCGTGCTTCGAATTGCAGATTTCAATGAAATTTGAACTTTGTTTTGTTAATTTGTATGTGTTATTTATTTTGAATTTAATTCATTTCTGGTTTACGGTATTTTGATGAAGAGATTGGCAAAAAGGAAAATGAAGTTTGCAAAATTTAGGAGCTAAAGGAAACTGAAAGCGTATGTGGAAGTAATCTTGATGCCCTAATTTGCTCATTCAATTGTTTAATTTTTACTGTCAAGAATGTTCGACCTTAGGGGTTTTTTATTTTGGATTATACGAAGTTATAAGTTGGTATCTGTTGATTGCTTTTGTGTCTTTTAACTCATGCTTCGAGTTGCAGATTTGAATGATATTTGAACTTCATTTTGTTTAACTTTAATGTGTTACTGGTTTTGAATTTACTTATTTTCTGGTTTACGTGGTTTGAAGAAGATATCGGAAAATTAAAATTGTTGATCTGCTTTGGGTACACCACACTAGTAGGATGTTGTCTAATATTGTTGTTCACAAAGAACACTTTGACACCCAACAGATAGCGCTACGGAACCATGACAAGTTTATAGTTTGCCTATAGTTTAATTTAATCCCATAGCCTATAGCATATAGGTCACTATAGGTCAATGATGGGAAGCATGCCGCACATGGAGCATCCACGGAAGTTCTAATCTTGATCCTCTAAATGTTAATACAATTACTGTATAATCATTCAGCTTTATGCTTTATAGATTTAGTTGCAGGAGAATACCGCGGCCCGGTTGTGCATCTTCCAATGCATTTGAGCACCTCATCGATCAGAATGACTGGAAAAGCAACTGCCAATACCAGCAACCATTCGTTGAGGCTGAGGGGAACAATCCCAAACACTTGGGCAAGGAATGGCACGTAGAGAATCAAGAAATGGAGTCCAAACGAAATTGACATGGCCAAAAGGAGCCATGGATTGACCCAAGGAGGCATTGTCAATAAGCTTCCATCTTCAGAGAGGGCGTTAAGGGAATTGAACATCTCAATAGAGACCAATACGGAGAGGGAAAGTGTTGAGGCTTTGATTTTCCCGGATCTAAAGTAGTCGCAGGGGTTTGTATTGAATTTGAATACTTGGGGACCGGCTGTGAACGGAGATGCTGTGAAATTTACCCAGGAAGGGCATTTATCCCAGTTGGAAAGTTGAGAGTAAGTAACCAGACTATGGCCATCTCCACTAAGATCAATGCCCATGAAGGTATTGTGTGTGTACCATATGATGAATACCCCGACCGTGGCCAACCCGACATAGGACCCAATCACCTGCATCAATGGAGGAAGCATGTTAAGTAGAACCTTAAGCAGTCAACAAGAAGAATAAATGACTTTTCTACTGATTATGGTTCGAGAAATAAAGGAGAAGATGAAATGTTGTCAAGGGCCCAAGGTACAGTTTGGCACCAAAACCTTTATATTGCCTCAAGTGTAAAGCGCAAAAAAAGTGCTAGGCTCGGCATGCATGACTTCTTTATGCTCCATGACTATAGTCAAATACTCGGATATTGACAAAAAAACAGACCTAAGTGCACTAGGCATGCGCCTGCTCAGATACACCTCACCCGAAAGGGTCTGAGGTACTTTTGTTGTCAATTGCTAAGGCACTAGATACAAGCATGCCTAGGCGCATGCATTGACAACATTGAGGAGAGAACCAATTACCAGGTAGCGGAATAAGATCCAAGCAGTGATTAATGAGTCATTGCTTCTTCTGGGAGGCTTCATCATTATATCTGTGTCTTGGGGATTGAATCCAAGAGCAGTTGCTGGAGGTCCATCAGTAACAAGATTAACCCAGAGAAGTTGAACTGGGATCATGCCTTCTGGAATACCCAAAGCAGCTGTTAAGAATATGGAAGCAACTTCACCAATGTTGGAGGAGATCATGTACCTGCAATTATATTTTAAGCAGAAAAATGTTGAGATCGAATATTTTAGGAAGAAAAGAAAAAGGAATGAAAGATAAGATCGAACGAATGTGCTTCATTGAGTTAGCTTCTGGCTTGAGTAACTGCTGCTTTGTAATTAAGAATTGATGGAACTTTTTTTTATGCTTTACCGAAATTAAGAGCACAAAACTTGAAGATATGCGACAACATTGGAAGTTCATTTTCAAGTTGTACATCTTAGAGAAACCATAATAGTAATGACCTTATAAAAGCCTTCATATTGTCGTAAATGGATCTGCCTTCACCAACTGCAGCAACTATAGTGCTGAAGTTATCATCTGCTAGCACCATGTCAGAGGCCTCCTTTGCAACCTGGAAACAATCCATCAGAAAGTTTAGAATAAATTTTCACTCTATGTCAACATAATACCGGGATAAAGTGGTATAGCTATGCCATCATATGCATTCTGAATAAACTGCAGCACAACTACGCTTACGCATATGCATTCAATAAAAAGTATTGTTCAGAATCATCAAGCAAAGTGATACTTCACGAGGAGAGCTGACAATGTACAAAGAGATGCAAGTAACCTTATGGACACCATAATAAAAACACAGAAATGGATGGTGGATACCTCTGTCCCAGTGATGCCCATTGCTACTCCGATATCAGCCAACTTTAAGGCAGGAGCATCATTAACTCCATCCCCAGTCATTGCAACCACTTCACCATCCTGCTTCAGCAACCTCACTATTTCCTGCTTGTGCCTTGGCTCAGCTCGAGAAAATAATAGACCTCCATTCTGTCTCAGATGATTTCTCTGATCAGGATGATCCATAAACTCCTTCCCCGTTAAGCTCCTGGAAGTGATATCTTCACGATATCCGAATACACCAATTTCGCGACAAATAGCTTCCGCTGTGTTCTTATTGTCTCCTGTAATGACCATAACACGAATCCCAGCTGCTTTGCAGTCTTCAATTGCTTGACGAACCTCTTTCCGAGGAGGATCCTTGAAGTTTTGTTTGAATGGTTCAGATAAAGGTTAGACTGAAGCAAGAAAACAAAAAATACAAATGAAAACAGAAGCAACACCTACCCTTAACCCAACTAAACCAACAAAAATAAGGTTACTCTCAATAGAAGAATAATTGGAGGGGTTTAGCAAAAGCTGATGAGCTGGATGATCTTCATCACTGTTGTATGTTGCAAATTCCGGAAGCTCCTCCTTATATGCGAAACCAAGGCAACGTAATGCATCGGTGGACATTTCACGAAGAACCTGTAAAATAAGATCCTTTGAATATTTATCTAGTTCTACGGTAGAGCCATCAAGTAACTGGATAAAAGAGCTTCTCTCCAATAGATTCTCTACAGCACCCTGAAACATTAAGCTTTCACAGTTATAGTGACGTGGAAAGGATGTTGAAATAAAACCTTAACCAGAACTTAAAAGTGAAGATATTGGAAGAGGAAACATGAGCAATATAAGATATCAATAAGTGGTCGTCCATGTTACGAGGCAAAGAGAAATCAAAAACCTTTACTAGCAATGACTTGTTTCCTGAGCTGGAATTGATAATAACTCCCATGGACTTCCGATCACGGTCAAACTCGAGTGTAGCAATCCTTTGCACCATTTTGTTCCACACTTGACAACAGCCTTGTGTAGCAAAGTAGAGCAACAGAGAAAGCTCAGTACGAAATAGAAATCGTCACCTAAATACGATAAAATTATAGGAAATAGACCAGCTAACATACGTCGAGGATCCTCAGGAGCTGAAGAGGAAGCATACTTTTCAGGAAGTTCCATTTTCTCAACCAAAACCTGAAACGGAAATGAACACAATAGGACTGCCTCAGTAAACATAACAATGGAGTTGTTGATGCTGAGATTTAGGTGTTCCTGTTCTATTACCTAAAAGAACATAATTAATATTCAAAATATGCTACTAAAAGAGGTTCATAGTTAAGTATTTCTTTCAGCTCCTGCTTCGTGTTAGAGTGGGTTTATTCAAACAGATGCGGTACTACACAAACTAAAAGGGTTTCATTTATGAAATAGAGTTTTCACCTTTAGTGCTGCTTCTGTAGGCATTCCAATGGCAACATAATGCCTCCCAGATTGCTCAACACCAGCATCATTGCAAACAGCAGAAATCTTGGCAATCATTTCAAGATTGGAATCCATTCCATCAACAGGCCATCCCAGTATTTTCCCATCAAAAGGATCATATGTAGTCCCTTCCACATCAAAAGATCGCAGAGTGCCCGACCTTGAACCTATAGCAACAAGCTTCGAAACAGCCATCTGATTGGTAGTCAAGGTTCCTGTCTTATCAGAACAGATAACAGTTGTGCAACCAAGAGTCTCTACACTAGGCAGCTTCCGGACAAGTGCGTTCTTTTGAGCCATCTTTCGGGTTCCCAGTGCTAAACATGTCGTAATAACTGCTGGTAAACCTTCTGGAATTGCAGCAACAGCCAATGCCACCGCAATTTCGAAGTAATATGTGCACTTCTCAAATGAGAACTTAAAGTTTGTTGGCCAACCATCAACGTATTCCCAAGAAAGAAAGTATTTCACATTAATAAGCCAAACCAATATACAAATCAATCCGATTATCAATGTTAAAACCTCGCCAAACTCATTCAATTTCTTCTTTAAGGGGGTATCTGTATCGCTCTGTGATGCTTCATGAATCTGTGAATGCACCTTTCCAATCTCAGTATTCATGCCTATCTCAGTGACCAAGCAAATACAGTTGCCATTGACCATAGTTGTTCCAGCAAAGACCATACATTTCTTCCCTTGAATATCCGAATTCTCAGGAACAACCTTCACAGTCTTGCTTACGGCTTCGCTCTCCCCGGTCAATGACCCCTGTTCAACTCTTACAGTTGAGCTTATCAAACTCAAAACCCGCATATCCGCTGGTACCTTATCACCAACCCTCAATTCCACAATATCTCCGGGGACAAGTTCCTTGGCAGGCAAACTTGAGACCTTCTTACCATCTCGAATTACATCGGCATGCTCCGACTGAATTTCCTTCAAAGCCTCCAATGCTTTTTCCGCGCTACTTTCTTGCCATATTCCCACAAAGGCATTCACTATCAAGATCAAGAAAATAACAAGTGGCTCCACAAAAGCTGTTATCTCCTTCTCCCCTCCTCCTTCACCATCATACCAAGCTAAAACAAAAGATATGATTGCAGCAGCCAACAGTATCCTAACTAATGTGTCATTAAATTGCTCCAAAAGCAGTTGAAAAATCGATGTCGGCTCGTGTTTCAGTAACTCGTTCAATCCAGAAATCTGCCTCCTTTTTTCAACTTCAGCACTTGATAATCCCAATTCTCGATTCACTTGGTACTTCTCTTCACATTGTTTCACATCTCTTGCCCAAGCTGGAAAAGTTTCTTGCTTGGAAGAGGCAGCACCTGCATTTTCTCTCTTACCATAGTTTTCCCCTCCTCTCCCCATTGAAATTCAACGTCACTGACAATATATCTGCAATAAATATCAGAGAAGCTGAAACTTTGTTAATGTTTCTTCCACACTGGAACTAAAAAGCAATGAAATTTACTTGAAACATCATGATCTGTACAAAGTATATTAAACAAAAAACTCACTAACAAATTAAACACAACCAGTCTTTTCGCCCACTGAAATAATAAGAAAGCAATAAAAAGGAAAAAGAAAAAGAAAACAAAGAATACCCTTTTTCTTACAATGCCAAATAGTTGTTAAACTGAGCCAAAAGTTTTTTCACTTTTTTACATTTTACACATTAGAAATCAGAACCCCATTAATGGATAAACAACTTCTCATCAACAGAGTAGAAATAAATAAATTAATCAAAGCCCAGAGTCCTCAGCTATTACTAATTCATTCTTCCTATCTAAGGAAACAGTCAAACTCAAATAAATAGAGATGATTATGAAGAGCGATTCAATCGCTGAAAAAACTGATCCCACATTGATTTTAACTAATACAAAATCTCCACGTGAACAAACTACGATGGTGGCATCCAACACTGAATCTCCACTTTCAGTTAGGGAAAACAAATCTTCTCAACTACTACTACTAAAATAAAGTTTTACTTTTTTTAGTAGTAGTACAATACACATAATTACTTAAATTTCCTATTCCTATTCCTTGCTTTTAAAAGATATACTAAATTTGGGCCATTTTCTGTTATTCCAAGCTTTTGTTTTTGATGTTTGCTCCTGCAAAATATATTTATTAAATGATTTAAAAAAACAACAACATAGTTTTACCCTTTTATTGATTCACACTATATTACAATATAATCATGTGTTAACATAACCAACTAAATTTTCTTTTAGTACAATCATAAATTGCAATTATAAATAACACATCATCAAATTCATACTTAAAAATAGAATATATTCCAACTTAAATTTATACAAAATTAAATAATGACTTGTCCCTTAAATTCCTCAATTTGGTACTTGCCATTTTTTCTCAAAACATAACAGGCTTTTCAATCTGTAGATATAAATTTGGTTTTGGAAGCTACACCTACAACCATAAATTGCAACTACAAATAATACGGAAAATTTATTTTTCGTCAAATCCTAATTAAAAATGATGTGACATAAATGTACAAATCATATACATTTTTAAAAATATGCATTTCCAATTTTGATATAATTACTTGTATATTTCCTTTTATCTCTTTTTTTGATAAATTAAAAATTTACAAGTACTAATGTCCACCCATCAAAAATTCTGCTTGACTACTTCACTCTTAACCCCCCATTCTAACCATCGCTGCCTTCAGATCCTCCCCTCGAATAAGAGAGGTATCGTAATGTTCTAGCTCGTTAGTTTCTCTCGTGTTGCTTATTTCAGATTCAGATAAACTCACGGCCACTATGCTCCTAGCTCAAGTCAACGAAACCTATGGCGCCGATGAAGGGATTTGGGGTTCAGAAAGTGAAGCGTTGAAGAGAGAAAGCTAGCGAAAGCAAAAGCCGGCTTTGTCGCTGCTGTTGTTCTTGACGCAGTGACTCTTTTGTTCTTTTACTGGTCCTTTGATAGGTGAAGAAGCAAGCGGTGGTAAGAGAGGTGGCGCAATATTCCATCTTGAGAAGAACGAGGAAGCTAGAACACATTAATGAGGTCGATTGGGCTGCCAATCAACAAAGAAGCGTCCTGTGATAAAAAGAAATTATATTAAAATCGGAAAGTAAAGGAAATAACACGTGGAAATTAAAAGGAAATAACATGTGGAAATATAAAGGAAATTATATGAAAATTGGAAAAAAAGTTATCTTTTAAAAATATTTTAGAAATTAAAATTAAGAATTTATTATACTATAATAACATTAAACTAGATTAAAATATTCATAAAACAACTATTTTTAAAAAATAATTTGCACTTTTTAAAATGTAAGTAGAGTTTATCATAGATTGGGCTAGGTTCGGGTCGAGTCTCAACAAAATTTTAAGCTTATTTTTTTGATTTCGATCTGACCCAAAAACTTGACTTAAAATTTTGTCCAAGCTCAACGAGAATTATAGAAGTCAAATCTAAGCCGGGCCCGACTCATATTAATTTTTTTAGATTATTTTATTATATACAACAAATTTTTAAAAATATAATATATCAAATACACTTACAAACATTAAAACAAATATTAAAACTACAAACAAATTGAAAATATATTAAAATTTTTATATTAAGATAGTTGCAACTAAAATAATAGTAAAATTAACAATAAAACATAAATTTTACAATATCTAAATAATATTAAAAACAACATTAAAAACAGTAGCAAAACAATATAAAAATGCACAAAAAATAACACCCAAACAGCAAAAATAACAAAAATAATAGCAAAAACAACAAAATAGCACTAGAACACCAAGAATAGAAAAAAAAAAAAAAGAACTTTTTTTATTAAAAATAATTAATTTATTCAGGCCGAAGCTGGGCCAAACAAACTTTTATTCAAGACCCGATCCGTTTAAAAAACGTGGTTTATTTTTTGTCCATGTCCATTTTTCGAGTCTATATTTTTATCAAAACTCTTTCATTTTTTGGGTAGACCTTCAGTTCGAGCTAGGCAGCCCGACCCATGATCAAGTCTATGTATAAGTTATTTTGTTGATCAAGTTGTTTCTCATGAAATAAACACAAGAAAATATAGAAAACTATTTTTATAAGTAATTTTCCATAAACAAACACACTCTTAAATGAATTGAGTGTGAATCTATACTATATATCAAAAGTTAATTGAGATGGTGTTAGACTGTCATCTATTAATCAGATCCCAACTCAAGAAATTACTAAATACTCAATTATCCTGCAAAGTAACAAATATACTATAAGGTTTTTTTTTTTTGTCATTTTATGTTTTTATGTAAAATCTAAAATAACTCATAAAAAGATTTGAACCAATACTCTTGTCATTTTTATATTTTAATTTTATAATTTCAATTATAATCTTGTATTTTAAATAAAAATCACTAAAATATTTTTAAAAAATTACTATATAAAAATTCTTTTGTATAAAAATGGACCACATTTTGCTCAAATTTAAAGGTAAGTAATAGAGTCTTGATATATATATATATATATATATATATATATATATATATATATATATATATATATTTAATTTAAAAAATTTATAGAGTACATTTAAATTTAATTTGAAATCGATCCATCATTATTTAAAAATTATTTTGCATTAATATTTTATATATTTTATAATGAAATTTAAATAAACATTATAATAGGTCAATTTAGCCAGGGCCCATACAAAAAATAATAAACCCGAAATAATAAAACAAAGTCCAAGTTCATCCAAAATATATCATTTGACCCGATCGGAATGACCTATTAAAAGATTGAAGGTCCATCTACAAGCTTGACGTATATGGGAACACAATCTTCAAGGATATGCAATCTTAGATATGATATGCAATCTTAGAAGATATGGTATGCAAGCTTAGATATGATATGCAAATATTAGATATGATATGCAATATTAGAAGATATGGTATGCAATCTTAGAAGATATGGTATGCAATTTTAGAAGATATGATTTTGAAATCTTAGAGATTTAATTTGTAGATACCTTTTAATCTTAACCGTTGATGTAATTGATCGTACCGTTGAATTTGGGGAGGCTCAACTATAAATAGAGGCCGCTCCCTTCATTGTAAAACACACTTGAGTTTTGAGTAATAAAAATTCTTGAGAGTATTCACTCAAATTTCTCTCTCTTTTGCGTTCTTATTTTCTTTGGCTTGTTCTTATTTTGTTCTTCACTCACCTTCGTTTCTTTTTGAGTTGCTTCCGTTCGAGTTAGTTTTTGGTGGAGGAATTTCGTTGAATCCTCATATTGCGGGAGTTAAGTTGACTTATGCGTTTTTTTAACTTTATTTATTTATTTATCTATTTAATTGCTTAATCATTATATATTCATTTATTTTAATTATTTTAAATTTATTTTAATTGCCACTTTTTATCCAAAACTTTATTTCTTAAAATAAGGCAATATTTGACATTTGGAGTTTTGATGGAATCGTGTCTAACTTACTGGGCTTCGATTTTTCTCATTAAGTCTAAATAATCAAATACCTTTTTTTGGAATTAAAATATATGATTTTCAAATAAAAAACCTATCTCGAATTTAAGATGTGGTGTCCTAACTCACTGGATGCAACGTTTTGTCATCTCGAGGCAAGGATTTCTAAAAAGCAAAGGGTATTCGGTGTTTGAAAAATTCGAAAGATTGTGCTCTAACTTACTGAGTTTTGATTTTTCTTTTAAAATCCAAATAATTGAATGTCTATTTAAAATTAAAGGACATAAGTTTTAAAAATTAAAAGGATCGTGTTTTAAAATCTTTTCAAATTTTTGACATTAGGATATTAATTAATCAATTGGTACCAATTTTTGAGCGTTACGAGGGTGCTAATCCTTCCTCGGGCGTAACCGACTCCCAAGCCCATTTTCTCGAATTTTGTAGACCAAAATCATTATTTTAATAAATGAAAATGTTTTATTAAAATGATTAATCTCAAGGTGACCCGATCACACCTCGAAAAAATATTGGTGGCGACTCCATTTTCGTTTTTAAAGCCGACCCCCGTTTTTATAACAAAAACTTAAAAAATGGTTTCGACAGCTTGGCGACTCCGCTGGGGACAATAAGAGAGTCAAGTCGTAAAATTAATTATTTCCTGTCGATTTGTCCAAATTTATGATCCTTTTTATTGCATGTGGTTCTAATTTTTTTTTTAAATATCTTTACATTGCATTGCATGACCGTTGTGGTCACACCCTTTTAAATGGGGGTAAAAAACTATGCCTTCGTGAGGTTTTCACCTCCGCATGGGCTAGTGGACTGCTTTCGGGATACATCCGTACCTATGTCTTCGTGAGGTTTTCACCTCCGTATGGCCATAAGGAAATGTATTCCCCTGAACTGAACTCGATCCATATGAGCCTATAATGGGTGAGGATTGAGGAATCTGCTAGTTCAGGTACCTACCCTTTAAGACTAAGCCACATATAGTGATCCTTTAGAGCCAACCCTAGATAGAGTTATATTAAACCCTAGTGGTCACCCAGATAGGTACCCTATTTTGTTATTAATTTCTCTTGTACTAATGTGTTTTCTTTTGTTTTGATTGCATTGCATTCACATCATAGAAAAGAGGTGTTGATTCAAATTCGATTGCTAAACAGAAGAGTTGGTCATGAGAAAATAGATTTATTGATAAAGTGGATTATAATACGGTCGCCCGAATATGGTCCAAGTAAACACGACGAGAGAAGACTGATAGTCTATGAAGGAAAACAAGATTTTATTGCCCAAGGATTCAAGCTGGCAAAGACTATTCCAGAATTACCACGTCTTGGCTTTCTTGAAGAGGCTAACGAGCTTTATAGAAATAAGTGAGTGAAGAGTCACGGCCTGGATCAAGTAACAAGGAGCTAGAAGAGACATCTATTGGGAAATTTTACGGGACACGACCATAACATCCTTTGCAAAAAGGGGATTGATGTTTTCACTTGGATTATGAGGACAAAGCCACATATGTAATCCATTTTGTGTAAAGAAATTTATTTTCTAGTAAAGTTTTTCTAATGAAATTGAATTCGGTATCAACACCTCTCTTTTTGCATTTCATTCCTTTGCATTGCATTTCATGCATTTGCATTACATCACATCATATGCATTTAATTCCATAGAGAGAGCCTAATTAGTTGAAAATATCACAGAAGAAAGGAGAAAGAAAGAGAGTGAGTTAACTTGGAAAACATGGAAAAAAGATTGGAGAGATTAGAGCAAAGACAAATACAGATGCAAAAGCAATTGACCAAAATTCAACAAGACATGCGGGAATTCCAAAAGAATGTGATTGACCAGTTAAGTCATTTACTAGTTGAAGGGCTTGAAGAGAGGAAAGGCCTAGTAATCAACAATGGAGATGATAATGAAGACCTCGTCTATCCCCCTGGTTTTAGTCTAATAAGTGTCCAGACTCAACCAGACACATATCCAAAAGTGGTACCCGTTACTATCAGACCCCAACAGCATCAGGTCACCTTAGGGCAAGAATCCAATCCAAGACTGAACTCAGAAAAATCTGAATTCTCGCCCATCCCAATCACATAGAGGGAGCTGTACCAAATTTTTTTGATGCACATGTAGTATCCCTTTTCTACCTAAAACTTATACAACCTCCATACTCTAAATGGCATGACACGAACACTCAATGCGAATACCATGCAGGAATCACAGGACACTCGATCGAGAATTGCACCTCTTTCAAAAAGATGATCGAAAGACTTGTTAAAATGGGTATTGTCAAATTCGATGATCCCTCTGGGGTAGAAAATCTGTCACCCAACCATCTAGGTGAAGGGGTGAGATCTATGAGATTCAAGAATGCATCGAGTTCAGGGCTTTAGTGCAAGACCTAATATTGGGAATCTGCACACTAATGACATATCTGAAGAGAGAATCAGGGAATAAAAGTTTCGAAGCCCTTGCAGACTTGAGAGTGTTTTGAATAATAGGACTGTAGAAGAGATCCCTGTATTTTTAAAGCTGATATAGAGTAATATTCAAAAAGTGCTTGTTGCCTTAAGCCTAGAGACAATAAGAATCCTTTTGTAAAATAGGCTTATGTCCAGAATTTTTATTTCAATAAAATGCATCTTTTTTTAAGCAAATATTTTTTCATTATTTACATTTCATATTGTAAATTCTTTTTTTTCTTTCAAGTATTCTTTCATTCTCTATTTATGACCATACAAATGATCATTCTTTCAATAATTTATTCTTTGAAATCTTCATCCGAACCTACAATAGGTCTCTAGATATCAACGATGTGAGTAACATACTACTAACTCAGAGTCTCCTTTCGAGTAAGATATGTGTCTAGAGGGATCTCAGGACTTTGAAGATGACAGAGATTGTAACCTATCTTCTGATTTGTTAAGAATGGTAGAAAAAGTTGAAAAACAGACCCTCCTCTACAAAGGGTCAATGGATATTATGGGCCTAGGAAAGGGGTGAAGATCGAAGCCCAGCTCATCACAGAAAAAAGCAAGACATCATTGAGTTATTTTCGAGAATTCAAAGATGTTTTCGTATGATCATATCAGGACATGCCTAGGCTACTAAGACACGGGATAAACATGAGGATTAGGCATTGTTGGTCTACCATGGAAGGGGATTGCATTAGTTATACAGCAAATGCTAAATTGAAGAAGACGAGATTTATGTGACTCTTTCATTTTCTTCACAGGCTTTTCTATATGTGGGGCATGAATATTATGGGGCTAATCTCATCAAAAGCTTCTAGTCGACATCGATTCATCGTCATGGTCATCGTTTACTTCACTAAGAGGGTGGAAGTAGCTTCATATGCCAATGTTACAAGGTCGAAGTAAAAAAAAAATCAAGCGTCGACAAAGAATGCCAAAAAGGACAAAGTCAAAAGTTTGTAGTCTGTTCAAAGATCAGACGCCATATTATAGAGCAACAAAGGCAAAAAAAAAAATAAGGATTATAAAAAAGATGACCGAGACTTGTAAAGATTGACATAAAGAAGTTACTATTTATCTTTTATAATTATCGAGCATCGGCCATGACTTTTTTTTCGGGGTAACATCTTACCTTTGGTTTATGGAATAAAAGAATTTTTTCCAATTGAACCTAATCGAAGAAAAGGTTAAAAGTTATTCATCATGGTCAGATGATGCAAGCTTACGACAAAGATGTTTGTCCTAGGGAATTCCACGAGGGGAACATGATCTTTCTTTTACAAAAGGATTTCAGAGAAAAACAGATGCCAAACTGAGAAGGACCTTGTGTTGTAGAGAAGGCCTATTCTGGAGGAGCATTGATATTGACCGAGATGGATACCAAAGACTTGCCCAATCCGGTGAATTTAATTTCATTCAAGAAGTATTTTACCTAAAAAGAAAAAGGCCAAGGTGAAAACCCGCAAAGGGCGCCTTCAGTTCAAATTCAAAAAAAAAAGAAAGAATAAAAGAAAGAATAAAGAAAAAGAAGGAGAGGCCAAGGCGAAAACCCGTAAAGGGCGCTTTGAGACCAAAGGGGTTTTGAGCCGAAAACCCAAAAAGGGCGGCTCAAATTTTGATAAAAAATAGGGCATGTGGTAGTCTTGTTATGCCTGAATTAACATTGAGGAAGTATGCTACGTCTTGGGGCATTGAAAAAGTACTCCGGATCCTCTAAACACGTATTGAGCTCAAAATGGCCTCAAGAAGTTTGTACAGAGAAGCTCATGCTGCGATATTTGGGGCACCTAGCTTCTATCTTACCCATTTTTGAATTTGCTATCTTTGATTACTTTATTCTTTTCAAAGATACACTCCAATCAATTTTCTTTTATAGCCTTGGCTATCTTTGCTTACTTTATTCTTTTTAAGATACACCAATCAATTTTTTTTATTGCCTTGGTTATCTTTAATTAGCTTATTTATTTCGAGCTATGCTCCTGATTAATTCCTTCTACGTCCATTGTTGTGATTTTTTTCAAGCATTTTATTGAAATAACGATTAATGGACTAATAATATTTTCATAAAAGGAGTTTTGCATATTACTCTAGAAGCTTCTAAATAATATGAGAATCTGAAATAGGGCTATTGTTTAGAACTCACTAAGCCTAAGGGTTGCAAACATTGAAAGATGATTATCTCTTCAGATTTTTATTGGATAAGACATTTTTTCGGTGATACCATCTCGATAAATGACGTGTAATGTTAACCCAAGTGTAAAAGAGGATCATTCTCGGGAAAAGAAAAATGATACGTTGCATTCATGCAAATTTCAAGCACATACATCTGGTCATTATACACAGGGAATGGTGTAACAGATCAACTTGATTGAAGATTATACAAATTTCATACCTTTTAGTGGTAACTGGATGGATGGAAGAAGCCAAATGTTATTTCCCTAAAGTTGCAGTGGGAGGTACAAATTTTATGTCTTAAGGTTCAAGAGAAGGGACTCTAAAATTGCAGCGGGGCAAGCTTGTTGAGTAGATATGATCATTTCTTTGGGTTTTCTGTCAAAGATACTAGCTGAACAAGAAAGTATGGTAATACATCAATGATAGAACCTTGATGAACTATGAGCAGTGACAACCCAAACATTAGAAAAAGGATCATTCTCATGCATTTATATAAATATAATTCATACACTTCCAATTAGGAGTATTTGATTCATTCCGGTCATTGTGTCCTAATCATTGTACATTAAAAAGAAAAAAGAAAAAAAAAAAAAGAGATCATTCTCATGACATTCTGTATTCATACGAATGTCATCCCTAATATCATTTAGTTAGGAGTATTTGATTCATTCTGATCATTGCATCCTAATCATTTTACATTTAAAAAAGGGATCATTCTCATGACATTTTGCATTCATGCAAATGTCGTCCATAATACATTCGAGTCTACAGGACATGTCCCTAGAGGACGATGTAGCAACATCAGTGAATTCACCAGTCCTATCTCCCTGACCAACAGGGGAATAGGTTGAAGATTGTAGATCTTGTCACCCTAAGCAGTAGTGGAACAAGATCGAACAACAAATTTTATCTCCATGAAGCAGCGGAGTAGATTTAAGCCATCAATCTTATCTCCCTCGAGATGGCAGTGGAGCAGACTGAAGATTGAAGTATTCTTGAGATAGTAAGGAAGCAAATTGAAAAGTTTAGATTTTGTTCCCTCGAGATGGTAGTGGAGCAGACTAGAGATTGAAGTCTTCCTGAGATAGTAAGGAAGCAAATTGGAAAGTTTAGATTTTGTTCCCTCGAGATAGTAGTGGAGCAGACTGAAGATTGAAGTCTTCCTAAGATAGTAAGAAAGCAAATTGAAAAGTTTAGATTTTGTTCCCTTGAGATGGTAGTGGAGCAGACTGGAGATTGAAGTCTTCTTGAGATAATAAGGAAGCAAATTGGAAAGTTCAAATTTTGTTCCCTCGAGATGGTAGTGGAGCAGACTGAAGATTGAAGTCTTCCTAAGATAGTAAGGAAGCAAATTGAAAAGTTCAGATTTTGTTCCCTCGAGATGGTCATGGAGCAGACTGGAGGTTAAAGTCTTCTTGAGATAGTAAGAAAGCAAATTGAAAAGTTCAGATTTTGTTCCCTCGAGATGGTAGTGGAGCAGACTGAAGATTGAAGTCTTCCTAATATAGTAAGGAAACAAATTGAAAAGTTTAGATTTTGTTCCCTCAAGATGGTAGTGGAGCAGACTGAAGATTGAAGTCTTCTTAAGATAGTAAAGAAGCAGACTGAAAAGTTCAGATTTTGTCCCCTCGAGATAGTAGTGGGGCAGATTGAAGATTTTAGATCTTATCTCCCTAAGCGGTAGTGGAGCAGATCGAATTTGGAGAATCTTATCTTCCTGATGTAACAAGGGAGTAGATTTTAGTCACAAGTCTTATCTCCATGTATCAACAATGGAGCAGACTGAAGATAGTTAATCCTATCTCCCTGAAGTTGCAGCGGAGCAGATTAAAATGATGAATCCTATACCTCTGAAGTTGTAGTAGGTCAGGTTGAATTTTCCATAGAAAGTCTCATCTCCCTCAAGTTGCAGTGGAGCAGACTGAAAACGACAAATCTTATCTTCTTGAAGTTGCAGTGAAGTAGATTGAAGCCACCAACCTTATCTCCTTGAAATTGCAGTAGAGCAGGTTGAAGTCACAAGTCTTATCTCCTTAAAGTTGCAGTGGAGTAGACTAAAATAATAGATCTGACATTCCTGAAGTTGCAGGAAGTAGATCGAAGACAACAGATCTTATCTTCCTAAAGTTGCAGGAAGCAGATCGAAGATATTAACCTGCCTCCCTAAGTTTACAGCGGAGCAGACTGAAGACAGCAGATCTTATCTTCCTAAAGTTGTAGGAATCATATAAAAAATGTCAGCCTTGCCTCCACGGGTTACTGATGGAGCGATCAAGACATCAAATCTTATCTTCCAAAATTACAGGAAACAGATCGAAGATATTAGCCTGCCTCCCCGAGTTTGCGGTGAAGCGGCATCAAGACGATGATTTTATCTTCCGAAGTTATAGGAAGCGGATCGAAGATATTAGCTTCGCCTTCACGAGTTCTGATGAGAGCGATCAAGACAGCAGATCTTATCTTTCTGAAGTTGTAGGAAACAAATCGAAGATATTATCCTACCTCCCTAAAGTTGCAGCGGAGCAGACTGAAGACAGCAGATCTTATCTTCCTAAAGTTGCAGGAAGCAGATCGAAAATATTAACTTTCCTTCCTGAGTTTGCAGCGGAACAGACTGAAAATAGCAGATCTTCTCTTCCTGAATATTGCAGTGAAGCAAGATCAAAGATACTAGTCTCACTTTCCTGAAGTTACAGTAGGATGGATTAAATCTACAAGAGCATGTCTTATCTCTCTGAAGTTGCAGTAGAATAAGATTAAAACTACAGATTCAATTTCCTTGAAGTTGCAGTTGAGTTAGAGACTACTTGAAGAAGATGAGGATCAGGAAGTTAAGGCTCGGCAAGACCGGACAAAATTGGTCCTTTTATAGTCTTTGCTCTATTCTCATTACACGACAATGAGCAAAGAGGGGCAACTGTAATAGGCCAATTTAGCCCGGCCCATACAAAAAATAATAAACCCGAAATAATAAAATAAAGTCCAAGTCCAGTCCAAAATTTATCATTTGGCCCGATCGGAATGACCCATTAAAAGATTGAAGGTCCATCTACAAGCTTGACGTATATGAGAACACAATCTTCAAGGATATGCAATCTTAGATATGATATGCAAATCTTAGATATGAAGATATGGTATGCAATCTTAGATATGATATGCAAATCTTAGATATGATATGCAATCTTAGAAGATATGGTATGCAATTTTAGAAGATATGATTTTGAAATCTTAGAGATTTAATTTGTAGATACCTTTAATCTTAGCCGTTGATGTAATTGATCTGTACCGTTGGATTTGAGGAGGCTCAACTATAAATAGAAGCCTCTCCTTTCATTGTAAAACACACTTGAGTTTTGAGTAATAAAAATTCTTGATAGCATTCACTCAAAATTTTCTCTCTTTTGCATTTTTATTTTCTATGGCTTGTCCTTATTTTGTTCTTCGCTCATCTTCGTTTCTTTTTGAGTTGCTTCCGTTCGAGTTAGTTTTTGGTGGAGGAATTTCGTCGAATCCTCATATTGCGGGAGTTAGGTTGACTTATGTGTTTTTTTAACTTATTTATTTATTTATCCATTTAATTGCTTAATCATTATTTATTCATTTATTTTAATTATTTTAAATTCATTTTAATTGTCACTTTTTATCCAAAACTTTATTTCTTAAAATAAGGCAATATTTGACATTTGGAGTTTTGATGGAATCGTGTCCTAACTTACTGGGCTTCGATTTTTCTCATTAAGTCTAAATGATCAAATACCTTTTTTGGAACTAAAATATGTGATTTTGAAATAAAAAACCTATCTCGGGAATTTAAGATGTGGTGTCCTAACTCACTAGATGCGACGTTTTGTCATCTCGAGGCAAGGATTTCGAAAAAGCAAAGGATATTCGGTGTTTGGAAAATTCGAAAGATCGTGCTCTAACTTACTGAGTTTCGATTTTTCTTTTAAAATCTAAATAATTGAATGTCCATTTAAAATTAAAGGACATACGTTTTAAAAATCAAAAGGATCGTGTTTTAAAATCTTTTCAAATTTTTGACATTAGGATATTAATTAATTAATTAGGTACCAATTTTTGGGCGTTACGAGGGTGCGTGCGTAACCGACTTCTGAGCCTATTTTCTCAAATTTTGTAGACTAAAATCATTATTTTAATAAATCAAAATGTTTTATTAAAATGATTAATCTCAAGGTGACCCGATCACACCTCGATTTTTAAAGGCGACCCGTTTTATAACAAAAAACTTAAAAAATAGTTTCCACAAATATATATATATATATATATATATATATATATATATACTTGATTTCAATTAAATTGTAGAAAAAAAGCTAGAAAAAGCATAACTATACTAGCTAGGAAGCGCATTATTAAATGTATTGTCTTTTTTCTGATTTCTCGGCTTATAAATACAACATTGGCACAAATTGTCAAAAGAAAAAGTTCAATTTTTTTTTTCGGATTTTTTGTAAAATTATCTTTTTGATTTACGCCAGGGTATCGTATTATTTTTATACGTAGATATTCCAATTTAGTTTTTTTCTTTGAAAGTGAAATTCATTAATAGTAAGAAATAGAGTCCCTAAGAGGAGAATAAGATTAACCCTAGCCAGTAGGCCTAACCAATACACCCAATCCTATAATTCTCTAATCTTAAAAGGACTTGACAAATCCAGATCAAACCACCAAATAGCCAAAAGACAGTCTGGTGGGCTATCTCACCTTAAGTAGTTATCATATAATAAGGCCACTTTAGCCTATTTATGAGCGACCTTATTAGCTTTCCTACTAACCTATTGAAATGAGAAGCTACCAATTCTGCATAGTCGGGCACATCAAGCATAAGGTTGGTACTATCATCCTCATGCCCTTTAAGGGCCTTTATCACACAAGAGCTATTCGATTCAACATGTTCCAACCACCTACCTGGATTTCAGCCATGACAACGCCTCTCGAATGGCTATAGCCTTCGCGATGTAGGGAGCATACACACCTACACCATGGCTAACACAACAACCCCGAAACTCACCATGCTCATCTCTTATAATAACACTCTAATTCATACTAGTTTCATCAATAAATGTGGCAACGTCCACGTTGCATTTTAGTACCCTCTGCCTCTGGCCTCTTCCACCCAGCACCAGCTCACCTCCCAGCTACCGAGCTAGGCACCGCCCTATTGTAACACCACTGTGCCAAAAGCCAATCTTGAACAAATGCACCCGCAAAATAGTGAATGTGTGAAGCAAGGAAATCAACTAAATGCTAGCAACACCTATTTCTATCAAATCAAAAGGATCACAAAGATAGTAAGCATTCGACAGACTTAGCATCCTTAGCAACCTGCAACTAGTCAAGGATAAAATAACAGATTGAACCATGGCCGACAGCCACTGGTGCTATCGCCCATGCCCTTTCTGGTCTCGGATAGTGGAGGAAAACATTATCTATATCCTTGGGAGCCCCACATTGGCCACAACACGGATCAATACTTAACTTTTTCTCTAAAAGGCGACTCTTACAAGGCAAAAAATTGTGCAGTACCCTCCATACAAAAATCTTGATCTTAGAAGGCATAGTCTTCTTCCATAAAAACGCCCAGTTCCTCTCATTACTAATATTACTACTGCCATCATCCAACAAAGTAGCCAGTCGGTGACCTGATTTGATCGTATAACCTCCACTTGTACTAAAATGCCAAATTAACTTGTTGGGCGAGCAAACGTAAGGGATTGGTAAATTTAAAATCCGTGAAACATCCACTAGTGAAACCAACCTTTCGACCAACCCCTTGTTCCATGAGCATCCATTAATCAATAGTAAATAATTGACTTTCATGTCCTCAAGACCAGAAAATGGCGTGGAATCAATGAAAAAGTTCTCGTCATCATAGATCCACGGATCACAAAATACATCAATACTTACTCCATCACCAATCCACTACCGTGCACCATTATAAGCACATTTTTAGTCGTTACAATACTTCACTAGAAAAAAGTGGGGTTAGTACCCTTCTCGACTTCAAGAAATCCTATAGTACAAAAATATTTAGCTTTAAGAATTCAGAAAGGAAGTTAGTTCAGCACTCCATCAGACGCCACCCTTGGTTCTAGCCTATGAAGCATGGACACGGACACGCAATACGGATGCGACACAATACGGATCTGGTGACACGGTAATTTTTAAAAATGAGGACACGAAGTACGGTAGGATACGGCAATAAAAATATTTTATTATATATATATTTATGTTAAAATACTCAATGTAAATAAAAATATTGATATTTTCATTAATATATAATTAATTCTTTTCATTATAAATTTATAATTATATAAACAATACATTAATTAATTTTTTTCACAACATTAATTTTTTTTTTTTTACACATTAATTTTAGGTATTAACTTTTTTTCAACATTAAGCATTAACTTTTTTTCAGATTAACTCTCTTTTTATCTTTTTTATGCATTTTTTCTTCCCATTTACTCCTTTTTCCTTTCACATTTACCATATTTACCTTTGCCTTGCTCTGCTTTTTCATTCTCTGCAAAAAATTCAGCAGACTCGAGTGTCATTTTTGACACGCTTCAAGCGTGTCAGACGATCCCCAGTGTCGGTGGCGTGTCCGTTTCGGACGATGCACACCGATCGAGAGGATTTTGCCGTGTCGGTGCTTCCTAGGTTCTAGCATAACGACATTGGAGTAGTGCAAACGATGAAAGCCCATGCCCCCAAAACAATTAGGAACATAAAGCTTGTCCCATGAAGACCAATGAAGTTTCTGACGATTATTATTGACCCCACCCCACCAAAACGCATTCATCATTTTTTGGAGCTCATCACAAGTACTTAGAGGAAGCAAAAACACTCATACAATAGATAAGAATGGTTTGCACAATCATTCTCAAGACCACTTCCTTACCTGGTTTAGAAAACATCTTATTCTTCCAACTAAACAAGCACTTACCTAGCCTTTCTGATGGTCATTAAACTAACTAAAATTACGATAAAGGCAAGCGCACCTATCGAATAATAGTATAGCTATGGTGAGTCAGAAATATCGTATCCACGAGGATTAAAAGTACTAGTACTTACTATTTTTCTATTATCTAGCCAATAAATTGAAGGAATTTTTTTTAATATAAAACTAACTAAACTAATTACTAAGAACGCAACAAAGAATGAATTAGAAAAAATAATCGAATAAGCGAATGAGATAGGCAATACCCAGGAAAGAATCCACCTAGACTTCACTTATTATTCTGAATTTGAATTAAACAATTTATTCACTTGCGCCTTGATCCGTAGAAATCCCTAAATTATGTTAATATCTCTTTCGAGAGTAAAAACAACTGACTCTAGGTTGATTAATTGAAATTTCTTTCTAATTAAAACCCTTATTGTCGCATTAACTCGATCTATAGATTCCCTTATTAGATTTGACTCCAATCTGATAGATTTATGTCGTCCTATTTCTAGGATTGCATGCAACTTCACTCAATTATGCATCTACTCTTAAACAGGGACTTTTGATCCACTGAAATAAGCACATTAAGCATGAATTAATATCCTGAAAATATTAAAACACGAAATAAGCATACATAATTGAGAACAAGAATCAAGTATTTATCATGTAATTCAGAAATCAAATAATAAGATTCATATATGTTTCATCTTCCCTAGGTATCTAAAGAATTTAGTTCATAATCTGGAATAACATCATCTCAAAGTTAGGAAAACAACAAGACATAAAGAAACTCAATAAAACTTCTAAAGAAATTGAATGAAGATCTTCAATCTTGAAGTAGATTTGCTTTTGAAATGAATCCTATGGCCTTCTTCGAGTCTTTTCTTCGTTCTTCTCTGTATCCTCTTCTAGGTTTTCTTCTAATATGTATTTATAAACTTTAGAAAGCTTAGAAACCCTAAAAATTAGATTTTTTCGTGTAAAAGGGAAGTAGGGTTCGAAATCGACATGGGCTGGCACACGGACGTGTGGCCAGCCCGTGTGGAAATGCCCAGGCCGTGTGGGTCCTGGAAACATCTCTTTTTGTTTGATTTTGGCCCGTTTTTCGCTCCTTTCGCTCCCATGTGCTCCCCTAAGTATAGAAACATGAATTTAAAGGATTAGGAGCATCAAATTCACTAATTTATATAATAAATCATCCAAAAACGCATCAAGAATGAGATTAAAAACATGTTACTTTTATAGCTTATCAAATATCCCTACACTTAAGCATTTGCTTGTCCTCAAGCAACATCCTCAACTCACAATTAAAAATTAATCTTTCTCAACTTATAATTCTCATTAATAATGCTTTGAAATAATTCACAAATAATCATACATTGATAATTCAAATAAAAGAGCACTAAAGGTTCAAACAATCCAAGTCGAGCATTTTTAAAGCACGAACACATAGGTATTTTCCTTTATCTAAGTAATTACCTTTAATTCAAAACCTACAAGAATTGACATCCTCACTAAAGATTCACTCAAATCACTCAAAGTGTTTAAGGTTCAGAAATAAGCACTCAATAGTCAAACATGAAAAGTCATTACCATAGGCTTGCATGAAAATCAAATCTCCACCACTATAAAATGAGATGATACACAAATAAAAAATTCTTTAAAAGGTTGTAATGGGGAATAGGTTAAAGGCGTGGAGAAAGGCTGAAAAAGATGGTTAAAATCGATATCGAATTGATAAATTACCAAAATAGAAAAGTAAACAAATGCTGAATTAAAAATAATTACATCAATCGAAAACTATTCAAGAATAACACGAGCTTCTTCTCAACATATGAATTTATCTGTTCAAGCTCAATTAACATAGAACTAAATAATAATCAATATATATGTATTTTTTTCATCATTTTTTTAGAACAAGAAGAAATAACTCAGTAAATGAAACAAAAGAGCATAGTTAGGAAACTAACCAAATCAAATCTTGATAAAAAGGGAGTCAATAAAATTGATAAAAATTCTCAGCGAATCAAAAGAGTGAGTTATGGGTTGACATGAATGCGTAAATCAAGAAATGGTATGTTAAGCTCAATGTAACACCCTTAACCTGTACCCGTCGCCGAAACAAGGTTTGGGAGCATTACCAGAACATTCAAAACATTTTTCTATTAAACTACGTGAATTTACTGTTCATTCACCGAGATCATCCATAGTGTCCCTTGATCGGGCCCTTGAGGCCCAATATGAGCATTAGAATTGAATCGGGACTTAATCAAAACCTTTAAGAATTTTTCGCAAAATTACAAAATTTTTCTAAGGTGTAGGACTCACACGCCCGTGTGGTCCAAGGGACACGCTTGTGTGACCCTGGAACATGCCTGTGTTATAGGCCGTGTTCGATTTAGGTTGCTTTTTGACTTGCGCCACACGGCCATGCCACACGCCTGTGTGCTAGGCCGTATGGTTAATTAAATTAATTTGAATTAGGTGCAAGTTTCACACGGCCAAGACACACGCACGTGTTCTAGGTCGTGTGGCACACACGCTCTGAGACACACGCCCGTGTCTCTACCCGTATGCTCAATTCTGAGCATTCTCTTTCTCAAAATTTAGGTGCAAGGGACACACGGCCTAACTACATGCCTGTGTTACCAGGCTGTGTGTCACATACGGTCTAGACACACGCCCGTCTAGACAAAATAAAGTGATTTCTAGCTTTATTTCTCACCCCAAATTTCACCCAAGACCTGCACTTGAAACACACATCCAATACCAACCAATTCAAGCATTCAAATTAGGCAATCCACATCATTTAATAAGGCATATAACTACATGCATAAGTGTTTATAGACTTACCTTGGAACAACTTAGGCATTCAAAACATTGATTACACATCCTTAACATAACACATTTATATGAATATATCATAATGATCTACTTAGTCATACGAAAATGAACCATTGCTAGCCATTCCAATGGCTAGGTTACAAAATAACATTTCAAGCCACTATTGACCAAATTGTCCTATACATGCCATTATACCAAAATGATTTTTACTAAGTATACCCAAAATGATTAGTTGATGGTGTGACGATGCTCCAATGATCTTCCAACCTTCACGAGCTTCCGAGCACTATAAAACAAGGGAAAAATAAACGGAGTAAGCATTACATGCTTAGTAAGTTCGTATAACAGAAACTAAACTTACCAATCTTGCTTATTAAGAACTAGGCATACAATGTTATGTTTCCATCCATTTGGCTAATTGCCTAATCACATACATTCAATCAAACATGTTAGTCACCAAAATCTTCATATCAATCAAGTAGCATAGATGAGCTCATCAAGCATCAGACAATATTCTTTCAAGTCATTATCATATAATCTCAAGATTTTCATGCCATGTTAAGAGTTTTATGTCTTTCGAATCATTGAATTTCGATGGATGCTTAAGTAGTACACTCGAAGTGCACGATTCAATAATCCATCAATTTCCTATTCAAAGGTACCCAATAGGGCACTTAACCAAGAAACACTCTCTCAAGCCACATATCATTTATATAACATAAGCTCAGAGGAGCTCGATTAAGATTACCAGTCCAGGCTAAACCCTAATCATAACGTATGCTCGAGAGGTATTATATCGGGATTACCCGTCCGGCTAAATCCTTTCTATAACAAGGTCAATGGGATTACTCGTTCGAGATTAATCCCGTCCACAACAAATGCAGGACTTTATTAATTTCGAGTAAGCTCATATAATCATTGTGATCTAATATTCAATCGAGACTTAACCCTTTTTCACATTTTAAGCATATGTCAATTTTCCATTGTAGCATACAAGTAAGCACATTAACATAAATCACATCTCATACAACACAACATTCAATTAACATAATTACATGTCCGATTAAGTTACACGACCTTACCTCGACACTTGTTCGCGTTAGAAATCTACTAATCTGAAACCTTTTCTTTTCCTCGATCTAACCTCGTATTAGTGTTGTTCGGATCTATATAAATGAATTTAACCATAAATTTCATACATTTCATATTTAAATGGACTCAATTTATGTCCTAGGTAAAATTATAATTTTGCCCCTAACTTTTCCATAAATTTTGATTTTGTCCCTAGGCTCGAAAAATGAAACTCATGCAAATTACTCCCTATTCCAAGCCTAGCCAAAGCCCCATTACAAATTTTCCAGCACGTGTATTCATAAAATTTCATAATTTTTTCTTATATTTCACAAGTTTACATTTTAGTCCCTAAATCATGTTTTCATCAAAAATCACTTTGAAATAGTTGTTTATCTATCAATAATCTTTTATTTTCTATCATAAATTTCTAATTTCTAGCATAATACATCCATGACCCATTTTCATTCCTTGATAAATTTTCAAATTAATCCCTCAAATAGAGAGATTAAGCTATCCCGGTTTAAAAAATACTAAAATTATTAAAAACGGGACAAAAAAACTTACTCAATTAGGCCTTGAAGGTTTATTCTCTCTCTCCTAGGGTTTCCATGTGTTTTTAGGTTGAAGATGACAATAATAAGATGATATTTTTGTTTATCATTGATGTGTCTCTAACTAACTATGATCACAATAAAGCCAAACACATATATCGTTTAATAGTATAGTTATGGTAAGACTGGAAATATCGTATCCACAAGGACCAAGAGTACTAGTAATTACTATCTTCTTATTATCTAGCATAAAAATTGGAGTGATTTTTTTTAAACTAAAATTAATTAAAAGCACGACAGAGAATGAATTGGGAGAATACTTTTAGACAACTATATGAGAGAGGCAATACCCAAGGAAGAATCCATCTAGACTTCACTTATTACTTTTGATTCATACGATTTATTCAATTGACTTAATTCGTAGAAATCCCTGATTTATGTTAATATCTCTTTCAAGACTAAAAAAAAACTGACTCTAGGTTGATTAATTGAAATCTCTTTCTAATTAAAATCCCTATTGCCGCATTAACTCGATCTATGGATTCCCTTATTAGATTTGACTTTAATCCGACAGATTTACGTCATTCTATATCTAGGATTGCATTCAACTCCGCTTAATTGTGTTGATCTACTCTTAAAAAGTGACCTTTCCTCCTCTGAATAAGTATATTCGACTTGAGTCAATAACCTGAATTATTAAAACAAGAATAAGAACTCACAATTAAGGATATGAACAAGTATTTATCTTATAAATCAAATAGTAATAAGATCTGTCTTAGGTTTCATCCCCTTAGGTATTTAAGGGATTTAGTTCATACTGATAGAGGAAAACATATTAAACTAAAAAACATAAGAAAACCTAAAAACTTCAAGAGAAATTGATAGGAGATCTTCAGTCTTGATGGAGATCCTTCTTCCAAGCTACTTCCGATGGCTGTCTTTGAGTATTTTCTGCTTTCTACTCTGTGTGCCTCCTTAGGTCCTCCCCTAGGGTGTTTATTTAGGCTTTGGAACACCTCTCTTGGCCCACAAGTGGTCTTTTCCGAATAGAATTAGACTTGGGTTCGACAGGGACACGCCCGTGTTACACTTCCGTGTGTGATGGCTTAAGCCGTGCTGTATTCTGCTCATCACACACGGCCGTGTGGTTTGCCGATGTGCTATAGTCCAGGCCATTTTGATTCTGTTCATAACACATGACCGTGTGGTCTGCCCGTGGGCGAAAGTCCAAGCCGTGTTAATTTCTGAGGTAGGCCCATTTTATCCCTTTTTGGCCTGTTTCTCATTCCTTTCGACTCCCTAAGCTCTCCTGAGTGTAAAACATGAAATTAAAGGATTAGGAGCATCGAATTCATCAAATCTAATGAAAATTCATCCAAAAATAAGTCAAACATGAGGTCAAAATATGTATAAATTAAATATCCCCACACTTAAGCATTTGCTTGTCCTCAAGCAAAATCCTCAACTTACAATTAAAATTAAACTTCCTTAATTCATAATTCTCATCAATAATGTTGTATCATAATTCAGAGATAATTCATACAATGATAATTTAACTAAAAGAGTCCTAGAGATTCAAACAAACTAAGTCACAAATTTTTATAGCACAAACACATAGGTGTTTCCCCTTACCTAAATAATCACTTTTAATTCAAAACCGACAAGAATTGACATCCTCACTAAAGATTCACTCAAATCACTCAAAGTGTTTAAGGTTCAAGATTAAGCACTCAAAAGTCAAACATGAAAAGTTATTACCACAAGCTTGCATGAAAATTAAATCTCCACCACTATAAAATGAGATGATACACCAATCAAAAGGTCTTTAAAAAGGGTTGTAATGGGGCTTGGGTTGAAGATGTGGATAAAGGCTGAAAAAGAAGGTTAAAATCGAGATTGAATTGACAATTTACCTAACTAGAAAAATAAACTAATACTGAATAATTACATCAATTGAAAACTTATCAATAATAACACGAACTTCTTCTCAAAATGTGAAATTAACTGCTTAAGCTCAAATAAAGTAGAACTAATATTTCCACTTTTTTCTTAAGAATAAGAACAAGTTATAAGATGAATTTAACAACTGAAATAAAGAAAATAGTTTGTCAACTGATCAAATCAAATCTCGACAAAAAGGGGAATCAATAAAGTAGGAGAAACAAAAATTTGGTTTTGGGTTAATATTAATGGGTGAGTCAAGACACGGTTTATTAGGCTCAATGGGTTCACTATGGGTCAATTATGAAGGTAGGATTTTAATGGAATAAGTGGGTTAAAAACCTAGTGCCTTTATCATCTCAGTATATCAAATCAAAATTGTGGTCTCGATATGCATAATCGAAGCAAGTTCTAGAATAACAAATCAATATTGACACACTCATAACCAATAAAGTGAGCAAGAAAAATATATGCTCTAAAAGGCTCAAAGTCTCACAAAATTTATGATTTTGATGTCATCCTTGCAAATTTCAAACATTAAAGTAATATTTAAATTTAGGGAAACAACCTAATAAATTTTTAATTCTGAAAAGAGACTTATCATGCTTGATTCTCTAATGTCTTAATCTAAAACTTATCAATAAAAATCATAAGACTTATCATGCTTGATTCTCTAATGTCTTAATCTAAAACATATCAATAAAAATCATAAGTCAATAGAAGATTCATTCTAATAGTAATATGAGAAAATTTACTTAAGAACAAGACATAATTCAGGGTTTTTCTAATAATACTATAATTGACCTCCCCACACTTAAGATGTACATTGTCCTCAATGTACAAAGATAAATAATGACAATATAGTACGAATATCATAAGATAGGGAGAGAAGTGAAACTTCCTAAATTTTGGATGGAATCCATGAAAAGAAACCTGATAAATTTGGGCAGAGGTGAACGTGGGGGAGGAAACTCCGGAAGCACCTCGAACCTTTTAAAATCGAATCAATGAAGCAGTCGGCATGAACTTATGGTACCCTAAGCTAAATCTAAATGGCATGAAGAATAAGAAAAAAATAAAAATAAAAATAAATAATGGAAAATAGATATGAATTCAAAAAAAAATAAAGGGGAGAAAGAGTAACCAACGGTGGCAAGGATGGTGGTTGGTGTGGTGGCGGTGTAAAGAAGGAATAATGGAAATGGGAAAAGGAAAAAGAAGGAAGAAAGACAATGGGAAAAGAAAAAGGGAAAAAGAGAGGTTTCGGGTTGGAGAAGAAGGGAGGAAAGAAGGAGGTGGAGGAGAAGAGCGGTGGTCGAAAAGGGGTGTGGTGGCTAGGGTTTGGGGGAAAAAGATTTGGGGAAGAAAGTGAACAAAAGAAAGGGGTTTAAATAGAGATTGGGACACATGGTCGCGGCCCACGCCTGTGTGCCAGGGCATGTGATAAACCATAATATGAACATATTTTAATCCCACATTTAGCATGTTTTTGGATGATTTATCCCTTCAATTACGGAAATAGGTGCTCCTAATCCCTTGTTTTCATGTTTTATACTCAGGAAAGCATCGAAGGATGAAAAAAATGAGAAACAGGCCAAAACAGAAAAAAAATGGGCCAAGTACAAATTGCACATGGCCTGTCCCTCGAAATACACGATCGTGCCTCTTTTACAGATCGACCACGGCCTGGCCTCGACTTACACGGGCGTGTGCCATGGACGTGTCCCTACTGCAGCAAAGAAGAGTTTCATTCGAAATAGGGTATTTAGAGGAAAAGAAAGCCATTCCAAAAGCTTATATAAACACCCTAGAAGCCAACCTTAAAGGCAGCATTTAGCAGGGCGTTCAGTTAGGCCAAAAAGCCAAGCTAGAGGGGCCGAATTGTGGGATTCACTCGAAGAAAGCCAATTGATCCATCTCAAGAAGCCAGAATCATACTCAAGACTAATGATCTCTCCTTCAATTTCTTCAGGGGTTTTAGGGTTTTCTTATGTTTTGTTTTATATTTTCTTCTGAGATGTTTTCTTTTATACTTATGAACTAAACCCTCAGATACCTGAGGAGGATGAAACCTAAGACGAATCTTGTTATTGTTTTCTGAGTTGTATGATAAATACTTGATTTGTTCTTAACTATGTGTTATTAAATCTTGTTTTGGTATTCCAGGATATTGATTCAAGTACTGATGTGCTTAGGTGGTGGAGCAAAAGTCCCTGCCTAAGAGTAGATCTAGCATAGTTAAGCGAAGTTGAACGCAACCCTAGAAATAGGATTATGTAAATCTGCCGGATTAGGGTCAAACCTAATATGGGAGTCCATAGATCAAGTTAATGAAATTCCAGGGGTTTTAATTAGAAAGAAATTTCAATTAATCAACCTAAGATTAGAAGTTAGTAGCCTCGAAAGAGGTATTAATATAAATTAAGGAATCCTACGGATTAAGTCAAGTTAATAAATCGTCTGGTTCAGAGTTAGATAACAAGTGAAGTCTAAGTTGATTCTTCCTCGGGTATTGTCTTAATCGCTTGGTTTTTCCCACAAGTATTTCCCCAATTCAATCTCTTTGTCTTTGTATCTTTAGCTTAGTAGTTAGTTAAATTTAGATTAGATAAAAAATTCCCTTAATTCTTAGGCTAAATAATAGAAAGAAAGTTAGTATTAGTACTCTTGGTTCTTTGGGTTCGACAATCCGATTTTGCCATTAAACTATACTATTGTTCGATAGGTGCGCTTGCCTCCATCGTTGTCTTAGTTAGTTTCCAGGTTCAATCATTCTCTTTATAAATTTTTAAGACTCTGACACGCGATCAAGTTTTTAGCGCCGTTGCCGGGGAACTGAAATATTAAGAAAGCTCAATTTTTATTACTTTAGCCATATTTTATTTTTTTTATTTTTGCTATTAAATTTTAATTTTTCTTTTCTAATTTTCTTTCTTTTTCTCTTTTCCTAACAGGTACCTCTAGTTTATGACTAGAAGGAACCCGACGGGACCCCTGATTTACGATAGTGATATCGAAGGAACGATTTGCAGAAATCGTAGAGAAATAAGGCGAAGCCTACAATACATACAAGAAGAGCAAGAGAATGAAATAAATAGGAACGAAGAGATGGCTGAAAATAATCCGCTACCTCCAGAGACGACCGAACATCATGCTTCTCGAACTATGTATGATAATGCTAAACCTAATTTAATAGGAACTGAGTCAAGTATTGTTAGACCTGCTATTGCTGCTAATAATTTTGAACTGAAACCTAATAGGATACAAATGATACAACAATTTGTTCAGTTTGATGGTTTGCAGGATGAAGATCCAAACAATCACTTGGCAAACTTTCTAGAATTTTGCGATACTTTCAAAATAAATGGCGTTTCTGATGATGGCATCAGTCTTCGGTTATTCCCCTTTTCTTTGAAGAATAAAGCCAAATAGTGGTTGCATTCTCTTCCACGAGGATCAATCACTACATGGGAATAAATGACTGAAAATTTTTTGTTAAAATATTTTTCGCCGGCCAAAATGACCAAATTAAGGAATGATATCTCTTATTTTGTGCAGATGGATTTAGAAACATTATACGATGCATGGGAGAAATACAAAGATCTATTGAGAAGGTGTCTACATTATGGATTAAGCTTGTAGCTACAGGTCCAAACTTTTTACAACAGTGTGAACCCCTCAACCCGGTAGTTAATTGACTCAGCAGCCAGCGGAACCCTGAATAATAAAACTCCTAAAGCGGCCTATGAGTTTATAGAGATGTCACTGAACAAATATCAGTGGCAAGTTACAAGGACAATGCAGACAAAAACAGCCGGAGTTTTCAACCTCGAGCAGTCACCATAATATCAAACCACGTAGAGATGTTAAATAAAAAGATTGATGGTCTATGTGGTTCTTTACAGGTACATTCAGTTGTGCAGTACAATGCGAATGGAGGATGGATGAACAATATAGAATATCAGCCTTACAACCCGAGTGCAAAAAATGAATAATTTCACTACATGGGTAACAATTTAAGACCTCAAAATAACCCTTCTAGTAATACTTACAATTCAGGCTGGAGATACCATCCCAATCAAAGACAAAAACCCTACCCACAGGAAAAGAAGCCAAACCTTGAAGAGATGTTAATAAAATTTATAGAGATGTCAGAAACCAGTTTCCAAAATACTGAAACGATATTGAATAAACAACAAACATCAATTTAAGAGCTTAAGGATCAATTTGGACAACTAACTAAGTTAGTCTCTAAAAGGCGACCTGGAAATTTAACTAGAAAAAAAAAAGAATGTGAAGGCAGTTACACTTAGGAGTGGAAAGGAGTTAGTTGAAACTAAGAAGAAGATACCACACAAAATTGATAAGGCAAAGGCGGAGGAAGCAAATGAGAGTGTAATTCCAGTAAGTGAAGAAATTAAACCACTAATCCCATATCCAGCAAAGTTGAAGAAAGACGGCTTAGACGTACAATACGGTAAATTTCTTGAACTTTTTAAACAACTACATATCAACTTACCTTTTGTGGAAGCTATTTCGCAGATGCCGACATACGCAAAATTTCTAAAAGAGCTTCTAACAAATAAAAGAAAATTCGAAGAAATATCAACAGTGGAACTTAATGAAGAATGTATAGCCATCCTCCAAAACAAGCTACCAACCAAATTGAAAGATCTAGGAAGTTTCATTATTCCCTGTTTAATTGGTTGTTTAAACATAAAGAAAGCATTAGCTGACCTAGGTACCAGTATTAATTTAATACCTTATAAAATGTTTAAGCAACTTGGTCTCGGGGAACCTAAACCCACTAGGATGAGTATTCAGTTAGCTGACAGATTTGTTAAATATCCTAGGGAAATTATCGAAGATATTCTGGTAAAAGTTGATAAATTTATATTCCTTGTTGATTTTGTTGTGCTTGACATGGATGAGAACGTTGAGGTGCCTTTAATTTTGGGACACCATTTTTTAGCTACTGCTAGGGCTGTTATTGATGTAGGAGATGGTAAACTCATACTAAGGGTAGGCGACGAGGAAATTATTTTTCAAATTTACGATGCTATGCGATATTCTAGAGAACAAGATGATTCCTGTTATTTTATTGATGCCATTGATCATTCTATTCAAGATTCTTTGCAGGAAATCATACATAACGACATGATGGAACTGTGTCTTACTCAAGATGAGGGGGTAGAAGATGATACCGATGAATTGGATTATAATACATTTCCCTCTAGACAAACAAAAGAAGAGATCATTGAAATTAATGACGAACTAAAACAAAAACCCTCTATTGATGAGCCACCCAAATTAGAATTAAAGCAACTGCCAAAACACTTAGAATATGCATTCCTCGGGGATAAATCTACGCTACAAGTAATTATCTCTTCAGAACTGGAACCAAAAGAGAAAGACAAGTTGCTACAGGTACTAAGGGAACATAAAAGAGCTATAGCTTGGAAAATTTCTAACATTAAAGGAATAAGCCCATCATTTTGCACCCACAAAATTCTAATGGAAGAGGAGTATAAACCATGTGTGCAACCTCAAAGATAATTGAATCCCAACGTGAAAGAATTGTTAAAGATGAGGTAATTAAACTTCTAGATGCTGGAATAATTTATCCTATTTTTGACAGTACTTGGGTAAGTGCAGTGCAGGTCGTCCCAAAGAAAAGAGGCATGACTGTTGTAGCAAACAAAAAGAATGAATTGATTCCTACAAGAATAGTCACAGGCTGGAGAGTCTGTATTGACTATAGGAAGTTGAACAACGTGACCAGAAAATATCACTCCCTTTGTCCTTTGTTGATCAGATGTTAGAAAGATTATCCGTGCATATGTACTACTGCTTCTTGGACGGGCTTTCCGGCTACTTCCAAATTCTAATAGTGCCTGAGGATCAAGAGAAGACTACATTTACATGTCTATACGGTACGTTTTCTTATCGTAGAATGCCTTTTGGATTATGTAATGCTCCTGCTAATTTTTAGCGCTGCATGCTTGCCATCTTTGATGAACTTGTGGAAGACACTATGGAGGTATTTATGGACGAATTTTCGGTATTTGGTAACTCTTTCCATCTCTGCCTTAATAATCTAAAATGAGTTCTAATGAAATGTGAGGAAACGGACCTTGTTTTAAATTGGGAAAAGTGTCACTTTATGGTTCGAGAGGGGATCGTATTAGGACATAAAATTTCTAGTAAAGGGATTGAGGTAGATAAATCAAAGGTTGAAACCATAGAAAAATTACCTCCTCCTAGTTTAGTTAAGGCTATTAGAAGCTTTTTAGGGCATGCTGGATTTTATAGAAGATTCATTAAAGATTTCTCTAAAATAGCTAAACCTTTAACGAAATTACTAGAAAAAGATGTACCTTTCAATTTTGATCAGGAATGTTTAGACGCATTCAATATCCTCAAAGATAAATTAATAAATGCTCCAATTATAATTGCACCTGATTGGAACTTACGCTTTGAACTAATGTGTGATGCGAGTGATTGTGCAGTAGGTGTAGTTTTGAGACAACGAAGAGACAAGCACTTTCAGCCAATTTATTACGCTAGCAAGAAATTAACAGCAGCACAAGAAAACTACACCACCACAGAAAAAGAATTGCTAGCCATGGTTTTTGCATTTGATAAATTTAGACAATATTTGATACTATCTAAAGTTGTCATTTACACTGACCATTCAGCTCTTCGCTATCTTTTGACTAAATCTAATGCAAAATCTTGACTTATAAGATGGATTCTACTCTTACAGGAATTTGATTTAGAAATTCAGGATAAGAAAGGAGCTGAAAATCTTGCAGCAGATCATCTTTCTAGGCTTGAAAACCCTGCATATCAAAGAACTTGACGAGAGTGAGATAAACGACTTGTTTCTTGAAGAACAACTCTTTTCTATTACCGACTCTAAGGTACCTTGGTTTGCAGATATTGCAAATTACCTAGCTGCTAACATCTTACCAAAAAAGGTTAACACATCATCAAAAGAAGCGATTCTTTGCTGATGCGAAAAACTATTTTTGGGAATATCCTTTTCTTTTCCGTATATGTACAGATAAAGTAATTCAGAGATGTGTTACAAAAGTAGAAGCAAGCAAAATCCTAGAACATTATCATTCAGGACCTTCAGGAGGACATTACAGCGGGATTAAGACAGCACACAAAACACTCGAATCAGGTTTTTATTGGCCAACTCTATTTAAAGATGCCAACAGGTATGTTGCTTCATGTGATAAATGCCAGAGAAGGTAATATCTCTAAACGCGATGAAATGCCTCAAACCTATATACTCTCATATGAAATATTTGATGTATGGGGTATTGATTTTATGGGTCCATTGCCTAGTTCATTTGAAAATAAATACATCTTAGTAGCAGTAAATTATGTGTCAAAATGGGTGGAAGCCCAAGCTTTACCTACGAACGATGCTAGAGTAGTAGTAAGGTTTCTGAAGAAACTCTTCTCTCGATTTGGAACACCCAGAGCAATTATTAGTTATAGGGGTACTCACTTTTGTAATACTCAATTTGATAGAGTCTTAAAGAAATATGGAGTACACCACAGGACAGCTACCCCTTATCATCATCAAACCAGCGGACAAGTGGAGGTAGCAAATCGAGAACTTAAGTGTATTTTAGAGAAAATAGTAGAATCAAACAGGAAAGATTGGGCTTTAAAAGTAGACGATGCTTTATGGGCCTATAGAACAGCATTTAAAACTCCCATATGAATATTCCCATACAAACTTGTTTATGGAAAAAGCTGTCATCTACCATTTGAGTTAGAGCACAAAGCTTTTTGGGCTATAAAATTCTTAAATTATGATATTAAAACCGCAGGTGAGAAGAGGATGATGTAGTTGAACAAGCTTGATGAATGGCGAGCTAATTTCTATGAGAACTCACGATTATATAAGGAGGCAACAAAGCGACGTCATGATGCTCGTTTAAAGCAATCAAAGCAATTTGAAGTAGCAGACTTAGTCCTATTGTACAATTCAAGGTTAAAATTGTTCCCTGGAAAGCTGAAATCGAGATGGTTAGGTCCATTCATAATCAAAACTATTTTCCCCTGCGACACAATAGAGGTAACTCATCCAAATTATGGCACATTCAAGGTAAATGGTCAGCAACTGAAAATTTATAATGGTGAAGGCTTTAGGGATATAAGAGAGGAGCTTAAGCTCTGTGAACCTTCATTTAGAAATGAAAATAGGGAAAGTCTAGCTTAAGACTTTAAATGAGCGCTTCTCGGGAGGCAACCCGGGCACTAACTTTACTAATATTATATTCTCAATTTCTAGCACCTAACTACAAACTAACCGATTCAGAAAAGCGCATGTTTCCCTACCACACGGCCTTGAACACGGG
Source organism: Gossypium rotundifolium (assembly GCA_025506655.1). Classification (NCBI taxonomy): domain Eukaryota; kingdom Viridiplantae; phylum Streptophyta; class Magnoliopsida; order Malvales; family Malvaceae; genus Gossypium; species Gossypium rotundifolium. Next base: position 14,489,017 of record CP106723.1, on the reverse strand, counting down.
TGTGGCCGTGGCCATATGGATACCACGAACAGGTACATGGGCGTGGCAAAGATGATGTAGAAACAAGACAATAATTTTTTCCCAAGCCACGGGTTTCGACTAAATGGCACGGCGGGCGACTTAACTATGGTCTAAATTGCCTAAAGACTACGGGCTGAGATAAATTCACCCACCCGTGTACTACGATCATGGCCATTACTGATTAATTGACACGGGTGTGAGACACGCCCGTGCCTCCAAACCGTGGTCGATTTTGAGTAAACGACACAGGAGTTTGACATGCCCGTGCCTCAAAGTCATGGACGACATTGACTTACGGACACGGGCATAGGACCATTGACATGGGCGTGGGAGAAATGAACAAAGCTAGGCACGCCCACGCGACACGGGCATGGGATACATCACAAACGCACCTAAAATTGAAATTTGCGAAAAACACGGGCTGAATAAAGGGAACACGGGCGTGGCCCCTGACCGTGTTCCCCACCCTCTATTTAAAGCAACGAACGGCCGTACCCCCCAAAAAAATTTCCCAACCCTAACCGTTTCTCTCCAAAATCACAACCCCATTCCACCACCAAAAAAACCTCTCCCTCCTTGACTTTCCCCATCCCTTACCTCTTTCTCCCTTTCATATACACATAGAAAAACAGGCCACGCCCGTGCCGACGGCATACATGCCTATACAAAAATGCGACACAGCTTTGTTCCCCTATTTATTTACAGCATACGTTCGTGCAGCACCCTTCAACGCCCATGCTCCGACCAACCGCGCTGCTTCTCTCCAAAAACTCCACATGTCACCTCTCCTTTTTTCATTTTCCTCCATTAAACTATTTTATCACTAGAATTTTATTTAGTTTTTAGTTAGCTCATTCTTATTGCTTAACATTAGTTATATTCATTGTTAAATTGAGTTATTCATTTAGTCCTTGTTTAAATAAAAGCGATTAGTATTTATGCAAAATATTAGTTTAGTCTTATCGTGATTTTTGTCCTTGTTACTTTGATATTGTTGAGTTCTTAAATGTTATACAATATGGTTGGAAATGATACTTGAATAGGTGAATATCTGTTATTTCAAGTCCACAATGTCATCATCTTGAGGCAAGAAAATCGCGGTCCCTAATTCTAAAAAACAAAAGGGACCCGGTTCGTCACCGGCCAGCGCATCCGCCGAAGTGCGCCACCTGTTCTTACAATTTCCTCCAGGACCCTAGGAGGACCTTTATAAAATACTTCGCACATGACCCCTCGACACAGGGAGATGTATTGATTGGGCCGCTTTGGAGTAAGTCTGGTTAGCCGACGACGTACGGGCTCTCCTAACCATCGATCTATGGGACCAATTCTTTACTATCATTGAGCCCACATATCTAGAGTTCACTTTGGAACTCTGTTTCACATTCCACCTTCAGACGGTGATGACAAACCACGATGACCCTAGCATGATCCAATTCCGTCTTGGAGGCATTGTACGAGAACTGAATGTATCGCAATTCGGGGCCGTGTTGGGACTCTATACCAACGAATTTATGGAGAAACATGATCTTTCAGACCTCCATCACCACGTCCATAACTCTCCGCTAAAATGTTGGTACAATATAACCCCCAACTCAGACAATAATGACCCTAGTCACTCCAAAGCGACAGCTCTCACCCCATCCTTGTGATACTTACACGCCATTTTAGCTTACACCTTGACAAGAAGGCGAGAGAGCACCGGCGTCGTTAACATACATGACGCCTACTTCCTATGGTGCATGGAAAATGAACACGTTTTTGACCTATCATATTTCATAGCTCGTTCCATTCAACATCAAACGAAGCAACATAGGAGAGGGTTCATATCTATGGGTCCATACATCACACGCTTGGCTCGATATTTCGGGCTCCTCAACACCGCCGCTCAGATCTCCTCACTCACACTGATAGGTCAGATGTCCCCACAGGGCATCCAGACGATGCTACACATGAGGATGATCCAATGTCGACGTGGGACCGATCCTCCCTAATATCGGCTAACACCTACCATCGAAGAGGAGGATCTTGAGGACATTACTGACAATGTCCCACACCCATATGAGGAACCACAACCGAGCCATCGACCAGTTCATGCGGCTACTTCACTTTCAGACATCTCTGCATGTCTCACTCAGTTCGAGCATTACTGTACTCAGCAATTCAATGACACCACTCAACGATTTGATGGCATTGAGGCGACTCTTCAGTAGATTTGTCATCACTTTCACATATCACCGCTGCCCCCACCTACAAACCCAGCCGATGATGAGGACCTTTGAGGCCTTTTTAATTTTCAATATTTATTTTTTATTTTAATATTTTTATTTCGTTTTCATTTTTTTAATTAATTAAGATTTTTACTCATTTTGTTTAAAACTCTTATTAGTATTGATTCCTTTTATAACTAGCTGTCTAACCCTCGAGAATCTCTAACAACATCCATTAAATAGTACTCCCTAAAAATTTAACTGATGACTTCGTAGTTTAAAGGTTCAATGTGCCACTTCGAGAATGGAAAACATCACTAGGAGTATGCACCACCATACTCACTTATGTTTAAGTCTTCATCATTAATCATCCTCCAAGGATCTCATCCAAAAATTCAGGAAAGTTTCACTTCTCTCCCTAACTTATGATTATTCATATTATATGATTATTATATTTCTTTGTACATTGAGGGCAATGTACATCTTAAGTGTGGGGGGATGAATATTATTTAGAAAAAGTGCCTAACTTTTTGCATTATTCTCAAATCCCTAAATTATATCTTGTCTTAATTAATCTTCTTATATCACTAATTAGAATGAAATTCCTGTTGATTTATGATTTTTATTGATATATTTTAGATTAAGTCATAGTCAATTGTGCATTGATAATTTAAACTTTAAGATACTAGAGAATCAAACATGATGAGTCTATTTTCAAAAATTAAAATTTTGTTAGGTTGTCTACCTGAATTTAATTATTACCTTGAAGTTTGAAATTGATAAGGTTGTCATCAAAAACCCATAATTTTTGTGAGATTTTTAACCTTTTAGAGCATACATTCTTTTCGTGCTCACTTTATTGATTATGAGTGTGTCAACATTGATTTTGTTATTCTAGAACTTGCTTCAATTATATATGTCGAGACCACATCATTGATTTGATATACTGAGATGATAAAGGCACCTAGGATTTAACCCACCTACTCTACCAAAAGCCTACCTTCACAATTAACCCATAGTGAACCCCGTTGATCCCAACAACCCTTTTTTATTTCACCCACTAATATTAACCCAAAACCCATCTTGTATTAGTTATCACCATTCCTTTTGACTACCCTTCTGTCGAGACTTGATTTGATCAGTTGCCTAATTATTTTATTTTCAGTTGTTGAAATTTTCTCATATTATGTATTTATCTGATGTGTTCTTAAAAAAAAAACAAAGTATATTCATTATTAGTTCTAAAATTAAGTGAGCTTATACATTTAAATTCAACATCTTGAAGAAAAAAAGCTCGTATTATTAGTTTCAAGTTATCAATTTATGTAATTATTTAGGATTAGTTCAATTTTTTTTAGTTAGGTAACTTGTCAATTCAATATCGATATTAACCCTTTAATTTAGCCTTTATCCACATCTTTAACCTAAGCCCCGTTACAACCCTCTTAAAAACCTTTTGATTTGTGTATCATCTCATTTTATAGTGGTAGAGATTTGATTTTCAGGCAAGCCTATGGGATTGACTTTTCATGTTTGACTGATGAGTGCTTTATTTTGAACCTTAAACACTTTGAGTGATTTGAGGGAATCTTTAGTGAGGATGTCAACTCTTGTCGATTTTGAATTAAAGGTGATTATTTAGATAAGGGGAAACACGTATATTTTTCGTGCTAAAAACTGTGACTTTAATTGTTTGAATCTTTAGGACTCTTTGAGTTAAATTATCCATGTATAAATTATCTATGAATTATGACGAAACACTATTGATGAATATTATGAATTGAGGAAGTTCGTTTTAATTGTGAGTTTAGAATTTTGCTTGAGGACAAGAAAAAGCTTAAGTGTGGGGGCATTTGATAAACCATAATATGAACATATTTTAATCCCACATTTAGTATGTTTTGGATGATTTATCCCTTCAATTATGGAAATAAGTGCTCCTAATCCCTTGTTTTCATGTTTTATACTCAGGAAAGCACCGGAGGATGAAAAGAATGAGAAACGGGTCAAAAACAGAGAAAATGGGTCAAGTAAAAATTACACACAGCCTGTCCCCCGAAATACACGACTGTGCCTCTTCCACAGGTTCGACCACGGCCTGGCCTCGACTTACACGGGCATGTGCCATGGGCGTGTCCCTATCGCAGCAAAGAAGAGTTTCATTCGGAATAAGGTACTTAGAGGCAAAGAAAGCCATTCCAAAAGCGTATATAAACACCCTAGAGGCCAACCTTAAAGGCAGCGTTTAGCAGGGCATTCAGCTAGGCCAAAGAGCCAAGCTAGAGGGGCCGAATTGTGGGATTCACTCGAAGAAAGCCAGTTGATCCATCTCAAGAAGCCTGAATCATACTCAAGATTGAGGATCTCTCCTTCAATTCCTTCAGGGGTTTTAGGGTTTTCTTATGTTTAATTTTATATTTTCTTCTGAGATGTTTTCTTTTATACTTATGAACTAAACCCTTAGATACCTGAGGGGGATGAAACCTAAGACGAATCTTGTTATTTTTTTCTGAACTGTATGATAAATACTTGATTTGTTCTTAACTATGTGTTCTTAATTCTTGTTTTGGTATTCCAGGATATTGATTCAAGTACTAATGTGCTTAGGTGGTGGAGCAAAAGTCCCTGCCTAAGAGTAGATCTAGCATAGTTAAGCAGAGTTGAACGCAACCCTAGAAATAGGATGACGTAAATCTGCCGGATTAAGGTCAAACCTAATATGAGAGTCCATAGATCAAGTTAATGAAATTCTAGGGGTTTTAATTAGAAAGAAATTTCAATTAATCAACCTAAGGTTAGAAGCTAGTAGCCTCGAAAGAGGTATTAATATAAATTAGGGAATCCTACGGATCAAGTCAAGTTAAAAAATCACCTGGTTCAGAGTTAGATAACAAATGAAGTCTAGGTGGATTCTTCCTCAGGTATTGTCTTAATCACTTGGTTTTTCCCACAAGTATTTCCCCAATTCAATCTCTTTGTCTTCGCATCTTTAGCTTAGTAGTTAGTTAAATTTAGATTAGATAAAAAATTCCCTTAATTCTTAGGCTAAATAATAGAAAGAAAGTTAGTATTAGTACTCTTGGTTCCTTTGGGTTCGACAATCCGGTCTTGCCATGAAACTATACTATTGTTCGATAGGTGCGCTTGCCTCCATCGTTGTCTTAGCTAGTTTCCAGGTTCAATCATTGTCTTAGCTAGTTTCCAGGTTCAATCATTCTCTTTATAAATTTTTAAGACTCTGACATGCGATCAAGTTTTTGGCGTCGTTGCCGGGGAACTGAAATATTAAGAAAGCTCAATTTTTATTACTTTAGCCATATTTTATTTTTTTATTTTTGCTATTAAATTTTAATTTTACTTTTCTAATTTTCTTTCTTTTTCTCTTTTCCTAACAGGTACCTCTAGTTTATGACTAGAAGGAACCCGACGGGACCCCTGATTTACGATAGTGATATCGAAGGAATGATTCGCAAAATCGCAGAGAAATAAGGCGAAGCCTACAATACATACAAGAAGAGCAAGAGAATGAAATTAATACGAACGAAGAGATGGTTGAAAATAATCCGCTACCTCCAGAGGCGGCCGAACATCATGCTCCTCGAACTATGTATGATAATGCTAAACCTAATTTAATAGGAACTGAGTCAAGTATTGTTAGACCTGCTATTGCTGCTAATAATTTTGAACTGAAACCTAATATGATACAAATGACACAACAATTTGTTCAGTTTGATGATTTGCAGGATGAAGATCCAAACAATCACTTGGCAAACTTCCTAGAATTTTGCGATACTTTCAAAATAAATGGCATTTCTAATTATGGCATCTTTCTTCGGTTATTCCCCTTTTCTTTGAAGAATAAAGCCAAACAGTGGTTGCATTCTCTTCCACGAGGATCAATCACTACATGGGAACAAATGACCGAAAATTTTTTGTTAAAATATTTTTCGCCGGCCAAAATGACCAAATTAAGAAATGATATCTCTTATTTTATGCAGATGGATTTAGAAACATTATACGATGCATGGGAGAAATACAAAGATCTATTGAGAAGGTGTCTACACCATGGTTACCCTTGTGGCTACAGGTCCAAACTTTTTACAACAGTGTGAACCCCTCAACCCGGCAGTTAATTGACTCAGCAGCCAGCGGAACCCTGAATAATAAAACTCCTAAAGCGGCCTACGAGTTTATAGAGATGTCACTGAACAAATATCAGTGGCAAGTTATGAGGACAATGCTGACAAAAACAGCCGGAGTTTTCAACCTCGAGCAGTCACCATGATATCAAACCAGGTAGAGATGTTAAATAAAAAGATTGATGGTCTATGTGGTTCTTTACAGGTACATTCAGTTATGCAGTACAATGCGAATGGAGGATGGATGAACAATACAGAATATCAGCCTTACAACCCGAGGGCTAAAAACGAATAATTTCACTATATGGGTAACAATTTAAGATCTCAAAATAACCCTTATAGTAATACTTACAATTCAGGCTGGAGATACCATCCCAATCAAAGACAACAACCCTACCCACAGGAAAAGAAGCCAAACCTTGAAGAGATGTTAATAAAATTTATAGAGATGTCAGAAACCAGTTTCCAAAATACTGAAACGATATTGAATAAACAACAAGCATCAATTCAAGAGCTTAAGGATCAATTTGGACAACTAACTAAGTTAGTCTCTGAAAGGCGACCTGGAAATTTAACTAGAAAAAAAGAGCATGTGAAGGCAGTTACACTTAGAAGTGGAAAGGAGTTAGTTGAAACTAAGAAGAAGATACCACACAAAATTGATAAGGCAAAGGCGGAAGAAGCAAATGAGAATGTAATTCTAGTACGTGAAGAAATTAAACCACTAATCCCATATCCAGCAAAGTTGAAGAAAGACAGCTTAGACATACAATGCGGTAAATTTCTTGAACTTTTTAAACAACTACATATCAACTTTTGTGGAAGCTATTTCGCAGATGCCGACATACGCAAAATTTCTAAAAGAGCTTCTAACAAATAAAAGAAAATTTGAAGAAATATCAACAGTGGAACTTAATGAAGAATGTATAGCCATCCTCCAAAACAAGCTACCAACCAAATTGAAAGATCCAGGAAGTTTCACTATTCCCTGTTTAATTGGTTGTTTAAACATAAAGAAAGCATTAGCTCACCTAGGTGCCAGTATTAATTTAATACCTTATAAAATGTTTAAGCAACTTGGTCTCGGGGAACCTAAACTTACTAGGATGAGTATTCAGTTAACTGACAGATCTGTTAAATATCCTAGGGAAATTATCGAAGATATTCTGGTAAAAGTTGATAAATTTATATTCCCTATTGATTTTGTTGTGCTTGACATGGATGAGAACGTTGAGGTGCCTTTAATTTCGGGACGCCTTTTTTTAGCTACTGCTAGGGCTGTTATTGATGTAGGGGATGGTAAACTTGCACTAAGGGTAGGCGACGAGGAAATTATTTTTCAAATTTACGATGCTATGCGATATTCTAGAGAACAAGATGATTCCTGTTATTTTATTGATGCCATTGATCATTCTATTCAAGATTCTTTGCAGGAAATCATACATCACGACACGATGGAACTTTGTCTTTGTTGTGACCCGATAGTCGAGTAACCGAAAAATATATTTTCGGGTCTCCGTTTTCATAAAACTAAAACGTAAATATTTATTAAAAAAATATTTACGAAGCTAGTTGTGTGTCTAATTGGGTTTTATTTAGGTGAATTTGACTTAATTAGAAGTATTTGAGAAAAAGGATTAGATTGAAATAGGTGTGAAGGTTTAATTATAGATTAAAAGAAATTATAAAAGACCAAAATGGCAATTAAGCCATTTTGTATAGTTGAGGCGGTTTATTGTAAAGAAAATCTAAGATTTTTTATGTTTAATATATTTATTATATTATTATATAATAAAGATATTTAAATATATTATATTATATTGTTATTATATATATAATAAAGAGAAAATAAAAGAAAGAAGAACAGAAAAGAAACAGAGTAAAGACGAAACAGAAAAGAAGCAAGGGAAGAAAAAGGAAAAGAAAAAAAAAGGGGGAAATTCAAAGTTTAAAGCTTAAAGTTTAATTTGGTAAGTTAATTTAGTCATTCTCTTTTAATTTTGATGCTTTATAAGTTTTAGAACAAAGCTTTGTTGAATTAAGTTGAAATTCTGGAAATTCTTAGACTTTTGAACATGAGTTATATGGATTAAATTGATGAATTAGGGGTTTAATTGATGGAATATCTAATTAGAAATTGATTTTTAAGAACTAAATTGTGAAAATATTTGGAATTAAAGACTATTACTGAAATTCTGATTCCTAAAGGTTATACAGGAGTTTAAAGTGATAGAATAAAGTGTTAATTGAGAAAAATCAGTCAATTGAGAAGTTAATTGAGCAGGGACGAAATTATCATTTATTAAAAGCTTAGGAGAAAAATGGTAATAAACCGTTTGCACTAAAACAGTTTTGGGAGAGCAGCAGTAGCGTAACTTTGAAAAATAACTAAAATTTGTATAAGTGGAATTAGAAGCTGAGTGAGATATGAAATTAAATCTTATTGAGTCTAGTTTCTCATAGAAGAAACTTTGTAAGCAATAGATATGTAAATCATGAGATATAATGAATTTTGTGAGAAAAGGTCAGAATGAATTTGGGTTCCCCTGTTCTAACTTTATAAAATCATAAAAAATTGGATAAAAATAATTATGGGCTTAAATTTATATTTTTAGAATCCTTAATGAGTATATTTTCAATATAAATAAACGAGAACATCATTGGAATCCTGTATGAAGAGATAATTAATTTTTAGTGAAGAAGGGTCAGAACTGCCAGACAGCAGAACAGGGGTGACTTTAATGAATAAACTGTACTAATTGGATAAGCCAAAAATTCTGGAAATTTTGTGGTATAAATATATGTGAGTCTAGTTTCAGGAAAAATTAATGGTTCTTCATTTAGAGTTCTGTAGCTCTGGAAATAAATAATTTAGTGACTATGACACAAAAGGACAGCTTTGAATAAATTTATGAGTAAAGGATTAAATTGAAATGTGAGCAAAAGTAAGAAAGGATGAATTTATTATATTATACATGTTTATTTTATTAAATAGTACAGAAAGTTTATTTGATTATTTTTAATTATAAAAGTTATATGTTTATATGAAATTGAAGAAAAGAAAAGAAAGGAAAGGATCGAATCAAGGAAAAGGAAAAGAGAAGGTTAAGGAGTGAAGGAAGAATAACATATATCATTTCAACCTATTTGTTGTAAGTACTACAAGAATTTTAAATTATTTTATTTATCTTTTTGAAATATTTATGTGAATTATTTAAATATATGAAATTCAAACTTTAATGCCCAAGTAGACGAAATTTAGAACTACTGAGATATTATTGGCATGCCATTAAGGAACTTTAGCGCGCTCTCTGATTATTAGCACGTTGGTGCTCTCTGATTATTAGCACATTGGTGCTCTCTGATTATTAGCATGTCAGTGCTCTCTGATTACTAGCACATTGGTGCTCTCTATTCACTTATGCATCATAATGCACCTCTGTATTTGTTCCGTATATCCGGTGTGTTCTATAAAGTCTACTTTGGGCTAAGAATGTGAAATGAGAACAAAAAGTGAATCACTGATGTGTTAAGGTACAATTAAACTAGAAGAGATAGAGTCCAACTAGAAGATCTCTTACCTCATCACATCCTCACGAATTTCAAAAGTAGGTAATATATTTTGTATTAAAATGGCATGTACATATACAGTTCAAAGGTGTTCCCATGTGATAGGGACTAAAATGTAGACTCTTGAAATTCTATCCATTTTCAGATACTTGAAGTATTTTCACATATATATGGAATGAATTAATAAACAATAAATATGTTAGCAAAAATGGTTGGTAAGTTCAAATATTATATACAAATGTTTTAATTAAACAGTATTTAGCCATCACTGTTTTGGCACCAAATGTAATAGTCTTATACCGGGTCTACATGATTGAACCGGGTATAGGGGTATTACAATCTTACTCAAGATGAGAGGGTAGATGATAATACCGATGAATTGGATTCTAATATATTTCCCTCTAGACAAACGAAAGAAGAGATCATTGAAATCAATGATGAACTAAAACAAAACCCTCTATTGATGAGCCACCCAAATTAGAATTAAAACAACTGCCAAAACACTTAGAATATGCATTCCTCGGGGATAAATCTATGCTACCAGTAATTATCTCTTCAGAACTGGAACCCAAAGAGAAAGACGAGTTGATACAGGTACTAAGGGAACATAAAAGAGCTATAACTTGGAAAATTTCTGACATTAAAGGAATAAGTCCATCATTTTGCACCCACAAAATTCTAATGGAAGAGGAGTATAAACCATGTGTGCAACCTCAAAGACGATTGAATCCCAATGTGAAAGAAGCTATTAAAGCTGAGGTAATTAAACTTCTAGATGCTGGAATAATTTATCCTGTTTTTTACAGTACTTGGGTAAGTGCTGTGCAGGTCGTCCCAAAGAAAGGAGGCATGACTATTGTAGCAAACGAAAAGAATGAATTGATTCCTACAAGAATAGTCACAGGCTGGAGAGTCTGTATTGACTATAGGAAGTTGAACAACGTGACCAAAAAAGATCACTTCCCTTTGCCCTTTGTTGATCAGATGTTAGAAAGATTATCCGGGCATATGTACTACTGCTTCTTGGACGGGCTTTCCGGCTACTTCCAAATTCCAATAGCGCCTGAGGATCAAGAGAAGACTACATTTACATGTCTATACGGTACATTTTCTTATCGTAGAATGCCTTTTGGATTATGTAATGCTCCTGCTAATTTTTAGCGCTGCATGCTTGCCATCTTTGATAAACTTGTGGAAGACACTATGGAGGTATTTATGGACAAATTTTTGGTATTTGGTAACTCTTTCCATCTTTGCCTTAAGAATCTAAAACGAGTTCTAATGAAATGTGAGGAAATGAACCTTTGGGAAAAGTGTCACTTTATGGTTCGAGAGGGGGTCATATTAGGACATAAAATTTCTAGTAAAGGGATTGAGGTAGATAAATCAAAGGTTGAAACCATAGAAAAATTTCCTCCTCCTAGTTTAGTTAAGGCTATTAGAAGCTTTTTAGGGCATGCTGGGTTTTATAAAAGATTCATTAAAGATTTCTCTAAAATAGCTAAGCCTTTAATGAAATTACTAGAAAAAGATGTACCTTTCAATTTTGATCAAGAATGTTTAGACGCATTCAATATCCTCAAAGATAAATTAATAAATGCTCCAATTATAATTGCACCTGATTGGAACTCACGCTTTGAACTAATGTGTGATGCGAGTGATTGTGCAGTAGGTGTAGTTTTGAGACAACGAAGAGACAAGCACTTTCAGCCAATTTATTATGCTAGCAAGAAATTAACAGTCGCACAAGAAAACTACACCATCACCGAAAAAGAATTGCTAGCCGTGGTTTTTGCATTTGATGAATTTAGACAATATTTGATACTATATAAAGTTGTCGTTTACACTGACCATTCAACTCTTCGCTATCTTTTGACCAAATCTAATGCAAAATCTTGACTTATAAGATGGATTCTACTCTTACAGGAATTTGATTTAGAAATTCAGGATAAGAAAGGAGCTGAAAATCTTGCAGCAGATCATCTTTCTAGGCTTGAAAACCAGCATATCAAAGAACTCGGCGAGAGTGAGATAAACGACTCATTTTTTGAAGAACAACTCTTTTCTATAACCGACTCTAAGGTACCTTGGTTTGCAGATATTGCAAATTACCTAGCTGCTAACATCTTACCAAAAAGGTTAACACATCACCAAAAGAAGTGATTCTTTGATGATGTAAAAACTATTTTTGGGAATATCCTTTTCTTTTCCGTATATGTACAGATAAAGTAATTCGGAGATGTGTTACAAAAGTAGAAGCAAGAAAAATCCTAGAACATTATCATTCAGGACCTTCAGGAGGACATTACAGTGGGATTAAGACAGCACACAAAACACTCGAATCAGGTTTTTATTGGCCAACTCTATTTAAAGATGCCAATAGGTATGTTGCTTCATGTGATAAATGCCAGAGAACAGGTAATATCTCTAAACGCGATGAAATGCCTCAAACCTATATACTCTCATGTGAAATATTTGATGTATGGGGTTTTGATTTTATGGGTCCATTGCCTAGTTCATTTGGAAATAAAGGGGTGCGGTGGCTAAGGTTTGGGGGGGAAAGATTTGGGGAAGAAAGTGAACAAAAGAAAGGGGTTTAAATAGAGATTGGGACACATGGTCGCCGCCCACGCCCGTGTGCCAGGGCGTGTGATAAACCATAATATGAACATATTTTAATCCCACATTTAGCATGTTTTTGGATGATTTATCCCTTCAATTACGGAAATAGGTGCTCCTAATCCCTTGTTTTCATGTTTTATACTCAGGAAAGCATTGGAGGATGAAAACAACGAGAAACGGGACAAAAACGAAAAAAATGGGCCAAGTACAAATTGCACATAGCTTGTCCCCCGAAATACATGACCGTGCCTCTTTCACAGGTTCAACCACGGCTTAGCCTCGACTTACACGGGCATGTGCCATGGGCGTGTCCCTGCTGTAGCAAAGAAGAGTTTCATTCGAAATAGGGTACTTAGAGGAAAAGAAAGCCATTCCAAAAGCCTATATAAACACCCTAGAAGCCAACCTTAAAGGCAGCATTTAGCAGGGTGTTCAGCTAGGCCAAAAAGCCAAGCTAGAGGGGCCGAATTGTGGGATTCACTCGCAGAAAGCCAGTTGATCCATCTCAAGAAGCCAGAATCATACTCAAGACTAATGATCTCTCCTTCAATTTCTTCAGGGGTTTTAGGGTTTTCTTATGTTTTGTTTTATATTTTCTTCTGAGATGTTTTCTTTTATACTTATGAACTAAACCCTCAGATACCTGAGGATGATGAAACCTAAGACGAATCTTATTATTATTTTCTGAGTTGTATGATAAATACTTGATTTGTTCTTAACTATGTGTTCTTAATTCTTATTTTGGTATTCCAGGATATTGATTCAAGTACTGATGTGCTTAGGTGGTGGAGAAAAGTCCCTGCCTAAGAGTAGATCTAGCATAGTTAAGCGGAGTTGAACGCAACCCTAGAAATAACATGACGTAAATCTGTCGAATTTGGGTCAAACCTAATATGGGAGTCCATAGATCAAGTTAATGAAATTCTAGGGGTTTTAATTAGAAAGAAATTTCAATTAATCAACCTAAGGTTAGAAGTTAGTAGCCTCGAAAGAGGTATTAATATAAATTAGGGAATCCTATAGATCAAGTCAAGTTAATAAATCGTCTGGTTCAGAGTTAGATAACAAGTGAAGTCTAGGTGGATTCTTCCTCGGGTATTGTCTTAATCGCTTGGTTTTTCCGAAAAGTATTTCCCCAATTCAATCTCTTTGTCTTTGCATCTTTAGCTTAGTAGTTAGTTAAATTTAGATTAGATAAAAAATTCCTTAATTCTTAGGCTAAATAATAGAAAGAAAGTTAGAATTAGTACTCTTGGTTCCTTTGGGTTCGACAATCCGGTCTTGCCATGAAATTATACTATTGTTCGATAGGTGCGCTTGCCCCATCGTTGTTTTAGTTAGATTCCAGGTTAGATCATTCTCTTTATAAATTTTTAAGACTCTGACACACGATCAGCGTGTTAGGTCACATGGTCGAATCGCACGGCCGTGTGATACTTCGTTCGTTTCTCCCACGCTTGTGTAGAGGTTTCCACGCCCATGTTGATTGCTCAGTAGCGATCACGGCTTATAGGCACGGGCATGTCGCACACCCGTGTCATTTACTCAAGTTCAAGCATAGCTTCTGGGCACGAGCGTGTCGCACGCCCGTTTCATTTACTCAGGGTCTCCCACGGACTTACGGCACGCCCATGTAGATTTCTCTCATCCCGTGGTCTTTGGTCAGTTTCGACCATGGCAGCATTGCACGGCCGTGGCAGTTTATCAAACCCGTGTTTTAGGGAAACTTTTGTCATGTTTCCACACGGTCTCCACCACACCGATGTACCTACTCGTGGTGCCCACACGGTCACAACCGCGCCTGTGCGCAAGGCCGTGTGGGTAGGGAAACCTGCGCCTATTGATTTGGTTAGTTTTTAGTTAGATGCTAAAAATCGAAAATGTGGACATTTGAGAGGTTAGTGCTTGGGTTGCCTCCCGAGATGCACTTATTTAGAGTCTAAGCTCGACTCACCTTTCATTCGCATAATCATGGTGGCTCGAGGAGTTGAAACTCCTCATTCCTTCTATCAATTTTGTTAAAATAAGGTTTTAGACGAGAACTATTTACCTTGAAGGCGCTAAACTTAGAATGAGTTACCTCGACTGTACCGTATAGGAAAACATTGAGTACCGTGAAAGGGGTTGTTCATTAGGTTTAGAAATGGCAATACGAGGGTCTGCATTATCCATTAGAATTCGGTCTCCAACCTTAATTTGGCTCGTTTTATTTTTAGGCTCATCATGAAGTCGCTTTGGTTCATCGCTTACTTTCAATTTCTCCTTAAATTGTTTTTGCCATTCATCTAGTTCCTCAATCTGGAGCCTTCGTTCCTCATGGGCAGTTCTGTTCTCAATATGAGAGCTAGACCATGGCTCTGTCATCTTTTTCCGAGGAATTTCCTACAAAGAATATTAGACATTAAGTTCACTTACATTAACAAGACTTGTATCATCTTGATCACTAGATAATCTGACAGAACCGCGTGCTTGGAGTTTAATCACGTCATCACCTACACGAAGTATTGATTCCCTTGTACCAACATCAATGATACTTCTAGTAGTTGCTAAAAATAGGCATCCTAAAATTAAAGGGACATCACTATCCTCATCCATGTCTAGGACAACAAAGTCAACTAGAAATATGAATTTATGAATTTTTACGAGTACATCTTTAATAATACCCCTAGGAAATCTAATGGATTTATCTGCTAATTGAATGCTCATCCTAGTTTGTTTGGGTTTCCCAAGACCTAGCTGTTTAAACATTTTGTAAGGCATGACATTGATACTTGCCCCTAAATCAACTAAAGCATTATTAATAGATAAACCACCAATTAAGCAAGGAATCGTAAAGCTCCCTGGATCTTTTAATTTGCGAGGCAGTTTATTCTGTAGAATTACTTAGCAAACTACATTTATCTCCACATGCGACGTATCGTCTAACTTCCATTTGTTTTCCAAAAGCTCTTTTAAAATTTTTACTGAATTGGGCATCTGCGAAAGAGCTTCAATAAATGGTAAGTTAATATGTAATTTCTTTAAAAGTTTAAGAAATTTATCGAGTTGCTCATCTGTACGGTCTTTCTTCGTCGCATTGGGATATGGCACATGAGGTTTGTACTATGTACTTACCATTTTTGGTTTATTATGGCTTACCTCAACCTTACCTTTATCTACCACGTTTTCTTGCCTCAGGTTTGGTTCGTCTAACCTTTCACTATCGTGAGCAGTAATGACCTATTTGGTTTTCGAGCCCTTGAATCGACGCTTGCTAATTTTTTAGTACTGTTTCTGTGTTTTGAAAATGGGTTTCTTACACTGAGATGAATTTTGTTAGCATCTCCTCAAGGTTTGGCTTCTTTTCCTGTGGGTAGGATTATTGTTGAAAGCCTGGAGGAGGTTGTTGTCTCTGATTTCCTTGACCTCCCCATGAGAAGTTTGGGTGGTTCTTCCAACCTGGATTGTAAGTGTTATTATAGGGATTATTCTGAGGTCTAGAATTATTACCCATATAGTTCATCTGTTCGCTTTCTATGCCAGGGTTGTAAGGTGAATATTCTGTATTGTTCATTCCTCATCCATTCGTATCGCATTGCATCATTGGATGTACCTGAAGAACCACACAAACCATCAATCTTTTTACTTAAAATCTCTACTTGTTTTGATAGCATGGTGACGGCGTCTAAGTTGAAAACACTGGCGAATTTTTTAAAGCTTTGTTTTCATGACTTGTCACTGATAGTTATTCAGTGACATCTCCTCTATAAATTCATAAGCCGCTTCAGGGTTTTGTTATTTAGGGTTCCACTGGCAGCTGCATCAATCAATTGCCTAGTTGAGGGGTTTACACCATTGTAAAAAGTTTGAACCTGTAGCCATAATGGTAACCCATGGTGAGGGCATCGTCTTAGTAGATCCTTGTATCTCTCCCATGCATCGTAAAGTGTTTCTAAATCCATCTGCACAAAAGAAGAAATATCATTCCTTAATTTAGCCATTTTAGTCGGCAAAAAATTTTTAAGTAAAAATTTTTGGGTCATTTGTTCCCATGTAGTGATTAATCCTCGTGGTAACGAGTTCAACCACTGTTTAGCTTTGTTCCTCAGCGAAAAGGGTAACAACCGAAAGTGAATGACATCATAAAAAAGCCATTAATTTTGAAAGTATCGTACAACTCTAAAAAGTTGGCTAAATGAGTATTTTGGTCTTCATCCTGCAAACCATCAAACTGAACAAATTGTTGAATCATTTGAATAGTGTTAGGTTTCAGTTCAAAATTATTTACAGCAATAGCAGGTCTAACAATACTCGATTCAGCCGCAGTTAAATTGAGCTTAGCATAATTGTGCATAGCACGATAGCAGGATTTTCGATAACCACCGGAGGTAGCGGATTGTTATCAGCCATCTCCTCGGTAATATTGGTTTCGTCCTCTTGCTCTTCTTCTATGTATTGTAGACTTCGCCTTATCTCTCTACGATTTTTGCGAGCGGTATTTTCTATCTCATTGTCAAAAAGCAAAGGTCTTGACGAGTTTCTTCTAGTCATAAACTAGAGACACCTGCCAGAAACAAAGAAAGAGAAAAATTTGAAAAGTAATAAAAAATTTTGCAATAAAGTAAAAAATGGCTAAAGTAATAAAAAATTAGTGTTCCTAATATCTTATTCCCCGGCAACGGCGCTAAAAGCTTGATGTGTCTCTAACTAAGTACGATCACAATAAAGGCAAGCGCACCTATCGTTTAATAGTATAGTTATGGTAAGACCAGAAATATCGTATCCATAAGTACCAAGAGTACTAGTAATTACTATCTTCTTATTATCTAGCTTAAAAATTGGAGTGATTTCTTTTAAACTAAAATTAATTAAAAGCACGACAGAGAATGAATTGGAAAAATACTTTTAGACAACTATATGAGAGAGGCAATACCCAAGGAAGAATCCACCTAGACTTCACTTATTACTTTTGATTCATATAATTTATTCACTTGACTTAATCCGTAGAAATCCCTAATTTATGTTAATATCTCTTTCAAGACTAAAAAAACTGACTCTAGGTTGATTAATTGAAATCTCTTTCTAATTAAAACTCCTATTGTCTCATTAACTTGATCTATGGATTCCCTTATTATATTTGACTCTAATCCGGTAGATTTACGTCATCCTATATCTAGGATTGCATTCAACTCCGCTTAATTGTGTTGATCTACTCTTAAACAGGGGCTTTTGCGCCTCTAAATAAGCACATTCGACTTGAATTAATAACTTGAATTATTAAAATAAGAATAAGAACTCACAATTAAGAATAAGAACAAATATTAATCTTATAAATCAAATAGTTATAAGATCTATCTTAAGTTTCATCCCCTTAGGTATTTAAGGGATTTAGTTCATACTGATAGAGGAAAACATCTTAAAATAATAAAAAACTACAAAACATAAGAAAACCCAAAAAATTCAAGAGAAATTGATAAGAGATCTTCAGTCTTGATGGAGATCCTTCTTCCAAGCTGCTCCCGATGGTTGTCTTCGAGTCTTTTCTGCTTTCTACTTTGTGTGTCTCCTTAGGTCCTCCCCTAGGGTGTTTATATAGGCTTTGGAACACCTCTCTTGGCCCATAAGTCATCTTTTCAGAATAGAATTAGACTTGAGTTTGGCAGGGACACGCCTGTGTGCGATGGCTTAAGCCGTGGTCGATTCTGCTTGTCACACACGGCCGTGTGGTTTGCCCGTGTGCTAATCTAGGCCGTGTTTGATTCTGCTCGTAACACACGGCTGTGTGGTCTGCCCGTGGCCGAAAGTCTGGGCCGTGTTGATTTCTGTAGTAGGCCTATTTTGTCCCTTTTTGGCCCGTTTCTCGTTCCTTTCGACTCCCTAAGCTCTCCTGAGTGTAAAACATGAAATTAAAGGATTAGGAGCATCGAATTCATCAAATTTAATGAAAATTCATCCAAAAATAAGCTAAACATGAGGTCAAAATATTTATAAATTATGGTTTATCAATCATCTTTTAATTAATTATTTTTTTGTTATTTCCAATTTAGTCCTTGACCTTTTTCTGTAATTCCATGGATGAGTCACCATGAAAAATCTACATACTTTTCTTAATGGTCTAATTACTATATAAGGACCTCTAGTTTTGAATTCCATAGCTATTTGATCCTTATAGCTACTAGAATTCAACTTTCACATTTTATGCGATTTAGTCCTTCACATAATTAAGCACTAAATCGATAAAATTTTCATGTCAAAATTTTCACATGTTACATCTATCATATTACGGACCATATAATAAAAGAAAAATAAATTGAAATGTATTAGTGAAATGTATCAGGGTAATGATGTTTTAGTTGGTTTGTATCAGAAGTTGCATATATGCTTTGGTTAGTATGGTATAACTTGCTTGATGAGTTTTAACATTTAGATGTGATGATTATGTGATGGAAGTTTAGGTATGAATATTATTGTATGTTTGATAATTTACGGTTTGATTGAGAATTGTTATATTGTGGTGCCAATTGTGGCATATTGAGAATATTATATGATTGAATTTTAGGTATGAATATTATGGTATGTTTGATAATGAATGGTTTAGTTGAGCGGAGTCTTAAAGTTGCCCTGTTGAAAAAAACTCGGTTTGAAAATGATTTTCCTTGTATAGCGAAAAATTAAAATCTTGAAAACTCACTTAGTTTGTGATATTTATAGCAATAAACCTTAACCGAATTCGTACCTGTGTTTTTGGCTTAGCGGATGTTCGTTTTTCTCGGCTTTCAACCAAATGATCTTCTCTTCTATTCTCATACCATGAATTGCTTCGAGTGTGGGCTCGAACCAATTGAATCAAAACACAAAACTAGAAAAGTTTTCTCTCATTTTGGAATAAAATGAAAATTCTCTCTTCTTAATAGAAACCGGTAGAATTTTTATTTTGAAATGTATATGTAATAGTTAAAAATAAATTCTCTCTATTTTCGGAAGAATAACAATCTCTCAAAAGTTGTGTTAATAGCTCTACCGGTGCTATCTATTTATAGGTTTATAGGAAGAGAAGGTTGAACCCTTGTAGAATTGTAGAGATTTACTTTAAATAGAAGAACAACATCCTACTTAGAGTAGGAAAGGAGTGAATGATTTACCCTTGTATTTCTACTAGGGTTGCTGCCTTTTTCATGTTATATGAGGGGTTTTGGGCCTCCCTTACATCGGGTCCAATTATGAGTACTTCCTGGGCCTTTTTGACCCAATACTTTATAATGTGATCCAACTCAATTTAGTTTTTCTATTTTCCAAAATAAATTTTCATATTTACATTAAATAAATTTCTCATCCTAATTTTACCCTCAATAAAATTTTGAGAAAGTTCATTTAATATGTCACAACTGAACATGTTTACTATGACCGAATGATTTATTTTTATTTTCGGGCTTCAAAACAGTCCAAAAATGTAAATTCATTCTTCCATCATTTTTTAAGTAATCCTATATAGGATTGCAAGTTTCTATTTCCATTTTTATTTTTCATTTTCATTTTCATTTCCATTTCCATTTTTGGAAACCTACATTCATTTCCAGATGATTCCATTTCTCCATTTGGGAAAAAATCATAATCATTCCTGAATGTTTCTCATTTCTCTTTTTCTATTCATTCCATTCATTTCTATTTAAGTACACAATTCATTTTTAGTTTCAACGAGCTAGCTAAGGGATCGATTGGACATATGTAGTTGAAGCTCAAATGATTTATAATTAAGTTCTAGCTTTGTGCCTATTGATTATAAACTCATTTAGTCACGTATTCATTCCACTATAGTATCGTGATTGAGCTCTCCTCAACAACATAACATTACGAAAGCAACTACTCAGTGCTCGTCCAAGGGTATCGATACATGCTATAATAGTTTTGAAACTTTACAATTCAACCCTATTTCATGCTTGAACTTCACAATTAGGATTTTGTATGTACGGCTTAAATTAATTTGGAGTGTATGTTTATTCATTATCATGTGATTTGATTTGGTTTGAAATGTTTGCCAAAGTTGCCCTAGCAACAAATGTGACATCTCGTTGCACAGACCCAGTGATCGGGTCGAGTAATAAGGTGTTACAAATCCTGAGTTGCTTCTTAAGGGCCTCCATATCCATTGCCAAAATCTCCTTGTTAACACAACGCCCATCCCTAACTGTAGCAAGCCCACCTATATCTTGACCATGATCAAGGACCACCTTAGCAGCCCATTGTTGTCGTAATCCTCCTAACTGAAATTTAAATTTAAATTTCCTTGGATAATTATTAAATTTTTTGTTATCTTACCATCTCCCTGATTTCAATTTGAACTTGAAGATAACCTGTTATTCGGATCCGGTTTCCAATGTCCAAAAGATTGAACATCACGTTGCCATTGAACCAAAGATGACCAAATCTATCATCAAGCTTTCGCTAGGATCTCCTCAAGGCAACCCTAAATAATCTCACCCTCTGACATATCTAGTTTTTGCACACAATTCGCTTCACTGTGCTCTATCGCCCCACAAACATAACACACAAGCGACACATATTCATAACTAAAACTTACTTCAAAGCACTCCTCTCTTTGATGATGCATCTTTTTTTTGTATTATCGGCTCCCAAATATCCAACCACACCCGAATCCTCAAATAATTACTTAAAAAATTTATCTTGCTCTGGGTGTTGTGATCTAGGAATTGCTCTATTATATTCCCTAGGTTCCATGCCAGCCCTTAGATGTCAAACCTGGTGGAAGATCATGTACTTGAACTCAAAAGTCTGCAAAACATAAATCAACATTCTCCGAATTTTCTCCTTTATCCAATTGATGGACCAACATAAACAATTGTTAAATGACCATGACCACCAACAAGCATTTTTTCAGATCAACCAAATGAAACGAGATTTTTTCAGATCAACCAAATGAAAAAATGAATGAGATACAAACCCCTTTTTCCAATTGGCTTAACACACGCCTCTTGAATCAACCTTCAACGTGATAACAACTTCTATTCCATAGCCGCAAAATTAACCACTCTCTCCCTATAAAGCTTGCCCACCAGGCACAAATCATAGTCAATGTCATCAACCTGAACCTCCTCATGAGAAAGGACGAAACCCAAATCCTCTTTTTCTTGTACCAATAACCTTTGAAACTCTACTTCCATGCTACACTCACAAAATCCAACTACAAGGCTAAAACAAATTGACAAAGCTTGATAGAATAAGACGCATCACTGCACTACGACATAAAAACCTTGCACTCACAAAGCACGATAAAGGCAAGACTTTTAATCATACATGCCAATAATTCAAACAATTTCAAGATGATTATATTTAAATTATTCTAATAAAGTTTATTATTTTCTCGTAGGATTTTTAAAATACATTGGGTATAATTTCTTCGTCCATGCTTATTTCAATTTAGTTTTTCTTTAATTTTTATATATGTATTCAGGATCCACCACTCATTTTAGAATAATCTCAAGGTAAGTAAATTGTTTTTTTTTTCATAATTATCACATAAATATCAAATTATTAATTTTTTTCTTAGCTCACATGCTGAAATTGATTTTAGCCCTCAAAATCAATAATTCAATTTAGGTCTTTCTACAAAAATTTATAGCTTTACTATGGATATTGAATCCACTAATTTTATAATTTTATATGTACAAATAAAATAAATTTGTAGATAGAGAAGTAAATTCAAATTTCCTAAAGATTATGGAAGAGTTAAGGATGACTTAGGCAAATCTGAGAAAAAACAAAATGGGATTAAATATTGCAAAAATAATAAAATAAAGATAAATAAAAGAGAAAACATAATGTAAATAAAAATATTTAAAAATACTAAGAAAAAATTATTATGACGAGATTCCTAGCCTCAGGTGTAATATCAACTTTGATGTCATAATTGATTATGGATTAAAATAATTAAAGAACGACTTCAAACCACCAATAATTCGATAATTAATTCTTACCAATTTTTTTTTGTGAGAAAAACAGAATAACATCAACTATATAAAACAATCATTGTCCTTTTCTTCTTGTAACAAAACACTTATTTCCTCTAGAGCCTCATTAAGGATTTGAAGGCTTGTTTTCCAACTCAAGCTAAGTTTAGCTAGACGATCTGCAACCAAATTTCGAGATCTTGGGATGTGATTGATCTTCCATTTTCCTTCCGCTTTCATGATGCGCTGAGTTCTTCTGAGTACGACGATCCCAAAATCTTCTAAATTCAAATCCGTCAAATTTTGGGCAAGTTCAAGGTTGTCAGTTTGAATAATAGCCCGTCTGTAACCTTTGTCGAGCAAAATAAGAACTCCATCAAGTATGCTCCAAACTTCAGCTTCAAACGGAGAACAAACACCTAAGAAGCGAGTATATCCCACTATCCAATTTTCATCTTGATCCCTTACCACACTCCTGAAGTGGCGTATCCGGAATCTCTGGCTATGGGCCCATCAGTGGATAGAAAGATCCATGTATCATCCATGTTGTTTACTGGATTCGAACTAAGGTTATTCCTTCTATTACCAAAAATATTTTATTCATATTGACGAGCCCAGGAATTAGAGACCTTGATCACTTCAGTAACTGTTCAAGAGATATTCTGAAAGATAAAAATATTTCCATTCTTCCATATACGCCAAGCAATTAGTCCAAATATAGATGACCAAGAGGAGCCACTATCCTGCATTCTTTCATGAAAATAAAGGTTAAGTAAAAGCCAATCTGAAAAAGAGGTAGAGAAAAACTTTTGTTTAAGATGTTCTAGAAGCACAAGCAGCCACACGTCTTTTGCGGAAGGACAGTCTCGGAGAACATGAGCCATATCCTCAAACTCATGCCCACACAAGGCACATGAGCTACTGTGTCCAATTACCCTTCTTGCATGCTCCGTATTGGTAAGGAGTCTTTGCTTGAAAGCTAACCAAAGGAGAACCCTTACTCTCTGTGGCCCCTAATATTTCTAAATAAGCTTCCACTGTTCATCAAGAGAATTCCAAGTGTCCTCTTTTAAAGTCCAATAAGCGTCGCGAACAGAGAAGGCTCATGAAGATGACCGAGCCCATATCACCCTATCTTGACTAGAGTCTGAATGTGGGGGAGGGATGCTAGTAATGCTAAAAATCACGTCCTTAGGTAACCAGACACAGAGAAAGTCCAAATTCCAACTCCCATCCGATTTGACAAACTCCTTAACAAGGAAATCCATATCAAGGTTAGTAAAAGATGGAATTTTTTAAATTAAAAAACCCATACCTGGAATCCAAGGATCTTTCCAACAGCGTGCAAAAGCACCATCTCCAATGGACCATTAAATTCTCCGGAGTATAGGCCATATCTTAGAAAGAGACCTCCATCAGTAGGAGCATTGGTTTCGGTTAATAATTTCAGGAAGATGATCTTTCCATCCATACTTAGAGTGAAAGACCGAACCTAGAGTGCATTACTTTTAGAAACAAGGCTGAATCCTATCTTCATAAGAAAAGATGTGTTCTAATCACTTAAATGTCTAAAGCCTAGGCCACCCCAAGCCTCTGGCTGACATATAGAGTCCCACCTTACTAAGGACATTTTATTATGGCCTTATGTACTCCCCCAAATAAATTGTATGACCAACTTCTCAATATCAGAGCAAACACCTTTCGGGATCATCAAGGATTGCATAAAATAAATAGGAATGGATAAGAGAACTGATTGAAACAAGGTAATCCTCCCTGCCATAGATAACTTTCTCGCATCCCAATTTTATAATTTTCGTCTTACCTTCTCAACAATAAAGCTCAATGTACTGCTAGTTACCCTTTCGTGAAAGAGAGGAACACCTAAGTAAGTGCCAAGATTCTGAACTTCCTGAAACCAGAACATTTGGGAAATTTGATGACGGATAACACCTTCGGTAACATTACTCTTCCTAGCACTTATTCTATGTCACGAATTTGCACAGAATTGAGTTAAGAATGGAACCCAACATCCTAACTTACTCCACTTGCGCTTTGTAAAAGATCACCAAGTCATCAGCAAAAAATAAGTGCGAGACCACAGGGCTCTTACGAGAAAGCTGAATTGGTTTCCATTCTCCAGCATCCATATTAGCCCTAATATTGTGTCCCAAGCCTTCCATGCAAAGGACGAAGAGATAAGGTGATAAAGGACAACCTTGACGGATTCCTCTAACTGGTTTGAATTTCCGAGTAGGCACTCCGTTCCAAAGAATTTGCATAGAAGAAGAGGTTATGGCTGACATAATAACTCTTCGTAAAAATATAGGAATCTTAGCCGCAATCAAAGTAGTACGAATATAGTCCCAACTCACTCTGTCATAAGCTTTCTTTAGGTCCAACTTAACATCCATCCAGTTTTCCCCCTCCGCTTACAGCGCATAGAATGTATGACTTCTTGCACTAAAATAATATTATCGAAAATGTTACGACCTACTATAGAACCAGCTTGTTCTTGAGAGACCAGTTTAGGAAAAATTACCTTAAACCAGTTTGCGATCACTTTCATCACCAGCTTATAAAGGATTGAGCACAAGCTGATGGGCCTAAATTGGCTAAAATCTTTGGACTCTTATTTTTGGGAATTAGAACAATCAACGTGTTGTTTAACTCTTGCTCAATCGGTCGCCTAGCAAAGACATCTTTAATCCGACTGACACACATCTTCCCCAAGGGTATCCCACTGACTTTGAAAGAAATGGGCATGAAAATCATCACTACCTGGCGCTTTTAATGGCGCCATGTCAAATAATACATTTTTAATTTCATCATTTGTGATTGTCTCCTCCAAAAAATTAATCTCCGAAGGAGAGAGACTAGGAAAATCAAAACTAGGATTGCTACCCAAGATAGGGGAGGCCTCGCCATAAAGCTGTTCAAAGAAGTTCACTACCTTCGATTGTAAGGTATCTTGGTCAAAACACCAATCCCCATCATCGATACGTAAAATAGTAATATGATTAAGATTTCTTCTCTTAATCGTACGACTGTGATAGAATTTCGTGTTGCGATCCCCCAACTGAAGCCAGTCGCACCAAGCTTTTTGTCTCCAAAGCAAATCTTCATGATCAAGGACGTTTTCCAACTCATCACGAATATCCAACTCTGTTTGAGCTAAGTGACTAGAGGGGAAGTGATCAAGGGCTTTCTGAATATTGCTCAGAGCTCTCATGAGATGCCGCTTACGAGTACCCAAAAAGTCATACACATTCCTGTTTCAAATTCTAACAGAAAAAGTAAAATTATTCAAAGAATTAACCATATTACCTGAAAAATTCCACTTCTCTTTAACAAAGGTGGGAAAAGTATTATGCTCCGTCCACCCTACTAGAAATCTGAAAGGTCTTCCTTTAGCCACGCCAAGATCAGGTTTAATGTTCAATAAGAAAGGTCGATGGTCAGACTTAATACATGTGAGATGATGAACTAAACAATGTGGGAACAATGACATCCATTCATCATTAGCTAAGGCCCAATCCAATCTGACAAAAGTTGCACATCTTTGCCATGTGAAAGAGGGTCTACAATACCCTAAGTCCTGCAAATCACAAGTGTCAACAAAATTCCCAAAAAGATCACAGCTCTTAACCACAGTATATGGACTCCTCTTATCCTCAGGTGACAATATGGCATTGAAATCTCCCATAATTAGCCAATGAATAGGTTGAGTTGGAGAAACAGCTTTTAATCCTTCCCAAAGAATTTTACGTTTCGATCTATCAGGACTTCCATAAACAAAAGATATTCAAAAGGACTTATTAGGAAAAAATTTATCAACACTTAGGAAAGTAAATTGCGGGTGGTTTCTAATAATTTGAATTCTAATCGAATCCTTCCATGTGACCTAAATATCACCTGAAAAACTAACAGATTCCATCCGATGAGAATAATTAAAACCCAACTACTCAATAATAAAGTTAGCTTTTTTATCGCTCACTATTGGTTCAACCAAACAAACTATATCAAGATTATGCTCGGTATTATATTCGAAAAACTCGAATAAATTTCCTACTAGTACACCCTTGACAATTCCGTAAGAAAATTTTAAGGTTTAATTCCATAAAATAAATAAAAGGCGTATATAAGCAAATTAAAAATAATAAACCAAAGAAATCCAAAAGCAACTCGTAAAAAGAAACAAAATTAACCTTACTGTCCAGGGTTACTAGCACTAGAGTGAGCATGAAATGGGCCAATACTTGACTCAAGGCCCACTTAAAAATGAGAGGGTTCGGGTAAAAATATAGGCCCTAGAAAAATGGACTTGGATGGAAAATGAGGCTGATTTAAAAATGGGCAGGGCCTCAGTAAGAATTTCTTGGCGTAGTTTTACCTACCAATTCATTAAAGGCAAAAAAAATATTTTTAAATATTATTTTCTTATTGTTTTCTCTTTATTTTGCTACCATTTTACTATTATGTTTCTATTATTTTGTTGTTATTGTTTAGATATTATATAAAATTTATTTTATTGTTAATTTTGTTATTATTTTAAAAGTATTTGTTAATTTTGTTATTATTTTAGAGAATTTACTTGTTAAGTTGCATATATTTTAGTGTTATTTAAGTCTACATATTTTTAAAATTTATTTCTCAATTTGTTGAAAAATATTTATTTTGATTTTTAATATTTTTGATGTATTATATATATTTAAAATTATATAAAATAATATAAAAATTAATACTGATGGTAAAATTTGGTAGGTTTTAATATTTTTATATGCGCCGGGCTTAGGTAAAATTTCAGGCCCATTTTTTTGGCCCGGCCCGAGCCCAATAAACGGGCCTAAATTTTTAGTTGGGCCCGACCCGAACCCGAACCGACCCGGCCCATGCACACCTCTAACTAGCACCCCTTGATGAATATCGATTTTGGTGTAAGTTTCAGAATCGAAATTTTCTTGTGAAATCGCTGAAATGTTCTCTGCTAGCTGCTCCATGGATTTTTCAGCGACACCCGTTGAGAACCGGAATTCTTAAAGCGAGTATTACTACCTTGAAGAAATTTATTCTGTTTGGAAAAAAATATTTCTTCCCCTCATTCTGCTTATTTTACCCAAACCTAGAAACCCTTTTTGAGTCAAGGTCAAGGTTCCTTTAGTGGGGGAGACACAGCTACTGGTGCTATCCATTTTATTCCCAAGGAAAGTGACTGCCGAATGTTTACCGGAGTCAAGATGACCTACTTCCACCGCTACCGCTTCGGGATCATCTCCTTTCGAAGTCGAAGTTGGGAGAAGCAAGGTAGACGACACATCTACAACTTGGGGAACTGTCCCGACGGTGGAGACGCTGCCCGTCCCACCCGTTGCTAGGGTTCAGCTACAATTTCCAGTAACAGCAGGACTAAGCTGGGCCACTCCTATCGAGCCGTTCTGCTTCAACTGATCGCGAGCTGTAATTTCAGCAAGTTCTAGGCCCAAACTAATTTCTCTTGAGATTTGTAAGCATCCTTATCATGATGAATAGGGACAGAACTGGATCCCAACTCTGGCCCATTATTTCTTTTAATAATCTGACCTGGTCCAATATTGGAGCCCATCTCATAAGTCTTGCCTTTGTTATTCTTAATTCTCATTAACTCAGGCTGACTGTTGTGAATGGCACCAAATTTTTGTCCCTGCAGATTTCCATAAATATGTTCTTTCCCTTCAGAGCTCCGAAAATCATTTGAATTTCGATCATGAATTCCTTTATTAATATCCCTATTATTTAGGCCATTTACACGGGGACCTTCTTTCTCTTTTCCTTGTATTCCAGCTTTTTTTTTTACCATTATCTTTTACTTTCCGCCGTGATTTCCTTTCAACAATCATCCACGGCCCAAAATTCTCGTCTTTCTTCTCTGATTCTTCCCTAACGGAATTTGAATTCTCCGAAAACATTTTCATCAAATTATTTTCCTTCTCAACTGATGACCCAGTAGTTCTAAAAGGACAGATATTTTCCACATGGCCATATCTCCCACAGTGGAAGCAAATAGTAGATAGGGATTCATATTCTACCTTTTGCAACCGACCATTGATCAGAATTTGTGAAACCAAAGGTTTTTCTAAATTAACATAAACTGCAATTCTGGAAAAACATCCCTTTGCCCTACTGTCAGTATTCATATCTAACTTGACCATTTTCCCAACCAATTCCCCAATTTCTGTAATGATTTTACGATTATACAAATAGCTAGGTAGAGCAGGGAATCTGATCTACGCTATTATAACGCTTGGATAGGCCTGAGTAGGGTCGAAAGTCAGCGTCCAAGGTTGGACGATCAAGTACTGACCAAAAATGGTCCACGGCCCCTCAGAGAGAGCCTTTTCGCAATTTAGTTTATTTTGAAATTTAACTGGGAAATAGCGATTTTCAATATCAAGTGTAAAGGTGCTGAGGGCTTCCAAATACTGTAAATTTTGTTATGCAAAACCGAAAAACCAATGTTACGGCCAAGTAATTTTAAGATCACAGTGTTGTCCATACCTTGAACAAAAATTTGATGAATTCTGTCCGAAAAGGTAATCGAAGGCACGCCATTCACAACAGTCTTCTGAATGTCTCCATCCAAAAAATCAATGGCTTCCTTCTTCTCTGAGCTTTTAGAAGCATCCTCCACCGCAGAGCCGATGAGCATATCTTTCCAAGAGGTGGGATTAGCAGATGGCAAATCAATCTTCATGCAATCATAAGTTTGTAACAGTCCGGTTTTGACCCTAGTCAGAATAGTAGTTTCGGGACTACAAATCCTAGTTAAAAAAATATTTTAATATTATTTTCTGTGCCTATGATACGTGATTAAGCATGTGAGAAATTTTTGTGAATTAATTTGTCCGTTTGTGTGCTTAATTTGAGAAAATGATTAAATTGCATTGAATGCAAAACTAGCATGATATTTGTAAAAGTGTCTATCTGAGTTGGCTTTTTAATGTGGAGGCCTTATGAGGCAATTAAGCCATGTTTTTTGTTAGTGGGTGGCAAAGGTCAAATATGCCCTTAATGTATATAAGTTTCTTATATTAATTAGAAGGCTAATATAGTAAATAATCAAATAATATGATTATAATAAAATAAAAGCATGAAAATGGCCATATTATCATTCATTGTTGGCCGAAACTCATAAGAAAAGAAAAGAAGAAAACAAGTTAGGGTATCGGCTAGGTTTGATCCAAATTCAAGGTATGTTTTGCTTCAATTTTTGATAATTTTTACGTTTTTATAATCGTTGCTTTGTATACTTTAAAACCCATGCTTCAATTTTGTGAATTGATGAATATTTTGAAATATGCCATTGAAGAATTTATAAGTTTTGTGATGTTTGATGATGAAATATGAAATATGTGTTTGATTAATAAGTTTTGTCTTTGAATTTTTAGTAAATTTGAGTAATTTGTACTTAATTGTGAAAATAAAATTATGAGGGACTAAATTGTGAAATAAATAAAAAGTAAGGACTTGTATGAGCTACATGAACGTTCAGCTAAGCATGGGTATATAGTGATTTTGTAATTTTATGAAATAAAGACTAAAATGTTAAAATGTGAAAATGAGAGGGCTAATTTGTAAATTGCCCTAAATGGGTATTCTTGGATTGAAATGAATGAATTGGTGAATAAATGAGTTAAATCTGAATATGTATAGATCAAGAACCGAGGAAAACGGATTTAGATCGAGGGAAGTTGAAAGTTATCGAATAGTCGTTTACCTTCGTTCTTTCTGTACTAGGTAAGTCGATATACAAATAAATGTATTTGAATTGAGTTATTTATGTATCTATGAGATATAGATTGTATGGAAAATGCTAGAAATGGAATGTATATGAAATCCGAGGATATGTTGACAAGTTATCAAGGTTTGAGAAGTCCCGTACGAACTTAGGAATAGATAGGATTACATATGTCATGACATAGGTTTCCAATATGTGAGATCATGTAAGACCATGTCTGGGACATTGGCTTTGATTTGAGATTTCGTGTAAGACCACGTCTGGGACGTTGGCATCGGTATGAGATTTACGTGTAAAACCATGTCTGGGACATTGGCATCGTATTTGATTCGTCTAAGACCCTATTTGGGATAGAGGCATCGATATTTGAGTACATGTAATACCTCGTCTGGGACGTTGGCATTGTACGACTATTCTGAGCATTCCAAGTATCCCACTAAATTCCTGAAGGTTCAACAGGGGCAAATTTGAGAAATGAAAGTTTACATGATATGTATAAATGAATCAGGTATGTATGAACTATATACTAAACAAGTGTATGAAAGGTAAGTATGTATATGAACTTACCTAGATGAGATATGTGAATTGATTTGATGAGATAATATATGATTCATGCTTGAATGAGCTATAAGTAAAGTGATATTATAAGCTATGAAATATGGAAAGTAATGGCTAGATACATGAGCCAAAGTTCAAGTTATGAAATTTGCAAATAAGAATTATTGATGTCATTGTATCAATGTGGTTATGTGCATTTTGTGCTAAATTTATTTGTATATGGCTTACTAAGCTTTTGGAAAGCTTACTCTGTGTGTGTTGTCAAAACCATTTTAAAAGTTTGATTTAAAAATGGGGAATCGACTTTAAAACGAAAATGAGAGTCACCACCAATCCCTTTTTATTTAGGTGCGATTGGATCACCTTGAAAATGGATTCGGGAGTCGATTACGTATGAGGAAGGATTAGCACCCTCATAACGCCCAAAATTGGTACCTAATCGATAACATCGTGTCTTAATGTTGAAAATTTGAAAAATTTTAGAAAATGATCCTTTTATTAGAAGAAAAAACATAGATTTACCTATCTCAAAGAAATAAAACACTATACCCAGTAAGTTAGGATATAGCATCTCATGACTCCGAAACTAGGCACGTTTTTATTTTAGAAAATTCCTACCTCGAGACGCAAAACATCATATCCGAGAAGTTAGGTCACAACGCTTTGAATTTCCAAAATAAGTTTTGATTTGAAATGAGAAGGATATTTAATATTTTAAGTTCCACGAGAAAAATCGAAACTCAGTAAGTTAGGGCACGATTCTTCTTGAAATCCCCAAATATCACATATCACCCTTTTTAAAAAACTTTGAATAAAATATGTCAATTACACCAAAAAACGTGTTTTTATAAAAAAAGGTTATGAATTTGATTTTGTATTGACATTACAAAATATAAATCAAATAGCAATTTACTATAAATACGAGTCGATTAACAAATGATACAATTCAAGAAATAAATATTAAGTTCTACAAATAAGATCAATTCGGGAAATAAATAGATTAACAATATATTTAAACACTAAATATTATAACAAAACAAAAAAAGTAAAAAAAAAAAAGATAATTTTGTAAAATCATTAATGTTTATAATAAATAAATAAAAACTTAAAGTATATATAAAAATATTATAATAAATATATATTTTAATAATGTAATACCTATGAATGATAATATATAATAAAATGATTAATAAATAGTATACAATAATTTTAAATAAATAAAATAAAATATAAATAATATAAATGAAACATGTTTTACAATATAAATATATTTTATATATATAAAAAATATGATATAATATAATACTATATAATCTAGAAATTTTAAAACATATAATAGAATATATAAAGAAATAATATGTAAAAGAAATAATATTAAGCTAAATAAAATAATAAATAATAATCATTTAATATATATATATATATATATATGATATGACATAATATATATATAATTTCATACTATTAATAAATTATAATAAAGACAATAATATAAACTATTTAATAAAATGATTTAATATAATGTAAAAAAAATAAAACAAAGAATACAGGGGTTAATAAGCAATTAAAACAGATACAATAGGACTAAAACAAAACACGCGTTAAACCCTTGGGAGGCTGGGACTAATATGGCAATTATGCCTCCTTTTCAAAACGGTGCTATAACACCCCAAACCCGGCCCAAACACCACGACCAGATTCGACATGTTACTAAGAAGATTTTATAAAACATGTCGCATTTTCGGAAAACATTTTTCGAACTTAATTGTTTATTCGGTAAACTTCAGTAAATTAGTAAAAGATATAATTTTTGATTAATGCCTTAGTTTAGATTTTACGTAGAATTTAAATGTCTAAAAAACCGAAAACCGAAAAACATAAAAGAAAATAATAGCCGATGGCCTTATTACAATAAAATATAAACCAAACTAATTAAAATATTAAATATAAATAGACTAAATAATGTCTTTTGCAAGATCCAAATGAACTCTTGCATGGCCACCTTGCGCTCCTCTCGGCCAAATTCGATGTGCTATGTGCTGCTACGAAAAGTGTTAAACAACGGGGTGAGTCACAAGACTCAGTGTGCATCCCTCAAGCACCATCAGATTGGGCCTTAGCCCACAGAAAAGAATAACAGAATATCATATAACAGGAATTATGCGAAGCCCATCCCAATCCTAGATCCATTCGCTACACACCACCCTTACCTGCCAATCACACCATTGGGGATTTCTACAATCAACCCATACCGCTACACACCATCGATGGCAGTCATGCTGCAGTTAGCTGCTCATCGTCAGAATTGTGACATAGTCACCAGAACAGATCATGGCAGTGCCACTACAACAGATCGTGGAAGAACCACTACAACAGAACACTTCCCCTTTCATCAATCACCCAACCCCAAACAAACATAGAAATCGGCATGCATGTGTATCATATCAATTCAATAGAAACATTCACTTAAAAATGGCAGAAATTACTAACCTGGTGAATCGCCTTTACCCTCCACGGGTTTTCATCAGCCTTGCCGGGATTTTGGCATTTAACAGAATATAAACAGATTTATATACATATAC
Source organism: Gossypium rotundifolium (assembly GCA_025506655.1). NCBI lineage: Eukaryota > Viridiplantae > Streptophyta > Magnoliopsida > Malvales > Malvaceae > Gossypium > Gossypium rotundifolium. The sequence goes on along the minus strand of CP106723.1, from coordinate 14,455,600 downwards.
TAACAAACAATTTAAATGGTGTGAGAAGTTACACACCTGATAAAAACGTAGGACTACCCTCTACGTCGATACCCCCCGCTAATCAGATCTACTTGTCTACAACTTTGCTCAAAAGCCGGAAGAACATGAAGATAAAGCTTCCCCTACATTCAGCCAAGGATTATTATTTACCCGAATTTATATGTTTAAATAAACAAATCTCCTTACCTAAATCGATTAGATCCCGAAAGTAAGATGATTCGAGTGCTACCGATTTAGAACCTTAGGCGATTGGATCTCCTTCAAATCTCGGAATGCCGCAAAAGAAAGAAAAACACAAGATCAATTTCCATATAGCCATTCGGCCAGGGTCTCTAAAAATTGAAAAAAGATTGAATCACGCGAATCGACACTTACCTTCAGTTTCCTTCAAGATTCGGCAATCACAGGAGGTGAGATCTAGGGATTTCGACTTTTAGAAGAACAAAGAATTGAAAAGATGGGCAAGGAATAGATAGAGAGATTGACCAATGAGTATTAAAGAAAGAGAAGGTGAATGGCGGGGTTTCGACAATTGGTGAGACCTCGGGGTTTCATTTAACGATGTAAAAGAAAAAAAAGATGATTAGTGTTTGCCGAAAAAAAAACTAAAGGCTATTCTTAGAGAAAACAAATGAAAAATTCGGCACATCCCCTTGCCTATACTAAACCGATTCCTCCCCCTCTCCTGAGTTTGATATTCGGCCAACACTAGCTTCCTGGATTAGCTCTCATCTTTTCCCCTTATCCTAATCTACAACTCCTCCAAAAGAGGCCTAATTAGCGCCAACTATCTTCCTCCTTTCTCAGCTTATTATCCTCATAAATTAGACATTAAAAATTCCCTAAATTGTAGCCTTGTTGCCGTCCCCCTAACCCCCTTATAAGTGTCGAATTTGGCCCAATCTCTTGGCCCTATGCGGCCAAACTTGGGCCTACTCACCTGCCCAAGGTGCCACTTAAAACTCCCATTTGCTGTGCCCTATGTTACTGGGCCACAAGCCCACTTCGCCATTTAAACTACAGAGACTACCTTTAAAGCACTAGAGCGTCTAAAAAGAATATCTTAACCAAGGCCTCAGCCTATTCTTGAGCCCAAACTGGACCCCTAACCCTTAAATTACTACTTTAAACAATCAACACACAAAATGCACAGGCCCACTAACTCAAGATGTTATAATTCTACCCCCTTTAAAATAAATTTCGGCCTCGAAATTTACCTGATCAGAAAAGATGGGGATACTGCTGTCGCATAACATCCTCTGGCTCTCATGTCGCTTCCTCCATGCCGTGGTTTCGCCACAACACCTTGACCAAAGGAATAGACTTCTTTCTCAACACCTTTACGTGTCACCCCAAAATTTGCACTGGCTCCTCCTCAAAGGACAAGTCTGGCCTTACTTCAATCTCTTCCACCGGCACAACGTGCGATGGATCAGAACGGTAACGTCTTAGCATCGAGACATGAAACACATTGTGTATCTGCTCCAACTCTGAAGGTAACTCCAATCGATACGCCACTGGGCCCACACGTTCTAATATCTGATAAGGTCCAATAAATCGGGGACTTAGCTTACCCTTCCGACCAAACCTCATTACCTTCTTCCAAGGTGACACTTTCAAAAAGACTTGGTCTTCCACTGCAAACTCCATCTCCTTTCGTTTTAAATTCGCATAATATTTTTGTCGATCAGACGCTTCTTTCAACTGAGCCCTAATTAACCTAACTTTCTTTTCCGTCTCCAAAACTAGTTCTGGACCCAACACTTGACGCTCACCCAACTCCGTCCAACAAGTAGGAGTGCGACACTTCCGTCCGTACAACGCTTCATAAGGCGCCATCTGAATACTAGATTGATAGCTGTTGTTGTACGCGAATTCTGCCAAAGGTAAATACTCCTCCTAACTACCCCTAAAATCAATGATACAACCTTTAACATATCCTCCAAGATCTGGATTACCTCTCAAACTGACCATCAGTCTGCGGATGGAAAGCAATACTGAAGTCTAACCTTGTTCCCATTGCCTGATGCAGAGCCTTCCAGAATCATGACGTGAACCTAGGGTCTCTATTTGATATGATCGACACATGTACACCATGTAGTCTCACAACCTTAGCCACATACAGTTTAGCCAACCTTTGCAGAGAATAGTCAACACGAACTGATATGAAGTGAGCAGACTTCGTCAGCCGATCCAAAATCACCCAAATCGAATCCTTCTTAGAGGGCGTAAGAGGTAACCCACTGACAAAATCCATCATGATTCTTTCCCATTCCACTGCGAAATCTTCATCGGCTGCAACAATCCCGAGGGCAACTGATGTTCTGCTTTCACCTGTTGACACGTCAAACATTTACCTACAAATTCTGTTACCTCTCGCTTCAGACCTGGCCACCAGAATTGCTCTCTCAAATCCCGATACATCTTAACCCCTCCAGGATGCATAGCGTATGGGCTACTATGCACCTCCTAAAGAATCATCCGCCTTAACTCCACATCCCTTGGCATACATATTCTCTTACAGAAACACAGAACCCCATTACCATCCAAACCATAGTCCTCTCCTTCACTATTCTGCAATTGCCGAAGTCGATCACTCAAGACATCGTCTAGAAGCTCTCTCTTTAATTTGACTTGTCCACGTCGGTCTCACTTGAAGTTCAACTACCAACTTGCCATCCTTATATAGACTGAGATGGGCGAACATTGCCCTTAAATCTGCTATCGCCTTCCTACTTAGCGCATCTACCACCACGTTAGCCTTACTCGGATGATATTCGATCGAACAGTTATAGTCCTTCAAGAGTTCAATCCACCTACGTTGTCTTAGGTTTAACTCCTTCTGGGTAGGGAGATACTTTAGACTTTTATGGTCGGTGTAAATAACCAACTTCTCTCCATATAGGTAGTGCCTCCAGATCTTTAGAGCGAACACTACCGCCGCCAATTCTAGATCATGCGCAGGGTAGTTCAACTCATGCGGTCTTAACTGTTGGGACGCATACGCAACCACCTTTCTATCTTGCATCAACACACACCCTAAACCTGTGTGTGACGCATCACAGTAGACGGTAAATTCTTTCCCCGCCTCTAGCTGAATTAACACTAGTGTTTCTGTCAGAATTCTCTTCAACTTCTTAAAGCTCTCCTGCTGTTTGTTGGTCCAAACAAATGGTACTCCCTTCCTCAACAACTTAGTTAGAGATGCCACAATTAATGAGAACCCCTCAACAAACCTCTTGTAGTACCCTGTCAATCCCAAGAAACTTCAAATCTCTGCCACCGACTTCTGCGGTTTCCAATCCAATACAGCTTCTATCTTCTGAGGGTCAACCCTAACTCCCTCTGCAGAAACCACATGCCCTAAGAAAGTCACTTCCCTTAGCAAGAACTCACACTTACTGAACTTAACGAACAACTGCTTCTCCCTCAGAATTTGCAACACCACACTATTGAAAACTAAGGTAATTAAAATTGATTTGTGAGAATTTGTGTAGAATAAAACTAACAGAATACTTTTTCATTTCTATTTTATGATCTCATCTTTCTTGTTCATTTGATGTTACATTTTATAGAAGGATTTTGGCTATCGTAAGCCATAACAAAATTGTTAATAGAATAATCGTTCTGCTACTGACTTAGTAACTGACTACTAACTACTCTAACATTCACATATCTTCTCTACGGGTAAGACCCGAAGAGAATGTCGAAACCGCTGAAAAACATTCGTTGAAAGTGGTTTAGTCAAAATATCCGCTACTTGATCACAAGCAGGAACCTCAACAACTAAAACAGAGCCATCTGCAACTCGTTCACGAACAAAAAATAAGTCAAGTTCCACATGTTTGAACTTAGAATGTAAGACAGGATTGGCCGTAACAGCAACAGCACTAGAACTATCGCACCAAATATTAGGAGTGTCATCAGATTTGATCTTTAGTTCTTGAAGTAACGAAAGTAGCCAAACAACCTCACTAGTAGCTGCAGCGAGACTTCGATATTCTGCTTCAGCTGTAGACCGAGAAACCACTTGCTATTTTTTGGAGCACCATGACACAGGAGAGGAGCTAAAATAAACGCAATATCCCGAAGTGGAACGACGATCATCAGGATCAAGCCCCCAATTGGCATCAGCATAGGCAACTAAAGAGAGACGACTGGAAGGTCGAAAAATAATTCCAAGATCAAGAGTCCCACGCAAATACCTTAAGATGCGTTTTAGGGCAACCATGTAAGCTGTAGTAGGATTATGCATGAACTGATATATCATGTTCACAAGATATGTAACATCGTGTCTAGTAATTACAACGCATCAAGAGCCCAAAGAAGGCTTCGATATTGATCGGATCTCGCTAAGCGATCACTACCTTCTTTGGAGAGAGTGGAAGAGCTAACCATCGAGTATGAACACTCTTAGCATCGACATAGAAGCACGAGCAAGAATATCCGTATGTATTTGGTCTGACAAAGATGAAGACATCCAGAAGACAAACGAGTTACCTCTATGCCAAGAAAGTAGTGTAGTGCACCCATATCTTTAAGAGAAAACTCATCATTCAGCAATCGAACAAACCATTCAATAGCAGTAGAAGCACTCCCAATTATGATAATATCATCAACATAGACCAAAACATAAAGTGTAGAGCCAGTCTGAACCCGAATAAATAGAGAAGCATCAGATTTTGAGGCACGAAAATCGATGGACATAATAAACGACTTCAATTTTTCAAACTAAGCTCGAGGAGCCTGCCGGAGACCATATAAAGCTTTTTTAGACGACACACAAGAGGTTGTCCTGAAGAATTATATTGAACATACCCCGGAGGTTGTTGCATAAAGACCTCAGTATCTAAATCACCATTTAAGAAAGCGTTATTAACATCTACTTGTCGTGTCGCCACTTTCTAGAGGCGGCTATGCAGAGAATGACTCTAATGGTGGCGGGTTTCTATGAGGACTAAAAGTCTCCTTAAAGTCACATCCCGGAGTTTGAGAACAGCCTTTGGCAACTAAACGAGCCTTTTGAGTGCAACTGTGCCATCGAGATTCCTTTTAACCTTAAACAACCATTTACATCCAATGGCCTTGCGATTTAGTGGTAGATCGACCAGATCCTAGGTAGAGTTGTGAACAAGAGCATCATACTCGACTTGTCTTCTTTGACTCCACTCACCAGTAGCCAAAGCTTCTTCTATCGAAGGCAGTTCAACGACTTCAACTGAAAAAGCTTTCGGTTTTAATATGCCAACCTTTGCCCTTGTAATCATAGGATGAGAGTTGACCCATTGGTAGGAGGGTATTCTCTTCACTGGCATAGGGGACGAGCTAACGTTGTTTGAAGGTACATCTTCATTATTGCCCAAAACACGAGTTGAGGAGAAGCGAGGCGGTAGGGGTAGTGGGGACATCTTGTTATCTCGAAGCAGAGTAGTAATAGCGGAGACCTAAAAACAGGCACTACAGATGAACGGGATGAACTACTATTGATGGTAGTGCTGAAACAGTCTCTAGTGGCCGAGTTGGCTGAGGTGTGGAAATAATCCAAACTAGGGGTACCACTGTTGAAGTAGAGGCATCGGGCTGGCCTTGTGAACCATGCTCAGGCATCAAGAACTTATTCTCATCAAACACAACATGTCGAGACACGATGACTTCTCTATTAGGCAAAAGACATTGATACCCTTTATGTTGAGGACTATAACCCAGAAAAGTAGACGGTTGAGATCGAAACTCCAACTTATGATTTCCAAATGGCCGTAAATATGGATAACAGCAACAACCAAAAAACCCGAAGATGATCATAAGGTGGGTCATTCCCATAAAGAGCCTTAAACGGGGACTGGTCGTTGAGAACCGGAGTAGGGAGACGATTGATGAGATGAACGGCACAGCAGAAGGCATATCTCCAGTACTCCATAGACAAACCAACCTAAGCCAACAGAGACAATCCCATTTCAACAATGTGCCAATGTTTGCATTCAGCCACGCCATTTTGTTTCGAGGTATAAGGGCAAGTCAATCGATGAATAACTCCTTGAGATGCAAGAATAGACGTTAAAGCCCGATACTCACCACCCCAATCACTCTGAAACTATTTAATATCCTTACCAAACTGTGTTTTTATCAACCGTTGAAATCTAGTGAAGCACTCCACAGTTTGAGACTTTTATCGGAGAAGATAGATCTAAGTAAATCGAGTGCTCATATCAATGAAAGATACATAATATCGATTTACAGCACTAGTAACATTTGCAGGACCCCAAAGATCAAATACGATCAACTCAAATGGATGATAGACAGAGGAAATGATAGTTTATATGACCGACCTTGTTGACAAGTAGTACACAAGCCATCAAAACTATACTTAGAAGAAGTGATTTGACATTTATCCAAAACATTTTTAACTACAGATGCTGACGGGTGTCCAAGACGTTTATGCCACAGACTAAAAATAAGACATTCAACACTCTTATTTTTAGCATTTATATGATACTTAGTATTCTCATCTTGAACATTTGTATGAGCAACAAAGAGACTTTTAGCATGCAGAGAAGACACCGCAGGGACGGAAAACTGATACAATCCTTCATGAATGTGGCCCCTCATCAAAACTTCCTTGGTTACGACATCCTTAATAATGTAATGTTTCGGATGAAATTCGAAGAACACATTTTTATCGTTAGCAAACTAAGAAATTGATAGGAGATTCTTGCGTATACTAGGCACATATAAAACATTAGATAAATGCAATAATTTTGAAGTAGCCGGTAAAAAACTATCACCAATCGACGAAATCATAGCAGGTGACCCATCCCCCATCAAAAGCGAAGAATTACCTAAATAAGGAGTAGCATGATGCAGAGCAGAAGGATCCCGACACACATGATTACTCACTCCCGAGTCTGGGTACCAAGACATAGTGCCAACCGGTACAGAAATATACGAGCCATCATTGCTACCGGTGGGCTCATATTGTGATGTATTAGCTTGCGACCCTGAACAGTCAGAATAATTTGAGGCATGAAGATCGCCTACCCTAGGCATTCCAATACAAGGATCAGACCCTGTGTAAACACGAGCTTTGGGTTTAGTTGATCACGAGCTGGCCCAACCTGAACATTGTTAGAAATAGGTCCGTGAGGAACTGATGGGGCCGTAGGCCTACCATTAGACGTTCCATTAGTTGATGGCCTAGGATTAGGAAGCCCATGATGACAAACCCCTTCATCATTTTGGGGCCCAAAATATGGGCAATGCGTATGCTGTCTAGGAGCACTCGGCCTAGATGGCCTAGTTGACCGCCTACACTCATGAAGATAATGACCTTGTGGCTCATTATGTTGAAACCCACCATAATTGAAATTATAATTGACTCCTTGTGGCACACCATATTGACCGACACCATGCTGAAAATTAGAGTCCCTAGACACCTCATATTGGTCGGTCCCACAAGCATCATAATATCCAGGCATAAGGCAATATTGACCATCATCATACCCACGTTGACCATAAAAATACCTAGCAGTTTTTGAAGGTATTCCCTAGTCTGTTTGCGCCGATCCAGGAGGAATGAAATTATTAGAGGGCGACGACAGCACATGAGGTGTAGATCTAGACGGTGCCCCCAGATTTCGACTGTAGCGGTAGTAACACCACTGGGTATCATAATGGCGGAGCACCGTCGACATCAAGGCGCGAACGAAAAACTCATCCTCGTCCACGACCAAAGACTCGACCGTCGTGATCAGAGAAAGTGTCAACTCTTTACGACAATTCAGTCACCGACTCTTCTCCTACCAGATTCGCATGAAGAACGTCAGGGACCAAATGAGCAATTCATTTTTCATATTCCAACAAACCATCGACCAATCGTCGAAATGAGAGAACAATGGTCAAAATTGAGGCAGAGGAGACGATCGATTCATATTCTGACGGAAGACCAGCAAGCAAGATTTGTACCTTCTCCTCTTCTGAGACCCGCGAGCCAGACGATTCTAACAAGGCAGATAAGTTTGAAATACGAGCTATATAATCGGTAATCGAAAGAGTACCTTTCTTTAAGGAATGCAACTCATGGTGAATCCGCGATTATTTAGCCCCGGAATTCGCTGCAAATAAACTTGCCGCCGTGTTCCAGACGTCACATGATGTGTAGGCGTCAGTGAATGAAAGCAGCACCGACGAACAGATCGTTGATAGTAGCCATGACGTCAGAAGTCGATCTTGCTGTGTATAAGCAGAGGCTAATGGATTAGGAACACACACTCCATCAGAATTTTGAACATACCTTGAAGGTGGTGGAGCGGTGCCTTCTAGAAATCCAGCGAGATCATAGCCTTCTACGATCAATTTGACTTGCTTGCACCACTGAACATAAGTTGCTTGGTCAAGCTTGACAACTTCATGCCGAGGAAAATTATGTACACCACGATCACCGTGAGATGCAGCGGATTCAGATTCAGGTTCATCGGTGGTGTTCACCATGGCTCCCCAAGATCAGATGGCGAAAGATACCATATTGAAAACTAAGGTAATTAAAATTGATTTGTGAGAATTTGTGTAGAATAAAACTAACAGAATACTTTTTTATTTCTATTTTATGATCCTCATCTTTCTTGTTCATTTGATGTTACATTTTATAGAAGGATTTTGGCTATCGTAAGCCATAACAAAATTGTTAACAGAATAATCGTTCTACTACTAACTCAGTAACTGACTACTGACTACTTTAACACACACGAAGATCTGCATCATGCTCCTCCTCGGACTTGGAATAAACTAGAATGTCGTCAATAAACACCACAACAAACTAATCAAAGTATGGTTGGAACATCCGATTCATCATATCCATGAATACTGCTGGCGTGTTCGTTAACTCGAACGGCATCACCAAAAATTCATAATGACCGTAGCAAGTTTGAAACGCCGTCTTTTGAATGTCCCCTTCCTTTACCTTTAACTGATGATATCCCGACCTTAGATCTATCTTCGAAAAGACTAAAGCTCCTTTGAACTGATCGAATAGATCGTCGATTCTTGGCAACGGATACTTGTTCTTAATTGTTAACTTATTCAATTGACGGTAGTCCACACACATACGCATGGACCCATCCTTCTTCTTCACAAATAGGACCGGCGCTCCCCACGAAGACACACTCGATCGAATAAAACCACGATCCAACAGCCTCGGATCTGAGCTTTGAGTTCTACCAACTTCATCGGCGCCATTCTGTAAGGAGCAATGGACACCGGAGCTGTACCTGGAAGTATCTCTATTCCAAACTCCACTTCACGATCCGGGGGTAACCTTGGCAGTTCCTCCGGGAAGACATTCACGAAATTCTTGATTGTTCAAACCTCATCGATAGTCATCTCCTTAGCATCCAAAGCACTGATAAAAGCTAGAAATGCATTGCATCCTTTCGCATCATCTTAACATCCTTTAAGGCAGATACCACGTTGGACAAATAATTCCTTCCTTCTCCCAACACAACCACCTTCCCGCCTTCTGGGGTACTCAACACCATGCGCTTAGTCTCACAATCCAACTTAGCACGATGTTTATCCAACCAATCTATTCGTAAGATAAGATCAAATTCTCTAAACGGTAATTCCATTAAGTCTGCCGGGAACACTACCCCTTGAGTCTCTAAAGGTACGTCCTAAACAGTTTGTCCACTCCCCTAGGTTGTCCTAAAAGACTAACCATAGTCATCCTCCTAGTAGTTGTTTCAAAGTCTATACTTAAAGTCTCAGATATCGAACATGCAACGTAAGAGTGGGTTGATCCAATATCAAGCAAAGTAAGAAATGGATTATCCGTAATAAGAAACGTATCGGTTATGACGTCCAGTGCATCACTATCCTCCCGTCGATGAGCTGCATAAACTAGACCTGACTATCTTGCGTCCACATTACCCGCACTCCAACCAGGTGCTCCACGACCCCGACCAAACCCATTTCCTCCTCTAGCTGGGCCACAACCCCTTGGTAATGACGGACCACCTCTCCTAACCTGATCAGAACCTCGTCTGACTGGCTGCACCTGATCCACCTGTGGACAGTCCTTAATCATATGCTCCATAGATCCACACCTGAAGCATCTACCGGTTCTCCTTCTGCACTCCCCGAAATGTACTTTCCCGCACAAGTTACAAGATCGATTCTGACCTCCCGTAGTAGATGTCGGAGTACGAGTTGGCCCATCAAACCTAGGCCTTTTTGAAAATTCCCAGATAATCTCGACGGCCCAAAATTCCTCTTATTTCGATTCTGATCCTTATCCTTATTCTGCTTCTCAGTCCGCTTCACCTTCTCAGATATTTTAGCTTTCTCAACCAAAATGGCAAAGTTCCTTTCTCGTTGCGGTGTTATCAACACTCTCAACTCATCTCGTAATCCATCTTCGAACCGTACACAGCACTCATGGTCAGTCGATACAATTCCTCGAGCGTAACGACTCAATCGTAGAAATTTTGCCTCATACTCGGACACAGATTTACTTCCCTGCACCAAATTCAGAAATGCCTTCCTCTGTGCATCCACATAGCTGGCCCCGACGTACTTTCCCTGAAATGACTCCTTAAAGAAATCCCAGTCAATCCGGTCTGCGGCAGTACCCTCCTTTATTGTGAGCCACCACTGATAGACTTCGTCTCGAAGAAGAGACACGACCCCTTTCAACTTCTCCTCCACCGTAAAGTTTAGGTCATTTATTATGCGCTCACTCGCTTCTAACCAATACTCAGCTGTGTTAGGGGCTACGCCAGAAACACCCCTAAACACCTCCGCTCCGTTGGCTCAGAGTCGTTCAAACACAGATTTTCGAACTCTAGAACCCGTGCCTACCCCAACAACTCTCTCAAGGACCCGCAACATCGCCTAAGATACCGCTTCATCTCTGGTCGTCTGGTCCTAAAATTCTCCCTCCACAGCTGGCAGATCCAGCATCTCGTTTCCTGACCCGTGGCCAGACCCTACTAGCTCTGACACGGTCATTCTACCCCTACCACGACCACGCGGCGCGTCTTTGACCCCTTGTACTCATTTTTTCGATCGACGTTTATCTGATTAGAAATTTTATACATTATTAATTCTTTTCACTGATTATCCACGAACAATCTTATGAAAAGTCATTTCGATAGTGGTTCTTTCGAATTCAGATTTATGTCTACAGGTTCCAGTCTCAAGTCTACTCCTCCTAATTCTGGGAACTATACACATTCAACAATCAACATACAGACAACATCCATAAACCCACATTTAACACATAAGGGTACTTTCGTCATTTCACTACCGGAGGTATTTTCGTAATTTGATCCTACAGCGGTATTTTCGTAATTTTCAAAATAGGGTATCTTGGTGATTTTTTTAAAATAAGGGTATTTTGATAATTTCGTGAAGCAGGGGTATTTTGGAAATTTTACAATCCGGAGGTATTTTGGTAATTTTACAAATTTTGGTAACTTTTGTAAATCGGAGTAATTCAGTAATTTCTCAACAAGGGTACTTTGGTAGTTTTCCAAACAAGGGTATTTTGGTAATTTTGTAAACTAGGGTATTTCGGTAAATTTCCTCAACCTAGGGTTTTTTGGATAATTTACAAAAAATTAGTGTCATAAAAGTAATTTTACAAAATAGGGTACAGGTCCCTTTCGGGTTTTAGTTATAAATTTTAGCCTATCAACAAGTCCTTGTGGCTAAGGCGAACAGTCACTATGCACCAGATAGGATTCCAGAAAAGAGGAGGTGAGTCACTAGGACTGCTTAAATACCAAGCTCTTCGTGGATCCAATCCTAGACATGTGCATGCTTGTTTCCACACCTTAACCCTGTGACTTGCTCACAGACATGTTTAATTAGGGAAATTAAGTCTTATGAAGTGTAAAGATTTGTTTAAGCTAAGCCTAAAGTCCATCAAATTCTAATTAAAATAATCTACGTCCCATGAAGCCCATCAAACCCACATACCTATATAACACACAGTGAGTTTAGAATACTTACCTTGTGGACTTGGGCCGGAGACGCTGGTGCCATGCCGAGAAAACCATCCTGTATCATTTATAAACATGTATGTTTCCAAAACCCCTCTTTAAAAAACATTTTGAGCTTAAAACCCCAAAGCTGAGTTTTGAACCGGGCTCTGATACCAATTTGCAACACCCCAAACTGACCCAAACACCACGACCAGATCCAGCATGTCACTAAGAAGATTTTATAAAACATGTCTCATTTTCGGAAAACATTTTTCGAACTTAATCCTTTATTCGGTAAACTTCAGTAAATTAGTAAAAGATATAATTTTTGATTAATGCCTTAGTGATGAGAAAACTAAAATTTTCCTTTGATTTTTATCATTTCAATACATGCCTTAATTTAGATTTACGTAGAATTTAAATGTCTAAAAAAACTCGAAAACCCGGAAAAACATAAAAGAAAAATAATAACTAATGGCCTTATTACAATAAAATATGAACCAAACTAATTAAAAATATTAAATATAAATAGACTAAATAATGTCTTTTGCAGTATCCAAAATGAACTCTTGCATGGCCACCTTGCGCTCCTCTCCAGCCCGGTCCGATGTGCTAAGTGCTACCTGAAAAGTGTTAAACAACGGGGTGAGTCACAAGACTCAGTGTGCATCTCTCAAGCATCATCAGATTGGGCCTTAGCCCACAGAACAAAATAACAGAATATCATATAACAGGAATTATGCGAAACCCATCCCAATCTTATATCCATTCGCTACACACCACCCTTACCTGCCAATCACGCCATTGGGGATTTCTACAATCAACCCACACCGCTACACACCATCGATGGCAGTCATGCTGTGGTTAGCTGCTCATCGTCAGAATTGTAACATAGTCACCAGAACAGATCGTGGCAGTGCCACTACAACAGATCATGGCAGAACCACTACAACAGAACACTTCCCCTTTCACCAATCACCCAACCCCAAACAAACATAGAAATCGGCATGCATGTGTATCATATCAATTCAACAGAAACATTCACTTAAAAATGGCAGAAATCACTAACCTGGTGAATCGCCTTTACCCTCCACAGGTTTTCTGTAACACCCCAAACCCAGCCCATGAGTCCTGACCGGATCTGGTATGTCACGGAGTAAAATGATTTGAAAGATTTTGATGTCTGGTGAAAATCTGAAGATAATATGTTAAAGTTATAAAACAGTGTTAGATAAAACTCAGGAGGGATTGATTTTTTTTTTCAACCTTAGTTGTGTTGAAAACCTTTGAAAACATTTAATCATTCAAAATTTAAAGAACTTTCAAAACCATGGTTGACTTGGTAAATTTTGCTACTCGATGGTAACATCTTTGAAAACCCGTTGAAGTTATTAAATTGAAAATGTTACTTTTTAACGATTTACTTAACATTTATAATTTCATTTGTAATATAGTATAAGTAAAATAAAACAACTATATAAACATCCAAATATTAATTAGCGGCCTTATTACAACCCGAAATAAGAATTTAGTAAATAAACAAACTTAAAGCATTTTAAATAAATCCAAATCCAAGGAACAAGCATGGCGCCTCGAGTCCTCTCCGGCTCCATCTCCATGATCTACTCATCCGCAAAATAATATGGGAAGGGTAAGTCACCAAGACTCGGTGTGTAAATCCCCACCGGAAATGCAACTCATACACAAATTATTAATAGACATGCAAACATGCAACCCAACTAACCATCCGTACTCCTTTAACTACTACAATGTGGTCAAAACCACCGGTGGTCAAAACCATGGTGACTAGAGTCACAAATCAAGTGATGGGGCTAACCCATCGTGTGGTCAAAACCATCGATGACCATAGGTCACAATTATCATAATGTGGTCAAAACCACTTTGGTGGTTCCAAACCACTAGGACTTAGTCACAATTTATCAGCAGTGCGGTCAAAACCACTTTGGTGACCGAAGTCACAATTAATCGATGGGGCCAACCCATCTTGTGGTCAAAACCATGGTGACGATCCATAAAGATCATCCCCTCCTCTCATCAATCCCACCATCATCATGCTTACATAACAAATATCATAATCCCATATATCATGCATTTATGTATAGCATATCATTCACCAACATATGATGGCATACACAAACATATATCATAGATCACGTAATAGGGGACTTACCCAGAATCCAAACTTAAGCCCAGAAGCAAGTCACTACCACAAAGATTAAAAAGGCAACAATATAGCAATGTTAACTAATAAAGTGTGTAAAAAGTTTTACACACCTGTTACTAACGCAAATCCTAGATCCTGAAGATCCGATCTACTATGCTAGATCCTTTGACCCTATATTCGGCCAACAACAAGGTTAGTGACATAGGCCTATTTGGCTATATTAATAATCCCGAAGGATCAATTGTACCTGAAATATGGCCTTTGGCCGAATATGCTTAACCACTTACCAACTTACCGAAATCCCGTAATTGTCACTTGACTTGTCGAGATCCCTACCAAAACACTTGTTAAAATCGGCTTGCACACTTATACATAATCAAGGCCCCTTGGCCGAATGATATATATGCCTTACCTTGAAGAATCAAATCGTTAGGCTCCTCAATGTACCTTAGCGTTAACTACACACAAAGCGTACACTATTAGAACCATAACCACATTCTACTAACTTACAAGGCTTGTTTCTCAAGCTTTCGTCACACAAAAAGGAAGAAAAAGAAACCGAATGCTAAAGAGAGACCCTTACCAACCTTTGAAATCGTGACACCTTCCTTAGGGGATTAAACATGCCCTTTTATGGTAGGGGATATTCATTAGCAACACAAATAGAAGGTGAAATTTTTAGTAGAAGAGGGGTAGGTTCTACCAAATAGAAGAAAAGAAGAAAGGAATTTTGAAGAATTTTGGCAATTGTGGCTAGGAGAATTGACCAAGCAATCAATTGAAGAGAAAAGAAAAGAAACTTTGATGAATTTGGCACCTCCCTAATGTGATAACCGATTATGGATGGTCCCAAGGAGTCCTATATTCGGCCATCTCCCCTCTTTTTGTGATAATTTTTAGCTTTTAATTATCACCCAAAAAAAATAACATTTATCTTCCATTTTATCACCTATCCACCTCTTCAAAATAAAAGAAAAAACAAAACTAATAACACTACTCTTCCAGCCAAAAATAAGTGCAAAAATTTAAGCTTATCCTTATCACATTAAGAGTCCAAAATCAGGCCATCAGCTCCCTCTCCTATTCACGCCAGTTTGCAAAAAAATAAAATACCAACTGCTGCTCCCTTGGTTCGAACATGGGACCTAAAGAACAAGCTGCGCAGCCCACACAGCGCCCCAAGCCACTCTTCCAAATCGACTTTCATGCCCCAAAACCTCACCATTTATTTTTAAGGCCTACCTAGCCCATCACCCTATAATATCACAAAAGAAAATAAAACTCCCAATGCGCAAACTCGGCAGCTCGAACCCAAGACCTGCGCCCATCGCCACCTCCAAGCTCTTATGTGGCGCATGAAAACCACTTTGCTACTGACTCATTTCGTGACATAAACCCCTTACAAATCCCTTTTAAGCGCTCCTTCATTAACTCCCTTTTGCCTTAACGCCAAAGGCAAAAATAAATCATTCTTCGCTTCCACGGGACTCGAGCGTGAGTCCTCCTCCTGCACTCCTTGCACCTCGGCGCCTCAAGCCACTATGCCAATTTATTCCTTGTGTCATGCTTCTCTCGAAATTTTTCTTAACCCTATCTCACCTTGCTTCCTCCTCTAAAGCACTAAAAGAAATTTGACCTTGATCAGACCCTAGCAGGGTTATGACTAGACCCCAAAACATGCCAAGTAATCATAGTATTCATTTCTTCAAGCACACACATGGGAAAAAAATAAAATAATTAAGTTACAAACAACCCCTAATTCAGGATGTTACGGTTCTACCCCCCTTAAAAATAATTTCGGCCTCGAAATTACCTGAATCAGAAGAGTTAGGGGTATTGCTGCCGCATCACATCCTCGGGTTCCCATGTGGCCTCCTCCATACCATGGTTTCGCCATAGCACTTTTACCAAAGGCACTGACTTCCTACGAAGAACTTTAACATCCCGATCCAAAATCTGCACCGGCTCCTCCTCAAAAGACAAGTCCGGGTTCACTTCTATTTCATAGCCAATTTTCGTGTGATGGATCGATCGATAGCGCCTCGGATCGAAACATGGAAAACATCATGGATCTGGCTCAATTCTGCCGGCAACTCAAGCTGGTAAGCTATCGGTCCCATACGTTTCAACACTGTGTACGGCCCGATGAACCTAAGACTTAGCCTGCCCTTCCGGCCAAACCTCAGCACCTTCTTCCAAGGTGATACCTTCAAGAAGACCTTATCACCACTACATATTCAACCTCTGCGCTTAAGATCGGCATAGGATTTACGCGTCCAAGCGCCTCCTTAAAACGAGCCCAATTACTCTAACCTTATCCTCCGTCTCCGCCACTAACTCTGGACCCAACATCCGACGCGTTCTCCTAGTTCCATCCAACATGTAGAGTCGGCATTTCGACTCATACAACGCCGCATACGGTGCCATCGAATACTCGCTTGATAACTATTGTTATAGCGAACTCTACCAAAGGTAAGTACTCCTCCTAACTACCACGGAAGTCAAAACATGCCCCTTAACATATCTTCCAACACTTGGATAACCCTCTCAGATTGTCCATCGATTTGCGGGTGAAAAGCCGTTTGAAATTCAACCGTGCCTAACTCACGATGTAAAGCCTTCGGAATCTTGGCGTGAACAGGGATCCCGATCCGAGATAATGGACACCGGTACTCCATGCAATGCACTATCTCAAATGATATACAACTTGGCTAACCTTTGAAGCGAGTAGTCAACCTTCTTCGGTATGAAATGGGCCGACTTAGTCAATCGGTCTACTACCACCCAAATCGCATATTTCTTCTTGGGCATAAGGGAAGCCACTTACGAAATCCATAGTAATCTCCTCCCTTCCACTATGGAATCTTTTACCTACTTGTAATGTACGATGGCAATTGATGCTCGGCCTTAACTTGTCGGCATATCAGACACTTGCCCACTAACTCTCGGTTACTTCCGCTTAAGACCCACCACCAAAAGCGCTCCCTTAAATCCCGATACATCTTCTTCGCTTCCGGGTGCATAAGCGTCACGGATTGCTATGAGCTTCCTTAAGGATTCGGCGCCTCAAATCATCATCTTTAGGCATACATACTCTCCCCTGAAAATACAACACTCTATCACTACCCAAGCTGAATCCTTCGGCCTCACCATTCTGTACTTGCAACCTCCGAGTACTCAAAGCTTCATCGGTCATCTGCCTTTCTTTGACCTCATCAATCCAAGACGGCTTCACTTGCAACTCTGCCAAAAGGCTCACATCCTCATAGAGACTTAGGTGATAAAATATTGCTCGCAAATCTACTACCACCTTTCGGCTCAATGCATCAGCTACCACATTAGCCTTACCGAATGGTATTCGGTTGAGCGATTGTTGTCCTTGACAACTCAATCCACCTCCCGCGCCTCAGTTTAAATCTTTACGAGTCAAGAGGTACTTCAGACTCTTGTGATCGTGTACACCTCCGACTTCTTCCCGTCATGAGATAGTGCCTCCAAATCTTCAAAGCGAACACCACAGTGACCAATTCTAGATCATGTGTCGGATAGTTAGCTTCGTGAGGCCTCAATCGCCGTGGACGCATAGCGACCACCTTCCCTTCTTGTATCGACACACCCTAAACCAACGATTATCGATGCATCGCAATACAAGTGAATTCCTTTCACGCCTCGAGTGAATCAAGGCGGTGCTTCATCAAAATCCTCTTGATTTTGTCGAAACTCTCTTCGCTTCTCGGACCACACAAGCGAAACTCCTTCCTCATTTGCTTAGTCAGCGGTCTTTGCGATTAAGGAGAAATTTTCCACGAATCTTCTATAATATCCCGCCAACCCTAGAAAATTCCGAATTTTCGTGGCGACTTTGGTGGTTTCCATTCCAATACTGCCTCAATCTTACGGGGATCCACCCTGATTCCCTCGGCTGAAACAACATGCCCTAGAAAAGTTACCTCCTTAAGCCAAAACTCACACTTGCTGAATTTGGCGTACAACTGTTTCTCCCTTAAAACTTACAGAACCACATGAAGATGTGTGTTATGCTCCCCTTCAGACTTCGAGTACACCAAAATGTCGTCTATGAATACCACGACGAATCGATCCAGATAGGGTTGGAAAACCCAGTTCATCATGTCCATAAACGCGGCCGGTGCGTTCGTCAACCCAAAAGCATTACTAGAAACTCGTAGTGCCCATACCGAGTACGAAATACCGTCTTATGGACATCAGCCTCCTTCACCTTAAGCTGATGATACCCTGACCTAAGGTCGATCTTAGAGAACACCGATGCACCCTTGAGTTGATCGAACAGATCATCGATCCTGGGCAAAGGATACCGGTTCTTTATTGTCAACTTGTTCAGTTGTCGATAGTCTATACACAGCCTCATCGTTTCATCCTTCTTCTTGACAAAAAGCACTGGAGCTCCCCAAGGTGATACACTTGGTCGAATGGACCCTCTATCCAACAATTCTTGAATCTGCGCCTTCAACTCTACCAATTCTTTCGACGCCATCCGATACGGAGCTATAGATACTGGCGCGGTTTTGGGTAACAAGTCTATACCAAATTTGACCTCACGGTCCGGAGGTAGACCCGGGAGTTCCTCTGGAAACACATCAACATAATCCCTTACGGTCCGGACATCACTCAAAGCTACACCCTTAGCTTCTAAAGCACAGACATGCACCACATAAGCTTCACAACCCTTCCTAACCATCTTTTTCGCCTTCAATGCGAAGCAGTTAGATAGGTAATCTCTCCTTTTACCCATCATCACCACCTCTTCTCCTTCCATAGTCCTTAATACCATGCGCTTAGTCAGCGCAATCCGAGCTAACGATACTTTACTAGCCAATCCATCCCAAGGATTAGATCGAACTCCGAAATAGTAGTTCCATCAAGTCACCAAGAACACGACCCTTGGAGTTCTGGGGTATGTTCTATAGAGTTTACTTACTTCTACAGAGTGACACGGAGGGCTTAATACGATCATCTTTCTGAAGTAGCTCGAATCTAAGTGTAGAGTTTTTACTATGCTACTAGCAATGTACGAGTGAGTTGAGCCAATGTCAATTAAGGTACTATAGGGTACTCCAAAGATCAAGAACATACCGGTTATGACGTCCGGTGCGTCACCCTCCCCTTGACGCCTTGCGGCATAGACCAAACCAGGTTGCCTAGCCTCAGTACCCGCAGTACCTCCCCTCGGTGCCCCACGACCTCTGCCAGCACCATTACCTCCTCTTCCTGCACCACGACCCTTCGGTGGCTGTTGGTTATCCCTCATATTTGGTGCACGATCACGCCCTCGATCTCGGCCTAGGCGCCTTTTGAGACAATCTCTAACTCGATGTTCCATGGACCCATATTCGAAGCATCCCCGATTACCATTCCAACACTCCCCCGTGTGAGATTTTCTACACTAGGCACACCGTGGCGGCTATTGAGGATTAGCAGCAGTATCCGGCCTAGCAGCTTGATCTGACCCCCTAAACCTTGTCCTCTTCTGCTGATTACCAGAGAACCTCGAAGATCCAGAGCTCCTCTTATTCCAACTCCTATCCTGATTTCGCCTAACCGACTGTCTTACCCCTTCAGCAACCTTCGATTTCTCCACTAGGACAGCGAACTCCCGTTCCTGTTATGGAGCTATCATTATCCTCGGCTCATCCTTGACCCATCCTCGAATCTAACAGGCGTTCATGCTCGGTACCCACAATACCACGAGCATACCTACTCAACAAGAAGAAATTGACCTCATACTCGCCATCGTTCTTATTACCTTGAACCGGGTTCAAGAAAGCCTTCCGTCGCAAGCATCCACGTAGCTAGTTCCTATATACTTCTTTTGGTGGCGGTCTTGAAGAATTCCCATGTGAGATCCTCCGCCATCGCTCCATCTCTTCTGGTGAGCCACCACTGATATGACTCATCCCAAAGTAGAGATTATACCCTTCAACTTCTCCTCAGCTGTAAAATCCAGGTCACCCATGATCCTCTCAGTAGATTCTAACCAATATTCCGCCAGACCGGTGCCACTCCAAAACTCCTCTAAACACCTCGCTCCGTTAGCGGAGTCGTTCAACCACTGATTTCTGGGCTCGCACCCACACCGCCTCGATAACTCGTTCTAACACTCGTAGTACACTTGGGATACTACATCGTTACCATCGATGCGATCTCGAACTCGATTTTCGCCACGGTAGATCGGCATCTCATTTTCGACCCATGACAGACCTGTTGGCTCGAGACAAGGTCATCCTACCCTTACCACTACCACGGCGGGACGTCCACGACCTCTTGTACTTATTATTCTCGTTTATGTTTATCGATTAAGAATTTTATGTATTAGTACTTGTTTCTTTGGTTATCCCTCAAGAAATTTTATGAAGAGAGCTTAATAGGGATTCTTTCGATCATTCAAAGTTTAAGTTTTCTATCCTAATTCACGTAAAACACATCCATTCCTTAGTATCTCCCATACACATTCACTCAAGCGGATATTCTGTCTGTTCCTATCCTGTGGGTATTTTCGTCAATTGTCCCATATGGGTATTTTTGTAATTTTTCAAAATAAAAGTTCTCGGATGATTTTGTCAAAAGTATTTTGGAGCTTTTAAATTCCCGGGGTATTTTGAAAAATTTTGAAATTTAGGGGTATTTCGGTGATTTTGAAGCTCGGGGGTATCAGGGTAACTTTGTAAAGTTTGATAATTTCTGGGGTATTTCCTAATGTTGCAAAACTTTGAGGGTTCTTTTTGAGAATTTGTTTTCCAAGTTGATGGTGTTGCAAAAAATTTTTTTTTGAAAATCAGGGTCACTTTGGTAATTTTGTTGGTTAGGGGCAATTTCGAAATTTTCCAAAATCATGATATTTTCGATACTTTGCAAATTAAGGTTTTGGGCACTTATATGTGATGGAAATTTTGATTAAAACATGGGTATTTTGGGAATTTCCTAAACCAAGTATGCGTTTTGTAAATTTTACCACTAAGGGTATTTTAGTAATTTTTTTATAATCGGGGCATTTTCATAAGAAGATTTCCAAAATTTGGTTCTAATTGATTTCACAAAGAAGGATATTTTGAAAATTTTCTATATGGAAATTTTTCACACGGAGGGTATTTTGGTAGTTTACAAGCCAGGGGTATTTTGGTCATTTTTCAAACTGAGGGGTATTTTGGTCATTTTTTTAATCAAGGTTTTAATTACTTCAAAAGCAAAATGGCTAGTCCCTTTCGGGTTTTAGTTATTAGGTTTAGCTTTGTGAGCATGTCGTCTCGGCTAAGATGAATCGTCTTCACGCACTGAGTAGGATTCAAGTGAGTAGGAGGTGAGTCACTAGGGCCGCTTAAATACCGTGCTCCCACCGAATCAATCCTGAACATGCATACAACGGTTTCCACATCCCTTGCTCAGTGACAACTCACAGGGTTGTTTAGGGAATTATTAAATCTTATGCATTGTTTGTTGGGGTATGCTAACCCTAGGGTTCAACAATTCCTTACTCTAATATTCTCGTTCCCAATTTACCCTTCTACCCCTATCACATATTCACAAAATAGATAGAATTACTTACAGGCGGATTGGTGCGGGAGACTCGGTGCCATGTTGTTCAAACCATAAACAGCTTCCCAAAACATTCCAATAAGGCCTACTAACATAAACAAAACATTTTGGGCCTTGGGCCCCCACGTACCGAAGTTTTGAGCGGGCTCGATACCAAAATGTAACACCCAAACCCGCCCATGAGTCCTGACCGGATCTGGTATGTCACAGAGTAAAACGATTTGAAAGATTTTGATGTGTGGTGAAAATCTGAAGATAATATGTTAAAGTTATAAAACAGTGTTAGATAAAACTCAGGAGGGATTAATTTTTTTTTTCAACCTTGGTTGTGTTGAAAACCTTTGAAAACATTTGATCATTCAAAATTTAAAGAACTTTCAAAACCATGGTTGACTTGGTGAATTTTGCTACCCAATGGTAACATATTTGAAAACCCGTTGAAGTTATTAAATTGAAAATGTTACTTTTTAACCGATTTACTTAACATTTATAATTTCATTTGTAATATAGTATAAGTAAAATAAAACAACTATATAAACATCCAAATATTAATTAGCGGCCTTATTACAACCCAAAATAAGAATTTAGCAAATAAACAAACTTAAACTGTTTCAAATAAATCCAAATCCAAGGAACAAGCATTGCCGCCTCGAGTCCTCTCCGGCTCCATCTCCGCGATCTACTCATCTGCAAAATAATATGGGAAGGGGTGAGTCACCAAGACTCAGTGTGTAAATCCCCCACCCAGAAATGCAACTCGTGTACAAATTATTAATAGACATGCAAACATGCAACCCAACTAACCATCCGTACTCCTTTAACTACCCCGTGTCGTCAAAACCCTTTGGTGGTCAAAACCACCGGTGACTAGAGTCACAAATCAAGTGATGGGGCCAACCCATCGTGTGGTCAAAACCACTGATGACCATAGGTCACAATTATCATAATGTGGTCAAAACCACTGGTGGTTCCAAACCACGGGACTTAGTCACAATTTATCAGCAGTGCGGTCAAAACCACTAGTGACCAAAGTCACAATTAATCGATGGGGCCAACCCATCTTGTGGTCAAAACCACTGGTAACAGTCCATAAAGATCATCCCCCTCCTTTCATCAATCCCACCATCATCATGCTTACATAACAAATATCATAATCCCATATATCATGCATTTATGTATAGCATATCATTCACAAGCATATGATGGCATACACAAACATATATCATAGATCACGTCATAGGGGACTTACCCGGAATCCAAACTTAAGCCCAGAAGCAAGTCACTACCACAAAGATTAAAAAGGCAACAATATAGCAACGTTAACTAATAAAGTGTGTAAAGAGTTTTACACACATTACTAACGCAAATCCTAGATCCCAAGATCCGATCTATCGCTAGATCCTTTGACCCTATATTGACCAACAACAAGGTTAGTGACATAGGCCTATTTGGCTATACTAATAATCGAAGGATCAATTGTACACAAATATGGCCTTTGGCGAATATGTAACCACTTACCAACTTACGAAATCCGTAATTGTCACTTGACTTGTCGAGATCCTACCAAAACACTTGTTAAAATTGGATTGCACACTTATACATAATCAAGGCCCCTTGGCCGAATGATATATATGCCTTACCTTGAAGAATCAAATCCCGTTAGTCTCTCTCAATGTACCTTAACGTTAACTACACACAAAACGTACACTATTAGAACCATAACCACATTCGGCCAACTTACCAAGGCTTGTTTCTCAAGCTTTCGTCACACAAAAAGAAAGAGAAGAGAAACCGAATGCTAAAGAGAGACCCTTACCAACCTTTGAAATCGACAGCACCTTCCTTAGGGGATTAAACATGCCCTTTATGCTAGGGGATATTCATTAGCAACACAAATGGAAGGTGAAATTTTTAGTAGAAGAGGGGGGTAGGTTCGACCAAATAGAAGAAAAGAAGAAAGGGATTTTGAAGAATTTTGGCAATTGTGGCTAGGGAGAATTAGGCCAAGCAATCAATTGAAGAGAAAAAGAAAAGAAACTTTGATGAATTTCGGCACCTCCCTAATGTGATAACCGATTATGGATGGCCCCAAGGAGTCCTATATTCGGCCATCTCCCCTCTTTTTGTGATAATTTTTAGCTTTTAATTATCACCCAAAAAATAACATTTATCTTCCATTTTATCTCCTATCCACCTCTTCAAAATAAAAGAAAAACAAAACTAATAACACTACTCTTCGGTAGAAAATAAGTGCAAAATTTAAGCTTATCCTTATCACATTAAGAGTCCAAAATCAGGCCATCAGCTCCTCTCCCATTCACGCATGGCTTTGCAAAAAATAAAATACCAAGCTGCTTTGCTCCTTGGTTCGAACATGGGACCTAAAGGAGCAAGCGCATGACCCTTACAACGCCCAAGCCACTCTTCCAAATCGACTTTCATGCCCCAAAACCTCGCCATTTATTTTTAAGGCCTACCTAGCCCATCACCCTATACATAAGCAAAAAGAAAATAAAACTCCCAATCGCAAACTCGGCAGCTTCAACCCAAGACTGCGCCCATCGCCACCTCAAGCTCTTATGTGGCTCATGAAAACCACTTTACTCTTGACTCATTTCGTGACATAAACCCTTTACAAACCTTTTAGCGCTTCTTCCTTAACTCCTTTTGCCTTAACGCCAAAGGCAAAATAAATCATTCTTGCGCTTCCACCAGGACTCGAACGTGAGTCCTCCCTCCTGCACTCCCTTGCACCTCAGTGCCTCAAGCCACTATGCCAATTTATTCCTTGTGTCATACTTCTTCCGAAATTTTTCTTAACCCCTATCTCACCTTGCTTCCTCCTCTAAAGCACTAAAAAAAAATTTCAGCCCTCAGTCAGACCTAGCCCGGGGTTATGACTAGACCCTAAAACATGCCAAGTAATCATAGTATTCATTTCTTCAAGCACAAACATGGGAAAAAAATAAAATAATTAAGTTACAAACAACCCCTAATTCAGGATGTTACATTTTCCTCAGCCTTGCCGGGATTTCGGTATTTAACAGAATATAAACAGATTTATATACATATACTAACAAACAATCTAAATGGTGTGAGAAATTACACACCTGATAAATACGTAGGACTACCCCCTATGCCGATACCCCCCACTAATCGGATCTACTGCCCTTTGTCTACAACTTTGCTCAGAAGCCGAAAGAACACGAAGATAAAGCTTCCCCTACATTCGGCCAAGGATTATTATTTACCCGAATTTATATGTTTAAATAAACAAATCTCCTTACCTAAATTGATTAGATCCTGGAAGTAGGATGATTCGAGTGCTATTGATTTAGAACCTTAGGCGATTGGATCTCCTTCAAATCTCGAAATGCCGTAAAAGAAAGAAAAACACAAGATCAGTTTCCATATAGCCATTCAGCTAGGGTCTCTAAAAACCAAAAAAAGATTGAATCACGCGAATCGACACCTACCTTCAGTTTCCTTCAAGATTCGACAATCACAAGAGGTGAGATCTAGGGATTTTGACTTTTAGAAGAACAAAGAATTGAAAAGATGGGCAAGGAATAGATAGAGAGATTCGGCCAATGAGTATTAAAGAAAAGAGAATGTGAATGGAAGGGTTCCGGCAATTGGTGAGACCTCAGGAGTTTTGGTTTCTGACAGAAAAGAAAAAAAAAGATGATTCTTATTTGCTGAAAAAAAAACTAAAGGCTATTCTCAGAGAAAACAAATGAAAAATTCGGCACATCCCCTTGCCTATACTAAATCGATTCCTCCCCATCTCTTGAGTTTGATTTTTGGTCAACACTAGCTTTCTGGATTAGCTCTCATCTTTTCCCTTATCCTAATCTACAACTCCTCCAAAAGAGGCCTAATTAGCACCAACTCTCTTCCTCCTTTCTCAACTTATTATCCTCATAAATTAGACATTAAAAATTCCCTAAATTGTAGCCTTGTTGCCGCCCCCCTAGCCCCCTTATAAGTGTTGAATTTGGCCCAATCTCTTGGGCCCTATGCGGCCAAACTTGGGCCTACTCACTTGTCCAAGGCGCCACTTAAAACTCCCCTTTGTTGCTCCCCATGTTACTGGGCCACAAGCTCACTTCGCCATTTAAACTACAGAGACTACCTTTAAAGCACTAGAGGGTCTAAACAGAATATCTTAACCAAGGCCTTAGCCCATTCTTGAGCCCAAACTGGACCCCTAACCCTTAAATTACTACTTTAAACAATCAACACACAAAATGCACAGGCCCACTAACTCAGGATGTTACAGGTGCCGTTTCGATTTTGGCCTTTAAACTGCCCAAGGATTCAATTGAAACAAAATAAAAATTTGAGGGCTAATTTAATAAAAATAAAAAAAATAAAAATAAAAATTTAAATCATACTTAATTAAAAGATTTAAAATAGCAGAAGGACTTAAGGAAAAATTATCCCATCCGCATAAAAACACGCGGATCTTCCCCTTAGAGCGGGTCGGGTCACGGGTCAGAGGCAAAAATGACGTTGTTTTGTGCCCAAACGCATGGCTCAAAAACGACTTCATTCTTTAAAAAAAAACAAACTAAAAAGCTAAAAACTGCTCTCCCCCTTCAAGTCTCCTGCGATTTTGGCAGGCCCTCAGGCGAGGCTCAAAGTAATGTCATTTACCATCGTCTTGTGGTGGTGGAATTTAAAAAGGTAATTTTTTAATATTTAAAACCTTCTTATGTAAAATAAAGAAAAATAAAAAAATAAAGCAAAAGAGACAGATTTGGGAATAAAAAGAAACCTTTCACGATTCTGTATTTTCTTTTGTGTATATTGCTGTATATTTTTCTCTCTGTGTGTATTCATATTTTTTCCTCCCATTTATAGATTCTTGTAGGCTTTTTATAGCCTTTGAAATGAAAATAAAAAGGAAAAAATGTTGTCATGCTCGCTGTTCTTTCCTTTTCTGTGCAGGAGTGGAGATCTCGACGATGGCTAAACATGAATTGTGGCGTTGATGGCGATGCGACCGAGGACTGGTGTGGATTATGGCGAGAAGGCTAGGGCTTGCGGCGAGAAAGAACCCTAGGTTTCTACTAATTTCGTTTAGTCCTTGGGTCATTTTGGTTTTTGGCTTGGTTGGGTCTGGGTAGGTTAGGTCTGCTAAGTTTGGGTCAATGGGTGTAATTGGGCCACGGGTAATTTTGGGCTAAGGGTCTATTTGGGCTGTTTAATTTGGGTTTGTATTGGATTGTTTAAAACAACATTATTTATTTTTCTATTTTGTATGGGCCCGGGCAAAATTGGGCACCTACAGTTGCCCCTCTTTGCTCATTGTCGTGTAACGAAAATAGAGCAAAGACTATAAAAGGACCAATTTTGCCCGGTCTTGGTAGAGCCTCGACCTCTTGGTCCTCATTTTTTTAAATGGCTTCCAACTCACTGCAACTTCAATGGTATTTGGAACTTCATCTTGATTTCAATAAATTTGATGGCTTCGATTTACTCTACTACAACTTCAGGAAGGCAATATCCACTATCTTTTAATCTGCTCTATGCAAACTCAAAGAGGTAAGACTGATTTTTTTATTTGCTTCTTGTAATTTCAAGAATGCAAAATCTGCTATTTTAATCTGCTCCCTACAACTTCAGGGATTACCAGACTAGTGTCTTCGATCTGCTCCCTACAACCTCAGGAATTTCAAGACTAAGGTCTTCCATCTGCTTCATGCAACCTCAGGAATGCTAAATATGCTATTTTAATCTGCTCCCTGCAACTTCAGGGATCGCCAGACTAATGTCTTCGATCTGCTTCCTGCAACCTCAGGAATGCCAAATCTGCTATTTTAATATGTTCCCTGCAACTTCAGGGATTGCCAGACTAATGTCTTTGATCTGCTTCCTGCAACATCAGGAATGCCAAATTTGCTATTTTAATCTGCTCCCTGCAAATTCAGGGATTGCCAGACTAATGGCTTTGATCTACTTCCTGCAACCTCAGGAATTTCAAATTGCTATTTTAATCTGCTCCCTGCAACTTCAGGGATTGCCAAACTAATGTCTTCGATCTGCTTCCTGCAACCTCAGGAATGTCAAATCTGCTATTTTAATCTACTCCCTGCAACTTCAAGGATTGCCAGACTAATGTCTTCGATCTGCTTCCTACAACCTCAAGAATACCAAATCTGTTATTTTAATCTATTCCTTGCAACTCCAGGGATTGCCAGACTAATGTCTTCGATTTGTTTCCTGCAACCTCAGGAAGATAAGATCTTCTATCTTTAGTCTACTCTGCTACAACTTTAGGGAGACAAGGCTGAAAATGTATTTTGATCTACTTCCTATAACTTTAGTAAGATAAGATCTTCTATCTTTAGTCTACTCTGCTGCAACTTCAGGGAGACAAGGCTAAAAATGTCTTTTGATCTGCTTCCTACAACTTCAAAAGATAAGATCTTTTATCTTCAGTCTACTCGCTGTAACTTCAGGGAGACAAGGCTAAAAATGTTTTTGATCTGTTTCCTGCAACTTCAGGAAGATAAGATCTTCTGTCTTCAGTCTACTCCACTACAACTTCAGGGAGAGAAGGCTGAAGGTGTCTTTGATTTGCTTCCCACAACTTCAAGAAGATGAGATCTGCATATCCACCGTTATTGCTACACTGTCCACTGAGGGACATGTCCTGTAGACTCAGTTTCATATGTTTATGTCACATGACTAAGATACTATGATCAGAATGAATCAAATACTTCTAGCTACATGTAACATGTTATAACATGATTCCTTAAAAAATTAGGATTAGGATGCAATGATCAGAATGAATCAAATGCTCCTAATGAAATTTACTATGATATAAAAATGTTATGAGTATGATTCCTACTTTAGGTGTTATCACTCATTTGTTTTTTCATTATTGTTCATTAATCATGTTTTGCTCAATAAGCTTGCCCCAACGTAATTTCTGAGTCAACTCCGCTTAGATCTTGAAACATGAAGTTTGGTACCTCCCACTGCAATAACATTTGGTTTCTTCCATCCAATCTTTTACCACTAAGAGGTATAGAACTTGTATCATTTTCCATCAATTTAACCTGTTACACCATTCCTTGGATGTATGAGTCTGAAATTTACATAAATGTAGGGTCTCCCAACAATGATCCCCTTTTACACTTGGATTAACCTTTTTGTCATTTGCCAATATGGTATCACCAACAAAATTGTCTTATCCAATAAGAATCCGAAGAGATAATTATTTTTCAATGTTTCCAACCTTTAGACTTGGTGAGTTCTGAACAATAGTCATGTTTCAGATTCCTCATATTATTAAAAGTTTTCAGAGTAATATGCGAAACTCCTTTTATGAAAGTGTTATTAGTCTATTAATCATTATTTCAATATAAAATGCTTGAAAAAGGTCACAAAAATGGACGAGAAAGAAATTAATCAAGAGCATGGCTCGAAATAAATAAGTTAATCAAAGATCACCAAGGCAATAAAAGAAAATTGATTTGGGTGTATCTTGAAAAGAATAATGCAATCAAAAATAACAAATTCAAAAATGAGTAAGATAGAAGCTAGGTGCCCTAGATATCACAGTCTAAGCTTCTCTGTTCAAACTTCTTGAGAACCATTTTAAACTTCGATATGTGTTTAAGGGATCCGAAATACTTTGTCGATGCCCCAAGGCGTAACATACTTTCTCATTGTTAATTCAAGCGTAGCAAGACTACTGTATGCCCTACTTTTGATCAAAATTTGAGTCACCTTTTTCGGGTTTTCGGCTCAAAGCCCCTTTTGTCTCAAAGCCCCTTTGGTCTCAAAGTGCCCTTTGCGGGTTTTCGCTTTGGCCTCTCTTTTTTTTTCGAGGTGCCCTTTACGGGTTTTCACCTTGGTCTTTCCTCTTTCAGGTCAAATATTTCTTGACTGAACCTGAATTCACCAGATTGGGCAAGTCTTCACCATCCATCTCGGTCAATATGGATGCTCTTCTAGAATAGGTCTTATATAAGTCCTTCCCAGTTTGGCATATGCCTTCCTCTGGAATCATTTTATAGAAGAAAAATCTTTTAACATCAGGTTTCTTCATGCCCTAAGATGAACTTCTTTAACATAAGCTCGCATCATCTGGCCGTGACAAAATAGCTTTTAATCTTTTCTTCAATTAGGTTCAATTGGCAAAACACTTCAATTCCATAAACCAATGGGTAAAATGTTGCCCCAGCGAAGGTTCTGGTCGACGTTCAATAAGACAGAGGGTAAAAGGTAGCTTCTTATGCCAATCCTTACAAGTCTTAATCACCCTTTTTTTGTTGTTTTTCTTTTTGTATTTTTTCTTTTGGCAACTTTTGCTGCACTGTGATATGCTGCCTAATCTTTGGACAAACTGTAACTTTGACTTTGTACAATTATGCATTATTAAATGTGATCCTTTATGGCATTCTTTGCCGGCATCTAATCTATTTTTTTATTATTATTATTTTTTATTTTGATGACTGTCGAATTTACAATATTGGCATATGAAGTAACATTCACCCTCTTAGTGAAATAGACAACGACCATGACGGTGAATCGATGTCAACTAGAAACATTTGACGAGATCGTCCCCATGACATCCATGCCCCACATATAAAAAGTCCGTGAAAAGAATAGAAGAGTCATATAAATCTCGTCTTCTTTAATATTTGAGGTACAAATGATGCAATCCCCTTCTATGGTAGACCAACAGTGCCTGATCCTCACGCTTAGCCCGTGTATTAGTGGCCCATGCATGTCCTGATATGATCATACGAAAATATCTTTGAATTCTTGAAAATAACTCAATTATGTCTCATATTATCACAATAATGAGCTAGGTTACAATCTTTACCACTTTTCTAGACTCATAATATCCACTGATCCTTTGTAAAGTAAGGTCTGTTTTCATCATTCTTAACAAATCAGTAGATAAATTACAATCTCTGTCATCTTCAAATCCCTAAGATCCCCTAGACCCATATCTCATTCAAAAAGGGAGTCAGTAACAACGTCGTTCATGTCGTTGATATCTAGGTACCTAGGTATGAAGGCAAAAAATCCAAAGAATAAATGATTCTAAGGATGATTATTTGTATGGTAATGAATAAATAATGAAAAAATATTTGAAACAAAATCCAAACAAAAGAAAAAAAACTAAGAACAATTGTTTGTACAGATGAAATGAAAAGAATAAAAGAATATTTGCTTAAAAGATGCATTTTATTGAAATAAAATTTTGGACACAAGCCTATTTCACAAAAGGGTTCTTATTGCCTCTAGGCTTAAGGCAACAAGCATGTTTTGAATATTACTCTAGATCAGCTCTAAAAATACAGGGATCTCTTCCATAGTCCCATTATTCAAAACATTCTCAAGAACGTAAAGTTTGGAAACATTGTTCCCTAATTCCCTCTTCGCTTTCGATTTCTTCAAGGGATCACAACTTTCTTGTCTCTTCCTTCAATTATCGCATTTACTGCCTCGTCAAAGTGATCAGGTTTTGATGAATCATCAAACTTCACAATTTTCATTTTAATGAACCTTTCAACCAACTTTTTAAATGCAGTACAATTTTCAATTGAGTGACTTTTTATTCCTGCGTGGTACTCGCATCGAGCATTCTCGTTATACCATTTTGGGAACGGAGGTTGCAACGATTTCAAATAAAATGAAGACACCACATGTGCATCAAACAAAATTTGATATAGCTCCTTATACGTTATTAGGATTGGCATAAATTGGAGCCTTTCAAAGTTTTGCCTAGTGTCTGATTCTTGTCTTGACGACCCTTGTTACCCAGCAGTGATTACCTTTGGCTGATTAATAGTAATTGCTTTTGAGTACCCTTTGTTGTATGTACTTATATTATTCACTTCTTCATCCTTTTTTCTAGGAGTAGACCTTCTAGTGGTTTCCCTACTTCAATCTTGCCACCCCTTATGGCATTTTCAATAATCTCTCCTGCCATCACTATATCCGCAAAGCTCTTAGTAGTACTTCCTATTATATGAGTGGTTAATGGAGCCTTCAAGGTATTGATGAAGAGCATTGTAGTCTCCTTTTCTAGGAGTGGTGGCTGAACTTGAATGGTGACCTCTCTCCATCTTTGCGCCTTTCATTTGGTTTCTTCTCCATGTTTTACAAAGTGATTCTATCAGGCGTCATGTCCGTGACATGGTTGTATTGCTTCATGAAGGCTTGAGCTAAGTCTCTCTAGGAGCTAATTTTAGTGCAGCTGAGTTGATTGTACCACCTAGACGCTGCCCCTACCAAACTATCTTGGAAACAATGAATCAAGAGTTGATCATTGTTAATATAACCGATCATGCATCTGCAAAACATGGTAATGTGGGCTTTAGGACAGCTAGTCTCGTTATATTTTTCAAACTCTAGCATCTTGAATTTATGAGGAAGCACCAAATCTGGAACCAAACTCGAGTCTTTTGCGTCAATACCATGGTGATGATCAGTATTTTCCAAAGCCTGAAACTTTTCTTCCAACAATCTACAGCTATCATCCAACTTCCTTGAAGATTCAATTCTTATTCCCTCTCTCTCTGCTATGTCCAAATCAGGGATAACAAGATTGGAAGGGTTATCTCTTGGGTTACATCCTAAGCTGGCCTGGAAGTTCATAGGTGGTCTAGTATCAGCTTGCCCCTGTTGAGGCCTAATTGTGACAGGTGGCCTTTGGGGATACTCCTCAGGTTGTACATGCGGTGGGGTGAAACCCGAGGAAAATCCTCATTGTCATCAACGTTAACTATGGGACATTTCCCTTTGTCCATTGCCCCACTTAGCATTTGGGCCATTTGAGCCATCATACTCCTTTGAGCTTCCAACATTTGGTCCCTCATTTCTTGTTGGAGCTTTTCCATTTGCTCTTGCATCTGGTCTTGTATGTCTCTTTGGAATTGTTCCAATCTTTGATCTATTTTCTTCGATTTGGCACGTGTACCGTAAGGATGTTTAGTTTCTAGATTTTTCCTTTTCTTTTTCTTTATGTTATAATTTCAACTAATTAGACTCTCTCTATGGACTTAAATATTTATGATATGATGTAATGCAAATGCATGAAATGCAATGCAAAGGAATGAAATGCAAAGAGAGCTGTATTGATTCTGAATTCAATTCTATTAGAAAAACTTTACTAGAAAATAAATTTCTTTACACTAACGGATTACATATGCGGCTTTGTCCTCATAGTCCAAGTGAAAACATTAATCCCTTCTTCACAAAGGTCAAATCTTGCAAACTTCTAATAGATGTCTCCTTTAGCTTCTTTTGCTTGATCTAGGTCGCGACTCACTGTTCTCTTATTTCCATAATGCTCGTTAGCCTCTTCAAGAAAGCTGAGACGTGGTAATTCTCGAATAGTCTTTGTCAACTTGAATCATTGGGTAATAAGGTCTTGTATTCTTTCAAGGACTATTAGTCTTCTCTCGTTGTGTTCACTTGGACTATATTCGGACAATCGTATTATAATCCACTTTATCAAAAATTTCATTTTCTTATGACCAACTCTTCTATTTAGCAATCGAATTTAAATCAACACCTCTTTTCTATGATATGAATGCAATGCAATCAAAACACAAGAAAACACGTTAGTACAGGAGAAATAAACAACATAGAACACCTATTTGGGTGGCTACTAGGGTTTAGCATAGTTCTACTTAAGGTAAGAACTTAGGTTTTCTACATGTGGTTTAGCTCTAAAATTGAGGTACCCGAACCAGCAGATTCCTCAATCCTCACCCATTATAGGCTCATATGGATCGAGTTGAGTTCAAGGGAATACATTTCCCTATAGCTGCACGGAGATGAAAATCTCACGAAGACATAGGTACAGATGAATCCGAAAGCGGTTTATTATCCTGCACGGAGGTGAAAACTTCACGAAGAAGTAGCTTCTCACTCCCACTTAAGGGTGCGACCACAATGATCATGCAATGCAATGCAAGGATGTTTTATGAAATTAAAACCACATGCAATAAAAAGGATCAAAAATTTTTTAAAATCAGATTTTTAAATTCGGACAGAAGGACATGAAATTATCGATTTTACGGCTTGACTCTTTTATTAATCCCCAAGGAGTCGCCAAGCTGTCAAAATCATTTTAAAAGTTTGATTTAAAAATGGGGAATCGACTTTAAAATGAAAATGGGAGTCGCTACCAATCTCTTTTTATTTAGGTGTGATTGGATCACGTTGAAAATGGGTTCGGGAGTCGGTTACGTATGAGGAAGGATTAGCACCCTCATAACGCCCAAAATTGGTACCTAATCGATAAAATCATGTCTTAATGTTGAAAGTTTGAAAATTCTAGAAAATGATCCTTTTATTAGAAGAAAAAACCTAGATTTACCTATCTCAAAGAAATAAAACACTATACCCAGTAAGTTAGGATATAGCATCTCATGACTTGAAACTAGGCACGTCTTTATTTTAGAAAATTCCTACCTCGAGACACAAAACATCATATCCAGTAAGTTAGGACACAACGTTTTGAATTCCCAAAAATAAGTTTTGGATTTGAAATGAGAAGGGATATTTAATATTTTAAGTTCCACGAGAAAAATAGAAACCCAGTAAGTTAGGGCACGATTCTTCTTGAAATCCCGAATATCACATATCACCCTTTTTAAAAAACTTTGAATAAAATATGTCAATTACACCAAAAAATGTGTTTTTATAAAAAAAAGTCATGAATTCGTTTTTGTATTGACATTACAAAATATAAATCAAATAGCAATTTACTATAAATACGAAGTCGTATTAACAAATGATATAGACAATTCAAGAAATAAATATTAAGTTCTACAAATAAGATCAATTACGGAAATAAATAGATTAACAATATATTTAAACACTAAATATTATAACAAAACAAAAAAAGTAAAAAAAATGATAATTTGTAAAATCATTAATGTATATAATAAATAAAAAAACTTAAAGTATATATAAAAAAACTTATAATAAATGTATATTTTAATAATGTAATACCTATGAATGATAATATATAATAAAAATAATTAATAAATAGTATATAATAATTTTAAATAAATAAAATCTAATATAAATAAAACATGTTTTACAATATAAATATATTTTATATATATAAAAAAATATGATATAATATAATACTATATAATATAGAAAATTTAAAACATATAATAGAATATATAAAAAATAATATGAAAAAGAAATAATATTAAGCTAAATAAAATAATAAATAATAATCATTTAATATATATAAGGATATTACATAAATATATATATATATATATATAATTTCATACTATTAATAAATTATAATAAAGGCAATAATATAAACTATTTAATAAAATGATTTAATATAATGTAAAATAATAAAAATAAAACAAAGAATACAGGGGTTAATAAGCAATTAAAACAGATACAATAGGACTAAAACAAAACACGTGTTAAACCCCTGGGAGGCTGGGACTAATATGGCAATTATGCCTCCTTTTCAAAACGGCGCCGTTCCGATTTTGGCCTTTAAACTGCCCAAGGATTCAATTGAAACAAAATACAAAATTGAGGGCTAATTTAATAAAAATAAAAATTTAAATCATACTTAATTAAAAGATTTAAAATAGCGGAAGTACTAAAGGCAAAATTATCCCATTGCATAAAAACATGCGGATCTTCCCCTTGGAGCGGGTCGGGTTGCGGGTCAGAGGCAAAAACGACGTCGTTTTGTGCCCAAACGCACGGCTCAAAAATGACGTCATTTTCAATCTGTTTATAAGATTAATTTTTCTAAAAAAATTTCATTTGCTTCCTTCTTTAAAAAAAAAAAAAAAAAACTAAAAAGCTAAAAATTGCTCTCCCCCTTCAAGTCTCCTGCGA
This sequence comes from Gossypium rotundifolium, assembly GCA_025506655.1. NCBI lineage: Eukaryota > Viridiplantae > Streptophyta > Magnoliopsida > Malvales > Malvaceae > Gossypium > Gossypium rotundifolium. The sequence continues at coordinate 14,419,984 of CP106723.1, read as the reverse complement.
TTTCGTGAGCCCTCCGTGAGGCTCGCACATCGCTTGTCATCACCTAAACCACCGTCTTTGCGGTGGTGGAATTTAAAAAAGGTAATTTTTTTAATATTTAAAACCCATGTAAAATAAAGAAAACTAAAAAATAAAGCAAAAGAGATGATTTGGGAATAAAAAGGAATTTAAAAAGGTAATTTTTAATATTTAAAACCTTTTTATTGTAATGTAAAATAAAGAAAAATTAAAAAATAAAGCAAAATTTTAATATTTTTTGCATGAATATTTATATGGGAATAAAAATAAAACCTTTCACAATTAAAATTTTGTTTTTTTGTGTATATTGAAAAAGACTAAATTGATATTAAAAATTGAATTCTAGATTAAAAAGTAAAAAGGACCAAAATGGCAATTATGTCATTTTTAAATTTTTCCTCCCATTTATAGATTCTTGTAGGCTTATATAATGCTTTATAAGTTTTAGAACAAAGTTTTGATGAATTTAAGTTGAAGTTTTGAAGTTTTAGAGTTTTTGAATATAGCATATGATGAATAAAATGATGAATTAGTGGTTTAATTGAAAGGATTTGAAGTTAGAATTGGATAAAGGACTTAATTGTAAAACAAGCTATAAGAAAACAGTTTTGGACAGCAGCAGTAGAGTAAGTTTGAAAATTCACCAAAAATCGTAGAAGTGGAATTAGAAGTTGAATGAGATATGAAATTAAATATTATTGAGTCTATTTTCATATGAAAGAAACAAGGAAAGAAAAGAAGTTCTGTATTTTGAGATATTTAGATTTTTGTAAGACTGGTTCAGAATGAATTCGGGTTCCCCTGTTTTAACTTTAGAAAATCATCAAAAATTGAATAAAAATAATTAGGGGCTTAAATTTATATGTTTAGAATTATTAATGAGTCTGTTTTCAATGGAAATAAACGGTAACATCATCCGAATCTTGTATGAAGAGATAATTAATTTTTAGTGAAGAAGGGTCAGAACTGTCAAACAGCAGAACAGGGGTAACTTTAAAGAATAAACTGTACTTATGGAATAAACCAAAAATTCTGAAAATTTTAAGGAAAGAAGATATGTGAGTCTAGTTTCAGGGAAAATTAGCGTATCCTAATTTGGAGTTCTGTAGCTCAAGATAAAAATAATTTAGTGATAATGACTCAAGTAGATAGTTTTGAATGAACTAAAAATAATAATAGAATTATTGAAAATGCTACATGCGAACATGAAATGTATTGAATTGATGATTGAATTTATTTATTTAGATTCGGAAAACTCAAATACGAAGCTAGATCAAGGAAAGGAAAAAGTCCCGGATTAGTAGATTTTATATACGAACTAGTATCGAGGTAAGTTCATGTAACTTGAATTATCTTCTTAAATGCTTGAAATGTATGTTATTGAGGTGAATATAATCTGAATGTTCATTGTATGAAAATTGATGAAACATTGATTTTATAGCCTTTGAAATGAAAATGAATGTAAAAGGTAAAAATGTTGTTGATGTTATCTTATAAATATGCATGAATTTATTTTGAAAATATGTTGAATTGGAATGGTCTCGGTTTAGAACTTTCTAGATATTTATAAATGGGTTATATTGAGTTCGTAAACTTAAGATGCCTCGTACCCTATTCCGACAACGAATACGGGTAGGGGTGTTACATTTATAGCCTTTGAAATGAAAATAAAAGGAAAAATGTTGTCATGCTCGCTATTCTTTCCATGCGGAGGCGGAGATCTCGACGATGGTTAAACACTGATAGCGGTGTTGATGGCGGCGTGACCGATGACTGGCGTGGATTATGGCGCGAAGGCTGGGGCTTTCGGCGAGGAAGAACCCTAGGGTTCTGCTAACTTCGTTTAGTCCTTGGGCCATTTTGGTTTTGGGCTTGGTTGGGTCTGGGTAGGTTAGGTCTGCTAAGTTTGGGCCAATGGGTGTAATTGGGCCACGGGTAATTTTAGGCTAACGGTCTGTTTGGGCTGTTTAATTTGGGTTTGTATTGGACTGTTTAAAAAAACATTATTTATTTTTCTATTTCTGTATGGGCCCGGGCAAAATTGGGCACCTACATGTATGTTTACTCTGTTTTACAGATCGTCAAAGCTACGAAAGGCTCGGGAATCGTCGAGGATCTTCACCACACTATCAAGCTCAACTTTGATACTTTTGAACGTGTATATAGCTAAATATTACATGTATAGGCTAGTCGTTTTGAAATATGTTTGAGATATGAAATGGCCATGAGATATGGCTAGATATATGCTTGAGTTATGAATGACTAGTTATGTCCTATGATGTTAGTTTTGGTATGGTTTGATAGCCAATGAATTGGTCATACAAATGGTAAGTTTCTTGATGAATAACTAGCACATTATTGATGGTAAGTTGTAATGGATTTGGTCTTGAAATGTATGTGATTAAATTGAACCAAATATCTTATAAGTAGGTGTGATTGTTAAGCTCATAATTGAGTAGAAATGTTGCACAATTTGATGTGTTTTGGGTTGCCAAATGTGTATAGGTTGATGTTTATAAGTGCATGAAAGAATGATCCAAGTGTGGGTGGCATTTTGGCCTTGTAAATGGCCTATATTTGCCCACACGGTTGAGCACACGGGCGTGTGACTTGACCGTGTCCTTCGAGGTTGCAATTCGAAACAAGTCAGGCTCAACCACGGGCTGGACACACGGACGTGTGACTGGCCTTGTGGTGCAAGTCAGGATCGACCACGGGTGGGGCACACGGGCGTGTCTTAGTTCGTGGGGACAAGTCAGTATGTATGCCCTATTTTGGCACCGTTTAGACACATGGGCATGTCTGAGGCCGTGGGAGGCACACGGCCTGCCCACACGGGCGTGTGACCTCTGTAACTTAGAAAAAATTTTAAATTTCGAGAATTTTCATATGTGATCGGTTTAGTCCCTACCCTATTCTAAAGCATGTTTAAGGTCTCGTTGACCTATTTTAGAGACACTTTGATTTGATTTGTTGAATATTATTATGAAAGATCCGTAAAAGTTTTTGATTGCCCGTAATATCTCTTAACCCTAAACCGGAGATAGTTACGGGTTAGGGGTGTTACACGTTTCCACGTTCTGATCTCTGAATCTAACATTTTTAGGGCTCAACTCTTCCACAATGGATTTGTCGAAACCAGAATTTTCACAGAGAGGAATCATATCTTTTTTCATCCTTACCAGATAAACAACCTTAAGAGATACTCTTAAGATTTAATTCACCAAGAACTTTATGAATTAGAATGACCCAATTCCAATTAATAAACTCAATTCAACGATTCATTTAAATTAAATTAATTTTCAATCAAATTTTACTAACATGCTCTAATTATTAGAATAAAAATACAACTACAAATTTAATTACTCTAACTATTTATTATCCCAAATACCAAACAAGGTTTTCAATTTGGAACAATAATAAAAGTCATGAAACGGAGAATAAGCAAAATGTCAATGAATACCAAAAAAAAAAAAAAAAAATTGAGGAACACTTTGAATCTTACAATTCCAATCAAACTGAGCTTCTATATACCATCGGTTGAAAAGTAAAATTAGTTACTCATAATTAAGAGAATGCCGAAAATTATATTAAACAAAGGAAAAAGTATTTGGTTAAATTTTTTATTAGTTCTTGTACTTTGCAAAATTATGGATTTAGTTCTTATACTTTAATTTGATCAATTTTAGTCTTTATATTTTTGAATTTTAAAATTTTAATCTTGACCCAAATAGTAGCAGTTAAATTCAGTTACTAGTCCTATACATACAATTGTAAATTTAGTCCAGATTCGTAATTGGATCATTCTAAGTCTCTATACTTTTTAAATTTTAAAATTTTAATTTTGACGCAAATAATAGTGATTAATCAATTAATTAGATTTCTAATAAATAATATGTGAAAATAACAAGTTGACATTGTGTTACACATATAATAATATATTTACCGCATTAGACGTTGAAAATAACATAACTTGATGAATTTAATAATTATCGTTTAGTGAGAACTGAAATTTTAAAATTCAAAAAGTAAAAATTAAAAATGATTAAATTAAAGTATAAAAATTAAATCCATAACTATGATAAAGTAAAAAATTACTAGCAAAATTTAACTAAAATAATTCATATTTTGTCTCTCTAACTGTTGCCGAAAGTTACCTCTTATAGGAAAGGAGTTGTATTCTAACTTCCACTCTATAGCGGTAATACCAAAAATAGCGATTAAAATGATAAAAATCCTAAAGTAAAATAAAGATAATAATACTAACCCTAAATTAATTAATTCAAGTAATATAATAAAATATCCTCTGAGGAAAAACCCTAATACAAAATGTAGTTGCAAATCTTATGGTAGTCAACTTTATCCAAAAAGCCTCGTCCAAACTTCTTCCTGTGTGCCACCCAACTTGTGTTGAATATTTCCAATGGAAAATACTTGATACACAGTCATTGAAATTTGTTGAGTTAACAAGTGTTTTATATAATAAAATATTAAAAAAGATGTACAACTATTTTTAAGGTTGTTTGTGGGATAAAAAAATATATTATTAGTATACTAAATACTAATTAGAGGTGTGCATGGGTTGGGCTGGGCCCAAAAAATAGACTTAAAATTTTGCCCAAGCCCGACCCATATAAAAATGATAAAACCCAGGCTCGGCCCCCGTATTAATTTTTTATAATATTTTATATAATTTTAAAATATATATATATAATACATCAAAAATATTAAAAAATTAAAATAAATGTTTTTCAATAAATTAAAAATAAATTTTAAAAATATGTACACTTAAATAACACTAAAATAGATGCAACTTAACAAGCAAATGCCTCTAAAATAATAACAAAATTAACAAATGTCTTTAAAATCAAAATTAACAATAAAATAAGTTTTATATAATATCTAAACAATAACAACAAAATAATAGAAATATAATTGTAAAATGGTAGTAAAATAAGGAGAAAAACAATAAGAAAATATTATTAAAAAAACAGTCTTTTTTCATTTAATGAATTCGGCCGGGCCCGGGCTAAAAATGCCTTACTCTAGCCCGGCTTATTTTTTAAACGGGCTTTTTTTTTTATCCGAGCTCATTTTTCGGGCCTATATTTTTGCCCAAACCCTCCCACATTTCGGGCGGACCCTCGAGTAGGGTCAGGCCACCCGGCCCATGCACACCTCTAATACTAACCCTTTTAAGATTAGTAATAATGACAAAAATTAGGCTACTTTTACCCAGTAACATCTTAACTTTTGAAATTTATAATTTCATCTCCATTCCTTAGACATAATTTTTTTGAATTTGGCCTAAATTGATATTTATAAGAGTATACTAAACTATTAGTACGTTCATATTTTGGTTACTTAATTTTAAAAAGTTGCAAAATAGACATTAGACTATTCGAAAAATTTTCATTTAAGTCACTGAACTATTCAAAAGTTTTTATTTAATTTAGTAGGTTGTTAAGTGTTTCTAAAAAAAAAAAAAAGGTTTGGCTAGTGAGCTCCAAATGAAGATTCAACAATTGTTATGGTGAATCAATATCTATCGGCGAACTAAAGAATATACTTTAGATCTAAATCTATCTTAAGATCAGATAAAAAATTTATTTTGATTTTGGTTTACAGATTCATGATGTCTAAAATTATTTTATAAAAAAATAATTGTAAAAAAAGGAGAATGGAAGCTTTCAATTGATACAAGCAGTGTAAATAGAGAGGACCATATAACGATAATTTTAACAGTTCAATGACTTAAATGAAAACTTTCAAATAATTTAATAACTATTTTATAATTTTTTAAAATTAAGTGATCAAAATATAAATTTACTAATAATTTAACAACACTGAGTGCATCTAGTCGCACACATTTGTAATCTTCTTCCACGTGATTGTTGACTAAGTTGTGATGGAACCGGGGAAGAGAAAAGTCCATTCCCCATGCATTTTAAGTCAATATACATTAAAACAAAAGCAAAGAAAAAGACTTGGTTGGAGATGGGACAGCCGGAAAACGAGGGACCACCCTATAATCCAAGATTGGCATTTCGATTTCGTAGCCATTAATTGAGAAACTCCTGTTAATTTCAGTCAATTAAGTAAAGATAGATTTATGTCATTTTGAATTTAAGATGATTTGAGTTCAAGTCTTTTAAATTTGAGGTTTAGTTTTTTTAGAGTTTTAATTATTTTAAGTTTTGATCAATTCGAAATAAAAATAATTTAAATTTAGGTTAAAATAGATTTAGATTGATGGAGTTGAAATTATTAACTTATTATGATTAAATTTAATAAAATTATATATAAGTTGATGAATTGGATTGAATAACTATATTCGAGTCCAAATTAACATTTGAAGCTAGGAACTTGCCTGGAAAAAGAGTGGCTGCGTAACCTGTTTCTCGTCAAGACATCAAGAATTCCAACTTAGTGGCCACAAAATTTAAGAAAGTGATTGATTTCCTTAGTTGACATGGAAAAGAAAATTTATATGAATGAGATGTGGAGGGGAAATATGGGACCAATTTGAAAAGGTTAATAAATGGGTTGGAAATTATTGGAGATTGTGTGACCATATCGCACAAGTTAAGTCCGTATAGATTTATACTTTTACTATTTGATTTTGATTGAATATGATTTTTAATCTTTAAATAGATGTAATCAAAACTTTTCTTGTAACGTTAGTTTTTCAACATTAGGGAATTTCTTCTTCTCTACTCGTGATTTTTTTCTCAAAAAGATTTCTACGTAAAATTTGTGTATTCTTATTTTTCTTTTTTTTTAATTGATTTGTGATAAGTTATAAAAGTAACATGTTTTTAATCTCATTCTTGATGCGCTTTTAGATGATTTATTATGTCAATTAGTGAATTTGATACTCCTAATCCTTTAAATTTTTGTTTCTATACTTAGGTGAGCATATGGGAGCAAAAGGAGCGAAAAACGGGCCAAAATTAGACAAAAAGAGTTGTTTTTAGAATCCACATGGCCTAGGCATTTCCATATGGGCTGGCCACACGGGCGTGTGAGCCACACGAGCTGGCCACACTCCCATGTGCTAGCTCATGTCGATTTCAAACCTTGTTTCTCTTTTACATGGAAAAAGCCAATTTTTAGGGATTTTGAGTATTCTAAAGTTTATAAATACATAGTAGAAGAGGACCTAGAGGGACACGCAGAGAAGAATGAAGAAAAGACTCGAAGAACATCATTGGATTCATTTCAGCAACGAATCTGCTTTAAGATTGAAGATCTCCATTCAATTCCTTTAGAAGTTTTATTAGGTTTCTTGTCTTGTTGTTTTTCAAACTTTGAGATGATGTTATTCCAGATTATGATCTAAATTCCCTAGATAACTAGGGAGGACGAAACATATGAATCTTATCATTTGATTTCTCAATTACATGATAAATACTTGAATCTTGTTCTCAATTATGTGTGTGTAGAAGGCCCAAATTGCCCGGGCCCATGAAAACCAAAACAAATACAAAAATAATAATAAATGCCTTTTAGCAAAGTCTAGTTACAGACACTGACCCAAATTAAATACCCTGAACACCCTGACCCAAATGCACTAACCCAACAGACCAAACCCCTTAACCCATACCCGGTAAGCCCAATGGCCCAAATCTAAACTTAGGGTTCCTGGAACCCTAAGAAACCTAGCGCATGACCTTTTTCTCGCTCAGTGATTGCTTAGCTCCTACCTCGACCCTCGGTCTTCTTGCCTGATCCATTTCCACCGGCCGTGCTTTCACTATTGACCAAACGTCTGCCAAGCCTGCCACCGCCTCTGCAGCACCGCCAGCAACTTGCACACCGAGCACCTGCAAAGCATTAAACAAGGACAAGACAGAAAAAGAAAGGATGCTTGTAAAGGAAAGGCTATAAAAGCCGATTTTAAAACTCTGTAAAAGGACCTTTTTTTATTTTCCAATAGCAATATAGAGATTCAAACAAAAAAATCAGAGAATACCATCCATTAAAAAGGGGCAGAGATTAAACACAAAGAAAACTCCTAAAATCAAACACAGAAGCCGAAAGAAGGTATTTTCTTTACCATTTTCGGAAGATTTCTCTTCCTTTTCTCTCGTTTCAGCACACATATACATATTTTCATCGTAAAAAAAAACATACATAAAAGTATAAAAAAATCTCACCATTTTTGAGCTTGACATTGCAGTGCTGCATGGCCATGTGACGAAGTCCGTGTGGACGACAACCGAGGCGGTGCGGGAGGAGACCTCTGCAGAGAAAAAAAGAGAATCAGGACCCTTTTTTAAACAGGCAGGTGAAAATGAATTTTTTTGAAGGGTTTTTGCCTTAAATAGCCCCTCAAAAACGACGCCGTTTTGGGGCTAACCTTTAATGCCCAAATGACGTCGTTTCACCTTACGCCCGGATCCGACCCGTACCCTAAGAGGATCCGCGTGTTTTTAAGCCAAAGGGGAAATTGCGCGATTGGTCCTTTCGCCTTTTTAGTTTTTAAAATTAAACTTTTAATTATTGCAACATTGGCCCAAGAATTTTTTTGCGGTTTGCGACTCGGTCCCCCGTCAAACGCTGCATTTAACTTACCTGGAAAAATTACCTTTTTGGTCCCCCACCTTTTACGCGCATGTTATTTAGCCCCCAAACCTCTGTTTTATTTATAATTTGACCCGAAACTTTCGTTCTAATGCAATTTAACCCATTTTTCAATTATTTTGTAATTTTACCATTTTTACTATTATTTAATATTTTTATTTTTATTTTATTGATTATTTTGTTATTATTATTTGTTATTTCCATTATATGTCACTACTATTTGTTTATTATTATTTATTGTTTGTGTTATTATTTTATTTTTATTACTAATATCATTATTTTATTTATTAATATTATTATTTTGTTTTCATTATTAGTATTATTATCTATTTTTATTATTATCGTTATTATCGCTATTATTATACTATTATTTTTATATATATGTATATATATCTATCCGTTTTTACTCATTATTTTTATATATCATCATTATTATCACTAGTATTATTAGTATATTTATTACCACTATTAATGTATCTTTATATGTATATTGTTATTATTACTATTTTATTTTTCTTTTCTCTAAAAATTATTACTATTATTTTACTTCCCTCATTATTCATTATTATTATTATTATTATTATCATTATTATTATTATTGTTGTTATTTTTATTATTATTATTTCGTAGTTATTTCTACTACTGTTACTATACGTAATACTTCCAATATATTATATATCATCCTTACTTAGACGTATATGTGTCCTTTTATTATTCTTTTTACGCATAACATCGTGTTTTCACATTTTTACACTAATTTTTCTCGATGCCTCAGTTTTATAATAACCGATATTTCGCATTAGAGATTCGAGAAGATCGAGCCCTAACTCACTGGGTTCCGATTTTCCTCGTTTAAACCAAATAACGAAATATCCCTTTTAAAAATCGCAATTCAAATTTTAAACAAAACACTTAATCTCGGATATTCGAAATGTCGCGCCCTAACTTACTGGACTCGACATCTAGATATTTCTTTTTCCTAAAATGGAGGCAATATCCCTAATTTGGACTTTCGAGAACATGAGCCCTAACTTACTGGGTTCTAACTTCTCGTTTGGCAAATGACGGGAGATCCCCTTCAAATACAAAGCCAAGTTTTAAAAGGCGAGCTTAGTTTTGGGAGTCTAAAGTATTGCGCCCTAACTTACTGGACATGATGCTTTATCTCTTCGAAAATAAGAGAGTCTTAACGTCCCTTTCGATCCCTTCAAGTTTTGGAAATCAAAAGTATCTAATTTCAAATCATTTTAAAGTTTTCAACATTAGGACATCGATCAATCAGTTTGGTACCAATTTTGGGCGTATCGAGGGTGCTAACCCTTCCTCGTGCGTAACCGACTCCCAAACTCGTTTTCTGGATTTCATAGACCAAAATCATTGTTTTGATAAATCAAAATGTTTATTAAAAATAACTGTTTTATGAGGTGACCCGATCACACCTCATCAAAAAAGGTTGGTGGCGACTCCCTTCTTTTTCATTTTCAAAACCCGAGTCGACCGTGTCGTTTCCTGTTTTATCAAAAAATGGTCACGACAGCTTGGCGACTCCACTGGGGACTCGAGGGTCAGGCCATAGATTGATTGATTTCTGCCCTTTTGATTAAAATTGGAAAATAGTTTCGAAAAATCATGCTTCTTTTAATGCACTTTCAATATTGGGTCTCGTAAATACTTTGGCATTACATTGCATGACCGTTGCGGTCACACCTTTAAGTGGGAGAGAGAAACTATGCCTTCGTGAGGTTTTTACCTCCGCACGGGCTAGTGGATTGCTTTCGGGATACATCCGTACCTATGTCTTCGTGAAGTTTTCACTTTCGCATGGCCATAGGGAAATGTATTCCCCTGAACCGAACTCGGTCCGTATGAGCCTATAATGGGTGAGGATCGAGGAATTTACTGGTTCGGGTACCTCAAAATTTAGAACTAAATCACATATAGTAAACCCTAGGAGCCCACCTTAGGTAGAGCTATGTCAAACCTTAGTGGTCACCTAGATAGGTGTTTGTTTATTTTACTTGCTTTATATTCCATGGTACTAACTTGTTGTGTTTCATTCTTTTTGTGCATATCATTCTATTTTTAAGAGGCATCGATTCACAATCCGTTTCTGAGTTAGGACGCTGGTTATGGAAAGCGAATCCCTTGATAAAGTGGAGGACAATGCGGTCGTCCTTTTGGTCGAAGCAAAGCCAATTAGAAAGGGGGGACAGCATAGCTGAAGGATATGTGTCAGAATTACGAGATTTCACCAATATCAGTGTCACGCAGAACGAGCTCCAAGAGTTGAAAGAAATATGGACCCAGTGGGATGACGAGGCAAAGCAGTTGTTCCATAGTACCTACGGTGATCTACCATACCTACTTTGATGTCAAAATAGATAAGCACCTATTAAAGCGTTGACTCGCCGGAATGTTGCTTATAGTTATTTCTCATTCGGAAAAGTAGATTTGGTTCCCACGGTGGAGGAATACACGACCTTGCTATGTTGTCCGAGAATTCAAGTTGATAAGGCTTATTCCAAAATAGTTAATAGCCCGACTTTTACGAGGAAACTGATGAATATCACGGGAATGAGCGAACAATAGGTTTCAGCTAAAATACAGAAGAAAGGCAAAGGCAAATGCATACCTTGGATATATTTGAGGGACCTGATCCTAACGCATCTTGATGAAAAGAAAAGGATTGACGTCTTGGCCTTGTGTATTTACGATTTGGTAACCTTCCCAAAAGCTCTAAGACACATTGATGAAATAGTTATTGATCTATTTGGCCTATTAGACAAAGGGGTCACGCATGTTCCCGCTATCTTGGCTGAAACATTCAGATCCTTGAGTGAATGTCGGAGAATGGGTGAAGACAGGTTTATTGGATGTGCGCAGCTGTTATTGGCCTGGTTCCATAGTTATTTCTAGAAGGTGGATAAAGTGTCTTATCAATTTTTGTTGAAGAATTATTTCTCGTTGAAAGAGATAGTAGCTACACCTAAGAGAGAAGACGTGTCCGAAGAAAACTGGATAGCACTCCTCCAAAACCTTCAAAAAGATGACATCGAGTGGAAGACTCCTTGGATGATTCCTGACAAGGTCCTTTATCGCTGTGGAAACTTCGATTGGGTTCCTCTATTAGAAATTTGGGGTGCCACTGCATATGCCCCTTTTCTGGTCCTAAGACAGTATAGTTCGAGATAGTTTGTACCAACGACATATGGGCTAGCTCAATGTGAGTTCTCATGTGAAGGGGAAGCTATAAGAAAAGGTTAAAGAGATCTCTAGTGCTTGGAATCAAATTCACAGAATGAGAAGATTATTCACGGGCCCGAGGATGACCCTAGAATATAGTGAATGAAGGGCTAGGAGAGTCAATGATAACATTTCGAGCCAAATAGAAGGCACCGATCGAGAGAAGAATGCTTGCGTGTAGTCCCATCAGAATTAGAGATTGTGAAATAAGATTTTGAACGGATGAGTGCGAAACTTGGAAAAAAGATAGAAAAGCTAGAAGAAGAAAAGATGCTCCTCCAATTAGAGGTGGACGGTCAAAAATCGGAGGATGAGAAACTCAAAAAGAAAAATAAAAGGTAGAGGAAGATCGAGATAACTTGAAGACAGAATACAAGAAAATGCGTCTGACGATAAAAAATACGGGATTAGGGAAAACTTTGGAGCAGTGGCGACAAAAGATCCTAGAGGAAAAAGCCAGAGTTAGCAATTGGGAGAGAAAGTTTCAAGAAATACGAACCCAAAAAGAAGACTTAGAGAATGGCATGACAGAAAACCAAAAGGAGAAAAAGGGGCTAAAAGCTAGAATAGCTGAGCTTGGGCGGTCTCTACACCACTATCGAAGTCAAGACTCGAAAAGCCAATTGAAGTCAAGCCTGAACAGAGTCGAGGAAATGAATGGTAAGGTTGAAGAGCTAGAATCGGCATTACACAATAGTGAGCTCCGGATTGAGCTTCTAGAAACGAGAGAAAGGCGTTGGGAGGAGGAGCTTCGCCATTCTTGTGAGCAAGTTAGAAGCCAAAACTACCTCATGGGTGAAATGATAATCCAGATTAGAGAGGTAACTAATCACCTGCAGACTTTGGCTGCGGAAGCTGACATATTGAGTGCGAGATATGAGCTACCGCCGGGTCACGATCAAGAGCTAATCTCTTTGCTTGGGAAAATCAAAACCTTAGGCTTTAGGGCGAAAGCATATTTGTAATCTGCTTTATGTAAAGGGTTTTGCCTTCTAATAAAGTTTTCTAAAATAAAGTTGATCAGAATCGATGTCTTTTTCTTGCATTCATGCATTTGCATTGCATCATATTACATGCATTTAAGTTTATAAAAATGGGCCTAATTAGCTAAAATTATCAGAAAGAGAAAAAGGAAGTGAAAGGGGAAAATCTAGAAACAGAACATCACTACGGAACGCGCGCTAAAACCAGGAAAATGGATCAAAGGTTCGAACAATTCCAGAAAGAACTGCAAGAACAAATGCAAGAGCAAATGTTAAAACTCCAGCAGGAAATGAGGGACCAAATGTTGGAGGCCCAGAGGAATATGGTGGCCCAAATGGCCCAAATGATGAACGGGGCAATGGATAAGGGGAAAGGCCCTATGCCTCCGGTAGAGGAAAGTAGTGAAGGCATCCCCCCGGGTTTTACTCTTCCACATGCAAGAACAAGGCCTGAGGAGTATGTCCTAAGGCCACCGGCCATGATCAGCCCCAACAAGGGCAGGACGACGCTAGACCTCCCATGAGCTTCCACGCAGGCTCCGGATCCCAACCAGAGATAACCCGCCAATCCTGTTGTACCCGATTTAGATATGGCAGAGAAAATGGGGTCGAGAGAAGAATCTTCAAGACAGTTAGAGGATCGTTACAAATGGCTAGAAGAAAAATTCAAGGCGCTAGAAAATATCAATCATCATCATGGGATTGACGCAAAAGATTTAAGTCTGGTTCCGGATTTGGTGCTGCCTCATAAGTTCAAAATGCCGAATTTGAAAAATACGATGGGACTAGTCGCCCGGAGGCTCACATCACCATGTTTCGCAGCGAATGGTAGCTACGTGAACAATGATCAACTCTTAATCCATTGTTTCCAAGAAAGTTTAGTGGGCGCTATCGCTAGATGGTATAACCAACTTAGTCGGGCCAACATTAGTTCTGGAGAAATCGCTCAAGCATTTCTAAAGTATTACAACCCACGTTACGGACATGGCACCGGATAGAATTACTTTGCAAAGCATGGAAAAAGATAAAATGAAAGTTTAGGATAATACGCAGAGAGATGGAGGAGGTCGCCATGCGTGTCCAACCACCCTCTTAGAAAAAGAGACTACCATACTTTTCATTAACACCCTGAAGGCCCCTTTCATAACTCATATGATAGGGAGTACGACTAAAAGCTTCGCCGACATAGTAAGGGGGTGAAATGATCGAACATACCATAAGGGGCGGCAAGATCGAGGTAGGAGAAAGCGCTAGAAGGGCCACTCCTAAGAAGAAGAACGGTGAATTAAATAACGTGAGCACATACAAAGCGATCACGATTAATTGGCCAAAGGCAGTCACATCTAGACAATAAGGATCGGCAAGACAGGAATCGGGAACTAGACCGAACACCGAAAAATTCAATTCACTCCAATTCTAATAACCTACAAGGAGCTATATCAGACCTTGTTCAACGAGTATATCGTGTCCCCATTCTATTTGCAGCCATTGCAACTGCCATACCCTAAGTGGTACGACCCTAACGCTCAATGCGATTACCATGCAGGGGTAGCGGGGTATTCGATAGAGAATTGCCTCGCCTTTAAAAAGGTAGTCGAGAGGCTAATAAAGATGAAGGTCATAACACTCGACAATTTGATAAAAAAAGAGAACCCACTACCCAATCACGAGGGTAGAAGGGTAAACACGATTGGCGAGGAGGTGGTGAAAAGGATCAAGAAGGACGTCACGGAGGTAAAAATTCCATTGAGAGTAGTCTAGGAGGAAATGGCAAAGAAAGGATTGACAGATCCAGATCCTGCGAAAAACTAGAGGTATACAAAGAACTACTGCGAACTCCATAAAACAAAAGGGCACGAGATTCAAGAATGCACCCAGTTTAGAATCTTGGTGCAAAACCTTATGGACAACAAATAATTGGAGTTTTATGAAGAATGAGTAGAGGAAAGGGATGTATGTGCGAGCAAGGAAGAATTGATGAAGCCTTGAGTCAATTACCCAAGAATCATCATCTCGAGAAACATGAAAGGCGGGGTACAGGGAAGGCCGAAGATTATAATTCGAGACCTACTTTTTTCCCTACAAAGACAAGAAAAGATACCTTGGATTACAATTGTAATGTGATGATACCAAGGCGGAAAGCTCCACTAGCATTTCTGAGGAAGTCAAGAATGAAGGGTCCTATACGCGCAGTGGGAAGCGGTATGACCCTAAAAACAAAAGAGCAGAACCAGTGAAACCAAAGATCGTGGCTTGTTGGGCAAAAAAGAACCCGAAGCCCTTGTCAATGAACCCGTAAAAGAGGAGGAGGCCAAGGAATTCTTAAAATTCTTGAAACACAGCGAGTACAGTGTGGTAGAACAGCTGTACAAATAACCAGCTCGTATATCGGTGCTAGCCCTGCTGTTAAGCTTAGAAGTGCACCGTGAAGCATCGATGAAATCTTGAATGAAACTTATGTTACTAAGGATATATCCGTTAATAAATTGGACCGTCTGGTTAGTAACATAAGTGCTGATAATTTTATTTACTTGATGATGATGAAATCCCACCGGGGGCATGGGATCAACAAAGGCCTTGCACATAACTACTCGTTGTAAGGGATACACTCACGAGTGTGTTAATAGATAATGGATCGACTTTAAATGTCTTACCTTTGGCTACACCGAGGAGGTTGCCTATAGACGACTTTACATGAAAGCATGCCGAACATAGTGAGAGCATTTGATGGCACCGAAAGAAGAGTGATAGGAAGAATGGACGTGCCATTATTGATCGGGCCTAACACATATGAAGTAGATTTTCTAGTTATGGACATCAAGCCCTCTTACAACTGCTTGTTGGGAAGGCCCTGGATTCATTCGGCGGTGTTGTGCCTCGTCACTACACCGTAAACCAAGTCGGTAATGTAAAATCGATCGGTAACTATAAACGCTCAAGAAGACATCATAGCAACTGTTACCAACGAAGTGCCATATCTAGAAACAAGTGAGGAGGCCATTGAATATTCATTTCGATCCTTAGAGTTCGTAAATACTACTTTTATCTTGGAGGGAATGAAGTTCCGGTGCCTAAGCTGTCCAAGACCACGAGGATGGGCTCTACGAATGATGATAGGAAAAGGGGCTCTACCAAGAAAAGGATTGGGCAAACATCTCCAAGAGAAAGTTCAGATCCCTTTGTTGAAAGAGAAGAGAGACTGTTTTGGCTTGGGTTTCAAACCAGATGCAAAACAAATGAGGAAGGAAATAGAGAAGAAACAAGAAAGGAGAAGGATAATGTTGAACGGAGAGGACGTCAAGTGAAATCAATGACATTTCCCCATATATCCCGTACCTTCGTGTCAGGAGGAATAATCTACCCAAGAATCTTCCTCACATCAATGCCATACATGACGAGAAAACCGATCAAGAAAACCTGTTGGGCATTCGCCCGTAAGAACCTGGAAGCATTCTGAACAATTGGACTGCAGAGGAATTTCCTATAGTTTTTAGAGATTATACAGAGTAATATTCAGAAGCACTCATTGCTTTAAGCCTAGAAACAATGAGAATTTTTTTGTGAAACAGGCTCATGTTCGGATATTTTGTTCTAATGAAATGCATCTTTAATTCTAACAAACTTTTTTCATTTTTTGTTCCCATTCATATCATGTGAATAGTTATCCTTCAATTCATTTATTCTTTGTACATCCTTTGATACCCATCACAGGTCCCTAGCCATCAATGATATGAGCAACGATACTACAAATTCAGAGGTCCGTTTTGAGTAGGACATGTGTTTAGAGGAATCTCAGGATTTTAAAAATGACAGATAATGTGACTTGCCTCCAGATTTGTTAAGAATGGTAGAGCAAGAAGAAAAACATATCCTACCACATAAAGAGTTAGTGGAAGTGGTAAACCTGGGAGAAGGACAAGAAATAAAGATCGGAGCTTGTATTACGGCAGAGACCAAGCGAGACCTCGTCGAGTTACTCCAAGAATTCAAAGATGTATTTGCGTGGTCGTATCAAGATATGCCCGGATTAATCGATATCGCGAAGACACCTTTGCCCATAAAAGAAGAATATAAGCCCGCCCAATGTAAGCTTGAAGAATGAGACCGGATGTTTTGTTAAAAGTAAAAGAAGAAGTCGAGAAACAATTTAACGCCGGATTCTTGCAAGTGGTTAAGTATTTGGATTGGGTGGCTAATATCGTCCCTATCCCTAAGAAAGATGGGAAAGTGCGAATGTGCGTAGACTACAGGGATCTAAACAAGGCTAGCCCGAAAGATAATTTCCCGTTGCCTCACATCGACACCTTAGTAGACAATACGGCAGGCTATTCGTTGTTCTCCTTCATGGATGGTTTCTCAGGATACAACTAAATAAAGATGCATTCTGAAGATATGGATAAGACAACATTTGTGACCATGTGGGGGACGTTTTGCTACAAGGTGATGCCGTTTGGGCTAAAAAACGTGGGAGCGACATATCAGAGGGCCATGGTAACCCTATTTCACGACATGATGCACAAAGAAATTGAGGTTTACGTCGACGATATGATCGCCAAGTCCTGAACTGAAAAGGAACATGTGCAGGTCTTAAGGAAGCCAAGTCCCGAACTGAAAAGGAACATGTGCAGGTCTTAAGGAAACTATTCTTGAGGTTGAGGAAATTTCAGCTAAAACTTAATCCAGTAAAGTGTACCTTCTGAGCTCGATGCGAAAGTTACTCGGATTCGTAGTCGATAAAAAGGGATTGAGGTTGACCCGCACAAAGTCAAGGCCATACAAGAGTTGCCTCCACCACGCACTCCAAAGAGAAGTTAGAGGTTTCTTAGGAAGGCTAAATTACATCGCTCGGTTCATTTCACAACTAACTGAAAAATGTGACCCCATATTCCGTCTGCTTAAGAAACGCAATCCTGGCACATGGGATGAAGAATGCCAGAAGACCTTTGACAAAGTAAAGCAATACTTGTCTAATGCCCCAGTATTGAAACCGCCTCATCCAGGTAGGCCGTTAATCCTTTATTTGATAGTGCTCGATAATTCAATGAGATGTGTGCTTGGTCAGCATGACGATTCGGGAAAAAGAGAGAAGGCAATATACTATCTTAGTAAAAAATTCACTGAGTGTGAAACAAGGTACTTGCCAATCGAGAAAGTATGTTGTGCCTTGATTTAGACAACTAGAAGATTGAAACAGTATATGTTGTATCATACGACATGGATTATCTCAAAGCTTGATCCTCTAAAATACATGATGGAGTCTACCGCTTTGAACGGAAAGATGGCCAGATGGCAAATTCTGCTTTTCAAATTCTACATAGTCTATGTGAACCAAAAGGCAGTAAAAGGAAGTGCAATAGCAGACTTTTTAGCCAGTAGAGCCCTTGAAGATTACGAGCCTTTAGACTTCGATTTCCTTAACGAAGATTTGATGTATGTGGTAAACACTGGAAAGGGTGCCTCAGAAGATCATCCTTGGAAGCTGAATTTTGATGGAGCATCAAATGCCGTGGGCAATGGAATTGGGGCAGTTCTGATATCCCCAAAAGGAGACTATTACCCATTTGCTTGCAAACTGGATTTTGATTGCACTAATAACATGGCTGAATATGAAGCTTGCATCATGGGTCTTCGTGCCACTATCGAACTTAAAATCAGAGTATTAGAAGTGTATAGAGATTCTGCCATCGTAATCTATCAACTTAAAGGGCAATGGGAAACCAAAGATCCAAAGCTGGCCATCTACAAAAGATTGGCCCAAGATTTGATCAGAGAGTTTGACGACGTCACTTTCCGTTATTTACCCAGAGACGAAAACCAGATGGCTGATGTTCTAGCCACCTTAGCCTCCGTGGTCCGAATAAACGAGAATGAGGATATGAAGCCTATACGAATGAGTATTCATCAGGACCCAGCCCATTGCTACAATATTGAGGAAGAAGAGAAAACTGGCCTATTATGGTACCACGATGTACTGCGGTATGTGAAAAATCGTGAGTACCCGGACCAAGCAACTGAGAACGATAAAAGGACGTTGAGAAGATTAGCTTGTGAATACGTCCTGGATGGAGAGGTTCTATACAAGAAAAGGAAAGATCAAGTGCTGCTGAGATGTGTGGATGCCGCCAAGCTAAGTTAATCTGGAAGAAGTCCATGAAGGCGCTCATGAAACTCATGCCAATGGTTTCACAATGGCCAGAAAAATAATAAGGTTTGAATATTATTGGTCCACTATGGAAGGAGACTGCATCAACTATGCCAAAAAATGTCATAAATGCTAGATTTATGAAGACAAGATTCATGTGCATTCGTCACCTTTACATGTTATGACTTCCCCATGGCCATTTTCTATGTGGGGCATAGATGTCATTGGACCAATCTCACCTAAAGCTTCAAATGGGCATCGGTTCATCTTCGTGGTCATCGACTACTTCACCAATTGGGTAGAGGCCGCCTCATATGCTAACGTCACTAAGTCAGCGGTCAATCGGTTCTTAAAGAAGGAAATCATTTGTCGATATGGAATGCCTGAGAGGATTATATCAGACAACGCATTGAACCTAAACAACAGTATGATAGCGGGAGTTTGCAGCCAATTCAACATTAAACACCACAATTTGTCTCCGTATCGTCCAAAAATGAATGGGGCAGTGGAAGCGGCCAACAAAAACATCAAAAAGATAGTGGGGAAGATGACTTAGACTTACAAGGATTGGCATGAAAAATTACCATTCGCGCTCTATGCTTATCGAACGTCTGTCCGAACCTCTACTGGGGCAATGCCTTTCTCATTGGTCTATGGGATGGAGGCAGTTCTACCTATTGAAGTGGAAATACCTTCTCTTCGAGTATTGTCAGAAGTGAAGCTGGATAAAGCTGAATGGATCTAGGCTCGATATGATCAGTTGAACTTAATTGAAGAAAAGAGATTAAGGGCTATCCGTCACGATCAGATGTACCAAAAGCGAATGATGCGAGCTTACGACAAAAAGGTTCACCCAAGGGAATTCCACGAGGGGGACCTCGTGCTGAAAAAGATCATTCCTATACAAAAGGATTACAGAGAAAAATGGATGTCGAACTGGAAATGACCATATGTGGTAAAGAAAGCTTTCTTGAGAGGTGCACTAATTCTGACTGAGATAGACGGGAAAAGCTTGCCCAATTCCATGAATTTAGATTCAGTTAAAAAATACTTTGCTTGAAATGGAAGAGGCCAAGGTGAAACACGCAAAGGGCACTTTGAGACTTAAAAAAAAAATGGAGAGGCCAAAGTGAAAACCCGTAAAATGGCATCTTGAGACCAACGGGTTTCTTTGAGTTGAAAACCCGAAAAGGGCGGCTCAAATTTTGAATGGACATGTCACGATCTTGCAGCGCTAGAATCAACAGAAGAGGAAACACGTTACATATCGGGGCATCGACAAAATACTTTGAGTCTTCTAAACACATGACAGGCTCAAAGCAGTTTTATCAAAGTTTGTATATAGAAGCCTAATTGGCGATGTCTAGGGCATCTGATCCATGTTGTTTATTTTACTATCTTTGAGTTCTTTTTCTCCGTAAAAAAAGGATATGTCCCCAGTTAATTTTCTTTCGTTTCATAGATAATTCATTTTAACTCTCTTTGAAATCGACCTACTGTTACCCATCATTAATATGCTGCATTGAAACAATAATTGATGAACTAACGATTTCACAAAGGAAAGTTCCATGTATCACTTTGGAAATCTCTAGATACAATAGAAAACCGAAACAGGACAATTGTTTAGAATTTCCACGAACACAGGATAAAGACATTGGAGAAAGGGGGTCTTAATGGAGACCATTTCTTCAAAGTTCCTCGCCTGATTCAGTAATTGTGGTAGGGTGAATAATGTTACTTGGTCACTTAGAAAAAGTATGACAGGCTAATTTTCGATAAGGAAAGATTCAGAAACCCTAAATCGTTGAGGAACAAATCCAAAATGGACCACGTCGGGTATTCTTCAAGTAAGAGTTGTGACTCCCGGGAAAGACAGCTAGAAGTCAAGGCAGGCCCTTGTTTCGAGGCCTAAAATAGGTTTTGAAATTTCCATAGGGGCAAGTCATTCATGCTAAACGGTTACTGCAAAGAAAACGAAGATAAAACCTTGACAGATAAATGAGTGATAACATCTTGAATAGGAATCATACTCATAACATTTTGACTCATTCCAATCATGGTATCCTAATCATTAGACATGAGCATGTACTCATTCTGCAGGTTATGTGCTTAAAAGGACACTATAGGGACAAACGAGGGAATGGCAGATCTTGTCTCCCTGAAGTTGCAGGAAGCAGATTGAAGATATCACCGGTGGTCCTTGAGTTTGCGAGGATCGATTGAAGATAGCAGATTTGACCTTCCCGGTTGTAGGAAGCAGATCGAAGATATCACCGTGGTCCTTGAGTTTGCGGAGGATCGATTGAAGATAGCGATTTGACCTTCCAGTTGCAGGAAGCGATCAAGATATCACCGTGGTCCTTGAGTTTGCGAGGATCAGATTGAAGATAGCAGATTTGACCTTCCCGGTTGCGGAAGCGGATCAAGATATCACTGGTGGTCTTTGAGTTTGCAAGGATCAAATTGAAGATAGCATATTTGACCTTCCCGAAGTTGCAGAAGCGGATCAAGATATCGGTCTGGTGGCCCTTGAGTTTGCAGGGATCAGATTGAAGATAGCAGATTTGACCTTCCTAAAGTTGCAGGAAGCAGATCAAAGATATCAGTTTGGCGGTCCTTGAGTTTGCAGAGATTAGATTGAAAGTGGCAGATTTGACATTCCTGATGTTGCAGAGAGCAGATCGAAGATTAGCAATGGAGCAGATCGAAGATAGAAAGTCTGGCGTTCCTGATGTTGTAGGGAACAGATTGAAAATAACAGATTTGGCGTTCCTGATGTTGCAGGAAGCAGATTGAAGATGGCAGATCTTGTCTCCTTGAAGTTGCAAGAGCAGATTCAAAACAAACCTTATCTCCGAAGTTGCAGTGGAGCGGGTTGAAGTTGCAAGTCTTATCCCCCTGAAGCCATAGCGGAGTAAACTAAAAATAGCGAATCTTATTTCCCTGAAGTTGTGGTGGAACAGATGGAAGCTATGAATAAACAAATTTTATCTATCTAAAGCTGCAGTAGAGCAGATCAAAACAAGTCTTATCTCCTGAGGTTGCAGTGGAGTAGACTGAAGACAGTTAATCCTATCTCCCTGAAGTTGTAGGGAAGCGGATTAAAACAATGAATCCTATACCTCTGAAGTTGTAGTAGGTAGGACTAAATCAATTACAACTACAAACTTCATCTTTCAAGGTTGCAGTAAAGTGGATCAAAGCAACAAGATGCGGTGGACTGAATGAGGCTACCTGAAGGAAAGAGCACCAAAGAAGTTAAAGCCCACCGAGACTGGGCAAAATTGGTCCTTCTTATGTCTTTGCTCTATTCTCGTCACACGACAATTAGCAAAGAATGGCAGCTGTAGAAGGCCCAAATTGCCCGGGCCCATGAAAACCAAAACAAATACAAAAAATAATAATAAATGCATTTTAGCAAAGTCCGATTCATGACATAACAACCCAAATGAAATACCACGAACACCACGCCCAAATGCACTAACCCAACAGACCAAACCCCTTAACCCATACCCGGTAGGCCCAATGGCCTAAATCTAAACTTAGGGTTCCTGGAACCCTAAGAAACCTAGCGCCGCAGCCTTTTTCTGCCCGTGACTGTTCAGCTCCTACCCTGACCCCTGGTCTTCTGCCTGACTGTCCAGCTGCTAGCTTCCTACCTGTTGACCAAACGTCTGCCAAGCCTGCCACCGCCTCTGCAGCACCACCATCAACTTGCACACCGAGCACCTGCAAAACATTAAACAAGGACAAGATAGAGAAAGAAAGGATGCTTGTAAAGGAAAGGCTATAAAAGCCAATTTTAAAACTCTGTAAAAGGACCTTTTTTTGATTTTTTCAATAGCAATATAGAGATTCAAACAAAAAAATCAGAGAATACCATCCATTAAAAAGGGGCAAAGATTAAACACAAAGAAAACTCCTAAAATCAAACACAGAAGCCGAAAGAAGGTATTTTCCTTACCATTTTCGGAAGATTTCTCTTCCTTTTCTCTCGCTTCAAAGACACATATACATATTTTCATCTAAAAAAAATACATAAAAGTATAAAAAAATCTCACTATTTTTGAGCTCGACTGGCAGGTGCCTGCGGCGGGCATGACAAAGTCCGTGGTGACGACGACGAAGCGGTCTTGGGAAGGAGAACCTCGCAGAGAAAAAAGAGAATTAGGACCCTTTTTTAAACAGGCAGGTGAAAATGAAATTTTTTGAAGGGTTTTTGCCTTAAATAGCCCCTCAAAAACGACACCGTTTTGGGGCTGACCTTTAATGCCCAAAACGACGTCGTTTCACCTTACCCGGCCCGGATCCGACCCATACCTTAAGAGGATCTGCGTGTTTTTAAGCCAAAGGGGAAATTACACGATTGGTCCTTCCGCCTTTTTAGTTTTTAAAATTAAACTTTTAATTATTGCAACATAGGCCCAAGAATTTTTTCGCGGTTTGCGACTCGGTCCCCCGTCAAACGCTGCGTTTAACTTACCTGGAAAAATTACCTTTTTGGTCCCCTACCTTTTACGCGCGTATTATTTAGCCCCCAAACCTCTGTTTTATTTACAATTTGACCCGAAACTTTTGTTTTAATGCAATTTAACCCATTTTTCAATTATTTTGCAATTTTTACCATTTTTACTATTATTTAATATTTTTATTTTTATTATTATTGATTATTTTGTTATTATTATTTGTTATTTTGATTATATTTCACTACTATTTGTTTATTATTATTTATTGTTTGTGTTATTATTTTATTTTTATTACTAATATCATTATTTTATTTATTAATATTATTATTTTGTTTTCATTATTAGTATTATTATCTATTTTATTATTATCGTTATTATCGCTATTATTATACTATTATTTTTATATATATGTATATATATCTATCCATTTTTTACTCATTATTTTTATATATCATCATTATTATCACTAGTATTATTAGTATATTTATTACCACTATTAATGTATCTTTATATGTATATTGTTATTATTACTATTTTATTTTTCTTTTCTCTAAAAATTATTACTATTATTTTACATCCTCATTATTCATTATTATAATTATTATTATCATTATTATTATTATTATTATTGTTATTTTCATTATTATTATTATTTCGTAGTTATTTCTACTCGTTGTTACTATCGTAATACTTCCAATATATTATATATCATCCTTACTTAGACGTATATGTGTCCTTTTATTATTCTTTTTACGCATAACATCGTGTTTTCACATTTTTACACTAATTTTTCTCGATGCCTCAATTTTATAATAACTGATATTTCGCATTAGAGATTCGAGAAGATCGAGCCCTAACTCACTGGGTTTCGATTTTCCTCGTTTAAACCAAATACCGGAATATCCCTTTTAAAAATCGCAATTTAAATTTTAAACAAAACACTTAATCTCGGATATTCGAAATGTCGCGCCCTAACTTACTGGACTCGACATCTAGATACTTCGAGATAAGTTTCTTTTTCCTAAAATGGAGGCAATATCCCTAATTTGGACTTTCGAGAACATGAGCCCTTCTGACTTCTTGTTTGGCAAATGACGGGAGATCCCCTTCAAATACAAAGCCAAGTTTTAAAAGGCGAGCTTAGTTTCGGGAATCTAAAGTATTGCGCCCTAACTTACTGGATATGATGCTTTATCTCTTCGAAAATAAGAGAGTCTTAACGTCCCTTTCGATCCCTTCAAGTTTTGGAAATCAAAAGTATCTATTTTCGAATCATTTCAAAGTTTTCAACATTAGGAAATCGATCAATTAGTTTGGTACTAATTTTGGGCGACGAGGGTGCTAACCTTCCTCGTATGTAATCAACTCCGAACTCGTTTTTCGGATTTCAGAGACCAAAATCGTTGTTTTGATAAATCAAAATGTTTATTAAAAATAACTGTTTTACGAGGTGACCCGATCACACCTCATCAAAAAAGGTTGGTGGCGACTCCCTTCTTTTTCATTTTCAAAACCCGAGTTGACCGCGTCGTTTCCTGTTTTATCAAAAAATGGTCACGACAGTGTGCTTATTTCAGTGGAGCAAAAGTCCCTTTTTAAAAGTAGATCTAGCATAATTGAGTGGAGTTGCATGCAATCTTAGAAATAGGATGACATAAATCTACTGGATTAGAATCAAATCTAATAGGGGAATCCATAAATCGAGTTAATGCGACAATAAGGGTTTTAATTAGAAAGAGATTTCAATTAATCAACCTAGAGTCAGTTGTTCTTATTCTCGAAAGAGATATTAACATAATTTAGGGATTTCTACGGGTCAATGCGCAAGTGAATAAATCGTTTAATTCAGATTCAGAATAATAAGTGAAGTCTAGGTGGATTCTTTCCTGGGTATTGTCTATCTCATTGGTTTAATTTGATTATTTTCCTAATTCATTCTCTGTCTTTTTAGTAATTAGTGTAGTTAATTTTAGATTAAAAACAATTCCTTCAATTTATCGGCTAGATAATAGAAAAATAATAAGTACTAGTACTTTTAGTCCTCGTGGATACGATATTCCCGACTCACCATAGCTATACTATTATTCGACAGGTGCGCTTGCCTTTGTCGTAATTTTAGTTAGTTTAGTGACCATCAATTTGCGATCGTTCTACCGCAATTATCGATATTTATTATAACAAAAATTTTAATGATGTTTGACTTCGGGGAAACTTGTCAACATACATTGTAGACTGATCAATTCATAGTAAAATTAAGCCCCTTATTGAGATCTTAACAATTAGGATTTAAATTTTGTGATTGTGATCGGTTTATAATATGTAAAAAAAAATTGCAATTAACTTTTAGATAGAGTTAGTAGGGTTATAAATGAGTAACTCGTTGAAACAACAGTTCATAAATAATTTAATTTTTGTTCAAGTTAAATAAATGAATATGAACAAAGTTAAAAGATTTGTTTATTAAATGAGATGAACTAGAACAAAATTTGTTCAATTTATTAATTTTCATAAATAAATTCGTTACGCTCATTTAAAACTTGATTATTGTAATATAAAATTATAGGAAGGGATCCACTTGCACTTGCTACACCCTTTGGTATCTTTTTGTATGATTAATATTTTAACGATCCAATCATTAAATTTATTGATATAATAGTACTTGTCGTGCATGTAACTTTTCAAATAAATATGATATCTTTATCTTTTTATTAAAAAATTATATATATTAATATTTATTGAACAATTGAAATTATTTTACATAAAACAAAGAGAAAATATTTGGTACAATGCTAGTAAAATTTTTAGACTCCATAAGTAGGGTTAAGAAGTTGACAGTGTCTTATATAGATATGATAGAATATTTAAAATAAATAAATATTAAAAAAGAGAAACATGAAGTTTTTAAAGTTGCTTGTAGAATAAAAAAAATACACTGCTAGCATACTAAGTCTAAAACAAATAGTTAGAAATTTTAATTTACGTTAAATTTGCAATCCATAATCTATATGAATAGAATATGAAATATGATAGTTGGATCATTAAAATATTAATAGTACAAATTGATATGAAATGGTTAAAACTTCTTTAGTTTTACACTTGTGTAAGTGGATCCTCCCCAAAATTATTATTGTTGTGTGGTTTTTTATTATTTATAATATAATTATTAGTGTTTATATTTGATTATTATATATATATATATGATATGTTTACTATTCATGAATATTATTCGTAAACATGTTTGTTTCATATTCACAAACATACTCGCTTAGCTTAAAAAAACATAAAATATATAATTTTAAATAAATAAACACGAGCATAAATTTAAAATTAATGAACACAAACAAAACACATAAACATTTAAAATAAACACTTGAATATGAACATATATTCGCTCATTCAAACTCAATCCATTTACAACCTTAAAGATTAGGATTTTTTTCATTCATTATAAATTTGAAAAGAGGCAAGTCCCAAGGTTTGAATAAATTTTATGTCAGTTAATATACTTTGTAGTCATTTATTTTGGTATTTATATATTTTTCTCACTTTAATGTAAATAAGGCCAAATTTTAACATTTTAAAGGGTCTAAATATTTCTCCTAAAAAGCCCATATTCGCTTTCACCCTTCTAAATAATTAAAATAACTCAAACCAATCAATTTGCCAAGATTCAATAATTAATTTAATTTAAAATAATAATTATCTAGCCAAAATCAAATATTAAAAATACTACACTAACTCAATTCAAATTAACAAGATGAGACTCATCCTCAAACTTGGTTAACACAATCAATGCTTCGTTCACCCAATATTTTTTATAATGGTTAAATCAATCAAGTTATTGGTTTTTAATTTGGGTCTAATTAAATAGAAAAACTCAATTCACCTACCTATTCAACCAATTTTTCAATTCAATTGGTTTGTACTGGTTTGTAAATCAACCAGTTAAATCTCTTTTGCTAAACTAATGTATTGGCTAATTCCCAGTCCAACCATTCCAATCAATTGATTCGATTCCAACAATCGTGCATTGGCCATCCAAATTGATTTTTTTTTTTTGCTAAATACATTATTTGGTACATTAATTTGACATTTTATTCTAGTGCGATACTTTTGTCTTTTCTTGGTCTCATGTGATACTTATATCGGATAGAAGTTGTATTTTTCTGTGCCCATAGGTAATATTGTTAATTTTTTAGTGTTTAATTCGAGTTTTGAGATTGATCTGATAAAAATTAGTTACTAATAGTATTAAATTTGAATTTCCATAATTTTGTTAATAAATTAAATCTAGTATTAATTGTGAATTTGTTTGTTTTGTGTTTAAATTGTTAAATACATTCTTATAACTATATTTTGGGGTTAAAGTTATTTTATTGAAATTTAATAACTAATGTTATTAGTTAAACATAGCTTTTCATCCTACTAATCTTAAAATCTAAATTAAATATTAAAATATTAATATTATTGCCTTCAACTATTTATAACTTTAAATACCTAAAAAAAAAAAGTTAAATAATTTTCATTAAACCTTAAAAAGTATCAAACTCAAATTCCTTTGCACTATATTAATTGATTCCTAAGGTTCTTTAGGCCCAAAGTTCCACTGGATACTGTTCTTGTTTCAAGCCTTAATGGTCACATCATTCAAATAGAATCCACTATTATTTGACTTTAATAATTACTCAAGAAAAACGCAAATCTCAAATGAGAATGTACGATACATTCTCATTTAATATGCCTTCAATCTCATCAAATTTGAAAAAAAAAAAAGTTTGGTCATAAAAATATTAATTTAATTATTACGATTAAAAATTTAATCATTTTACTGTTAAATTTAATGGGATGTTATTCTTTTTTAAATTTATGTTTTCTTTATTTTTTTTTTTCATCTTCTTCCTTCTAACTTACAAATTTTAGTTGTCACTTTCTTTATTAAACTATTGTCAATGAACGAGGGTGAGGACACTTCTTCTTTCTCCATATTTTCTTTGTTTTCCTTTTCCTTACCCACAACAACTGTCCTTTTCACTAGCACTGCTGTGATCATCCAACATCTTCTTTGGTATCAGATTGTTAATCCAAAACTATTAAAGTGAAGTCAAAATTTCCTCTCTAAATCTAAAGGATTAGATTTTTCAAAAAATACCCTAAAAATTGTGAGGTCACTTTCAAAATTAGAGTTTTCGTGCTCTAATTTCTTAATCGTGCTCTTAATATGACTTGATTGTGGTTGTCTTTTTTACTTTTGAGCTCACCAACAGTAAGAGAGAAAATGAAGAAAAGGATAGGAAATAAAAAAAATTAAGGAAAAAAGAAAGAAAAAATTAAGGAAAAATTTAATTGTGGAAAAGATGGATTTAAAAGTTTTTTCTTTTTTTAAATATTTTCATTGTAGGTTGTGATCCTATCTATTTTTTTTAAGAGAAGAACTAAAACTACCCATAACCATTCTCTAACTCATAAATAGGAGAAAAATGCGCTTTAACACACTCGAATTCTCACATCCTACTATATTGACAATAATACTCATAGCAATCGAACTAAAACTCAATCAGTTTATGTATTTAAAAGTTGAATGATCAAATAAAAAAAGAGTGGCTAAAACAAAAACAACCAAAAAATCCAAATAACAAACATGAAATGTGGAAGATTCTAAGTATTTATTACTTGTATTGAGCAAAAATTTGATGAATAATATTCAATTGAATTTCAAGCGTAATTATCTAAAAAGATTTTTTTAGTAAAGAAGAAATAGAGTTTATGAAATTTTGAAGTCTTTATCCGTACAAAAAACTACAATGTTGTTGGAACATAGAACAATGAAATAACACGAGGTCATTTACAGTTAGTACTATAGCCAAATTACTTTGTTTATCAGCATAGTCCTTGGCTGAATAGATTCAGAAACATTAATAAATACGAGGACCCAAAATGACAAATCGTTTCCTTCCATGCATACACTCACCACATAATGCCAAATCATTACATTTTTCACATTAAAGAAAGAAAAAAACCAATTTATAACTCCCCTATACGAAAGCCTCTCCCTTGTTTCTCTCTTCGTTATCTTCCATTTGAACCAGTCTTAAAGCCTTTTTATAAAGTTTATACATATTTATCACTTGAAACCCTTGAATCCTACACCCAATGACCTCAACCTGTATTTCAACCTGCATAGATGATATTAAGGTCCCAATCAGGCCAACCAATGCCTACAAGTGGCCGGAATCAGATGTTGAGTTTGTGAGGTCACTGAACTCTAACGGTGGCAGCCGTGGAGGCCATGCACATCCTACGGTCGTTGATAGCATTTCATGCAGGCAAATGTACCTGAGGAGCTACACGTTTCATAGGAGTGATGATCATCAAACTGAGCCTGAACAAACGAAATGTTTTGGCACGGTTAAGATGGAAAAAGTGAAGAGTCCTAGTAGGCAAAAGAAACCCCAAAATGTTGCCAAGAAGAAGAAATGTGTGACACTCAAAAGGGCCAAAGTGGTCTCTTGTGCTGCCTTGTTGGCTGTGTTTCGCCGGTTTTTGTTCTGTACCACCAGGGTTGATGTGGCTGATCATGGAGGTTGATCATCTTTTTTTATTATTATCAGTTTCAGCCCTCAAGGCTCCTCCCACTCTCTTTTTTTCTCTCAATTTATGATATTTTTCTTTGTTAATGACTTGAGGGTAAGAAGTGCAGAGAGCATTGTTACCAAGGAATGGCTATATGCTAATATATCTGGTTGAAAAAAGAGATCATAATTTGTGAAATTTATCCATTTCCACCATTGTACAACTCTTAGCTATTGACATTTCAAGTCTTTATCTGCTCCTGATCATATCTGCAATTGCCATGCTAAGCACAACAGGCAGAAGCAGAATACAGGCTACAACAGCAAGTTTAATTTCTTGTTTGTCTCGGCACTTTCTGTTATTTCCCCCTCCCAATTTTTTAATTATGTAATGAGTTTCACTAAGCTAGAAAACAAAAACAAAAATGATACTTTCTATACCTTGGTTCTCTCATTCTAGATAAGCTTTCATCACATCTGCTGGACTATGATATGATATATTAAAGTTACAATTTCAACTATATAAACAATTACCATCAAAATCCATCACAAGTATCGAATTGAATAACTAACTCAACTCAAATTAACTTATTTACACATGATTTATACCGGTGGGACTCAAATTTGAGATCTCAAAGTTCTCAGAGCTTCAACTTTACCATTGAGCCAAGGTTTCATTGGCTTATAGTGCATAGAGTTTTGTAACTCAACTCAAACTAACTTATCTACACATGATTTACACAGGCGGATCTCAAAATTCTTAGAACTTGAACTTTACCATTGAGCCAAAACCTCATTTGCTTATAGTGCATATGATTTTAAATTTGAAACTAAAGAATGTGGATTAACATATATGTAGATATCAGCCTTGTAGGGCATGGAGTTTTAAGCTCATAACTTTCTATGTTTCTTTACTATTTCATCTCCTAGAAGGGGTGAGAAGAAAAGAAAGGTGACACCACTAGTTGGGGAGTATTATGAGTTAAGAAGTAATCCAAAAGACAAATAAGTAAAAGAGGTTTGAGGATCAATCATGCAAATAAACAATCATGAAAGCTAATTTTAGTGTAAAAGTGACCAAAAGAGAGTATTGGTACTTACAAAGCAAGTTTTCTTGGGTTAATCTATAATAATTTATGATGCTAAAACATCATTGGATTGTTATTATATAATTAATTGACCATTTTGGGGGATTTCTTATTAACCTATGAAGTTGCTTGAGTTATATGCAAATTAAAAATTAGCGTGAGGAGATGCAGACTGAAGTAGGTAAACTAAAGTATATAATATTTCTAATTATTTGCATAAAGAACAGATTAGTTATTACAAAATCTCCAGGGATTGCCTATGGCTTTACTTTTTCTTTTTCGCCCCCACAATATTGTGGGACATGCAACACAAAAGAAATATAGCAAGTAGCATGATGACAGTGACATAATTGCAATTTCTTATGGTGATGATGTGAGAGCAGGTAAACTGTTATTAGTACAATATTTCCTGAGAAAAGGATGGAAGAAAAGGTGGATTTTAGTTAGCTTGGAAAAATCTAGAAATTCGTATATTTGAATCATGTTCGTATCGTGTTTTACTTCTCTTTTCGTATCATATAATCATGTCTGCCGGATGTAGCTCTAGGCTAAGTTGCATTCTTCCATTTTCATTGTAAAGCTGTTATAGAGAACTGACAGCTACATATGTTCTCAAATCCAACTATCCAATACCAATTTAGCATTTAAGAACAAGAAAAACACCATAAATAAAACTACATGTGCATATATCTAATATATATTAAAATCAAGAATGACAATGAATGGATAGTATTGATGGGGATGTGGGACCAAAAAAAAACAGCAGAGGTGGTGGCATATGAGGTAATGAAATATAAACAATCTATGAATGTTTCTAAATAAAGTAGAGATAACCTATGTTCCTCCGACTCCTTTTTTTTCCGAGTACAGGCACCTATGTTCAACACATATCGCAGATCAGATAGTCAGATACTGAAAAGGATTCTTACACTGGTATTTTCTTTGTCTTCTATATAAATGTAGAATAAAGATAAACATGAAACTAGGGAAACCCTGCCTGCTGAATCATGTAACCCTTGTTTCAGGCTGGCTTTCAAAATGACTTTTGCCCATTTCCAGCCTACAACAGTTCCAAGGCTGGGCTAGATCCAAGAAAATTGGTGGCAAATTTGGTGCATGTGCATTCATGCTCCATCATCATTTGTGCCTGTTGGTGCAATCTGTTCTAATAATGTTGCTTATGTGTTCTTATATGATTATGATTTTCATTCTTTCAATATGAGAAATCTTATCACATTTGCATGAGTAGCTCTCAGAGTACTTGAGTTCCTTGCAACAAAAGTATGAAATTTTCACCAAGTTTCAAAAGCAAGGCTATGATTTGACAACTCTAGTTTTTGGCTTTGCCCATGTACGAAAAGCAGGAAACTACTTTCAACAAAGCTAAAAATGAAAGAAGTAAACAAAGTTTCCATTGCTTGCTTCTCAATCCTACCTAAAACTTATATTTGATATTCAAACCTTTTTTTTCATAATTTAGTTAGTTGTTAATCATGCATGATAAAAATAAAATTGATTGGACCATATTGCCTTTTAATGAGACAAAAAAAATGTTTAATAAATGAAAAAGTTAAAACTTTTTCTGCATGCAAAAGTCATAAAATATCACACATTTATCTTCCTAAAGCTCAGTAGGAACCCCAGAAGCTTGCTGTACATGAAAGACCTCACAACATTTTAGAACACAGATGATTTTGAGCAGTTGTTTGTCTGATGAGTGATGACTAACCAGACAAATCACATTATGGTATAAGATGGCAAGATGACATACTACCTTTACTAATGAAACAACCAAAGGAATTTAAACAATCCCACCTTTTTAACCAAAATAAAGAAAAGAAAAAAAAACAGTGTATCTACTCAAATGTGGCAAGCTGTAATGGATCAGATAAAACAGTGTATGCATTGTCAAAAGAGAAACTTAATTCATTGGATTTTCGGTCTCATCGAAATCACCTTCCTTCAGACTTCACCAGCTGTGAGAACACTTTACTCATTGAAACACCGGAGAGGTCATCCACACTTGACACCTCAAATTTTGCTGAACCAGTGGGATCAAGCTGACTGAAATTGTTGATTTGTGGAGAAAGCTCACCAATCATGTTTGTACTGTTTTCTTCGGGATCGCCTTGAACAACGGCCTCCTGAAGTTGAAGAGCATACTCCAGGTTCCATAAAACATCTCCCATGGAGGGCCTGTCGACACCAAAATCAGCTAAACATTTCTCGGCAGTTTCTCCAAACTTCCTTAGAGAATTAGGCCTGATGTTTCCTTTGAGACTAGGATCAATTATTTGCTCCAGCTGTCCTTTCTTCTGCCATTTCATTGCCCATTCAGCTAGATTTACCATTTCCCTTGGAAGAGTGGGATCGATCACTGGTCTTGCACAAAGAACTTCAAACAAGACCACACCAAACGAATACACATCAGATTTTTCTGTCAGTTGTTGTCTTCTGAAATACTCAGGGTCAAGGTACCCAAAACTTCCTTTAACTGCCGTGCTGACATGGGTCTGATCAAGTTCAGGACCTGTCTTTGACAGCCCAAAATCAGCAACTTTGGCCATGAGATTCTCGTCAAGTAAGATATTTGCCGACTTCACATCACGATGAATGACTGCTTTTGCATAGCCTGTGTGAAGGTAATGGAGTCCTCTGGCTGCTCCAATGCATATTTCAAGCCTTTGTTTCCAACTTAAACTTGGATGGCCTGAACCGTATAGATGACTCTTTAGCGTCCCATTCTCCATATATTCGTAAATCAAGATCATCTCGTGCTTCTCATCACAATAACCTATCAAGGAAACAAGATGTCGGTGACGGAACTGGGATAGCATCTCGATTTCAGTCTGAAACTCAGCAAGTCCTTGTTGAGATTGCGGATTCCCCCTTTTAACAGCAACTTTTGTACCATCATTCAGTTCTCCCTTGTACACCTTACCGAATCCTCCAATCCCAATAACCCAACTTTCATCAAAGTTGTTAGTGGCTTCTTGAACAGCCAGAAATGGAACATGATAGTTCGTATTAGAAATGAGACTGATAGTTGTTCCTTTGGAGTATTTGCTCCCCATAGTGTGGGAAGTTCCTCCATTAATGGAGAAAGGAATCCATGTCTTCGATAGCCTCTGACGTGATAATTGTCTTCGTTTCCTACAATACATAAAGAGAACTCCAGCCAACAAAACTCCACAAGCCACCCCAGCGGTCACACCAACAATAGCACCAACTCTCTTCTTTGAACTCGAACTAGAAGTGTTGACAGTTCCCAAGCCAGAAAGGCTGCCATCAGAGTTGTTCATTTTCATGATTTCCAGCCCATTAAGTATGGCATCTGGGTAAGTGCCATGTATATTAGAAGGGCCGATGCTTACTCGAATCTTATTGCTAGTAGCTGGCCCTGTGACATAATCCTTATAGTATGCAGCAGCCAAAACGTTAACCAAGTATGTACTCAGATCAAAATCGCGCTCGACTATTGAGGAGTCGATAAAAACATTGAAATACAACAGGTTAAGAGCTTCGCTGACAATATCGCAAAAGTGAAACCGAACAAGGTACTGAAATCCAGGATCCACATTGAATTCCCATGTCACATTGAAGTTGCTATTGGAATCATTCATGGAGTTCATCCTGCTGCAGGTACCATAGATGGTATTCGGAGCAATCTCTCGGGTTGAACCACCATCAACATACTTGACAGCTTTAATTTTTGACACACTTGTGGCAAGGTTTTTCCCTAAAAGAAAAGGCTGATCAGGCACCCATGTTCGCGAAAGAGTATCGTTCTCGGAGGAGACGGTAGGTCCCCCCATATTCACCCTAGCAACCGTCTCGAATGCCTGCCACGTTAGACCTTGGAATCCGGTTGAAGATTCAACCAAGCCGGCGGAGTCTGGGATGAGCTGATCAGGGACTGAAACAACTTCCAGAGCATTTATAAAAGCAAATGAATTCTCTGAAGGACTGAACGTGATGGCAAGGGTATTGGTGGTTACATTAACAGAGAATTCTTTGACAACAAGAGATTGAACACTGAAGCTACTAAGAAGAACATGGTTTTCAGTGGAAACATCGAATTTTGCCATACTCATATTATAACTAGCAAGAACAAATGGATAGAAATAAAGGCGAATCCAGTGTCTTCCTCGTTGACTAATTGGAAATGTGTACTTAGAAACACCAGTAAAGATCCTTACCGTTTGATAGAGTGGAGAATCATCAGAGGAGGTGACAGCTTTAGAAGTGTTCCCAACAATATTCCCTGATGCTGAAAGGAGCTTTAAGGCCAAGTTATCAGCCATGAAAACTCGATCACCCAGTGTGGTATTAGTAAGTGATCCACAATCAATGAGGTAATTGTCTGCAGGTGCAAACCCTCTAGCAAAAAATGGCAAACACAAGATTGAAGAAACCCAGAAAAGAAACCCAAATACTTTACAACCCATCTTTTCAAAACTATTAGCTGAACAATAAAGGTTGGATCTTTTTCGTACTTAATAGGAGCTGAAGATCCAGGGATCTTATGGAAACAACTAAAGATTAATGCCAAAGCATAACAGAAATCAAAAATCAATTAAGAGAACTGAATCAAAATGAAAAGATGGAACCTTGGAACTTTGAAGATGAACTCCAAGGGAGAGAGACAGAGAAAGAGAGAAATACAGGTGAGAGGAGCCCCACTAAGTAAACCAAAAACAGAAATGGAAATATTTTATGCACCTAAATGGGAATTTGACACAGTTCCCATTGCAGTTTTAAAAAAATACAGATAAGACTGCAGAAATCTCACAAGGCACAAGCTGGTTTGAACTGGGTGACAACCTTAGACATTGACAGATTCCTAGAATTTTTTATTGTTTGTTTCATGTTCTTAAATAATAAATCAATAGGGGAAACTAAATGAATAAATATAAACAGGACAATGAAAAAAGCCAACCTTTTCAGATTCTAATTTTTTTGGGTTGAAAGGATTTTATTTAAATATTTTATATAAAAATAATAAATTTATATTAATATTAGTTACTTCTTAAAAATATAATGTTTAAATAATTTCACTGATATCGATTTAAGATATATAAAAGAAGAAATGAAATTCCTTTAAGAAAAAGGAAATGAAATTTGTGTATTTAACCTTTTCTAAACAAACCAAAAAACAATTACAGCTTACCAAATAACCACAAAATGACACTTATATATTTAAAAAGAAAAGAACAAAGCAAAATTGACAAGTAATTGGGTCGGCTTTAAATCAGTTTGAAAGAAACAAAATACATTTTTTATGCAATTTTTATTTTTTAAATCGAATAATTTTAAAATATAAAAAATAAATTAAATGAAAATATAATTTAATTCAATTTGTAATTTTAATTTATAAATTGAATTTCTCAGTTTTTTTTTCAACTCTACTCCCAAGTCTCAACTTATTATTATTTGATTTGTTGTAATTTTCAATAAAATTGAAATAATTTTATTATTCTAACTTTATTTAGTGATACAAAGACGAAATGATGTTTTAATTTAGTTCCACTAGCATAATTGTTGTTATAATAACAGAAAAGTACGAGCTTTCCAACATCTTTAACCTTATAATATTTTCTACAGATAGAAATTAAGAAAATAATGAATAGTTTAAGCATAATATAAAATTAATTTTGAGATTTTAAATTCTACCATTTCCACTAAAAATATTTCATTTAATTATTAAGTGATACAAAATGTCTCAATCCAATTCATTCTATTTCATCAATAATTATATTTTCTCATACCAAATATTAACTAAAATTGTTAAAAAATATCGCTAGTTCATTCACACGAAAGTAGTTTTAGTTTAATGTTGAATTATAAAATAGTATATTTCACATTCTATTAATATGAATATTATTATTAATATAGAAAGACGTGAGTTTAAATACACTAAAACGTATTATCTTTCTATTCATAAATTAAAAAAAGCTATAAATAATTTTAAGTATCATATCAGAAAGAATACATATGAAAAGAAACCCTAATGATATTATTAAATATATATATTATCATGAATTATTAATATTTAAAATTTGGAAAGGATAAAATGAAAAGACGTGTGGACTGTGATGGGTTGGTTATTATTTATTAAAAGCTTAACAAAAATTGCTGTCATTCCAACTTGATTAACAGTTTTTATTTTATTATAAAGGCTAAGATTCTCAAAGTCTTGTTTATATTAATTTCATGTGTCAGTATATAATTCGCCTCATCATCTTTTATAACTATACTTTTTTTCTTAATTTCTTTTCATTTGCTTATTTTCGCCGTGATTTTAGGTCACAAGCTTTCCTCCAATGGTTTTATTTATTTTTAAGGTGAAAATCGGGAATTTTGTGTTAATTATTAATTAAAATTATATATAAATTTTGATTTAATATATAATTTAATACATAAATTTTGATTTGATGTGATTATATCTTGAAGTTTTTATTGTGGTTCAAATGTATATATCAAACGTTTATTTTGATTTAATCATACACATTTATGTAAGCATAAATAACGGTTTACAATATAA
Organism: Gossypium rotundifolium; assembly: GCA_025506655.1. Lineage (NCBI taxonomy): Eukaryota > Viridiplantae > Streptophyta > Magnoliopsida > Malvales > Malvaceae > Gossypium > Gossypium rotundifolium. Next base: position 14,382,345 of record CP106723.1, on the reverse strand, counting down.
AACAACGGAAAAGATCGAGCATAAATACCTCCAACCATTACTTGAACCAAATGCCAAAATCTAAATGTTGTTACACTATTGTCGAGCACATTAAACCACCAACAATGTCGTCAAATTTAGCCGTAAAAATTGAAAATTACCACATTCTTCTAAGCACTCGAAAACCTCACTAGATAAAATATTTTCAAAAATTTGTTTTTGGTGCTTAGGGACCTTTAAGTTAAAATTTCTAGTGGTGGTTCCCCATAAAAAAACCATCAATCCTACTATCACACATACACGCAATACCACATAAGCAAAGTAGTGGGCAACAAAAGTAGAGGGCATGGAAAACGTGGGAATGACCCCACAAACCATAAGGAGTTCTAATATTCTCCCACTTGGTTCGTATTGTCCATGAAAACTTAAAGTTGAAACATAATGCACAAATTATGGCGATATTTTCTTTTAGAATTTAAGTAGTATCTTCCTTGTATCACAATATATCATGTCTCATTTCTTTAGCCCAAATTTCTTAATGAATAAACCCAATGTTTATTTCAGGTCCAAACTTTAGTGACTTTTCTCAAAATAATCAAATTAATGTGCGCATAAAATATAAAAAACATCAAACTTAACATAGTTTCTTTATTATCATTCTTAAAACAAAAATTTTACAAAGTGGGAACAAGTCCCATAGTGACAACATAATCCTTAAATTTGTGTGGTCGCATGCCTTTAGTCTTGTGGCGTCGACAGCCACATTTTTCGACGACTGAAATTTGCATAAAAAGAGGTTTTCGATACGCACCTGAAGTTGTTTTGATGTCGGAACAAAGTAAGAGTATTCCCGAACCTAATATGACCATCCAAGAATCAATTACACTATCCTTCTCAATTCAGCGCTAAGATCGACATATCGTCAAAAATCATGTTGAAGGTTTCGACAAACCCCCAAATCAATTTCGCACACATACCTTGCACATAATAGTGAAAACTGGATTAACACGACGAATGAGCGTCTCTCATGAGATCTTTGCCTAAAAAGTTGCCAATCGAGAGTTTAAACATCGCATTCAAGTAAAATGAGTTACAACCCCGTCTTGACAGAAATAACGATAACAAGATGAAACTCACAGTAACAGAAAGAAATAACGACTGAACTTACACAACACTCATACAATCGACGTGACAAACAATAAAAGAGTCCCCAATTAGTGCACACAACACTCATACAATCGACGTGACAAACAATAAAAGAGTCCCCAATTAGTGCAGAATCAAGTATAGAAATAAGCAAAAAGATAAAAGAATAAAAAGAAAAGGAGAAAGAAAGAACAAGGAAAAGAATGAAAAAGAAAAAGAAGAACAATAGAATTAGTCAGGAGGATTTAAGTTAACCACCAACTAGCCTTCCGACATTTAATAAAAATATTTCTTTATCACATACTCCGAGAATTGAACTAGAGACTAGACAGAATACAAACAGATGCTTAACCAGTGAACCAGTAGGCTCATTCTTAACATAGACTTATTCTGAATCAAATTTAACTATATAATACATAGATAGAGATTGTTCCAAAATAATAAAACTTTTAACGATGCGATTCGAACTCCAAACCTTAAACACAATAATAGCAAACAAAAGCACAAATATAGAAATTTAATTACTGTAGATTCTCACAATTAAAATATCAAAATTTTAGGGCGTTACAATTGACCTGCGGGAATCGTGTCCTAAGACAGTTCACTCCCATTGATTGAGTCATTCTCAAGAAATTTTGCATTTCTAGATTCAATAATTCTAGTGTTATGTGATGGACAATAGAATCTGTAACCTTTGGACCTTTCAGCATATCCAATGAAATACCCACTAATGGTCATTGGGCCGAGTTTCTTTTCTTGTAGATTATAAACTCTTCAAACGGGCTTTCCCATACGCGTATATGTCACAAACTCGATTTCCAACCTTTGAATAACTCTAAAGGTTTCTTTGGGATAACCTTGGTTGGAATTCAGTTTAATATATACACAATCGTTTTGAGAGCTTCAACCCATAAGGACATAAGTAGCTTAAATTTCTTCTTTCTGCAACACCATTTTGATCAGGTGAGCCTAGCATGATGTATTGGGCAACTATAGCATTATCTTAAAAAAACTTCGCAAATGGACCAGGTGCTTGTGTCACGGGTCGCAGTTCAAAGCCCATGATCATCGCACCAAATACATCCGATGGAGGTCTATTGTGTAGATGGGGATCATTTGGCCCGCAGGAACTGGCCCGATTCAGTAAGTTATTGGAGAAGCCTGTCAGATTGAAGCCTGGTTGGCCCGATAATGAAGATATGGTAACTTAGGCTATTTTGGTAACTAATCTTAGAAGATTGATAAAATCATATCTTTTAAAGATTAGATTAGATTTGATATGATATATCTTGTAAATCTTATGATTCAAGGGATAGGATGAATCTCATCCATCGATGTATTGTAATCTTAACGTCAATTTTTGGGAGCTCAACTATAAATAGAAAGCCTCCTTATTTGTACACACCCAATTTATTGTTTCATTATTCTATGTGAATAATAGAATATTGAGAGCATTTACTCAAACACCTTGTGTGCGTTCTTTCTGTTGTTCTTTTGTTGCTTCTTTTGGTATAAATAGCTTCCGCTATATAAATTGGTGCTTTGGAGGACTTTTAAAGGAATCCTCACTTGAGTAAAGGCTGACTTAGGCGAGTTTGGACGAACGGATCATCTAAGGCTGCACGGATCACGAGAAAAAGATCTAGCCCCGTGACAAGTGGTATTAGAGCTATTGGTTCGAAGACACTATTGAGGTGTCGAAAGAAGAGTTCAAACAAAGGTAGGCCAAAAGATAAATCTTTTTGAGGAGATACTGTCGGCAGTATAGGAACGTGTGGGTAAACTCAAGGGATCCATGGAGGACGTAAATGAGTCACTCGATGGGGTCAAAGATCGCATAGACAATTAGAAGGAGCAGTCTAGAGACTATGTAAAGATGTCTCTTGATTCCACCATGGATAAGGCAAACAAGTTTTTAATTCACACAGGGATAAGCTGACGGAGAGGAACGATACTCTCAAGGCCATGGTGATGGCTTTAAAGGAGGAAACAATGACCACAACAATGGCTCTAAACATAAGAATAGAGGAGCTCGAGGGAGAGGTGGCTTTACGTTGAGCAACCGTGGGGGAAGGAGTGTCAAATGCAGCACTCATAATGAGGATGTCCCGAAGCCAAAAGGTTTTGTGGGGACAATGTTTGTATGTGATGTGGACAATTTCTTGTGGAGGATGAAAAATTACTTCTGTGCCAAAGGCATCACGGATGATGCGGTTAAGGTAAACACTACTTCAATGTTTCTTATTGATATTGTGCTTTTATGGTGGCAAGGCAGGACCACAGATAAAAGGCAACGTCGAGATTGGGACATTGCAAGAGTTCCAATGTGAGTTAAAGGGACAGTTTTACCCTAAATTTACCGAAGAAGAAGCTCGGACAAAGTTGCAAGAGATAATGCAATAGGACACAGTGGGGTAGAATGTTTGAGAGTTCAAGAAACTCATACTCTAAGTTTTAGATGTGACCAAAAAAAAGTATTGCTTGCTTTTCAAAATGGATTGAAACCGTGGTTAAACAGGAGGTGGAACAAATAAGTTTTCAAAAGCCGTCAAAAGCTATGACTGTAGTGAAATTTATGGTCAAACTTGGTTTAGGGAGAAAAAGTTTGGGTCTTCTAAGTTCGAAGAAAGAGGCATACGTGAAAAAAGGATCACAAGGAAGATAATGGTGGCAATGACATCGACGATAATGGCGATAATGGAAAATCACGAGTTGAGAAGAAGAAACCCAACAGAAAAGGGACAAGTTGAAACCCAACAGGAAAAGGGACAAGTTGAAATACTTTCTCCGCGACGGTCCACACATGTTGAAGAAATGTTCAAAAAAATTCACACTTAAAGAGAAGCGGTAGGTAAGACCTTGGTACTTGGTTCGAGCGCAAAAAGTGTCAAAGCCAAGGAGGCCAAAAGCGAGAAGAAGCCAGTGGAGTGCCTCTTATGTCATAGTTCGCATAGGTTGTGGAAGTGTCCGAAGAAGTCTATTATCGAAGGGGATGATAGAGTAGACAAGAAGCCCAAAAGCTTGGTTGAGCAAGGGAAAAGTCAAAGCCAAGAAAGTAAAGAGGAGCAAAAGAAGCGAGTAAAGTTATCGAAAGGGCTTTCACACAAGGAAGAGGTGAGTTTTCATCGAACTTGGGAAAGAGTTGTGATGAAAATAGTGAAGCTGGGACCAATGAGACTAAATTTGAGTAAAGCGTCAAAGTTGGCCGAGTTATCGATAAGGCTTCCACCTATAGGGAAGGTGAGTGGTGCATCAAACTTCAAGGAAAAAGAAGTGATACAAGTTGGACAGTTGACTAGAGTAAATGCAACGAGTAAGACGGTTTGAGTTAAAAAGTGACGTATACTGAGACAAAAGTCCCGAAGGAAGGGAAAAGCTAAAGCGTCAAGACGAGACCGATGCGAATCAAATCAGTGCCATTCAAAATTCATAACGAGGGCATTGCGAGAATAGGTGGAGAAGAATGTCACGGGCCGCAATTCAAAGCCCGTGACTATTACACCAAATGCATCCGATGGAGGTCTATTGTGTAGATGGGGATCATTTGGCCCGCAAGAATGGCCCGATTCGGTAAACTATTGGAGAAGCCTGTCAAATTGAAGCCTGGTTGGCCCGATAATGAAGATATGACAACTTAGGCTACTTTGGTAACTAATCTTAGAAGATTGATAGAATTATATATTGTAAAGATTAGATTAGATTTGATATGGCATATCTTGTAAATCCTATTATTTAAGGGATATGATGAATCTCATCTATCGATGTATTGTAATCTTGACCATTGATTTTGGGGGAGCTCAACTATAAATAGATAGCATTCCCTTTATTTATACTCACTCTATTCATTGTTTTATTATTCTTTGTGAATAAGAGAATATTGAGAGCATTTACTTAAACACTTGTGTGTGTTCTTTCTGTTGTTCTTTTGTTGCTTGTTTTGGCATAAATCATTTCTTCTATATAAATTGGTGCCTTAGAGGACTTATAAAGGAATCCTCACTTGAGGAAAGGCTACTTTAGGCAAGTTTAGACGAATAGATCCCGTAAGGCTACACGGATCACGAGACTAAAGATCTAGCCCCATGACATTATCGTGGTTGGCAGAGGATTAAATGCACTTGTTGATATTGGTATGTCCGATTTAATTATGTTCGAAGAGATGTCGAATGAACTTGGTCTCAAAATTGAAGAAGATTCGGGTCAAATCAAAACAGTGAACCTGAAAAGCATTCCTATAACGAGTGTGGCAAAATGGGTGGAACTCAAACTTGGCGAGTGGACTGGCAAATCAACCATTAAGGTAATCCCACTTGATGACTATGATTTTATAGTTGGATTAAGCTTTCTTGACCAGATTAATGCAAGTATTTGTCCCTCTTATAATTACATGGTGATCTCTTATCCAAACCATCAATCTATGGTGCGAATGAAAAGGAAAAGAAGCATGGAGGGAAAAATATTGTCGGCAATCCAATTCACTAAAAGAGTGCGTAGAGAGGAAGTCCCCTATTTAGCCATCTTGAAGGACAATCTAGATGAGAAATTTGTGGGGAAATTTCAAAAGAGGTAAGCCAGTTGTTAAAATCCTTTCAATACATAATGCTAATGGAGTTGCCTAAAAAGTTGCCACCTAAGAGGAGGTAGACCATAAGATTGAGTTGATGCCCAATACTGAGCCACCAGCTAAGGCCCCATATCAAATGTCTTCTCCTGAGTTGGAGGAATTGCGGAAGCAGTTGATGGAACTTTTAGATGCGGGTTCATTAGACTATTTAAAGCCCCATTTTTGTGTCGGTGTTGTTCCAAAAGAAATATAATGGGTCTTTGAGATTGTGCATCAATTATAGAGCCTTGACCAAGATCACTTTGAAGAACAGGTATCCCATTCCTCTTATTGCAAATTTGTTTGATCAACTTAGTAGCGAGATGGTTTACTAAGCTGGATTTGAGATCAGGGTACCACCAAGTGAGAGTAGCCAAAAGAGATGAGCCTAAGACCACCTATATGACTCAGTACGGGTCTTTTGAATTCCTTGTGATACCGTTCAGGTTGAAAAATGCTCCAGCCACATTTTATGCCCTAATGAATAAGGTATTACAACCCTTCTTAGATCGTTTTATGGTTATTTACCTTGACGACATTGTGGTTATAGTAAGTCACTTAAGGAGTATGTAAGACATTTGAGGGAGATGTTCCAAACCCTGCGGAAAAATGAGCTATATGTCAAAGAGGAGAAATGCTCATTTTCCCAATGAGAGGTGCCATTTCTAGGCCATCTTGTGGGAGGTGGCATGATTCGAATGAATGCAAGTAAAGTTTGAGCAATTTTCGATTGTGAGCCACCAACCAAGGTGACAGAGTTGCGGTCTTTCCTTGGGTTAGCAAATTACTACCGACGCTTCATTGAAGGCTACTCCAAGATCATTGCACCCTTGAAGGACTTGTTGAAAAAGGGTAAAGTGTGGGATTGGGATCCTTAGTGCGAGAAAACCTTTAACCAAGTAAAGTAGGCAATGACGAATGAGCCTGTACTTACTTTACCAGACTTTTCAAAGGCATATGAGGTATGCATGGATGCTTCGGACTATGCGATTGTGGAAGTATTGATGCAAGATGGGCATCCAATTACTTTCGAGAGCCAAAAGCTTAATGAAATGGAGCAAAGATACATGGTCCAAGAAAAAGAGATGACCGCTGTGGTGCATTGTTTGCGCACATGGAGGCACTATTTGCTAGGTCTAGGTTCGTGGTATTCACTGATAATGTTGTAAATAGTTATTTACTAACCTAGAAAAAGTTGTCCCCCAAGTAGGCTCGTTGGTAAGTTTTCCTAGCGGAGTTTGATTTTAGCATGGAATACAAGCCGAGGAGTGCCAACACTGTGGCTGATACGCTTAGCCGAAAAATAGATTTTGCAACGATAAGCCAACCTGATAATCCCTTATTTGAGCACATTCGAGAAGGATTGTCCCACGATCCTATAGCCAAAAATTTGATTGAGCTATCCAAAGATGGAAAAATGAGACGATTTTGGCTCGAGGGAGGATTGCTATACACTCGAGGGCAATGTCTATATACGCATCAACATGGGAATTTTCATAAAAAGTTATAAAGGAATGCCATGATTCAAGATGGGCTGGCTGTCTAAGTATACACCACACTTTGGCTCTCTTGGAGGATCAATTTTATTGGCCTCACATGGGTGATGATGTGGAGATCTATGAGAAAACTTGTTTGGTGTTCCAACAAGATAAGGTTGAGTTGAAGACTCCTATCGGTTTGTTACAACCTTTGCCCATTCTAGAACGTCTATGAGAGAGTTTATCTATTGACTTTATTATGGGTTTGCCTAAATCTGATGGGTTTGCAAGCATTTTTGTTGTGGTGGACAGGGTTTCAAAGTATGCAACCTTTATCCCCGCAACCAATGAGTGCCTTATTGAGGAGGCAACTCGGTTGTTCCTTAGACATGTGGTGAAATATTAGGGAGTGCCACAATCTATCACCAGCAATCAAGATGGGAGATTCACGGGCCACTTTTAGACGGAGTTGTTCAAGTTAATTAGCTCATACTTGAACTTTTCCTCTAGCATGCATCCGTAAACTAACGGGCAAACAGAGCGAGTGAATGCATTATTTGAGACATATCTTCGGCACTATGTGAGTGCCACACAAAAGTATTGGCCAAAGCTGTTGGATGTAGCATAATTTTCATACAACTTACAATGAAGTGGGGTGAAAAATCAGAGTCCATTCAAGATAGTAACGACGTTACAACCATTTATACCCAATACTATTGCAACTCGCTATGCGGGACCGAATCCAACAGCTTAGCATTTGCGAGAGATTGGCAAGAGTAAAATGATTTAGCTAGAGGTTGTCTACACAAGGCAAGTAATAGCAATAAGAAATAGGCGGATCATAATCGAAGGGATGTGCAATCTCAAGTTGGTGACTCAGTCCTTGCCAAATTATACTTGATTTTAAAACATAATGGTTTGCACAAGAGACTTGTACGACGGTATGAAGGACCCTTTTGAGTTGTGAAAAGGGTAGGTAAAGTGGCCTACAAGTTTGAGTTGCCTGCAAAGCTCAAAATCCACCCAGTGTTCCACGTAAGTAAGCTTAAGCCATTCCATGATGATTGAAAAGACCCAAATCGAGGTAAGTCTGAACAAAAGCCAACGAGGGTAAGGGTCTTCTATGATCGAGAAGTTGAAAACATCGAGCAGACCAAATGATCAGACGGAAGTACCATTAGCCACGACACAAATACTTAGTTCAATGGAAGGGATTTCTCGATAGTGAGACAAGTTGGGAACTCGTCAAAGCTTTGTGGCAATTCTAAAACAAGATAGATCAGTTTCATGCGGAGGACACGATGAGGGCATCGCTAGATTTGGTGGGAGATAATGTCATGGGTTGCCTATGGGAGCCCGTAACCATGACACACTTGTGCGATCCATCAAGTTCCAAGGAGGTCATTTGGCCCAATCGGACTGGCTCGTTGCTTGGAGAGATTGAAGGTCCATCTACAAAGCTTGAGACATATGGAAACATAATCTTCGAAGATATGCAATCTTAGATATGATATGTAATCGTAGAAAATATGATTCTGTAATATTAGAGAATTGATTTGTAGATATCTTTTAATCGTAGTCATTGATGTACTTTGATCTATACTGTTGAATTTGGAGAGGCTCAGCTATAAATAAAGGCCTCTCCCCATTGTAAATCACTTGAGTTTTGAGCAATAAGAATTCTTGAGAGCATTCACTCAAATTTTTCTCTCTTGTGTTCTTAGTTTTCTATGGCGTTGTTCTTATTTCGTTCTTCTTTCATCTTCATTTGGCTTTGAGTTGCTTTCGCTTGTGTTGATTTTTGTGGAGAAATTTTGTTGAATCTTTAGTTGTGGGAGTTAAGCTGACTTAGGCATTTTTGGGAGCAAGGAAATTGCCTAAGGCCGCAAGGATTGTGAGGCAAAAATTCTAAGTTCGTGACACTTGTCCATCCTTAGTGTATCTACCATAATGCTCACCACCTCTATTGATTCTCACAATCTTGATTTACATATCGCATTATTTCTTTACTTTAGCCTTGAAAACTTTAAAGACTTCTAATGCTTCATTCTTATGTTGAAGCACGTAGAGATACATGTATCTTGAGTAATCATCAATGAAAATGATGAAGTATTTCTGACTTTGCACATCCATATCTGGGCAACATATATTAGAATGGATGATTTCCAATATGGTCGAACTCCTCTTGGCACCTTTCTTTGACTTGTTAGTCTGCTTGCCCTTAATGCAACCTATACAAGTACTGAAATTAGTAAAATATAAAGTACTGAGTACCCCATCATTTACTAATCTCTTAATCCTTTCAATGGAGATGTGTCCTAATCTTTAATGTCATAAAATAGATGAATATTAATTCATAGCACGATGTTTAGTATTAGTTTAAACGTGCATAACATTATGAGTGACATTATTTTTCAAATTAAGAGAATGAGGACCATCAAATAAAACACCATTTTCAACAAGTTCATATTTATAAAATAAACTGAAACCAGTTTTGAAAAACTAAAACAATACCCAATGGGTGCAAGTCCTGAAATAGAAACTAATTTTTTAGAAAAACTGGGAATATAAAAAGTTTTTTTTCTTAAATTAAAACAAAACCATTCCTTAGCACTAATTCACACATTCCAATTGCTTCCACATGCGACTCCATCTTATTTCCTAAATAAATGTGTTGCTCAACTCCCACTGGTTCCTTTAGGTTTCTTAATACTTATAAGGAATTTAATATATGGATTGTAGAACCAAAATCAAACCACTATGTGTTATAACTAACATCAACCATATTTTTAACTCCCCAAACTCGGCCTAGACGTTATGGTCGAATCTGGGTATGTTACAAAAAAGAATTACAAATCCAACCTTATCATATTGAAGGCCTCATATATTTTGTTGCCAAAAGAGTCCCCTTATTTAAAACATTTTGTTAATTCATTAGTGAAAACCATCGATTGTTTACTCTTTCAAATAAAACAATAATTTGCAGCGAAAGTTTTTAAGTCATTATATTTTGAAAATCGAGTATGTTTTCTCAAAATTGATTGGTTGCATAAAATAGTTGTTTTGTAAATTGTTTTGTCAAACATCGCAAGAAAACTCAAATCAAATCTAAATCTGAAAATAAAACCCCAAAGTCCAGAAAGTCCCAAAATTACAAAACTCTCAAAAACTAGAAAATTAAGTAAACTTTTAAAGTAAATGAAGTTTACGGGAAAGTGGTCACAACTGAGCCTCCTTCGCACTGACCCACCTAAATTTGAGGGTTACTTGAATAGAACAGACAAACAGAAAGTGAGTTTTAAAAACTCAATGTGTAACTCAACAAAAGTATAATTTTAGATTCAATCGCATGACGAAATAGATACAAACATAAATCTTGTTTTCAAAATTAGATTTTAAACAGTCATACAGATACAGATATGCATAGTCCTACCCTTATCCTCTACACACCAACTTCGACCATCCTAACACACCATGTGGGGTATAAACATCTACCCAGCCTTACACACCACATAGTGTCCAAATGAAACTTTTCAAAATAACCACAGTAGTGCTACTAATATATTGGCGAAATATCGCCTCACACAGAATACTTCCTCCACATATCAATATCCCACCCCATAACCAAATACAAATACTAATGACATATATTAGAATTAATACATCACACATACTCATATAATAGATATTACACATGCTTAAGCATGACAGAATAGATCATACATATCATGTCTCATAATACTCATATAAGCATTATTTAAGTCATTTTCAGTCTATCAGAGTAACAGATTTCATGCTTTAAGGCTTATACCACACATACCGGCCCTACAGAAGGCCCACAGTTGATCAGAACGACATGTACAAACCTAGGAAAAAATTCTAAAATTTAGGCCCACATACCAGTGTGGCCCACACGGCCTGGCCCACACGCATACTAGTGTGACACACGACCTACCACACGGCTAGGTGGCATCGACAAGCCCAACTTTCGGCTTTTGTCGATCACAGATTTTTGAGTTTCTTGTTACACACCTGGCTCGAATTTGATGTGAACGCTCCTACAAGACAACTAGAACGTAAAATTCATCAATAAATGCCCAAAACCAATCTTAATTTCCCAATTTCAATCGAGTCACTAGGGGTGTGTAAAATTCGGGTAAAACCAAAAAATTCGGTTAACCGACCGAATTCGGTTAATTGGTCGATTAACTGAATTTTTCGGTTGGGGTCGATTAAATATTTTGTGATTTTTCAGTTAATGGCTAATTCGGTTTGAAACCGGTCGGTCAACCGAATTTTTTAATTTAACCGAAAAATTAATAAATAAAATTATAATATATAAATAGGCCCACTATTCACCTAAACCCAATCCCTAAACCCAATCCAAACCCAAATATCCAACCCAACCTAATTACCCAATCCAACCCAATCATAAAGATTACAAATAATTTAATAAATAAAAATAAAATTCTAAAACTAAAACTAAAATTATGTAATCTTTTTAATTATGTAGAGATTCATTTCGAGTAATTCGGGTAATTCGGGTAATTCTTAACCAAAAATAAAAAACATATAATATTCGGTTAACCGACCGAATTAACCGAAAAATTTCGGTTCGGTTAATTGTTTTGAAAAAATTTTGGTTTGGCTAACGATTAAAAATTTTGAAAGGTCGGTTAATTTGGTTAATGTTATTTTGGGTCGATTAACAGACTGAATACCCCTACGAGTCACTACTCGACTACAACACAACTATATACAATTTCAGCTAAAAGATTGCGCTCATAATCGTTTCAAAAGCTTACCCACGTCAACGACGGCCCTAAAATTTTACTACACAACCAGAGAGTCTGAGATTTCCTGAATATCACCTAGCAAAATAATATACAGAATTGACTTATACATCAAACCGAATACTAAGACATTAACCAATATTCCTTCCAAAACCACAGTGAACTCTTACCTACGAAGCCGCACTAAGAACCCATGGATTCAAAACACAACGAAGAACGAGAATTGTGACCAAAATCAATGGAAGCAGAAAAAGAAGGTAGAGAAACGAAATAGAAAAAAAAAGTCAAAATAGGAAAAAGAATATTGGGAAACAAAATAAAAAATAATATAACATCCCAACTCCCACAATCCCACTGACTAACAAATTCCACCAAAACCGACCTACTAACACTCATCCACTACTACAGAGTTCCAATTCCACCCAACTTCTAATACACAACCGGCACACACTCATAGAAGCAAAAAGTAACATCCTTCAATCATACAAGGGTTTGAACACAAGACTCTAAGACAAGCTAACACCTTACCACTTCAACCAGTATGCTCATTCTAATATGAGTTGGCTGAAAATATAATATAAGTGTAACACCCCAAACCCAGCCTAGAAGTTAGGCCCGAGTCCGGCGTGTTACATTGAAGTGTTTTATCGAAAACCTTATTTTCATTGAAAACCCTTCATAAAGTAAAATGTTAGTACAAACCCCTTTTTAGTTGCAAAAGTTTTATTTAAAAACAAACAATTTATAAAACTTGGTATTTAAAAATGGAGTTGCAGAAACGTAATAATTGAAAACAGCCATAGCTTAGGAAAATAAATAGTGTTCTTCCTCAAAAATATAAAACATAATAATCTAATAATCCCACAAAATAATAATAACCAGAGAAAAGGCTTTATTACGTCCAACTAAAACAAAGCAATTAAAACCATGTTTTTTGAAACAGATAAATAAAAATTTTAACATCTCGTAGTGTGGCCAACTCCGAGTACTCTCCCACGTCGAGCCATCTACTAAGGATCACCTAAAACATTAAATAAAGGTTGTGAATTTCGAAACTCAATATGTACAACCCTTGGCAATCAAACCAACATACAAATATTCACATTGGGCCTAAGCCCTATCAAAATTGGTGGTCTTGGTCTTAGCCCACAATGACCTCATATCATATCATACCATATCATATCATATCATATCATATCATATCATATCATATCATATCATATCATATCATATCATATCATATCATATCATATGCAAAACAAGGTAATGCAAAACCCTCCCAAAAAATCCATCCGCTACACACACCATTTCCCTTCCAACCTTATACATCTGTGGAGAATTCTAGCTCGACCCACCCCTCTGCTACACTCCAATGGTAGTATTCACAGCGGCACTACTCAATATTGCAGCAAAGCTGCTAATCATATAATGGGCTTAAAGCCACCGGTGCATCCATTGTCGTCAAGCAACTATGCGATCCTCAAATTTTCCTTCGAACCATAATTTCCACCCATATGCATCCTAAACAGAATATCATATGAATGCAACATGCACATGAGTAACCTCCATAAAACTCATACTCATCACATAGGGGTATTTTAGTTATTTCACAATCAAGGGTATTTCTGTAATTCTACCCTACAGGGGTATTTCGTAATTCTACCCTATAGGGGTATTTTTGTAAATTTCCAAATCAAGGGTATTTTGGCAATTCTACAAATTAAGGGTATTTAGGTAATTTCATAAATTAAGGGTATTGTGGTAATTTTCTAAACTAATGGTATTTTAGTATTTTCCCAACTAAGGGTATTTTGGTAATTTTACAGAACAGAGGTATTTTAGTAATTTTACAAATCTAAAGATATTTCGGTAATTTTTTAAATTAGGGTATTCAGTCCCTCTCGGGTTTTAGTTATAGACTTTGGCCCATTAACAAGTCCTTGCGACTAAAGCGAACAGACATTATGCACCAAGTAGGATTCTAGAGAAGAGGAGGTGGGCCACTAGGATCGCTTAAGTACCAAGCTCTCCCTAGATCCAATCCTAAACATGCATATGTCCGTTGCCACACTCTAACCCAACGACTTGTTCATGGACATGTTTAATTATTAGAAGAGTTTTATGTTATTCAAGAGTTTGTCAAACTAGGCCTAGAGTCCATTAAACCCTAACATATATTTCTAGAATCTCATAAGGCCCATTTCATGTCATATGGCCCATTAAGCCAATTTCAAGCTCAAATAGCCCATCAAGCAAATTTCATGCTCATATAGCCCATTGGGCTCAACTACGATCCAATCACACAACCGTTCATGCCAATTCATTATTCATACTCACATATCAACCATTACCATTTTGGGCCCATAAGTTCGGTAGGCCCTTTAGCCACTTTCGGCTTTTCGGCGTTGCCAATATTATGTGTGTAGTGTTTGTACACACCTGGTTACTGCGACATGCTATTCTATCCTTGGTCTTGAACCTACAACCAACCAACCTTCGATCAACCACCCATACTTAATCAAAATATACCACTAAAAATCGAAGCCTTACCGTAACCTTACCGCGTGCCACATGTTATAGTAGCCCCTCCTTAGCTACTATTCGCTAATATCCCCTAGATCTGCACTCAAACATATATCGTAAAAACAAGTGACTCATATTCCACATAAGTCACCCCTATAGGCCATACTTACATTCGACCATCCACTAAACCATAACTGAGTCGAGAACACTTACCACTTTGCTAACGATCCTTACCTACCACACTTGCGATCTTTGAACCTTATCCTTGTTATCACAGGGTTAACGATAGGACAGTTAGATAGCCTTTCGGCTTTTAGCAAAACGTACAAGAAAGGTTAACCGAATACTTACCAAATCCAGTTTCGATCCTGCAACCTAAATTCAGCTTTTGAGATTAGTATGGTGACAGAGACAATTCGGCACCAATAGGGAGAAGAAGAGGAGAAGTGATCGGCTAGAACTAAAGGTGAACAAGAGAAGAAATTTAAGAAGAGAAGGTATGGGGAATTCAACTAGAGAGAAAAATAAAATTTCGGCAAAGGAATGATGGGTTTTATTTCGGCAAATGGATGAATTCGACTAAGGGGGAGAAAAAGAAATGTAATGGAACCCAAGGAACCTCTCAAAGGAATTCGACACCTTTTTTTATAGCCAATAGCCGAATCCTACCTTCCTCAACAGTCCAATTCAGCACCAACTCTTTCCACCTCTCATCTCCTAATTTTTCTCCATGATATCTCCCTTATCTCATCCGAAATTCCTCCTTTAGCAGCTCACGAGACCAATTCAAACACGTCAACAAAAGAGTCCAAATTCTACACAACTCTGGCCGTCCACTATGCAAAATAAACACTCAAAACACCTTACCACTACTGAACCTTAGACCTCTTCACGCCACCTTGTAGCTCCCCAAGTGACGCCACCTTGCCATCGGACCAAAAGCCCAATTGTGTCCTATTTTCTCCTTAATTTGCTTAAGAGGCCTAATGCCTGAGATTAGGGTCCACTAAAGTAAGAAAAATAAACTTTTCCCTATGGTCTTTCCTATCTCTAAGACTTCAAATAATCCCGATAATAACTTAAAATTATTACCCTAAGTGCTACTCGTAGGGCTCAAAATTTGCCTGGGGCCCATTAACCAGTCCATTAACCCATTTGAAACCCATTAACTAGTTTATTAAACCAAACCAAAAAAACAACAACCAAAAAGAATAATTAAAAAAATAAATAAATAGAGTCCAATGACAGTCTGCTTTTTACAAGCCCCATAATAACAAGCCCAATACCAGCCTAAATGACTAAACCATTAGCTAATCCAACAACAGGCCCAAAAACCCCACCAGCCCACTACCTAAGCTACAACAGAAAATAAGTGAAACCCTAGCAGTAACAAGAAGCCCCCAACACTGCCTCCATATTCGCCACGTCAATAGCCTCCGTGTGGCGGTTGTACCTGTAACAAGGGACAAACAAATGACAACAGCAAACAAAAGTAGCAATTGACAGCAAAGAAAAAGAATTTTTATTTTTTATTTATTTTCAAATATTGCGCTATAAAAACAAGAGAAAAGGTCTATTGTTTGTTTTTTTGGGGGGACAGAATATATTTTACGAATATACAATGAAATACAAAAAAAGGATAGAATAGTTTCAAAGGTGATTTCTTTGATTTTCGATTTTCAATACTGATCTTTCTTTTTTATTTACTTCGACGTTTAAAAAAGGGAATATACAAAAAAAAGAAGAAGAGGAGTTTCTTATCCGTTTTGGTGTCGATTCGGCCAAGTCTCGGTCCAAGCGATCGACGGATCCTTGTGGATCTAGTTACAATCACGACGGTGAGGGAGGTGCACTGTGTGCCGATGAAACCCTTGAGTCTACCGAGGAAGGGAAAAGTTGAAAAGTTTTAAGAGTGAAGTTTTTTTAACTGTTTTGAAAAATGGCGATGGGGTGCAATTGTGAGGGCATTTTTGTTTATATCTATGGTTAAAATGGCAACGCTTTTGGGTTGTGAGGGTCAATGTTCAAACGGCGCTGCTTCATGATAGCCCAATGACTGACCGATTAATGCCAAGATCCGCGTGTTTTGGTTCGATGGTTTATTTTTTCTTTTAGTCCTTCCGCATTTTATTTCTTTTAATCAAGTTCTATTTTATTTTTAATTTCGCCTTAATATGTATTCCGCTTTCAATCTTGTCCGCTTTTAAACACTACGTTTAAAAACGGAATATTAGCGCTTTTAGTCCTCGCATATTAGGGGATCTTTGTTCTGGTTCCATTTTTTCAACCTACTGATTTTATAAATCTTTTTAAATAGTCATGGGATTTTGAATGCCTTTCGATTGAACCCTTTATTTTTATTTTTATTTTTATTTAAAAAACTTACATTTTCATATTTAATATATTTACAATTTTCTTTATTATTGCCCTTCTTATTGATTCATTTAGTTATCCTTATATGTACACTTTTTATTTAAAATTTGTATGACATTCTTAATACATTTGTTATTTCATTATCATCTTGTATATTTGTATATATATTTTTATCCATGCATATTTTTATATTTTTCGTTAACTCTTAAAAGTCTTATTGTATTAAAATATGTTTAAAATTAGGTGTGTTTACTTCAAATATGTTACATATATCATACTTGTATGTGTTTTATTTTTTAAATTTATTTTCCTTGCCATTGATTCAATAATTGATTATTGTTATTATGAATATTTTAATTCTCATTTTATATTTATTTGCTATTTGTCATTTAATTGTGCTGTATTTTTATTAGTAAATAATTGCTCTGTATTGTATGTTAATATGCCATCGCATTTTATTTTAACACCATTTAGGTTTTAAAATCATCTTACTCAAAGTTTAAAACTGAGGCAATATTTGTGTGTTTAGAAGTACGGAAAATTACATCCTAACGTGTTGGGTGTCGATTTTTCGTTCAACTAAATAACCAAATACCCTTTTCATATGTTTTGAAGATCAAAGATGATCTCGGTGTCAGAGTCTAAATGTGTTATATCCTAAAGTGCTGGGTATGATACTTTTATTCCTTTGAATTGAGTTAATCTTGAGATTCAATTCCGATTTAATTAACTTTCTTCCAAATTTTTTACCCTAAATATTTTCAAGTTAGATATATTCGAATTCTTTCTAAATGTTTTCTTTCGTTAAAAGCATACATTTAACCAATTTTAAGATTGCATATTAAAAAAAACAAGGTAATATTTGTGTGTTTAGAGGTACGGAAAATTACATCCTAACATGCTAGGTGTCAATTTTTTGTTCAACTAAATAACCAAATACCATTTTTTTACATGTTTTGAAGATCAAAGATAATCTCGGTGTCAGAGTATAAATGTATTATATCCTAACGTGCTGGGTATGATACTTTTATCCCTTTGTCGGGTATGATACTTTTATCCCTTTGAAACGAAGTTAATCTTGAGATTCAATTCGATTTAATTAATTTTCTTCCAAAATTTTTCACCCTAAACATTTTAAGTTTTTGACGTTAGGACAACATTAATCAATTTGGTACCAACTTTGGGCGCTATGAGGGTGTTAACCCTTCCTTGCACGTAACCGACTCCCGAACCCATTTTCTTAAATTTCGTAGACCAAGATATTTTTATAGGTGACCTGATCACACCTAAACAAAAAGGATTGGTGGCGACTCCATATTTTTAAAGTCGATTCCCATTTTTTCAAAACCCCGACAAAAAATGGTTTCGACAGCCTGGCGACTCCACTGGGGACACGGTTGAGAGCCAGTCCAAAATTTTAACATCTCGTAGTGTGGCCAACTCCGAGTCCTCTCCCACGTCGAGCCATCTACCGAGGATCACCTAAAATATTAAATAAAGGGTGTGAGTTTCAAACTCAATGTGTACAACCCTTGGCAATCAAATCAACATACAATATTCACATTGGGCCTAAGCCCTATCAAAATCGATGGTCTTGGCCTTAGCCCACAATGACCTCATATCATATCATATCATATCATATGCAAAACAAGGTAATGCAAAACCCTCCCCAAAAATCCATCCGCTACACACACCATTTCCCTTCCAACCTTATACACTGTGGGGAATTCTAGCTCGAACCACCCTCCACTACACTCCAATGGTAGTACTCACAACGACACTACTCAACGTTGCAGCAAAGCTGCTAATCATATAATGGGCTTAAAGCCACTGGTGGATCCATGGTCGTCAAGCAACTATGCGATCCTCAAATCTTCCTCCGTACCATAATTCCCACCCATATGCATCCTAAACAGAATATCGTATGAATGCAACATGCACATGAGTAACCTCTATAAAACTCATACTCATCACATAGGGGTATTTTAGTCATTTCACAATCAAGAGTATTTCTGTAATTCTACCTTATAGGAGTATTATCGTAATTCTACCCTATAGGGGTATTTTCATAAATTTCCAAATCGGGGGTATTTTGGTAATTCTACAAATTAAGGGTATTTTGGTAATTTTGTAAATTGAGGGTATTATGGTAATTTTCCAAACTAAGGGTATTTTGGTAATTTTCTAAACTAAGGGTATTTTGATAATTTTACAGAACAGGGGTATTTTAGTAATTTTACAAACTAAGGATATTTTGGTAATTTTTAAATCGTATTCGGTCCTCTCGGGCTTTAGTTATAGACTTTGGCCTATTAACAAGTCCTCATGCTAAAGTTGTAATGACACTATGCACTGTAGGATTCCAGAGAAGAGGAGGTGGGCCACTAAGACCGCTTAAGTACCAAGCTCTCCCTAGATCCAATCCTAGACATGCATATGTCCGTTGCCACACTCTAACCCAGCGACTTGTTCACGGACATGTTTAATTATTAGAAGAGTTTTATGTTATTCAAGAGTTTGTCAAACTAGGCCTAGAGTCCATTAAACCCTAACATATATTTCTAGAATCTCATAAGGCCCATTTCATGTCATATGGCCCATTAAGCCAATTTCAAGCTCAAATAGCCCATTAAGCCAATTTCATGCTCATATAGCCCATTGGGCTCAACTACGATCCAATCATACAACCGTTCATGCCAATTCATTATTCATGCTCACATATCAACCATTTTCGTTTTAGGCCCACAAGTTTGGCAGGCCCATTTAGCCACTTTCGACTTTTCAACGTTGCCGATATTATGTGTGTAGTGTTTGTACAGACCTGGTTACTGCAACATGCTATTCTATCCTTGGTCTTGAACCTACAACCAACCAACCTTCAATCAACCACCCATACTTAATCAAAATATTTACCAAAAGCTGAAGCCTTACCGTAACCTTACCACGTGCCACACGTTATAGTAGCCCCTCCTTAGCTACTATTCGCTAATATCCCCTAGATCTGCACTCAAACATATATCGTAAAAACAAGTGACTCATATTCCACATAAGTCACCCCTATAGGCCATACTTACATTCGACCATCCACTAAACCATAACTGAGTCGAGAACACTTACCACTTCGCTAACGATCCTTACCTACCACACTTGCGATCTTTGAACCTTATCCTTGTTATCACAGGGTTAACGATAGGATGCTTAGATAGCCTTTCGGCTTTTAGCAAAACGTACAAGAAAGGTTAACCGAATACTTACCAAATCCAGTTTCAATCCTGCAACCTAAATTCAGCTTTTGAGATTAGTATGGTGACAGAGACAATTCGGCACCAATAGGGAGAAGAAGAGGAGAAGTGATCGGCTAGAACTAAAGGTGAACAAGAGAAGAAATTCAAGAAGAGAAGGTATGGGGAATTCAACTAGAGAGAAAAATAAAATTTCGGCAAAGGAATGATGGGTTTTATTTCGGCAAATGGATGAATTCGGCTAAGGGGGAAAAAAAGAAATGTAATGGAACCCAAGGAACCTCTCAAAGGAATTCGACACCTTTTTTTATAGCCAATAGCCGAATCCTACCTTCCCCAACAGTCCAATTCGGCACCAACTCTTTCCACCTCTCATCTCCTAATTTTTCTCCATGATATCTCCCTTATCTCATCCGAAATTCCCTCCTTTATCAGCTCACGAGACCAATTCAAACACTTCAACAAAAGAGTCCAAATTCTACACAACTCTGGCCATCTACTATGCAAAATAAACACTCAAAAACACCTTACCACTACTCGAACCTTAGACCTCTTCACGCCACCTTGTAGCTCCCCCAAGTGACGCCACCTTGCCACTGGACCAAAAGCCCAATTGTGTCCTATTTTCTCCTTAATCTGCTTAAAAGGCCTAATGCCTAAGATTAGGGTCCACTAAAGCAAGAAAAATAAATTTTTCCCTATGGTCTTTCCTATCTCTAAGACTTCAAATAATCCCGATAATAACTTAAAATTATTACCCTAAGTGCTACTCGTAGGGCTCAAAATTTGCCTGGGGCCCATTAACCAGTCCATTAACCCATTTGAAACCCATTAACAGTTTATTAAACCAAACCGAAAAAACAACAACCAAAAAGAATAATTAAAAAAATAAATAAATAGAGTCCAATGACAGTCTGCTTTTTACAAGCCCCATAATAACAAGCCCAATACCAGCCTAAATGACTAAACCATTAGCTAATCCAACAACAGGCCTAAAAACCCCACCAGCCCACTACCTAAACTACAACAGAAAATAAGTGAAACCCTAGCAGCGCCGCAAGCCCCCAACACCGTGCCTCCATATTCGCCACATCAATAGCCTCTGTGTGGCGGTTGTACCTGCAACAAGGGACAAACAAATGACAACAGCAAACAAAAGTAGCAATTGACAGCAAAGAAAGAAAAGAATTTTTATTTTTATTTATTTTCAAATATTGGGCTATAAAACAAGAGAAAAGGTCTATTGTTTGTTTTTTGGGGGATGTAATATATTTTACTTAATATACAATGAAATACAAAAAAGGATAGAATAGTTTCAAAGGTGATTTCTTTGATTTTCGGTTTTCAATCGATCTTTCTTTTTATTTGCTTGACGCTTAAAAAGGGAATATACAAAAAAGAAGAAGATGAGTTTCTTATCTGCTTTGGTGTCGATTCGCCAAGTCTCGGTCCAAGCGATCGATGAATCCTTGTGGATCTAGTTACAATCACGACGGTGAGGGAGGTGCACTGTGCCGATGAAACCCTTGAGTCGGTGAGGAAGGGAAAAGTTGAAAAGTTTTAAGAGTGAAGTTTTTTTAACTGCTTTTGAAAAATGGCGAGATGGGGTGCATTGTGAGGGCATTTTTGTTTATATCTATGGTTAAAATGGCAACGTTTTGGGTTGTGAGGGTCGGTGTTCAAACGGCGTCGCTTCATGATAGCCCAATGACCTGACCCAATTAATGCCAAGATCCGCGTGTTTTGGTTCTGATGGTTTATTTATTCTTTTAGTCCTTCCGCATTTTATTTCTTTTTAATCAAGTTCTATTTTATTTTTAATTTCGCCCTTAATATGTATTCCGTTTTCAATCTTGTCCGCTTTTAAACACTACGTTTAAAAACTAGAATATTAGCGCTTTTAGTCCTCGCATATTAGGGGATCTTTGTTCTGGTTCCATTTTTTCAACCTACTGATTTTATAAATCTTTTTAAATAGTCATGGGATTTTGAATGCCTTTCGATTGAACCCTTTATTTTTATTTTTATTTTTATTTAAAAAACTTACATTTTCATATTTAATATATTTACAATTTTCTTTATTATTGCCCTTCTTATTGATTCATTTAGTTATCCTTATATGTACACTTTTTATTTAAAATTTGTATGACATTCTTAATACATTTGTTATTTCATTATCATCTCGTATATTTGTATATATATTTTTATCCATGCATATTTTTATATTTTCGTTAACTCTTAAAAGTCTTATTGTATTAAAATATGTTTAAAATTAGGTGTGTTTACTTCAAATATGTTACATATATCATACTTGTATGTGTTTTATTTTTTTAAATTTATTTTCCTTGCCATTGATTCAATAATTGATTATTGTTATTATGAATATTTTAATTCTCATTTTATATTTATTTGCTATTTGTCATTTAATTGTGCTGTATTTTATTAGTAAATAATTGCTCAGATTGTATGTTAATATGCCATCGCATTTTATTTTAACACCATTTAGGTTTTAAAATCATCTTACTCAAAGTTTAAAATCGAGGCAATATTTGTGTGTTTAGAAGTACGGAAAATTACATCCTAACGTGTTGGGTGTCGATTTTCGCTCAACTAAATAACCAAATACCCTTTTCATATGTTTTGAAGATCAAAGATGATCTCGGTGTCGAGTCTAAATGTGTTATATCCTAAAGTGCTGGGTATGATACTTTATTCCTTTGAATTGAGTTAATCTTGAGATTCAATTCTGATTTAATTAACTTTCTTCCAAATTTTTTACCCTAAATATTTTCAAGTTAGATATATTCGAATTCTTTCTAAATGTTTTCTTTCGTTAAAAGCATACATTTAACCAATTTTAAGATTGCATATTAAAAAAAACAAGGTAATATTTGTGTGTTTAGAAGTACGGAAAATTACATCCTAACATGCTAGGTGTCAATTTTTTGTTCAACTAAATAACCAAATACCATTTTTTTACATGTTTTGAAGATCAAAGATAATCTCGGTGTTAGAGTATAAATGTATTATATCCTAACGTGCTGGGTATGATACTTTTATCCCTTTGCTGGGTATGATACTTTTATCCCTTTGAAACGAGTTAATCTTGAGATTCAATTCCGATTTAATTAATTTTCTTCCAAAATTTTTCACCCTAAACATTTTTAAGTTTTTGACGTTAGGACAACATTAATCAATTTGGTACCAACTTTGGGCGTTGCGAGGGTGCTAACCCTTCCTTGCATGTAACCGACTCCCGAACCCATTTTCTTAAATTTCGTAGACCAAGATATTTTTATAGGTGACCTGATCACACCTAAACAAAAAGGATTGGTGGCGACTCCATATTTTTAAAGTCGATTCCCGTTTTTTCAAAACCCCGACAAAAAATGGTTTCGACAGCCTGGCGACTCCACTGGGGACACGGTTGAGGGCCAGTCCATAAATTGATTAATTTTTGTCCTTTTGATTGAAATTTGAAAAAATTGTTCTGAAGAATCATGTTTCTTTCGATGCATTTTTTTGTGCTATAATTACAATAATGTCGAGTTTAACAAAATACTTTGGCATTTCATTGCATGACCGTTGTGGTCGCACCTTTAAATGGGAGTGAGAAACTAAGCTTTCGTAAGGTTTTCACCTCCGCACGGGCTAGTGGACTGCTTCCAGAATACATCCGTACCTATGTCTTCGTGAGGCTTTCACCTCCGTATGGGCATAGGGAAATGTATTCCCCTGAACCGAATTCGATCCATATGAGCCTATAACGGGTGAGGATTGAGGAATCTGCTGGTTCAGGTACTCCTCTTTAAAACCAAACCACATATAGAGAGACCTAGGAGCCCACCTTAAGTAGAGCCGCGCCAAACCCTAATGGTCACTCATTTAGGTAATCTATTTTGGTTGTTTATTTTTCTTGTGCTACCGTGTTTTGTGTTTATGTTTGCATTTCATTGCACTGCATTGCATTGCACTGCATCATTATAGAAAGGAGATGTTGATTAGTAATTCACTTGCTAAATAGAGGAGTTTGTCATAAGGAAACGAATTTCTTGATAAAGTGGATTATAATACGGTTGTCCGGGCATTGTCTGAGTAAACACGATAGAAGAAATTTGATAGTCTGTGGAGGAATACAAAACCTTGCCCAAAAGATTTAAATTAACAAGAATTGTGCAAGATCCGTCATGCCTCAATTTTCTTAAAGAAGCTAATCAATATCGCAAAGGACAAGTGAGCAGCGAACCACGACCCGAATCAAGCCAAGTGGAAATAAAAGAGATATCTTTTGGGAGAACTTGAAGGATTCGACTGCAGCGTCCGGATATGAAGGAGAAGATCGATGTTTTCACCTGGACTATGAGGACAAAACCGCATATATAATCCGTTTTATGTAAAGATATTTGTTTTCTAGAAAAGTTCTTCTAATGGAATTGAATTCAGAATCAACGTCTCTCTTTCTATTTGCATTCATACCATGCATTTGCTGGGTATGATACTTTTATCCCTTTGCTGGGTATGATACTTTTATCCCTTTGAAACGAGTTAATCTTGAGATTCAATTTCGATTTAATTAATTTTCTTCCAAAATTTTTCACCCTAAACATTTTCAAGTTTTTGACGTTAGGACAACATTAATCAATTTGGTACCAACTTTGGGCGTTGCAAGGGTGCTAACCCTTCCTTGCACGTAACCGACTCCCGAACCCATTTTCTTGAATTTCGCAGACTAGTATATTTTTATAGGTGACATGATCACACCTAAACAAAAAGAATCGGTGGCGACTTCATATTTTTAAAGTCGATTCCCATTTTTCAAAACCTCGATAA
Source organism: Gossypium rotundifolium (assembly GCA_025506655.1). Taxonomy (NCBI): domain Eukaryota; kingdom Viridiplantae; phylum Streptophyta; class Magnoliopsida; order Malvales; family Malvaceae; genus Gossypium; species Gossypium rotundifolium. The sequence goes on along the minus strand of CP106723.1, from coordinate 14,357,378 downwards.
AAAATGGTTTCGACACTACTCATACAAAACAAATTTAGTGCATAAAAATTAGGGTTTCAGGATTTTAGGGCATTACAACCCAATAGGCCCAAATTAGGCCCAAATTTGGGCGTTACAATTCTACCCACCTTAAAGAAATTTCATCCTCGAAATTTCTAACTAACTATTAATTGTATTACCCAAGTCTCATCACTATGCTTTCGCTGCGCACTCTAATTCTAAAGCCAAAATAACACTCAGTATACTATGGTAGGGTACGCACCATTATTCGCATCTGGAGCATCTTCGTCCCCTTGGCGACGTGCTGCATAGACCAAAGCTGGCTACCTCGCCTCAACATAATTGCACCTCTACTTGGTGCTCCATGACTACGTTCATTACCATTATCGCCCCTAGCTTGTCCGCGGCCTTGGTTTTGACCACCCCTTTGTGGCTAAAAATTACCTTTATCATTGGCTCGCTCCTGATTTGGCCTTCTCGGGCACTTTCTAATCTTATATTCCATAGATCCACAGCTCAAACAAGCTCCTATTCTCTTCCAACATTCATCCGTCTGCCCTTTTCCACACACAACACAAGTTGGTATCTCGGTATTAGCAACAGTAACAAGGGCCTCAGCTCCAACCGCCCATTCACTCTGGCCCTTCTTGCAGGCCTCTATTCAGCCCCCACAGCTTCTACGTTTCATTTGTTCTTGCCCTTCTCCTTTTCTCAGTGGAGGCGCTCTGTGTGCTTTACTTCCTTCGCTATCTTTGCTTTCTCCACCAAGACCGTAAAGTCCCACTCCCTCTAGGAGCTATATGCACCCTAAGGTTGTCTCTTAACCCATCCTCGAACCGTACACAACTCTCATGCTCTGTTGCGACTATCCCCTTGACATATCGATTGAGGCACAAAAACTCAGCCTCATACTCTACTAGCGACTTATCTCCCTGAGTTAGATTCCAAAACTCCTTCCTTCGGGCATCCACATAGGCCGCTCCAATGTACTTCCCCTGGAATGTTGACTTGAAGAACTCCCAGGTGATCTGCTCCTGTTGGTTGCCCTCTTTTACATTCAACCACCAATGATAAGCTTCCTCCCTAAGTAAGGATATCGCCCCTTTTAACTTCTGCTCCGCCGAGCAATCCAGGTCGTCCATAATTTTTTCCGTAGCTTTCAACCAATACTTCGCCACATTCGGGGCCACCCCCGCTACTCCTTTGAAAATCTCTGCCCCATTAGCTCGGATTCGCCGAGATTGACCTACGACTTTCTGTACTATTATTGGGCCCAACGACCCTTTCTAATATTCTTAACATAGCCATTGCATCTTCTGTAGCGGTAGCCCGGTCGTATGGTCCCTTTCAGCAACTGGTGAGGCCGGAGCCTCCCCTACTCTAACGTTAGGCATATGGCCTGACTCCGAAGACCCATCCCCAACACTTTTACGGCCTTTGTCGCGACCTCTTGCACCTCTTCTAGTGCTCATCGTTATGTGTGTATTTCGGATTAAAATTTTATGAAATTAGTACATAGTTCCATTGTTTAAAGCACATGTCTTATATAAATAACAATTTAGAAGTTGTTTTAGGGTCGTATATCCACTACAAGCTTAAGTTTCCTACGGATTTAGTCAATAAAGACCTATTATTTGAAGTAGCCTAATATCTAAATATAGTTCAGTAATTTAAATAGTAAAAGAATAGAAAAAACTTACTTGGCTCGACGTCAAGGGCTCGGTGAACCACACTGAAGAATCCTGCCAAACTTTCTAATCTACTTGTTTTAAAAAGACCCAAAATCTAAGGCCCATTTCACAGCCTGAACTTTGTAATTGGGCTCTGATACCACTAAATGTAACACCCCAAATCCAACCTAGAAGTTAAGCCAGAGTCCGGCGTGTCACATTGAAGTGTTTTAGCGAAAACCTTATTTTCATTGAAAACCCTTCATAGAGTAAAATGTTGAGTACAAACCCCTTTTTAGTTGCAAAAATTTTATTTAAAAACAAACAATTTATAAAACTTGCTATTTAAAAATGGAGTTACGAAAACGTAATAATTGAAAACAGCCATAGCTTAGGAAAATAAACTGTGTTCTGCCTCAAAAATATAAAACATAATAATATAATAATCCCACAAAATAATAATAATCAGAGAAAAGGCCTTATTACATCCAACTAAAACAAAGTAATAAAAACCATGTCTTTTGAAACAAATAAATAAAAATTTTAACATCTCGTAGTGCGGCTAACTCCGAGTCCTCTCCCACGTCGAGCCATCTACTGAGGATCACCTAAAATATTAAATAAAGGGTGTGAGTTTCGAAACTCAGTGTGTACAACCCTTGGCAATCAAATCAACATACAAATATTCACATTGGGCCTAAGCCCTATCAAAATCGATGGTCTTGGCCTTAGCCCACAATGACCTCATATCATATCATATCATATCATATGCAAAACAAGGTAATGCAAAACCCTCCCCAAAAATCCATCTGCTACACACACCATTTCCCTTCCAACCTTATACACTTGTGGGGAATTCTAGCTCGAACCACCCTCCACTACACTCCAATGGTAGTACTCACAACGACACTACTCAACGTTGCAGCAAAGCTGCTAATCATATAATGGGCTTAAAGCCACTGGTGGATCCATGGTCGTCAAGCAACTATGCGATCCTCAAATCTTCCTCCGTACCATAATTCCCACCCATATGCATCCTAAAAAGAATATCGTATGAATGCAACATGCACATGAGTAACCTCTATAAAACTCATACTCATCACATAGGGGTATTTTAGTCATTTCACAATCAAGAGTATTTCTGTAATTCTACCTTACAGGAGTATTATCGTAATTCTACCCTATAAGCGTATTTTCATAAATTTCCAAATCGAGGCTATTTTGGTAATTCTACAAATTAAGGGTATTTTGGTAATTTTGTAAATTGAGGGTATTATGGTAATTTTCCAAACTAAGGGTATTTTGGTAATTTTCTAAACTAAGGGTATTTTGATAATTTTGCATAACAGGGGTATTTTAGTAATTTTACAAACTAAGGATATTTTGGTAATTTTTTAAATCAGGGTACTCAGTCCCTCTCGGGCTTTAGTTATAGACTTTGGCCTATTAACAAGTCCTTGCGGCTAAAGCGAACAGACACTATGCACCAGGTAGGATTCCAGAGAAGAGGAGGTGGGCCACTAGGACCGCTTAAGTACCAAGCTCTCCCTAGATCCAATCCTAGACATGCATATGTCCGTTGCCATACTCTAACCCAACGACTTGTTCACGGACATGTTTAATTATTAGAAGAGTTTTATGTTATTCAAGAGTTTGTCAAACTAGGCCTAGAGTCCATTAAACCCTAACATATATTTCTAGAATCTCATAAGGCCCATTTCATGTCATATGGCCCATTAAGCCAATTTCAAGCTCAAATAGCCCATTAAGCCAATTTCATGCTCATATAGCCCATTGGGCTCAACTACGATCCAATCATACAACCGTTCATGCCAATTCATTATTCATGCTCACATATCAACCATTTTCGTTTTAGGCCCACAAGTTCTAAGCAGCCCATTTAGCCACTTTCGACTTTTCAACATTGGATATTATGTGTGTAGTGTTTGTACACACAGTTATCGCAACATGCTATTCTATCCTTGGTCTTGAACCTACAACCAACCAACCTTCAATCAACCACCCATACTTAATCAAAATATTTACCAAAAGCTGAAGCCTTACCGTAACCTTACCACGTGCCACACGTTATAGTAGCCCTTCCTTAGCTACTATTCACGAATATCCCCTAGATCTGCACTCAAACATATATCGTTAAAACAAGTGACTCATATTCCACATAAGTCACCCCTATAGGCCATACTTACATTCAGCCATCCACTAAACCATAATTGAATCGAGAACACTTACCACTTTGCTAACAATCCTTAGCTACCACACTTACGATCTTTGAACCTTATCCTTGTTATCACAGGGTTAACGATAGGATAGTTAGATAGCCTTTCGCTTTTAGCAAAACGTATAAGAGAGGTTAATCGAATACTTACCAAATCCACTTTCAATCCTGCGGCCTAAATTCAGCTTTTGAGATTAGTATGGTGACAGAGACAATTCGACACCAATAAGGAGAAGAAGAGGAGAAGTGATCGGCTAGAACTAAAGGTGAACAAGAGAAGAAATTTAAGAAGAGAAGGTATGGGGAATTCAGCTAGAGAGAAAACCAAAATTTCGGCAAAGGAATGATGGTTTTTTTTGGGCAAATAGAAGGATTCGGCTAAGGGGGAGAAAAAGAAATGTAATGGAACCCAATGAACCTCTCAAAGGAATTCGACACCTTCTTTTATAGCCAATAGCCGAATCCTACCTTCCCCCACAGTCCAATTCGGCACCAACTCTTCCCACCTCTCATCTCTTAATTTTTCTCCATGATATCTCCCTTATCTCATCCGAAATTCCGTCCTTTATCAGCTCACAAGACCAATTCAAACACTTCAACAAAAGAGTCCTAATTCCACACAACTCTGGCCGTCCACTATGCAAAATAAACACTCCAAAAACACCTTACCACTACTCGAACCTTAGACCTCTTCACACCACCTTGTAGCTTCCCCAAGTGACGCCACCTTGCCACTGGACCAAAGGCCCAATTGTGTCCTATATTCCCCTTAATCTGCTTAAGAGGCCTAATGCCTGAGACTAGAGTCTACTAAAGCAAGAAAAATAAATTTTTCCTATGGTCTTCCCTATCTTTAAGACTTCAAATAATCCCGATAATACATTAAAATTATTACCCTAAGTGCTACTCATACAAACCAACTTTAGTGCACAAAATTAGGGTTTCAAGATTTTAAGGCATTACAACCCAATAGGCCCAAATCTACTAGGCCCAAATTCGGGGCGTTACAATAAACCAAACGAATAGGGATAAGGCTAGTAACAAAAATAGCAGAATTTTCAAAAGTAGGCTTGAACCTCAGACCTCAAACACACACACCAATCACTTAACCACTGAAGCGGATACTCATTTATGATAGAATTCACAAAAACAAATTTAAATAAATCAGGGCGTTACAATATTTGACTTAAAGAAAACAAGTGAGATTGATTTACCTTTCTTTTCAAGTCAACTCTTAAAATTGATGCATTGTTTCTTTAAGTGTCCTTTCTTTTTACAAAAGAAACACTTGGGCTCTTTTTTATGTTAATTTGGGGTTACATTTTAGCACTACCCTTTTTATTGGCTTGGATCGTCTTATTTTTTGGAGTAACCGTCAATGCACTCTCTCGATAGACCACCAATTTGAAGTGGAAGAGTATTCAATATAAAGTGCACCAGGAAAGATTTAGACATTTCAACCTCAAGTGCTCTTAGTCGAGCTACTAAATCTCTCATCTTATTGATGTAATCACGTACACCTTTCACGGTAGTGACCTTCATTTATGTGAACTTCATGATTAGGGTGTTGGCTAATGACTTTTGAGAAGTTTTGAACTATTTTGCAATAGCTATTAATAATTCTTGGACATTCTTATAATGCTCAATTGAGCCACAAACATCAACAGGAACCTTACTCTTTATGAACATGATACTTAAACGATTAGATCGCTCCTATTTTTCATACAGACCAAGATCAACTTAAGCGCCAGTTTCAGTAATATGTGGCTTAAATTTTCTTATGGCATAGTCAATATCCAAGCACCCCAATTGGAGAAGAATACTCTCTTTCCAGAACTTAAAGTTCTCACTAGTTAATTCAGGGATATCTACTCTTTTATTAGACATATTCATAGGTTATAAAACTGCAAAATAAATGAACATACATGCTTAACAAAAATTTGACGTAAACATAAATCATAATTTACCAATACAAAATTATGTAAATAATGAATCTAGCGACATAAAAATTGCAAGTGGGCTAAATTTTAATTCAATTAAATCCATTTTATGATAGAATCATTTACTATCCTTTTGATAAAAATATTTATTCATTTTCATAATTCACGTGGGTATTTATGAAAAGTCATTTAATAATTTTATCTTAATAAATTATACAATGGGATTTAATACCTATACTTTCCGACGTGATTTTTAACTTTAATAATTTTATTTAACTAAAGATGTTGTGGCTAGTCTTTAACTAAATAAAATTATGAAAACACTTAGCTAAATATTAATCCTTAAACTTTATTCAAGATTGTTGGTAAGCCATTATGCAACATCTAATGTCTATAAACCTCATGAGATCCTTATAACAACAAATAATTTCATTTGATTAAAGTTGTTGTGGCTAATTTTCTAATTAAATAAAATTATTTGGATCCCTAGACTTATATTCTAAAGTTTTATTGCTAAATACAATATGCAATAAGTTTAAAATTTTATGCACCTAAAAATGTAGGTAATTAATAACCATATAATTCACATACAACTATTTACTTCATGCACATAAAAAAAATTCAAACAACAAATTTCTAAAATATTTTACTAAATTATTTATAACATAATTAATTTTAGAAATTTCACTTTAATAAAATTCAACGATTTTGTACAAAAGTTTGCAATAATAATTTTCAAAAATGTTTAAAAATAATTCAAAGAAACATGACATCGTTATTTTGAGAAATTTACAAACTTCTAAAACCGGACAAGGCAGAGATTAACCATGCTCGGATACCAAATGTAAGCATAAATAATAATTTACAATATAAAGCTGCAAAAAAGAATGAACATAAATACCTCTAACCATTGCCTGAACCAAACGCCAAAATCCAAATATTGTTATACCACTGTCAAGCACATCAAACCAATGACGGGGTCATCGAATTTAGTCGTACGAAAAATTGAAACCTATTTAAATCTTTTAAGCACTTGAAAACCTCATTAGATGGAATATTTTCAAAATTTTGTTTTTGGTGCTTAAGGACCTTTAAGCTAATTGGTATTTATAGTGATATTTCCCCATAAAAAACCACCAATTCCAATATCACACATACACCCCTGAGTTTCTATAATTTACAAAAATAAATACATCAATTTATTTTTATATTGAATAAATATAATTATTTGTGTATGTAATACATAAATATAAATGATGTTATATCAATAATTATATTAATAAAGTGTGAGAATTAGATCAATTTAAAATTTCATGTATAAAATTATTCAAAATCAAAATTCATGTACAAAAGTACACATTAAACTAAAATTTATATATAACTTTAAGATTTATCCTTAATTTTCATGTATAAAAATTTTGGATAATGTATCAAAATTTACATAATACTTTAAATCTAATATAATAAAAATATATAAATACACATAGTAGCTGTTTTTTTATGTATTAAAAAAATCAATAGACCTTCAAAATTGAATTTAAGCTCTAACTGTGGAGGGACATGTGACCTAACCTTGTTTTCTTAATTATTAATTCTAGTTATTCAAGTAATTATTAATTTGTAGGCAAACTTTCATTTTCAATAAAAAAGGGAGAAAAATAATAATTGAAAAGGAAAAAAAGGCAATACGTGGTGTAGTGGGGTGTGTTATTATTGTCTTCAAAAGAGAAGACGTATGACATTTCATTCTCAATGATTTTTCATTTTCCTCATTATTATCGGTGCATGCCTTCTAAATAAATAATACCGGCTAGAATATGACTTTGAATTTATCTTAATTATGTTTTATGGCAAAAAAATATTTACTTTTAATTGGAAAACAAAAAATTATTTTTTCAATAAATGAACCCTTTTCGTTTTTTTAGCTTGAGATGTTAAATAATTGTTTTAAAATTAATGGAAAGTGAAGATATAACATGCCTATAAGAAAGATAATAGGGTTGCGAATGCTTTAACTAAACATACCCTTAGATGAGAGCTTAGTTTTTACAAACTCATGCAACCACTTGATCATATTTTAAGGTTGATTCATGATGAATTAGAGAGATTGACTAGGATTGATTGATTTGATTGTAATAATTTTTATTACCTTTATTTACAAAAAAAAATTAAACCATTTTTGTTCATCAAACTAAAATGATGAATAAACCACTTAAAAAGGACAAATGCCATTTTTGGTCCTATTAGTTACCATGGTTGTTTGAATTAGATTAAATTGAACCTATCAATTAAATTGAGAATCGATCGGGATACTAGATTGGAAAGAGGTATCAGATCGATTGACTTATAAATCTAGTACAAACTAGATATATTGGATTAAAATATCGATTGAACCGACAGCTGAACCAATTGTTTAAAATACTTTTTATGAATTTTTTAATGAATTTTTTTAATTGAACTGATCGTGGACTAACAAATCGATAACTCAACCAGTTTAACCATCAGTCTAGTTTTAAAAACTTTGGTGCTACCAATAAACAACTCTACTATAACATCTAGTAATATGAGAAAGAAAAAAGAATATTACAACAATTTGATATCATGACTATAATATCATTAATAATTGCAACGGAGTCCAAATATTTTGAAGTTTTCCTATTGAGGCGATTCATAACTGAGATGTTGTCAAAATTCAAATATATATTAAACAATTTCTGAGAGATAGCAAGCGTCAGTCCCAATCAAATTTCCATTCCCTCGGCCACCAAAGGTGAATGGGCATAAACAAGTACATTAGCAATGGTTATGAAGGCCACAGTGGTAAGCAGTGTCGTTTAAGGGTCCCTTTAAATAGACGGTACGTCTACCTATAGTTAGTATATTAGAGATTGAATAATGGATCAAGTCTTCCATTTAGTTAGTTTTAGTCTATTCATTTTATCTTCTTTTTGTAATATGAATTTATTTTGTTATTTAAATACTTTTTTATTTGAATAATCGATATTATCTTATTCAATTTTCTACTTGTATATATAAATTCAGTCAGTTTTCAATGAATAAAGAGTGTGGTTTTCTTTTTTATCATTTCCAAAATTTTATATGGTATGCAAAACCAAATATCTGCAAACGAGAATGAGATCATCCATTTGTTTTCCACTCTATTCAACTTTGTAGTAGTTGCTAGCAACAACTTAACACCCTTGGTAATTAACTTCGACTCCATTACTACTCCTACAACAATTCAATTGTCCAGTTCAATTAGTCCTCTCAATTACCTATTAAGCTTCACGATAGCTCCAAGTTTTCGAATTGAAAAGCACAATTTACAATGTTGTTAAATGACACGATCACCAACGCCATCTTGATAGCACCAAACTCGCTTCACTAGAACATATTGAAAGGAATAGCACCATGAAACAAGTCTTACTTATCGTATTTGGTTTTGCCAAGATCGACTTATCCAGCAAGCAATGATGGCTTCTATTGATAGCTCAATCACTTTCATGATTGCTGCCGCTCATACTTTACAAAAAGCATGGCTCTTTTGCATACAATAGCCATACACGAAGCTACAATCTCTATGAATAACTTACTAGAGTCACAAAGGAATCCAAAAATGTTGTAGAGTATCCACATCAAATTAAAACCATTACAAACTAGTTAGCTATTGTCGTTCTCTGATTACTTCGGAAGAACTTATAATCAAGATCCTTAGTGGTCTTGGTCTAAAATATCGAGAAGTTTTTGCCTCTACTCATACCCGCCCAACATCAATAGAATACGAAGAACTATTTTAGAAACTTGTTGATTATGAACTCTTTCTCCAACAAGGCGAGAAACGAATGTCCTCTTTTATCATTGTTGTAATTGCACAACACAACACCAATCCTTCTTAGTTTTCTCACATATTTGTTGCAACAATCAACCTCAATTTTATTGGCCATAATTTTTTTGTCCACAACAACAAGCTCCCTAGAACACACAGGTTTGTCCCTCCAAGTCTCATAATCATCAAGATGCCAAAACCAATTTTGCATCTCAAAATGCACAACATGGTCCATCTTCGACTCTAGACACTAGCGCTACTCATAATCTCACTATCAATCCTCATTCTCTTGACAATGCTAATGAATATCAAGGCAATAGGGGAGTTTCTATAGGAGATGATAATATAATTCCCATTACCCACTGGTACTTCTAATGTGCAACTATTAAAATTTTCATTTAAACTTGTTAATACATTATGTGGACCTTCAATTAAACAAAATCTTATTTCTATTTTGAATTTTGCAAGGATAACTTAACTTTTATTGAATTATTTTCATTTCATTTTTGGTGAAAATTTGATTTTCAAAATACAGTTGATATCCTATTCAACTAACAATGAACTCTCTATATGGCCTAACAATGAAATATAGGTTCAAAATTTAACCCTAAATAATGTTTTTGTTTTTGTTTTTAACTAATGCATATTTATTTAACCCATGCGTACATTTATTTATCTTAACATTAAAACAAAATATTTTAAGGACAAAATTCATAATTACCTAATCAAATTATTATTATCCATTAAAATCATAATTTAATATTTAACAATTCTAACTTCATTTACATTCAAAATCCATAAATATCATATAATATAAAATAAATTTTTATCATAATTATCTATTAAAATTATTATTAACTGTTAAAATATTTGAAAAATTTCCATTTTTAATAATTGCATGACTGTTAATAATGTAAACATGAGTACTCTTTCCAAGTAAAATTTTAAAGAAATGAATAATTAAAAAAAGTACTTATTGGAATAAAATTACGAATTCTTAACAATTTTAAGTTAACTTATTTAAATATTAAAACATCTTAATTTATACATATTAATGCATCCCACGAATAAGAAACCAAAAGCTTTAATAATGACTCAAAACCAAAAGATTTAGAAAATAATCCACTCTTGTAATTAGAGGTTAAAATCTATCGCATGCATGTACTAGTATTTTAGCAATATTTGAAATTTAGCTTCGGTATTTAAAAATTAAAAATTAAGTATTTTTACTTTTTCGGTTTAAAATATTAGTTTAACCATTATTACTGTAAGTATTTTTTTTTATCAAAATTTGTTAATTTAATATGTTTATTTTTTTGTCAATTATATGACATGTCATGTCATATTAGATCAAGGATGGATCTAATGGGTTATGGGAGTGCGGGGGGCGGTCACCGCGCTTGGAATTTTCAGATTTTTGAATTTTATATATAAATTATTATGTATTTTAGATTTAGTGTACACATTGTATAACATTCGCCTCCATTAGTCAAATTGTATTTCATATAATTCGCCCCCTTAAGTCATAAGATTATACTTATATTAACAAAGTATTTTTCATTTTTTAATTATATAACTTTAACAATAATAATTAAATATTAATGTATGATGAGCTTTGAAAGACTAAACTTAGAGGCCCAATATGAACTTTAAAGCCAAATTTTAGAATTAATTGATTTGACCCATTCACATATATATTAGGTTAGTGGCTTTGTTATATTTTGATTTGTATGTCTTGCTAAGGAATTATCTTCCTTTGGTAAGGTGCCAACACTGCCGATAGAAAAAAAAAAAGAAGGAGTTTGATGCCGAGACTAAGAGCACAGAGTAAAAAAATACAAATTATCTTCCTCTCGGCTCCTTATGCAAAAGACCTCACGCTAAATATTTTTACATAAATTATGTTCTTTATTTATTTGACTTATTATTATTTTTTCTTTTTTTCTAATATGTTGTTGTTTAATATATTATGACAGTATTCAAGTTTTTCGATTAAATTATGGTCAACAAAAAGAGCAATAATGATCAATCAATTCCTCAACCTTCTGTTATTAGTGGAGAAAAATCAAATATTAGATCTTCCCAAGCTCCTAAATGAGATATTGGGTTTTCTCAATCCCAAACTCTTGAACTCGAAATCGAGTCTTCCCAAGCTCCTAAATGAGATATCAAGTCATCTCAATCCCAAGATTTCGAATGAGATATCGAGTCTTCCCAATCTCCTGAATGAGATATCAAGTCTTCTCAAGTTCCTGAACATCCTCGTAAAGTGCCGAGAGTCGAAACAATGGAGTTTGATGCTTCTTCTTTAAAGCGTGATCCGGAACTTTGAAAATCTATTTGGGATTACCCTCCAAATCAACACGACGAAGTCCATCGAGCTTTCATTAAGTTTGGGTCATATCAACTGATTCCTCCAAGTGAGACTCCAATATCTCCTTAGTATATTGCTAACTCTTCCCGTATCTACTTCAACAACCGAATGAACACTTCAACCATGAAAATTGTGAAGACTTCACAACAGAATGGAAGATGATTTTCTTTCAACTTACTTTCTGGCATACAACGAAAAAGAGAGAGCTCGAGAATTTTTAACAAATTCTATAATTGATGAGTTCGATATTATGAAAAAACGGAGGGTGCAATTTAGGATGCCTAGTATTCTGAAATAGGACTAAGACCAATTTTTTTAATTTAATTTTTGGAATTATAATGATATTTATGAAAATTCTAGTATATTATTAGTTATTCTTTTTTGCATATTGGAAAGAAATATTTAATTTTATATAGTGTGATTTTTTTCTTTTAATTCTTTTTATAATTAAATCATTCATGTTTTAAAAAAAATATTAAATTAATTTGTTTGATAAGAAAAAAGTATACAAGAAAAACTGATACTTTTTACATTAAAAAAAAAAAGAAAGACTATTCAGATTTAAAAGTTTCGCCTCTTAAAATAAAATCCTGAATCTATCGGTATATAAAAGTAATCTAGTCAACATGCTATAACTTTGTAAATTTTGATTGAAAATGTTAACAGTTTTAATGATTAAACTAAAATTTTAAATTAAAAATAAAGTAAAATCTCTTTTAGGATTTTAAACATAATTTAATTAAATTACTATAGTTATAGTCTTCCTTTTTCATTTTCGAGGTCTTCGATAAACATCTCGACAATCTCGTAACAAATCGTGCATGGAACGCACAGCAATTCTAGGGGACAAAGAAATCGAGTGGGGTCAATTAACTAAACTTTTATAGAGATATCAAAAGGTAAGATATTATTTAGGGTAAAATGTGACTATACATTTTGTAATTTTGAAAAATTAGGAGTTTTTTTTTTTGTATTTTTAAGAATTTAGTCTATTTATTTTTAAATTTTAAAATTTATATATTTGTTAGTATTGCTAATTTTTTGTTAAATTTATTGCTTTGACATTTTGAAATAAAAAATTACCTACTTTGTAACTATGTAATTAAAAAAGTGTTCTAATTAACCTAAATTTAACAAAAAAAATTAATAGTACTAGCCGTTAGAACTGAATTTTGAAATCAAAAAGTAACTAGTCTAAATTCTTAGAAATACAAATATAAAGGCTAAATTCTTAATTTTCAAAAAGTACAAAGACTATAGGTGTATTTTAACCTATTATTTATTTAAAAAATAATTTTGATAAAATAAGGTAAGATATTATTATTGAGAAGGCATTATAGGAAATAGTAAAGTTAGATTAGAATATGTAATAAAGAATTAATTAATTAACTATTATATATAACATGTAATAATTAAATAATAATTTCCACAACTTATTAATAATTTTATAATATAGATAACTATTTTTAACAATATATAATTAGATTATAAATTAAATAAAAATATTATATGGTCAAATTTCATACAATCTCTACTCTATTAATCTATGCAACATTTTGGTTTGTTTCAAATATAATAGTGGTAAGGTATATTACACTTTTACAAGAGAACGTAAGTTCGAATTTTGAAAATAATATTGTTGAGAGGAACAATTACTGATTCATAGATTATAAAACGGACATGAAGAATACTTGATTGTAGCAAAAATAATAATATCAAGTGAATTTTGAATATTATTTTTAAAAATATTTAGTGAGAAATATTATATAAGAAAAATAAATATTCCTGTTTTACTATTTGACATTATACTGTTTATATATTGAAAATTTATCAACTTAATTAGCGTTATTTAATTCTTAACCTTCTTTATGAACAAATATTCAACATTTTTTCTTCCTTCTGAAAGAAAGAAAGATGTTTTCATTCTACATCCGCACCATTTACCAACAAACATTAAAGGAGTCCTAAGAAGTTTGGTATCCCCTGTTAAAATGCTTTTGTATAAAAAATATCTATTTTTAATAATATTTTTCTAGTAAAGGAACCCTTAACACCATCAAAGACAAAGAAAAAGGGGTAAGAGATCTCTTACAACTTTGAAGTGGATATAAATAAAGCGTATGGCAAAATCAACTGGAACTTGATTGAAACAACTATGGACTTAGCAAGATTTAATGCTAATTAGGTTAGGATAATTATGCAATGTATCTCAACAATTTATTATCAATTATCACTAACTAACAAACTTACCAAGCAATTTAATCCACACAAAAGGCACAATGTAGGGTGACCTAATTTCCCCATCTTTTTTGTTCTATGTCAAAAAAGTGTTATTTGCAATGCTTTCCAAGGCAAAAGACGAAGGAGATGAAGTATAATGCAATGTGTTCTTTTTGTTGATGATTGTTTCCCTTATTTTAGAGCGAATGTTCATTTTTGTTGTGCAATCAAATCGATATTGAACAATTTTTAGTCAATTTTGAGAACTATTCTTAAGCCTGTCTACTAGATAGAAAGAGAAAATGGTTCAGAGGTATCCTGATAGTTAAAAGGAGCAAAGACACCAAGTAAATACTTTGGGAGTTGACTTTGATACTATAAGCAATAGGAAAGTGTTTTTTGGAAGTGACTTATAAAAGGAAGAGATGTGACTTATAATTAAATAATAATAATTTCACAATTTATTTGAAAGTGACTTATAAAAGGAAGAAATGTGTGTTTGATAGGAGTGGATTTTCAAGTATAGGAAGGGTCATCATGTGAAGTTATGGTCCAAAATGGTTATTCCGTAGAGAGTGTAACCTATCAAATAACCAAATATCAACTAGGGAGATTAAGAAGAATAATGGTAAGCTTTGGAATGAAAGATTTATTAAGTCTACAATGAAGGAGATGGTATGAGAAGAAATTAGGAGTAGATCTTGTTCTTTAGTAGGTGACAATGACATGTTAGCTTCAAATTTTGATTCTAATGGTAACTTTGCTATTGCATATGCTTATTAAATTTTGTGGAATCAAAGAATGTTCGAAGATATTAAGGATGCCTATCAAAGATCAATTGGACAAACTTATGAAAGTCGAAGCTCCCATCCAAACTCATTATGTTCTTATAGAAGGTTCATAATAAAAATATTATAGTTAAAGAAGAGTTGGCTAAGAGATTTATCAATGTGACAACAATTTTCCCTATTTGTAATCTTTATTTTGAATTTGTCGAGAAATTTTTTTTTAATTGTGATATCGCTAAAGCTATTTGATTTGGGGACCAATTTCAACTAGAATTCTAGCTTTCAACCTGAACACTATCTCGAAATGGATCTCCCAATGGTTACAAGTTGACAACATAAATATTAAGGAGGCTAGAGAATTTTATACCATTTTCACATGCACTTTGTGGGGGCATTGTAAGCAAGAAATTATTCAATTTCCCAAATGGTCTTACCTAATCCGAATAAAACATTGTGTTGTATTAGGATCCTTGCTTCTTTGTCTTTGAGTTACTTCTATTTTATTTTCGGTGTCTTAGAGGATTTCTATCGAGAATTCTCACTTTTAGAGAGTAAGGCTGACTTTGGCGGATTTGAACCCAAGAAGTCGTCTAGGGTCGCATGGATTGCGTGACTAAAGTTCTAGTCCCGTGACACATATGCTTTCATGTACATTTCTTTTTGGTAATATTGGTCCACATAATCATCTGGCTCATCACCCATGTGTCGTAGGCAGAACAAGCATGTGTACATGGTAAGCCAGTTAGTTGCTAACTTCTACAACTGCAAATTCTCTATTGTAAGTTCATTGTGTATTGTTTTCTTCCCCTTTTAACCTCACAACCATTATCATCATTCCACACAATTTGCCATTGAACACCATCTTTCTTATTCTGATCAAATTTTCTCTTCACTGAAAGATGATAGTTCTGTTTCCATGATCTACAAAATTGTCGCTTCTTAACATTGGTTTCCTCTAGCATTGTTATTATACTCTTGTACATTTCCTCCATGATGCTAGAGTTGAAAACTTCACTAATATTATTACCAACTGTGAAATTTGAACGTTGATAATGAATTGCAAAGAAATAGAGAAAAATATAACACATAGATTTTACGTGGAAACCCTTTCAGGAAAAATCACGGGCAGGGGAGAAGAAAAATTCACTAACTGTTGAATTCGAATGATATAAGAGGAGAGACGACTATGTCTATTTATAGGTTTAAAAACCTTATCCTAATCAAATTCTAATAGAAGCAATGCAGTAAGGTTGAAACACCTTATTCAAATCAATATCAAATAGAAGAAGTGTACTTCTATATGGATTCCACTTGTGCAGTCTGTACCGTACCACAAAGGCCTCTGGCCCCCGAACATGTGGTTGCTACCCTAGTCCAATATTATGCTTAATGGGGATCTATGGTGGGCTACGACTCTTGGCCTTTACCCCCACAGATCCCCCTATCTTGCCACTTTTTTTAACAAGAATTTAGGTCACACAACTCTAACACCAACCACATCAAACTTACTATGACATTCGAAAAAGACCTTGGTCCAATGTTTAGGGGACTTGGACTTCAACTCTTTTGCAGCTTTCTCATCTTTTTTTAAAGGAGCTTCAAATTTATCTTCCGACTCCTTCTCTGTAGTGGCTTTTACAATTTCCCAAAAACTGAATTCGTATGACTCGCTTTTCTTTCTAAACCAATTCGTGAAAACATGTTCACAATTTCTATAATCCACTCTAAGTAAAACACCATTAATTGCAATTTTTAAACCCTGTGCAAAGTAATTAAAAAATGCAAGCAAAACCACATGTTAACAAATATACATGTAAAATAAATGACATATTTAGATTGATTGAAATTAATGTTCTAATCTTCTATTGGTCACTAATTATTGTATATCCAAAGCCATCATCTAGATCCAAATTAGCTGCTAGTAGATTCAAAAACCATTCCCATGAATCTATACATTCAACCTTAATTATAGCCCACACAATTGGGTACATTTGGTTGTTGACATCTCTTTCGGCAGCTACTAACATTTCACTCTTAAATTACCCTTTTTTTAAAAAAAAAAAACACATTCATCTAAACCAAGGATTAGCCTACATCCTTCTTTCCAACCTCTCTTCAAAGCATCAAAACAGATATAGAACTTTTTAAAATGCGAGGAAGAACCTTGAGTCACCCTTTTCACTGCCATCTTAATTGTACTACTTGGATTCTTAGCCCTCAACTCATTTGCATAATCCTATAATAGTTCAAACTCATCATTACAGTTCCCAGCCAACATCTCAATTACTTTTCTTTTTGCTTGTCTATATCGTGTAAGGTTAACTTTCACATGTAACTCTGAAGTTACCATCCATTGAATCTCTTTCAATTCATTTTTAGATGGTCCTTTATAGTTGCTTCAAAATGGTTTGCAATGATAGCAACATTGACCATATTGTTTTTGAAACTCACACAACAGTTGTGCTTTTCTTGAAAGCTCTTCATCGTATATAAAAAATATACATATAAAAAACATAATATATTATAATGTCATGAAAGCTCTTTACTTGTATACACCTTATGCTCCTACTATAAATTGTAAAGATTCTCAAAAGACATTTGGTAGAGGCAACACACTTAACCCTTATATGTTTTGATCCATTTGTAACAATCTTCAACTCCTTTCTTAAACCTTTAAATATTTTCTAATGAAATATTTGAAATCTTTTCCATATTTTAAAAAAAAAATCCTATACAAAATTCTGGACTTTCATGGTTTGGATTGTATACTGAAAAACTTCTTTCTAATCTTCTCAACAATTCCAACTTTCAATTCATTTTTGGATGGTCCTTTATGCTACCATGGTCATCAGAATCATAGTATTCTATCTCATTGATAAATCATAAATGTAACATGTTTTAATCCCATGCTTGCCATGTTTTTGGATTATTTATTACATAATTTAGTGAATTTGATGCTCCTAATACTTTAATTTCATGTTTTGTACTTAGGTAAGCATAAGAGAGCAAAAAGAATGAAAAATGGGCTAAAATCAGACAAAACGGGCTTTCTTAAGGATCCACACGACCAAGCCAATCCCACAAGGGCTGAGCACATGCCCGTGTGAACCACACGGGCTGGCCACACGCCCATGGGCCAACCGATGTTGATATCGCTTCCTATTTCTCTTTTACGCAGAAAAAGCCAATTTTTAGGGTTTTTAAGCATTCTAAGGTTTATAAATACACCCTAGAAGAAGATCTAAAGGGAAATACAGAGTAGAACGTAGAAAAGACTTGAAGAATGCCAACAGATTCAACTCAAAAATAGGATCTCCTTCAAGACTGAATATCTCCATTCAATTTCTCTCGAAGTTTTTGGGTTTCTTTATGTTTTGTTGTTTTCCTAATTTTGAGATGTTTTCCTTCCAAAGTATGAACTAAATTTCCTAAATACTTAGGGAAGATGAAACCTATGGTGAATCTTATTATTTGATTTTTTTGAATTACATGATAAATATTTGTTCTTGATCTTAATAATGTGTACTTACTTCATGATTTAATGTTTTCAAGATATTAAGTCGTGATTGATATGCTTAATTCAGTGGAGCAAAAGTCCCTGTTTAGCAGTAGATCTGGCATAATTTAGTGGAGTTGCATGCAATCCTAGAAATAGGACGACATAAATCTACCAGATTAGAGTCAAATCTAATATGAGAATCTATAGATCGAGTTAATTCAAAAATAGAGGTTTTAATTAGAAAGAAATTTCAATTAATCAACCTAAAGTCAGTTATTTTTACCCTCAAAAGATATATTAATATAATTTAGGGTTTTCTACGGATCAAGGCAAGTGAATAAATCATTTAACTCAGATTTAGAATAATAAGTAAAGTCTAGGTGGATTTTTTCCTGGGTATTGTCTTTATCATTGGTTTTCTTCGAATATTTTCCCAATTCATTCTCCGTCGAGTCTTTAGTAATTAGTTTAATTTTAGAATAAAAACAACCCTTCAATTTATAAAAGATAGTAATTACTAGTATTTTTAGTCCTCGTGGATACGATATTCCCGACTCACCATAGCTATACTACCATTCGATAGGTGCGCTTGCCTTTGTCGTATTTTAGTTAGTTCGTGAATCATCATCAAATTTTTGGCACTGTTGTCGGAGACTAAAATATTAGGAAAACTTAATTTTTATTACTTTAGCCATTTTTATTTTTATTTCATTTTATTTTTGTTTTTATTTTAATTTACTAACTTTTTCTTTTATTTACTTCTGGCAGGTTCCTTTAGTTTATGACTAGAAGAAACCTGTCAGGACCTTTAGTATTCGACAGTGAGATTGAAAGCACAGCTCGGAGAAATCGTAGAGAAGAGAGGAAGAGTCGACAAAGTACAATAGAAGAGCAAGAGGACGTTATTGTTATTATTGAGGAGATGGCGAAAATCATAATAATCATGTAACATCTCGAATTTGGGCCTAGTAGATTTGGGCTTATTAGGTTGTAACGCCCTAAAAAGCTCGAAACTTTTAATTTCTGTGCATGGGAGTTAATATGTATGTGTAGCACTTAGAATAATAATATTAAGGTATTATTGGGATTAGTTGAAGCCTTAGAGTTAGGGGAGACCATAGGAAAAATTTATGTTCTTACTTAGTGGACCCTAGTCTCAGGCATGAGGCCTCATAAACAGATTAATAGAAGAGAGGATACAAAAATGGACTCTTAGGTTTGGGTTGAGGCCCTAATTAAGTTTTCTATTTGGCATTATAGGACTTAAAAAGGTAGTACATGTGTTTAAAACATCAAAATGAGCTTGTGGCCCAGTGGTTAGTAGCGCCACTAAGGGAACAATGAGGTGACGCCACACCAGGGAGTAAGAGGCCCAAATTTAAGCTTTAAGGAGCCCAATTCCTTTGATTTAAGTTAGCTAATTTTCGGCATTAGGGTTAGGTGGAGTGGACGGCTACAAGGCTCAAAAATAGGAGGATTTATGTGAATAGGATAATGTAGATAATATAGTTGATAATAGGGAAGATAGAAGGAGAAAAATTAGGAGCTATCTGCTGAGAGCAGAGTTGGCCGAAATTCCATCACCTAAAGGAGTAAAGAAATCGGTTTCTAATAGCCATAGGAGGTGCCAAATTTTCTATAAATAGTGGGAATAGCTCATCAATTTTGGCATTTGAACCCCACTCTTTTCTTCATTCTTTGTTCTCAGTCTCTCCCTCCACAATTTCTGTCAACTTTCTTTCAAAAAGCCGAAAATCACCACCTCCTTCACCCTTTCTTCTTTCTTTGAAATTTCCTGTTAGCCGAAACTACACTCTTGTTTGTTCTTGTAGCCGAAATCTTTCTCTTGTTCATCTTTTTTGGGATTTTCATAAAAGCCGAAATCCCTAGATCTCATCTCCTATGCCTGCTGAATTCTCTCTGAGGTGTCTGCTTGTGTCGAATCTTGAAGAAAACTTAGGGTAAGTATCGATTCGTGAGATTATAGTCATTTACTGCTTTTTAGAGACTCTATCCGAATGGCTATATGAAAATTAATCTTGAGTTTTTCTCTTATTTTTGACATTCCGGGATCTGAAGAGGAGTCAATCGCGTAGATCTCTAAGTTATAGTTCAGTAACACTCGAATCGTGTTACTTTCGGGATTTCAAGGTAAGGAGATCTACCGATTTTTAACGTGTAAATTTGGGTATTTACTAACCCTTGGCCGATTGTAGGGGAGGCCAAATCTTCGTGTTCTTCCAGCTTTTGAGCAAGGTTTTAGACTAAGGGTTGTAGATCAAGATAGTAAGGATATTGACTAAGGGTGTAAAGCTACGCGATATCAGGTGTGTAACTTTTTACACCATTAGATTGCTTGTTAATATGTGTTAATAAATCTACTTATATTCTGTTAAATGTCGAAATCCAGGCATAACGTTCGAAACCCGAGGAGGGTAAAAGCGAATCACCAAGTTAGTGATCTCTGTCATTCTTCAGTGAATGTTCCTGTTAAGATGATATGTTTTATAAGTATGTCGATTTCTGTGATTGCACGGGGTTGGGTTTTATGAAAGGGGAAGTGTTCTGTGTAGTGGCTTTTGCCATGATCTGTTGTAGTGGCTTTTGCCATGATCTGTTGTAGTGGCTTTTGCCATGATCTGATGATGAGCAGCATGACTGCCATCGATGGTGTGTAGCGGTGTGGGTTGATTATAGAAATCCCCAATAGTGTGAATGGCTGGTACGGGTGGCGTGTAGCGGATGGAAACCTAGGATTTGGGTTGGGCTTGCATAATTATTGTTATATATATTAATCTATTATTCTGTTCTATGGGGCTAAGGCCCAAATCTAATTGTGCATGAGGGTTGCATACTGAGTCTCACGACTCAACCTATTATTTAATATTTTCAGGTAGCACCTAGTGCATCGGACCGGGCTGGAGAGGAGCGCAAGGTGGTCATGCAAGAGAGTATCTGATCCAGCAGAATTTTATTTTTAATATTTTTGATTAAGGATTTTAAGTCTCAATATAATAAGGCCATGGGCCACTAGACTTATATTTATTGTGGGTTTTATATTGGGTTTTTTTTATTCTTACGCATTTAAATTTTATGTTTAAATTAAGCTGAGACATGTGGTAAATTTTGGTTTTCGGTATAAATGTTTTCGGTATAACTTAATAAATTATTAAGTTTTCGGTATAAATGTTTAAACCTGATGATTGGTTTCCAAAGTGCCACAAGTTTTATAAAATCTCCTTAGTGACATACCAGATCCGATCGTGGTGTTTGGGCCGGGTTTGGGGTGTTACAAATCAGCTATCCCCTGTGGTTGCTGTAAATCTGTAAATCTGAATCCTGCTCCTCGTACTATGTACGATTACGGCAAGCCCAATTTAATTGGGGCTGAATCGAGTATTGTTAGACTTGTTGTTGCTGCAAATAATTTTGAACTGAAACCTAACACCATTCAAATGATTCAACAGTTTGTTCAGTTTGATGGTTTGCAGGACGAAAACTCAAATACTCATTTGGCTAATTTCCTAGAATTCTACAATACTTTTAAGATTAATGGCGTTTCTAACGATGCCATTCGCCTTCGTTGTTTCCATTCTCATTAAAAAATAAAGATAAAAAGTGGTTGAACTCCCTACCATGAGGTTCTATCACTACATTGGAGCAAATGATCGAGAAATTTTTATTAAAGTATTTTCCACCGGCTAAGACAGCCAAGTTGAGGAATGATATCTCCTCCTTCGTATAAATGGATTTAGAGACTCTTTATGATGCATGTGAGAGGTATAAGGATCTATTGAGAAGGTGCTCTCACCATGGGTTACCTCTATGGCTACAGGTTTAAATTTTTTACAACAGTTTGAACCCCTCAACTAGGCAATTAATCGATGCATCCACCGGTGGAACTCTAAATAATAAAACACCTGAGGAGGCTTACGAGTTTATAGAAGAAATGTCACTGAATAATTATTAGTGGCAAGTCATGAGGACAAAGCCGATGAAAGCAGCTGGTGTTTTTAACGTTGATGCAGTCACCATGTTGTCAAATAGGTAGAACTTTTGAATAAAAAGATTGATGGTTTATATGATTCTACACAGGTTCATCCGGTGATGCAATGTGACGCAAATAGATGAGGGAATCATCTAGAAAGTCGATCCGACAACCCTAGCACAGAAGACAAACAAGTTAACTATATGGGTAACAATTCTAGACCTCAGATTAATCCTTATAGTAACACTTATAATGCAGGTTGGAGGAACCATCCCAATTTCTCGTGGGGTCGTCAAGGAAATCAAGGACAACAACCCCCTCAGGCTTTTAGCAACAACCTTACCCTCAAGAGAAGAAGCCGAACCTTGAGGAGATGTTGACAAAATTTATTTCGATGTCAGAGACCCGTTTCCAAAACACCAAAATAGCACTCAAAATTCAACAAGCGTGAATTCAAAGGCTTGAGAATCAAATCAATTAATTGGAAAAGATGATTTCAGAACGACCACAAAGTAGTTTGCCAAGCAACACTAAAACTAACCCAAGAGAGCAACTTCATACGATTACTGTTTGAGATGAAGAAGGGTTAGTTGAATCTGAATTTAAACCAATGTGAGAAACTGTGGTAAGCAATGGTAAGGTTGAGGTAAGCCACAATGAACAAAATCTGTAAGAGAGGAGTATAAACCTCATGTACCATATCCAGATGCGACAAAGAAAGACCACACAAACGAACAATAAAGTAAATTCCTTAAACTTTTGAAAAAGTTACATATTAACTTACCGTTTATTAAAGCTCTTTCGCAAATGCCCAATTTCAGTAAAAATTTTAAAGGAGCTTTTGACAAAATTCGTCGCACATAGAGCTAAATGCAGTTTGCTCTGCTATCTTACAGAATAAACTACCTCATAAGTTGAAAGACCCATAGAGTTTTACTATTCCTTGTTTAATTGGTAGTTTAAATGTTGATAATGCTTTAGTTGATTTAGGGACAAGTATTAATGTCATGCCCTACAAAATATTTAAACAACTAGATCTTGGGAAACCCAAACAAACAATGATGAGTGCTCAATTGGTAGATAGAACATTAGATTTCCTAGAGGTATTGTTGAAGACGTGCTAGTTAAAATTGATAAATTCATATTCTCAATCAATTTTGTTATCTTAGACATGGATGAGGATAGTGACGTACCTTTAATTTTAGGACGACCTTTTTAGCAACTGCTAGAAACTATCATTAATGTTGGTACAGGTGAACTAATGCTTCGTGTAGGTGATGACACGATTAAACTCCAAGCTCGTGATTCTCGTTAGGATATCTAGTGATCGAGATGATATTACGAGTTCTATTAATGTTAATTACCTTGTGGCTCAACATTCTTTGCAGGAAACACCTTGGAAAAACGTAAGAGAGCCACAGTCCAGTTTATATGACAAAAACAAAACAAATCATGAAGAAAGAAGACTACAAATCGATGAACTAGATGAATGGCGGACACACGTCAAGGAGAAACCGAGAATACAAGATGAAACAAAGCGACTCCATGACAAACTTAAGGATGGGACGAACCAATTTAAGGTTAGAGATAAAGTGTTATTAGATAAAACCAACCCTCGAATAACCACTTCAGAGCTTAACGAAAACGGAGCGACTCATTTTACAGTACTCAATGTCTTCCCATACGGTACAGTCGAGGTAACACATTCTCATTTCGGCACTTGTAAGGTAAACATTACTCGACTTAGACCTTATTTAAATAAAAGAATTAACAGCGAGAAAGAGGAGTTTCGACTCCACGAACCACCGTGATTGTGCGAATACGAGGTAAGTCGAGCTTAGACTTTAAATAAGCGCTTCTCGGGAGGCAACTCGAGCGTTAACATTTCTAATTTACTAACTATATACTTTAAAATTAATTAATTAAAAAATAGTTTTTAAACCCACACGGCCTGGACACACAGGCATGTAAATTTTAAGGAAATTGAAGTGAGTTACACAGCCATGCGACATGGGTGTGTCATTGGCCGTGTGGAGCCAGAGCCTTAGTTTTTCCAAAAATCGACAGAGACACGGCCTAAATATAGTTCACACAGGCGTGCGACATGACCGTGTAGACCACATGACTGGACACATGGGCGTGTCCTAGGCCTTGTGAAAATCAAGCTGAATTTTTCAATTTTAAAACAAGTCAGAGAGTTACACGAGTAGGGCATATGACCGTGTGCAAGACATGACCGGCCACACGGGCGTGGGAGAAGCGAACAAGATAGCACACGGCTGTGCGACACGGCCTGGACACACGGGCGTGTCCGAGATCGTATGAAGACTGGGCTTTTAGTTTTTAATCGACACGGGCTAAACAGAGACCACACGGGTGTGTGACACGGCTGTATGGCCCAACACGGGCCTTTACACGACCGTATCACCTTTAAAAATCCCTAACCCTAATTTTTATTTTATTTTTGTCTTCTTCCTCTCAAACCTCCAGCCCGCGCCGCCATCCTTTTCTCTCACTGCCCCTTTTTTAGCTATCGACTCCCTACTCCCTTACACCCCTTTCTCTCTTCTTTCTCAGCCTTAACGTACCACAAACAACCCACCATCTACCACCCCTTCTTCCCCAACTCTCCCTTGCTCACACAACCCCCACCTCCATCAGCCCCCTCATATTTTCCCTTGCGCACAAACCACTCCCTCGACTCCCATCCTTCGCCCTAACTCAAAATACCACGGTTCAGCCACCATTCAACCATCGACCCACACTCCGACCACCACCCTCAGTTGTCCCCTAAACGATTGCCAAACATCATTTTCTTTATTTTAATTATTTAATATTGTCTATTTCTTTTTCTTGTTAATTTCTATCTTATTTATTTATTTATTATTATTATACCCCTATTTATTTATTTATTTATTTATTTTCTTTGTTTTTCGTTATACGAATTTTACTGCCTGATTGCCATGTTCACTCTTGTTCACTTAGTTGCTTTTAATGATTGATTGTGGACTAATTCTTGATTTAGTTATTTGGATTGATTTAGTTGATGCTTGATACTAGTTTATTTTCGCAGTTTACTTATTCATTTTGGTTTAGTTGCTGACATTTTTATCTTATGCTAGCTCGTTTTCATTACTCATATTTCTTATTGATGCTTGGTAGTTTTAGTTCATTTTAATATGTTTTTGTTTGGTATTGACATTTTGCTTATTAGTTTCACCATGTTATAAGTCCATTAGTTGGAAAGTGTTATAACAATTTTGGAAATTTCTTTTAAACTACGAAGTTGCTTGAGTCGTATGCAAACTGAAAATTAGTGTGACTATGTTAACAAATATACTGAGGGCTTCCTTTCAATGGGAAATCCGTTTGGCTAATATGGTCGAGAATTGCAACGATGAATATTTGAGTGTTACTATGTCAACTGTTCAAAACTCTGATTAACCCACCTCTTCAAAGCTGACAGTATCGCCATTGGAAACGATTTAAGGTTCCAACTTTGAAATTCAGGCTCTGGTTTACTTACTTTGTTTCATGATTTTTATTAAGGGTCAAAAATTAGATTAACCTTTTCTTTTACGTTGTATTAATTTTTAATTTCTTTTTTTTTGATTTTATGTCATTATTTTTTAGTTTAATTTTTTCATGTCAATTACTTACGGTCCAGTCAGTAAGTCAGTTAAAAACACATCAATTTGACAAAAATAATAAGGATTGGAAAAAAAATTCAGCACAAAATAATGATAATAAAGCAACAAAATGTAAAGGTCAAGGACCAAAATTGTGGCATTTATTTATTAGAGGCTAAATAAAAATTGTAAAGAGAAAGAAAATAATAATTATTCACATTTTCTTCAAAAGTGTAAACACATGAAAGAAAATTGTTGAAAGACTAGAAGTGACAGATGGACCAATTTAAGCAAAACATCTAATGCTTCATAGTTAATTACCCGGCGCCTACCATGTGCCCTATTCAATATATATATCTACTATTATTTAAATTTCTGACATTAATTTAATTGGAAAAAATTTAATTTTAAAAAATAATTTATATTATTATGAGAGTGCTCTTTCTAATATATATATTTTTTAATAAATTTTAATATATATATATATATATATATATTTTATATTTTCATTGTCTTAATATTCACAATCTTGTCAAATATTTCCATTATTTGTGCAGATTTGATTTATTTTTAAAAGGAAAGCTGAAATTCTAATAGATATTAATATCAAATCATTTAAATTTATTTTAAATATTAATTTTTTCTTAATTTATATTGATTATAATTTAAATTATCACCATTATAAAAATTAAATATTTATATTATTTTACTTTTTCAATAATAATATTTATAAAATGTTACAATTTGTACTAATTTTAAAATTTTTAATTTAACATATTTTAATTATTACATACAAGCAACTTGTGCATCACACAAAGAAAAAAGTATTATATACTAGAAATTTATCACTCAGCATATATATGTGGAAATTATTGATTTAAAACATAAATACCTATTTACAAAATAACATACAATAAATGATGGAACGTATGGCTTGAAACTAATTAATTATAATAACACATAAAATATGTACAATATTAAAGTAAAAATAGATTAAATTATGGGAAAACAAAATTTAAACACATAAATACATCACATAAACAATAATAAATGCACTACAATTATTTATCATTGTTTTGTCATCAATTATAAGTTAGTATTGAGTTGATTTGTGACACTAACTCAATGAACAACGTTATATATATAACTGCTGGAGATAATATATTGAAACAAAAACATATCAAAAACATAAATTTAAGGTTTTAATAGTCTAATTGATGTAGGTCGAGTTCATATCCCACCATATGTGTATTTTAATTAGTTTTTATAGAAATAAAAATAAAAAATAAAAATACCCTCGAATAATATAATTTTTTTTAATTATGAAAGAACATTTTTTGGGTAATTTATTGATTGAGGGTTGGTTTGGATGGGCAGTGCGTTTACCTGCGATTAGTGTAAAAACAACAGTGATAGTGAAATTAGATACTGTAGCGATACTATAACGTGAGACAAAAAGCAAGCTAAACACACTGCACCATCTATCCAAACCCACACTGAGTTGGTGACCCGGTTAATGGTGACACCAACTCAGTTAGGGATTTAATAAATAATATTAGATATACATTAAAATAAAGCTTTGGTTAAGCAAGTAAATTTAATGTTTTAATAATCTAATTAACGCGAGTTCAAATATCACTATATGCATATTCTAATTAATTTTTGTGAAAATGAAAATACTAAAATACCCTTAAAAGTATATTTTTTAAATTATGAAAGGATATTTTCATAATTTCTTGATAAAATTAATGACCTAATTAAATATGATACCAATTTTATTAGGGTATTAATAAATAGTAGAGATATATTATTTAAAAATTAGTGAGAGAAAAAAAAAAACCATCATCTTGCTTGCGTGCGTTAGGGAGATTGCATGTTCATACCTACCTAATTTACTAACAAATATACAAATAGTGGTTACCATTACTATATACATGATTTGAAAGTGTGGTTACTAAAATTTAAAATAAAAGATGGGGAATTTGATTCTCGCCCTAGTTAGGACTAACTTTAAATTTTGTGGTCAACAATTATTTTTTTAATGGACCTATAGAGTATAAATAATTAGTTATTAGGTATGCTCCTATAAATATCTCAAGAAACTAATCGGAGAAAATTAACAGAGAAGCCAAGGGTCTTGGATTCTTTAAAATAGAAAATTTTCTATTTAAGCTATTATATAATTTATAAAATTTTAAATTAATAATGGTAAAATTACACTTTAGGCCCCTAAAATAATAAAAAATTAATTTAACCCTTTAAAATTATAAATATATAGGCTATTAAAATGGTGAAATTACATTTTACTACCGTAAAATATACAATTTAATTTCGACTTCCAAAATGAAAATTAACTTCCCCTTGGAGAAAATGCTACATAATTTCGTAAATTAGAACATTTAATGGAAACAAAATATTACATAATATAAAATATTTGAATTAAATCAAATCAACAAATTAATCGAAAAAATATAAATTAAAACTTGATTAAAATGAAGGTCAAATTTTGCTACTAATCTTTGTAGTAGATTTAATTCTTGTACTTCCGTTTACTTTATAAATTTTAAATTTATAGCCACGACCTAAACAATAGTCATTAATTTTGTTAAATTTTTTTTTCAAAATCTTATGTAATCAATATATAATCACATGTGCAATATCATATTAACTTGCTATTTTTATATAATACTCACAAAAATGTTGTGTCATTCTAGTTAAGGAGTTAAGGATCGTATTTGAATCAAGACTAGAATTTTAAAATTTAAAAAGTATAAAAGCGAAAACTATCGAATTGGAGAAAAATACTTAAATCCACAACTTACGCATAACAAATGTCTAATAGAGAAATTTAGACCATATTCAATTGCTATTATTTGGGTCAAGATTGAGGTTTCAAAATTTTAAAAGTACATGGATTAAAATTGACTAAATTAAAGTGTAAAGACTAAATCTAAAATTTACGATAATACATGAATTAATAGCATAATTTAACCTGAAATTAAATCCAATTTTATTATACAATTCCTAAACTATTCATAATGCCTAAACTTTTAAATTAGAAGATATTATATGCTTAGGCATATTCGAGGATACAACCTTTTAAATTGTTATAATAATAACAATATCAATTGAACTAATACTCGATTGATAAACTCACACGTCATGCTCATAAGTATTTTGGTGAAAGAGTCTGAAATTGATATAATATGGCTTTAAAGGAGGCCCAAATTATTTGTATTGGGCCTAAATTTGCCTAAGCGAAAAGGGAAAAAATATTATCCGTCTTCAATTACTTAATCATCCAAACCACAACATTTTTTGTTTCATACTTTTATTTTAGTATTTGAAGTGACAAATCTTTAATTACGATTGTTCATTTTAGTCTTCTTTATTTTGATTATCGAAAAAATATTTTTTAGTCTTAATCTAGGTAAAAAAAAAAGAAAGAAAGTAAAAAGCGTTAGAAACTAAAATAATATATTAAAAATTTGTTAAATTCTATTTGTTTAGTCAATAGTTGAAATTTATAAATTACATTTTTTTCTAACTTCAATTTTTAAATCTGAAATATCAAAATCAATTAAACAAAATGTTAAAAAAATTATCCTCAATAATATCAACTAATTTAATACTATAATATTGAAATCAATTAATTTAATCTCCTAAATTTTAAAATTTCATTTTATGTTTCAAAATTATCCTTAATGAAATCAAATCAAATAAATCATATTTAATAATTGATAACATGTTGAATTTGCATGATTTTTGTGTTTAAATCAATTAATTCTTGAATTGATCCCTGCTAATTTAGTGATTTTATGTTTTAATCCTGTCAAGAATGCAATTGGAATGCTATGAGTAAAAAACGAGTAGAAAATTACTTATTTATAGCATAGTCAATAAAGTGAGGCCGAATCAGAAACTTGAAAATAATCAAGGACTTATCAAATTTCTTTTGACATTGTAAAATTTACAATTAAAAAAATATTTTATTTTTTATTTAATTCTAAGTTTGTGTAATGAGTAGTTAAGTCAAATATAAATAGACCACTTGTGGTAGCTTGAAAGCAGACTTGATTTTGCTTAAACAATTAAATTAATCATTTTCTTCCGTTCCAATTTTATACGTGTAGCATACTGCCACCCCATTTCCATTTGCTTAATTCTTTGCAAATTAGTTTAATATTTGCTTTCCAAATCCCTTCTATTCCCAATTTTCACCATTTTTCATTCAAATTTAGTCCATAACCAACCAAAGTATGATTAATTTCATGCTTCACTAAATTCTAACTTAACTTTAGGTTGGTATTCTTTCCGGTCAGGAATTCTGAGATATGTATCCGTACTAAAAATCCTTCCAACCGGTATTCACTATTTTTCCTAAAGATCGAGATTGACAAATTCATCTCTTAAAGTTGACTCGATTTCAAATAAAAAAGAGCGTTGAGTTGGAGTCTGGTTTGCGGACAGTTGGGGAAACAAGTCGATCGTGTTGTATTCGAATCTCCGAGAACAAATCGAAGGAGATAGTGATCGAGTTTAAACATCCCGCGCGGTTGGGGAATTACAACTTTAATTTATTTTCTTTTGATTCGTCACGTGTTATAATTTTATAAAGTGCCGACCTTCTGATTCATAATATCAAACCTAATTTTAATTTGTATTTTTTCTTAAGATAGTTATGTTAGGTTTTTCACAATCAAGTGCTTCTTCCCAAAACTCTCGAGGAATCAAAAGGAAATGGGTTCCAAAAGAAGATGATGCGTTGGTTGCCTATATGGTCGACTTGCACAATGTTGGAACATTTAACGTAGATACGAGATTCAAGGACAAGTATTTAAATGAGTTGGAAAGAATGTTAGAAAAAGTTTTATCTCATGCTATGTTGAAGGCTAAACCTAATCTTGAATTAAGGATTAGGACATTGAAAAGGGATTGGGCAATCGTTTACGACATGCTCAGTGGAAAACACTTTTGGTTGGGACGAGCATAAGCAGATGGTTGTCTTGAAGATGTTGTGTGGAACTTATATATAAGTGTAAGAATTATTTCATGTATTTAACCAAAATTATATCTAATGTAGATTCCTTCTTTTGTTATAGAGTCATAAAGTAGTCGGTCAATTAAGACATCGTAATTTTCTTTATTATGACCAATTTAATTCCATATATGCAAAAGATCGAGCCATTGGGAAATATGCTCAAACAATTGTAGGTATTGTTGAATAAATAGATGTTGAGGATGTAGCTACTACAAAGAATCTTGAAGAAGGAAACAGTACCATGGATGCGAAGATGATGTTTCCTTGGATGAGATGGATTTCTCGACTACACAATCGCAATCGTCGAAGCCAAACCAAGATGGATCCACATTTTCAAAGAAAGAAAAAAAAAAAGATTTCTGATGGAAGCTGTCGAAGTCATTTTTTTGTTTGGAAAACGGGCCGACTTTAAAAAGGAAAACGGAGTCGCCACCAATCTTTTTTTGAAGTGCGATTGGGCCACTTAGAAAATATTTTGGTCTACGAATTTTAAGAAAATAGGTTCGGGAGTCGGTTACGCACGAGGAAGGATTAGCACCCTCGCAACGCCCAAAATTGGTACCGTATTGATTGATTAGTGTCCTTAATATCGAAAATTTGAAAAGATTTTAAAATATAGATCATTTGGAAAATGTTTGGGTAATTCGAATTGAATATCGAAATTCTCTTGTTCCGAAAGGATGAAATATCACGTCCAGCATGTTAGGATACGACGTTTCAAACCTTTGACACCAAGATCATTTCATGATTTCCAAAATTCATGCATTGTCATTTTAAGAAGGGTATTTCATCATTTGGCCAAACGAAAAAAAACGAAACCCAGCACGTTAGGGCACGATCCTTCAAATTTCCAAACAAGAAATATTGCTTTATTTTTTAAAGTTGAGACAACGCAATCAAAATTTTAAAAGGATTTTTAGTTCTTTGGACGAGCGAAAAATTGAAACTCAGCACGTTAGGGCACAATTTATCAAAACTTCCAAGCACAAAATATTGCCTTGCTTTTAAATTTTTTAAAAAACGGACACAATTTTAAAGGATATTTAATGATTTGGTTAAACAGAAACCACAACCCAGCACGTTAGGGCACGATTCCTTGAATTTTCCAATCATAAAACATTGCCTTATTTTAAAGCCTTTTCATGTATTTCGAAAAAGAATATTGAAATGTAAACACAATAATAATAAGGAATAATAATAAAATAACAAAGGAAATAGCAAACAAGTAATATACAATGAAAAACATAAAGTAAACAATAATACATAGATATAATAATAGTAATAATAATGCTAATAGTAATAAAAATAATATATTGATGATAACAAAATAATAATAATTATAAAAAAAGTAAAAAATATTAGGAATAATAGCAGATTAATAATGAAATATAATATTAATAACAAACATAATTGTAATAGTGATAAAAACGTTTATAGTAAAATAATGACTATAATAATAAAACAAGTAATAATAATAGTAGATAATAATAATATTCACAATGATAACAATATTTAATAGAATAATGACAATAAGCAAAAAAATTAAAAAATAAATAATAATAATAATATTAGAATAATAGTACTAAAAAATAGTAGTAAAAAAATGCATTGATAATAAAATATAGATATGATAATAATATACAAAAAAAAAAGAAGTAAGTTAAATAATATATTTAATTATAGTAAAAATACAAGAATATAATAAAATAGTATTAATAATAAAATAATAGTAATATTAAAATAATAGTTAATAAAACATAGTATAAAAAGAGAGTATATTGATAATAATAATAGATATAATAGTAATATATAATAAAACAAATATATATATAATAATAGTAAATATAATAGAAAGAATATGGTTATAATAATAATATACATATAAACAAGTGGTAATAAGAAATACTTAAAATGATTAATTTAATGGTAAAATAGCAAAAATAGTAAAAAGGGACTAAATTGGATCAAAATCAAAATATTTGGGGCCAAATTTAAAATAAAAGAAGATAAAAGCTAAATTGCAATACGCTGCGACATAGAGGGACCAAAGAAGAATTAATCCCCTTCATGAAACGGTGCTCGAATGGGGACCGATTGAAACCGGAAAAATTTTAGGCCAAATCGAAATAAAAAAATAGATTATAAAACCATGAAAAAGCGAAGGGGCTAAATGGGCAATTAGCCCCTCCCTAACAAAAACACGCGGACCCTGTCGGGTCGGATCGACTGTGCGCGGGTCTTGGGGTGAAACGGCGCCGTTTTGAGGCTATTAAGCTTAGCCCTAAACGACGTCGTTTAGTGGCTATATAAAAACTAAAAAAAAATTTTAAAAACAACTTCATTGTAACACCCCTTACCCGTATTCGATATTAGAATAGAGTACAAGGCATTACCGGAGTTTACAATTTTTTTTTTCAATATAGCCCCTTTATAAATATTTAGCCTTCCTGCAATTTTAAACCGAGACCAATCCACATCAACCAATCCAATTCAACATATTTTCATAATAGATTCATGCATATTTATAAGATAACATCAACACATACCAAACCAAGGTTTGCTAGCCATACCAATGGTTGACCTTACATTCATTTCATATTAACATTACTTTATTAGCTTGTACATGCTATTGATTTCCAAAATAAAGTTTCTTTATATACCGAAATCTTGAGGCTGATAGTGTGATGTATCTCCTACCGAATTCGACCTCCGAGCTCTTCACACTACAAAACAGGGAAAAGAAATGGTAAGCACTTTGTGCTTAGTAAATCCATGTAACAAGAATTATACTTACCTAACATTTTCAATACAAAGGCAATAAACATTCATATATCCATTCAATGCATTATTACCCTAACATACACAAGCTCAACATTCAAGTTAGTTCAATAATTTCCATGTATCAATAATATATACCATGATTGATGAGCTCATCAATACCATGATTTCTATTTCTTTGTTATATTTCCATATTTATCCCGTTGAATTACTCGAATTTCGATGGATTTTCGAGGTACACTTTAGTGTACAAATCCGTCCGTCAATTCATATTCATGCGACATTTCCATTTCGAGAGCACACTCCCATTTAACCTCATCCTTACAGAGGGATTACCGGTCAAAGCTAAATCCCGCAACGACAATTACTCTAATGAGCTTGGATCCGAATTACCGATTCAAAGCTAAATTCAGACCCTAATTCGGATTACCCGTCCGAGCTAAATCCATTTTCCACATATTCTTCGGGAGGGCTATATCAGGATAGGACCACCCGTCGAGCTAGATTCTTTTACCGTCAATTCCTTTTCGAGATCCACGAATTTTTCTTTCATTCAACCGGATTTCTTCCCTTTTATCAAATATATCAATGTTTCATCAACTTTCATACAATGAACATTCAAATTATATTCACATCAATAACATACATTTCAAGCATTTAAGAAGATAATTCAAGTTACATGAACTTACCTCGATACTAGTTCGTATACAAAATCTACTAATCTGGACTTTTCCTTTCCTCGATCTATCTTCGTATTTGAGTTTTCCGGATCTAAATAAATAAATTCAATCATCAATTCAATACATTTCATGTTCACATGTAGCATTTTCAATAATTCTATTATTATTTTTAGTTCATTCAAAACTGTCTACTTGAGTCATAGTCACTAAATTATTTTTATCTTGAGCTACAGAACTCAAAATTAGGATCTGCTAATTTTACCTGAAACTAGACTCACATATCTTCTTTCCATAAAATTTTCAGAATTTTTGGTTTAGCCAATAAGTACAGTTTATTCTTTAAAGTCACCCTTGTTCTGCTGTTTGACAGTTCTGACCCTTCTTCACTAAAAATTAATTATCTCTTCATACAGGATTCGGATGGTGTTCTAGTCTATTTCTATTAAAAATAGACTCATTAATGATTCTAAACATATAAATTCAAGCCCCCAATTATTTTTATCCAATTTTTTATGATTTTCTAAAGTAAAAACAGGGGAACCCGAATTCATTCTGACCTTGTCTCACAAAATTCATTATATCTCATGATTTACATATCTATTGCTTACATCATTTCTTCTATAAGAAACTAGACTCAATAAGATTTAATTTCATATTTTTTTCATCTTCTAATTTGATTTCTACAATTTATGGTGATTTTTCAAAGTTAGTCTACTGCTGCTGTCCAAAACTGTTTTAGTGCAAAACTATTTATTACCATTTTCCCCCTAAGCTTTCAATAATGATAATTTCGTCCCTGCTCAATTAACTTCTCAATTGAGCTGATTTCTCTCAATTAAAACTTTATTCTATCACTTTAAACTACTTTATAACCTTTGGGAATCATAATTTAAGTAATAGACTTTAATTCCAAACATTTTCACAATTAGGTCCTAAAATCAATTTCTATTGAAATTACCTAATAAAATCATCTCATAAACAAATTAAAGCTTCAATTTCATGCTATTTCATCATAAACTTACAGCACCTCAGCCATGGTAACTTTCAATTTCATCCATGAGATAAAAAACTAATGAATTTAGTAATAGGACCTAGTTGTAAAAGTCTTAAAACACAAAATTACAAGAAATAGGCAAGTATTAACTTACTTGGTGCAAAAATTATGATATTCCAGCTTAGAAAACCCTCCTATGGCGTTTTTGGATGATGAGAGTAAAGAAAAATGAAGATATTTCTAGATATCTCAAATTAGTCCTAGTTTTATTTAATAAAATTTGTTATTTTCCCATTTTACCCTTCTTTCAGTAATTCTCCTGATTTTTTCTCAGCTTATGCCGCCTAAAATATCTCCTTTGGGCTTATTTTCTCTTTAGATCCCTTTTCATTTGACAATTGAGCTATTTAATCCTTAATAACTTTTACACTTTTTTTTCAATTTAGTCCTTTTCATTTAATTACCTACCCAAACGTTAAAATTTTCTAACGAAATTTTAATACCACATTACTAACATTTTATAAATATTTATAAAAATATTTCCTACTCAATTTTATGAGATCAAGGTCTCGATCCCTTGTTTTACCCAATTCCTTCAATAATTCCTTTTTCTAACTAACCACAAAATCGGTAAAATTTTCTATCGATATTTTAATACGATTTTCCTATCATATAAATATTCATGCAAAAATATTAAAATAAATTTCTCTTTAAATCGGATTTATGGTTGCGAAACCATTGTTTCGATAACCTTAAATTTAGGCCATTACAATTCCTTCATTTGCAGCAGAGGAGGAGAAAAAAAAAACTCTGAAATGCTCTCCCCCAGGCTAGAATCCAGCCAACCCTCCGGCACTCAACCGCCGCCGGCCACCGTCGTCAAAAGGTAAGTTTTCTCCCTTTTTTATTTAAAACTTTTGTATTTTAAAACACAGACGGGAAAATAAAAGAAATAAACAAAGAAGAACCTAAAGATTCGAAAATAAAACAAAAATAAAAGAGAAACCTTTTCTTTGTTTTTGATTTCAGATGTAAAAAAAAACCTGTTATAATTT
This sequence comes from Gossypium rotundifolium, assembly GCA_025506655.1. NCBI lineage: Eukaryota > Viridiplantae > Streptophyta > Magnoliopsida > Malvales > Malvaceae > Gossypium > Gossypium rotundifolium. Next base: position 14,320,660 of record CP106723.1, on the reverse strand, counting down.
TTTTGCTTCCCTTTTATAGCCGAAAATCCATCCAAAGTAAAAAATAAATAAATACAAATATAATCTGTCTTTGCTCCTTCTGTTGCTTTTCTGTTTTGCAGGTGAACTTCGTGGAGGCGCACGTTACGGGCGGAGAGTTCGGAGGCGACGTGGCTAAAGGCCCGAACGTGGGGCTGCTGGCGACGTGCGGGGGTTGCTAGGGTTTCTGTTTGTAAAACAATTGGGCTTAGTGGGCCTAGATTAAGTATTGGGCTTGTGCTTATTTTATTTGGTTTATTGGGTTTGTATCTTATTTTTATTAATGGGTTTTAAAACTTGGGCTTTGGTTGGGGTAAAAATTGGGTCATACAACTGCCCCTCTTTGCTTGTTGTCGTGTAACGAGAATAGAGCAAAGACTTTAAGAGGACCAATTTTTGCCCGGTCTTGCTGAGTCTTGATTTCTCGATGCTTCATTCCATCCACTGCATCTTCAGGGGTGTAGGAACTTTATTTTGATATGCTCCGCTACTTCTTTGGGAGATATGATCTATAATTTTCAGCCTGTTACCCTACTGCTTAGGGGATTAAGGCTCACTGTCACTGATCCGCTCTATTCCTGCTCAGTAGAGATAAGATCTGCACTCTTCAGCCTGCTCCATTGTCGATACATAGAGATAAGACTTGCAATTTTTTTATCTGCTCCACTCCTGCTCAGTGGAGATAATATCTGCTATCATTAGCCTGCTCCGCTCCTTCTCAGGAAGATAAGGCTAGAGTCTTCAGTCTGCTCTATTGCCGATACATGGAGATAAGACTTGTTGTATTCGATCTACTCCACTCCTGCTCAGTGAAGATAAGATCTGCTTTCTTTCAGCCTGGTCCACTCCTGCTCAGTGGAGATAAGGCTATGATCTTCAGTCTGCTCCATTGTCGATACATGGAGATAAGACTTACTATATTCGATCTGCTCCACTCCTGCTCAATGAAGATAAGATCTGCTTTCACCGCCCACTCCTCGCCAGTGGAGATAAGGATATGATCTATAGTCTGCTCTATTGCCGATACATGGAGATAAGACTTGATGTACTCGATCTGCTCCACTTATACTCAGTGAAGATAAGATTTGCTTTCTTTCAGCCTGCCCCACTCCTGCTCAGTGGAGATAAGGCTATGATCTTCAGTCTGCTCCATTGCCAATACATGGAGATAAGACTTGTTGTACTCGATCTGCTCCACTCCTGCTCAGTGAAGATAAGATCTGTAATTTTTAGCCTGTTACCCTACTTCTTAGGGGGTTAGGCTGGTGGTTTGAATCTGCTTCATTGCCGATACATGAAGATAAGATTCGTCGTCCTCGATCCGCTCACTCCCGCCGCCTGGAGATTGGATCTGCTATCTTCGATCCGCTCCTCCTGCTTTCGGTGGAGATAAGATCTACTATCTTTAGCCTGCTCCACTCCTGCTCAGTGGAGATAAGGCTTCGATCTTCCGATCTGCTCTACTCCTGCTCAATAGAGATAAGATCTATATTCTTCGATCTGCTCCACTCCTGCTCAGTGGAGATAAGATTCGCTGTTTCGATCTGCTCCACTCCTGTTCAATGGAGATAAGATTCGTTGTTTCGATCTGCTCCACTCATGCTCAGTGGAGATTTAGCCTGTTACCCTACTGCTTAAGGGATTAAGGCTCATCGTTTTCGATCTACTCTACTCCTGTTCAGTAGAGATAAGATCTACTTTTTCAGCCTGGTACCCTACTGCTTAGGGAATTAAGGCCCATCATCTTCTATCTGTTCCACTCCTACTCAGTGGGATAAGATCTGTAATTTTTGGCCTGCTACCCTACTGCTTAAGGAATTAAGGCTCATCGTCTTCGATCTGTTCCACTCCTACTTAGTGGGATAAGATCTGTAATTTTTGGCCTAATACCCTGCTGCTTAGGGAATTAAGGCTCATCGTCTTCGATCTATTCCACTCCTGCTCAGTGGGATAAGATCTGCTATTTTCGGCTTGCTACCCTACTGCTTAGGGAATTGAGGCTCATCATTTTTTACCTGTTCCACTCCTGCTCAGTGGGATAAGATCTGATATTTTTAGCCCGTTACACTACTGCTTAGGGAATTAAGGCTCAATATTTTCGACATGTTCTACTCCTGCTCAGTGGGATAAGGTCTGTAATCTTCTGTAACTCCCATCAATTTTTCTACATTGTCCTCTGGGGAACCTACCTGTAGAATTGATTTCATGGGGTATATGTTTATGCCAAATGATTAAGATGTCATGAAAAATGCTCCTAACCATATGTATTATGAATGTTATGAATGAGTGCAAAATAAGAATGATCTATTTTTAACACTTGGGTTGTCATTGCTTGTTGTTTATTAAGGTGATATCCTTGCCGTATGTCTTCTTTGTTCAACTGATACTTCTAACAGAGAATCTGAAGATGTCGTCACTGCTTAGTCCCTTTTCTCAAGTGTTTCGAGCCCTTTAAGCCTGGTTAGTTCTAAACAATTGCCCCGTTTTGAATTCTTGTATTATTTAGAGACTTTCAGAGTAATACACAAAAATTCTTTTGTGAAGACATTATTAGTTCAGTAATCATTATTTCAATATAAAATGCTTGGAAAAGATCATAATAATGGACAAGAAAGAAATTAATTAGGAGCATAGCTCGAAACAAATAAGATAGCAAATGCAATCAAGAAGGAAACTTATTGGTAGTGAATTTTGAAATGAGTAAATTAAGAATGGGTAAGATGGCAATTAGGTGTCCCAGATATCGCTGACTAAGCTTCTCTGTTCAAACTTCTTGAGGACCATTTAAGCTCAATATGTGTTTAGGGGATCCGAAGTACTTTGTCGATGCCCCAAGATGAAACATACTTCATCATTGTTAATTCAAGCGTAGCAAAACTACTGTATGCCCCATCGCGATTTGATCATAATTTGAGTCGCCCTTTTCGGGTTTTCGACTCAAAGCCCCTTTGGCCTCAAAGTGCTCTTCGTGGGTTTTCACCTTGGCCTCTCCGGGGTTTTTTTTTTGCGGAAAGCCTCAAAACGCCCTTTGCGGGTTTTCGCCCTGGCCTATTTCCTTCTTAAGCGGAGTGTTTCTTGATTGAGTCTGTATTAACAGGATTTGGCTGATTCTTGCCATCCATCTCGGCCAGTGTCAATGCTGCTCTAGAAAATGCTTTCTTTTCAACATAAGGTCCTTCCCAATTAGGCATCCACTTTACTCTAAAGTTCTTTTGCATAGGGAGGATTTTTCAATATCAAGTATCCTTTATGAAACACTCTGGGGTGAACTTTTTATTGTAAGCCCGCATCATTCGCTTCTAGTACATTTGACCATGATGGACGGCTCTTAACCTTTTTTCCTCGATCAGATTCAATTGATCATACTGAGGTTGAACCCATTTCGCTTTATCCAACTTCAGCTCTGACAGAATCCGAAGAAAATAAATCTCAACTTCGATGGGCAAGACTGTATCCATCCCATAAACCAATGAGAAAGGCGATGCCCTGGTGGAGGTCCTAGCCAATACTCGAGAAGCAAAGAGGGTAAATGGTAACTTCTCTATGCCAATATTTACAAGTCTCAAAAAACCTTTTGGATGTTCCTTTTTTCCTTTTTTTTCTTCTTCTTTTTTTTTTACATTGATATGGCATCTGATCTTTGAACAGACTGTCAACTTTGACATTTTATTTAGACATGTAACTTTTGGCATATGAGACGACCTTCCCCCTCTTAGCGAAGTAATTAACCACCACAAAGATGACGATATCTGTTGGAAGCTTCTGACTAGATCGTCCCCGTAACATCTATGCCCCACGTATAGGAAAAAAAATGGAAGAAGCATACAAGTCTTGTCTTCCTCTATTTGGCATTTATGGTATACCTGACGCAATCTCCTTTTCATGGTAGACCAGCAGTACCTGAAACTCATAATTGACCTGGCTATTGGAAAACTCTTAGCATGTGCCTTTTCGAACACTCCATAGTCTCTTTGTGCCTAGATATATCTTGATGCGATCATATAAAGACATCTTTGAATTCTTAGAATACTCAATGACGTCTCGTTTTGTTTCTCTGGTGGGCAAGGCTTCGATCTCCACTCATTTCCTAGACTCGTAATGTCTACCGACCCCTTTGTATAGTAGAGTCTATTTTCATTTTGTTCTATCATCTTTAACGAATCAAAAGATAAGTTACAATCTCTGACATTTTCAAAATCTTCAGATCCCTTTAGACCTATATTTTCCTTAAAAGGGAGTCCGTAACAGCGTCGTTCATGTCTCGATATCTGGGTACCTATTGTAGGTACGGAGGTAAATTCTAAAGAATAAATGATTCTAAAAATGATTATTTATATGGTATGATTATGAATGAAATGAGAGGGTAAAGAGATATTTACTCAGCATGAAACATAAAAATGCACTTTTTATTGAAAATAAAGATGTTTGAACATGAGCCTATTTCACAAAAGATTCTTATTGTTTTTAGGCTTAAAACAACAAGTGTATTTTGAACATTACTCTTTACTAGCTCTAAAGATTACAGGAATTTCATCTGCAGTCCAGTTGTTCAGAACACTTCCAAGCTCATAGGGGCGAATGCCCCCTAGGTTTCCTTCATTTGATCCCTCTTCGAATACGATGTTGATGCTCACAGTTTTTAACTTATCTTCAATCATTTCCTCATTCATGTTCTCCAGTCCCAAATGGACAATTTCTTCAGGTACGGATGGATTGGATATATAGGGAGAAGTCATTGATTGCCATTTGACCTTGGTGTCCTTCTCTACCAACTCACCTCCTATGGTGCACACGTTTTCTCCTTCAAGAGAGTCAAAGAACTCCAAGTCTTTGTTATCCATTAACCCTTGCACTAAGGCCCTGAATTCACTACATTGCTGGATCTCATGGTCCTCCTTATTGTGGAACTCACAGTAGTTCCTCACATTTCGGGATTTACTCCCCAACTCTTGCGAACCTAGACCTCTTTTCCACATTTCCTTCCAAATCTCTCTCAATGGGGTTCTTACCTCAGCAACATTTCGTTTGATTATCCTCCCCATGTACTCGACTATAGCATTTACACCTTTCTCGGTATGACTGAGTAACGGATTTCCTACACCTGGTGCGTCGTCGAATCTCACAACACCCGCCTTAATAAGCCTTTCAACTAACCTTTTGAAAGGGAAGCAATTCTCTATCGGGTGCTCCACTATCCCCACATGGTATTCACATTGAGTGCTTGGGTCATACCATTTTGGATATGGAGGTTGCAACGGTTTTGAGTAGCAAGGAGAAACGACGCGATCATCGAACAGAGTTTTATACAACTCCTTATACGTCACGGGTATAGGAGTAAATTAGAATTTCTCGATATTTTGCCTCGTGTTAGGCTCCTGTCTTGGTAAGGCTTGCTGGCCTGTGGCTATTGCTCTTGGCTGACTGATAGTAACGGGTTTTGGATAACCTGAGCTCATATTTCCTACTTCATTCTCCCCTTTTTTTGGAGCTGATCTTTTCGTGCTTCCTCCAGTTTCTATTTTCCCGCACCTTATCGCGTTCTCTATCATTTCACTAGACATCACTATGTCCGCGAAACTCTTGGACGCGCTCCCCAATATATAATTGATGAAAGGTGCTTTTAAGGTATGAATGAAGAGCATGGTCATTTCTTTTTCTAGTAGAGGTGGCTGGACTTGTGTAGCGACTTCCCTCCACCTCTGGGCATATTTCCTGAAACTTTCGCTTGACTTCTTCTCCATGTTTTGCAACGTGATCCTGTCAGGTGCAATGTCAGTCACATGGCCATAATGCTTCATAAAGGCCTGTGCTAAATCCTTCCATGATTTGATTTGAGTGCAATTCAACTGATTGTACCATTTAGCCATGGCTCCGGTCAGATTATCCCGGAAACAGTGAATCAATAATTGGTCGTTGCTGACATATCCCGTCATTCTCCGACAGAACATTGTAATGTAGGCTTTAGGGCAACTGGTCCCGTTATATTTCTCAAATTTCAGCACTTTGAACTTTGGTGGGAGTACTAGATCAGGGACCAAACTCAACTTCTTAGCATCTACCTCGCATTAGTAATCGGCACTTTCCAACGCTTGAAACTTCTCCTCCAACCATTTGCATCGATCTTCAAACTCTTTTGGGAGCTCTGCTTTTACTTTTTCCCTTTTTGCGTCATTGAAGTCAGGGACCATTGGTTTTGCCAAATTAACTTCTGGGTTAGAGCTCGAGCCCACCAGGAAGTTTACCGGTACTGGGGTATCAGATTGGTACTGGAGTTTGATATTGACCGACACTCTTGGTGGTTGCACTTGGGAACTTGTCGGGGCCAAGCCTGGAGGGCAAGTAGAATCTTCATTATCATCTCTAGTATCGACTATAGGACTCTTTTCGTTTCCAGGCCCTCCAGTCAACAACTGTGTTAACTAGCTCATCATACTTTTTTGGGATTCCAGTATTTGATCCCTCATATCCTGTTGGATCTTGGCTAACTGCTCTTGCATCTGAGTCTGTAATTGGTCTTGCATCTGCTCTAACCTTTCCATCCTTTGATCCATTGCTCTTGTCTTTTTTCGAGTGTAATAGTGGTGTTCCAAGATAACTGTAATATGATCTCTAGTTAATAAGGTTGTCTTGTGATATTTGATGCATATGATGCGATGTAATGCAAATGGATGAAATGCAATGCGAATGCATGAAATAATGCAAAAAGAGAGGCGTTGACTCTGAATTCAGTTACATTAGAAAAACTTTACTAGAAAATAAATTTCTTTACACAAAACGGATTACATATACGGATTTATCATCATAGTCCAAGTGAAAACATCAATCTCCTTCTTCGCAAAGGTCAAATCTTTCAATCTTCTGATAGATGTTTCCTCTAACTCCTTGTTGCTTGATCCAAGTCGTGACCTTTCACTCACCTATCCTCCATGATGCTCTTCAAGAAAGTCGAGATATCGTGATTCTAGAGTAATCTTTGTCAGCTTGAATCCTTGGGTGATAAAGTATTGTATTCCTTCACGAACTATCAGTCTTCTCTCGTTGTGTTCACTTGGACTATATTCGGACGACTGTATTATAATCCACTTTATCAAAAAATCCATTTTCTTATGACCAACTTTTCTATTTAGCAATCGAATTTGAAATCAACACCTCTTTTCTATGATATGAATGCAATGCAGTCATAAACAAAAGACAACATGTTAGTATCATGTAAAGATGGTAAAATCAAACACATATCTAGGTGACTGCTAGGGTTTGGTGTAGCTCTACCTAGGGTAAGTTCCTAGGGCTCTCTATATGCGGTTTGGCTCTAAAGTAATGGTACCTGAACCAGCAGATTCCTTGATCCTCACCCATTATAGGCTCATATGGATCGAGTTCAGTTTAGGGGGATACATTTCCCTATGGCTGCACGGAGGTGAAAACCTCACGAAGGAGTAGGTTCTCACTCTCATTTAAAGGTGTGACCACTACGGTCATGCAATATGATGCAAATGTGTCATAGAAAATTAAAATGTAAAAACATATGCGATGGGACGAAAAAAAAAGTTAAAATTAGATTTTAATTTTCAATAAAAGGACATTAATCAATCAATATTACGGCTTGACTCTCTTATTGTCCCTAGTGGAGTCGCCAAGCTGTCGAAACCATTTTTTTGTTTGGAAAACGGGCCGACTTTAAAAAGGAAAACGGAGTCGCCACCAATCTTTTTTTGAAGTGTGATTGGGCCACTTAGAAAATATTTTAGTCTACGAATTTTAAGAAAACGGGTTTGGGAGTCGGTTACGCACGAGGAAGGATTAGCACCCTCGCAACGCCCTAAATTGGTACTGTATTGATTGATTAGTGTCCTTAATATCAAAAATTTGAAAAGATTTTAAAATATGGATCATTTGGAAAATGTTTGGGTAATTCAAATTAGATATCGAAATTCTCTTGTTCCGAAAAGATGAAATATCACGTCCAGCACGTTAGGATACGACGTTTCAAACCTTTGACACCAAGATCATTTCATGATTTCCAAAATTCATGCATTGTCATTTTAAAAGGGTATTTTATCATTTGGCCAAATGAAAAAAACGAAACCCAGCACATTAGGGCACGATTGTAACACCCCCTACCCGTATTCATTGTCGGAATAGGGTACGAGGCATTATCGAGTTTATGATTTTTTTACTCAATATAACCCATTTATAAATATCTAGCATTTCCGCAAGTTCTAAACCGAGACTATTCCACATCAACCAATCCAATTCAACATATTTTCAAAATAGATTCATGCATATCTATAAGATAATATCAACACATACCAAGCCAATGTTTGCTAGCCATACCAATGGCTGACCTTACATTCATTTCATATTAACATTTATTTTATTAGCTTATACATGCCATTCATTTCCAAACTAAAGTTTCTTTAAATACCGAAATATTGGGGTTGATAGTGTGATGAGTCTCCCACCGATCCGATCTCCAGCTCTTAACACTACAAAACAAGGAAAAGGAAATAGGGTAAGCACTTTGTGCTTAGTAAGCCCATGAAACAAGAATTATACTTACCCAATATTTTCAATACAAGCAATAAACACTCATATACCCATTCAATGCATTATTACCCTAACATTCACAAACTCAACATTCAAGTCGGTTCAATAATTTCCATATATCAATAATACAAATACTATGATTGATGAGCTCATCAATATCATGATTTCCATTTCTTGTTATTTTTCCATATTTATCCCATTGAATTACTCGAAATTTCGATGGATTTTCAGAGGTACACTTTAGTGTAAAAATCCGAGTCCGTCAATTCATATTCATGCGCACATTTTCATTTCAGAGAGCACACTCGCTGAACCTCATCCTTACAAATGGATTACTATCAAAGCTAAATCCTCGTAATATAAACTCATAGAGTATTGTCGGGATTTTTATTTTTATTCAATTTTTATGATTTTTCAAAGTCGAACAGGAACCGAATTCATTCGACCTTGTCTCACAAAACCTATTATATCTCATGATTTACAATTCTATTGCTTATAACGTTTCTTCCATAAGAAACTAAACTCAATAAGCTTTAATTTCATATTTTGTTCATCTTCTAATTCAACTTCTACCATTTATGGTGATTTTTCAAAGGTAGACTACTGCTGCTGTCAAAAACTGCTTTAGTGCAAGTGGTTATTACCATTTTTCCCTAAACTTTCAATGAATGATAATTTCGTCCCTACTCAATTAACCTCTCAATTGAGCTTATTTTCTCAATTAACACTTTATTCTATCACTTTAAACTACTTTATAACCTTTGGAAATCATAATTTCAGTAATAGACTTTAATTCCAAACACTTTCATAATTAGGTCCCAAAATCAATTTCTATTGAAATTACCTAATAAAATCATCTCTTAAACGAATTAAGGCTTAAATTTCATGCTATTTCATCATAAACTTACATAAACCAACCATGGTGGCTTTCAATTTCATCCATGAAATCAAAGACTAATGAATTTAATAGTAGGGCCTAGTTGTAAAAGTCTTTAAAAACACAAAATTACAAGAAATAGGCAAGGATTCACTTACTTGGTGCAAAAATTATGATATACCAGCTTAGATACCCTCCTATGGCGTTTTTAGCTGATGAGAGTGAAGAAAATGAAGAGATTTCTAGATATCCCTATTTAGTCCTAGTTTTATTTAGCAAGTTTTGTTATTTTCCCATTTTACCCTTATTTCTCCTTATTTTCTTGCTGATTTCATACCCTTGCCGTCCAGCCCAATTAGACCTTGGGTCTATTTTCCTTTAAGCCCTCTTTCTTTTATCCTTTAAACTATTTAATCATTTTTCATAATTTTGTATTTGTTACAATTTAGTCCTTTTATTTAATTACATACTCAAACGTTAAAATTTTCTAACTAAATTTTACTACCACATTAATAACATTTTATAAATATTTATAAAATATTTCCTACTCAATTTTATGAGATCAAGGTCTCGATACCTTGTTTTTACCCAATTCCTTCAATAATTCCTTTTTCTAACTAACCACTAAATCGGTAAAATTTTTCTATCAATATTTTAATACGATTTTCCTATCATATAAATATTCATGCAAAAATATTAAAATAAATTTCTCTTTAAATCAGATTTATGGTTACGAAACCATTGTTCCGATAACCTTGAATTTAGGCCATTACAACTCTCCCCCCCTTTTAAGGATTTTCGTCCTCGAAAATCTTACCAGTAAAGAGGTTTGGATATTGTTTCCTCATTGTCTCCTCCGGTTCCCATGTCGCTTCCTCAATCACATGCTATTGCCATAATACTTTCACTAAATTTATCTTTTATTTCTAAGCTCTTTGTTGCCCGTACAATATCTTGACCGGTTCTTCAACGTAAGTCATATCGGTTGAATCTCCATCACGGAGAAATAACATGTGAAGGATCCGACCGATATCGTCGTAGCATAGATACATGAAAAACATTATGAATTCTATCAAGTTCCGTGGTAATGCCAATCGATAAGCGACGGTCCAATTCTTTCTATAATTTCATATGGCCCGATAAATCTTGGACTCAATTTACCCTTTCGACCAAACCGAGAACTTTCTTCCAAGGAGACACTTTCAGAATACCTTGTCACCGACCGAAATTCAATCTCTTTTCGCTTAAGATCGGCATATGATTTTTGGCGATCGAAGTCGCTTTTAAACTATCCGAATAACCTTCACTTTTTCTTCTGTTTCCCGGATTAAATCAACCCCATGTATCTTCTTTTCACTGAGCTCTGTCCAATACAATGGTGTTCTACATTTTCTACCATACAAAGCTTCATATGGAGCCATTTTAATACTGGACTGATAACTATTATTGTAAGCAAATTCAATCAAAGGTAGATACCTCTCCCAATTACCTTCAAACTCTAGTAAACAACATCGGAGCATATCTTCCAATACTTGAATTACACGCTCAGATTGGCCATCCGTCTCGAGGATGAAATGCAAGATCTTGAAATACAACCGAGTACTCAAAGTTTCTTGCAATTTATCCCTAAACGAGACGTAAATCGTGGATCTCTATCCGATATAATGGAGACAGTACTCCATGTAGCCCGACAATCTCAAATATGTACAATTCACCAGGTTTATCTAAAGAATAATCCATAATGCATTCGGAATAAAGTGTGCTGATTTTGTCAATCGATCAACAATCACCCAAATAGCATCTTTTTTCCTGAGACAATGGTAATCTCGATACAAAATCCATAGTGATTCTTTCCTATTTCCATTCGGTATAGTAATTGGTCAAGTAACCTCAAGGTACCGATGTTCTGCTTTGACTTGTTGACATATCAAACATCTTGATACAAACTCGTAAATATCACGTTTCATACCGCCACCAAGACATCTTCTTCAAATCATTATACATTTTATTACTTCCGGATGTACGACATAATACCACCGTGAGCCTCGTGTAAAATCTTCAGATGAGCTCAATTCTTGGGTACACATACCCTATCTCCGAATAATAAACAACCATCAATCCCAACTTGAAATTCGAATCAAGACTGACTCACATTGTGCCCGCTTAACTCAGTAACTTCTCATCATTTTTCCGAGCTTCACATATTTGTTGTAGAAATGTTGGTTTAGCTCTCAATTCAGCTATGATTGAACCATCATCACCGCTGACAACCGGTATTCATAACTCGTAAAGCAAGCAGAGATTTTCGCTTAAAGCATCAAGAACAACATTAGCCTTACCGGATGGTAATCAATAATCAAATCATAGTCCTTTATCAATTCAAGCCACCTGCGTTGTCTCAAATTCAAATCTTTCTGTGTCATCAAATATTTCAAGCTTTTATGATCAGTATAAATATGACATTTCTCACCGTACAAGTAATGCCGCCATATCTTCAATGCAAATACAATAGCAGCTAATTCAAGATCATGTACCGGGTAATTTCTTTCATGTGGCTTAAGTTGTCTTGAAGCATAGGCTATTACTTTACCTTCTTGCATCAAGACACAACCTAAACCATTTAATGAGGCATCACTATAAATAACAAATTCCTTACCCGGTTCAGGCTGCACTAATACTGATGCTTTCGTTAGTAGATCTTTTAATCGGTTGAAACTCACGACATTCATCATCCACTTAACTTTACATCTTTCTGCAATAATCGAGTCATCGGAGAAGCTATCATAGAGAATCCATGTACAAATCTCCGATAATAACCAGCTAAACCCAAGAAACTTCTAACTTCAGATACAGTCTTCGGTGGATTCCAGTTGACAATAGCTGAGATTTTACTTGGATCTACCCTGATGCCTTCAGCGGATACAATATGTCCAAGAAAACCCACTTCTCAAGCCAAAATTCACATTTATGAATTTAGCATATAATCGCTTCTCTTGCAAAATTTGCAACACAATTCTCAAGTGTTCTGCATGTTCTTCTTCATCTCGAGAATAGACCAAAATATCATCAATGAAAACTACCACGAACCTGTCTAAATATGGTCTGAATATCCGATTCATCAAATCCATAAATACTGCAGGTGCATTAGTCACCCAAATGGCATAACCGTAAACTCATAATGCCCATACCGGTCTCGAAGTCGTCTTTGGCACATCTGACTCCTTTACCCGTAACTGATAGTAGCCCGATCGGAGATCAATCTTTGAAAATATAGTAGCACCTTTTAACTGATCAAATAAATCATCAATCCGGGGCAACGGGTACTTATTCTTTATAGTTACCTTATTGAGTGCCGATAGTCGATACACAATCTCAAAGACCCGTCTTTCTTTTTCACAAATGTAATCGAGCACCCCAAGGTGAATGACTCGGTCGACAAAACCTCTATCAACGAAGTTCTTGCAATCGTGTCTTTAATTCCTTTAATTTCAGAGGAGCCATCCGATGACGAGCTATGGAAATCGAGTAGTTCTTTAATCAAATCTATAGAGAATTCCACTTCCCTTTTCGGTGGCAACCTCGGTAATTCCTCCGAAACACATCGAAAATTCGATACCATCGGCATCGCTCGTATCTTTGACTCGATACCTTGGTGTCGAGTACATAAGCAAGAAAAGCATAATACCCTTTTAACATACCCGAAAGCAAGAATAATCGAAATCACATCGATAATCCTCCGTCGATCGATTTAACCCGGAGTAATTCGCCATTCTGACACTTCAACACAATATATTTCTGTTTACAATTTACTACTACATCGTGCTGAGTTAACCAATCCATGCCCAATATCACATCAAACTCATCAAATGGCAGTAACATCAAATCAGCCAGGAAACAATAACCTCTTACCATCAGTGGACAATTTTTACAAATTTTATCCACCAAAATAGATTGGCCAAAGGGGTTCGAGACTTTAACCGTAAATTCAGTAGGTTCAACAGATAAATCTTTAACGCATGCAAGTTTTACACATATATATGAATGCGTAGAACCGGATCAATTAATGCAGAATATTAGTATCAAGTAAAAAATGTACCAAGAATAACATCGGTGTCGAGGCATCTTCTCCGCACGCATGACATATGTCCTAGAAGGTGCTCGTGTTCCTACCTACTTGCAGATCTTTTGTAGCTCTCGGCTACCAACGACATTACCGGATGGTCGAGATGGTCTATCCTCAAAGATAGATTACTTGGCTTCGATATATATTCACTTCTTTTCACCCCTTTCTCGGACAATCTCGAGAAAATGGTCAAAAGAACCACATCAGTAATAAGCCCCACTCTTAAATCGACATTCACCAAAATGAGCTTTATTACAATACGGCATCTCACTTAGGGTACTAACACGCCAACACCGGTCACCGATGGAGTGGAAGGTCTTGGATTATTGCGTTGAGAACCTCGCCTCCGCCTAAATACCCAAAGTACGAGGTAAAACGATCCTGGTACTTCTTCAATTTCTTTGGAGCAGAAAATTGAGATTTTCCCATTGGTCTTTTACTAAAAAATCGAGCTTCCCTTTCATCCTGTTTCTTTTCTTTGCTCAATTCTTCTGCTTTATAAGCTCGCTCTGCCAATGTAGCAAACTCTCGAATTTCAAGAATTCCGATAAATAGCTTAATTTCTTCATTTAACCCTTCTTCGAATCTTTTACACATTTCAGTTTCTGACTGGACCCATTCTCGAGCATATTTACTCAACCGAAGAAATTCCCTTTCATACTCGGGATACCGATCTATTACCTGTTTCACTCAAGAAATTTTTTCTTTTCGATCAAGGAACCTCTCGGCTGATATATTTCTTTTGAACTCGGTCCGAAGAATTCTATGTAATTTCTTCTTTCGAACAACTGAAGCTTTAGTATTCCACCAATGGTAAGTCGTGTCTTTTAGTAGTGAAACGGCACATTTGAGACATTCTTCCGTGTACAAGATAAATCCTCCAAAACCCGAGTAGTATTCTCTAACCAAAATTCAGCCCGCCAGATCATCATCAATCGCGCTCAAATTCTTCTACCCCATATTTTGATTTTATCAACTGGAGCTTTCCTTTTCGACAGATTCAAGACTGCACCTGTGGAATCTCTGAACCGTGGAGGAGTAGGAGGGGAGCTTGAGTTTTTCAGACCGTAGGGTTAGTTCTTATGTCTTGGGTAAACCATTCATTCATCATTTGAAAGAAGGCTATTTTGCCTCCTCCCTTGACCCTCTATACCGGCCTTCTATCGCTAGTTTCTTCTCTTTGTACTGAAGCCGGAGCATGACTCTCAGCTTCTTCAGATTGAGCTCGGTCGGATGACATTACTATAAGAAAAACACAATTTAAATGGTCAGGAGATATCACACTATCAAAAATAATTTAAATGGCATGTATAGCTAATCCGTATTTGCTACATCGGTCCTAGAACCGGCTAAACCGTAGCTCTGATACCAACAAATGTAACACCCCCTACCCGTATTCATTGTCGGAATAGGGTACGAGGCATTACTGGAGTTTACGATTTTTTTTTTTACTCAATATAACCCATTTATAAATATCTAGCATTTCCTGCAAGTTCTAAACCGAGACTATTCCACATCAACCAATCCAATTCAACATGTTTTCAAAATAGATTCATGCATATCTATAAGATAATATCAACACATACCAAGCCAATGTTTGCTAGCCATACCAATGGCTGACCTTACATTCATTTCATATTAACATTTATTTTATTAGCTTATACATGCCATTCATATCCAAACTAAAGTTTCTTTAAATACTGAAATATTGGGGTTGATAGTGTGATGAGTCTCCCACCGATCCGATCTCCGAGCTCTTAACACTACAAAACAAGGAAAAAGGAAATAGGGTAAGCACTTTGTGCTTAGTAAGCCCATGAAACAAGAATTATACTTACCCAATATTTTCAATACAAGCAATAAACACTCATATACCCATTCAATGCATTATTTCCCTAACATTCACAAACTCAACATTCAAGTCAGTTCAATAATTTCCATATATCAATAATACAAATACTATGATTGATGAGCTCATCAATATCATGATTTCCATTTCCTTGTTATTTTTCCATATTTATCCCATTGAATTACTCGAAATTTCGATGGATTTTCAGAGGTACACTTTAGTGTAAAAATCCGAGTCCGTCAATTCATATTCATATGCGACATTTTCATTTCAGAGAGCACACTCATGAACCTCATCCTTACAATGGATTACCACCCAAAGCTAAATCAGAATATAAACTCATAGAGTATTGTCTGGATTACCACCAAAGCTAAATCCTCGCAACGACAATTACTCTAATGAGCTTGGATCCAATTACCACCCAAAGCTAAATTCAGACCCTAATTCGGATTACCCGTCCGGCTAAATCCATTTTCCACATATTCTTGGGAGGGCTATATCAAGATAGGATCACCCGTCCGGTTAGATCCTTTTACCGTCAATTCCTTTTCGAGATCCATCGAATTTTCCTTTCATTCAACCGATTTCTTCCCTTTTATCAAATATATCAATGTTTCATTAATTTTCATACAATGAACATTCAAATTATATTCATATCAATAACATACATTTCAAGCATTTAAGAAGATAATTCAAGTTACATGAACTTACCTCGATACTAGTTCGTATATAAAATCTACTAATCCAGGACTTTTTCCTTTCCTCGATCTAGCTTCGTATTTGAGTTTTCCGGATCTAAATGAATAAATTCAATCATCAATTCAATACATTTCATGTTCACATGTACCATTCATTATAATTCTATTACTATTTATAGTTCATTCAAAGCTGTCTACTTGAGTCATAGTCACTAAATTATTTATTTTCGAGCTACAGAACTCCAAATGAAGAACCGTTAATTTTCCTTGAAACTAGACTCACATATCTTCACACCATAAAATTTTCATAATTTTGTCTTAGCCAATTAGTACAGTTTATTCATTAAAGTTTCCCTGTTTCATTATTTGACAGTTCTGCTATCTCTTCACAAAATCTCAGATATCTCACTGTACAGAATTAAAATAATGTTTTCGTTTGTACCATAAAAAATAGACTCACTAAGGATTCTAAGAATATAAACCACTCCCCATAATTATTTTTATTCAATTTTTATGATTTTTCAAAGTCAGAACAGGGAACCTGAATTCATTCTGACCTTGTCTCACAAAACCTATTATATCTCATGATTTACAATTCTATTGCTTACAATGTTTCTTCCATAAGAAACTAAACTCAATAAGCTTTAATTTCATATTTTGTTCATCTTCTAATTCAACTTCTACCATTTATGGTGATTTTTCAAAGTTAGACTACTGCTGCTGTCAAAACTGCTTTAGTGCAAGCTGGTTATTACCATTTTTCCCCTAAACTTTCAATGAATGATAATTTCGTCCCTACTCAATTAACCTCTCAATTGAGCTTATTTTTCTCAATTAACACTTTATTCTATCACTTTAAACTACTTTATAACCTTTGGAAATCATAATTTCAGTAATAGACTTTAATTCCAAACACTTTCATAATTACGTCCCAAAATCAATTTCTATTGAAATTACCTAATAAAATCATCTCTTAAACGAATTAAGGCTTAAATTTCATGCTATTTCATCATAAACTTACATAAACCAACCATGGTGGCTTTCAATTTCATCCATGAAATCAAAGACTAATGAATTTAATAGTAGGGCCTAGTTGTAAAAGTCTTTAAAACACAAAATTACAAGAAATAGGCAAGGATTCACTTACTTGGTGCAAAATTATGATATACCAGCTTAGATACCCCTCCTATGGCGTTTTTAGCTGATGAGAGTGAAGAAAATGAAGAGATTTCTAGATATCCCTATTTAGTCCTAGTTTTATTTAGCAAGTTTTGTTATTTTCCCATTTTACCCTTATTTCTCCTTATTTTCTTGCTGATTTCATACCCTTGCCGTCCAGCCCAATTAGACCTTGGGTCTATTTTCCTTTAAGCCCTCTTTCTTTTATCCTTTAAACTATTTAATCATTTTTCATAATTTTGTATTTGTTACAATTTAGTCCTTTTATTTAATTACATACTCAAACGTTAAAATTTTCTAACGAAATTTTACTACCACATTAATAACATTTTATAAATATTTATAAAAATATTTCCTACTCAATTTTATGAGATCAAGGTCTCGATACCTTGTTTTTACCCAATTCCTTCAATAATTCCTTTTCTAACTAACCACTAAATCGGTAAAATTTTTCTATCAATATTTTAATACGATTTTCCTATCATATAAATATTCATGCAAAAATATTAAAATAAATTTCTCTTTAAATCGGATTTATGGTTACTGAAACCATTGTTCGATAACCTTGAATTTAGGCCATTACAACGATCCTTCAAATTTCCAAACAAGAAATATTGCCTTATTTTTTAAAGTTGAGACAACGCAATCAAAATTTTAAAAGGATATTTAGTTCTTTGGACGAGCGAAAAATTGAAACCCAGTACGTTAGGGCACAATTTATCAAAACTTCCAAGCACAAAATATTGCCTTGCTTTTAAATTTTTTAAAAAACGGACACAATTTTAAAGGATATTTAATGATTTGGTCAAACAGAAACCACAACCCAGCACGTTAGGGCACGATTCCTTGAATTTCCTAATCATAAAACATTGCCTTATTTTAAAGCCTTTTCATGGATTTCAAAAAAAAATATTGAAATGTAAACACAATAATAATAAGGAATAATAATAAAATAACAGTGGAAATAACAAACAAGTAATATACAATGAAAAACATAAAGTAAACAATAATACATAGATATAATAATAGTAATAATAATGCTAATAGTAATGAAAATAATATATTGATAATAACAAAATAATAATAATTATAAAACAAGTAAAAAATATTAAGAATAATAGCAGATTAATAATGAAATATAATATTAATAACAAACATAATTGTAATAGTGATAAAACGTTTATAGTAAAATAATGACTATAATAATAAAACGAGTAATAATAATAGTAGATAATAATAATATTCACAATGATAGCAATATTTAATAGAATAATGACATTAAGCAAAAAAATAAAATAATAAAAAATAATAATAATATTAGAATAATAGTACTAAAAAATAGTAGTAAAAAATGCATTGATAATAAAATATAGATATGATAATAATATACAAAAAAAAGTAAGCGAAATAATATATTTAATTATAGTAAAAATAAAAGAATATAATAAAAATAGTATTAATAATAAAATAATAGTAATATTAAAATAATAGTATTAATAAAACATAGTAAAAAGAGAGAGTATATTGATAATAATAATAGATATAATAGTAATATATAATAAAACAAAAAAATATATAATAATAGTAAATATAATAGAAAGAATATGGTTATAATAATAATAATATACATATAAACAAATGGTAATAAGAAATATTAAAAAATTATTAATTTAATGGTAAAATAGAAAAAATAGTAAAAAGGGACTAAATTGGATCAAAATCAAAATATTTGGGGCCAAATTTAAAATAAAAGAAGATAAAAAGCTAAATTGCAATACGCGCGCGACATAGAGGGACCAAAACAGCAATTAATCCCCCTTCATGAAACGGTGCGTTCGAATGGGGACCTGATTGAAACTGGAAAAAATTTTGGGCCAAATCGAAAATAAAAAAAATAGATTATAAAACCATGAAAAAGCGAAGGGGCTAAATACGCAATTAGCCCCTCCCTAACAAAAACACGCGGACCCTGTCGGGTCGGATCGATTGTCTTGCTGGTCACGGGTGAAAGCAGTGCGTTTTGAGGCTATTAAGCTTAGCCCTAAACGACGCCGTTTAGTGGCTATATAAAAACTAAAAAATTAAAATTAAAAACAACTTCATTCCTTCATTTGCAGAGAGGAGGGAAAAAACTCAAATGCTCTCCCAGTGCCGAATCCACCAACCCTCCAAGACTCAACCTGCTTGCCGTCGCTAAAAGGTAAGTTTTCTCCCCCTTTTTTATTTAAAACTTTTGTATTTTAAAACACAGACGAGAAAATAAAAGAAATAAACAAAGAAGAACCTAAAGATTGAAAATAAAATAAAAATAAAAGAGAAACTTTTTCTTTGTTTTTGATTCTGTAGCTGTAAAAAAACCCCCGTTACAAATTTTTTGCTTCCCTTTTATAGCCGAAAATCCATCCAAAGTAAAAAATAAATAAATACAAATATAATCTGCCTTTGCTCCTTCTGTTGCTTTTCTGTTTTGCAGGTGAACTTCGTGGAGGCGCACATTGCGGGCGGAGAGTTCGAAGGCGACGTGGCTAAGGGCCCGAACGTGGGGTTGCTGGCGGTGTGCAGGGTTTGCTAGGGTTTCTATTTGTAAAAAATTTGGGCTTAGTGGGCCTAGATTAAGTATTGGGCTTGTGCTTATTTTATTTGGTTTATTGGGTTTGTATCTTATTTTTATTAATGGGTTTTAGAATTTGGGCTTTAGTTGGGGTAAAAATTGGGTCATACAGAAGTGAACAAATTTCTACTTCACTTACTGATGCTACCATATTATTGGGATAAAACATACGGACTGTTGGCCTTAAATAAAGTAGGAGCATTGCCTCCGAAATGCTAATTCAAGGGAAGCCAGAAATGGTAATTCAAGAAAGTGCTCAAAAATTACATCTGACCTTATGTGAAGTAGAAGGATTAACTAAGGATGAGCGCTATTGGGCATTGAGCAAAATTTCAGATCATCCAATGCAAATGCTGGTTTTCTTTAGTCTACCTTCTTCTGTGCGATTGGAATGGGTGAGAAGACTTATTTATGACCATTAAAAATCATGGTTGTGTTGATGATTTTTTGGTAACTTTTTGTATATGTAATATTTTGATGACATAATGACATGATAGAATGCCACTGACTATTGTAACTTTTTGATATTGTAAAATTTAACATATAGATTATGACATATAAGCTAATAACATCATGTAATTTTTTGTTAATGTATGAACATTATGTTTGGATGTAAAATATAATTCTCAAACTATTTATTACTTCTAATCTTTGCTTTTTAGTTTAGAAGATAATTAAATTATTTGTTTCGCTAATGATATTTTAGCACATTAAATATACATTGCAATTTAAAAATAATAAAGTAGGTTATATATTATTTTCTAATAGTATATATTATGATTTTATTAATTCATATTTTAATAATTATTATATTAAGAATGCTATTAAATTATATATATTTTTATTATTTTTATTAAATTATATTTAATAATAATCTTGTTAAAATTTAATAACAATAACAATAATTATCTAACTGAAAAAATTATGCTAAGGATACTTTGGTCATTTAAGCCTTTTTCTTTATGCTATTACAATATCTATTCTATTCAATTGAACACAATAATACTATTACAACTCTATTCTATTCCATTGAACCAAATAATTGAATTACTAATTACAGCTCTTTTCTATTATAACCCTATTTCATTCACCCCAACCAAATATGGTGTTAGCACGGTCTATTCCACTATCCACTTGCTTTACTATGGATGTATAATATCCATCTCCGCCCCTTCTCACTTTGCTTCAATTTAAATTTCGCTACTTATCTTTAATATTTTTAATCTTCTTTAAAGTCAAGTAAATATATTTAAATATAATTTTTCAAAAAAATTAAATATAAAATATATAAATTTTTTTCTATATTATGTTATTATATTTTACACTTTTAATAATTTATATATAAAAAAATAAAATTATTATTTTATATAATAGAGCGAGTCAGGGTGGGATAAACAATTACCATACCCATTATCCAAAAATAAAAAATAAAAAAAGCTACCAGTCTTATACTGCATCCACTTTATTTAGAGCATATCAATTCAAAATCTATGGAGTGGTTGAAATTTTGTCGTCCCTAGTATGCTTTAATATTTGTATGTAAATGGGAAAAACAAAAACTAAAAGTTGTAAAGATTTGATAAAATTATAGTTTTAATCCCTCTGTAATGCTCAAATTTATGATTAATCTCTTAAAATGATTACACATAATTTTCCCCTCAAAATAAAGCCTTTCAACTCGTCATGTTAATATGATTTTTTTTTGGGGTATTAGGAGAGTTTTAAGGAAAGGCCACCTCAGCTTTTTAACTAGAATAATTAGTATAAATTATTGGATATTGTAAAAGTAGACAGTTGTTCAAATCTCAAATCATAATTTGACCTAAGAAATTGGTACCTGACTATAAGAGCTGTCCTCTTCTTTTACATAGGTAAATGCGATGCAAACCATAGAGCATGTACTTAGTAAACAATTATCACTTATGCGTTTTTCATCATATCCTATCATGCTTCATGGATTTCCAAGGTTTACTAAATATAGAAGAAAGATTGAATGTTACACAGTGATGTCTTCATTGCCGGTCTACCACACCATGGTTTTAACCCTATAAGCAAAAATGGTCTTACCTGTCTAGCATTAATTTTACAAAAATCTTGAGTGACAAAAGTTTAATTCTGTTTCTAGTCCCTATACATTTGATATATTTGAAATTTAGTCTTTTTTACTTTTAGTTCCAAGAATTTAATAATTAAAGTGGATTTTTATTAAAAGTAGAACTGAAAAAATAATTTAACAATTAACTTATCAAAGGACAAACAATCAATAATAACAAATGGCTGGAAAAAAAATCATATTTGTGTAGGAGACCATATTTAAAGGGCATACATTTGAAACTTATTGTTTATAATCTCAGAATCGGACATAATCGCTGAACGCGACCTGCTGGCGGTGGGTGATCTTCGTGTATTTTTCATGTTGGTAGCCTTAAGGCGATATCGTATCACCCAATAACACATGCCCGCTAGAGTTGCCACCATTAAAATTGCTCCCACAATGCTTATCCCGGATGCAAGCCAATACCACCTTTGCCCAACTATAATGTACGACAACGCTAAAAACGCCACCGTAACAAGCACACAAGCCAACCACAGTAGCTTGTTGATCACCGCTGCCATCTTCTTCTTTGCCTTGCTCTCGATCACAACAACCGAGGTTTGAACCACCACTATAGCAAGAGATATGAAGAGTGCAAGGGAATCAAAGATGAAGAATATTACAAAGGCTGGGTATATAGCAATGTTTGATTCCCCCAGGGAGTGACCCTTCGGGACTTGGTTCGGGTTGTCAATGAATTGGCCCGGGAGAGTGAAGATGGCAGCAAAGGCGACGCTGGCAATTAAGACGGCGACTACATTGGTGGAGTTCATCGTGTTGTTTAGACCTTCGGAATGCATTTTGTGGAGTCTTTTGACGATGTCGTGCACATTTTTTCTAGTTTGACGAGTATGTTCTAGTTGATTGTGCACTTCATGCTTGATGTCACTCACTGTTTGTTTTAACTCACGGGCAGGGTTCAGTGCTACAGGCTTGATGTTTCGAGCACTTTGAACTCCATGCTGTTGCAGACTGGTGGTAACCTCGGGGTTCCCCGTTTTTTCAGCAGTATCCAACGCTGTCTCGCGGCTTTTGTTCACGGCTTTCGTGTTGGTTTCTTTGTGTCCAAGTAACAACTTAACGATCTGCACAAACAGGCGATGTAGATTAGCATCTTGCCTTGTTGATGCACAAGAGCTAACATGAGCGTAAAGGGGCGAGAACTCAATTAATTAGTATGATTTACCTGAATTCTGCCCTTCCGGGCAGCTATATGCAAAGGCGTATTTCCCTTTGTATCAACCATGTTTATCATTAATGAAGGATCAACACTAATCAATTCCTCTACCACCTTAAGGTTCTGCCCCTTCACTGCTATGTGAAGTGCAGTTTGGCCTTTCTTATCAGTCCTTGGAGCAATCCCTGGTTCACTGCCCAAACGTGCCTTCACAACCTCCACATGCCCATTTCTTGCTGCTGAATGTAAAGCTGTTTTGCCATTGCTCCTTGCTATTGTAGCCAAACCACTGCCTACTTCTAATAAGAAATTCACAATCTCAATGTGCCCCTGTGTTGCAGCTGTGTGTAGAGCCGTGGTGTTTGATAAATCCACTGTCATTGCTAGTTCAGGATGGACTGCTAGTAGCACTTTCAATATTTCTGCAATATGCCCACATTATGAAGTCGCCATCTTAATGTTGATCCCAACTCGAAAACTGGACTAATTCACCTCACAAATAACATTAAACATAAAATTGATGCATGAGAAACATACCTAAATCTCCTTGTTTAGCAGCAATATGGAATGCATCGAAGCCATTTCGAGCTTTGATCCCGGCATCGGAGAGATCGTAATAGTTTATCATCTCCTTAACCAAATCGACATAACCATTTTCGGTTGCAATATAAAGAGCAGTTTCACCAGATTGGTTTTGTTTAGGCAATAGTTCTTTCAGTTCATTTTCCTCGGTAGTCATAAGGAGTTCTTTCACCACCGCAAGGTCTTTACATCGTACGGCGTAATGCAGAGGCGTTTCGTCGCGTTTTATTGTTATCTGTGTCGTCATCCTTTTCCGAGCAGGAGGAAAGCTCGGCGGCTTCTCGGTTGCTGCCACCTCCATTTTCTTTAATTTGTTTATGTTTTATCAAAATCCACCTTTATAAGAAAACTACAACGCTAGCACCCAATCTAAACCATAAAAATAAACAAACCCAGAAACCTAAAACAAGTAAAAGATGGAAATTTTTGTACAAAACACATAAAAGCCGATGTTACTATTTACCTCGGTTTGAGAGAAGAAGCTATCTTCGTTAAAAAAACTAAAGCAGGACAAAAACGAGGGGAGATGTGTTAGCTTATAAAACCAAACGGGATGAACAGAACACCACACACCTCTCTTGTCGTTTTATTGTCTTGTAATAAATCGCCATTTGTTAGTCTCAATTGTTTCAGATTGACTTTAACGTGAAAGATTGGAGATGACCAAGTCTATTCGCGTGGGATTCACGAGGTTGACCTCAGGTTTAATTTTGGAAGGAATCCTGGACCTGCGGCCACACCATTCATTATTAAAATACAAAAAGGTTTCCTAAATTAGTTCAATTCGATCTTCACTGGAGAGCCTTACGCGCTGTTGTTAGTGCACGCGTTTTTGTTAGTATTCACAAATATGGGATCATCCAATTAACAAATATTTAATTCTAATCATTTAGAATTTAATTTATATACTTTTACTTTTTAAGAATTTAATCTATTTTAAAGTGTTATATATATTTAGGTATTACTCTATAGTGATTAAATTTAAAATATTCTATATTATAAATTTTAAATTTAAAATATCATGTTTTATATTTTATCATATTTTATTTATCAATTAAATTGATCAAGTTAGTTTTGAGTCTAGTCTATTTGAATATAAATTTAATAGGTAAACTCGATATTAACTCAGTTAGGCAAAAAATAATTTACCCTTTCTATCATATGCTTACCATTATTATACCACTATACCAATAATGATTATTGGTTAATTTTTTACATAAAATGTTTTTCTCTCACCCACATTATGTATATAAATAATGTCATTGATTGAGTTTGTGTCACGAGTCAATTTAATATTTCATTTTTATGATTATATTTTTAATATTGAATTTTACTTTCACCGACATGATAACTTCTTAATGTGTTATAGAAAATAAAATATCATGATAAATAATTGGAGTACATTTATTACTATTAAAATGATGTATTTACCTATTTAAATTTCTTTCCACGCACAATGTAATCTAATTTTTCCTTTTTAATTTCATAATATTTTATATGTGTTATTATTATTAATTTCAAACTGTATATTTTATTATTTATTGTATGTTAGGGCTAATATATATTTTACTTATTGAATTTGTCTATATTGATTTTCCTTTTGGACCTAATATATTAAAGGTTAGTTATTTTAAATTTATAATAATTTATTATATTCTATTTCCAAAATCATTTTTGATAATCATTGATTTTAAAGTTAATATATATTTTGGCTATTGAATTTGTCCATTTGTACCTGGTCAGTACATTTTTATTTTGGACATAGTTGATAACTAAACTTATATTTCTTTAAACCAGGTTAGTATATCCTGCACTAATATTATTAGTTTGTGCTGACATGACACTGATAGTTAATTTAATGATGCTACATGGCAACCTCTTAGTATGCCATGTGCCAAACATAAATTTAAAATTTTAAAAAATCTTTAAAATATATAAAATTAATAAAAGTAAATTTTTTTTTATATCAAGAATGAACTCGGATAAATAGTTGTCCGGATATATTCAAATTTGGACACCTATTTGTCCATATTCAATCTGTATGTATTTTTAATAAATTTATATATTTTATAAAATATCAAGTTGTTGTCGTTATTATTATTATTAGTGTAAACTATCACGTTAGTCATTCTAATAATAGGTTGTTCCTATTTTTATTAATTTGGTCGCTGCCACTAATTAAAATGACCAAATTGATTACTTGATCTTTAGATCCACTATTAATCTATTTTTTATTTTTATTTTTTTTCCTTATTCATTCTGCTTTCTTTCTTTTTCGTTCTTTCTCTTTCCATTCCGTCTCCTCTCCTTTCCTCATTTCTTTGACTGGCAGAGATCAAACTTCAAATGTGCATGCTTATCATAATTGTGAATGCTAAGAATCACCTCGAGACATTTTATCATTAATACGTGTAGTTTATCATAAAAGGGTCATCAGATTTTACCCAGCACATGGCGGCATCTAGCGCTTCTATCTAACGTAAAATTTGGAAAAGCAGTAAAAGAACTGAAAACTTACCAACATGATTTTCAGCAGCAAATTTAAGCAAACAGATTTTAGATCCATAGCATGGTGACAATCTGCCAACGCTAAACTATTTGCAGCCGAGTTCACAGATATATCCTTGCAGAGTACATATTCGCACATTAGTCTAAGACTAGGCAAGTCATTTTTATCTGCTGCTGCCTGCAACTTTGCAGCCAATGCATCTGATACAGATGGCATAGAAGATGAACTAGTCCCAACGAACTCCTAATCATCAATAAGATTGTCTCTGTATATGAAGTGCAGCAAAGCCTGCCAATCGCACATAGTAGAGAATGTTAGAAATAAGACAACCACACTGACAATAGATTTCAATAGAATTACAGCCAAATCCAAGGAAAGTGAAATGAGGTAGAAAATGTTACCTTAAAAACCTTAGGTTCCATATCAGTAACAACTATATTGTTATCATCTTCTTCCATCCGATCAGAGAACTCAGCTTCAAATACAAGAGACCTAGCAGCTAATACCAGCTTGGGAGCATGAAACTTTTCCCTAAACACATTATTTTCGCTAAGAGAGAAAATAAAAGCCAGAGAGCGAAAACTTCATCAAAGTAAAATATGGTGTTTTCCATCCTCCCTAGTTTGTTACTTTGATATTGGTTGTTAAATAAAAGCTTGGAAACTTGTATATTATATATATATATATATATATATATATATTTGTGTATACGGAAAATGAGGTAATGTTGAATATTGAATTTCTAAGCTAGGTTTATAACAGGAACAAATATTTGGAAACTTGATGTATCCAGGTGGAACTACCTGTCGATTCTCTTACTTTTACTATGCTAAAATGTTTAAGAAAATAATAAATTTTATTTTTAATATGAAAATAGTGTCATAAAAATGAGATTTATGAGGTTAATAAATATGAAATGTGTTTAATATGTCACTTGAATAAACTCGACATTTGCACTGAAACAATTTTAGACACCAGCAGTAGTGTGATTTTAAAAATTGTAGAAATTGAATTAGTAGTTAAGTCATATATAGTTTAAAAATTTACGGGGTCTAATTTTTATTGAAACAAACTGAATAGGAGATAAATCTATTTAAGTAAAGGAAAAGTCGAAACTGTTGGCAACATCCCCTCCTGCAACTTTGAAGATTGTATAAAATGAATTAGAGGATGAGTCTTACATGTATAAAAATATTATTAAGTCTAGCTTCTAAATAAGTCAAGGATGAATTTATCTTGATTAGATTTAGTCGGTAGCAATTAAATGTTGTTGTAAAAAGAAAGAGATAAACCAAATAATTTAAAATTCAATGTTTCACTGACATCACAATTTTGGTTATGTTGTGATTTTGGGTATGTTTAAGAGCTCCCAATTAAAATTAGAAATGGTTTTTTTGAATATTTCATGGAGTAAACATGAATGGTAGAATCATTTCTTTGGCTTTACCTCTTTCCCAACATCAGCAGCTTCCTTTTAACTTTATGGATTAATTACTTCAACCCAATCATTATTATTTTATTAATCCATTTACTCCCTCTACCTTTAATCCTTTTTTCTTCACAAAACTGGAATTGTATAATTAAAAAAATCAAATAATTTTCTTATTACAATTTTAAAGTAATTAACTAATTAAATTATTAACCAGTCTTTTATACACGTGGCAACACCTGCCACAAAAAGCCACGAGGCTAAATTCGAACCCGGCCGCCGATTTTTTCAACGCCCCAGAAAAGGATGGCCTCAATGACTCCGGCCACCTCCTCTTGAACTTGATGAAACACTCCCTGAGCTTCTGCTTCCATAGAACATATCCGACCAGTAGTTTCCTAAATCATCAGGGGTAAATCTGATCAATGACTCACCCCACATTTCTTTTTTCATTTGCACTCCGCCGTATGCGTCGTAAAACTCTTTATAGATCGGTATGATCCGTTTCGCCAATGAAATCTTGATATGATCTCGGAGTTTTGGGTCGGGTACGACCCAAGAAACTTGTTTCATGTAAGCTTCTTCGAAAGCCGAATTGAATTTCTTGAAATGGTCATTCACCCGATCGGCCGGAATCTCAGCAGTCTGATTCTCTGGCAGTGACGCAAGCACTTTGCTCCATCCAATCTTCTCGTAATTCTCAGCGTACTGTTTCACTTTCAGTTCGTGATTTATCAGCCAATCGTCGCCGAGGAGGAATTTCAGGTTCGATTGACGGACTTTTTCGGTGACGTATTGGAGATTATTCGCTAAGAACAAGTAAGAAAGCGGCAAGTCTTTGTACATCGCGGCTTTGCCGTCGAGTTTACACAGCATGACGAGGATGAGCCAGGCTACCCGGACGGAAATCGGCGATGAAATGCTCCCCTCGCTGTCGGGTCTGCCGAAGTAAGACTCCGGTAAAGCGGAAGGCACCGTGAACGGCCAATCCGCGAATATGTCAGAGAGAATCCCGCAGTAATCGGCGAGGAAAGAGATGTAATTCATTACGTAGCGTGTTAGAGGGTGGATCCCACCGCCTGGAACCGTCGTTTTGGATGAATCCTTCTGAATCGCCGTTTCAAAGTCCATTAACATCGTCCTAACTGTGTCGCCGAGCTTGATCAAGGAGTTAACGGCGGTTGCTCGTACGGCCGACGTTGATTCGAAGCTGAAGATTGATTCGACTTCCGGCCAAAGACCGGAAACTGCTTCGTATAAGTCCAATATACGGAACAATTTCTCTGGAGTTTTCTTGCACTTGGCTACATTTTCCGGGAAACCAAACAGGGCCAAAGCTCCTTCTTTCGATATTTCCGTGAAACATGATTCCCTAATGGCAGCCGAAACGGAAAACACTTGATCGCAGAGGAGCCTCTCGCCATAAAACAGGGTTTTAACCGCCATTTTAACAGCGCTTAACCA
The DNA here is from genome assembly GCA_025506655.1 of Gossypium rotundifolium. Taxonomy (NCBI): domain Eukaryota; kingdom Viridiplantae; phylum Streptophyta; class Magnoliopsida; order Malvales; family Malvaceae; genus Gossypium; species Gossypium rotundifolium. The sequence goes on along the minus strand of CP106723.1, from coordinate 14,291,502 downwards.
GTTCTTGATTTTAAACTCCAGAACCTCCCATTCCATCTTCTGAATCCTCTGAAATGTCAACTCCCTTTCAACTCCGAGATGGTAAAGAGCTTCATCGACGATCGATTTCCGAATAATCTTATAAACTTTGATACACTCCTTAGCGTACCCCGCCGATATCATGGCTTCCGCAATAGCTCTCAAATCCGCCATAGCAGCTAACGACGCTCTCTCCACTTCAGGTACCGAATCATTCTCGTTCTCCGACTCATCATCATCTTCTTCTTCTTCTTCAAATTCCGAAAAGCTAGACCTGGAAACCGAGGGCCTGGAAGATGAGTGAGCCGAAACAGATTCTGGGTCGAGATAATCCCGGTTGGACTTCAAAATCTGGTAAAACTCCTTCTGCAACCTTTTCATGGCTGTTTGCATCAGTAGTTGAGCTCGGACGAGTTTCTCCGAATTGGATTGGTGTAAAACCAAGTACTTCATAGCTTTTTGCAATCCTTTAATGGAACCCAGATATTGTCTGGCTTCATCCTTATCGGAGAAAAGAGAAACGAGATTGTCGTCATGCGAGGAGTCCCATTTGGTGATGATGAATTGGGCTACTTCAATGTTCTCCTCCATTAGTGACTCTGAAAAAGTATGGTGGAGTGGAGAAGAAGGCGGTGTCATCCTCGTTGGAGATGATGATTTGAAGAAAATGCTCCTCATTCCTTTTCTCGGCATTCACAAATAGAGTTTGAGTTTGATATAAAGCTAAAAGACAGTAATTAAGAAAGAAATAAAGTGAAATTTGTTGTTGCGGTTAGGAGTGGAAGAAGAATAGAGATGTTTGGGTATATATAGAGAGGGATGGGATACAGAATCCACGCGGTGGGTGATAATGACCGGTTCTGTTTTCAAAAGTCAAATCAGCCAACAGTCTCAAATTACACGAAGCCTTTTCTTGGTTCGGGATAGCATCTGGCCAGCTTCCTTATAATATCTTTTCTTGCCCTTAATGCAAATATTATTCAAAAGATTTTTGTGGTTACAAATTGTTTTATAAACCCTTACCTTACCCTCCCATCATTTACACTATACTCTCTTTTTATTTATTTAATAATTTTTATATATGATTTCGTCTTCTTCTTTTTTACTCTGAATGAATGTCGGATGTTGAAATTCTAAATTTAAAATTTAAAACTTTAAATTTTAAATTTTAAATTTTAATTTTAAGCTTCGAGCTCAAACTTTAAATTTTAAACGAGTTTGAGTTTGAGTTTTAGGTTCAAGATAAAATAAAATTATTAAAATTATGTATCAATGACATCGAAAAAATTATTAAAATGTCATTAAATAATTAGAAATGGATTATAGATGATTCAAGGAAGGGTCCATAAAATAATTTCTCATTTTATTTACATGAACTTAAATTATGTTGTAATGAGTCTATAAAATTACGTTTTAGGCTTATAAATTTTTTTAGTTAATATTTGTTATGAAATAAAGAGATAAAAGAGTAAAAATAACATATGAATTTTATTGATCAATAGCAATATATGTAATGATTCTCTAAAGTCTATATTTACAGATATAATTAATGTTTAATTAATTAAATAAAATTAACAAATAATAATAGTAACACAATGTTTAGGGTTTTATTTGTATATTAAAGTAAAAAAAAACATCCTCTAATAAACTAAAAAAATAGAAATAAGAGTTTTTTTTTTTACGAAGCGAGTTAATTTGGTGTTTCTTAGATCTATTCAACAGCCAGGTAACTTGCTTGGCCTAATAGACCCGACCCAATTTGAGTTAGGTTTGGACAAAATTTTTTAAAGTTGAACCAATCTGATCTATCCTGAATTCAATTTAAATAATTAAAAATTTTAATTTTAAATTTAATTATAAAATATATAAAATATGAATTACAAATATATAATTTTTATTATTTTTTTAAAAGAAAAATGGGTTTTTTAGGAAGGATTACACCGTCCCAAATATGTAAGTTTTTTTTTTAGATATATTTTGATTATTAATTAAGCACAATGTCTAGAACCACCTCTCTCTAATTCATAAATAAGAAGATAATATGTTTCAGCGCATTCAAATTTATGTCCTCTATGCATTAATCAATAATGCCTATATCAATCGAACTAAAACTCAATTGAAAGTAATTTTGATTTAATAATAATAATAAATTTTTTACCGTTTTAACGGATCCAATCTCATTTAATTACTAAGTATAACAGTATCTTTTGTTGTAGCCAACCAAGCATGTTTGTGTTTTCTTGTTTGTCTAAATCTAGAATTTTTGTTTGAAAGTAGTTGGCATTATTACTAGATTACATAAAACATCAACTTCACACACACAAAATGAAATCATCATTCTCATTAATTTACTCTAAATTTTGATTTATGATCCTCTCAACAATACTGTTTTACTTTTACCATCATACATACTTTAAAAAATACGCATATTGAGCTTAACCTAATAATACTTACAATATTTTTATATATATATAAAAATACTAATCAACCACTCCAATAAGCCTAGAAGAACATTGGTATATGCATGACCACATGATCTTGAATTCCACCATGCATCATTTTGAAAAATTCAACGACAAAACCACAACAATTCCATGCATGGTGACGGCTTTTACAATGGGGGGTTTCTGCCTCTGGTTTTGCAGCCATGAATGAAAAAAGAAAAAACATCGGAGAGGATAAATATATGAGAATGCCAATGACCTTACAGCTCATGACAAATTTATGTTAAATTGTAGTGTGATGGTCGGAATTCAGATTTTAAACAGTTAACAAAAGTCAGAATACTGGCAACAGATAACAGGATATTTGATCTCATAAGAACATTGGCTTTTGCCCATAAGAATTTACGTTGACCCTTTAAATTCAATTTCTTCGCCCACAATGAAGGGCATTATTCTGGAAGATATTCAACAACGTTACAACAACAATTTACAGCTAAGCTACTAGCCGTGTTGATGATCCCCCTCAACAATAAGCCGCTAGGCCGATTTCTTTTACAAGTTTTTCAACTTCCGTTGATATTATCTCAAGTTGAGGAATTTTGTCTTATAATTTTTTAAAAAGTCAAAATATTTGAGGCAACGAGTTCAATAGAACAAGAGTATCTCATCAGATCAAACTAGGCATACGAATACTTACCAAAGAGATGTAAGCATTCACATTTGGTCAATTTTGAATCCTTGCCCTTTAAATGACAATAATGGACAAGTATACTACCACTTAATCAATTGATCAAACTCATAATGAAGTGGGCCGAAATATAGAACTTTAAACACACACTCATAACAATCCAAATCCAAAGTGACACAAACTCAAAAAAATTAAAATAAATAATATAATTTTTTGCCCCCAAACTTGACAACTAGGTTTATTTTGGTATTTAATACTTTTTTTGTCAACTTCGGTACTTGAATTTGACAATTAAATTCATTTTGGCCCTAAATAAAAATAAAAATTTGATGATATGATACTCTAAAATTGAACCACATCATCACTTTAAAATTATAACATTTATATAACATTTCAAGTGATGACATTGTACATATTAGAGTGTCTTATACGGTGTTTTAATATTTTTGAACTAGTCAGACCCTTGTTTCCTGATTCAATCAATTCAACTATTAGGCCAACAATAAATAAATATAATTCATAAAATAAAAAAAATTAAACCTAGTCAATTATTGGTTTTTGTCTCAAATTTTTTTTCTTATTTTTACCAACATCGAGTAATTTTTGATTCAATCGGTTCAATCTTCTTATTCAAACTAGTATATTGACCGATTATTGATCTAACTGACCAATCTAATAATATTCTAAGTACATTGGTCACATAATCAAATATTGACACAATCTAAAAATAATAATAAATTTAGTTGCGAGATTCAAATATTAAAGTAAACCATATACATAGATATTAAGATAGACGTAATTGTAAAATTTAAAGATAAAAAATGATAGCAGACCTTTTCCAATTTCTTCCCCTTCAGCATTTCTTAATCTATCTGCCCGATTCATAAAACTAAATTTCAATATTCAGTTGACTCGGCTGTAGAGAGAGAGAGAAAGAGAAAAAGGTTCAGGGGGCAACAATAATAATTGTAGTTTGACTTTAGGGTTTTATTTGATGTTTAATAGATAAATAATATTTAATTCATTAACAAAGTGTTATATTCTGTTTTCTTAGTAAATAAGAGCTTCATACGTTAGTTAATCACCATAAAACATCTTATTAATAATTAACAACAATATTTATTTTTCGAAAAGCAAATAAAACTTATTTCCAGTTTTAATTGAATTTTTATAAAAATATTTTTTGGACTAATAAGTCTTCTTATTTTTGTGTTGAAGAAAATAAAAGAAAATAGTAAATAAGAAAAGTTATGAAGTAATTTAACCTTTTTGAAGTTTAGTACCGTCACACTATCAGGCAGCATCCTAAAAGTTTTTTCTTCAGCAAATTGAAAAGTTTACATATTAAGTTTTTGAATATTTTAAATCATCACATTTCAATTTAGTGTCGTTAATTTGTCAGGCTATACTAACAAAATACTGTAGCAAACGTATTATTTTGATAAATAATCTCATGAGTATATCATTTAAGCTATTAATTATTTTTTTTTGTATTACTGAGGTAAAAAGACCACAATGAAGATTTAAAATTTGTATATTAACAATGTATTTTTTATTTCACAAGTAATTTTAAAATATTGATATATATCTTTCTATTTTTAATATTTTGTTGTATCGTTATAGAACATTTATAACTCTCTTATTTTACTTATTATAATCTAAAATTTCACCGGTAAATGTATTAAATAAATACATATATTTAAAATCACATGTGATTTGATTTGTCAAATTACCTTAGTTTTTGTCGAAATATCAAAAAAAAAAAAAAGACGAAAATTAGAGATTGATTAACTTGAGTAATTGTAGTAATCAAACTGACGAGACCGTGAGTCAATGTTTGGAAAACAGTGAAACGACCCAGTATTTAATCAATAAACTAATAATAATCATTATTATAAACTCAATTATTTGATTTTTAAAGTCTCAATTGCTAAATATATATTGTGTAATTCCTTCCCTTTGGAGCACGAAATTTTGGTAGGTTGAATAGGTCTAATACCCACATCATTATAGCATTATATTTTATTAGATTATGTAATCACTTGAATTTTTTTCCTTTTATATTAAATTAAATATAACTAGAATTAATGTTTTGCTGGGGCTTCCTTATTAAATATATAATATATATTTATTAAAATAATTAATATATTACATCCTAAACTTTAGTTAAGTAGAAGAATCAACATGTATAACAACAAAATAACTTAAGAAAACACTTAGGACAAAAAATTAATTACTATTATTGATGATGAATTTTAAAAAAAAATATTATGACAATGAAGAAAACAATAATCAAATAAAAAATAAATTACTATTTTATATAAATTACTATTTTATCTTTCGATATCAATTTTCTTTTATAAACCACAAAATTAAGTTGGTATTAGCTCACTACTCAATTAACCATTTTATTAATTAATAAATAAACTAATTGGACATGTGGTTAGCTTTATATCTGAGTTTGTTTAGTGGTCCATTGCTTTCAAACTACAAAAAAAAAAAAAAAAAGAAAAAGAAGCACACGTTGAATTGTTAAAATGTTTTAAGCATAATTAATATTAATGACTTATGTAGTTGTTTAATAGTTTATTACAAATTTAATTATATATGGTAAGTGATAAATTAAAGAGAGAGAGAGATAATAATATAATTAAGTTTGCAGGCCTCCAACCCCAACACCAAATTCCGCAATCAATTTTCAAAGAGGAGACCAAAAAAATGAGAAAATTTAAAGAGTCAAACAAATCATGGATATTGGAGTGATTTATTGATTGAATTCTGATTTTTTTTATAATATTAAATCTTAAATAAAAGATTTGAAAAGTTGATGTAGTATGTGTTCTTTCACTGCCTTAATCCTTCTATTATTAAGAGAAATCTATGCATTAATGGAATTAAAGATTTGATGTGCGAGGAACAGATTATATGAAATAGCGACGCCACGTTATCTGTATCCCTTTTTCAATAGATTTATACTACATCAACATTTTCATTCTGAAAAAAATTAAATCCAAATTAAAATCTTAAAATTTAAGATAAGAATATTGATGTAACATAAAACTATTAAAAAATAGATAATATTCCTATTCCATATAATCATTTCTCTTGATGTGTGATTGTATTGAATTAAACACATTTGAATCTACCCTTTAATTTATTTATTAAACATCAGCAATAACATCATAAATTACACATGAATATCAAACATTAATGGATTCCCTCTTCCTATGCGCATCTTAGCAACAAGGTCTAATCAACGTGCAAAAAACAAAGGATACATACTCGAAACAAGGCACCAATGCCCTGCACCATTCCAATAGCCACCAAAAACAGGAAAAAGTCCAAGGGTATTGCGCCCAAGCTTTGTGATGATTCCAATCGAATCACTTTCAAATGTGCAAATAAAAAAAAAAATCCAATGATACAGAAATATTCAAGGTTGACTTTTGTATTGAAAAAACACTTTTTTGAAAAATTGATGAATTATACAGGATCAAATTAGTAGAAGGATTAAATCTAAAAAAATACATAACATATGGTTTTTCTCTAGAATTTGACCAAGCCAAAAAAAATGTATATCACTGATGTACAAGTACAACTTCAAAAAAATGAAATTGTGTCAGGAAATGTATATTTTTGTGGTCAAGGTTCAGCCAAAACTTTGAAAATTATAATTTAGATTTCCTAGAATAATTAGGAAAAAAAGTTTTACTTAAATACGTACACTTTTTCAGTTGACGAATTCTAAACGTAAATGATTCCCACAAAAAAAATAATCTATAGCTTGAAAACGACATTTACGTCGTCAGAAAGTAAAATCAAATCATATAAATGCTAACTTTAAATTATTAGGCTCAAACGTGGCATAAATTATGGACCCTCTTAAAATTTTCAATTTAAATATTTTATAATTTATAAAACTTTAATTTGATAATAATAAAATTAAATTTTAATTCTTAAAAATAATTAAAAATATTTTAATTCTTTAAAAATTATAAAGACATAAAATATTAAAATAATAAAATTATATTTTTATAACTAAATATATACACTTTAATTTTGACCCTCAAAAAAAAAGTGATGTAACCAAAATCAAAGTCATTAAAACAACTTTTCTTTTATGTGTGATATTCAAGTACGATATAATTTTAATATAGTATTTAAGTTTTTATCTAATGTAATATATGCATTTGATAAGAAAGTATACATTTTAGTTTCAAAAGGTAACGATATTAACTTTTTAGTGTTTAATTTAGGTTTTAAGATTGATTTAATGAAAATTCATAATTAACTAATAATATTAATAATTAGCTTTCATTAACTCAACCCTAAGATAGCTTTTGGTATGATAAAAAGTAGTCCCTTTCATAAAAATTAATCATTTGGAAATTGATTTTAACATTTGGTATGTCAAATTTTATTTATTTTACTTGGAATTTAACTTTTCCTCACGAGTTACTTTCTCATGAATATGATAATGTGATTCTCATTATAAAAAGTGAGAAAGTAACTTCCCTTTATAGATTGGAAAGTTTTAAAAAAAAATTTTAAGATAAAATTAATAATATTTTATATTGGTTTAGGGTATTAGTCTATTAATAATTTGCATCCTTCCTACTACTTGATTTTCTCTATTAGTCCAACAAATTCTTTGCAAGTTTGGTTTTTTCCCTAATTTTTTTCTAGCTACGAATTTAAGCTCTGTTTGTTTCACTGAAAATGATTTCCGGAGAATAATTTCTAGAAAATAATTTACTTTTCTAGAAAAGCTAATATTTTCTGGTGTTTGAATGAATCTGTGTAAAATATTTTCTGTTGTTTGGTAGATTTCTTAAAAATATTTCATAAAATTATTTTCAATTAAACAAACATGCATTTGAGATTTCCTTATTTGTTCATTGTTTAATTGACTTTATTTGTATCTATAATTTTATATTTTACATTGTTTTTGCAAATATTAAAAATACTATGTTAAATTTAGATTCATTTCTGTCATCATTTTTAATTACATGACTACTAAGTGGGTCTTTTTTATTTAAAAATGTGACATCAACAAAATTGACAAAAAAAAATTAACGATGTCAACAATTAGACTTGATTTTTAAATTTGAAAAGTAAAGGGACTAAATTCTTGAAAATAAAAGTACAAAGACTAAATTACAAATCTGTGAAGTGTACATAGACTTATGACATATTTTAACCTTTATACTATAAAACATTTATTATTAATATATTTATAATTGTAATAAATTATTTATTATTAAAATATTAATATTGAATATTTTCAATAATATGTGAATAATATTATTTAAAATTATTATTTTTAAAATTTATTATTAAAATAAAATTGAAATATTAAATAATTTATTAAAATAATAAATTATATTTATTATATGACTAAATATAAATAATTAAATATGTATGTTTAATAATATTGAAAATTATATTTAAATATTTTAAAAATAAGAATAAAATTTATTATCAATATAATAATATTAAGCTTGATTGAAGTTAATTTTTATATAAAATAAAATTATCTATAGATGAGTTATTTTTGGAAAATGACTTATTCTTTTCAAAAGGGTAACTCATTTTACAGGAAAAAGGGCTTATTTTACCTCGACCTGTAAGTCATTTTCCGTTGACCAAACTATTTTCTGTGAAACAAACACAAGAAAATACAAAAAATATTTTCCGTAAAACCTTTTACATGTAAACAAACGGACCCTTAATTTAGCAATTATATTTATATGAAATACTTATTAATTTTTTTGTAGAATATGAGTAGAATTATTCCATTTAAGCTGTGTAGAAATTGTGATCGCCTATGGTTATACATTCCTATAATTTAATTATTTATAGTTTTGCTTAGATCAATAATAAGATTCAACTATTTTTTTACCATTAATATGGGTTAGCCTTTCACTAAAACAAAATGTGATTTTAAGTATTTTTTTTTAATTTAAAGTATCTTTAACTACCATAACAACTTCTCAACCTTAAATAAGAGGATAAACACACTTTAACACGTTTGAACCCACGTCCTCCTACTTTGGCAACAATGTTGATGTCAACCGAGCTAAGATACAGTCTGCCAAAACAAGTTTTTTTATATCCATAATTTTATATATGCATTATTATATTTAGAAAATATATGCAAGACAACTTTGAAACAATTTTGCTTTCAATTAAAATTAAAATTTAAAAATTATCAACTAAATTTTATTATTAAGTATTTAATCCAAATATTTGTTAAGAATAAAGTTTATTATACAAATTAAATATATGAATATTTTATTTTATTTATTAAGGGTAAATTTGTAAATTACCATCACAATCCTAGCCTGACTAAGTAAATTGTAAATTATCGGAACAATGCTTATGGACATAATTACAATTACTTGAGCCTAATTCTATATGTCTGATTGGTCTCACTACTAGCTCAACAAAAGCTCGATCGGATTGCATTTGAATCAGAAGAAAATTCTACAACTTCGTAAATGTAACACCCCAAACCCGGTCAAAACGCTACAACCGGATCTAGCGTGCCACGGGAAAGAAAACATTTTGGAAACCGATTTTTTGTTTTGTTTAAAGAGAAAGTTGTTGTAAAATTTTAAAGAAAACGTCGTTGTATTTCGATATTGTATAAAACATGTTGAAACTCGATTTAGAAAAACTTAATTGCCTTATTGTTCCTTCGTATCTATTACTTAGGCAGTGATCACTTTGAAAAACAAGTATTTTATTAGGTTTTGAAAACAACCAATTCATAACGTTTAAATATGCTTAACAAAAGTTAAAGAACCAATTAAATAAAACATCCCAAATATAAAACTTAAGCGCCCTTATTACAGTACTGAAAACCAAAATTTAATAAAATAACTCAGTCCAAATGAGAAACTTTAGAATAAACCAAATGCTGTGCATGGCCACCTCGAGTCCACTCCGGCTCCATATCCACGATCTAGGTCTGATCTGCAAAATGTAACGGAAGGGTGAGTCACCTAGACTCGATGTATAAGTCCCCATCCCAAAAAAAATATGCTCTTACAGATTCAAATACAAATATGCAAGTCATGCAACCCATCAACCTAGGTATCCATCCAAGTCTCCCAAATCTACCCTTTTGGTACCAAACCCTTTGGTGGTGCCAAACCATTGGTAACCGTAGTTACAAGAATAACATATGTGGTACCAAACCACTGGTGGTGCCAAATCACTGAGACTTAGTCACAATTTTTATAATATATGGGGCCAACCCACTATGTGATACCAAATTACTGGTGACAGTCTGATAGATCATACTTCCCCCTCCTCTCATCACACATAACACATATTTATGCCAACAACATCAGTATGATCATGCTTAATATACCAAAACTACGCATACAGAATAACATGCTTTCATAGATCACAATCAGCGCGAGAAATAATAACAACTTACCCGGCATCCTCGCTTTTACCCACAAGGGTAATTTGGTAATCATAGCCGTCACTCTGGCTTTTATCAACACATAACAGTTAACATATTATGTAAAGAAAGTGTGTAAGACTTACACACCTGGTTTTCGTACTAATGCTTTTACTGCTTCTACGCTACTGTCACTCGAGACTACCACTATTGGCCTACGATCTAACTCCGATGTTGGCCCACACCGAATGAATAATCGCAGCACTCGACATGAGGCGCTTCTTGTATTTTGGCGTTGAGTTTACAGATCCAACCCTCCTACCGCTTGATCGCTATTCGAGTCCATAATAATCCTTGGTCACTAAACCAATCAAACCGATGAGATCTAATCAATAATCATAGTGTTTAAACGAAACTCTTACCTAGTTTTCGGATCCCAAAAAGCTTTTAAGAAAGTCCACCTTCCTACCTACATTCGCCAAGCCCAAAATATTAAACCAAATCATTGATTACAACCAACCAAACACCTTATGATATTCGCCAAAAGAAAAGGACAAGAAAGGCCATTCGGCCGAACCTACCACCTAACGGTTTTTCCACAAATCGGCACTCTTGTCACTATAAGATGATTCAAACTTCAGAACAGAGAGGGAAATCGATGTGCCTTAGAACAAATGGTTCGGGTTAGCAACTTAATGAAAATAGAGAAATCGTAGAGAAACAAAATCCCGAAACTCACCAGATTAAAGAGGAGTACTCGGCTTAAGGTGCACCTTCGGGAATAATCCACCCTTGTAGATTCGGTTATGGGAAGAAGATGTTATGCACAAGGAGTATTCGGCTTTTAGAAGTGTAATGGAGAGGAGAAAAGTGATAAGGAGTTTTGGCTAGAAGAAAGAAAAGTATGAGAAGAGGAAAGAAAAGAATTTTTACAGAGAGAAGAGATGAGAAAGAAAAGAAAAATGAAAGAAAAGCTGGATACTTTTTAATAATTTCACTACATACTCACACACACAGAGTTGAAGTTTCGGCCAACTCTCTCCCTCCTGATAGCTCTCATCCTGCATGATAACCCAATCCTTATCTTACCTTTAGAAGAGGTCACCTTAAAACCAACTCTTCCCTCTTAATTATTAACATTTTATCACTAAAATAAAAAAAAATAAAGCTTCTAAATTTTAGCCATTGTGCCGTCCATCCCCTCCCCCTTGGAGTGCTGAAATTTGACCCATCAATTTGGGCCCCAAGCGGCCACACAAGGCCAATTCACCCTCCTAAGTGACGCCACCTAAATGCCCCATTATAACACCTCTAACTTTGGGCCACCAGCCCAACATATTACTAACATAACTATTTAAATTAAATTATAGACTAGCACTATTTTTAATCAATTTAACCCATATTTAAGCCCAAACTTGAGCCCACCACACACCTCAAAGCCTCAACTACCAACTTAACCAAGCAACATACCAGACCCACAAAATCAGGATATTACAGTTTTACCTCCTTTAAAAATAAATTTCGGCCTCGAAATTTACCTGGTCAAAAGAGTTGAGGGTATTGCTGTCGCATAACATCCTCTGGCTCCATGTCGCTTCCTCTGATCCATGGTTTCGCCATAACACCTTTACCAAAGGAACTGATTTTCTACGTAAAACCTTAACATCCCGATCTAGGATCTGTACTGGTTCCTCCTTGAAAGATAAGTCTGGATTCACCTCTATTTCCTCCACTGGCACAATATGTGACAGATCTGAGCGATAGCGTCTAAGCATAGAAACATGAAACACGTCATGGATTTGGCTCAACTCTGGCAGCAACTCGAGCTGGTAAGCTACTAGTCCTACCCGCTTCAATACCCAATAAGGCCCGATAAATCTAGGGCCCAACTTGCCTTTCCTACTGAACCTCAAAACCTTCTTCCACGGTGATACCCTCAAGCGATTTTAGCACCATGCGCTTAGTCAGACAATCCAATTCGCACGGTACCTAACCAACCAATCCATTCCAAAGATTAAATCGAACTCCCCAAAGGGTAGTTCCATCAAATTCGCTTGAAACACGACCCCTTAAAGTTCTAGGGGTACATTCCTATACAGTTTGTCTACCATCACAGAGTGTCCTAAAGGGCTAACTACTGTCATCTTCCTAGCAGATATCTCATAGGCTAAGTTCAAAGTTGCCACTACACTACTAGCAACATAAGAGTATGTCGAACCAACATCAATTAAAGCAATGTAAGGTAACCCAGAAATTATAAACGTACTGGTTATAATGTCCGGTGCGTCGCCCTCCTCTCGACGCTTGGCTGCGTAGACCAACCCAGACTGTCTAGCATTAACACTTCCAGCACCTCGGCCAGGTGCTCCACGACCCCGTCCGTTACCATTACCATTACCCATAGCTGCACTTCGACCCCTCTGTGGTTGTTGGCCATCTCTCTTGAATTGACTCCGTCCTTGACCCTCAGCTTGAGTCCTGGCTAAATTCCATGGACAGTCCCTTACCCGGTGCTCCAATGACCCGCACTCAAAACACCCTCTGTTACCAGCCCAACATTCTTTCGAATGAGACTTCTCACATCGAGCACACTAAGGTGGCTACTGAGTAGCAGCAGCAGGCTTTGCGGCTTGATTCGGCCCACCAAATCTAGCTATTTTCTGAGCACTTACACCAGACCCTGATGGCCCAAAACTCCTTTTATCCTTGCCCCTATCTTGATTCCATTTCTCAGTCCGCTTCACCTCCTCAGCCATTTTGGCCTTTTTCATGAGAACGGTAAATTCCCTTTCACGCTGAGGAGCAATCAATACCCGTAGCTCATCTCTTAGCCCGTCCTCGAACCTAACACAATGCTAATGTTCCGTAGCCACCATACCCCGAGCATACCTACTCAATCTCAAAAATTTAGCCTCGTACTCGGGTACCGACTTATTTCTCTAAACCAAATTTAGGAACGCCCTACGTTGCGTATTAACAAGTCCCCACATACTTTCTCTGATAGGCTACCCTAAAATAATCCCAGGTGATATCACCGGCCACTGCAGTATCCTTGACCGTGAGCCACCACTGGTACGACTCATCCCGGAGAAGAGACACTATCCCCTTCAACTTCTCCTCAGCCGAGAAGTCTAAGTCATCCATTATATACTCTGTCGCCTCTAACTAGTACTCAGCAGTGTTGGGAGCCACACCAGAAACTCCCCTAAACACTTCTGCTCCATTTGTCCGGAGTCCCTCAACCACGAATTTTTGGGCTCTCGAACCCAAGACCGCCTTGAACTCTCTCTAAAACTCGCAAGATCTACTCGAGATTCTCAGATTTTTACCACCGGTTTGGTCCCGAACTCTATTTTCACGCCGATGATCCGACATCACGTTCTCTAACCCATGGCCAGACCCTGCTGGCTCTGACAAGGTCATCCTACCCCTACCACAGCCACGCGGCAGACGTCCACGACCTCTTGTACTCATTCTTCTCGATCGCGCTTATCTAGTTAAGAATTTTATGAATTATTAACTCTGTTCACTATTTATCCACAAATAATTTTATGAAAGATAGTTTTAAAAGTGATTATTTTGAATTCGAACCTATCTATAGTTTCAGTTTCAGGCTTATCTCCTAATTTTAAGTACATTCATCATACAAACAACACCAATGAGCCACATTTAACTTGTAGGGGTATTTTTGTCATTTCACTACCCGGGGGTATTTCGTAATTTTAACCTACATGGGTATTTTCATAATTTTCCAAAATAAAGTTTTGAGTGATTTTTCAAACTAAGGGTATTTTGGTAATTTTGCAACTCGAGGGTATTTCGGTAATTTGTAAGTTAGCGGTAATTTGGTAATTTTACAAACCAGGGGTACTTTGGTCATTTTTCAAATTCAGGGTAGTTTTACAAATCTAGGGGCAGTTTGGTAATTTTAAAACTAAGGTTTTTACAAACAGTGTGGCTGATTCCTTTCGGGTTTTAATTATCAGATTTAGCCTGTGAACAAGTCCTCATGGTTAGAGTGAATAGTCACTACGCACCAGGTAGGATTCGAGCGAAGAGGAGGTGAGTCACTAGGACTGCTTAAATACCAAGCTCTCCCTGAATCCAATCCTAGACATGCGCATGGCGGTTGCCACAACCTAACTCGGCGACCTACTCACAGGTTTGTTTGATTGGGCTTAAGTCTTATGTTATTTTAAAAGTTGTGTAAGCTAGCCCTAGGGTCCATCAGTACTATCATGCTTAGCTACGTCTAAAGCCCAAAAAAAAACCCAACATATAAATATCACATCAAAAGTTAGGGTAATTACTTGGGTGGATCGGCACCGGAGACTCAAGTGCCATGCTTTTCCAAGAAAAAATCATTTCACAAAATTTTTAAAACATCGTTTGGGCCCTAAGCCCACAATCGAGCTTTTGAACTGGACTCTAATACCAAAATGTAATACCCCAAACCCGGTCAAAATGCTACAATCGGATCTAGTGTGCCACGGAAAAGAAAACGTTTTGGAAACCGATTTGTTGATTTGTTTAAAGAGAAAGTTATTGTAAAATTTTAAAGAAAACGTTGTTGTATTTCGATATTGTATAAAACATGTTGAAACTCGGTTTAGAAAAACTTAATTGCCTTATTGTTCCTTCCTATCTATTACTTAGGCGGTGATCACTTTGAAAAACAAGTATTTTATTAGGTTTTGAAAACAACCAATTCATAACGTTTAAATATGCTTAACAAAAGTTAAAGAACCAATTAAATAAAACATCCCAAATATAAAACTTAAGCGGCCTTATTACAGTACTGAAAACCAAAATTTAATAAAATAACTCAGTCCAAATGGGAAACTTTAGAATAAACCAAATGCTGTGCATGGCCACCTCGAGTCCACTCCGGCTCTATATCCACGATCTAGGTCTGATCTGCAAAATGTAACGGAAGGGGTGAGTCACCTAGAATCAGTGTATAAGTCCCCATCCCAAAAGAAAATATGCTCTTACACAAATTCAAATACAAATATGCAAGTCATGCAACCCATCAACCTAGGTATCCATCCAAGTCTCCCAAATCTACCCTTTGTGGTACCAAACCCTTGGTGGTGTCAAACCACCGTAATCAGAGTTACAAAATAACATATGTGGTACCAAACCACCGATGGTGCCAAACCCGAGACTTAGTCACAATTTTTAAAATATGTAGGCCAACCCATCGTGTGATACCAAATCACGGT
The DNA here is from genome assembly GCA_025506655.1 of Gossypium rotundifolium. NCBI lineage: Eukaryota > Viridiplantae > Streptophyta > Magnoliopsida > Malvales > Malvaceae > Gossypium > Gossypium rotundifolium. Next base: position 14,275,713 of record CP106723.1, on the reverse strand, counting down.
GACATCGATAGATCATACTTCCCCTCCTCTCATCACCCATAACACATATTTATGCCAACAACATCAGTATGATCATGCTTAATATACCAAAATTACACATACAGAATAACATGCTTTCATAGATCACAATCACCCCGAGAAATAATAACAACTTACCCGGCATCCTCGCTTTTACCCACAAGGGTAATTTGGTAATCATAGCCGTCACTTTGGCTTTTATCAACACATAACAATTAACATATTATGTAAATAAAGTGTGTAAGAGTTACACACCTGGTTTTCGTACTAACGCTTTTACTGCTTCTACGCTACTGTCACTCGAGACTACCACTATTGGCCTACAATCTAACTCCGATGTTGGCCCACACCTGAATGGCCAATCGCACACTCCTGACACAGATCGCTTCTTGTATTTTGACGTTGGGTTTACAGATCTAACCCCTCCTACTGTTTGACTGCTATTCGAGTCCATAATAATCCTTGGTCACTAAACCAATCAAACCGATGAGATCTAACCAATAATCATAGTGTTTAAACAAAACTCTTACGTAGTTTTCTGATCCCGAAAAGCCTTTAAGAAAGTCCACCTTCCTACCTACATTCGGCCAAGCCCAAAATATTAAACCAAATCGCTGATTACAACCAACCAAACACCTTATGATATTCGGCCAAAAAAAAAGGGACAAGAAAGGCCATTCGGTCGAACCTACCACCTACCTTCGACTTTTCCACAAATCGGCACTACTGATCACTATAAGACAGATTCAGCTTCTAGGAACAGAGAGGGGAAATCGACAAGCCTTAGAACAAATGGTTCGGGTTAGCAACTTAATGAAAATAGAGAAATCACAGAGAAACAAAATCCTAAAACTCACCAGATTAAAGAGGAGTACTCGGCTTATGGTGCACCTTCGGGAAAAATCCACCCTTATAGATTCGACTATGGGAAGAAGAAGATGATATGCACAAGTAGTATTCGGCTTTTAGAAGTGTAATGGAGAGGAGAAAAGTGACAATGAGTTTCGGATAGAAGAGAGAAAAGTATGAGAAGAGGAAAGAAAGGAATTTCGGCCAGAGAGAAGAGATGAGAAAGAAAAAGAAAAATGAAAGAAAAGCTGGATACTTTGCTAATAATTTCGGCTACATACTCACACACACAAAGTTGGAGTTTCAGCCAACTCTCTCCCTCCTGATAGCTCTCATCCTGCATGATAACCCAATCCTTATCTTACCTTAGAAGAGGCCACCTTAAAACCAACTCTTCCCTCTTAATTATCAACATTTTATCACTTAAATAAAAAAAAATAAAGCTCCTAAATTTTAGCCATTGTGCCGTCCATCCCCTCCCCCTTGGAGTGCCGAAATTTGGCCCATCAATTTGGGCCCCAAGCGGCCATACTAGGCCCAATTCACCCGCCTAAGTGACGCCACCTAAATGCCCCATTATAGCACCTCCAACTTTGGGCCACCAACCCAACATACTACTAACATAACTATTTAAATTAAATTATAGACTAACACTATTTTTAATCAATTTAACCCAAATTTAAGCCCAAACCTGAGCCCACCACACACCTCAAAGTCTCAACTACCAATTTAACCAAGTAACATGCCAGACCCACAAAATCAGGGTATTACAGTAAAAAATTTATTTGAGTCTATTTATTCGATATGGAATTAAATTAGGCAGTCGTGAGAATTGTTCAACTAGATAATTTGATTAAAAATTTAATTTGGGAAATCTCAGTGATTTTTGGAAAAATTAATTTCTATCAAGTAAAATTAAACTAATCAAATTAATTAAAATAAGTATGATATTTGTAATATCCCAAAAATCGGGTTAGAAGAAATTGGGTTAACGAAACCAAGAGTGGTTATGTCTTGATTTTGAGTTAGGATTTTGAAAATTTTGCAAAATAAACTGATTTGGTCTAGTGGTTAAGTGTTTTGGATGTGTGCCTAAGGTCTTGTGTTCAAATCCCTTCTTTGGAGTTTTGTTGTTTTTGTCTTAACCTCTATCCTTAATCATCTGGCATAAATTCTATTTCTAATCAACAAATGTCAAGAATGAGTCTATTGGTTTAATGGTTAAGCTTCTGTGTACTCTCTGCTCTTATGTTTGAGTTCCTACGAAAGCGGTAAGAAAAAAATGTATTTTTTATGCTGCCTTGTAAAATTATTCTATTTTATTTTAAATTAACTAAATTCTTTTTCAAAACTTTTTTTTTTTAAAACATCTATTCTCCTTCTTCTTCTTCTTCTCTTTCTTCTTTTGGATATTTTTCTTTTTCTTTCTTATAACTTTGCAACTGGCTTTGTCGAAGAGATTGTATATTTTGTTGCTTTGACAGAAAGGTTAACGACGTATGTTTGTTGTCAAACTTCTGCTAATGTTTGCACTTGTTCGTTATTTATTAAAACTGAAATTGTTCTACTTATTTTGTCCAATTTAGTTTTTGAGGGTTCAATTTGTTTTCTTTCTTAGGTACAGAGGTTGCATATCAGGATTCTCCATTGATTTAAGTACTTGTATTGTTGGATACGAGTGAAGGTAAGCGTTTAAGTTTGATTTATAGTTTCATTCAAAAGTTTTCGACAAAACTTTGGTTGTAAATATGTTAGATATTGAAATGGTTATAGAATTCATTTGCTTGAGGTTTGATTATCATTTTAGGGTTGAGAACTCATCTTTGTTGCTTCTGTATCGAATCCGTATCAAGTGTGTAACGAAAACCCAAATTTCTGCGAATCAGTATCATAGTAATGGTTACTATAAGACAAAAATAGAGTATTCTTCTATCGTGGGTACCATGTCTACACTTCCCAAGGTGAAACAACTGTAAATAGGATTCCAATAATGTGTTAGAGCTCAAAATAGATGCTTATCCACTTTGACTTCAAATATGTAAGGCAAATCACCATATTTGTAGAAGAATAACCTCTTTGTTTCATCATTCCACTGATCTCATATTTCTTTCAGTTTTTACAAATTATTCTAAGTTACATTAATCCGGTGAAATCTCATGATTCTGACATATACCCCTTTAACAGGCTGTCACATTTCTCTTGTTGTCTTTTCTCTAACCATTCTCACAAGACCATATTGCTTTCTACCTTATCAAGAAACCTCTTTTCCTCTCTTGGGCTTGTTTAAGAGGCCATTTCCTTTAAGGATTTTAGTATTTGCATCTGCAGAGTCATAACATTCCTCACTGCGTGTGAAGAAACCAACATCCTAGACCTCATCCAAGGTGACTTTTAAGCTTTCTCCTCAATGAACCATCACATTGCAATCATGAATCCATGGGACCCTCTTACTATTATTGTGAGAAAAAGCTACGAGTTTATGGATAATGATTATTGACGCTGCCTTTTCTCTGACTTGGCTACCTCTTGGCCAAGAAATGATTACTACCATGTGATTGATCTTGTAGGTTTTCTCTGATGTTTCCTCTTCGAAAGCGCAAACGGCTACCCCTTCTAAGTCTTTAATTTTTGTGAAAAATTATATTTCTTTATTATCCATCAAATTCTACACTAGAATTCTGAATTCGAAACAACTTTGGATCTCATCTCCTTCATCAGTATGAAACTTACGATAGTTTTTTACTCTTTTATTACGTCCTCCAAATTTCGGGTAATCAAACCCACATTCACCATTTTTCACCACACCCATTTTAATAAAGACCCCCTTCTTCGATATTGGTTTTGATGCCCTTATTTTTATCTTTGATTATTACATTTACCCATCAGGTCCTGAAGGATCATCAAACCTTATAATTTCTATTTTGATGTATCTCTCAATCAACTTCTTAAATGTAGTGTACTTTTCAATCAAGTGTCCTGTTATCCCCGCATGACATTCGCACTGGGTATTCATGTCAACCACTTTGAAAATGGAGGTTGCAAGGGCTTTGGGTAAAATGACGATACTACATTAGCATTGAATAGATTCTGATATAATTCTCCATACGTCATTAGGACAGGCGTGAATTGGATTTTTTTCTGTATTTGACCTTGAACTGGATTCCTGTTTCAAAAAGCCCTGATGGTTGGCCATCATAGTTTTAGATTGTGCTACCATGAATGGTTTTAAATAGTTTGTATTGTATACACTCGCAATATTTACCTTATTCTCCTTTCTAGGGTTTGACTTTTTAACATTTTCTCTTACATCTATTTTTTCGCTTCTTATCGCGCTCTCGATCACATCCTCGGACATAAATATGTTCAAGAAGCTCTTGACAGCACTGCCTAGCATATGATTAATGAACGGGGCCTTTAAAGTGTTGACAAAGAGCGTCGTTTTCTTTTCCAATAGAGATGGTTGAACTTGTATGGTCACATCCCTCCATCTTTTGGCGTATTGCCTAAAACTCTCATTTGATTTTTTCTCCATGTTCTATAGTATGATTCTATCATGCGTCCTATTAGTCACGTAGTTGTATTGCTTCGTGAAGTCCTGCATCAAATCTTTCCATGAATTGGTCCTAGTATAGCTCAACTGATTATACTGTTTCACAGTCAATCCAATTAAACTATCTTGGAAACAATGAATTAGTACTTGATCATTATTTACATATCCTGCTATTCTTCTACAAAACATCGTAATATAAGCCTTAAGGCAACTGGTCACATTGTACTTCTTTTTGGGTTTTAAATTTCGACAAAAGCACTAAGTCTAAGACCAAACTTAACTCCTTAGCATCGACTCTACAAAAAAATGTTAGCACCGTCTATTGCTTTGAAATTTTCCTCTAACCATTTGCAACGATAGCTATTTTGGAATTTCTACTTCCGCCTTCTTTGTTTTCGTTATATTATCTAAATTTGGGACAACTGGGTTAGTTGAGTGGTCTCCAGGGTTGGAACCTAAAGCCACGGGGTAATTCACTAGTCCAAAGGTGCCAACCTGGTGCTGCTATTGTCTTATAATGGCAAGAACTCGTTGATACATCTCCTGTTGAGCTTGAATGTGCATTAGGGTAAAACCCGGGGGTATGTAGGGTCTTCGTTTCATCCTTAGGGTTTATAATAGTACCATTCCCTTTGTCAACTCCTATAGTCAGTAACTGGGTTATGTTTCTATGAAATTCTAATATCTGATTTGTCATATCTTGTTGCACCTTAGCTACATAACCCTTCAACTGTGCATGCAACTAGTCTTACATATCTTTCTAGGTTTATTCCAGCATTTTTACTCTTTGATCCATGGCCTTAGTTTTATCCCGAGTACTGTAACGACGTTGGGTTTGCAAATTCTCAATAGTTTTCAAGGTAGCTGTCACAATTCTTTGATTAATTCAGGAATTTTCTTAAAATTTAATGCATGTAATGAAATGCAATGCTAATAAATGGTAAATATGCATGCAAAAAGACATTAATCCTAATTCAATTCCATTAAAACAACTTTACTAAAAAACAAGTTTCTTTACATAAGGTGAATACATTTCACATATATGGCATTGCCCTAACGCTCAAAACCTTAACTTTCTTAAGAAGCCAAGCTAATTCTTAGCCCGATCCGACTCTAATTCATATTTTAGGCTCAGAACATCGGCTTGGACAGCTAGAGCTTGCAACTGGTCAGTCACTTCTCGTACTTGGGCCAAAGCTTCGCTCATAAAAATTCTCCTTTTGTAACATCCTCCAAAACTTGAGCATCTTAGAACTTTCTCTCCTACTGATCAGCTCTATTTTTCTTTTTGATTTCCTGTCACCACTATCCCAAAAGTCCCTTTTTGAGCCCTTTAATGCGTAAAACACAAACCGAGGTTAAAATCCCTAGAAACCCAATCAATACTCAACAGTAAGCAAAAAAACCTTTTGATTTCTCCCTATTCAATGAGGCCTTCGATGAATCCTAATAGATTCGGAGGCTTTTCAAGTCGAGGAGGCCACCCACGACAACGGTGAATTGTTAAAAAGTAAAAACTTAAATCTTTTTGTTCTTTTTTTTTCAATTTTTTTAAAAACCTAGGGGCGTAGGTAACAGCAGACTCCTTGGGTGGTGTGATTGTTGACATGGCGAGGGCGACGACCCAAGTGTTTGGGGTGAACTAGGGTTTTTGATAAGTATAGAGTTTGGGCTTTAAGTTTGTACTTGGGCTATTTTTTTGTAAATGGACTTGTGTTTTTATTTGTAAATGGACCTTGTTTTTGAACCGGATGAATTTGGGCCTTTACAGTTAAGATCCTAATGAGCATCATTCGATTTCTTGTCAACTTTCACAAGAGCTGATTAATGGGTTCTTAAGCACCCATCGAAATCTGGATCTTTTACTCTTACAAGTACATATTCTTTCATCTAGGCACGTAGTGCCACCTCTTCTAGTTGCAATATAACTCTTTGGAATTTAATATGGAAAGCTCGTCTCCTTCCAAAACTAAAGTTCTTCCTTTAGAAATTTGAATGGAAAGCTCTCTCAACCCGATCTTTTATGCTTCGTCGAGGTATGAATATAGTAAATCTTTACCCTTTTTACTCAAGTGAACAAGAATTTATTGTCCATCTATTTCGAGACTATCATGTTGTCCAACAATTGTGGAATTTTATTTATTCTCACTGTCGAGTTAAATCTCTTCGACCAAGAAATTGGGAGTAATGGATTCAAGATAATGTCACCTCTAAGGAATGGGTACACCATCCACCGATTCTTGGTTCATTGTCTTTGTTTCTTTTGCCTTATGAGAAATTTGATTATGTCATAATGCATTAATTTTTCAAAATCTCTACAGGGTTTTGTGCAACGAATAATGGTGTAAACGAATATTTTACTCTTTCCCCCTGCGAAGAATCTTAACTTTCCAAAAGTTGCTCCAATGCTATGAAAACCCCCTCCATCAGGATGCTTCAAATTAAATTCTAATGGTTCATCTTTTGAGAATTCGAGTAAAGCAAGTGTAGGCACAATTATTCATGATCACAAGATCAATGGATGGTTGGTTCTTTTCGTCACATCCCCAATACAACTAGTGTAGAAGCGAAACTTTGAAACTAAGACATAAACTAGTATTAGCTAAGGATCATAGCATCGAAAATCTTGAGATTAAAGTTGATATTATGTTTGTGTTACATTTCATGAAAGCCCCTTTTACTTTCTAACTCATTATTATCTCCTCTATGATACACATATTTCACGAAGGGAACAAATGCGAGGATGTATTTGGCCGTTTGAGAAGCTAATATCAACCTCAAACTTTCCACATTGTAGCCTATTCTAATAAGCTATTTTGTGTTTGTTCTACTCCATCTAGTTGTATTTCTCGTTTATTGTCAGAAAATGCTCAAGGGTATGTTATATATTGGACTTTAATCTAGCAGTTGATTAATAATAGCTCCTTTTCTTATCAAAAAAATTCAACATTACTGTTATAGTATATGATATAGTTTTACATAATGTAATAATATGTTTTAAAATTATAATACATATATACATATTAATTGGTCCAAAACAAAATTGAATTTACTAAACAATTTGGGTAAATATACCATATATACCAAAAATTTAAATTATTTACGGAAATGGACCAGTTTGAAGAATATTTACGGAAAAGGGTCGTTTCCCCCAAAAACGCATTCATGTCGGTAGCGTTTTGGGGAAACAACAAAAAGCGTTCTCGGGGAGCGCTTTTTCGCTAAATAACCAGAAAACGCTACCGACGTGGACGATTTTTGCCCTTTGGCTATGAAAAAATATATATAGGGTTTTGGGCAAAATATATTAGCATAAAAATTAATTAAATTTTGTGATAGAGTCTCCGTAAAATAATTTTGAGAAGACGTTCAACAAACAAATGGCAAAAAATGCTTCCGGTAGGGTGTATTGTCGCCAGAGTCTTGAAAAGAGCTCCCACGTGGACACTCTTTTGCTCTGAGAGTCTCCGGTAAAATAATTTTGAGAAGAGTTTCGAACAAACGGTGGCCAAAAATGCTTTTCGGCATGGTGCCTTGTCGGCAGAATATTGAAAAGAGCTCCCAGGGGACGCTTTTTGCTCTGATGAGTCTCCGCAAAATAATTTTGAGAAGATGTTTCGAACAAATAGTGGCCAAAAACACTTCCAAGCAGGTGCACTGTCAAGAAGAGTACTGAAAAGAGCTCCCACGTGGACGCTCTTTTGCTCTGAGTCTCCGGTAAAATAATTTTGAGGAGACGTTTCAACAAACAATGGCCAAAAAGCTTCTAGTAGGGTGCACTATCAATGAGAGTCTTCAAAAGAGCTCCCACGTGGACGCTCTTTTGCTACAAGATCTCCGTAAAATTAGGCTATAAATCACCAAATTTCATTCTCAGGTTGCATAAGGGAAATTGAAGCAAAAGAAAAAAAATTAAAAATAAGTGAACGTATTAATGCTGTTATTTACTACGATGGTGAAGTTCGTGACACCGAAAATGGTGTTATTTTCTTATCGGAGAACACAGCGCGACTGGGTTTTAATCGGAACGTCGATTTGGTAGAACTTCACAAAAGAATTAGGCGTAAAATATTTAGAACAATGCCAATGAAAGTTCAGTCTATTAAGTATAGATTTTGCGCTTCAGTTGATCCTGTGAGATATGACTCATTCGACATCAAAGGTCCTCGGAGCTTTGAGGCAATGGTGGAGACTCATCTTGCCAGTGGATCGCCCTATATCGAGGTATATGTAGAATTTTCATCTCTAAGTGACTTTTCTACGACCTCAACATCTACTGTCGTTCGAGAGGAATACACGACCCCAAGCTGACACTATGTAAGTGGGAGGCAAAACACAAAGTGCCCGTGTGCGGTGGTAGTATGGAAAATATAACCCCTACATGACACTCGGTTGGTGGATGGGACATGCATATCCGTCCTTCGACGTCCGATGATAGAAATACGTATTGGGGGACGTCATCAGCTTCTAGTGGTTGGCAATCCACATATGATTGGGATCTTTACGAAAGATGTTTCAAGAGGGATGATGTACTCCCGACGACATCTACCGGCGAGGGGCCCTCGTTTGTTGTAGGTTATGAAGGGTCAGACGATGAATCCGTTATGGATCCACCTCGGGAGCCAGGGCCCGATGGTGTAGAAGTTAGATTATTTTCTGAACTGGAGCCTGTTCCAATTGTACCTGAAGACGTTGAGGGCGGTTCAGACGAAGAAGAAGAAGATCCGTTATTCAGGGCATACTCACCTCCAGCCCACATGCATAATGTCGATCTATCTCAAGATGATGCATTGGAGTTTCCTGAACTACCACACGGACGCGTGACCTTACAAATTTTTCGTTGGATTCGGACCAATTAGAAGTTGGTAACTAGTTTTCCAACAAGAATACTTTTCTTCGCATTGAAACAATACAAGATCGAGAACGGGTTAACTACAATGTGGTTAAATTCGGACTCGATAAGTACGAGGTGGAAGTGCAAAGGTAAGACAAGCACATGTTCATGGAAAATCATGGCGTCGTTGAGGAAAAGGACGAGGGTTGTGGGAGGTCAAAAGTACAAAGGTCCACATACATATCTTGCTGCAGATGCAAGACCACTATATGTTTAATGATTTGAATAACACTAATATTATGTAATGTTGCATTATTTAACGACTTCGATGATGTGTGTAACACAAGATCATCCGAGGATGGATTCGCACATGTTGGTGACTTAATAATCTGACGGTGAAGGCCGATCCCAAGACTACTGTGCTTACTTTAATTGGTAATATTCGTAGCCAATTGGGGTACATGCCCTCACGTAAAGGCTTGGATAGCCAAGCGTAAGGCATTAGAAAAGTTGCATCGGTGGGACACTTCATATAATGAAGTGTGGCGGTGGTGTCAGTCTTTGGAGAGATATGTCCCAAGCAAGACGACAGACCTTGAAACGAAACCGCGATTTACAACGATCGTCGCTTCCGTGGATGCGCGCAGTGTTCAAGCGTCTGTTCTGGACATTTAAATAATGCCGAGATGCTTTTACATACTGCAAGCAATTGGTACAAATTGACGGTACCTTTATGTATGGTAGATATACGCATCGGCTATTGCTAGTTGTGGCACAAGACGGCTGCGGGAGAATCCTTCCGGTTGCGTTCGCAATAACACCGAGGGAGTCAGCTGATAACTGGGACTTCTTCCTATCTAGGTTAAGGAGGCACGTTTGCCCCCAACCTGACATATGCGTTATATCGGATCGGGCCTTGGAATACTTGCGACAATAGAACGACAGGGAAACATGTGGCATCGCACACACCATCAATATTGCCTGAGGCATGTTTCATCCAACTACTATGGGCAACATCGATCTAAAAGACAGCGACGGCAAGTGACCGATATGGGTATGAAATATCAATTAATATAATTTCGTTTGTAATATTCAATTTATTCTCAGTTGAAGAGTGGTATGTAATATTCGACATCAACGTATATTGGCAGGGTACGAGATCAATAAAGACAGTTTTCACGAGATGTTGGCCAGTTTGCACTCAGATAACACCGAATGCGCAAACTACCTGTGCAATATTCCTTTCGAACAGTGGACACAAGCATACGATGGCGGCCTGCGATATGGTCATATGAACACAAACCTGGTCGAATGCATAAATTCTGTTCTAAAAGAAACTCGTCATCCGCCAATTACATCGGCCAGCGAGAGACATATTTTTGTTTAGCAAAGACTATTTCGTAAGAGAGCAGCGAGTTATAGAGGGCAGATGCAAGGAGGCCATGTATGGAGCCCGAAGGTCTTGTAAGAAATAAACAGTGCGAAGGCATGGGCCAACACCATGCACACAGTGTGTCACGATCGCGATAGCCTATGGTTTCGTTTCACGGAGTTTGACAGACCGAAACAAGGTATTGTTGGCGGGCATTATCGTGTACACTTGACAAATAAAATCTGCGACTGTGGGATATTTGATCCACTTCGTTACCCATGCGCTCATGTACTTGCGACTTGTCAGAATCTCCATCTTGATCCAATGAGCTATGTAGACGAAGTGTATAAATTAGAAAACATATACAACGTGTGGACACACGTATTCCCACCATCCCAGATGAACGTAAATGGTCATTTCAGATTGCTTGCACCACTTAAGTCTGCTACGGATAGACAATTGAGGGCAAAACTAAAAGGTCGACCTTACTCAACTAGAATACGCAACAATATGGATATCAGAAACGAGAAACCAAAGTCAATTTGTGTGGATGGTGTAGGAACTAAGCCATACATCTCTCTCGTGTCCAAATCGGAATAGTTGACCGTGCTTTTAGCTTTTTGTCTCTTGGTGGCTATGTAATTTCTATTTTTTGAAGGAAAGCGGTGAATTTTTGTAAAAATTTTTATTTTATTCAAGTTATTAAAATTAAATTACAAAATTACAAAAAAAGTAAACAATTTCTATTTTATCAAAATATTAAAATTAAATTAAAAATTAAATTACAAAAAATAAAATTAAACTCAAATTTTATTAAATATATTAAAAATTAATTAAAAAATTAAACTATTTCTATTTTATTAAAGATATTAAAATTAAATTAAAAAATTAAACTCAAATTTTATTAAATATATTAAAATTTAATTACAAAAAAATTAAACCATTTCTATTTTATCAAAGAGATTAAAATTAAATTACAAAAATTAAAATTAAACTCAAATTTTATTAAATATATTAAAATTTAATTACAAAAAAATTAAACCATTTCTATTTTATCAAAGAGATTAAAATTAAATTAAAAAATAAAATAAAATTAAACTCAAATTTTATTAAATATATTAAAATTTAATTACAAAAAATTAAACCATTTCTATTTTATAAAAAGATTAAAATTAAATTACAAAAAAATAAAATTAAACTCAAATTTTATAAAATATATTAAAACTTAATTACAAAAAAATAAACAATTTCTATTTTATCAAAGAGATTAAAATTAAATTACAAATAAAAATTAAATTCAAATTTTATTAAATATATTAAAACTTAATTAAAAAATTAAACTATTTCTATTTTATCAAAAATATTAAAATTAAATTAAAAAATTAAATTACAAAAACTAAAAAATTAAATTAAAATTTTATTAAATATATTAAAACTTAATTACAAAAAATTAAATCATTTCCATTTTATCAAAAGATTAAAATTAAATTACAATAACAAATAAAATTAAATTACAATAACAAAATAAAATTCGGAGTTTAGGGTTTAGAGTCGATCTGGGGTGAGAACCAAGTACACGAGGCGGTCAATGATTCTGTACCTGAATTCCTCCTTCTTCTAGTTTTCGACGGGGGTCGTGAAACCTCGAGCGAGAAATCGGATTCTTCCGGCAGTGGGTCTGGTTCAATATGTTGCGATGATTACCCACCTTGATAAAATAATGACCCCGGAGGTGTTTAAATAAACCAAGATGGGGGTGACTGCATCCTGTACGGCGAAAGAGCCTGGTAGAAAGAAGTGCTCCCCAACGGTGCCTCCTTTGATCCCACACGCGACGTCGACCTCACGATCGGATGGCCTGCAGGAGTAATCGGGAACGGACTCGAACCCGACCATGCATTCCAACCTGGGATGGATGGGAAAAAGAAATATATATAGGTTAGGAGGATACATATAAGGGGTAGGATACTTTCAGCATAAGCAGTAGACGCCTCGATGTCGGTGTTGTTATCACCGAATCGATGGGCCGGTGACTATGTAGGCACCGTTGTCGGGCTCGGTGAATATGTAGGCACTATTGTTGGGCGATAGAATCGTGTTTGAGTATTGTTGATGGCCCCGCCTCATCACCCTTCTACTTGGATTTAAAGGGCCCGACGTTCCTTCACTCACGGTTGCCGCCGCTCTCTTCTCCCGACAATGAGATACGACTTGCCATGAATCCTAAACAATGGCATGTACTCCGGCACGCACACTAACTCAAGAACGATCGATTCCCGGATAGATAAAAAGTCGTACCGATTCTCCCACATCTCGATATGACCTAACCAAAATATTGGTCAATCCGTGCGCAGCAGCTGTAAGTCCACTTTGTGCTCATCATCGAACACCTCAGGAGGCACGGGAATCGGTTGCTGGAATCTAAATTGCCGCAGAACTCGACCTGACTGGTGCATCTCCACAGTCGCGTAGGTGATCAATGAGACCTTAACGTGCTAACTGTTCGGATTTTGGAAAAACTCCTCCAAATTACTGCCCAAATTTTCAGATCCTCGTACGATGTCAATTGAAACTATATTAAAATTACCAAAATATTAGTTATATACATAATACTAAACACTACATACGAAATACTAAATTATAATAACGAAATTCGAAACTTACTTGTGATTCCGACCGTTGATTCAATAGGAGCCGTATATCCTTAAGTGAGTTAGGTATTACAACATGACTCACTGAATGATTCCACCTAATTAAATAAACTTTTAGCATGTAATTATACTATAAATCTACGAAATAATTGTAAAATATAATATTAAATTTACTTTATTATCAGTAGGAATGAATATGACTGGTCGAGTCGAGTACGTAAAATAGAAATCGAAACCATGCCCATAAGCTGCAGAGTGATAAGCAACCTCCGATTTTTACTTTACTTGCCGTCGCTTCAAGACATCTCTCGGTACAACCTCGATAAAGACGGCGGACCCCTAACTCAATTCACCCGCCTCAAATTAACAAGTTTGAGAGCCATCTCGTGGATGAGGTTTCTAGAGAGGTCCCAAGATCGATAGCCTCCAATTATCGAAGAATGTATGCTTGAGCATACCGTATTCTTTCTAGTTGGTCGAACCCTCGTTCGGCTCCGGGAATATGTCTCGTAACCAGGCCATATCGATCCGAACTCCTTGAATTCTATCCGGAATGACACCCAAAAACTCGTAGCATACGGTCATCCAATTGGTAGATGTTGCGGACCCGGTGACTACTGAATTCGGCCCACCAGTAATCCTAATCAGAATCGCACATCTTCTAGAGTGATCATACTCTCCGCATGGCAGATGGAAAGTATACGTCTCGGATCTCCACCTCTCTATCAACGCTACCGATCAAAGGCGACTCCAACTTGAACCCTCTACTATCGTGACCATGTGCAAAAACTCGCTTCCGCAGTAATTCTCGATCAACGGCGATGGGGATAATGCATGTTATAATATAACATTCCAACACCGATCGTAGACTGCTTTAAAAATTATAAAATTAAAAATTAATTAAAATTACATAATTAAAAAAATTTAATATTAAAAAATTAAAATTAAAACTTACCATTTGCATTTGCTCGACGGAGATGTCCTTGTTGTCTAGACGAAGTAATTCCCCGGCCATTGTAATTCGATAAAAAATTTTAAAATTTTTAAAAAAATATATATTAAAAAAATTATAAATGACTTTTTTATAAATAGTAAATGACTATTTTGAAATTTAGCATAAATTTCAAAGACTTTAAGAAAAAATTGAAAGAATATTAAGAAATGATTGAAGTGTGAAAAAAATAAAAGGTTGGGAGATTTTTATAATTTTTTTTACCATTGGGCCCTCAATGGTCAAAAAAAATTAACCGTTGAGATTTGACCGTTAGAGGGCTAAAGCGCGCCCCTGAGGACGCGCTTTTCTGTTGTTTTTCCCTAAAACGCATTGACGTGAACGCGTTTTAAGGGAAAACGACCATTTTTCGTAAATATTCTTCAAACTGGCCAACTTCCGTAAATAATTAAAATTTTTGGTATATATAAGATATTTACCCAAACAATTTGCTTGAATTGACTCAATTTGGTTAGTTAAGTTTGTTTTAATAACTAACGATAATAAATGATATACTATTACATTATATAATAATATAGTATATAACCATGGCTGCAAATATTAATATATATTACTATTATTATATTATAGATTATAGTATTAATAGTTATATGTAATTTTGTATATTGCAATATATGTCTATAACTAGTAATACATAAAATATTATTAAAAATTTAATCTTGATAAAATATTTTTTTTATTAAATTAGATTTTGTATTTGGTTTTATTAAATTATATTTTTTATTAAATCCAAGTCGAAGAAAACCCAGACCCGAAAAAATCTAAAACAGAGTTGATCTTAACCCAAAAAAATCTGAGCTCAAAAATATCTGAATCCAAACCCACTCGTCTGCCACCTCTATTAACAAGTTCCCAGTGCCCTACACATTATGGTGGTGTCTTTACGCCGGTGGCTGATCACCAGCGTAGCGGTGAAAGCTGTTGGGACTTGTAATTTTTATTATGAAAATATATAAACTAAATATGAGAATAGGCCGAGCTAGATCATATTCATATAACACCGTCCAAAATTTTACTGGTTCTCTAACCACATTAGTTTTTCTTTTCGCCATAAATGAGAAACATGAGTAAGATGGGAGTAGGGAAGCAACCCTTCAATCTAGAAATTATAAAAGAAAAAGCTGCACAAAAACACTTTCTAAGTTCCAACAGTTCATAGTAGTAAGAAAGATGAAGGTAATAAAAGAAATACGAAGAAATGAAAATTAAACAACATATCATTGTGTAGCCATTTAAAATCTAATGAAAAAAGAGGGGTATATCCCTCATAATATAAATTTGAAAAGCTTACACCTTAATGGCATACTTCCTCTGTGGAAAGTACATCTCCCACTTCTTCTCCCTCTCCGTCTTCAAAGATTGCTGCCATAACACATAAGCCAAGAGCTCAATGTCAAAAGCAACATAATAAACACCCTAGATGCCTAATTAGATGTCCAAACAAGTAACTTGAAATGATGCGACATTATCTAAACCCGCTATGATCCATCACGAAAAGCTCAACTAAAAAGTCCAAATGACTTGATCCCAAAATAACTTGGACCCTTAATTGATCCAAACTTAAAACTACTCGAACCAGTAATACCCTAAATGTTTTAGAACTCAGATTTACCCAACTTAGATTGAACCAATCCAAAACAAACTCAAGCAGCCTAAGTGATAGGTCTACAAGTAAGTTCATATCTCCATGGAAAAGAGAGCACTTCTTAGGACCATATAATTCCACTTCCATACATTTTCTCATAGAAGATTACTAAAACAAAAGGATCTGGAAATGCCAATAACTGAAATATAAAAAGAGTTGCCGTATTATAACAAAAGTGAAAATAAAGTAATGAAGGTGACCCATAGCTAACCTGGTGTTTGGTGAGGCGGCGGCGAATAGCTCTGGTCTTCTTGGGACGGAGATCAAGAGGCAAAAACTTTTTCTTCTTATATGCTTCCCTCAACGCAGCCTTCTGCTTCTGGGATATCACTGTCAACACTTGTGCAATCGATAGCCTCACAACCTTACTAAAAACCCAACACCAAAAAGATCAAAAACCCATATTTAAAACAAGAAAGAAAAAACAAATGGAAATCAAAGAAAAGAGGGGAAATGAGTTACATCTTGGAGAGCTTGTTGGGAGCACCACCAGTGACCTTGGCTACACGAAGTAGAGAAAGTTCAGCTTTTAATTCCTTGAGCTGGCTCAACAGCTCCGTCTTTGATTTGTCCCTTAGCTCGTGTACCTTAATCCTTGCTATAAACAACCCCCAAAAAAATGTAAAGAAGAAATTAACAAAACTATCATTAAACAATTGATGTAAACGAAAATTTAAGAATAAAATTAAAAATGGGTGTTTCATTGTTACTATTGTCCTTATCATTACCCATGAGTGGCTGCCTCTTTCTCCCTTTGTGGTGATGAAGGTCCGTAGAGTGCAAAGTTGAAAGATAATAGACTTTCGCGCTTTTAATATCAGTTTGCCAATAAACCCTAATTTGGTAAAGAGTGTGAAAGGCCTTGTTTCATCTTTCATGGGCCAATAACTGAAACATTTTGAGCTTGTGAAAGCCCAACCTTATTTTGTTTATGAAAAAAAATTAAACCAATGTTTTTGAAATTAGATAGATAATCGAACGGATCAAATTACTGATTTCTAAACCATTCAATTCAAATAAAATAAATTAATAAATATTAAAAATTATAAAAATCAAATCAATCAATTTTTTAGCTCAACTCAGTTGGCCCATATTGGTTCATGGACCGGTTTTTGCCTCTCTTTAGAATAGTACCCCATCAATTCCCATTTTGACCGGTCAATTTAGTTCGGTTCATACAAAATTGAACTAAACACCTTAGATTTAAATTGTTCATGCAATAAGTATACACTTTTTGACATTTGATTCAGTGTTACAAATGTGCTCCATGCTAGATCCAACGTAGTATTTAACATCTAAGCTAACAATAGGGTAATGGAAGAACCTAAATGACATGATACTAGTGCTTTAAAGGCTCAATTAATTAGAAAATTGTGAAGTTTAGATATTAATTTAGAATTTAAACCATTGGTTGAGAATGTCTAATAAAATTAATAAGGCTATAAATGAACAGAGAGTTGGATAAACAATTTGATTTCTATTTGTTTATATTCATTTATCAAGTTAAATAAGTAAACATTAACACTACACCAAAACATACTTTTAGCGGCGTTTTTAGTGGCGTTTTTAAAAAAAACGCCGCAAATATTATACATTAGCGGCGTTTTAAGGAAACGCGCAAAAAAAGATCAATAAGCGCTTATTAGCAAAAGCCGCTAAAATGATATATGGCGTTTATTTGTAAAACGCCGCTAAAGGTTTGAACATTAGCGGCGCTTTTGGGAAACACCGCTAAAAGTTCGAGCATTAGCTACGCTTTTGGGAAAACAGCTAAAGAGAATTAGCTACGCTTTTGGAAAACTATAAATAATTTTAAATTTTTTGGGTATATATGATTGATTGTTAAGGATTCATGGGTTAAGGGTTGGGGTTCTTACATAATTGTAAAATAGATATATTAATTTTAATATATTAAATTAATTATCATTATAGTTTAAGGTTTATAGTTTAGCATATATAATTTAGGGTGTAAGGTTTGGAGTTACTATTTTAAATTTTTAGGGATTATGGTGTGTAGTTTGTGGTTTAAAGTTTAAGGTTTCATGGGTTAATGGTTAAGGGTTAGGGGTTAGGGGTTTATGTTGTATGATTTAGGGTTTATAAGATATATAGGATAGAGGTTTAGGGTTTAGAGTAATTAGTCTCTTTTAATTTATATATTAAATAATTTCTTACATAATTGTAAAATAGGTATATTAATTTTAATATATTAAATTAATTATTATTATAGTTTAAGGTTTATGGTTTAGCATATACAATTTAGGGTGTAAGGTTAATTAAGTGTTACTATTTTAAATGTTTAGGGATTATGGTGTATAGTTTGTGGTTTAAATTAGTTTAGGGTTTCATGTGTTTAAGGGTTAATAGTTAAGGGTTAGGGGTTAGGGGTTAAGGGTTAAGGGTTAGGGGTTTACGTTGTATGATTTAGGGTTTATGGTTTAAGGTTTTAGGGTTTATAATATTTTAAGGTTTAGAGTTTGGGGTTATGTGTTTAGAGTTTTATAGGGTTTAAGGGTTTAAGGCTTATTATTTAGAGTTTAGAGTTAAGGGTTAAGGGTTGATAGTTTAGGAGTTATGATATAGGGTATAGGGTTTAGGATTTAGGGTTTATGGTTTAAGGTTTAAGATTTAGAGTTTTAGATTTTAGGGTTTAAAATTTAGGGTTTTAGAGTTTAGGGTTTAAGGTCTAGGGTTTAGAGTTTAGGGTTTAAGGTCTAAGGCATATGACCCTCAATTCCGAAACCAAAATTATTTAAAGTTTTTTAAACTTTTTTTACTTCATATTTTGGAATTTTTAGTTTTTGTTGCACTCTTCCATCCTCTGCTTATTATTTAACTAGATTAATTAAAGTTAATGTTTGTAGATTTTATCAATTTAATCGTAATTTTAAAATTCAACAAAATTAACCCCTTAACTTTACACATTCGTTAATTTGATATTTATTATTAAAAGCGTAAAAATAAAAACCTAAAAACTTAGAAAAATATATGTATATATATTTGAATGTTTAATTTTATAAAATATATACAAAACTATAAAATATTTATAAATAAATTTAAAAATAATAATAAGTTAGGAATAGTGGCGTTTTATTAAAACGCCTAGAATATATAGGAAACTTGGAAGCACGCGTTTGAAGCTTATGTTCAGTATGTTACATCCAAAAGCGAAAATGATGTGTTTTATTTGTTTATAGTGGCGTTTTTAAAAACGCGCGCAAAAGCTTGTGTTTTCTCGACGTTTTATGTTAAACGCCATGAATATATTAAGCTGTTTACAAAATAGCGCCATTATTCGCTTAATTTTTGAGGCATTTACATAAACGACTTCATTTTACTATTTGATTTTAGTGGCGTTTATAAGTAAAACGCCATAAAATCTTATGTTTTCTTGGCGTTTTAAGTAAAAACGCCAAATATATTAACTGTTTACAAAAGCGGCGTCGTTATTCTGCTTAGATTTTAGAGGCGTTTACCAAAATGACTTCGTTTTGTTATTTGATTTTAGTGGTGTTTTATAGAAAATGCCGCAGAGGCTTCACATTTTCTTGGCGTTTTATTTTAAAACGCCACGAATATAGTAATTGTTTACAAAACGACGCGTTATTCTACTTAGTTTTAGAGGCATTTACAAAACGACTTCGTTTTGTCATTTGATTTTAGTGGCGTTTATATAAAAATGCATAATGGGATTCGATTTTATTTCAAAACATTGTCGTTTTGTTCCATCTCGCTATACCCTAAACTTAAAGCGTGAAAGAACGTAAAATTACCCCATCGAAATCTCTCCTCAAATCCTTTCCCTAATCCCTAAAAATTTCCCCAAATTTTGAAACTCTAATCGAATCGACCATCTCGCTTCGCCTCGATTGTCCATTTCGCCATCGCGTTCGCCTCCATCCGCTTCGTCATGAGTCTCCTTCTTCATCGATCGAATCGGTAAGTGTTTTATCTTGTTTGTTTGTGTTTGGTTTTAGTAAGTTTTATTCACGAAATGCTTTGCCCAAAAATCGAATCAGAATCGAATCGACCATCTCCTACTTCGCCTTCGATTGTCCATTTCGCCATCGCGTTCGCTTATCTCGCCTCGTCGTGAGTCTTCGTCTTCATCGAATCGAATCGGTAAGTGTTTTATCTTGTTTGCTTGTGTTTGGTTTTAGTAAGTACTTGGTGGGTTTGCTTAATCATGATGCATTTGATGTTTTAAGTAATATGACTTGGAATTTTTTAAATCTCGTTTGTATGTTGAATGGAAGATGAACTAGATTAGTTATCTATGTTTTAAATTATTATTAAGGTGGGAAATTTGTATGTAACCTAATTTTGAATATATTAATGGGATCATAGATAGATTCAATGTTGACCCTAATTTGCTTTCTTATTGGGAATTATTAGAGCATGTTAATACATTTAGGGTACACATTTAAGAAAAAAAGGAGGAGCCATATCTTTGTTATAGGGTCTATGGTAGTCAGTTAAATGGAGTTAGGTTTATGTTAGTTCACAATGATGTAACTGTGAATCAATTAGTTAAACAATTGACATAAAAATGGCATTGTAGAAATATATGTGGATAATAGAAGTAATTATGTAAATGTTGGTAAAGGTATTGAAGATGTTGGTCAGTGTATGGAAAATGTCGATGTGGGTATTAAATATGGTGATTAGTGTAGTAATGAGGGTGCAAAGGGCTTAATAGGGGGTGATTGGTGTACAAAAGTTAATGAGGGTGAGGAGGTTGACCTTGGTACTAATAAGGGTGATGAAGAAGTGTTTTTACATAATGCGGAGCTAGGTGGAGACATTGATAATAGAGTAGAGGAAATTAGATATAATTTGAGAAGTAAGAAGAAAAAAAGCAAATCTATGAGAGAGGGAGATGGTTTAGAGTCACAGAACAGTGTTAAAGGTTTATGTGAGGATGATGATGGGTTAGGTCATACTATTGAGAGTAAGCCAGTTTTGTTAGATGATTTAGGGCTTAAGGATAGAAGTAGTGATACTAATGGTAACAGTGAGGATAAAAGAAATCAGTAGGGGTTAATTTTACTCAACGCTTCCCCTTTTTTGCAGCTTAGGAGGAGGAATCGAGTTTTCCTGTTGATCAAGGAACCTCTTGTTTCATCATTAAGAGGTATATTCTTGATTCGATCTTAAATACGGTTTCCATTGAGTTTGATTTGAATATTTTTGAAGTGAATTTTTTCCCATTCTTGATTTTGTTGAAAAGCTTTTAAGAACTTAATATTTTAAGAACTGATTCGATCTTAAATTCGAAGTGTTTCATCCTTAAGAGGTATATTCTTGAAAATTTTTGTTGGAAGTGAATTCTTTGCTTAAACAAATTCGAGGACCCGTCATTGATTAATTTTTGTTGGAAGTGTTTCATAAGCATTGTATACTTATATTAAAAATTTATTAATAGGAAAATTAATTAATAATAATTTTATTATATTAAATTATAAAGTGAAATAATTTTTAAAACATCAAATTAATACAAATAATTTGAATACTATAATTATATATGTATAAAAATATATAAAATAATAATTATTAAAATATATAAAATTAAGCTTTAATAATAATATAGTAATATATTATATAACTATTATCAAAATTGAAACCGATTACCTAAACCCGACCTTAAACCAATACTAAATTGATATATTACTAATACATAATACAATAATGTATTATAATGTATTAGTATTACTAACACAAAATATAACATATAATTATTCCTAAAATATTAATACATATATAACTATTATTATACTTATAGCATATTTTAACCAATATAATTGTAATAATTGAATTATTTGCTAAGTTGTATTTGTGGTTTATGCTAAACCCTAAAAACTTAAAACCCTAAATCTTAAATCCTAAACCCTAAACCTTAAACCCTAACATTTAACTCTTAAACCCTTGAAACTTTAAAACTCTAAACCTTTGAAACCCTAAACCATTAAAACCCTAAAACCCTAAAACCTTAACCCTTAACCCTTAAACCTTAAGCCATAAACCCTAAACCCTTAATCCCTTAAATCTTAAATCCCTAACCCTTAAACCCTAACCCTTAAATCTTAAACCCTAAACCCTAAACCATTACATCTTAAACCCTAACATCTAACCCTTAACCCCTAATCTATAACCCTTAACCCCTAATTTTAAGTTAATATCAAACTTCATAACTTACATAATACTTGTATAGATAAAAGAAAAGATTCAAAGTATATAGGTCGAAACACGACGGGTTGCCTTATATCTCGAGTCGATATAATGGATCCTCCACAGGTGTAACAATGCCACGTATGATGGATCTAAATGAAATACCAAATTAAATATCGAAATAATATAACATTTATTAAACTTTAAACCTTAAACCCTTGAAACCCTAAAACCTTAAAACCCTAACCCCTAAGCCCTAACCTCTAAGCCCTAAACCATAAACCTTTAATCCCTTAAATTTTAAATCCCTAACCCTTAAACCCTAACCCTTAAACCATAACCTTTAAACCTTAAACTTTAAACCTTAAACCTTAAACCCTTAAATCTTAAACCCTAACCTCTAACCCTTAACCCCTAACCTATAACCCTTAACCCCTAATTTTAAGTTAATATCAAACTTCATAACTTACATAATACTTGTATAGATAAAAGAAAAAGATTCAAAGTATATAGGCTGGAAACCTGACGGGTTGCCTCATATCTCAGAGTCAGATATAATGGATCCTACCTAGGTGTAACAATGCCACGTATGATGGATCTAAATGAAATACCAAATTAAATATCAAAATAATATAACATTTATTAAACTTTAAACCCTAAACCCTTAAAACTTTAAAACCCTAAAACCTTAACCTCTAACCCTTAACCCCTAAGCTTTAAACCATAAACCCTTAATCCCTTAAATCTTAAATCTTAAATCCCTAACACTTAAACTCTAAACCCTAAACCCTAAACCCTAAACTCTAAACCCTTAAATCTTAAACCCTAACCCTTAACCCTTAACCCTTAACCTATAACCCTTAACCCTTAATTTTAAGTTAATATCAAACTTCATAACTTACATAATACTTGTATAGATAAAAGAAAAAGATTCAAAGTATATAGGCTGGAAACCTGACGGGTTGCCTTATATCTCGTAGTCAGATATAATGGATCCTCCTAGGTGTAACAATGCCACGTATGATGGATCTAAACGAAATACCAAATTAAATATCGAAATAATATAACATTTACTAAACTTTAAACCCTAAACTTTTGAAACCTTAAAACCTTAAAACCCTAACCCCTAACCCTTAACCCTTAAGCCTTAAACCCTAAACCTTTAAACCCTTAAACCCTTAAATCTTAAATCTTTAACCCTTAAACCTTAAACCCTAAATCCTAAACCCTTAAATTTTAAACCCTAACCCCTAACCCTTAACCCCTAACCTATAACCCATAACCCCTAATTTTAAGTTAATATCAAACTTCATAACTTACATAATACTTGTATAGATAAAAGAAAAAGATTCAAAGTATATAAATTTGGAAACTCGACGGGTTGCCTTATATCTCAGTCGATATAATGGATCCTCCTAGGTGTAACAATGCCACGTATGATGGATCTAAACGAAATACCAAATTAAATATCAAAATAATATAATATTTATTAAACTTTAAACCCTAAACCCTTAAAACCTTAAACCTTAAAACCTTAAACTCTAAACTCTAAACCTTAAGTCCTAAATCCTAAACCCTTAAACCCTTAAATCTTAAATCCCTAACCCTTAAACCCTAACCCTTAAACCATAACCTTTAAACCTTAAACCTTAAACCTTAAACCTTAAACCCTTAAATCTTAAACCCTAACCTCTAACCCTTAACCCCTAACCTATAACCCTTAACCCCTAATTTTAAGTTAATATCAAACTTCAAAACTTACATAATACTTATATAGATAAAAGAAAAAGATTCAAAGTATATATGCTGGAAACCTGACGGGTTGCCTTATATCTCAGAGTCAGATATAATGGATCCTCCCTAGGTGTAACAATGACACGTATGATGGATCTAAACGAAATACCAAATTAAATATCGAAATAATATAACATTTATTAAACTTTAAACCCTAAACCCTTAAAACCTTAAAACTCTAAAACCCTAACCCTTAACCCCTAAACTTTAAACCTTTAAACCCTTAAATCTTAAACCCTTAAATCTTAAACCCTAACCCTTAAACCCTAACTTTTAAACCATAAACCTTAAACCCTAAACCCTTAAATTACATAAATTACATAAGTTGACGATTAAATTTCATAACTTACATAATTTTTCCTTAAGATCAAACTTCATAACTTACATAATACTTGTATATATAAAAAAAAAAAAGGATTCAAAGTATATAGGCTGGAAACCTGACGGGTTGCCTTATATCTCACTGTGAGATATAACGGATCCTCCCTAAGTGTAACAATGGCACGTATGATGGATCTTAAAGAATACATAACTTACCTAATTTTAAGATCAAATTTCATAAATTACATAAGTTGACGATTAAATTTCATAACTTACATAATTCTCCTTAAGATCAAACTTCATAACTTACATAATACTTGTATAATTTAAAAAAAAAGGATTCAAAGTATATAAATTGGAAAACGACGGGTTGCCTTATATCTCTTGTTAGATATAACGGATCCTCCCTAGGTGTAACAATGCCACATATGATGGATCTTAAAGAATACATAACTTACCTAATTTTAAGATCAAATTTCATAAATTACATAAGTTGACGATTAAATTTCATAACTTACATAATTTTCCTTAAGATCAAACTTCATAACTTACATAATACTTGTATAATTAAAAAAAAAAAGGATTCAAAGTATATAAATTTGGAAACTGACGGGTTGCCTTATATCTCTTATTAGATATAACGGATCCTCCTAGGTGTAACAATGCCACGTATGATGGATCTTAAAGAATACATAACTTACCTAATTTTAAGATCAAATTTTATAAATTACATAAGTTGACGATTAAATTTCATAACTTACATAATTTTCCTTAAGATCAAACTTCATAACTTACATAATACTTGTATAATTTTAAAAAAAGGATTCAAAGTATATAAATTTGAAACTGACGGGTTGCCTTATATCTCCTCGTTAGATATAACGGATCCTCCTAGGTGTAACAATGCCACGTATGATGGATCTTAAAGAATACATAACTTACCTAATTTTAAGATCAAATTTCATAAATTACATAAGTTGACAATTAAATTTCATAACTTACATAATTTTCCTTTAAGATCAAACTTCATAACTTACATAATACTTGTATAAATTAAAAAAAAAAGGATTCAAAGTATATAAATTTGGAAACTTTGGCGGGTTGCCTTATATCTCCTTGTTAGATATAACGGATCCTCCCTAGGTGTAACAATGCCACGTATGATGGATCTTAAAGAATACATAACTTACCTAATTTTAAGATCAAATTTCATAAATTACATAAGTTGACGATTAAATTTCATAACTTACATAATTTTCCTTAAGATCAAACTTCATAACTTACATAATACTTGTATAATTTAAAAAAAGGATTCAAAGTATATAGTTTGAAAACGACGGGTTGCCTTATATCTCTTTATTAGATATAACGGATCCTCCCTAGGTGTAATAATGCCACGTATGATGGATCTTAAAGAATACATAACTTACCTAATTTTAAGATCAAATTTCATAAATTACATAAGTTGACGATTAAATTTCATAACTTACATAATTTTCCCTTAAGATCAAACTTCATAACTTACATAATACTTGTATAATTTAAAAAAAAAGGATTCAAAGTATATAGGCTGGAAACCTGACGGGTTGCCTTATATCTCACTGTTAGATATAACGGATCCTCCCTAGGTGTAACAATGCCACGTATGATGGATCTTAAAGAATACATAACTTACCTAATTTTAAGATCAAATTTCATAAATTACATAAGTTGACGATTAAATTTCATAACTTACATAATTTTCCCTTAAGATCAAACTTCATAACTTACATAATACTTGTATAATTTAAAAAAAAGGATTCAAAGTATATAAATTTGGAAACTTGACGGGTTGCCTTATATCTCTTTATTAGATATAACGGATCCTCCCTAGGTGTAACAATGCCACGTATGATGGATCTTAAAGAATACATAACTTACCTAATTTTAAGATCAAATTTCATAAATTACATAAGTTGACAATTAAATTTCATAACTTACATAATTTTCCTTAAGATCAAACTTCATAACTTACATAATACTTGTATAAATTAAAAAAAAAGGATTCAAAGTATATAGGTTGGAAACACGATGGGTTGCCTTATATCTCATCTGTTAGATATAACGGATCCTCCCTAGGTGTGACAATGCCACGTATGATGGATCTTATAGAATACATAACTTACCTAATTTTAAGATCAAATTTCATAAATTACATAAGTTGACGATTAAATTTCATAACTTACATAATTTTTCCTTAAGATCAAACTTCATAACTTACATAATACTTGTATAATTTAAAAAAAAAAAGGATTCAAAGTATATATTTTGAAAACGACGGGTTGCCTTATATCTCATCGCTAGATATAACGGATCCTCCCTAGGTGTAACAATGCCACGTATGATGGATCTTAAAGAATACATAACTTACCTAATTTTAAGATCAAATTTCATAAATTACATAAGTTGACGATTAAATTTCATAACTTACATAATTTTCCTTAAGATCAAACTTCATAACTTACATAATACTTGTATAATTTAAAAAAAAAGGATTCAAAGTATATAGGTCGAAACTTTGACGGGTTGCCTTATATCTCCTTGTTAGATATAACGGATCCTCCTAGGTGTAACAATGCCACGTATGATGGATCTTATAGAATACATAACTTACCTAATTTTAAGATCAAATTCCATAGCATTATTTACATAAATTATTAATTAACAATTTAGTAGTATAATTTATTGTCAACTTTAGGCTTCAACGACTACGAAATAAATAGGAGTTGGATGAAATTTTCAAGGGTAAGCAACGGCTATCGAAATGGAGTAGAAACTTTTACGAATTTCGCATTTCAAAATGCAAGCCAAGAGAATATGATTCTTTGCCTGTGTAAGAAGTGTTGCAATATTAACGGCATTGTCGTGAAGTGGTTCACGAACATCTAGTTGTTGATGGCTTTGTCCGGGTACAAAATATGGTTTTTCATGGCGAGTGTACATCTAGTGGAGCATCTTCATCGATGAATCTGGTATCCTCATAGTGCTTTCAATTAGAATGTTAGTGGCGATAACATGGAAAATATGTTATGGATGCTTTTAATATCTTGTGATGATGGTTTCGGTCATTTCCACCGACTTGGGTGCAACCGATGATCATAATTTTGAGGAAATACTTTCACCGAAGGGAAAGAAGTGTACTAGATGAACGACCAAATGAAGAAGTGGCGCGTTCTACACGTTACTTGGTGAAATGAATGAAGAATTGTATGAGGATCAAAATTTTCCAAACTGTCATTACTGATTCGTCTTTTTCACTTGAAATGTTTGGGGTGGACCGAAAACTCGTTGACAATCTTTGTTAGAGTTTCGCAAGAAATGTTCCGTTTGCAAAAATCACTCAATCTTCTAAAACATGAAGAAATTGATAAAGGATTTGGGCCTTGGATAAAACAAAATTCACGTTGCCCAAATGATCGCGATGTTGTATTAGGCGACCGCATAAACCAACAATCTTTGTCATGTATGCGCCAATCCCATTGGATTAATAGAAATACGAGAGGACGTAATGAGGATGAACACGATACACAATCAAAGAAGCGATCGATTAAGATTTTGCGATATTTTTCGCTAATACCGAGGCTTCAACGGCTTTTCATGTCGTCAAAGACAACCAAATCAATGACGTGGCACCGTGATGGACAAACCAATGATGGGTTGTTAAGGCATCCTGTAGATTCTTTAGCTTGGAAATGTTTTGACTCTAAATTTCTAAGCTTTGCAAGCGATCCTCGGAGTGTGAGGCTTGGGCTAGCATCCGATGGATTTAACCCTTACAAACTCATGAGCACAACGTACAGTACTTGGCATGTATTGCTTGTTCCCTACAATTTGCCTCCATGGGTTTGCATGAAACAATCTTCTTTTATCTTGTCTATGATTATACCTGGAGAGAAATGGCCGGGGAATGATATTGACGTCTATTGCAGCCACTTATTGACGAGTTAAAACAACTATGGGCTAGTGTTCAGACATACGATGCAATGAGAAAAGAGAACTTTAATTTACGTGCGGCATTAATGTGGACTATTAACGACTTTCGGCTTATGCTAATTTATCCGGTTAGAGTACCAAGGACGTTATGCTTGTCCGTGTTGTCTTAGCTTGAACATGTTCGCAATGGTTATATAATGGGAAGAAGTTTTCTTACATGGGGCATCGCGGTGGTTACCGAAAATCATACATTTAGATTTGAGTGCTCGGTTTGATGGTATTGAAGAGTTCGCATCAGTTCCTTTGAGACCGGTGGATCCGAAATAATATTAATGTTGAAAGATATGAATTTCATTTATGGGAAGATGAATCAACCGCAAATCCGCATAGAAATAGAAGATCTAGGGATGAATCTGATGATGAATCTGATGAAGAGGATGATCCTAATGAGGCGGACTTGTGGAAAAAAAGAAGTATTTTTTTCGAGTTGCCTTATTGGGAGCATCAGATTTTACGACATAATCTTGATGTCATGCACATAAAGAAAAATGTCTGCGAGAACATTATTGGGACTATTGTGAATGTCGATGGAAAATCGAAAGATAACCTTCAGAGTCAACTTGATTTAGTCCATATGGGAATTCGGCGTGAGCTTCATCCCCGAGCACTTCTGAATATGAAATATCAGTTGTCGCCTGCTATTTTTTCAATGTCGAAGACGGGGAAAGAAGTGTTCTGTACGGTGTTGAAGGATATAAAGGTCCCGAATGCGTATGCATCAAATATATCGCGATGTGTTAGTCTTAAGAATCGAAGATTATATGGCTTAAAATCGTATGACTATCACATATTGATGTAAGACTTACTGCCAGTTGCTATCCGGTGTTGTATGTCGAAAAAGGTGACGGTTCCTGTAATTGAACCGTCAAATATAATGAAAGGCATTTGTGGTAAAGTTTTGAATGTTCAAGAACTTGAGAGACTACAAGATCGAGTCGCATTAACTTTATACAATCTGGAGAAGATATTCCCGCTTTCCTTCTTCACTATCATGGTGCACCTGTTAATTCATCTCCCGCGTGAAGCACTTCTTGGTGGACCCGTTTTCTATCGATGGATGTATCCCATTGAAAGGTCTTACTTTATTTTCAAAATATCCATTCATTCAGCTAAATGCCTTTATTTGCAACTTTTGATAATGTTGTATATCGTGTTTAGGTTCCTTTCCAAATTGAAGTCATACTGCCGCAATAAGCGTTATCCGGAAGAATCAATTGCGAGGGCTACTTGGCGGAGGAATGTATGACTTTTCGCTCGAGGTATTTGGAAGATGTTGAAACAAGAATGAACAGACCAAGTAGAAATGTTGGGCTCACAGATCATAATTTGGCTGAAACTTATTTATTTCAAAGTTTCGGAGAACCGATCGGCAGAGTCGAAATTACAGAATTAGACGATAGATCGTGGGTCCAAGCACATCGATACGTTCTTTTTCATCACGATTCAATAGAACCATTTCGGAAGTACGTTCTACAATTTGATAAATACTCATCAATTATGATTTGTTTGTCTTCTAACAAAGTAAAACCTTTTTTACCGTAGTGAGTACAAACAAATATTGAGAGCTCGTTCACGATCTCGAAGATTAAATTGACGAGAAATTAATAAGTTGTTCGCAGAATCATTCCATGAATGGTTAAGCCAAATGGTATGCAATTTAAATTTTAAATTTTCATTGACAAGTAATAATATTTTCTCATAACATTCATAATTACTCGATTTACTTTCGACTCAATAGGTTTGGAGTGGAATGAAGTAAATGATGACGTTAAATGGCTTTCACAAGGTCCAAATGAATAGTTAAAAGATATAGTGGCTTCTTCATCAACGGATATAGATTTCATACAAGGTATCGCGAGAGATTGAGGAGAACCCAAAATTGTGGAATTGTTGTTAATTCTTCGATTACAAGTTATGCTAGTGCTAGGGATAGTAATCCGGTTGAGGGGAATTTGGAATATTACGGACTTATTACTGACATCATTGAGTTGGATTATTACGGCAAATGCAAAGTTGTCCTATTTCGAGGTGATTGGGCTGATGTGAATACGGCTCGCAGAATTAAAAACGATCAATATGGCTTTACAATGGTGAATTTCTCTCGATTAATTCACACCGGAGAACAACTGATGGACGAGCCGTATGTGTTTTCTTCTCAAGTTAAACAAGTTTTTTACTCGAAAGATCCAATTGATAAGGTTTGGTACGTTGTACTTCGAAACACCCCTAGAGACTTCTTCGACATTGGCAGTGGAAGTAGAGATGACATAGTCGAAAGATTAGAAACATTGCCTTTTCCAGAACAAAACTTAAATGAAAATATCCCTAGTACTAGTCAACAATTTCAATGGGTTCGTCAAGATGTGGACGAAGATATTTATGAAATATGATTTAGTAAGATTTTACGATTTATTATTTATATGTAATATTATAATTTTAATGTTGGCCATGTTATATAATTTAACTATTTTAAATGTCCTATTATTGTTGTTATTTGTTACTAAAATTTTGAACTATTTTATGTGTATTGGGAAAAATACCTAGAAGACGATTCTGAGATTTAAATATTGTCCATGAAACTCCAAATCCGAAGAAGCTAATAGTAGTGAACAAAGAAGCAGTTGTTGGATCTTCTACTCTGGGACATAAATGACGAGCTGAAGAATTTGAAAGTAATGTTAAGTTTATTTTACATGCATGTTGAATTTTATTATTGATTCATTTTTCAATTTTAATATAATAATATATCATTTTTCAAATTTGAAGGTGGTGGGACGCTGCAGAGGTGGGGACGTACATTACTTAAAGATTTATACGACTTAGAGCCCACCGATCGTGTTAAAGTAAGGAGAAACAATCATGGGCACTGTTGGATCCGAAGCTCGATTGTTAGGAGGCTATTTAGGCATTTTAGCACAAAATGCCAATATGTTGCCCATTAACTACTTAATCATGGCATCACATGCCCGATGCTAACAAAAATCGCTCTCGAAAATATTAAGGTAACAAAACGTGAATGTATTTTATAATACTTTAATTTAATTTTCATTTATATTAACTTTTATACTTTTTTCTTGAGGTAGATTTAATTTAGAGGTCTCTAATGACTATGTTAAGAAGACATTGGGTAAAAAATGGAGAGGCAATAAAAGCACACTAAAAAAACTATATTTTAAGAAAGACATAAGCCTCGACGAAAAATTAAGAAATGTTCCACCGGAATGTTGAGGTACCAATGGGAAGATCAAGTTAGATTTTGGAATTCAAAAAAGGAGAGGTATTACGTACTTCTAAAATCTTATAAATTATTTGGTTTATAGTATTTACTATATATATAATTCAAATTGCATTATGTAGGACCGTGAGCGAGTTGGAATAAGCGAGAGATGAAATGTAAATTCACGCATTACGGCATGTTCTAGAAGTTTTTCTTGTGTAGTGACGCCGAGGTATTATAATTTATTAATTCTGTCAAATATTAATTACTTTTTACTATTAAATTATATTTTTTCTGCTAAATGTAGGAAATTTCGACTGGTCAAAAAGTTGGACGCGTTTAGCTTTTTGACATTACGCATAGAAAGAAGGATGGATCTCCGATGACATTCGAAGCTGCAGAAATTTTGGTATATTTACTTAATAAAATTTTATTTTTTATAAATATTTCTAATGTTTAATTATAATAGTTTAATTCATCGTTTATAGTTTTAAATTTATAATGTTAAATTATGTTGCATTCTTTCTTATTTATATATTTCGTTTCTAACTTTTCATTGATTTATTAGGATAAACTAAAGGAGAAGAAGGCGGAGTATGAAGCTACCGCTTGATCGATAGTTCTGTTAATCTTGAGGAGATTGATAATGTAATTATTACAGATGTTTTGGGTCTGAAAGGTATGACCTTTGATGATAGTTCTGTTAATCTTTAGTATATTTTAATAGAATTATCACCGATGTTTTTGGTCTTGAAAGGTATGGTGGGTTCGATTTAAAGGATCCGTGTTACCTCGACCCAATATTTTGGATCCGGCTCCCAGATACATGCCTTCCGGGGTCAATCTCATGCCAAGTTCGAGGCTATAAACCGAGATAGCTCA
This sequence comes from Gossypium rotundifolium, assembly GCA_025506655.1. NCBI lineage: Eukaryota > Viridiplantae > Streptophyta > Magnoliopsida > Malvales > Malvaceae > Gossypium > Gossypium rotundifolium. Next base: position 14,243,368 of record CP106723.1, on the reverse strand, counting down.
CATGCAAGAGAGCACGGTTGAGCAGAGGCAAAGAAATTGTCGATGTTCAAAGAAAATATGAAAACTCCAAAGAATAGCTTAGAGCAGATGCGTTTAGAGAGAGGCGAAGGCGAGATCGATGCTAGCGAGAAAGTAAGAAAGTCGAAGAGCTCCAAAGACCAAACTTCAAGATATGATGCGAGATGTTTCAATGATGCAAACCGCCATCTTAGACATTTAGTTTCTCGTTGTAAAAAGTTTTGACATTATTACATTTAACATTATTGTTACAATATTTTCGATTATCATTCATTTAATTTATTAAATTTCAAGTATCATTTACAATTAATGTATTTGGTGTGATTTTGTGCTAAATTCTTTGTTTTGGGTTGGAATTATATATCGTTATTGGTTGGTTTTAGTGCGAGAGGGTATAATATTGAAAAATTGCACTCGTAAATCTGACAAATTAAGCATTTGTAAAAAGCGCCGCTAAAGACCACGAACTTTAGCGGCGTTTTTGGTAAAAGCGCCGCTAAAAACCACGACTTTTAGCGGCGTTTTTGGATAAGCGTGCGCTAAAACCTGACTTTTAGCGGCGTTTTTAGTAAAAGCGCCGCTAAAAACCTCGACTTTAGCGGAGTTTTTGGAGAAAGCGCTAAAACCATGATCTTTAGTGGTGTTTTTGAAAAGCGCGCTAAAACCACGACTTTTAGCGGCTTTCAAAAAGCGCCATTGTGTCGTGGTTTTAATGGCGCTTATCCAAAAAACGCTAAAGGTCGTGATTTTAGCGGCGCTTTCAAAACGCCGCTAAAAGGCCATGACTTTTAGCGGCGTTTGTAAATGAAGCGCCGCTAAAGGCCATGGTCTTTAGCGGCGCTTTTCTCACAAACGCTAAAAGTCATGGTCTTTAGCGTTTTTTCCATAAACGCCAAAAATTTTCGGCGGTTGTATTGGCGGCGTTTTTTGTGGCGCTTAGAAAAGCGCCACAAAAACTTTTAGTGGCGCTTATAAACGCCGCTAAATGCCAAAAAAAGCCGCTAAAAGTCTGTTTTCTTTGCGATGAACCATAGGCATACATGTTTAACCTCGTTTATTAAATGAACCAAACACAAATAAAATATATTTATGTTCACGAATAAATTTATTCATAATCGTTTAAAATTCATTTAATAAATTATTTAAAGCTTGCTTGAAACTCATTTATTGGACAATTATTATTTTAAAAGAAAGATATCTAGTAGAGTGCGTCCATTCAATTTTTATTTTTTTTGTGGTTACTTTTTAAGGCATCCATTGAAGTGAGTTCAATAACTAATTCATCGCATTTTATAGACTATTAAAAGAAAAAAAAAATCTGAATAAACAAAGGAGGATAATTAACTACTCTTAATCTGCCCACTGATTAAAGCCCGCGTGATTATTTATTTATTTATAAAGGTTTGAGTTAGGGAGATGCATAGAATTGCCATGGATAACCTTATTAAATCCGATACTTTAAATATTTATTTTCCTACATATTTAGATATATAATAATTCGTCTTTGTATTTGTATTCATATATAACAATTATAGTGATTTATGTATTCGTATGTGATTTGTTTGTGCAGTGTTTCATTTGGGATCCTTGATATTTTTTTTTCATTTTTTTATATACAAACTAATTAAGGGTTTTTGTTAGTTTCATTATTTGTCAAAAAGAAAAACATCATTTTGAATCCCCAAAATGATATGGTAATGATGCAAGTTATGTTATTGATGTTTGTGAGGAATATAATTACTCATTGTTTTATAATTTGGTCTAGACGAGTCCCCACCAAACAACACTTTTTTGATAATCAACATGTTGTAATTTGTGGGGGTTTATCTTTCATGTGAACAAAAACAAAAGAAAAAGCATCTTTTCCTTATTATATATGAGCTTCAAAGTTGAAAGTAATTCACACCATGTCTTAAGACTCGATTGTTAGGGTTTAGAAGTGTTTGGAGTGTTGTGCTAACAATGTGGTAAGCTATCAATAATGGGGTAGTATCTTGGAATCTTTTTAATGCTTAACTATAAAATTAGTTCCTAAATCATACCGTTTTTCTTGTTTAGAAGTCTAAAGATTTTTTTTAATCAAAAGTGGTATTTAAATTATCAATTTAGTCTCATTTTATCTAAAAAGTGTACTACATCCAATAAAAATATGTCACGTGCCTAGTTTTTATTGTTTAGTATTGTGATTAAAATGAGACAAAATTAAAACTCCATGTATCACATTTGATAAAAAAAAATTACTATCTAAGTGAAGAAAGTGATATAGTGTGAGAGTTTAGAGCTTGGCAACAGATGATGAATGAAATGATCTACTTTAATTAGTCCAGCGAGAATTCACATAATAAGCATACAAACATTTCAAGACAGACAATGGGGATTACATAGGTTGAAATATAGAGATAGGGGAATTAAAAAGCATATAGATCATTAACACACGAATGCAAGAGTATGTAGATGAATTGATCCAAGTTCCATCTTGTTTTTGCTATCTCCATTACGTACCCATTCTCTCTTCTTCATTTGAAGATCATTGTAATGATTTCTACATCCTTATTGGGGGATTTCGAAGAGCTATATAGCCCAACAAATAAGCCAATGATATATGAAGCTAGCTAGTTGGTTTCAAAATCTATATACCCCCAATGGTATTAGTGGTACTAATTAATCATTTCATACAAAGTTGAGTAACATTAAAATAATGTCTAAAGTTAATCACAACTTTGAAGGTCCAAGTTTCAATCACGTTTCCCGATGTATATGATTAAATAACAAAAACTTTCAATGTGGGACCAAAGTCCCCTCTATCCCTTAATCTCACCTGCTTTAAAACTAGGATTAATTTGCCCTCTAACTCTATTATCTTTTCTTTCTCCAAACATGAAAGGAATGGATATTCTCTGTGCTTCTCAAGCTTCAACAGCCATCTGCTCTAGCTTGGACCATCGTTCCATGGTCCGTCGCGGCCACAGACCACTCGACCGGCAACGTTCGAAGCCTTATGCACCTATAGTTCCAGGGCTGCCTCACCATGACAAGAGTAGAAAGAGCTCTGCTAAGCCGAGTGATGCACGTCGAAAAAGCTCAGCTGATATTCATGATCTCAACAGTCCCCCTGGTTCCTCTAGGTATCTCCTAAGTGATACACCCTTTGTAGATCGGTTACCAGACTCCGATCACGTCTCACCGGCGGTTCCGTCTCGTGGTGTAAGCACCGAAGATTCTCTGGCTTTAAAATCATCTTCGTCGGCTCGGTCACACGACCAGGTTAGTGTTTGGTCCTTGTTTTTTTGCTTTGATCATAAGAAATTACAGCAATTAAGTTGTGGTTCAACAAAATAGCAGGTAGTGGTGTTGAGGGTGTCAATCCATTGCAAAGGATGTGAAGGAAAAGTGCGAAAACATATTTCAAAAATGGAAGGTAACTAACTAAGCCAAAATGGGCTACATTTATTAGTTAATTTATGTACGAACTTTAAGCCATGGGGTATTTTTTTTTTTTTGTGCAAAATTGTTAATTGCAGGAGTGACATCCTTCAGTATAGATTTGGCCACAAAGAAAGTGACAGTAATTGGTGATGTAACTCCCCCAAATGTGCTAGCAAGCGTTTCCAGGGTTAAAAATGCACAGTTCTGGCCATCTGCAACTGTTGCAGCAGCACCTCCATTGCTTAAAACTTCATTGCAGATAAAAAACAAAAAGCAGTACTAGGGTTTTTTTCCTTTCCAAAAAAAAAAAAAGTGTTTTCCCTTGTCTAGTTGCGTGCTTAGATACTAATTAACATTTGAGTTTTAATGTAAACAAATCAAATGTAAGCTTTTTGGGGGATTATTGTCAGAACATTTTCGTTTCTTTTAAGAGACAATTGTTAAATATTCCCCCTTTTTTTCTATACCCTTCCGCTGTCCGATAATAGATGGAGAAGGGATGATATCAAATTGTGATTTCACATATCGCAGTTGGGCTTCCAACATTAATTCTTCCCGAGTATTAATTCAAATTGATCTTTTTTAGCTTTTTTATTAAATTAAAAATTTTTTTATCTCTCTTATAAATAAAAAAATTCAATCTAAGCCATTTTAATATGAAATTTTTAATTTTGTCTCCCAATTTTTTTAATTTTATTTTGACTCCTTCATCACATAATGCAAAGTTTTATCCTGGTTATTGAGCTCCTTAACACTCAATCTTATTTAAAAGATATTAAAGAGCTCTAACCCAACTTTTTACCCTTTATGTGGATTTAAAAGTGGTGTAGCCCTGGTGTTGGTGGGTCTATTCTGGTGTAAACAATACATTTTTGAGTGCCAACACAGGTGTTCTTAATTACAATGTTCAAATGGTTTCCAAAATGAAGGGTCTGAAAGTTTTGCAGAAAAAGGGTGTGCATCACCACCGTCATTCAGGGTTAGATTTAATAATAATAATAAAGGGAAACTGTGATGAAAACCAACATGATTTTGGTCCCCCAAGGCATGAGCTTTTGAGTTGAGCCCCTCGCGTGACATGCAACTGCAATGATAAAGTGCAGTATGAAGAAATTAGGGAGACAAGCAGTGACAAATTTGTTTTGCACTTTACCTTCTGTCTTCGGGATGAGCAAGAATCTATAGGTTTAATTCTGATGTTAGGTTTTGTATTTATGTTTTTAGTTCTTGAATTTTATAATTCATCGATTTTAGTTTTTGCAAATTTCAGTTCTAACTTAAAAAAAGTATTGATAAGTTCCGTACGTGGGTTAAGTTTTATTAATTCACATATATTATAAATTTAGTTTATGATTAATCTTAGTTACATTATTTTTAAAAATTTTAAATTTCAGTATTGATTTAAATGATAGCTCTTAAATTGTTAACTAGATTTTGTGAGTTATATGAAATTACAAGTTAAATGGCATAATGTATGTAAGAATATGTTTGTCATATGAGATTTTAAAAATAATATCATATATTGAATTTAACAGTTATCATTTGATTAAAATTAAAATTTCAAATTTATTAAGACTAATCTACAAATAGTTCAAGCTATAGAACCTAATTGTAGAAATTAGCATTTAAATTACATTGAATAAAAATAAATCTAACAGAATATTTATAATAAAATTGCGATTACTGAATTATAACACATCATAATCTAAGTGAAAGGAAGTCAATAAATATATATTTATTAAAAATTTTATCTTACTTGTTTTAATCATTTCCCAGACACAGCCATATCAACATTGATTTTAGGGATCAAACTTGGGATAAGATCAACATCTCTTTATTGTTAGTCAAAGGCATAGGTTCATTTTTCTTTCATGGAAAACCCTGAATTCGGTCAGTATTTGGTAATTGGAAACCAATCTTAGCTTCACAGTTGACCTTTGTATCATACTTCATATAACACCAACTAATATAACAAGTTTTTTTAATTAAAATTTTCCAAGTTAAAAATTAGCATGTTAATGTTGGACAAACATTGAACATGACTTCCCCACAAATAAAGCAAAATGATTAGTCCCCAACATTGCCACACTTTTGATTGCAACTCCATCACAATTTTATTTTTTCCACTCCAGTGGGGCTAACTTTATGTCATCTTCTTTCTTCTTCTTCTTCTCTTCTATTTGTAATTATTCTATTTGTTTTTACAAACAAAATCTTAATTTTAAAATAAAAATATTATGATTATAAATTTAAAAATTCAAGTCTCATTGTTAAAATACTTCTATTAATTCACTAGTGCGACATATTAAAATATAATTAAAAAATATTCATTTGCTACTCATATAATAAAAAATAAAAATATTGTAATAAATCTGAATTTAACAAAAAATTTAGTGATATTAACAATTTTAAAAATTCATGTCAATATTTTTATGAGTATAACACATTAAGATTAATTAATGATATTGTAAAAATTAAAATATTAAATTATGTAAAAATTAATTTAATTTTAAATTTAAATATAGTATAAAAATTAAAATTAAAATTTAACCGTTATCATATAATTAAATAAAAATAAAATGATCGTGTAATCACATACGTGTCATAAAATGAATGGTTGATATTGTTTACATTTTTTATTATCTGTTCTTTTCTTTAGGGTCTTAAATATTTTGGTAGGTTTTAGAGTAGTTGGTTTTTTTTTTACTAAAATTAGACGGCAGGATATAGAAAATACTAGAAAAATAGAAAAAGGAAAGTTAGGACGGGTCGGCATCTAGAGATTACTTTAAGATCTCCATAACATAAATTTGGGAATTGGTTCGGCGCACCACATTTTTTTATTTATTTTATAATCAATGATATTCTGAGTCTAATTTTATTGGAATTAAAATGTTATATTTAAATAAAAATTTATAATTTTAGTTTATTTTGTATATAAAACTAGTGAAAGAGTGGGGGTAAATATTCCATATATATTAAAATAAAGAAAAATTACGAAAATGTGTCGGTTTGAAAAATATTTACGGGAAAGATTGTTTTTCCTAAAAGCAGGTCCACATCAGTGCGTTTTTGAGGGATGCAGAGCTAAAGCGCGTCCTATGGGGCTCGCTTTAGCTCTGAATAACCAATAAAACGCGCTAACGTGGACGTATTTTTGCCCTCCACTTCCCTATGAAAAATTAATTGAATTTTTGGGCCAGTAGTCTCCGGCAAAATAATTTTGATGAGACGTTTCGAACAAACATTGGCAAAAACGCTTCAAAGAGGTGCACTTGTCGCCAGAGTACCGAAAAGAGCTCCCACGTGGACGCTCTTTTGCTCTGATGGTCTCCGACAAAATAATTTTGAGAGACGTTTCGAACAAACAGATGGCCAAAAACGTTTCAAAGAAGGTGCACCGTCAATAGAGTATCTTGAAAAGAGCTCCACGTGGACGCTCTTTTGCTCTGATGGTTTTCGCAAAATAATTTTGAGGAGATGTTTCGAACAAACAAGGCAAAAACGCTTCAAAGAGGTGCATCGCCAGTAGAGAGTACCGAAAAGAGCTCTCACGTGGACGCTCTTTTGCTCTGATGGTCTCAAAGAAACTTAGGCTATAATCACCAAATTTCATTCTCGGCCATGAAGGCAAATTCAGCAAAAGAAAAAAAAGCGAAAATGAGTGAACGTTTAATCTTTGTTATTTACTACGATGGTGAAGTTAGTGACACCAAAAATGGTGTTATTTTCTTATCGGAGAACACAATGGCCGAGTTTTAATCGAACGTCGATTTGGTAGAACTTCGAAAAAGAATTAGGCGTAAAATATTTGAAACAACGCCAATGAAGGTTCAGTCTATTAAGTATAGATTTTACGCTTCGGTTGATCAGGTGAGATATAACTCATTCGACATCAAAGGTCCTCGGAGCCTTTAAGCAATGGTGGAGACTCATCTTGCCGATGGGTCGCCTATCTCGAGTTATATGTAGAATTTTCATCTCAAGTGATCTTTCTGCGACCTCAACATCTCTTGCCGTTCGAAGGGAATACACGACCCCAAGCTGACACTCTGTAAGTGGGAGGCAAAACACAGAAGTGCTCGTGTGCGGTGGTAGTATAGAAAACATAACCCCTACACGACACTCGGTTGGTGGATGGGACATGCATATCCGTCCTTCGACGTCCGATGATAGAAATACGTATTAGAGGAATTCAGCAACTTCTAGTAGTTGGCAATCCACATATTATTGGGATCTTTACGAAAGATATTTAAGGAGGGATGATGTACTCCCGACGACATCCACCGGTGAGGGGCCCTCGTTTGTTGCAGGTTATGGAGGGTGGACGATGAATCTGATGTGGATCCACCTCGGGAGCCAGGGCCCGACAGTGCAGAAGTTAGATTATTTTCTGAATCGGAGCCCATTCCAATTGTACCTGAAGACGTTGAGGGCGGTTCAGATGAAGAAGAAGAAGATCCGCTATTCAGAGCGTACTCACCTCCAGCCCACATGCATAATGTCGATCTATCTCAAGATTATGCATTAGAGTTTCCTGAACTACCATACCGGACGCGTGACCGTACAAATTCTTTGTTGGATTCGGACCAATTAGAAGTTGGTAACCAGTTTTCCAACAAGAATACTTTTCTTGCTGCATTAAAACAATACAGCATCAGGAATGGGGTTAACTACAATGTGGTTAAATCTAGGCTCGATAAGTATGAGGCGAAGTGTGCAGTGCAAGACGACACATGTTCATGGAAAATCATGGCGTCGTTGAGGAAAAGGACAGGGTTGTGGGAGGTCAAAAAGTACAAAGGTCCACATACATGTCTTGCCGGTACAGTACCACTATGTGTTCAATGATTTCGAATAACACTAATATTATGTAATGTTGTATTATTTAACATACTTCGATGACAGGTGTAACACAAGATCATCCGAGGATAGATTCAGACATGTTGGCTGACTTAATAATCCCGACGGTGAAGGCCGATCCCAAGACTACGGTGCCGGCCTTAATTGGCAATATTCGTAGCCAATTGGGGTACATGCCCTCTCACAGAAAGGCTTGGATAGCCAAGTAGAAGGAGTTGGAAAAATTGCACGGTCAGTGGGACACTTCATATAATGAAGTGTGGCAGTGGTGTCAGGTGCTGGAGAGATATGTCCCAAGTAACACGACAGACCTTGAAACGGAACCGGCGTACTACAACGATCGTCTGCTCCGTGGATGCGCAGTGTTCAAGCGTCTATTCTGGACATTTAAACAATGCCGAGATGCTTTTACATACTGCAAGCCATTGGTACAAATTAACGGTACCTTTATGTATGGTAGATATACGCATCGGCTATTGTTAGCTGTGGCACAATACGGTCCGTGGGAGAATCCTTCCGATTGAGTTCGCAATAACACCGGAGTCGGTGATGGTGGGACTTCTTCCTATCTAGGTTAAGGAGGCATGTCATCCCCAACGACATATCGTTATATCGGATCGAGCCTGGAATACTTGCGGCAATAGAACGCCAGGAAGCATGTGGCATCGCACACATCATCGATATTGCCTGAGGCATGTTTCATCCAACTACTATGGACAACATCGATCTAAAAGACAAAAACAACGAGTGACCGATATGGGTATGAAATATCTATTAATATAATTTCGTTTGTAATATTCAATTTATTCTCAATTGAAGAGTAGTATGTAATATTCGCTATCAACGTATGTTGGCAGGGTACGAGATCAATAAAGACCGTTTTCAGGAGATGTTGGCCAATTTGAGCTCAGATAACGCCGAAGGCGCAAACTACCTGTGCAATATTCCTTTCGAACAGTGGACACAAGCATATGACGGCGGCCTACGATATGGTCATATGACCACAAACCTGGCCGAATGCATAAATTCTGTTATAAAAGGAACACTTCATCTGCCGATTACATCGATTGTGCGAGAGACATATTTTCGTTTAGCAGCACTATTTTCGAAGAGAGCAGCGAGTTATAGAGTGCAGATGCAATGAGGCCATGTATGGAGCCCGAAGGTCTTGCAAGAAATAAACCGTGGGAAGGCACGGGCGAACACCATGCACACAATGTGTCACGACTTCGACAGCTCATGGTTTCGTGTCACGGAGTTTGACAGACTGAACCAAGGTATTATTGGCGGGCATTATCGTGTACACTTGACAAATAGGACCTGCGACTGTGGGATATTTGATACACTTCGTTACCCATGTGCTAATGTACTTGCGGCTTGTCAGAATCTCCATCTTGATCCCATGAGCTATGTCGACTAAGTGTACAAATTAGAAAACATGTACAACATGTGGAGACACGTATTCCCACCAGTCCCAGATGAACGTAAGTGGCCGTCGGTATCGCTTGCACCATATAATCTGTTGTCGGATAGACAATTGAGGCGCAAACCAAAAGGTCGACCTTTCTCGACTAGAATACGCAACAATATGGATATCCGAGAAACGAGCAACCAAAGTCGACTGTGCGGATGGTGTAAGAACCCGGGCCATACATCTCGCTCGTGTCCAAATCGGAATAATTGACCGTGTTCTTAGCTTTTTTATCTCCTTTGGCTATGTAATTTCTACTTTTTTGGAGGAAAAAGGTGAACTTTTGTACAAGAGCTTTTATTTTATTCAAGTTATTAAATTAAATTACAAAATTAAACCATTTCTATCTTATCAAAGATATTAAAATTAAAATAAAAAATTAAATTACAAAAGAAATAAAATTAAACTCAAATTTTATTAAATATAAAAAATTAAATTACAAAAAAAGAAATTAAACCATTTCTATCTTATCAAAGATATTAAAATTAAAATAAAAAATTAAATTACAAAAGAAATAAAATTAAACTCAAATTTTATTAAATAAAAAATTAAATTACAAAAAAAAGAAATTAAACCATTTCTATCTTATCAAAGATATTAAAATTAAAATAAAAATTAAATTACAAAAAAATAAAATTAAACTCAAATTTTATTAAATATGAAAAAATTAAATTACAAAAAAAGAAATTAAACCATTTCTATCTTATCAAAGATATTAAAATTAAAAAAAAAATTAAATTACAAAAGAAATAAAATTAAACTCAAATTTTATTAAATAAAAAAATTAAATTACAAAAAAATTAAACTATTTCTATCTTATCAAAGATATTAAAATTAAAATAAAAAATTAAATTACAAAAGAAATAAAATTAAACTCAAATTTTATTAAATATAAAAAATTAAATTACAAAAAAAAGAAATTAAACCATTTCTATCTTATCAAAGATATTAAAATTAAAATAAAAAATTAAATTACAAAAGAAATAAAATTAAACTCAAATTTTATTAAATAAAAAAATTAAATTACAAAAAAAATTAAACCATTTCTATCTTATCAAAGATATTAAAATTAAAATAAAAATTAAATTACAAAAGAAATAAAATTAAACTCAAATTTTATTAAATATAAAAAATTAAATTACAAAAAAAAGAAATTAAACCATTTATATCTTATCAAAGATATTAAAATTAAAATAAAAAATTAAATTACAAAAGAAATAAATTAAACTCAAATTTTATTAAATATAAAAAAATTAAATTACAAAAAAAAGAAATTAAACCATTTCTATCTTATCAAAGATATTAAAATTAAAATAAAAAATTAAATTACAAATGAAATAAAATTAAACTAAAATTTTATTAAATATAAAAAATTAAATTACAAAAAAAATAAACTATTTCTATCTTATCAAAGATATTAAAATTAAAATAAAAAATTAAATTACAAAAGAAATAAAATTAAACTCAAGTTTTATTAAATATAAAAAATTAAATTACAAAAAAAAATAAACCATTTCTATCTTATCAAAGATATTAAAATTAAATAAAAATTAAACTTAAATATTATTAAATATATTAAAACTAAATTATAAAAAAATTACAAAACTAAATTAGGGTTTAGGGTCGATCTTGGGTGGGAACCAGTGCCACACACAGGCGGTTGGCGATTCTGTATTGGATTCCTCCTTCTTCTAGCTTTGGTGGGGTCATGGAACCTCAAGGAATTGGGTTCCTCGGCGGTGGGTCAGTTCAGGTGTTGCGATGATGACCCACCTTGATAAAATAATGACCCGGAGGTGTTTGCATAAACCACGGCGGGGTGATTGCATCCGTCTGTGAAGGAGCACGGTAGAAAGAATCGCTCCCCGATGGCCCTCCTCTAATCCCACATGCGACGTCGACCGACGATCGGTGGGTAAGGGAGTAGTCGGAACGGACTCGAACTCGGCCATGCATTCCAACTTTGGGTGAGACCGGGAAAAGGAAACATATACTGAGTTAGGAGGATACATATAAGGGGTAGGGTACGACCTTTGGCATAAGCGGTGGAGGTCGTGATGTCGGTGTTATCATTTGTTGAATGATGGGCCCAAGGATCGTAGGCGCTTGGGCCCAAGGTCCCGATCTCTTCACCTCTTCTCCTTAGATTTAAAGGGGCCCGATGTTCCCTTCTCTCGCGAATTTGTCGTCGCCTCTCTTCTTTCGAAAATAGATACGGCTAGCCATGGATCCTAAACCATGGCATGTACTCCGGCACGAACGCTAATTTAGGAACGATGATCAGTTCCCGGATAGGTAAAAAGTCATACCGATTCTCCCACGTCTCGATATGACCTGACCAAAATCTTAGCCAATCCGTGTGTGGCTGCCGTAAGTCCACTTTGTGCTCATCATTGAGCACCTCCGGTGGCACGGGGTTCGGTTGTCAGAATCTAAATTGCCGCAAAACCCGATCTGACTGGTGCATCTCCATGGTCGCGTAGGTGATCAATGGGACCTTCACGTACAACTGCTCGGATTCGGAAGAACTCTTTCGAATTACGCTCAATTTACGGATCCTCGTACGGTGTCCATTAAAACTATATTAACATTACCAAAATATTAGTTATATACATAATATTAGAGACTACATACGAAATACTAAATTATAATAACAAAATTCGAAACTTACTTGTGATTCCGACCGTTGGTCCAATAGGAGCCGTATATCCTCAAGCGAGTTAGGTATTCCAACATGACTCTTGAATGGTTCCTCCTAATTAAATAAACTTTTAGCATGCACTTATACTATAAATCTACGAAATAATTGTAAAATATAATATTAAATTTACCTCGTTATCAGTGGGAATGAATATGGCTGGTCGAGTCGAGGACGTAAAAATGGAAATCGAAACCATGCCCATGACTGTAGTAGTGATAGGCAACCTCCGATTTTGGCTTTACTCGGCCGCGTCGCCCCGCACATCTCCCGGTACAACCTCGATAGCACGACAGACCCCCAACTCAATTCACCGGTTACTCTGAAATCAATAAGTTTCAAGAGCCATCTCAGGTGGACAAGGTTTCTAGAGAGGTCCGGCATCAGATAGCCTCCAATTATCTGAAGAATGTATGCCCAAGCATATCGTATTCTTTCTACTTGATCGAACCTCGTTCGCTCGAGAATGCGTCTCGTAACTGTGCCATATCGATCCGAGCTCCTTGAATTCTATCCGAATGGCACCCAGAAGCTCGTAGCATACGGCTATCTAATCGGTAGATGTTGCGAACCCGGTGACTACCGACCCGTCCACCGGTAATCCCAACTGCAACTGCACGTCTTCTAGAGTGATGGTACACTCTCCGCATGGCAGATGGAAAGTGTGTGTCTCGGTCTCCACCCTCTATCAACGACCGATCAAATGCGGCTCCAACTTGAACCCCCGGCCTATCGTGGCCACGTGCCAAAAACCCACTTCCCGCAGGTAAGTCTCGATCAACGGCGATGGTGGACCATGCATGTTGCGAATATAACATTCCAACACCGATCTACGATGATGTTTAAAATTCATATAATTAAAATTAATTAAAATTGCATAATTGAAAAAAAAATAAATAATATTGAACAATTAAAATTAAAACTTACCATTTGCATTTGCTCGACGGAGATGTGCTTGTTGTCTAGGCGACGTGATTCCCCAACCATTGTAATTCGATAAAAAATTTTAAAATTTTCCAAAAAAATATATTAATAAAATTATAAAGGGCTTTTTCGTAAATAGTAAATGACTATTTAGAAATTTGAGCGTAAATTTCAAGGACTTAAAGAGAAAATTGAGAGAAAATTGAGAGAATATTGAGAAAGGATTGAAGTGTGAAAAAAATAAAGGGTTGGGGGGTTTTATACTTTTTTTTTTACCGTTGGGGCCCCTAACAAAAAAAAATTGGCCGTTGGGATTTGACCGTTGTTGGAGGCTAAGCGCGCCCTTAGGGCGCTTTTGTCCACCTCAAAAAAGCACGCTTACGTGGACGCACTTTTGTTGAGGTGGACAAAAGCGTCTTAAGGGCGCTTTTCTTTTCATCCCAAAAACGCTACCGACATGGACGCGTTTTTGAGAGAAATAGTACTTTCCGTAATTATTTTTCAAACTGACACATTTCCGTAAGTTTTCTTTATTTTTGGTATATATGAGATATTTATTCAAAGAGTGGCATAGGTGGGCGTTGAAAGTTGAGCAATAACAATGGTTTATATACATTACTCTCTCGCACTTAAAATTTTCATAATTAATTAATTTAATTGGTATTGATTCAAGTAGTTAATTGAGAGTTAAACTAATGTTTAAAATTTGAAGATATGACATCATCATACTGATAAATCAGACATTAAAAAACTTGATTGTTTTAATTACCAAAAAAAAAACCTCAATCCCTAAATTTAACCCCAACCATTGTTACTCAACTCACCCTAAAAGAAGAAGGGATGATAACACTCTAGAATGACATGTTTTTATGTGCTAATTGTATATTAATTTTGAATGTGATTCTACTAATTTGGGCTATTTATGGACTTTTATCTCGTAGGGACTAAATTGGAGACCAATGCAAAATTGAGGGCCAAAATTGTGAAATTAAAGAAAAAAATGGACCAATGTGCAACAAGGGGAAAAGATGGTGCCAAAAGTGCAAACATGGAGGGCAGAGGGACTGAAATGCAAAAAGAAGAGACTTTGCTTTATCAAATTCTATTTTAAATTATATTAGGATAATTAATATTAGGATAATTATCTAGGATTATTTAATTTCTTTATTTATCTCTATTTATCTTTAATTAAATTGTAATTATCTTTGGGAGTTTGAGTAGAATTAGACTATCTACCTTGAGCACTATAAATAGGGGATGGAGTGACTCATTTTGGGTGATCATCTTTTTACGTACACTCTTCTCCCATAAGTTTTGTGCTTCCTTTATTTTTTTTTCAATAAAATTCCTTTTCCATATTTTTATATTTTATTTACTTTTCCACCACAAATATGAGCCACTAAATTCCATCTAGTCAAGGTTGCCGAACCTCCCGAAAAAGGTTCTTGAGGCTTAGAACCCGTGCTTAACTTTCTCACCTGTATTCATCGTTTCTCTGCATTACGGGCCGACGCTTCATCCAGTGTCCCTTTAAAAGTAACCTTTCAACTTATGCAAAGGCGGCCGCTTTGTGTGTTTTGGGAGGATTGCACCGTCGGTTCGTGAGCTTCTTTGCGTCGGTTAGCGAGCCTAAGAGACAAAATGGCGTGGGATTCGCCATTGAGAAACGTTGATCTAGCGCAAATGACTCCACAAGAGCAATAGCGAGGCTAGAGTCGAGCTCCCTAAATTGTAAGGTCAAACTCTAGGAGTTGGTGGTCGAGGCGTCCTCTTCCACTATAAGCGGCTTACTTGGCGAGAAGGGTCATCCAAAAGTCAAGATTGAACCCAAGGAGGAACGAGACAACCGGAGGTGGAATCTCTCCACATAAGAAACTTTTCTCTAAACCCTTTCTTTTTATTTTCCTCATTTTAATTCTCATAATTTCAATTGCCTTAAATTACATTATTATTATTATTTTCCGGATCGAAAATTATTAATTACATTTTTATTTCTTTTTCAAGAACGCAGATTTTCTTGGGCACGATTCTGCCCAGGATCTCGAGAAACAGGCATTTGTATAATCCGATCACTATGGATTCGACCCTACTTGCCCTTTACTATTATTTTCGTTATTTTTACAGGGAGTAGGACATATTTTGGTGCATTCAACGACGCATCAAGGGAGAAAGAAGCAGACCTAATGTGATAGATTGAAAAGGGGACAGATGGACCAAAAACACTCGTAAAAAAGTCAAAATCAAATCCTGATGGCATCTAAAAACATGTTGGTTTGGTTAGAATTTATAAAGTAAAAACAGGATTAAATTGTACAAGTCAAAATGGTTGTCTTAATCTTATCCCACAAACACAAGGAGATTGGTTCTTTAACAAAGGGATTGTACCCCTTTTGACCCCCTACCCAAGATTTTTCATGTTTCTAAATCTACCTTAAAGAAGATTCCAGGCTTCTTGTCGTTCTGTTTTTTTTTTTTTTCTCAAAATTTGAAGTTTAATTTGTATACATTATGGACAAAATCAGAATTTCGATATTGGGAGAGTATATTAATTAACTCATCTTGAAAATATCCAATCTTATGATTTAAAGCTACCATATCTACTAGATGATGCATTTATTACCACTTTCACTTTCTTTTTGTACCTCTCAACCATTGGTTTAGTTATTCATATCATTACAGTATTTAAACTTTAAAAGTTTTAAATTTTATCGACTTGTTTATCACTCAACTCAACGTGTATAGATTAAAGAGTGATATTAAATGTAGAAATTTAAATCTCATTATTTGTCACTTTTTCCTTACCTTGAGACTTGACTTATTACAATTTTTTTGTTGTTGTTTCTTCTATCAATGTTGTGAATAAATAAATTGTTAATTTTTGTTTTAATTTAAATCATTGCATTTGCAAGTAATTGTTGAACTAGACTCACTGATGGTAGTTTAGTTTCTTAATGATCTGTTTGATGGGTCTCATTCATCTAGTATCTTCGTTTTTGTCCATGCAATGAGGGTGGGCATTGATATGGTTGCGCATATAACCCTACAACCAGGGACGAAATCAATTTTTTTTTTTTTAGTGGAAGTCAAAATTAAATTGTAATTTTGACGATAATAAAAATATAATTTCATCATTAATAACTTATATCTTTATAATTTTAAAAAATCAAATCAAATTTTTATATTTTTAGATGGGCCTAAGTATAATTTTACCGTTAGGACTGAATTACTGGAATTGATTCCAACCCTTTTAACGCATTTAGCCAAAATGATAAGAGAAAATTTCTATTTTCTCTTTGATACTAATTTTTGTTTATATACTTAGATCTAAGTTAAGGGTATTCTTATATTTATTTTATGAAATTTTATATGGGATAAATCTTTAAACTATACATTAACTTTGGTCAAATATGTAATGATATATATGAAATATGATTTATGTAATTTTATACATGAAAATATATTATGATATACAAAAGCTTAAATTTAATATTTTATGATTAAGAGGATTGGAGTTGATATTAACCCACTTAACCAAGGGAGGGACAACACCTTGCTTACCTCCTTAGGATTTTCAATTTTTTTGTCAAAATTTATTTTATTATCCTAATGATTTACTTTTAAATTTTGTATAATTACACGAATATATTAATTATAAAATTTGACCCAAAAAAAAAACTAAAGATGTGAATGATTAAATTATAATTTTTAATTTTAAAAATAAAATGTAATTTTGAAAAGACTTTTAAACAAGTGTAAAATTTATAATTAATATATTGTTAGGTACCTAAATTTTGCACTAGTTTCAATACGGTAATTATACCATGTTTTTTTAATCATTGTGGTGTATTTTACAAAAGCTATACGTTTTGGTATCTAAAGAAATATTATTAATTTTTTTTTTAGTGTTTAGTTTAGGTTTCAAGGTTGGTTTGATGAAAATTCATAATTTAGCAATTAACTTTTATCAAATCAACCTTAAAATTAAAATCAACATACAATCATCGGATAATATTTAACAAATTAAACAAAAATTCAACAAACTCACAATTAACATTAAATTTATTTTATTAATAAAATCATGAAATTTCAAACATAATAATATTAACATTAAATATTTAATACTGTTATTTTAGTTGCCAAAATGTATAAAATTTTTCCAAATAAAATATCGCTTAAATAAAAATAAATAAAATAGAAAAAAAATATCAAACTCAATACCAACTGATATATTAATTCTTCAATACAAAAGTTGATAAAAGGTGTTTGGGATGGGAAGAAAAGAGTTTCATTATGCGGGGGTCCAATGGGTCATTTCAGTTTATCCTTCTAATTCTAAAATGGGCTATGGTTTGAGTTGTAAAAGCCCTATTAAAATTAAATTGGACCTATTGGGCTTTCAATGTCCTATATGTTTTAACTAAATTTAGTTTAGAATCTTTGAAAAGATCTTTTTGAAAGTCTTTTGAAAGTCTTTGAAAAGTTCTTTAAAATTTGAGTGTTTAGCATTCTTTGTCAAAAGTCTTTTGAGAAATAAAATGTCCATTTTAGACATGTTATTATCAAGTAACAAATATACATTTAAATAAATTTTAAATTAGTTAATATTATTATATTTTAGTAAGAATATAAAAATTACTATAACTTGTTAATATTTTAATATATAAAATATAAATTTTAATTTTAAATATTTGTAAGTAATAAATATTAATTAGTTATAAAATTTAATTAGAATATATAAACTACATTTTAAATATTTAAATATAACCATTAAATATTTATAATTAATATTTTAAAATATTTTTTATTTTTAATTAATAATTTTAACACATTTATAATTAAACCCACGAAAAAAAGGAAAATACTATGTTATTAGAGGGTGAAAAAGTAATTAAGCACTAAAATGCTTTTGGAAGAGGAAAAGTTAAAATTTTACTTTTCCTTTTTGAAGTCTTTAAAAGATTAAAGCCAAAAATCCCAAAAAGTAGCTTTGTTCATGTTTTTCTTCAAAAATCTTTTGGGGCCGGAAGTCTTTGAAAAGAATGTGAATCGGCCCTAAGTTGACTTCGGCTCACACTTTTTAAACCCCAAACATAATTCCAAGCTACTTAAACGGGTCAAATCTTGGTTTTGGTTCTGTAATTTAATTTTACATAATTTCATAATTTATTTTTATAATATTATTAGTGAATTTAAATAGTTAAAATTATTAATTATCTCGATTAAAATGCTGATATGATTTTATTTTCTTAAAAACACTATATTAAAAGTAAAGAGAACATCGAGTTTGGCATAATAATTTTCTTTACTCGAGTGACTTGATCCAAATTTTATATCTTTAATTTTAAATTTGAGTTTATTTTAAAATTTTAATACTTAGATTCAACCTGAAAAGAAAAAAGGAACACGAGCTTAAATATTAAATAATTTTTATGTTAAAATACATATTATAAAATCTTATAAAAATTAAAAACATTTAAGTAAAGTTTAGTAAAAATCTTAAAGTCTTCTAAAAGTTAAAAGAAATTAATTAGATTATAAATGTAGTTATAAAATATAAAAAAGAGAGGATATTTTGCTAAAAATTTTGGAGGTCGAGATAGTGCAGATTCGATGAAAACCCAACCGAACTTGAAATTCTTAATAGAAAATTAGTCCCACCCTTGAAACCAAGTTCTTTTTAAGGAATAATAAAATGCACCTTGACAAGATCAAATGTTAGGGTTATATTGTCAATTGTCATCCTACTTCCAACTATACTTATCCATAAAGCCAGTAGCCAAGTTACTTGGCTTGATCCGAAGCTCCACTTAAAAAGTAAGAATGTTTGGACTAAAATATAAGTTAGAAAAATAGATTTTGGCAAAAAAAAATAAGGCCTGTTTAAAAAATAAGTCGGATCTCAAGTAAAATTCTTAGGCCCTTGGTCCAAATTTGTAAAAAAGAAGAAGTTATTTTCCCACAGTTTTGCTGTCATTTCACTATTATGTTGTTATTGTTTAGATGTTGTATAACTATTGTTTTATTATTAATTTTGCTACTATTTTTAGATGCATTAATTTGTTAAGTTGCATAAATCTCAGTGTTATTTAAATATAAAGAAATTTTTTAAATTTATTTTTATTTTGTTGGGAAACATTTATTTTAATGTTTTAGTGCTTTTGATGTATTATATTTTTTAAAATTTTTATATAAAAATAAACTAAAAAAATTAATACTGAGCCAAGCTAAGGTTTAACATCTATAATTTGAGCTAGATTTGGGCAAAAAATTAGGTTCATTTTTAGATTGACCAGACCCGAACCTATCAAACAAACCTAGAATTTTATTAGGACCCTACCAACTCATGGATAATTCTACTTTCGATACCAAAAAATTTAGTCCCGCATAACTTGTTAGAAAGGTATGCTAAGAAAAAAAATCAATATTTTAATTAAAATAATTAACAAAATTAATCATTTAAATTAATTATGACATCATAAAATAAATAATTAAAATATATAAAATTAATATGGATTAAATCTAGTAGTAATTTGAACCTTAAACAACTCCATTTGACCAAAGTTGAGAACAAATGAGAAAAAAAAAAAACACAGAAAGATCCGAACCACTCCATTTCCCGTTTTCCCTACTCCACCATTGTTTAACTCTTTCATAAATACAAGCATACAAATTCATCATGTTTATTTAAGATTTTTTTTTAAAAAAAAAAAAAGAGCTCTACAATTTTCTTGTCATTTCACTAAGCTAAAATATGGTGAAAGGGCTGCGATTTAAGGGCACATTGCACCTATTGCTCTTAGCCATCACCATGAAATACTATGTCAATGGAACAAGAGTTCTTCATCATGATAACACTCTCCCACCTCTTCCGACACCCATAGCTAACACCACACCGATAATCGGTCCCGCCGTGGAACCCTCGTCGACCCCCATGCAGGCTAACACAAGCGATCATCGCCCCACGTTGTCATTCTACATGCATGATATATTTGGTGGCTCAACACCATCGGTAAGGGTTGTTGCTGGGGTGATTGCCATTGCCAAAAGGCCCACACCTAGCCAAGCCAATGGAATCCCTTTCTCCAAGAAACCAAATGGGATCATCACTAATAAAGGCATACCACTGCCATCACAAGCTACCTTACAAAGGCTCTTGTTTGGAGCTGTGACCGTGATAGATGATGAACTGACTCAAGGACGTGAATATGGGTCTTCCGTAATGGGTAAAGCACAGGGGTTTTATGTGGCTAGTTCCATGGATGGTAACAGTCATACGATGGCGTTCACTGCTATGTTCCATGATGAAGATGATCATGATAAAGATGATGCTATTAGTTTCTTTGGGGTGCACCGTACGGCTGCGGTTGAGTCTCCTATTGCTATTGTTGGTGGAACCGGAAAATATGAAAATGCTCAAGGGTATGCCGTCGTTGAGACCCTTCACAACACCAACCAGTACACCGTTGATGGTGTCGACACCCTTTTGCAGTTTAGTGTATTCATAACTCGGTACTGATTTTCTTCTTTTTTTAAAAAAAAATAATAAAATACTACTATAACTATAAAACAGAAAAAACAATATAATGTAAAAATTGCTCTTCTTTCCAAGAGCACATGGATCGAAAAACCCAAATCTAAAACCATCGAAAATCCAATTTTAAAAAACCCAATTGATAACTAAGAAACTAACTTTAATGATTAAAATAATTTAAAATACCAAATTGTTTATTTTTCGAGATCCCGCTATAAATTCTATCTATATAAATTATGATAACTAACTCATGCATATTAGGTTCAGTTGCATTTTATTGAATTGAGAGAATAATTAAAAAAATAGATTTTACTTTTTTTTTTATTTTTAAAATAACTCTCATCAATTAGTACTATTTTAATATGAACTTTTAAAAGAATTCATCAAATTGATTCTATTTAAAATCATCCCCTTTATATGATCACCTATACGAATCTACTAGATATATGTAGACTACATCTATTCGGTACCGATCCACTTGTTATAATTCATTTAATCCTATATCATGTTATTGAGCTTAGAAAATCAAAAGAGTCAACAAGTCAACTTTTACTATAATTACTATTATTCAAGCATATACAAATTCAAGTAAAAGTAACTCATCTCAAATGGAGTTGGTATTGGGCTTTCATCCCCAATGGTGTTTTGGTTACCAGCTTCTAAGACGTAACCACGATACTATACATTAGTTCCGAATGATAATTTATTTTTTACTAGAAGGATGGTCCAACAAATTATAATAGATAGAAACAACGCTCGTAAGGAGTACTATTGAAACCAAGAAATATAAGCTGCCTGCCATCCACACCAGAATAAATGGAGTTTTCTGAAAAAACTTGCTAGTGGAGGAAGACCTCCTAGAGATAAGAGACATAGAGCTAAAGAGAGAGCCAAAAGAAGATCTTTTGTGTATAATCCTGCATAATCTCGAATGTTATCAGTTCCGTATGTAGACTAATAATACAATGCAAGCAAAAGTTTCTAGATTCATGGAGATATAGAACAGCTTATAAGTTGATGAGATAATGATCATCCTTTTACAACAACTCCATTCAACCATGGTTATAATAAATAAATACAGGTTTCTTTATGCTTAAATCTCTTTATAAGCAATATTTTAATATCTAATCTCTCTGAAAGGAATATTGTGTTTCCGCAAAAGCTGCTGCTAATTTATACCCTTTCATCAATCATGAGTCATTTTATAACGATTTAATATTTTCTCATCAATTCTGGATTTCCAGAGGTTTGAATCTATGAAACCATCAAATGCAGTATGAAAATTTGCAGAGGAAAAAACA
The DNA here is from genome assembly GCA_025506655.1 of Gossypium rotundifolium. Lineage (NCBI taxonomy): Eukaryota > Viridiplantae > Streptophyta > Magnoliopsida > Malvales > Malvaceae > Gossypium > Gossypium rotundifolium. The sequence goes on along the minus strand of CP106723.1, from coordinate 14,221,136 downwards.
AACAAATGAATACTTAAAAACACCTAATTCATTGATATTCATATCATCCATTGACATATACCAAATGAAGAAAAAGATTTATTATCACTAATAATCCAATTCAGTAGTCACTAAAACCCATTTTATTTGGAAAAATAGAAAACACACTAAAAACTAACAGAAGACAGCTAAACGGATGGCCTTCATTTTGGTGGTGGGAAGAAGATGGCATCCTTGGTCCTCTTGGAGCGGAAAAGCTTCTCTGTCTCAGCAGGAACCTTGAATGCTGCTTGAAGAGCTTCAGGTGATATCGCCTTCCATGCCCCAATGCTTCCAGCCAAGTGGGTGAACATAGGGCTGCAAATCAAATCACAACATGTTAAGTTTCAATCATTTGCATATTAATGGAGTTCTAATGGATTTCAAAGTCTTGGAGCTTACTTTGGGGTGGTGATGATTGAGAACCAAGACAAACCATCTGGATCAGCAATTTTTGAAACAACAAAGAACCTTGGCACAATCAACAGATTGCCGGCTTTCACGATGATTTCCAGGACCCTTTTGCCGTCGACGCCCACCACTTGGAGACGACCGCTGCCTTTGACTATGTACGTAACCTGCAAGGCTGAATCACAAGAAAAGCCAGGGGAGCACATTGCATTACCTTCCAGCCTGACGAGATCGGCCCCCATACCCACCTGGCCGACCAAAGGGAGGTTTTTAGTGTTCAAAAGCACGACGTTGCCGGCATTCTTGATGTCGGTGTCCAACGGAGCTTCTTCACAGTTCAAGGCCATTCCTTTGCGGTGATCGGGCTTGGGTTCAGGCATCTTGAAATTGGCATCAAGCTTGACAATGCCTTTTCCCTTTTGGTTACCAATTAGGGCCGTGGCAGTGTCATCATCCACATCCCATGCCCTCTTCACAAAATCAGTTGTGAAGCCAGTAAAGATGCCGTTGGCGCCTGTCAAGAAGAAATCAGTGAACTGGCCTGGTTTGTGGCCTTTTGAGGTATCCCCCATGAAAAGGACCACCAATTCAGTGTCCTCCTTGTTGTACCACCAGGTGATGACACCAAATGGAAGAGCAATTGCATCACCCTTCTTGATTGCAATCACTTTCTCCTCTGATTCAGGGAGAATAATCCCAGCAACACCGGCCCCTACATCAACACAATTCAACTCAGTTGCTATTTAATATTTCCGTTAAAGAAAGATTGGGTCTTTTTCATATCCCAACTCTGATCATATATCATAAAGATTCAACAAAAACCCAGAAACACAAAATGGAAAAAGGAGAGGAACTTGTAAGAAAATGATACCTTGAAGGACGTAAGCAACCTTGGAAGAATCAGAGTAACGAGGGAGGGCAAAGCCATTCTTCTCAAGGGCCAACTTGGCTGCACCAATGTTGCCTTGACGCAACATAGGGAGTTCATCGGGGCACCATGCGTAGTAGCTTCCACCATCGTCGCCGTACACTTTCTTTGCCAGCTTTGGAGAAAGATCAAGATCCATTTCCTCGATTTCACAAAAAAAAAAAAGAAAGAGTAAAACCCAAAATGACAGAAGGAATGAAGAATTGAAAGTAGTGAAAGCAGTGATTTATCGAGGTGTGATTGAAAGGATATTTATAGGCGTGAAATGGAAGATATTTGATCATCCAAGAGAGTCCAACTTTTTTTAAACTTGTTAAAAAGGAAATCATAGCTAACAAACAGGAAATCACAATGGTAACAAACATGGAAAGTCTCATATTATTATTACATTTCAGAAAATTTAATTATCTTAATTAAATCAAGATTTCGGATTAATAAATAAATTTGGTAAGGATATTAAATACAAATTATTTAATTCAGATTTATAATTAATAAATAAAGGTGAATTTGATAATAATAATTATTATTAGGTTGGTTTCTTAGGATTTGGATATCAATCAAATCAGAATATATTTTAGAAAAAGGATTAGATGAAAGCAAAAATTGATGCTTTCTTTATGAAAGCAAAAATTGATGCTTTCTTTATGAATAGATAAATGACTAAATTAAAAGAATATATAAAAAGATGGAGGTTTATGTGATGGCCTAATGGTTAAGGGTGTTTATCACTTCAAGTGTGGCTTGAATTCAAGTTGTGTTAGTCGTTTTTGTTGTTCGAAATTTATTATTTCAATTTATAATTATTTTTTACACCTTCCTCTGTAACATTTTTTAAATTATCTTTTTTTTTCTTATTAATCATGTTGATATAAATATTATTAAATATGTCAAAAAATTAAGAGTAAATATTTCAAATAAATACAAATAAAAATTAAGAGTAAATATTCTTTCAACTAAGGTCTTACTCTAGATTATTATCGAACAAATACATGATGTCATAACATCTTTCAACTATTATCTTATTTATTTTTATTATGATGTCATAACATCTTTTAATTATGGTCTTACTCATTTTTATTATAATGCCATAACATCTTTCAACTATGGTCTTACTCATTTTTTGCGTATAGCCTTCGATCGGACTCATGACTTAGCCATGATCTTTCTTACTTACTTTCCTCGTTGCCTTCCATCCATTTAACAATTCCTAACATTGATACTTGAACACCGCAGTGTCCTCTCTGCAATGTCGAAGCTTTGCTCATCACAGGTGCACACAGTAATGTCGTATGGTGGTATCTAACAGAATCACCCGTTTTCCTATCCTAACTTCATCTAATCCCCACGGAGACCCCTTTCCATATTTCATATGCAATACATGCATTTTATAAATGAAACATCATGGATCATGCTGATGGTTGCTGATTCCACCAATATAATCCTACACCTAATTTGCAAATTTAAGCAGTATAGGGAGTAGGGTCGATCCCACAGAGACTGGGTTTACTGAAAATTGTTTCTATCTCGACCAGATTTATGTCTAGGCAGTTGTCGTGCCCGCGAAGTTGGGGGGAATAAAATATTAAACCTGAAATAAATAGAGGAAAAAAACGTAAAAAGTAAAAGATGAAATAAAAAAAACAATGAAGTAATCTAAAGAAAAATCAATTAAACTTAGCTCAGCCTTAAGCACGGGTTTTTCGTCTTTGAACCGATCCTCGAAATTAGATGAACTCCTCTTTTCCAATAAGTTAGTTATAGCTACCAAGGATGCCTCGGACACCAACTTTTCCTTATGTAAATTAGTTATGGAACGTCCTATAACTAACCCTTACCGGTCGAACAACCTACGAAACCTTCGTGATTTAGAACTTCAGAAGCTTTACGTTCTAGAAGAGCCTAGCTCGAACCAATGCCCTCAAGCGCGTGGGACATTTAAATCCGGTTACTACTTCCCTTGACGGAACCAAACAACAATCCCCACTTGGCACGCCAATGTGTTCACGGAAAACCGATTAGACAATCAATCCTTTATGAATCCTAACTGTACGTCTAACCACACTAACTCAAACGATGTCTTTTTTGACTTAGTGTTGGTTTGACTTTGTGAGTTGACGAAATCATACTCTTAGTCCGGATAAATAATAAATATTGGAAAGTAGGGGTTAAATAGCTCGAGTTCATAACTCACGGGTCTTTAATGGGGTTAACATCGGCTTAAAGCTGAAAGGGGTTTAGTGTAGCATGATTTTAATCATGCTTGTAAGTTATGGAAGGTGATTGGCTTTGTGTAAAGGATGGTGAAATTTTGGAAAGGAAAAGGAGCTTGGAAATCAATTGAACCAATTTTGGAAAAGCCAACAATTTGAATTGAAATTGGTAGAATGTTTACGTCAATCTTGAAGGAAAAAGAAGAAATCCTATTCTAAATTGAAATAGGAAAAGATAAAAAGAAGAATAAAACTCCAAATAGGAATAGGAAAGAACTAATTGATTGATGATTTTCCAATAACAAAAAGCCCCTATTTATAAACATGGAGTTTACTAAAAATAGGCTAAATTAATTTAATATAAAATCTTAAATAATTAAAAATAAAAATAAAATAAACTTAAAATAGGATTTTCTATTTTTGGCTTTTTACAAAGTCAAATTTATTTGATGTGTCCTTGGCTTCCTCCATCTTTTTGATTTGGCCCCATTTCCATGATTTTCTTTCAATTTGGCCCTTTCCAGCTTGTGTTTGATTGCATCCCTGACAAAATTTAAATCATAAAAATACTAAATTAGCAGGGATTGATTCAGAAATAAACCGAATTAAACAAAAGAAATCATGCAAATTAACATGTTATCAAATCCCCCCTACTTAGCTCATGCTTGCCCTCAAGCATGTTGTTCTTTCAAATATTAGAATTGGTTCTATAATTTACTAGAAATCGAGCCTCTTTTCAACATCCATAGTCAATGCAAACAACATAGGCAAAAATAAACAAATGCTTAGAATATAGTTTAATCAACAAGTGTCATAAAATTTGAAATATGCCAACTTAGTAATTTCATTAAATTGAGTTTGAATCCAATAAATTGCAAGGCATTAGAAAAATAAATTAGACATGGTCAAACCTTTTTATGCGAACTAGGATGACAAACCAAGCACCCTATCCCAGTTACTCAATTCAAACAGTCTTTATTATTGGGCTCTATTAGCGGAATGTTATTAAGTTATCGACTTGTCACTCGAACCTTTTTACGCGAGATGAGATGACAACCCAAGCACCTCACCTTGGTTACTCAATCCAGTCATGTTTTCGAAACTTTCACTCATAACTTGAGCCTTTATTTATTTATTTAATTACTTTTCATTTTTTTTAGGAATAAGCAAATATTTTTTTCCAAATAATCAATTCATGAAAATCTAGCTACATATATCAACCTTAAAACACAAGTGTCAACTAATCTATATACTTTAGCATTTAAATTCAAAAAAAAAAAATTGCCCAATTGTCCAAGTTGACTAAGTATGAGATTAAAGGCTCAATGTCAAATAAACTATTGAATGAATTCAATGCAAGATTGAACATATGCAACAGAGAAACATGCAGCAAAAATCAATCAACCATCCATGCGTACTTACTATATTCATCCCCCTACTTATTTTATGCTTGTCCTCAAGCATGCATCATATAATAGAAAATAAAAACAGTAGCTCAAATGACAAGTAAAAAGTTCAAAGTACTCCCCATGTGTCCTCAATGATTTCGTCGATCTTGGGGGTAATGGATTTGTAGGATATCGAGGATTGTAGAGACTTGATTTTCCATCGTTCCAAGTCTCGCCTCGATTTGTCCTAAAGGTTCCTCCATAGATAGATGTTGTTCCTCTTGCTCTCTAGTGTTGATGTGTGGGAGTTAGCGAAAAACCATATTCTCGCGAGTAGTCTGCGTACCTAGAAGAACAAAATAACACGAAGTAAGGGTGCCGGCAGGCAATCCCATAGAATCCAAATAATATTTATCTAAGCTTCCCATACCATATGCACATGTGAAGGTTGAGAAATCAATTTCAGATTGAAAAAGTCGAGAGGCTAAATTTGAAATAAATGATCCAAGTATAAGTGGACGGTTGTAGCATAAGCGACATGAAAATTTTAGCGAACATATTCATACATTCATACACACAAAAAACGATTCAGTTTTAGTCAAAGCATATGATGCATCATTTCTACCTAAAAAGTTAAATGCCAAAAATCGGTGTATATATCTCAAAGTAGGTTCATGCACCAATAAGTCTTTTGTGGTCTTCGGATTATAAAGATGATCAGAATTAGTTAAAACACGATAAACATGCTGAGCATCAAAGTTGCTCGGAACATCCAACAGAGCAGAATGATATGATTCAGATTAAATGTCATCAGGGTCGATGAAACCCATGGCAATGTTAAATTTTGAAATTGACACCCGAAAGTCCCTCCCAAGCAAATGAAAGCATACAATATTTTGTGTTTCAACAATTCACAATGCATTTATATCAAAGCTAAATGTGGTGTAGAATTCATATACTAATTCATAATATGTATTACAAGTAATATTAGAAAATAAATTCCAACCAATAGCATCAAAATAATGAAGCACAACATCATGAATATCTAAAAGTTCAAGAGTGGGAAAATCGATTTGCTTACAGACCGGGAATGAGCGTTGTCGGATGGTATCGTATCGTGTTTGATGCTCCGATGTCGAAAAGTTTAAAAATCTACATAGATGACTTTCGGTAGGAATTGTATTGGCACGACTACGTCTATTGCGTTGACTGTCTCGGGGTGGTCGAACGCACTCATTAGGCGAGTCGGGTGAGTTTTCTCCTTCAGCAGCGTCAGTATTCTGTTGTTTGGGGTGTCGATGGCTCACGTGTCGTTTGTCGATGACTTTAGGTTTGGTGTTGAGAGACTCGTTCATTGACCATGGGTGTAGCTTCGACATGGTCGTTAGAGGTCCCAACCTCTTTTAGACTACTCGAAGTGTCTGTTTTGACCGGGGTCAGACTTCGTTAACGGCGGGCTCTTGATGGGCCGGCGGTTTGTCGTGGAGAAGGTGGAGAAGAGTCGTCATCGGCTAAATCAACGACGGGGCTGAAAAGTGGTGCCGATTTCGGTTGAACAAAATTGGAACATTGTTGGTCATTTGGTTCCGAGTTCAGACCATTGCTTCTATGATAATATCATGAAGATTCGACTCTGTTGCGGCAAAGATGGTGGCGAAGCACGGCGGTTGGCGACAGTGAGTGGTCACGGTGGGTTTGGCTGATTTTTGAGAATGGCGACGGTGGTGGCTTCGGTTGTAGACGTGGTTAAAGTGGTTTAAGGGGGTGGTTTTGTTGGAGAGAAAAGTAAAAAAAAAAATAGGGAAAAAGTGGTGGTGTTGGAGGTTTGGGTTCCGATCGGTTAACTAGCGACGATGAAGGAGTATAAAGCTTCAAAGAAAGTGGAGCAGTGATGGAAAAGGTCGGTGAATGGTGTTTGAATGGGGTAGAGAAAGAAAAATGAAGGGAGGGTTGGGGAAACATTCAGCGTTAGTAAAAAGGGAAGGGGGACGGTGATAGGTGTGGTGGTGTCGACAATGGCAGCACGATGGTGATGGATGCGGTGATAAAGATGGTGACGACGATGGTGACGAGTGGCAATGTGTGAGGTTAGGGTTTGTGTTTATGTTTGTTGTGAAGAAGAAGAAGATGGATGAGAAGGTTTGGGGATTTTTGGGATTTGGGTGTTAATTTGTTTTTTTCATTTTTCTTTTTCTTTTTCATTTTTTTCTTTATTTTTCTTTGGATTTTCGGTTGGGCCTAGGTGGGTATTAGGTTAGATTGGTTTTTGGGTAGGTGATTTAATTGGGTTGGGTATTGGGTATGATTAGGTAGGTTAAATGGATGGGTATTGGGTATTGGGTTAAGTTTGGGTTTTGGTGTTTTATAAAGGTTGGGGTTTTTTATTTTGGTAAATATTCGTCACCATATTATCATGTCGTGCCTGCGCCCCACTATTATCCAACTCTCGGAAAGAATTCATGCTCTCAATTATTTTCATGAAAACATCAAATTAACTGAATTAAAATAAAAAAAATTATTTATTTACACCCTAGATTTTACTAAAACTTAAAAATAAATAAATGAAAAGAAATTTGGGGTGCCTCCCAAAAAGTGCATTTTTTTTAACGTCGTTAGCTCGACTACCTATTATTCAAATACTGGGCTCATCGAGAACAATCTCCTCAACTGTGTGTGTTTGAAAATTCTCGAAAAAGGGTTTTAGTCATTGATCATTCACCTTAAAGCACTTTCGTGTTTCTTCGCTTTGAATTTCCACTGCACCATTCGAAAATAAATTAGTAATAGTAAATGGTCCTATCCATTTGGATCGAAGCTTACTAGCGAAAATTTTTAAGGTAGAGTCGTATAAGAGAACTTTTTGTCCTATTGAAAATTGCTTCCTAGTGATGAACTTATCATGAAACGCCTTCGTCTTTTCTTTATAAACTTGAGCATTTTCATATACATTGTTTCTAATTTCTTCGAGTTCCTGGATGTCCAATTTTCGAGATTTTCCTGCAGACTCTATTTCCATATTACACTACTTAACTGCCCAAAACACCTTGTGCTTTAACTTGACTAGAAGATGGCACGGTTTATCGAAAACGAGTCGGTAAGGTGACATGCCTATTGGTCCCTTGTAAATTGTCCTATAAGCCCAAAGTGCATCATTAAGTCTCAAACTCCAATCTTTCATGTTAGTTTTGACCGTCTTTTCCAAAATAGACTTGATATCTCGATTCGACACTTCTGCTTGCACGTTTGTTTGTGGATGGTAAGTAGTGGCAATTCGTTGAGTTACTCCATATTTCTCCATAAGTGCACTTATGAGCTTATTGCAAAAATGAGTTCATCTATCACTGATTAATAATCGTGGAGTGTCATACCTGGAAAAAATAGAACTTTTAAGAAAGTCAACTACGGTCTTAGCATTATCATTGCAAGTGGCCTTCGCTTCTATCCACTTAGAGACATAATCAATAGCTAAGAGTATATAAAAATTACCGAAATAAGAAATGAAGGGACCCATAAAGTCGATGCCCCATACATCAAAAATTTCATAAATATGAATAGGAGTAAGGGGCATCTCATTTTGATGACTAAGGTTGCCAACTCTTTGGCATTTTTCACAAGTTTTGCAGAATAAAAAGGCATCACGAAATATGTTTGACCAAAATAATCCACATTCGAGAATTTTGTGTGCGGTGCGTTTAGGTCCAAAGTATCCTCCATATGCATAAGAATGATAAAAAGTTAAGATAGACTGTACCTCTGTTTCTACTACACACCGTCGTATTACCTGATCGGAGCAATGCTTCCAAAGGTAAGGATCGTCCCAAATGTAATATCGCGCATCCTTTTTTATCTTATCCTTTTTGGACCTTGGTAATTCTGAAGGAACAGTACCTGTAACGAGGTAGTTTACTATGTCTGCGTACAAGGATGAACCACATTTGCTGAAAATAGGTTTTCGTCTTGGAAGTTGTCCTTCAATGGTATGTCATCTACTGAAATTGGTAATCGACTCAGATGGTCAGCTACTAGGTTTTCGCATCCCTTTTTATCTCAGATTTCAAAATCGAACTCTTGTAGGAGTAGAATCCACCTGATCAGTCGAGGTTTTGCCTCATTCTTCCCTATTAAATGTTTCAAAGCTATATGATCAGAAAAGATAATTACCTTAGTTCCCAATAGGTAAGATCTAAATTTATCTAAAGCAAACACAACAGCTAATAATTCTTTCTAGGTGGTTGTGTAATTGCTTTGGGCAGCATCCAAAGTCTTGAAGCATAGTAGATAACATGAGGCTATTTCCCTATTCTTTGGCCAAGAACAACTTCCACACTTTGGTCACTTGCATTACACATGATTTTGAATAGGAAGTTCCAATTTGGTGGTTGCATTATGGGAAGCAGAGACCAATTTCTGCTTCAACACGTCAAATGCATCTTTACAAGTCTGGTCATTCAAATTCTTTATTCTTTTGTAACAGACTGCAAAGCGGTCACGCGATTTTGAGAAATCTTTCATGAATCATCTATAAAATCCTGTATGGCCAAGAAACGAACGAACTTCCCTCACAGATGTAGGGTAAGGTAACGAGTTAATAATAATCGTTTTTGCCTTATCGACCATAATTTCTTCCGAGGAAACTATATGACCTAAATTAATCCTTTGTCAACCATGAAATGGCATTTCTCATAATTTAAAACAAGATTAAATTCTATGCATCTTTGTAATATCTTAGCAAGATTATTGAGACATTCGTTAAAAGAGTTACCGTACATCGTAAAGTCATCCATAAAGACTTCAATGATTTTCTCGACATAATCGGAGAATATGCTCACCATGCATCTTTGGAAAGTGGCCGGAGTATTGCAGAGTCCAAACGGCATTCGTCTATATACAAACATTTCGAAGGGGCATGTGAAAGTCGTTTTGTCTTGATTCTCCGGAGCCACTGAAATTTGGAAAAATCCTGAGTACTCATTGAGACAACAATAATGGGTCTCACCGGCTAATCGTTCGAGCATTTGATTGATGAAGGGAAGTGGAAAATAGTCTTTCCGGGTAGCTGCATTCAACTTCCTGTAATTGATACATACCCACCATCCATTTTGAACTCGTGTATGGACCAGCTCTCTTAACGAGTTTTTCACGACTGTCACGCCAGTTTTCTTGGGCACAACATGAACTGGACTAACCCAATCACTGTTGAAAATCGGGTATATCATTTCAGCATCTAACGGTTTTGGATCTCCTTCTTTACTACCTCCATCAAGGATGGATTAAGGCGCCTTTGAGCATCTCTCTTTGGTTTCGTGTTATCTTCGATGAAAATTTTGTGCATACAAGTGGATGGACTTAGCCCTTTTATGTTGGCTATCGTCCAACCAATGGCTTCCTTATAATCTCTCAGAACCCGAACTAGACTTTCCTCATCGTCTTTGGTTAGTTTCTTTGACATTATCACCAGTAATGTGTCTTTCTCTTCCAAAAAGATGTACTTAAGCTGGTCCGGTAATTCTTTAAGCTCTAACGTTGGTGGCTACAAAACCGAAGGTAACATTTTAATTTGGGAAGGTAATAGTTCAAATTGGTTACCTTGGCTTGTCAAAGATGGTCGCGTTTTCAAGTGTTTGACAATTTCTCGCAACGGATCTTTTATGATTGCTAATTCCTCGAGATGATGTAAAACATCCATGTCAATGCTTCTGTAAAGGACAGTTTCCAACTCATCAAAGTCATGATATTCAGAGTAAGATTGAGTTAACAATCTATAATATCGATATTAGAAATATTTAATAGTGAGTTAGGATGACCCACAGCTTCATAGACATTGAATTTCACGATTTTGCCATCAAACTCCATTGTCAGCGTTTCACTTCGAACATCAAATTTTGCGCTTGCGGTATTTAGGAACAACCTTCCAAGAAAAATGTCAGACAAATTAGTTGAGTTATCATCTTCCATATTAATAATGTAGAAATCTAAAGGAAAACTAATTCTTTAACTTTAACAATGACGTCTTGAAGCAGCCCTTCAGGATAGACGACTGACCTGTCCGCCAACTGGATTATTACTCCTGCCTCTTTTAAAGGACCATCGTTAATCAACTTATAAATAGAATAAGGCATAACATTAATGAAAGCCCCTAAATCACACATGGCTTTCTTAATGCCTAAATTACCTATCTCATAGGAAATAACAAACATACATTGGTCCTTGTATTTGGGTGAAACTTTTTTTTGCAGTACTGCAGAGACATTTTCTCCTACATTTACTCTTTTGTTACCTATTAACCTTCTCTTGCTAGAACACAATTCCTTAAGGAATTTCGCATAACGAGGGATTTGTTTGATAGTGTCGAGTAAAGGGATATTTACCTCCACCTTCCTGAATGTCTCAAGGATTTCTTTTTCCTCCTTCTCTTTCTTATCCTTTGCAAGCCTCCATGAAAAAGAGGCGGCATCACAACTGGTTTTTGAATTTCTAATTCTGGTCTGGCTGTTAGATCAGAGATTTCCTGTTCCTTGTCTTGCCCATGACTTTTGGCTGGAACTGTTTCCAGAACCTTTCCGCTACGAAGAGTTATTACACTTGCATTCTGTCGAGGATTCAGCTCTATCTGGGAAGGTAATTTTCCTTGAGACTCCAAACGATTAACTGCCATTGAGAGTTTACTAACTTGATTAGTTAACTCTTGTATTGATGCGTCTGTCCTCTGTTGATATTTTAAAGCATCGGCGGCAAGTCTTTCCATAATAGCTTCTAAAGATGTGCTCAGCTTGGGTTGCTGTTATGGTGGTTGCAGAGATCTCGGTTGGGACGATGGATTATATCGGGGATTAGCTCTGTAACTCAGGTTAGGATGATCCTTCCACCCAAGATTGTAGGTGTTGGAGAAAGGATCATAGCGTCTTTGCGGAGGTCTAAAGAAACTTTCGATAGCATCAACATGTGCCGTTGAATTGTTGTTAATGATTGGGCATGAATCCTTTAGATGTTTAGACGCAGTACAAATTCCACATAGTTGGGTCAGACTCTTCTTTTCTGTAAGCAAAGTTTGAACAACATTCATAAGTTTATCCAATTTATCTTCTAAAGATGAAATGTTTACCCTATTAACCCGTTTTGTGGGTTCCGAATTCGGCCGATACTGTTGAGAATTTACCGTCATGGTGGATATTAGTTCTCTTGCCTTTTGAGGAGTCATATTGACAAGTGCCCCTCCACTAGCAGCATTAATCATTTTCATTTCCATAGGGAGAAAACCCTTGTAGAAATATTAAATAAGTGATTGTTCGGTCAACCCGTATTGAGGACAACTTGCACACAATTTTTGTACCGCTCTCAATAGTCGTAGAACGATTCACTCTCCATTTGGTGAATTCCTACTATGTCCCTCCTAAGTTCAGCTACTCGTGATACTGGAAAGAATCTGTCAAGAAATACATGAGATAAGTCATCCCACGTTGTGATAGAACCGAGGGTAAGTAAAATAATCATTTTTTTCTGTATCAATTAAAGAAAAAAGAAATGTTCGAAGTTTGATTTCATCTTCGGATACTCCCTGAGGCTTCATGCTTGAGCAGACCATGTGAAATTCTCTCAAGTGGGTGTGTAGATTTTAATTTTCAAGCCTCGAAAAGTGGGTAAAAGGTGAATCAAGCCTAATTTCAACTCAAACAGGCTTCTTCCGGTTAGATAGTTGATGCATAATGGTGTTTGCTCGTTGAGAAGCGGCTAGTTGACGAATGGTTCGGTTTGCCATTCTTTTGGTTCACCGAGGTTACCTTTTGCTTTTTTTTGTTTTAAAAAGTAGTTCAGCCTCAGGTTCAACCACTTCGATTTGTTTCCCACGTCGAATTGTCTCTGCACGAATTATTTCGCTCAACTTTTCAATGTCGGATTCTAGGATCCCTTGTCCTAGTTCAACTTCAGTTTTACTTGCGCGTTTAAGAGCTTTCGTCTCTTTTCATTGCGCTCGTGTTGATTTCTCGATCTCTTGCTCGTATTCGAGATCTCTTGATGAAGATCTAGTCATGAGGATGATTTAAACAATTGTAAGTGTTGTCAGTCCCCGGCAACGGTGCCAAAGCTGATGGATGTCGATTCCACCAATATAATCCTACACCTAATTTACAAATTTAAGTAGTATAGGGAGTAGGGTTGATCCCACAAAGACTGGGTTTACTGAAAATTGTTTCTATCTTGACCAGATTTATGTATGGGCAGTTGTCGTGCTTGCGAAGTTGGGGGGAATAAAATATAAAATATTAAACTTGAAATAAACAGAGGAAAAAAACATAAAAAGTAATAGATGAAATAAAAAAACAATGAAGTAATCTAAAGAAAAATCAATTAAACTTAGCTCAACCTTAAGCACGATTTTTTCGTCTTTGAATCGATCCTTGAAATTAGATAAACTCCTCTTTTCCAATAAGCTAGTTATAGCTACCAAGGACGCCTCGGACACCAGCTCTTCCTTATGTAAATTAGTTATGGAACGTCCGATAACTAACCCTTATTGATCAAACAACCTACGAAACGTTCGTGATTTAAAACTTTGGAAACTTTGCGTTCTAGAAGAGCCTAGCTCGAACCAATGCCCTCAAGTGCATGGGACATTTAAATCCGGTTACTACTTCCCTTGACGGAACCAAACAGCAATACCCACTTGGCACACCAATTTGTTCACGAAAAATCGATTAGACATTCGATCCTTTCGGAATCCTAACTGTACGTCTAACCACACTAACTCAAACGACGTCTTTTTTGACTTAGTGTTGGTTTGACTTTGTGAGTTGACGAAGTCATACTCTTAGTTCGGAGAAATACTAAATACTGGAAAGTAAGGGTTACATAGCTCGGGTTCATAACTCACGAATCTTTGATGGGGTTAACACCGGCTTAAAGCTGAAAGGGGTTTAGTGTGGCATGATTTTAATCATGCATGTAAGTTGTGGAAGGTGATTGGCTTTATGTAAAGGATAGTGAAATTTTGAAAGGAAAAGGGGCTTGGAAAGCAATTGAACCAATTTTGGAAAAGCCAACAATTTGAATTGAAATTGGCAGAATGTTGACGTTAATCTTGAAGGAAAAAGAAGAAATCCTGTTCTAAATTGAAATAGGAAAAGATAAAGAGAAGAATAAAACTCCAAATAAGAATAGAAAAGAACTAATTGATTGATGATTTTCCAATAACAAAAAGCCCCATATTTATATACATGGAGTTTACTAAAAATAGGCTAAATTAATTTAATATAAAATCTTAAATAATTAAAAATAAATAAAAATAAAAATAAAATAAACTTAAAATAGGATTTTCTATTTTTGACTTTTTACAAAGTCAAATTTATTTGATGTGTCTTGGCTTCCTCCATCTTTTTGATTTGGTCCCATTTCCATGATTTTCTTTCAATTTGGCCCTTCCAGCTTGTTTTTGATCAATTGCATCCCTGACAAAATTTAAATCATAAAAATACTAAATTAGCAGGGATTGATTCAGAAATAAACCGAATTAAACAAAAGAAATCATGCAAATTAACATGTTATCACATGCCTACTGAACTATAATGGCGGATACTTATAGACCCATGCAGACTTTCAGTATACTTAACATTTCAGAGTTGAAGTGCAAAACTCACATGATACTTTTTCGCCTTGTTCGCTTAACTTTTTCGGATGTTAGAGCTTCCATTCTTCTAGAAGCTAAGCAAGACAACTAATTCGTAGGTTAAACTCAGTAATCCCAGTTTAAACTTAGTTTTCCAAAAACATGCAGAACCCTTAAAATAGTTCTAAAAAACCCTTAACTTCATTTCCTTAATCTTATGTACAATGAAGGATTTAGGACCTTACCAGCTTCTCAATTTTTCTACTTTTTGACTAATTCTTTATGATCACCACTCAAAGTAGAGCTTTCCATAATTATCGCTTCTTCGGAGCAACCATGAAAGATGGAGAAGAGGAAAAAACAAAATAGAATTAGGAGGAATCTCCTTAAGGATTCACTTCTCAGCCTTTTATAGCCCCACACACGATCTTCAACTATTTAGAAACCATCTATTGGCAATCATTTTGTCTTCCACTAATAAACTAGCTGATTTTAATCCAACTGAACCAAACTTAGATTTCAACCATGCTCCATTCTGTTTTTAATTTTTCCTGATTTTTCAATAGAGACCTCCAACTTGCGGTCTTATTCAATTAGATTCCCTAATGGTTTCTAATTTTTGGGTTTAAAGGGAACCGGGTGTGACACAACTATTGTTAGATCAACGACCGAAAGTTGATGTTAGTTTTTGAACTGATTGTGTCTCTAACTAACTATGATCACAATAAAGGCAAGCGCAACTATCGTTCAATAGTATAGTTATGGTAATACCGGTAATATCGTATCCACAAGGACCAAGATTACTAGTAACTATTATCTTCTTATTATCTAGCCTAAGAATTGAAGTGATTTTTTTAAACTAAAACTTAATTAAAAGCACTACAAAGAATAAATTAGGAAAATACTTTAAGACAACTTATATGACAAAGGCAATACCCAAGGAAGAATCCACCTAGACTTCATTTATTACTTTTGATTAATTTATTCATTTGACTTAATCCGTAGAAATCTCTGATTTATGTTAATATATTTTTCAAGACTAAAAACAACTGACTCTATGTTGATTAATTGAAATCTCTTTCTAATTAAAACCCCTATTGTCGCATTAACTCGATCTATGGATTCCCTTATTAGTTTGACTCTAATCCGGCAGATTTTCGTCACCCTATTTTTAGGGTTGCAATCAACTCCGCTTTATTGTGTTGATCTACTCTTACACAGGGACTTTTACTCCTCTGAATAATAATAATATATCGTCTTAGGTTTTATCCCTTAGGTATCTAAGGGATTAGTTCATACTGATAAAAGGAAATATCTTAAAATAAGGAAAACTGCAAAACATAAGAAAACCCAAAAACTTCAAGAGAAATTTATAGGAGATCTTCAGTCTTGATGGAGATCCTTCTTTCGAGCTGCTCCCGATGGCTGTCTTCGAGTATTTTCTGCCTTCTACTTAGCGTTCTAGTTTAGGTTGCCCCCTAGGGTGTTTATATAGGCTTTAGAACACCTCTCTTGGCCCACAAGTGGCCTTTTTCGAATAGGATTAAACTTTGGTGCGGCAGGGACACGCCCATGTGACACGCTCGTGTGCAAGAGCCCAGGCCGTGCTCGCTTCTGCTTGCCACACACGGCCGTGTGGTCTCCCCGTGTATGTTGATCCAAGTTGTGTTCGATTCTGCTCGTAACACACGGTCGTGTTTGATAGCCCAGGCCGTGTTGATTTCTAATGTAGGCCCATTTTGTCCCTTTTTGGCCCGTTTCTCATTCTTTTCGACTCCCTAAGCTCCTCTGAGTATAAAGTATGAAATTAAGGGATTAGGAGTATCAAATTCATCAAATCTAATGAAAATTCATCCAAAAATAAGCCAAGCATGATGTATAAATAAGTATAAATTATGGTTTATCATGAACTTTTAAAATTTTAATTTATATAATATTTACGTAAAGATTTGAAATTAATATTAGGTCCTTATGAAAATTATAATTTCGTACAATAGTTTGAATGGATGTCATAAGCTGATCCAAGAATTCAACAATGCATCTTGGTTGAATTTTTGGCCAACTGCAATATCTGGCACGTCAAGGTGCCATTGATAGTTTTTGTGGCGATCGAGATGCATGAATCCGATCAAGTAATGAGCCATTTTGGGTTTAGGCAAAGTATTCCGCCATTACCTTAGGACACCGAATAACTACACAAGGTTGACTTACAGGGGAGAACCAACAAACATTGGGTGAAATTTTATGCCAAATATATCTACATTTGGGAGCATAAGTATGATTTCATATCTATGCGTGAACCAATTCTCACACCAGATTTGACAACCTCTTTGGATTACATGACATGATTTAGAAATCATGGTAAACCATATCTACTTCCAAATAAGGAAAGGAGTAAACAATGTCGTCGTAGGAGGTCAAGACGACCCCATATGAATCCTAGGTTGAGAGTACATGCCTCAATAAAGTCATCATCAGCTCCAACCTCACACAAGGCATCAAGGGGTGCACCACCTTTTGGTCAATATGGTTTATATTATTCTAGTGCTTTCACTAACCCCATTTTTTTACATAAGCACCACATTATGCACCATTGTACCATGTATTAACACCTTCTGTTGGTTTATTTTTTGCACCACCTCTATCCCAGCACCATATGGAGTGCCAATGTCAACAACAACACAGATGTATCTACTATATTTGACAATTCCAACATTTTATCCGCAACTGGGTTATGCGACACCATACATCTTCGATAGTGTTGCAAACACTCTCAACATATTGTTCTACTGGGGTGGCTCATCTTTGCAACTTCCTGTTACTACAAATGACGATATACTATGGCAACCTAGGACTACACAACACTCAAGCATAGAGGAATGAGATAAAGATGAAGATGAAGCTCGAGGTGAAGATGAAGATGAAAAACATAAGCACTCAGAACCCTAGCTACGAAGAAATCCTCCTCGCAACCAACACCCATTGAATTTTGGCACAATTTTGGCCCGACAATGCCGATAATATTTTTTAATATTTGTAATGTAAATCATCATTTACTTTGTTAACTTTTAATTATTTTCAAATGAATTGGATATGAATCCTAATCAATATATATAAGTATTTAAAATGAAAAAAAAATTCAAATTTAAAAATTTAAAAATATGTTTTAAGAATATTTTAACATTTATATTCTCCAGTGGATGACATAATTTAAAAATAAATTATATGTTCTATATATAAAAAGTAAAGTGAAAAAATCTAAAAATCTCAAATTTATATAAAAAAAACCAGTTACATATATTTAAAATAAACTTAAAATAAATATAAAATATTTTATAAATTGATAACTGCATTAAAATTTAAAAAAAACAACGAAAACTTAAAAAGTTTAACTTACCAGGTGTCAAGCAATTACCCCATGGGGGACTTTTTAAGATTGCAAATGCTCATAGTCAAAAGAATAATTCATAGGAGTGAAAATGCATTTTGTTTTTCTATTGAAAGTGCATTTACTATTTAGGAGAATCCATCAAATATCGTTTGAGCTCTACCTTTATTTAGCCATTTTATTTTTAAATTTAAATGGGAACCATCTATATTATTAATAAAACTCTTAATTAATTAATCAAATATATTTCATATTTTATATAATTTTAAATAAAATAACTAAAATCAATGTAACCTATGTTACCCAGTAATTTTTTTACCACAGCACCATATTAATTCTTGAATAATTTTTTTAAAATAAAATATTTTATCTATTCAAATTTGTATATTAACCCATATTTATTTAAACACGTGTGATTTCCATATGATATTCTATTTGTCTTATAAGAACAACTTTCGATTCCCACAGTTCAATCAATTGATAAATTAAAAGGATCATAAAGATATTAAAATTGAATAAGATTTTATTTACCCAAAAATAAAATAATACTTGGGACAACATAAGCAAAATTCCTCACATTTAGTTATCAATAAAATTCCAAATTAACTTTATTATTTAAAAGAATGAAAAGCAACATCAACAAACCACCCTGCTTGATTAAAAAATCTCCCCAATTTCTCTTTCATAATCTGAATAGAAAATACCTCAAAATCAAATGGCCTCCTCCACAGTTGCTTATACATATAAATTCCTATTGTAAACAAAAACACACACACACACACACAAAAAAAGAGTATTTCTGGGATTTAGTTAGTTTGTAGTTCATAATGCTCCTCCAATGAAAATGGAGTGTCCCTATTTTCATTTTTTTCACCCAAAATTTCAATTCGGATTTCATAAAAAAACCATTCGAACAAAACCTTGCCCCGACAAGCTTCAAAATGCAGCTTTAACATAGGCAGACTCTTACCCGACCAGAATCAGTTGCGGTTACTGGTGCCAAATTGACCTCGTTAAGGGATCCTTTTCAAAGGACTCGAAGATCCATTTTCTGTTTGTTGTGGAGGCGTGGGAGCTGGTAACATTTTCTTCCAGAAGGTTTTGGAGTACAAGGAGCCAAACACAATGATCTGATCAAGGCATCGAATACATAATCAAGCTTTGGAAATCAACTAGAATGTAGAATATGTGTTGTGTTTCGAAACTTACCGCCCCAATCCACTGTTCCCAGCTAAGGGGATGGCTGAACCAAATGCATGACAGCATGATGCTCACCAGCTTAAACAACAAAAAAGAGTTTGAAGAATCTCGATTCAATCAGAAATATAGCATTAGGAGGAAATGAAACGATAAACTTGACGGTACCTGTCTCGTGGTCATTATGGCAGCAAATGTGAGAGCACCAAATGTACGAATTGTGTAAGAAATGAAAAATTGACTGGCTGTTGCTACCTATAACATATAGTCACCTAACTTTAGAACCCCACAGTAGGTGTTTCCCAATAAGTATTGGACAATCAAAGAAGAGTATGACTGACCATCCTATAATCAGTTAGAGACTATTAAAACTAGAACAGTTTTAAGCGAAGATCACTTACGGTTGAGAGTAATACAATATCAAGAAAACAATCATTGTGGCGATAAACAAAATCTACAGCTAGCAGTAAATGTCCCTGAAATATAAGACCTAAATCCAACAGAGAAGAGTTTAGCACGAGTAATCAATCAGTAAAATGCAACGGAAACAAATCAAACATAAAGGTAAAAACAGAAGATCGTTTCTATGTGTAGGTAGAAGGAATTTTTACATGTCAAGCTCAGAAAGCAAGAACACAATGTTGTGTAGAATATCTGATTGTGTATTTCCATATCATAGCCTTTGAATAATTTATCTTGGAATGTGCTTGTAAAGCCATCAAACCTGTGAAAAATAGAAATGAGCATCTATGAAAACTATTTCTCCAAAAAGCACTCAGAACAGCAATGCTAGTTCAACTGACATTAAAGAAATACTCTAGCCTAAAGATCCTTGGTAAGAAAGAGCAGATTTCACAAATACAATTGCAACCGATGTAGTAAATCAGTAATTGTTATTTTGGTCTTATAAAGGTACATATATCACTTTATATTTCAAAGATCCAATTACAAAAAGGATCAGAAAGTATCTTTTATAGTGAGAGGAAATAAGTTTAGGTCGATACCCAAGATAACCAACCATCAGAGAAATGCCCCAAACAGTATTTTCTCTTCCTTTGCCATATGGACTCAAATCAGTTCCTGCCTACAATGAAAGCAGAATTAGTTCGAAGAGAAACAAAGTTATGGCACAATCTAGAAGGTGCTATATGCAGTTGAAAGAAAATCACTTATAGCAATGCATCACCTGTGAAGGTAACCAATGTCTATTCATAATTCCATGGTTCAATGCCTTATAATTTAAAATATATATATATATATATCCTATAGTAGCCTCCATCCACCAATCAAGCTCTTATATAAAGAAATGAAAACCCATTGAGAATTATCACTGGCATTCAAGGCCTAAACAACCGTGAAGAGAACAGAATGAGTGTTGTTGACAAAGACCAGAATTCTACCGGAAATAGGATAAATATCGAACAACCTAGGGTCACCAGAAAAGCCACCAAATAGTCAAAACCCTTATATTTCTTCTGCATGATGAAAGTGCCCCAAATCTGTGTGGAAAAACAAAATAAAATAAGATGACTTTGCCACTTGAGACTGATAAGAAATAAGGGGAACTAGTATTGAGCTTGAAATGGATGAAATTTAAGTCCAAAAACTTGTGCAATCACTTGGATAAATCAAATACATAAGCTTTCATTATTAGTCATGCAAAACTTACCATAACAGGTATCATTTTTGCACACTTAGCAAGAGTCTGAACCGGAAAGCTTACATACTTGAGGGCCTGAAAACAGAAATGTTATCACTAAAATTATTATACCATAACTGCATCTAAAGGATAAGGGATATAGCTTTACCTCATATTGACATGTTGTGGTTAGGATGTTTGTTACTGATACAAGGCAGTACTTATAGACTGGAGCAACAGGATCCAATGCCTTCTTACTTGCCTAGAAAAAGACCCCAAAAAAATGAAAATATGTCTGCCAGTCTTGCCATCTTCCTGTGAGATGGCTCATCACACAGTTGTAGGAACTTCAGAGTAACAGTTACATACCACTAAAGAACCAGCAGAGACCGCAGATGTTGTGATGCGGTTGCAGAAAACAAGAAATAACGAGTACCTAAAATATTCTTTGTTTACCCCATAAGGAACTCTCATGATCTTTTCCTGTATGAGAGTGAAACTTCCATCAACACATTGCAAGAGAACACAACTAAACCATTTCGTAGACAATAACTACATGCACATAACATGAGCAAAGATCATCATGCTACCACTACCAACTAATCATACTTCTTATAATTAATAGAGTAAGACATTAATGGCTTAAGTGTCTTCTCTAGCATTCTTAGTATTTATTTAGGTACCCTTTAAACTAGAAAAACCAACTGCTTTCATCTGGAATTAAAAGCCAAATCTTCAATTCTAATATAGAGAAACTCACCCAAAAAAAATTAACTTACATTTTAGCGAGGAAATGTATAAGAATCGTTCTGATATATCATCAGCACAGCTAAAATTCCCAATTTTTATTTTCATATTCAAATTTCCAAACAATCAAAGAGTACCCAGATCCTCCATTTGCATAAAAAATAAACCTCCTGGGCTTGCATGTTTTACTAAAATCAATCGTTTTAGAAGCTCTAGACAAAGATATTAAAATCTAATGTTTCTTTATTGTAAACAGTTTACATTCAGAAAAGACATTTAAATTAACTTTTAAAAGAACCCAAAATAACAATCTTTTTTAGGTAAAAACAAACAATGCAATTAAAAATTAAGAACAGAGATCCTATTATAAGCAGACAAAAGCAACAAATAAAGAAATATACACCATTTTTTAAAAAAGAAAAACGAAGAACCTGTAAAACCCCATAGATGACAAGAGTAATCAAGATTCCACTGACAGCAAAGACCCCTTTCCATAATTTGTTCTCCTTCACCCCATCCTCCGTCGGCAATGGTTCGGCCATAGCCCATTCAGCACTAAATCAAACCAATTTTAGTTTTTTTTTTCTTTATATATATTTTTTAAAAAATAACTTCAGAAAGTGCAGATAAAATGAAAATCACCTGAAAATTGTACGGACGGATCTAAGAGAAAAAAGATCGGGGGACACGTGGAAGAAGGAAGGGAACTGAGAGACTGAAAGTTTTCAAAAAGAAGAGGAAGAAGCGGAAACTTAGGAATGTTAAAACAAACAATTGTCGTTTCAAGCTTTGGGGAGATCGGAACTAGTGTCGTTTTAAGCCGCCGCGCCGCCGCTTCTCTCTCACTCTCAAGTGTAAAACAAAAAGCTATTGGCTTTTTCTATGGATCCTAGGGGCTGCGGTAAGGTGGTAGAGACTAGAAACCGGTTAAGCAGCTAATCTTTTTTAAAACTAAATTCAAAGTCAAGAATTATCTTCACATTTTATTTAAAAGATAATAAATGTAAACTCATAATAAATGTAAGAAATTAAATAGGATAAAATACAAAAAAATAATTTATTTACGGAAAGAGTTAATTTTAAAAATATTTATGAAAAATAGTCGTTTCTCCCCAAAACGCGTCCACATCAGGGCGTTTTAGAGGAAAACGCCAGCAAAACACGTCTCCAGGAGCGCGCTTTAACCCTGCAACGATAAAAAAAAAGTTAAAAAAAAACCTATAAAAACCCCCAACCCTTTTATTTTTTTCACACTTTAATTTTTACTCATTCTTCTCTCAAATTACTCTTAAATTCCTCTTAAATTTTTCTTATGCAACCTGAGAATGAAATTTGGCTGATTTATAGTCTAATTTTCCCGGAGATTATTGTAGCAAAAGAGCGTCCACGTGGGAGTTCTTTTCAAGACTCATATTGACGATACACTTCTTTGGAAGTGTTTTGGCCACTATTTGTTCAGAAACATCTTCTTAAAATAATTTTCCCGGAGACTACTGTAGCAAAAGAGCGTCCACGTGGGAGCTCTTTTCAGTACTCATGCTGACAGTGCACCCTGCTGGAAACGTTTTGGTCATTGTTTATTCAGAAACGTCTTCTCAAAATAATTTTCCCGGAGACTACTGTAGCAAAAGAGCGTCTATGTGGGAGCTCTTTTCAGTACTCTTGTTGACAGTGCATCCTTCTTGAAGCGTTTTTGGCCATTGTTTGTTCAGAAACGTCTTCTCAAAATTATTTTGCCACATACAACTGTCACAAAAATTTAATTAATTTTTTGGGCTAAAATATTTTGCCCAAAACCCTATATATTTTTAACCTAGCCCAGAAACCTTAGAATATCATAATGTAATTGGACGGGGAGGGATGGCAAAAACGCGTCCACGTCAGCGCGTTTTCCTAGTGATTCAGCAGCAAAGCGCGTCCCCTCAAAACGTGCTGACATGGACGGGTTTTGGGGTGAAACGGCCCTTTTCCGTAAATATTTTTAAAACTGGCCCTTTTCCATAAATAAGTTATTTTTTTGATATTTTTGGGTATTTTATCCAATTAAACAACTTAAAATTAAAATATATCAACTAAATCTTAGTAAAAAATCAAAATTATAAGAGTTAAGTTGTATCAAACATCCAAAAACTATGATCTTCAATTTAAATTAGTCTCTATATTTTAAAAATTTTAATTACATCCCTAAACTATCGATGTTATATTAATCAAGTGCTTTCATTATTAAAATAGTTAATTTGATTGTTAAATGCCATACCAAGTTTTATATGACATAATTTAAAATGAATATTGAAAAATATAAAGTAAAACCCTCAAAGCCAAGATAATTACGGTACATTTTCACAATATTCATTTTAAATTATTTCACTTGAAATATGATGTCTAATTTTACTGTTAAATTATCAATTTTAGTAATGAAAAAATTTTAATATAGCTTCGATATTTTAAAAATATAATTACAATAAATTAAAATTTGGGCTATTTTACCCAAAAAGGCCCATTTTCAAAATTATTTATGGAAATGGGCCAATTTTCTGATTATTTATTAGAAAGGGTCTAATTCCGTGAAATCGCGTCCACGTCGATGTGTCAGCAAAACGCGTCTCTGGGGGAGCATTTTGTCCACGTCAGCAAAAAGTGCTGAGAACGCGCTGATGTGGACGCGATTTCGAGGAATTCGGCCCTTTTCGATAAATAATAAAAAAATTGGCCTATTGCTATAAATAATTTTGAAAATGGGCCTTTTTGGGTAAAATGACCTAAAAATTGAGTACTAATTTAGAATGAATTGACTCAAATTATAATTTGTCCAAACATTTCACAGGGGCTTTATTTTTTCTCTGTTTTAGAAATAAATTATTTATCCTTTTGTCATTTATCCAAGTCCAGAATGTGACAATTTAAATACAGGATAAGTACTAAATAGATAATTAGGTTGAGCAAAGGAGATTAAAACATTGTCATTGTTTAATATGTTTGGATGGGGTAAGAAAATGACAGGTTTGCTTGAAACATAGAGGGTCATTCATGTCATTGTGATTAACATCATATGGATTGGCTACAAACTGAAATGCCATCTACAACTATAGGTACCCCTTCTATTCTTTCCATACAAAACACCAATAAAGCTAGTATAACAGATCCTGCCATCTCAATTATATATATTTCTTTCTTTTCCTCCGACTTTCATTCCATGGATTGTGCTTTATCTCCTCAGATCTTCATAAACACAAGGTATAAATTATATGGTTCATATGTGAACTATGATTAAAGTTGTCCTGTTTATGTACTTAGATTACATGGTGGTTCATTTTGTTACAGATTTCCTAGGTGTCTGGCCATCAGACAAGGAGTTGAAATTAGGCTATACAGAAAAAGATGGTTGAATTCTAGTTGCTGTGCTGTGGGGGTGTCTGAGATTGGTGCTGGCAACCTGTTTGATGATGGGTCCTTGAAAGGGTCTGAAAATGGGTCATTGTTGGGTGCACTTGGTGACTCAGTTTCACCACCATTTGGAACAGTGGCTGCTGAAATTACCCCAGAAACCGTTGATTTCTTTGTTAGTGATGCAGAAGGTGATCCTGACTGCCCTTCTAAAGGATTCTCTTCCATTGACCAAGCATTGAATACAACACGCCAAGGAAAGGTTAGGAACCCCCACTGTCATTCAAGTTCAAGTCCTTTTTGTATGTATTGACTATATCACTCGCTCAATGCATTGGTGTTTTTCTTTTAGTTTGTGATTGTTGTAGATGATGAAAATGAGGATTTTGAAGGAACCCTTATCATGGCAGCTTCTCATGCAACTCCTGAGATGATGGCTTTCATGGTAAAGCATGGCTCAGGCATTGTTTCCGTAGGTATGAAAGAGGAGGACCTTGAAAGGCTTAAGCTTCCATTAATGTCTCCAGAAAGTGAAGACAAAGATTCTTCTGCCCCAACTTTCACAATCACAGTGGTATGTATGGTTTCTAGGTATTAGCATATTTGAAGCTTGCTGCAATAGTTTATTTCAAATTGTGTGCTTCGTTAGGATGCAAAAAC
Source organism: Gossypium rotundifolium (assembly GCA_025506655.1). NCBI lineage: Eukaryota > Viridiplantae > Streptophyta > Magnoliopsida > Malvales > Malvaceae > Gossypium > Gossypium rotundifolium. The sequence continues at coordinate 14,195,565 of CP106723.1, read as the reverse complement.
CGGTACATCAACCGGAGTTTCGGCATTGGATAGGGCAAAGACTGTTCTTGCACTGTCTTCCCCGGAGTCGAAGCCAGATGACTTTAGAAGACCAGGTCATATATTTCCTCTCAAGTATAGGAATGGTGGGGTTTTAAGAAGAGCTGGTCATACTGAGGCTTCGGTCGATTTGGTCATCCTTACCGGTTTAAGGCCTGTTTCAGTTCTTTCAACTGTTGTGGATCCAGAGGACGGTTCTATAGCATCTTTGCCATTTATAAGAAAGTTGGCTTTGGAGCATAGCATACCAGTTATTTCCATAACTGATCTCATTAGGTGAGCTATCAAAATATGTCTTGGTTTCTCAATGTGAGTAGGTAGTTTCAAGTTTTAGCTACATAGGCTCTATCCATTGATTGACTTGACTTGAATGACATTGCTCATCCGCCCTAGATACACTGATATTGTTAAAGATCTAATTGCATACGAAAATGATGAGCTCAGTTACATAACACAAGTATATTACTCATAGAAGGACCCTATACCAGAATCTGTGGAAATTTTGTGCTGCTTGTGTACTATTGCCTTCTCAAGGATTAGTTGCAGGCTGATTTTGGGCTGCTATTTTTGAAGGTACCGGAGAAAGCGGGAAAAGCTTGTTGAAAGAACAGCTATTTCACGTCTGCCAACGAAATGGGGTCTATTTCAAGCATACTGCTACCGTTCGAAGCTAGATGGAACAGAACATATAGCAATTGTTAAGGTAAATTCACTTTGTTTTCTTTATAAACTTAAAGCTGTCCAAAAATTATGCCAAAGCTGAAACTGTCTTTTGCAAAATAGGGTGACATAGGGAATGGACAAGATGTTCTTGTAAGAGTTCACTCAGAATGTTTAACCGGAGATATATTTGGATCAGCAAGATGCGACTGTGGCAACCAGTTGGATTTGGCAATGCAGTTAATCGAGCAAGCCGGTCGAGGAGTTGTGGTTTACCTTCGAGGTCATGAAGGGCGAGGGATTGGACTCGGTCACAAGCTGAGAGCCTATAATTTGCAAGATCAGGGCCATGACACAGTTCAAGCCAACATTGAACTTGGTTTAGCTGTTGATGCTCGTGAATATGGTATTGGTGCCCAGGTTAGTCTCCATACATCAATTTTGAACATGTTTTCTGCATCATTTCGTTATGGTTTCAATGAACTGCAGATTTTGAGAGACGTAGGGGTTCAAACCATGAGGTTGATGACTAATAACCCAGCCAAGTTCACAGGCCTGAAGGGTTGTGGGTTGGCTGTGATTGGAAGAGTGCCTGTTTTGACACCCGTTACAGAGGAAAATAAGAGGTACTTGGAAACAAAACGTACCAAGATGGGTCATATTTATGGCTCTGATCTCCAAGGACCATTGGCTCCTTTCATTAAACCATCTGTAAACAAGAAAGAATCACCTGATGGGGAGCCAAAACCTGAATAATATATACATATTCATCTTGGCTTCTGCTTTAGAAGCAAACGTGATTCACTTCATATAGACACAAAATTTTCAAAGCCAATGGATACAACATTCTTTTATATATACATGTATATTTATACATCATTTGAATAACTTGGGTATTGAAGACAATGGGCATTGATGTACTTTTTGAGTGTTTGCTCATCATATTCAGCATGGGATTTTCATTCCCCACCCCTCATAGATTTCAGAATATTTTGAAGCCAAACAATAGCTGCATTGGCATGTGAAACTTGCGATAGTGTTGAAGTGAAGGAGGTTCTACGCTTCAAACATTTTAGCTTATCACACGTAGCATATAGAAAATCAAATAAAATAAAATATTAAAGTGACTTGGAAAGATATCATATACATATATATATATATATATATATATATAATACAAAAAAGTACAGGAGTAACTATGGAATCATTGAGTTTCAGGTTAGTTCCATGAATTTTAAAATGTTTTAATTTTTCATCAAAAAAAATGTTTTTAATTATATTTAATGTGGGTCTCGTCTTTACAACTAAGTTTTAAATATAATTTTTTACCATTTTAATTAAAATTTATTTACAATTTTAATGATGGTGTATAAAATTACATTAACGATATATTTAAATATATCAATTTTAAACTCATAATTATATTTGTTTTATTGATGATGTATTAGATAATGATAATTACATTTAGTTTATTGATAATATATGAAATTGTATATTAATATTATAATTACATTTTAAAAATGTTTTCATTAATCAATAAGCACTACAGCAAAACAGACTTTTAGCGGCATTTTTGGGGCATTTAGCGGCGTTTATAAGCGTCACAAAAAGTGTTTGCGGCGCTTTTATAAGCCCACAAAAAACGCCGCCAATACTCCTGAGGAAATTTTGCGGCGTTTATAAGCAAAAAACGCCGCTAAAGATCCTGACTTTTAGCGGTGTTTGTGATAAAAGCGCCATTAAAACCATGGTCTTTAGCGGCGCTTTTCAACAACGCCGCTAAAAGTCAGGCTTTTAGCGGCGCTTTCCCAAAAACGCCGCTAAAGGCCATGACTTTTAGCGGCGCTTTCCAATAAAACGCCGCTAAAAGTCAGGGCCTTTAGCGACGCTTTTACCAAAAACGCCGCAAAAATTTCTTGACATTTAGCGGCGCTTTTCAGAAACGCCGCTAATTTGTATAGATTTAAAAAAATAAAAATTTTCCAATATTATACCCCTCCTGCACTAAAAACCAACCAATAACAGTATATAATTTCAAAGCAAAACAGCAAATTTAGCATAAAAATCACACGGAATACATTAATTCTAAATGATACTTGAAATTTAATAAATTAAATGAATGATAACTGAAAATATTGTAACAATAATGTTAAATGTAATAATGTCAAAACTTCTTACAACGAAAAACTAAATGTCTAAGATGGCGGTTTCTGATCTTGAAACATCTGCATCATATCTGTCAAGTCTGGTCTTGGAGCTCTTCGTATTTTTGTTACTCTCTGTTAGCATCGATCTTGCCTCGCCTCCCTCCTTCATGCCATCGCGCTCTCTCGCTTCCGCTTCCCTTGCTTGTCTTGCTCAGCATCCGCTCTAAGCTTCTTTGGAGTTCTTCATATTTTCTTTGAACATCGACAATTTGTTGCCTCGCTCAACCGTGCTCTCTTGCATCCGAGCTATCTGGTTTTGTAGCCTCGAACTTCAAAGACGAGATTGACCCGGAAGGCATGTCTATCTGGGAGGCGGATCAAAATATTGGGTCGGGTAACACAAGATCCTTTAAATCGAACCCACCATACCTTTCAAGACCAAAAACATCGTTGATAATTCTATTAAAAATATACTAAAGATTAGAAGAACTATCGATCAAGCGATCGTACCTTTTCGGGACCCAAAACATCTGTAATAATTACATTATCAATCTCCTCAAGATTAACAGAACTATCAGTCGAAGAAGCCGCTTCATACTCCGCCTTCTTCTCCTTTGGTTTATCCTAATAAATCAATGAAAGAGTTAGAAACAAAATATATAAATAAGAAAGAATGCAACATAATTTAACATTATAAATTTAAAACTATAAACGATGAATTAAACTATTATAATTAAACAGAGAAATATTTATAAAAATAAAATTTTATTAAGTAAATATACCAAAATTTATGCAGCTTGGATGTCATCGGAGATCCATCCTTCTTTCTATACGTAATATCAAAAAGTCAACGCGTCCAACTTTTTGACCATCAAAGTTCCTACATTTTAGCGAGAAAAATATAATTTAATAGTATAAAGTAATTAATATTTGATGTAATTAATAAATTATAATACCTCGGCGTCACCTACACAAGCAAAACTTCTAGAACCTCACCGTGTGCATGAATTTCTATTTTCTCTCACGCTTATTCCAACTCGCTCACGGTCCTACATAATGCAATTTGAATTATATATATAGTAAATACTATAAACCAAATAATTTATACGATTTTAGATGTACGTAATACCTCTCTTTTTTTAATTCCAAAATCTAACTTGATCTTCCCATTGGTACCTCAACATTCCGGTGGAAATTTCTTAATTTTTCGTCGAGGCTTATGTCTTTCTTAAAATATTATTTTTTGAGCGTGCTTTTATTGTCTCTCCATTTTTACCCAATGTCTTCTTAACATAGTCATCGAGACCTCTAAATTAAATCTACCTCAAGAAAAAAAGTATAAAAGTTAATATAAATGAAAATTAAATTAAAGTATTATAAATTACATTCACGTATTACCTTAATATTTTCGAGAGCTCGATTTTGTTGGCATCGGGCATGTGATGCCATGATTAAGTAGTTAATGGGCAACATATTGGGATTTCGTGCTAAAATGCCCAAATAGCCTCCTAACAATGAGCTTCAAATCCAACAGTGGCCATCATTGTTTCTCCTTACTTTAACACGATCGTTAGGCTCTAAGTCGATAAATCTTTAAGTAATGTACGTCCCCGACCTCTGCGTGTCCCACCACCTTCAAATTTGAAAAATGATATATTATTATATTAAAATTGAAAATGAATCAATAATAAAATTCAAGATGCATGTAAAATAAACTTAACATTACTTTCAAATTCTCCGGGCTCATCATCTATGTCCCAGAGTAGAAGATCCAACAAGCTTTGTTGTTCACTACTATTAGCTTCTTCCGGATTTGGAGTTTCATGGACAATATTTAAATCTCGTAATCGTCTTCTAGGCATTTTTCCTACAATACACATGAAAATTATATAACATGACCAACATGAAAATTATAATATTACATATAAATAATAAATCGTTAAATCTTACTACATCATATTTCGTAAATATCTTCGCTCACATCCCGACGAACCCATTGAAATTATTGACTAGTACTAGGGATATTTTCATTAAGTCTTGTTCGGAAAAGGCAAAGTTTCGATCTTTCGACTATGTCATCTCTACTTCCACCGCCAATGTCGAAGAAGTCTCTAGTGGTGTTTCAAGTACAACGTACCAACCCTCATCGCTTGGATCTTTCGAGTAAAAACTTATTTAACTTGAGAAGAAAACACATACGGCTCGTCCATCGGTTGTTCTCCGGTGTGAATTAATCGAGAGAAATTCACCATTGTAAAGCCATATTGATCGCTTTTAATTTCATGAGCCGTATTCACATCAGCCCAATCACCTCGAAATAGGACAACTTTGCATTTGCCATAATAATCCAACTCAATGATGTCGATAATAAGTTCAAATATTCCAAATTCCCTCGACGGATTCATGTCCCTAGCACTAGCATAACTTGTAATCAAGAATTAACAACAATTCGCAATTTTGGGTTCTCCTCAATCTCTCGTGATACCTTGTATGAAATCAGATCCGTTGATGAGGAAGCCACTATATCTTTTAACTATTCTGTTTGGACCTTGTGAAAGCATTTAACGTCGTCATTTACTTTATTTCGACTCAAACCTATTGAGTCGAAGGTAAATCGAGTAATTATGAATGTTATGAAAAATATTATTACTTGTCAATGAAAATTTAAATTGCATACCATTTGGCTTAACCATTCATGGAATGATTCTGCGAACAACTTATTAATTTCTCATCGATTTAATCTTGAGATCGTGAACGAGCTCTCAATATTTGTTTGTACTCACTACGGTAAAAAGGTTTTACTTTGTTAGAAGACAAACAAATCATAATTGATGAGTATTTATCAAATTGTAGAACGTACTTCAAAATGGTTCCATTGAATCGTGATGAAAAGAACGATCGATGTGCTTGGACCCACGATCTATCGTCTAATTTCGTAATTTTGACTCTAACGATCGGTTCTCTAAAACTTTGAAATAAATAAGTTTCACCAAATTATGATCTCGTGAGCCCAAAGATTTCTACTTGGTACATTCATTTGTTTCAACATCTTTCAAATACCTCAAACGAAAGTCATACATTCCCTCGCCAAGTATCCTCGCCAATTGATCCTTAGGATAACACTTATTGCGGCAAGATGACTTCAATTTGGAAAGGAACCTAAACACGATATACAACATTATCAAAAGTTAGAAATAAAGGCATTTAGCTGAATGAAGGAATATTTTGCAAATAAAGTAAGACCTTTCAATGGGATACATCCATCGATAGAAAACGGGTCCACCAAGAAGTGATTCACGCGGGAGATGAATTAACAAGTGCACCATGATAGTGAAGAAGGAAGGCGGGAATATCTTCTCCAGATTGCATAAAGTTAATGCGGCTCGATCGTGTAGTCTCTCAAGTTCTTGAACATTCAAAACTTTACCACAAATGCCTTTCATTATATTTGATAGTTCAATTACGGAGCCGTCACCTTTTTCGACATACAACACTGCATAAAAACTGGCAGTAAGTCTTGCATCAATATGTGATAGTCATACGATTTTAAGCTATATAATCTTCGATCCTTAAGACTTACACATCGCGATATATTTGATGCATACGTATCCGGACCTTTATATCCTTCAACACCGCATGAACACTTCTTTTTCCGTCTTCGACATTGAAAAATAGCGGTGACAATCGATATTTCATATTCGAAAGTGCTCGGGGATGAAGATCACGTCAATTCCATGTGGACTAAATCAAGTCTACTCAAGATTATCTTCAATTTTCCATCGATATTCAAAATAGTCCCAATGATGTTCTCGCAGATATTTTTCTCTATGTGCATGACATCAAGGTTATGGCATAAAATCGATGCTCCTAATAAGGCAACTCGAAAAAATACTTTTTTTCCACAAGTCCGCCTCATTAGGATCATCCTCTTCATCGATTCATCATCGATTCATCCCTAGATCTTCTATTTCATGCGGGTTTGCCGTTGATTCATCTTCCATAAATAAAATTCATATCTTTCAACATTAATAATATTTTGGATCCACCGGTCTGCGAAGAGTGATCCGAACTCTTCAAGACCATCAAACCGAGCACTCGAAATCTAAATGTATGATTTTTCGGTAACCACCGACGATGCCCCATGTAAGAAAACTTCTTCCCATTATATAACCATTGCGAATATGTCTGCGCAGCACAACACGGACAAGCATAACGTCCCTTGGTACTCCAACCAGATAAATTAGCATAAGCCGAAAAGTCGTTAATAGTCCACATTAATACCGCACGTAATTAAAGTTCTCTTTTCTCATTGCATCGAATGTCTGAACACCAGCCCATAGTTGTTTTAACTCGTCAACAAGTGGCTGCAAATAGACATCAATATCATTCCCAGGCCCTTTCTCTCCAGGTATAATCATAGACAAGATAAAAGAAGATTATTTCATGCAAATCCATGGAGGCAAATTGTAGGGAACAAGCACCACAGGCCAAGTACTATATGTTGTGCTCATAAGTTTGTAAGGGTTAAATCCATCGGATGCTAGCCCAAGCCTCACACTCCGAGGATCGCTTGCAAAGCTTGGAAATTTGGAGTCAAAACATTTCCAAGCTAAAGAATCTGCAGGATGCCTTAACAACCCATCATCGGTTCGTCCATCACGGTGCCACATCATTGATTCATTGTCTTTGATGACATGAAAAGCCGTTGAAGCCTCGGTATTAGGGAAAATACCGTAAAATCTTAATCGGTCGCTTCTTTGATCGTGTACCGTGTTTGTCCTCATTCAGTCCTCTTGTATTTTATGAATCCAATGGGATTGGCGCATACATGACAAAGACTATTGGTTTATATACGCCTAATACAACATGCATCATTTGGGCAATCTGTGAATTTTATTGTATCCAAGGCCCAAATCCTTTATCAATTTCTTCATGTCTTTGAAGATCGAGATTTTTACAAGCGGAACATTTCTTGCGAAACTCTAACAAAGATTGTCAAAGAGTTTCGGTCCACCCCCAAACATTTCAAGTGAAAAGATGAATCTGAATGACAGTTTGGAAAATTTTGATCCTCATACGCTTCTTCATTCATTTTATCAAGTAACGCGTAGAACCTCCCCACTTTTCATTTGGTCATTCATTCAGACACACTTTTTCCCTTCGGTGAAAGTATTTCCTCCAAAATTGTGATTATCGGTTGTACCCAAGTCGTGGAAATGACCAAACCATCATCACAAGCATATTAAAAGCATCCCGTAACATGTTTTCCATGTTATCGCTCACTAACATTCGATTGAAAGCACTATGAGGATACCCAGATTCATCGATGAAGATGCTCCACTAGATGTAGACTCGCCATGAAAAACCATATTTTGTACCCCGGACAAATCCATCAACAACTAGATGTTCAGTAAACCACTTCATGATAATGCCATTAATATTGCAACACTTCTTACACGGCAAAGAATCATATTCTCTTGGCTTGCATTTTGAAATGCTGAAATTTAGAAAAGTTTCTACTCCATTTCGATAGCCGTTGCTTACCCTTGACAATTTCATCCAACTCCTATCCATTTCAGTAGTTGTTGAAGTCTAAAGTTGACAATAAATTATACTACTAAATTGTTAATTAATAATTTATGTAAGTAATTTATAAAATTTGATCTTAAAATTAAGTAAGTTATGTATTTTTGAGATCCATCATACGTGGCATTGTTACACCTAGGAGAATCCAATATATCGACAAGTGAGATATAAGGCAACCCGTCAGTTTCAAACCTATATACTTTGAATCCTTTTTTTAAAATTATACAAGTATTATGTAAGTTATGAAGTTTGATCTTAAGGAAAATTATGTAAGTTATGAAATTTAATTGTCAACTTATGTAATTTATGAAATTTGATCTTAAAATTAGGTAAGTTATGTATTCTTTAAGATCCATCATACGTGGCATTGTTACGCCTAGAGAGGATCCATTATATCTGACAGTGAGATATAAGGCAACCCGTCAGGTTTCTAGCCTATATACTTTGAATCTTTTTCTTAAAATTATACAAGTATTATGTAAGTTATGAAGTTTGATATTAACTTAAAATTAGGGGTTAAAGGTTATAGGTTAGGGGTTAAGGGTTAGGGGTTAGGGTTTATGGTTTAAGGTTTAGAGGTTAGGGGTTAGGGGTTAGGGGTTTAAGGGTTAAGGGTTAGGGGTTAGAAATTTAGGGTTTGGGGGTTTAAGGTTTAGAGGTTATGAGTTTAAGGTTTAAAGATTTAAGGTTTTAGAGTTTTAAAGTTTTAAGGTTTCAATGGTGTAAGGTTTAAGGGTTTAATAAATGTTATATTATTTTGATATTTAATTTGGTGTTTCGTTAAGATCCATCGTACGTGGCATTGTTACACCTAGGGAGGATCAGTTATATCTAACAGTGAGATATAAGGCAACCCGTCAGGTTTCCAGCCTATATACTTTGAATCTTTTTCTTAAAATTATACAAGTATTATGTAAGTTATGAAGTTTGATATTAACTTAAAATTTAGGGTTAAAGGTTATAGGTTAGTGGTTAAGGGTTATGGGTTATGGTTTATGGTTTAGGGTTTAGGGGTTAGGGGTTAGGGGTTAGGGGTTTAAGGGTTAGGGGGGTTAGGGGTTTATGGTTTGGGGTTTAGAGTTTAGAGGTTAAGGGTTTAAGGTTTGGGGATTTAAGGTTTTAGGGTTTTAAAGTTTTAAAGTTTCAATAGTGTAGGGTTTAAGGGTTTAATAAATGTTATATTATTTCGATATTTAATTTGGTGTTTCGTTAAGATCCATCGTACGTGGCATTGTTACACCTAGGGAGGATCCGTTATATCTAATGATGAGATATAAGGCAACCCGTCGAGTTTCACCTATATACTTTGAATCTTTTTCTTAAAATTATACAAGTATTATGTAAGTTATGAAGTTTGATATTAACTTAAAATTAGGGGTTAAAGGTTATAGGTTAGTGGTTAAGGGTTAGGGGTTAGGGGTTAGGGGTTTAAGGTTTAAGGGTTTAGGGTTAAGAGTTTAGGGTTTATGGGTTATGGGTTTAAAGTTTAGGGATTTAGAGTTTTAGGGTTTTAAAGTTTTAGGGTTTTAATGGTGTAGGGTTTAAGGGTTTAATAAATGTTATATTATTTCGATATTTAATTTGGCGTTTCGTTAAGATCCATCGTACGTGGCATTGTTACACCTAGGGAGGATCCGTTATATCTAACAGTGAGATATAAGGCAACCCGTCAGGTTTCCAGCCTATATACTTTGAATCTTTTTCTTAAAATTATACAAGTATTATGTAAGTTATGAAGTTTGATATTAACTTAAAATTAGGGGTTAAAGGTTATAGGTTAGTGGTTAAGGGTTAGAGGTTATGGGTTTATGGTTTAGGGTTTAAATGTTAAGGGTTAAGGGTTAAGGGTTTAGAGTTTAGTGGTTTAAGGTTTAGAGGTTAAAGGTTTAGAGATTTAGGGTTTTAAGGTTTTAGGGTTTTAAAGTTTTAGAGTTTCAATGATGTAGGGTTTAAGGGTTTAATAAATGTTATATTATTTCAATATTTAATTTGGTGTTTCGTTAAGATCCATCGTACGTGGCATTGTTACACCTAGGGAGGATCCGTTATATCTAACAGTGAGATATAAGGCAACCCGTCAGGTTTCCAGCCTATATACTTTGAATCTTTTTCTTAAAATTATACAAGTATTATGTAAGTTATGAAGTTTGATATTAACTTAAAATTAGGGGTTAAAGGTTATAGGTTAGTGGTTAAGGGTTAGGGGTTATGGGTTATGATTTATAGTTTAGGGTTTAAGGGTTATAGGTTAGGGGTTATAGGTTAGGGGTTATAGGGTTTAGGGGTTTAAAATTATGGGTTAGGGTTTAGGGTTTAAAGGTTAGGGATTTAAGGTTTTAGGGTTTTAAAGTTTTAAGGTTTAAGTGTTTAGGGTTTAGAGTTTATGGTTTAGGGGTTTAAGGTTAGGGGTTAATGTTTAAGGGTTAGGGGTTAGGGGTTAGGGGTTAAGGGTTTATGGTTAGGGGTTAGGGGTTAGGGGGGTTGGGGTTTAGGGTTTAAGAATTTAAGGTTTTAGGGTTTTAAAGTTTTAAAGTCTAGAGGTTTAGGGTTTAAAGTTTAGGGTTTAGGGGTTTAAAGTTAGGGTTATGGTTTAGGGTTTAAGGGTTGAGGTTTAGGGTTTGGGGATTTAAGGTTTAAGGTTTACGGTTTAGAGGTTAAGGGTTAGGGGTTTAGGGTTTAAGGTTTAGGTCGAGTTTAGGTAATCGGTTTCAATGTTTGATAATAGTTATATAATATATTACTATATTATTATTAAAGCTTAATTTTATATATTTTAATAATTATTATTTTTATATATTTTTATACATATATAATTATAGTATTCAAATTATTTGTATTAACTTGATGTTTTTAAAAAATTATTTCACTTTATAATTTAATATAATAAAATTATTTCACTTCCAACAAAAACTTTCATTAAAATACCTCTTAATTTGATGTTTTTAAAAATTATTTCACTTTATAATTTAAGATCGAATCAGTTCTTAAAAATAAGTTCTTAAAAAGTTTTCAACAAAATCAAGAATGGGGAAAAAATTTACTTCCAAAAATATTCAAATCAAACTCAATGGCAACCGTATTTAAGATCGAATCAGTAACATACCTCTTAATGATGAAACAGTCGGTTCCTCGATCAACAAGAAAACTCGATTCCTTCTCGTAAGTCGCAAAAAGGGAAACGATGAGTAAAATTAACCCTACTGATTTAAATTGATCAATTTACAGCATTTAAATTTATCAATTTGCATCAAAAAGGATATATATTCACAAAATGGTTTAACAACCTCCAAAGAAGCAACAACATGATCTACTTAACAAGCTCCAAGATTACTAAAACAATACCTAAAATCTTATTATATTATAAAAAGAAAGTCACAATTCTAATTTTTCAGAGATTAATCAATAAAATATGAAATAGAAAAGCATATGTTTGACATATTCAAGTAGGATTAGTATTGAATTTCATAAACAACCTTAAAGGAATTAGATATTCAGAATCCGAAACCATTTTTAATTTCAACCAGAACATTGGCACATGTTATGAATTGATTAACTTTAGCAACTATTGTAAAACAAAAATTTAAACCAATCAAATCGCTTAAACAGCATATACGTACCTCTAAAAATGTTTAGAGAACACAGAAAATGCCAAATGAAGACAACCCTAGAAATGTGGAAATGGTGTCGCCAACTTCTTGAGATCAAATACCGTAATCAAACAAATTTCAAATATACTAGAAAAAAAATAGGAAGGATGATTTAGTAAACAATATTTTCAAGATTATATTTTATTGTATCTTCTAAATAACAAAATCTTGCATTCAAAATACTTTAATCAAACACAATAATCTAACATTATATTGATAATATTCTGTAATTTAAAATAAATAATGCTATTGCTAATCAAACATTATCCAAACCAAATACCGATTGAAAAGTATAAATTAATAAGTAATGAAGGAGAAACTTGATAAAACTCTGGCTGCACTTTATCTTTCTTGTGATAAAATTTTCCACATGGTAATCGCTTTCATGGTCACCATAATGAAAACATCACCATAAAGCAAAACTAGTCGTAATAATGCATTGTTGTGGATTTCCAACTAATTGTTAAAGATGATTAATCATTTACAAAGTATATAATCACTCATAACATGTGCTAAGAAACACCGGTGATCTTTAGAACAACATGTAAAGCCATCAATTACTCTAGCACACGAGATCATTTATCATAAGCACATAATCATAACTCAAATAACCCAAAGTAAATAAAGAAGACCATCAACAACATTTGAACAAAATAGATAAAGACTAAATTACCTTGCCATCATATTCTCTCCAGAAAGAACTTCGTGCAATATATGCCGGAGTTCCAACAGTTGACTTGGGTCTTGAATGCGAGAGATGATTACAAAATGGGGATAAGGGACAATCTTAAATAGAATAATTTCAAATGCATTTGACCATGCTTACTGTAATAATGACCCAATTTATTTATACCTTTGAATAACCAAAATCATAGATTTTCAGACGAGGAGCAGGGCTCCCATCCAACAGGGTATTCTCTAACTTCAGATCTCGATCAACTGCTGAAAAAAATACCTAGCCTGAAAACACAAAATAAGAAAGAATGTCATTAGTATAAAGTTCAATATCGGCTAGCAGCCAATCTCTCACTTAGAAATATAATGCAGGATTGTTCAATTGATAAGACTGAGGCATTTGATCTCATACTAGTTTCTGAATCATTTCAATTCAGAGGGGAAAAGGGTACATAATGCAGCCAACTATACGATAGGAAATTCAAAGTAAAATAAACATTACTAGCTTCCTAATATGCATATTCTGCAAACTAAATGGGCAAGTTCTGCAGTCTTAAGTTTGGATAACCAAATCGAGAAATTCAATGTGCAAGTGAGTTTTGAGATTGAGAAATTACGACATTGAATCTTACATTTCAATATGGCCTACAAATTATTAATGCTGCAAAAAGATTTAAGGAACATATAATAGCACGCCTGAAGAAGAAAACAAGGATTACAGAAAAGAAATGAAAGGTAACCTAATATTGCAAATTGAAATCAAATATGATTGTAGATTAAGACTGCATTATATCAATCTCATTGGTATATTCATAGGTTAGACATAAAACCTGTCTCAAAAGAAAAAACAAGATTCTAAGCATTCCAAATCATCGAAAAAACAAGGATCATTTCATTTTAGTCATCATCTAAATTTATAAAACCCGACTGCTATTTGCGCAATAATCGAACATACATAGGAAGACTTACCCAGTGATGCAGCAGAGTGTCGAAGGAGATGAGACAGAGGAAGGTCAACGGTGATGCGGCAAAGGAGATGAGACAGAGGAAGCAGATGGTCGACGAAGATTTTAGGACTTAGGGATTTAGGGTTTTCAATTAAAGGAAAACAACAAGGTTTTTCGGGGTTGGATTGGGGATAAAACTGAACACGGACAAAAACGCGCCGTTTTGCTAAAAAATAAATACATTTTGCGGCGTTTGCACCCTAGTGCCACTAATGTCTGAGTTTTAGCGGCGTTTATTCACTAGCGCCACTAAAATTTTTTTCAATTTTGACAAAACGACGTCGTCCAATAAGGGTCTCGGAATGGATAAAACAAAACGACATCGATAACTTTACATTTTGGCGCTTTAGAAAATGCCGCTAATTCCCGATCTTTAGTGGCGTTTTCATAAACGCCGCTAATGCCACAACAAGCACATCTGAAACGACACCATTTTGGCTAAAGTAGTGCGTTTTATGCATTTTTTGTAAAAACGCCACTAATGTTTTAATTATTTTAAATTCCATAAACCATTAACCTCTTAATCCTTAATTAAACCCTAAATATATATACATTGAAATTTTAATTTTGATTTAATCATACACATTATTTTAAATTATAAAATACATCAATTTATTTTTTATCTTGAGTAAATATAAATTTTATGTATGCAATAATAAAAATGATGTTAATAATATCAATAATTATGTTTATATTTTACAAGATTTGGATCAAATTAATGTTCATGTATGCTTTTAGGTTTAACACGTTTTGATATGTATTCTTTTAAAATAATAATTTATATTTATCTTTTTTATATTCTAAAAATCTAAGATTAATTCCTAAATCCATAACCCTAACCCTAAAAATTATACCCTAAATCATACACCCTTAAACCCTAAACTATAAACTATAAACTATAAACCATGCATAGTATCCCTAAACCCTAAACAATTGAAATAGTAACTCAGAGAACTTAAAAATTAAATTATAACTCCTAAACCTTAAACCATAAAACAATAACCCCTAAAGATTAACCGGCCCCAAACCATATTCCCATAACCCTTAACCTATTCCCTAAACCCCAACACTTAAACCGTAATACATAAAGTACATGATCCAAAAACCCATGATCTATAAACCTTTAAATAAATAATAAAACATAAACCCTAAACGAGAAAACACTAAACCTTAAACTATAAAACTCTAAACCTTAAACTTAATTTAGAAACCCATAAACCCTAAACTATAAAACATAAACCATTAACCCAAAATAATGAATATTATATCATAAACCCTAAAACTATAAACTATAGACAATATTAAACCTTAATTAAGTCATAAATCATTAACCCTAAAATAAAATATTCTTTTTATGCGTTTCTATAAAAACGCCACTAAAGTTCAAAAAATTAACCTTAACCTATTCCCTAAACCCCAACACTTAAACCAGTAATCCATAAAGTACATGATCCAAAACCCATGATCTATAAACCTTTAAATAAATAATAAAACATAAACCCTAAATGAGAAAACACTAAACCTTAAACTATAAAACTCTAAACCCTAAACTTAATTTAGAAACCCATAAACCCTAAACTATAAAACATAAACCATTAACCCAAAATAATGAACATTATATCATAAACCCTAAAACTATAAACTATAGACAATATTAAACCTTAATTAAGTCCTAAATCATTAACCCTAAAATAAAATATTCTTTTTATGCGTTTTATAAAAAACGCCACTAAAGTTCAAAAAATTAACCTTAACCTATTCCCTAAATCCCAACACTTAAACCAGTAATCCATAAAGTACATGATCCAAAACCCATGATCTATAAACCTTTAAATAAATAATAAAACATAAACCCTAAACGAGAAAACACTAAACCTTAAACTAAAAACTCTAAACCCTAAACTTAATTTAGAAACCCATAAACCCTAAACTATAAAACATAAACCATTAACCCAAAATAATGAACATTATATCATAAACCCTAAAACTATAAACTATAGACAATATTAAACCTTAATTAAGTCCTAAATCATTAACCCTAAAATAAAATATTTTTTTGTATGCGTTTCTATAAAAACGCCACTAAAGTTCAAAAAATTAACCTTAACCTATTCCCTAAACCCCAACACTTAAACCAGTAATCCATAAACATGATCCAAAAACCCATGATCTATAAACCTTTAAATAAATAATAAAACATAAACCCTAAACGAGAAAACACTAAACCTTAAACTAAAAAATTTTAAACCGTAAACTTAATTTAGAAACCCATAAACCCTAAACTATAAAACATAAACCATTAACCCAAAATAATGAACATTATATCATAAACACTAAAACTATAAACTACAGACATTAAACCTTAATTAAGTCCTAAATCATTAACCCTAAAATAAAATAATCTTTTTGCGGCGTTTCTATAAAAAAACGCCACTAAAGTTCAAAAAAATTAAACTTTAGCGGCATTTTACCAAAAACGCCGCTAATGCTCAGACTTTTAGCGGCGTTTTCCCAAAAGCGCTGCTAATGCTTAGAATTTTAGCGGCGTTTTCACAAAAGCGCCGCTAATGTTTAGACTTTTAGCGGCGTTTTCCCAAAAGCGCCGCTAATGTTCAGACTTTTAGCGTTTTCCCAAAAGCGCCGTTAATGTTAAATTTTTTAGCGTTTTCACAAAAGCGCCGCTAATGTTCGAATTTTAGCGGCGTTTTCACAAAAGCGCTAATGTTCAGACTTTTGCGGCGTTTTCACAAAAGCTACCGCTAATGTTCGAACTTTTAGCGTTTTACAAAAGCGCGCTAATGCTCAGATTTAGCGGCGTTTTACAAATAAACGCAATATATCTTTTTAGCGGCGTTTTACTAATAAACACGCTATTGATCTTTTTTTGCGTTTTCCTTAAAACTCCGCTAATGTATAATATTTATGACGTTTTTATTTAAAACGCCACTAAAACGCCGCTAAAAGTATATTTTGGTGTAGTGAAGGGTATTAAATATTATATGATAATCACAATATATAAAAGGTTCAAAATTGTAACTAATATGATATCATTATTGATTAATTATTACCGGTCTTATATTTCTTAACCTATAAATCAAATATAATTACAAGATATTTTAAAAAAATATAATCGTATATATATATTAAAAGAAGGTATGAAAACAAAAATGAAAACTTTAAGTTATAAAATACTTCATTTTTAAATTATATTTAAATGGATTAACTTAGAAAGATAAAAAAGAAATGAAAAACAAACATCAAATAAAAGTTTCTTTACTATGGTAAAATAGCAAACAGCTTTTATTTTGAAATAAAGTTTTCTTTACCATTAGATTTTAGGTGTATCCACTTCCACTCTCCACCTCTCATAAAAAAATTATTTTCTTATTAATGCCATTAATCTCTATTTAGGATTGTTAAAATTTAATATTTTGATCCATTGTATGGAGAATTGATAATTCAATCAAGTTATATGGTGTCATAAAATCAAAAAGAGAATTAAACGAGGAACAAAAATCGATTGAATCAATTAAGGAAGCTGGTTCAATCAATTAAGGTTAAATATTTAATTTTTTACTATTTATAAAATAATATTTTGTTTATATTATTATTTATTTGTGTTTTTTTATTCTTATGAATTTTCTATTTTTTTTTAAATTTTCATGGTTAAAGTGTGAAGTATTCATTTGTGATTAATTTTAATAATATAAATATAAATTTGAAGCATTTTAAATTTAAAAGTGTTTCCTCAAATAAAATAATTAAAACATATTAAAATTGTGTAAATAAAAAAAAGGTTAAAATATAAATTGCCACTATGCTATTAGTGAATATTGAAATTAGTCATTATACTTTATTTTGATTAATATTTCACATTATGCTTTGAGAATAAAATTAAAATTTCCACACAAATTTTATGTAATTGGTTTTACTAAAATTTTGTTACTAAATTTGATATTTAATTAAATTTTTCCAAATAATATTGAATTTGATGAATTAAAAGTAAAATATAACAAGAAAAATATTATTTGAAATATTTTATTTTAATAATTAACAAAATTTAATTTATTAAATATTAAAAATTAATAGATTGACTTAGAATTTTATTTAATAAAAGAAAAATTGAAAAAAAGTAAGCGTAATTAGAAATATTTTATCAATAGTTAATATTATATTAATTTATTTTTATAATTATTAAATTAATATATTAAATTTTTATTAAATTTTATCTTAAATTATTTTAAATTGAAATTGAATAGTAAAATTTTAATAAAAAATTAAATTTTAGTGTCAAAATTCAATCAAATAAAAGTAAAGTTGTAAAATTTAAAATAAATTTAAAATATAATAGTAAATTTATCTATCTTTGGCTTAGAAGTACAATATCAAATATCAATAAAACATATATATTGACAAATTTCAACTTTCAACTAAGATATGGTAGTAGACTTGCATATTAACCCAAAAAACTTAAAACATTCGTAATAAAACTCTTTCTTTAATTCCTTATAAATTAAAATATTTATTGGATAAATTACACTTATCATCCAATTATTGGTAAATTTATTTTTATCATTTAATGATGAAAATTTACAAAATAATTACTCAATTATTCAATTTTTTTTTTTTTGGTCATAAGAGCAACTTTAACTCTCAATATATATACATTGCTTCAACTTAGTATTGATTCTAAAAATTTAACTCTCAAAATTTACACATTGTGTGTAATTTGATTTTTTTCAAATTTGTTTTTTTTTTACGATTCTTTCACTAAAAACCTAAAAAACAAATCTATCAACTAAACTTGATAAATATATATATATATATATATAAAAAAAAAATACTCGAAAATCCAAGATAAAATTTTTATATTTTTCTATTATTTCAAAATTAACTCTCAATGTCACAAACAAAAGTAAAACTGCAAAAAAAAAAAAATATGGGTAAATGTTGAAGGTTAATTTTTTGAAATCAAAACTAAATTTACACAATATATAAATATTGACAGTTAACATTTCTATTATGCAAATTTCAAAAGTGTCAAATTATCTTTCCATTAGTAATTTAATGTTGGTGACCAAAAAAAATTGAATATTAAGATGATTATTTTGTAATTTTTATAATTTAATGACCCAAAAAAATTAATAGTTAGGTGATTATTACTGTAATTTAGATTAGTGTATTATTTTTAAAATTCAGTAAAAATAAAAAAATTATAGAGCACCAGGCATGTTATTGGTCGGCCCTTCAATTATAACCCATTGGGTTTTAACGAAATTAAGAAGCCCTTTTTTATAAACCCTAATTCCCGCTTCACCTTCTGCAGCAAACCCTAGAGCCGCTCGCTTTCCCATCTACATCCAGGTCTCTTTTTCTTTCCCATTTCCTTTTATTTTGTTATATTGATTTCAATCTTATTTATTTTTTGTTTTTCTTTTATTGGTTTAGGGTTTACAAAGGGATTGAAGCAGCTGTAAACAATGGCTCCCAAGGGTATTTACTTTTGAATTTAGCTTTCATTCCTTTTCTTTACTTTGTATTTTGTAATGCTTGTTCCAGTTCTGATTGATATATTTAATCTCTGTTTTCTTTTTGCTTGTTGTTTGATGCATGGAGTATATGTTTTTTTTTTCTGTACTCTTTTGCTTTTTAAAAAAAAAAATCAAAATGAACTGTTAAGTAAGCTTCTGATTTGTTCTTCTTTACTCTTTCCTGGTGCTGGATTTATAAGGATATAGAATATTACTGAATAGTTTGTTTTATTTAACATGTATATGCATTTCATTGCTTTGGAAATTTGGATACGGGGTTTTCGTTTTCCCCCATTTTCCGTTAACCGTTTTCATTGGAAGTGATTTGAACTTGTGATGTTTCTCAAGCTAAATATATCATCTTGGCTTAGTTATATGGATTCAATGATTGGGTTATTATGGTTTATCAGAGGTGATAATGGTTTGATTATAGATTTTGGAAAAAAAATTGTGTTTGCTATGCAGTAATTTTGGTTTTTAAAAAACCAAACTGAATTCTGCTGGTTCCGATTTGTTTGTTTTCTTTAAAGAATATTTTTATATAGTTTTTTTAGTTTTTTTTTTCACTAAATCAAATGTGAAATATTTATTCTTATATTATAAAAATTATAAATTAACTAAAAGATATATTTAGGCTCGGTTTGGTTTGGAAATTTGAACTTAAAACTGAAACAAATCGAATACATTTAAGTAATAACCGATTCGTAACACTAACTAGGGTTATTTTCTGTATTCTAGTGGTCCCTTTGAATATGTCAATTGATAGAGTTATTTCAAATTTAACTTAGGTGATATTTGTAGAATATGGATTTTGCAATGGTAATGGACATACATGACTCAATTTTCTGCTAGAATTAAAACCTATTCTTATAATGGTGTTTATAGCTTCTATTCGTTAATTATCTTGATCATTGCATATTATGCAGTTGAGAAGAAGGCAGATGCAAAGGCACAGGCCTTGAAGGCTGCGAAAGCAGTGAAATCTGGAGCCACTTTTAAGAAGAAGGCCAAGAAGATCCGAACAAAGGTTACGTTTCACAGGCCAAGGACCTTGAAGAAAGATAGGAACCCGAAGTATCCACGCATTAGTGCCCCACCAAGGAACAAGCTTGACCATTACCAGATTCTCAAGTTTCCCCTCACAACTGAGTCAGCCATGAAGAAGATCGAGGACAATAACACTTTAGTATTTATTGTTGACATCCGTGCAGACAAGAAGAAGATCAAAGATGCTGTGAAGAAGATGTATGATATTCAGGCCAAGAAAGTGAACACCTTGATCAGGTATAGCTTTATGTGTGCTTATTAACCATTTTTTATGTTCCATGAGCTAGTTTATATCTGTGGTAGCTATTTTATAGCTTAGTGTATTGTACTGTTTGATATAATCATTTCTGCACAAGTTTGTTGACTTGTAGATAATTTGACACTCATTTGGCAACTTTTTTGTTATAAAAGCACATATGGAGAACTGAGAATAACAATGCTTTGAATTTTTGTAACAGAATATGCCCCAAATAGTTGCTTATGATTGTATTCTTCAATTGGGTTTCTTGATGACCCCAGTTTTGTTGAGTCATGTTCCTAGGTGCGCATGAGCCATGCACCTTAGGACCAGGCAACCAAAGGGCCTTGCATCTTAGCCCTAACTGAAGTAGACCACACTTTAGAGTTTGTTAGATATGTGAATTCACACATACACACAGATCCACACATAAATATCATGCTTTACTCAGGCCAGCTTTTTCTTGCATCCTGTGCCCTTGATAAATATTATGTGTTTTGTGTACAAATATTATGTGGACATTCTTCTTGATGTACATGTTTCTCATGATTCAGGCCCGATGGCACAAAGAAGGCATATGTTAGGTTGACGCCGGATTACGATGCCTTGGATGTTGCAAACAAAATCGGAATTATCTAAGCAGTTGGCGACTACCTTGTTTTGAATGCTTTATTTTTTGTGTTTTGTTGCAAGGTGAGACTGTTATTTTCAGATTCAGCTGGAAGATTTAAGCTTAGTTTTTTTGTTTTTTAAGGTTGTAATCTTGCTTTACTGCCACTTAATCATCTTTGGTATAAACTTAAGTCAGAAGGTATTTAACATGTTTTCATATTTGTTTAAAATGGTTGAATGCTTGAATTTCGGCTATTCTTACTTACAAATGACCCGTTGATGTCTGCTGGCCATTTGTAGTCTGATGGTAATCTGGCTATTATATTGCATACTCAAGTAATTATTATTGAGGTGTTTAATTTGTTCCAATATAATTTCATCAAGTAAAAGTTTAAATATTGCATTACTGGTTAGAGTGTGTTCTAAATTTTAAAATTTTCCCTTTTTAATTATGTACTCTATTTTAGATGTTTGACTAATGTAAAATTTTAATGATTTGAACAGATTTGAATGTGAAATCAATTAAACTCATTTAACCCAACTCCAAATGATTGACGCATAACCCAAATAAACCTCTACCTTCTGGTACCCAATTATGCGTTGTTACTCTTCTGCAAAAGATCACATTTTTTAGTAAAAGTAGTTTGTGAAAGCAAATTAAAGGAACCTATTCGGTGACATATTGATATTATTAAGTCGCTGTGACTGCTGAGTGAAGACTACAGAGGTGGAAAATTGCCCTTATCTGCTGCGGTTGAAGTCCGAAAGGGGCACTAATGGCGTCTTCATCACTCTTCGCCTAATTGTTACCCTTTTTCTAATCATTAAAATATCATTTACACCTACCATTTTTTCTCTTCCAGGAGACTTTCAAATTTCCGCACCAGTGATAGATTTTGGAATTAAGTTTTGAATGACCCAATTAATTTTTTTAAAAATTTGGAGGCTTAATTAAAATTTTAAGAACTTTAAAGGGTTTAATAAAACTTTTTAAAAAATTGACAATTTTAATTAAAAATTTTGAGAGACCTAATAAAGCTTTTTAAGTGAGTTAAAATTATCATATTATTTTTTCACCTAAATTTTTAGGGTTTAGGTCAGGTTCAAAAATTATAAGCATTTTAATTAAAACAAGAAAAGTTTGTATGAATAGAAATCATAGCATATGAGTTATTTAAGCTAGCATGTTGTGGTTTTTTTTTTAATTTGATTTTATTATAATTTAGTATCATACTTGTTTTTTTTTTTTATATAATGCCTAAAATAATTCATAACTCCTTCTAACCATAAACAAGAGAATAATACGATTTAGAGTACATTGAAACTTAATTAATAACTTTTTTTTTTTTTTTGGTTATTGGATGATTGGTTCATAATTCTTGCACTTCTAATGATAGCATTGCCACTTATTCTGTATTTAAGATAATTACACTTTAAATTAATAACAACATAAAAGTTTGGTGTCTATAATAATAAAAATCAAATCTCAAAATTCAATCATAATCTTGTATTTGAAACTAAATTAGATCCTCTTGATATAAATTAAAATTTCACGACTATAATGCAATAAAAAAAGGGGGGGGGGAATTGAACAAAATATGCAAAATTACGATATAAAAAAAAAAAAAACCAGAAGTTAAGAAAGTGTAAAACAACTATGGTATGTATATATATCATTCAATTCAACCCCCTAAAAATGAGTAACCAATTTACACCGCCACTCCCTCAAATTTTTTTATCTTTACAAAAAAGGACACCCAAAAAAAGCTTCTGTTAAGAAACTCATTGGAACCTTTGCCGCTTTGTTACTGTGATTTGATTGTTAACGCCAGCACCAGCACCAGCACCAGAACTTGCAAAACTCAACATGGCTGTTGAACACATTTGCCGAGTCCCACGACTCATTTCAAGGTACTGTGACGAGTTCACTCGTTTTGGGGTGACCACAGGTTTAGAATCACAGCCATTGAGGGAAACAGGAGGGATTTTGAAAGTGTTTGAAGGAGGAGGGTTCCTCCATTGAGGAAGGGGACCAGCAAGCAGCAGTGTTTGTAAGAGAGGGCGAGCTTCCATTACAGCTTGTAAAAGCTTGCCCTTTTCAGGCAAAGTCTTGCCCTTTGCAAGCTTGTCAATCACAGCTGTTTCACCATCAGGTTTGGGACTCACCATGGAAGGGACAAAACCACACCCATTTTGAACAAAGGGCTGATTATTCAAAAGCCCCATTCCAGTTGAATCAGCAGGCATTTTAATGGTGGGAAAATCTGGTGAAGTGACTGCATCAAAGAAAGAGTCCACTGGGGGTGAACCATGTGATAAACTATTTGACTCAGTGATGCTTGAGTTAGTTTTTGCAGCAACCATGAGAGGAGTTTCAGGTTGGGGGGGAGGACAAGGCATGAATTTGTTGAGTAGCTTTTGCAATTGTTCCCTTGCTTCATCTCTTTCTTGGTATGCAAGGTTCAATAGATTCACCATCAACTTTAGCTCCTCCTTGTATTTCCTTATCTGCTCATTGGCTTCCATTTTCACAGACTCTAGCTCAATTGAACTGTATTGCAGCTTCAGTTTCAGTTCATCAAGATTCTGTCAAAACCAGAAAATAAAGACATATCATTAAAAGAAATGAATCATTATATAATAAAGCAAATGAGCCTAGTAGATGAACAAGAACAACCAGTTCAGAGTTTGGGGAACAGTGTGAAACACTGCTTGGTCCATGTGGATCCAAATGTCATTCTTTTTTTAGTCAAACCAAGAATTAATGCAATATTAAACCCTTTCAAAGATGGGGAAAAATGATATTCTTTGAAAAGACATTTGGTTAATAACATGTTTTTTGCTCATGTAAGGACAGAACAAATGCACTACATACCATGTGCAGCAATGTAAAGAGTTTATTTTTTCCAAGTATATATGAATCTAATTCTTCAATAGAAATTGGACATTTCATTCATCCCAACAAAAAATTAACTTTGAGATACAAAGAACTGGAAAAATGAATAACCAAAGAAACCCAAAATGATACCTTAGAATGGAGACACAAATGAAAACAAATGAGCCAAAATCACAAACATTAAAACAAAACAGAAATGGGGGAAGGGACCAACCTCTTGATAATTCCACAAGTAACCCAATTCTTCCATTTTTAAGGCCAGAAAGGGAACAGTGAGAGAAAAATATCTAAAAATTGCTGAGAGAGAGAGAGAGAGAGCGGGGAGGGACTTAAGGAAAAGACATTAGTCAGCCATTTATAGAGAAACCAAAGGCAAATAAAGATAAAAAGATGGCTCTTTTTTTTTTTTTTTTTTTTTTAAACTGACATAATTTTTATAGAGGAATAAGACAAGAAGTCCACATCAAAAAAGAGAAAAAAAAAAGATAAAACAAAAATAAGGAAAGCTATAAACTTTCAAATTGGAAAATTTAAGTAAATAAGTAAATAAAAAACCTTTGGAGAGATTTTTTTTATAAAGAAAAATGAGCATTGAAGTGTTGCCATTAATTCAGGACCCATGTCCCCATCTTAAACCCAGATTCCTTCCTATTCACCTTGTAGATCATTGGCTAAGGATGTAATGAATATCAAAACCCTTTCCCTTCTTTTCTTTCAATGCTTTTTAACTTTATGGTCAATGCTATTTTAATGCTCCATGGAGGGAATTTTAACTATTTATATTCCATATTTGTATAAGAGATATATATATTTATTGATATGACTATAAAACCATGTTTCTATATTTAAGTATACCAGAATTTTTTTAGAGGATCAAAACTAAATTATATAATCTTTTAGGAAATTTAAAATATAATTTAATTATATTGTCAATAATAAATATTAATAAAAATAAAATATAGTGACAAATTTTAAAATTCACAAACCAATTTACATTTTAAACCTAAAATAATTAAACTAAAATTTGTTTTAAAAAAAGAGAAGGTTTTCAGATTGTTGAAGAATTAAAAAAGAATGGACACTATGGCTCCCAAATTGTTTATATTATCTGGCTAGGGGCTGTCCTAGATTGCATTATGAACTGCCCAACCATATAATTACTTACACTTTTTCTATTAAATATTCATCTTCTTTAACTTCTCCTGCACTTTATTTTTTTTTTCTTTTTTCCATCTATGAGTCAAGGTGTCTAACAATGGCAGAATTCTATCCCTAATTCCACATGGATTTTCATAGTCTTTGTCAGCATTATGAATATATATACACAACAACAACAACTGACAAGAAATTCAATCAAGGTTTTCAGTTGTTGTCTGTGTTTGGATTCCTGCTGTTCCATACACTCAGCCTTTCTTTTTAAATTCTAAAAACAATTTTTTAGCTCAAATAGCATGAGTATTGTTGTCAATATAGGAGGATATGAATTTGAGTGCATTGAAATATATTATCTTCATATTTATGCGTTTGGGAGATACTATGAATAATTTTAAATGTCTTGTGTAAAAAAAAAAAAAACAAATACGATCGAATCTATAATTAAATTATTAAAAAATATTAATTTTTCATTATTTTAGAACAAAATAGCTTCTTTCCTTATTTAGATGAAAAATCCTATCAAATTAAAGAGTATGTGATTTGTAAAAAGAAAAAGTTAGAGACAACTTTTAATAATCAATTTTAAAATTATAAATGAATTTTTATTCAGTTAAATAAATATAAATATGTGATTGTGATAATATCTGTAGTTTCTTAAGAATCATTCTGATCTAAGTCAAATTACTTTTAATAATAATTTATATGTAATTTATTTTCTTCCAATTTAAGATTCAATGAATTTTCCATATATTGATCAGCTTTTATTAGGAAAAAAATACTTGCATTTTTTCTGCATAGCAGATATGTCACGATCATGTATATGATAATATACTTAATTATGCAAAATAAAAAATACTTATCCATTAATAAATTTAATATGAATGTATATTTAATTTTTAGTTTATTATAATATATTTAAAATTTAATTCTTCTACTTTTAATTCTAATAGTTTAATCTCTTTATGCTTTTATATAATAATTAAAGTTTGACTATTAACATGGTCAAAATAATTTTATTAATTGGATTACATGGCATTTTGAAAAAAAAAAAAAATCCTCACATTGCTAACTTAAAACATCGTGAAAGTTATGTAAGCAAAAAAAAAAAAAAAAAACGGTTTTCACTTTACTTCTTTAAACCCATGTTGATGAACCTTAAATCTACGAATTTAATTTAAAAAAAAACCTTTAACAATCTAATATTTAATATTTTATTTACTTATTTGGTTTTCAAGGAGTGTAATACTAGCCACATGATCAAATTACTTTATTTTAAATGTCACATAACTTAATTTATTTGAATTTTATTGACGATATTATCAACTGTATTGTAATTATTAAGCCATGAAAGAAGGATTAATTAAATTCCTAGTAGTAAAAGTAAAGTAACCATTTTCAAATATGTGAAGAGTACAAGGATTTAGAGTAGAATTAAATCTTAAGATTTTTTATAAATAAGATATTAAGAGTTAGTATTGATATGCTCTCCGTGAAAATTTTAACTCAACAAGTAAAGTTCAAATACTATCATAGACCCCATTTAAAATGAAAACGTAATATTTTTTTATCACAACACAAGGGTGTGTTTAGTTCAAGGAATGTGATGTTATGGACGAGCAAGAACATGAAAGAATCCACGTTAACACCAATGAGCTAGAGAACTAGGACCTACCAGTGAGTATCATCGCACCAGCTGCTGAACGTAGAGGAATTCGAGAGAGGAAGCCACCTAAAGCGCTAACGGATTTTGTCTTGTTCTGAATGGTCAATAGACTATAAATAATTATTTCATCAGTTATGCAAGGGCATGTAAAACCTTGGAATATTTTTCCTTTCTCTAAATCTATCATCTACCTTCTCTTTCTGCTTTATTCTTCTTTCTTGCGCACAATTGTTCTTAACAAATTGGTGTTTTCATTGAGAGTTTGAGCTATGGTGAACAACATAGAGGCAATTAAAACCCTCCAAGAGACTTCCTCTCACCATGAAAAATCATTGACAACACTTCAAGCCACTGCAACAGAAAACAAGCAAGCTCTTCAGGACGTTCTACGCCAATTATCCGCGCTCACAGTGCAGTTGGGCCAACCGGTTCAGTCAACACTTATTCAGGAAGGATCGAGTGATACCAGAGCGATTCGGGGCAAAGGGAAACTTATGGATGAAATCGATGATGGGTTTTTTTCTCCAAAACTAGTTTTGCTCGAGCTTCCCCTCTTCACCGGCCAAGACCCGGAAGAATGGATCGCGTCAGCCCAGGATTTCTTCGACTTTTACGATATTGAGGATTACCATTAGGTGACGACATCGTCATTTCGCGTGGATGGGGTTGCTAAGAAGTGGTTCCGTGGAGGTAGCGCCAACGATAATTAGCTGGTTGGGATTACTTGATTGAATCTATCCGCAAACGGTTTACTGTGACAGAAATTGAGTCTCCGGAAGGTCAACTCACAAAACTTACTCAGACGGCAATGGTGGTAGAATACCAGACTCGTTTTGAGGATTTGGTTCTGCATACGACTAATCTTTCTGAGGTTTTTTTAACTCAGTGCTTTATTTCGGGTCTCCGATTAGATATAAAGAATGAGGTGTTATCTACTCGGGTAGCATCCATGAGTGAGGTAATGACCTTAGCCCATTTTCATGAGGCCAAATTGAATGATATGAAATGGCTAATGGGTCAGGTGTTAGGCCCAAGATAGCACCCCTTCTACCCAATCCACCGATATCTTCTACTAGTCCACACAATATGCCTGGCTGACCACTACCTATCAATCAATTATCCAAAGCTCCTAATCCTGCTTTTCCCAACCACGCAAACTCTCATCCATAGAGGCTCAGGCTCGACATGCCAAAGGATTATGTTAATACTGTGATGCCAAGTTTGTTCCGGGCCATTGTTGTAAAGAACCGTAATTTTTCCTATTGGATGATGCCTCCAATGATACCCAACCGGATGAGGCTGGTGAAAATCTCGAGAGTGATGAGAGAGACTTAGATGATTGGGAACACTATTGTTGTCCCTTAATAATCTGGCGGGCTACAATACTCCAAATACCTTGCGCGTCACCGGGGATGTTCAAGGCCGTTCCGTGAGGATTTTGATAGATGGTAGAAGCACTCATAACTCTGTAATCTAGAGTGGCTCGTAACTTGGGCCTCCATGTTACTGCTGGGCCGAATTTCAAGGGTATTGGTGGGGAACAGGGAGAAGTCACGGACAAAAGGGTGCATCAAAAATTTACAGGTTCGGGTTTAAAACACTGTTTTGGCTACAGATTTTTATGTTTTACCACTAAAATGGTTTTGGGTGTGGCATAGAGCTGAGCATGGGCTGGGCCACTTGGCCCAGCCCGAAGGTCCGCTCGAAAAATGGGAGGGTTTGGGTAAAAATATAGGCCCGAAAAATAGGCTTAGACAAAAAATAAGGCCATTTAAAAAATAGGCTGGGCCTCAGGTAAGAATTTCTTGGCCCCGGCCTGGCTCGGCCGAAATATATATTAAATAATTTATTTTTTAATCCTTTTTTAATTTTTAACTTTACCTTTCTTTTAGTTTAACTTTCATTTGCCTGACTTCTTCTTCGTAGTTCCTCCCCATTGTTCCCATTTCCAAAATCCCTAAGTCACCACTGGCCACCACCTCCTCCGATCTAGTAGTCTCCACCTCCCGAACACCCATTCACCTCTACTCTCCACCTCAAGCTCAGCTCAGCTCATTTTCTCTACTCACGACCACAACAACACAGTAAGCTGTAAGCCTCTTCTTCTTCTTCTTCTTCTTCTTCTTCTTCCTTTTTTTTTTTAACTTTATCAAAGCTATAAGAAAATGGTGACTTAATGAAAAGAGTATGCATGGCAAATATGAAGCTAAGGTGGATTAAATATTGTTTCTTTTGAAAAGAAAATTATATGAACTTTTATCTTTAAAGCAATTTGCTATTAAATATTGTTGATAGTCTCATGGTTGTGAAAGTTGAGTTTCAATGCTTTAAGATGTTACTTAAATTAATAAAGGGAGATGGAAGAAAATGTTGGTACAAGTATAGAGCTTAAAAAAAGCAAAGATTGTGTTAACTATTAAGGCATGCATACTTTTGAAATATTTATATCATATTTAAAGTTAATTTAAATTTATTTTTTATTTTTCTTTTTCCATTGTAGACACTGAAATAAAGAATGAAAGAGTTGGGAGTATAAATAAAGAAATAATGAAAAGAAGTTTCTTGCTCAATCGAACCAAATTAGTAGTGGAACATATTTTTTAGTTTAGAAAATTTGGTAGCAAGCAATCTGCTAAAAAGTTTTCATAATATTGCTCTATCGAACCAAATAGCTTGTTTTTGTGTTTTTATAATCTTCTGTATTGTACCCATTCTGTTTCAGCTTCTAGTTTCTGCCTGACTAAAAGTTTATGTGAAAACAAAGAATGGCTGATCGTGTGTCTATCGAGTTTTAAAATTTATAATGAATGTGATCGAACCTGGAAACTAACTCTGATAATGATTAAAGGCAAGTGTACCTATCGAACAGTAGTATAGCTTAGGCAAGACCGGATTATCGAATCCAAAGGAACTAAAAGTACTAATACTCACTTTCTTTTTATTATTTAGCCTTAAAAATAGAGTGAAGTTGTTTTAAACTAAATTGACGATGAATAAGCTAAGGACACAAAGATAAAAGAGAATGAATTTGGAAATAACTTGATGAAAAACTCAGTTGATCACGGCGATACCCTCAGGAAGAATCCACCTAGACTTCACTTGTTATCTAACCCTAAACCATATGATTTCTTTACTTAGCTTGATCCGTAGGACTCCCTAACCTATATTAAAGCCTCTCTCAAGACGAATAATGTCTAACCCTAGGTTAATTAGTGGAAATCTCGTTCACTTATAATAACCCCCTAGAATAGCAGTAAATCAATTTGTGGATTCCCATATTAGGTTTCACCTTAATCCGACAAAATCTCGTAACCCTATCTTTAGGCGTTCTATCAACTCCGCTTAATTATGTTAGATCTACTCTTAGGCAGAGTCTATTCTTCCTCCACCTAAGCACATCAGATTTGGATTAAGCAACATAATTAAGAAAAAACTAAGTAATTATCATATAATTTAGAAATCAAATAACAAGATTCCTCTAGGTTTCATCCCTTTCAGGTATCTGAAGGGTTTAGTTCATAACTTTAAAATAAAACATCTTAAGAGAAAAGATAAAACAAAACATAATAAATCTCTAAAACCCCCTGAAGGACTTGAAGGAGAGATCCGCCGTCTTGAGTAGAATTCCGGCTTCTTGAGATGGATCAACTGCTTTCTTGAGTAATTTCGAATTGATCGCTTCTAGCTTGACTCTTTGGCCTCGCTTTCAACGCCTCCTTTCGGGATACACTTAGGGTGTTTATATAGACTTTTAGAATGTTTTACTTGGCCTCTAAGTGTCCCAATTCAAGTATACTTCCTACTCGGTGTTTGAATAAGCTTTGGAAAGTGTTTCTTTGGCTCTAAGTATCGAAATTCGAGTGAAATTGCTCTCTCCCGTAACAGGGGCACGGCTATGGTACACGCTCGTGTAAATCATTTTCAGGCCGTCTCTCGATTCTGTCAATTAGGGCACGACCGTGTAAATCGTGGCATGGCCGTGTCTTAGTTAATTTTCGAGGCACGGCAGTGTGGCTTGAAGTCCAAGTCGTGTCGATTTTCTTTTTGGCCCAAATTGGCCCGTTTTAAGCCCATTTCTCGTTCTTTTTGTCCTCGGGTGCTTTCTTGAGTATAAACATGAAAAGAAAGGATTAAAAGCACCTTTTTACATAAATCAAGGGCTAAATCATCCAAAAGCATACTAAATGTGGGCCTAGAATATGTTACTTTTACGGTTTATCAATGGCCGTGCAAAGTGCAAACACACACCAAATAGCTTCAGTTTTTATATGCAAATTTATTGCTTAATATCCTATTTGTAATGCAAGTTTTACTCATTTATCGATGAGAATGGGAATCAATGACAATTTTGGTGGATTTTATTCAAACATGCGTAATTAGATTTCATTAGCTAAATAATATTTAGGTTAAAGGAAAACACTAAAATTTAGGTTAATGAAAATGTCAATGTGTTACTTGTATTTTAATTCTCAAAACATTCCTTATATCTATTAATTATAAGTAGGTAATTATAAAAATATATATTTAATGAAAAATCTTACTATATATACAATTGTTTAGCTGACAAAATGACAATAATCTAACACATAAGTTTAGTTTCTTAAAATGCTTCTTCAAATTGCTTTAGTGTTTGTTTATACCTATCTATTTATATAAATATTTGGGAGTTAATCCCGTTCTAATAATCAAGACAACATATCTTCCTCTTTTGGACTTGAGACAACATAGTTAATTGCTCACCATGACTCCATCCGCTATAGAATATAATTTTAGATAACCAACTAATAAAATTTATCTTCTACATTTAAAATGATTTTTATGATACAACTTCTTATTAGTTCACATATGTAATCATTGAGCTAGATTTGTTAATACATATAAAACTAGTGATTATTTATCAACGTAGAGATAGTAAATGACATTTGTATATTTTTATGAATAATTAATTTAATCATTTTCGTAATTCATCAAATATGATAAAATTATTACACCTAAAGCAGGAAAACATAACATTCATTTGCTTGTCTTTGTTTTTTGCTGCCTGTTGGATATGAGATGCTTTTGATAAATATAACTGTTAATATTTTTTATTAAATACTGTAAGGTGATAATTTTCTTGTTTCTTGTTTTGGAATTGGTGTGTTGTGGCAGGAATAATTTGGGCTAATTTTAGCTAACATTTTATGATAGTCATAAATAATAATATGGAATGATTCATATATTATATATAATTGTTGAACAATTATATTAACTTTTGGTTTATTTGGATTCCAAGACTTGAGTTTTTATGACTATGGCTAGTTCGAACACTCCTATACCTGTGGACGATAGGTTTAATGAGTATGAAAGTGCTACCAAACGTCAAAAGTCTACCACTTCAAAGGTGTGGGATGAAATGACAAAGCTTGAATGCGGGGACAAAAATGAATTGAAGGCACAATGTAATCATTGTAAGAGTATCTTTTCTGCTAAATCTTCTAGTGGAACCTTTCATTTAAGACGTCATCTAAATCAATGTTTGAAAAAGTTAATAAGGATATCATTCAATACACCATAGCCAATCAACCATCATTAGGAGGTGGTCCATCTATAAAAAACTACAAGTTTGATGCTGATGAGTGTCGTCGAGCTGTTTCTACTTTTCTTGTGTGTGGCAAGCATTCATTTAGGATAGTTGAAGAACCCGGATTTAGATATATTATGAGAATTGCTAGTCCTAATTTTAAGAATATAAGTAGATTTACAGTTGCTAGGGATGTCCTAATGTATTATGCAAAATGGAGATATAATGTTAAAGAAGAGTTAGCTAAAGCACCCAGTTTAATTTGCCTAACTTTCGATAATTGGAATTCAGAGCATACTAATGATGAATATATTTGCATTACTGCTCATTAGATTGATAAATATTGGAAGCTACAAAAGAGAATCATAAGGTTTAGAGCTTTATTTCCTCCGTATGATGGTTTGAACATAGCGGATGAACTTGTTTTATGTTTATCTCAATGGGGTATAGACAAGAAAATTTTTAGCATCACTTTGGATAATGCTTCTTATAATGATGTGTTGGTTTCTTGTCTTAAAAATCGCTTTCGCATGTAACCGAGCTATTTTGTGTGATGGTGTTTTTTTTCAAGTTAGATGTTGTGCACATATTTTGAATCTTATAGTTAAAGCTAGTTTGGAACTTGCTGATGATGTTGTTGGTAAGATTCAAAATGGAATTAAGTACATAAAAAGTCGAGAACTCGTAGGAAAAGATTTTATGATGTGGTCGACAAAAGTTTTCATTTGAATGTGACCAAAAAGTTGCGTTAAGATAAGTGTGTGAGATGGAATTCTACTTATTTGATGCTTGAATCTTCTCTCTACTATAAAGATATGTTAAATTATTGGGGCTAACGGGATAAAGACTATCAAATGTTTGCACTTTCTGACGAGGAGTGGAGAAATATTGCTATTCTTTGCAAATTTTTGAAAGTCTCTTATGACATGCCTTGTATTTTTTTTTGTTCTAATTATCCGACGGCCAATCTTTATTTCAGAGGGGTTTGGAAGGTTCACAAAGTCTTGCTTGATACAGTTAAAGGTCCTTATTCTTTTTTAACTCCAATGGTTAAACAAATGCAAGAGAAATTTAATAAATATTGGGCTAAGTATTCGTTGATATTGTCATGTGCTGCAATTTTAGATCCTCGTTACAAGTTGAATTATGTGCAGTATTACTTTACTACAATCTATGGTATTCATGCTTCAGATTTGTTGAAACCATTCTTAGCAATCTTAGACTCTTGCTTGATGAGTATGCTAAGAAATCCAAATCCACGTCTTCCTCTTTGGCCGAGAATTCTAATATCTCAGATAAAGATCCCGTTAATTCTAGTTTGCATCAATACAATGTTAAAAGTGTTGGTTTTGGGGGAGATTTGATGAGAATGATGATTATAAATAGTATTTAAATGAATCTGGCACTAAGAGTGAAAAGTCACAGTTGGACATTTATTTGGAAGAACCGAAGCTTGAGTTGAATAGTCAAATAGATGTTTTGAATTATTGGAGCAAAAGTTCAGTTCGATATAATGAGCTTTCATTATTGGCTCGTGATCTTTTAGCAATTCCAATTTCGACTGTAGCTTTCGAGTCTGTTTTTAGCATGGGTAAGAAAGTTATCACACCTTTGAGAAGTTCATTTAAGCCAAAAATGGTTCAAGCCGTTGTTTGCCTTGATGATTGGATGCGAGCTAAGGGATTTTCAATGGGTAATTATTATTCTCGTTTTATTGTTGTAATTTTATATTATTTTTTATCAATTTGATAATCTAATTATTTATTCTTATTTCATGTTAGAAATTGGTGACAAGAATGACGATGATGATGAGGACGATGATGACGATGTTTCTTGGGTTGCTTTTTAGGTTACCTTCCTTTCTAACTATTGACAATTTAATTTAGCTTACAATTTATAGTTTCTTATAAAATTAAATATGTTAATTGGTTAATGTATAGATATTTTGGTTGGTTGATTATATTTTGCAGGTTTTTGGTACTGTTTTAGGGATGTTTGTGATGTTTTTTTCTGTTTAGTGCTGTTTTTATGTTGTTTGGCACTGCTTTGTTTTGTTTGATGCTATTTTGGTGCTGTTTTGATGTTGTTTTATCGTTCTTTTATGGTGTTTTATTGTTCTGTTGTCGTTTTTAATATTATTTCGATATTGTAGAACTTTTGTTTTATTATCAATTTGGTTATTATTTTAGTTCAAACAAGTTGTTTCAATTTTAATATAACTACTTCTTAATTTTCTGTTGTCGTTTTTAATATTATTTCGATATGATCTTTGAGATCCTATAATATATTGATTGAATATCAAGACTTTTTTTGTAGAGATGAACAATGGATGGTTGCATTTGGGTGCATGTGCCATCACATCTCGCATTTGATTTGAGAGACAGAAATTGATTTTATAAATTATGCAATGCCAACAGTGTATATACATAGGTATAGAAGAGGATATTTGACCTTTATGTGCATAACATCACTTCACTCTTACAATTACAAGAGATGATATTGAAAAGAAAAGATATAAGAAAGCATAAAAGCACAATGAACCTTAAGCATAAAAGCATAAAATCACTATCATAACTAAAAAAAAAAAAAACATCTTTGGGCATCAACTACTAAAAACTCAAAAGAATTGGTAGAAAAATTTCAATATTTTTGTATTTTGTTTTAGTATCATTTTTTATTTGTTTCTTGTTTTAATATTTGTTTTTATTTTTAAAATGTATTTAATTTATTTATTTTATTTTTTAATAAAATAAGTTAAAAAATTAATATTAACTGGTCCGGGCTCGGGCCTACCAATTTTATGTCGGGTCGAGCTTGGATAATTTTAGGCCCAGCCTATGCACACCTCTAGTGTGGCAAGGTTGGCTACTTTGAGGTCGATCACTATGTATTTTTCCATCATTACATTGGAATTTCTTCTCCATAACACTATCCATCGTTGGTAATGGGACACCGATATGGGACCTCTTCCGATGCAGATTCAAACCTTGCGACGAATGAGGAATACTGGTTCTGTGGCTTGTTTCTACCAATTACAGATGGGGAGTACCACAGGATAGAGTTAAGAGGTGGAGCAAGCTGATATGGAACAATTGCTTTGAGTCTACTGGAAGTTTACCACCACCGGGAGAGACTGACCACTCCATTCCCTTATCTCAAATGCTAAACTAGTAAACGTGCGACCTTATCGGTACCTTCATTTTCAAAAGGGGGAGATTGAACACCAGGTTCAACAAATGCTTGAGAATCAATTGATTCAAAAGAGTAAGAGTCCGATCTCATCTCCCGTGCTCTTAGTAAAAAAAAAAAAAAAAGACAGAATATGGCAATTTTGTGTTGATTATCGAGCATTGAACTCCATCACAATCAAAGATAAGTTTCCAATTCCCACTGTCGACAAGTTATTCGATGAACTAGGTGGTTCACATTTTTTTCTAAGTTAGATCTGCTGACAGGTTATCATCAGATTCGGGTGCAGCTGAATGATGTGTACAAAATGACCTTTCGCACTCATGACGGCCACTATGAGTTTCGTGTTATGCCGTTCGGATTAACGAACACACCATCCACATTCCAAGCCACCATGAATGACATTTTTCGACCATTTTTATGCAAGTTTGTCCTCATTTTCCTTGACGACATCCTTGTCTTTAGTCATGACTGGTCTACCTATTTGGAACACATAAAGAGGGTTTTGGAAGTACTACAAGAGAATGGTTTTGTAGCTAAGAAATCTAAATGCATGTTTGGGAAGACATCGATTGAATACTTAGGCTATGTAGTATCCAATGATGGTTTAGCTGTGGACCCAAGTAAAGTGGCTACGATACAAGCTTGGCTTACACCGACCAATGTGAAAGAGCTACGAGGATTCTTTGGCCTCGTCGAGTACTACCGGTGGTTCATCAAAAGTTTTGTGACCTTGGCTGCTCCCTTAACAGATTTGCTACGGAAAGGGGAACACTTTGAATGGACTACCAAGGCACAAAAGCTTTCGAGTTGCTTAAAACTAAGCTATGTTCGACTCTAATGTTGGCCATGCCCGATTTTTCCAAGGAGTTTGTAGTGGAAACCGATGCCTCTAGAATGGGGATAAGGACAATTTTGACACAAGGGAATCGACCTTTGGCTTATTATAGTCAGAAATTAAGTCCGAGAATACAAGGGGCCTCTACTTACCATAGGGAAATGTAAGTGATTACTCAAGCCATTGGCAAATAGAGACAATATCTATTAGGCAGACATTTTGTGATCATGACAGACCAGAAATCATTATGAGAATTGACCCAAGAAACAATCCAAACTCTGAAAAAGCATAAATGAATCTCCAAACTGATTGGGTATGATTTTGAAATACGTTACCGACCCGAACAATTTAATGTAGTGGCAGATGCTTTATCAAAGGAAGTCAATGCTAGTTTGATGGATTTTTTCGACCCTTGTTTGGTATCTTTGATGATGTTCGCCTAGTAATGGATAATGATGCAGAAATGAAGAAAATTAAGGATCAAATATCTGCTGGACATGAGGAACACTTTGAATACACAGTGCAGGAGGGACTACTATTGTACCAGGGCAGAATCATGGTGCCGAAGGAAGTTGCTTTACGCGTAGTGCTGCTTAGGGAATTTCATAGTTCAATCGTGGGAGGTCATGTAGGGAACGCGCGTACATTCAATCGACTATCGACAAATTTTTATTGGAAGGGATGCACAACGATGTGCGTTCTTTTGTCCGCAATTGTCAATTGTGTCAAAGAATGAAAAGCAATAGTTTAGCCCAGGCCGGTTTACTCCAACCCCTTCCCATTCCTTGGCAAGTGTTTGAAGATATATCCATGGATTTCATCATGGGGTTACCGAAGTCGAATGGCAAGGAAGCCATCATGGTAGTTGTCGGTCGTCTCATGAAGTACGACCACTTTTTACTTTCTTTGAGACACTTTGATAGCAAATCCATTGCCAAAACAATGGTGCAAGGCGTGGTGAAACTTCATGGGATACCCCGTTCCATCGTTAGTGACCGAGATCAAATTTTGTAAGTGAATTGTGGAATGAGTTGGCTCGACTCTGGGGAACTGAGTTGTGTATGAGTTTTGCATACCATCCACAAATGGACGGCCAAACGGAGGCCCTAAATCGATGTTTGAAGATGTATCTACGTTGCATGGCGAGAGATGATCCGGGAAAGTGGGAAAGTTACCTTGCTTGGGCTGAGTATCGGTATAACACTGCTTATCAAGCTTCGACAAGCATGACACTATTCAAGGCGTTGTATGGCCATGAACCCCCGACAATTGTAAGTTTTACGGATGGTGGTTCCTCAAATGCCCAGCTCGACCATGATTTGAAGGAACGTGATCTTCTGTTAAGAAAGTTGAAGCAAAATCTGTCCAAAGCACAAAACAGGATGAAAATGCAGGCCGATAGACATCACCGAAAGCTGAAATTAAAAGAGGGAGATTGGGTCTTTGTACAACTGCAACCGTATCGACAATTGTCACTATGTTTGAAGAAGCAACACAAGCTCAGTTTACGATTCTTTGGTCCCTATCATGTACTCAAACGAGCGGGAACCGTAGCTTACAAGTTGGATCTGCCAGATTCAACACGAATTCATCACGTATTTCATGTCTCTCAGATGAAACCATGTAAGGGACAACCACTTCAATAGATTACTCCGCTTCCATTGTTGATCAATCCAGGGGAAACTCAGTCCGTCGATCCGAAGCCAAACCTTTAGGACAAGGTTCCTACACTTGGAGGGGGTGATGTTATGGACGAGCAAGAACATGAAAGAATCCACGTTAGCACCAATGAGTTGGAGAACCAGGACCCACCAGTGAGTAGCATCGTACCAGCTGCTAAACGCAGAGGAATTCTAGAAAGGAGGCCACCTAAAGCGCTAATGGATTTTGTCTTGTTCTGAATGGTCAATAAATTATAAATAAGTGTTTCATTAGTTATGCAAGGGCATGTAAAACCTTGGAATATTTTTTCCTTTCTCTAAATCTATCCTCTACCTTCTTCTTCTGCTTTATTCTTCTTTTCGCGCACAATTGTTCTTAACATTTAAGTTCAAGGAATGTAATGTTCTTGGATAATGTAAGATTCTAACATATGATTCATATGCTTGGATTTCAAACATTACTTGGGATCAGTAATCTCGCATTTTTAATAATGTTAAAGATTCCAAAATATAATGAGTAATCTCAATGCCACCAATTCCATTCTCTTGGTAATATAATATTTTTCTATTACAATTTTAATTCACTTGAATTAAATAAAATCAAAATAATAATTAATGAATCACAATTTAGAATTCTTTAATATATTCTTCAAATAACATTTTAACTATACTATTTATTACTACTATAAGTTTAAGTAAACTAACATTTAATTTGACCTATTACATTCTATTTAGAATATTACTTTTATAACAATTTCACCTTTATTTTTTATCACTTATGTCAAAATTACCCTTAAACAATAACAAATAACATGTTTTAATTAATAAAAAATTTCTCATCTTTCTTTTTAATATTTTTACTAATTAGTACATCAAATTATTTTCTACGTATTAATTAATTTTAAAAGTATTCATAAAAGAAACCCAACAATACTAAAAAATAATATATATATATACAGCACAATGAAAGTTAAATCTAAAATATCAATTTAACTAAATTCTGGTTTAATCACCCGGTAGCATAATCTGGTATGAACGATAGCTTAGAGCATCATTGCCAGATGGCACAAATCCGTCGTATCACAACAAAAATTCATGCAGAACAAAACCCTAAGTTTGGTATTCATGCATTCTCATTTGTTTAAACAACAAATCCAACAACATGAAACCTCGTTCTGACAGAACAAAAGAACATGACCTATGTTTTTCTAAAATGGAAAAATCCGACAATTCGGTTTCGGCACACTTCCCCATGTTATCTAAAATTTATAGGACAAAAAACTACCATTCATCTTTAATCATCTCATTATTCCTTAATCCAGCTGTTAATCTCAAGGTCCTACACTTCCACCTGGGTAATGCTAAGAATAATTTGTGAGCTTTTCATAATTTTATTTATTACTAATTAATTATATTATTATTGGGTTAAGAAGCTGACAAAAGCTGCTGGGTTTTAAATTAGTACTTGACAAAGATGTTAAATTAAAATAAATAAATAGATAAATCAGGTGTCCTTAATACAACGAACCTAGTTACTATTGTAAGAGTGCACGAGACATTGTATTTATTTCTTTTCTTTTTTTTTTTAAATCTTTTGCGTTATCCGTTGAATACTTTACATTAAATTTGTCTACCACTATATTTTAATACATTTATAATTTATATAAATTTTATTAATAATTTGTTTTATTAGGGCTGATATATCCTTTAATTTTTATATATTATCAAAGTACATTTTGACCTTTTACAAAATTTTCAAATTATTTTGATATTTTTAATAATTTTTCTTCTTGTTTTGCCCTGTACATTACGTAAATCTCAAGACATACGTGTACTTATGTAATGTTATAACAATGAGTTGACCCAAATTTTCTATGTTTGGATAGTAAAGAAAAAAAAACCTAATTAAGTTGAACAAGTAACTCAAATCTCACACACTTCAATTGTTATGCTATCAAATTTCTTTTGGTTGACTATGTGTTATTAAAGTTACAATTTAATGCATTAGTTGTGTGTAATATTATTTAAACGTTAGAAGATTTTTTATAAAAAATTTATACATTATCAATACATCGGATATGGTAGTAATTGAAAGTCAATTATAGATTTACAACTCAAAAAGAGATTTTAGAATATGATCATATCAATGCGGTAATAGCCAAACCAATAATCGAATCAATCAGATCATCGCTTTTTCATTTTACCAATTCAATCATTGTAAATTTAAAAAATCTAAAAATTCATAAAATGATAAATAATTAGAAAAATTATAAAAATAAAATAAAATATTTAAAATAATTTAAACCCAATTCAAACGTTTTTTTTTTAATGAGTTAAACTGGTTTTAGCATGAGTTCAACATTCATTCGAGTTTTTGCTTGATTCTAACAATTATTTGTGTTTAAAAAGTAAAGAGGGTATACAGAGCTACTAAATAAATTGAAAGGGTAATTAGCTCAAAAAATATAATACCAAATAAAATAAATTCAGATTAAGAAACGGTCGAATAAAGTGGAGACCAGTTCCCGCTTTTTACTATTATTACCTATCTTAGGTTCTTAACAAGTAACGTCTTTACCTGTCGAACTGTTGAAGTGAAAACCTTCAACATTCAACTATTGTTATTTATCACCCAACAAAAAAAAAAAAAAGATTTTTTATGTCTTTGTTTACCTTTTTCAGCACTCTGCCTTGAGCTTTCTATGCTCAAACATTTTCTTTGGTCAAAATTTTAGATTCATTGCATTGTCTCATTAAAAACATCGAGATAGTCATATTTCAATTATTTTCTGTAATTATCCAAAATAAGGTAAATATTTACAATAGGACATTTATTATTTAAATCCAATTTACTTTTGAGAATAACAGATATCCATTATTCAAATTTTTTAATATTTAATTTTTTAAAATAGTTAAACTAAATTCCTGTGAAATTTAAGATTTAGCCATATCAAACCTTAAACGGAGAAGACCATAGAAGCAAATTAAAATGTAGTTCGTTTTAGGATATAATAAAATAAAAAAAATAGTTTATAAAAATATTCGCTACCAGTATATTAAATACGAATCTATAAATACATTCATATTAGAGAAGAGAAAGAGAAAAGGTCTTTTTCCACGCATAAAAGGAGGTGGGGTTGTTTTTTTCGGTTTTGGAAGTACTGTGGTAGCCAATGGGGTTGTCATTTAGTGCACATCCGCACATGGCGGTTAGGTAATGAGTCATGTGCCAGCATTTGGCCGCGTTATGGTGGTGGAATATAGTTGTAAGGAAGAGACAAAACAGCAGAGTCGCCGTGCGGAGCCGAAACCACGTGCCATGTGTGCCGCTATTTTCACGACGCTTGGCGTATGGACCGTGGAGTGTGGCACATGCCTCTGTTGTCTCTTCACTTTTATTTATTCTAATCCAAATTTGGTAGGTCGCTCGTGCCTCACCTTTGCTATCTATATACTTTTGACTTCAATCACAGAATTTTCAGACTAACAAGTACAGGCCTAGATTACGATTAGACCTGTCCATCCCCACCTTACCTGCCCGACCCGGCCCGTCAGCCCAACTCATATTTTAGATCATTGTTACAAATTTTCAGAGTATGTTCAATACAACCACAACTGTAACAAACATCATTTAGTCTTTCATACCTGATTGATGCTCACAACTTCTCTTTATTTGGCCTTGGTACCCAGAATCCCTCTACCAATGCATAGCAAATTTGCACCTCAAATTGGATCCTAAGGAAACTCCTTCCAATTCCATTTCTACTGATCAAATCATCTATTTGAACTACCGTCCCTAACTTTTCACCAATGATCTTTGCATTCTTAGTAGTCATTAGATCCATTGGAAGATTGTGAATCTGAATCCAAAATTGGATGCCGGAGAAATCTAACTCAGAAACCATTGTATCTCTCTCCATATGTGAAACTTATTGGGTGACCCATAACTATCCATGGCCTCTCATTTATGGCTTTCTTCATCCATTTCTCCTTGCGAAATGAAATTGAAAAAGTGTTATATCCAACATCCTGGACACACAAACAAGCATCAACCGCCTAAATACCCCTTAAAATCCCCAAAACTCTCTTTGATTTAAAATACGATTAGAGATTGCCCTTCCAACAACCATGAATTTTGACATCTGCATTGATTGAATATCCCTATCTTCCAATTGGATCTCTATAATACCAATGAGAATTTTAACAAGAATGGATAGATCATTAACCTAGCGATTGAAAATATGAAAAAATAATACTTCTATCTCTTTACTCAAAAGAGAACGACAAAAAAAAAAAAACTTAGACTCCAAATAATTTATTCAATACGACTTAACGAAAAATTTTAATCCTAAATTAATCTAGACTCAAGAAAAGAAA
Organism: Gossypium rotundifolium; assembly: GCA_025506655.1. Lineage (NCBI taxonomy): Eukaryota > Viridiplantae > Streptophyta > Magnoliopsida > Malvales > Malvaceae > Gossypium > Gossypium rotundifolium. The sequence continues at coordinate 14,153,034 of CP106723.1, read as the reverse complement.
ATTTTAATAACTCTACCAACAAAGATGTTAACAACTTTAGAAAAACAAAATTGAAACATTAACTGATCACTAAACTAATGTTAAAGAGTTAAAATTTCTGTTAATTTGAATAAATTAATTAATTTAATTGTGTTAAATTAAACTTTTTTTTTTTTTAATGTCTTCTATAAATTAATTTGATTAATCGAACCAAATTTCAGTCTACAAACGGCATTTACATAGGCAACCAAAAAAAAAAAGAGCTTTGTGAGTGGGAGATATTTAGGGGGTTAACTCCTTTTGATGAGACGCCATTGGAATTTAACCATTGTTCAATGCTGAAAGATGGGTCGACCTTCTTATGATAGCCGATAATCCTCCTTTGCCCATTTATTACGGACCGTACAATAAGGATTGCTTGATGTAATAAACTTATTTGTCAGTGAACAAAACAATCTATTTGGTAACCCATAAGAAATTTGATATTTTAAAATAAAATTTAATTGAGATTTTATGTGAAAAAATTGAAAGAGACATTTAAATATGAAATGTGGAAAGAAGAAAGTAGAAAGGATGCTAACGAAATGCGTTTACTCCTTCCACTTCCAGTTCCAGTTCCAGTTCCAGTTCAAGAACGTGATAGTAGAAAGGTTATACCGTCTTGACGAGGATAAGGAGAAAAATGAAAAAGATATTTTAAAAAATCAACCTTAAATAATTTATTTAATTAATTTACCTCTCTTTTTCGTCAACCAATAAATATACTTCTGCATGGTAAAAAAAAGGAGGAGAATTAGTGAATAATAATTACATGTTATAATGATTGGAATAAATTCATCTTAGGTTGAAACCATGAGCTAGAAAAGCAATGCTTCCATGGGGGATCTATTGAGAGACCTTTGGTTCAAATATTTGTCAAAATCTGCTACTTTTGACACTGCTGTATAAGATTTTAAGAGTAAGAGTAGAACTATTAGATTGGGGTTTTGAATTAGGTGGATGGGGTTGGATTAATTCGAATTTTTAAAATATTAAGTCATTTTGTGTAGTGTTATTTCGAATCTTATTTTTATTTGTCAATCGTATTTCTTTCGGGTTTGGTTTGTCAAAATTTAGGTGAAATTTTTTTTTTTATATTTTGAGAATTTTATTTTAACCCTTACAATTAATATTTACAAATGTGATAATTTGTCTTTGTTCCCGAAGAAATTTGATTTTATTTTGCACTTGGTCTCTAAAATCCCTTTACTCTTACATCTTGAATTTAGATCATTTTAATTTAATCATTCAAATTTAACGTTATAATTTTTTTAAACAGAGTTTGCCCATTTGCGACGGACCGTACAAGAAGGATGATTTGATGCAAAGAAAAATGCTAAATATCTATCAATGGTTCCATTTTCCAAAGAGGAAAAGTTTCATATACGACATGGAAATTTTTAAGTAGTGCTTTTTCATGATTTAAAGATGAAATTGAAAATTATAATGCATGGTAAATGACTAGCTGTAGCAATGACTGCTATCCAATGTGTTCACTCCGTCATGTTCAATAACATGACAGTTTAAGGAATTATAACGTGTTGACGAGGATAAGAAAAAAATTTGAAAAAACTAACATTAAATAATTAAAGGGTTAATCATACCCAACTTGAGCCAAAATTAAACTAATTAATCATTAAACTTTAAAACAATATGGTTGAATGTTTAAATTAATCAATTTCTTCCATCAACTTTGTTGTTAGTTTTGGCACTAAAATGCCGGTTTGGGTTTGACATGTTCGAAAATATGGAATAATCCATATATGTTTTAAAAAAGCAATCACTTTAGGTTCAAATTGGTATTAAATACCAAAGTTGATAGTTAAACAAAAGTTGGAGCAAAACAACTTAACCGATTTAATCTACACAAATGGTTTTGTTGGTTTCAGTTAAAGAAATTATTTTGGTTAAATCAATTTAGAGTTTGATTAAAATAATTAAGTCGATTGATTTACAATTATGAAAAATATAACGTCGGTAATGACAATATATTGCAAAGAAAAGAGAAATAAAAATTAAAGAACACACAGATTTTACGTGAAAACCCTTTTGGAAAAAAAAAAACCACGGGCAGAGGAGAAGAAAATTCACTATGTCGAATTCGAATCTATTACAAGAGGAATAGACTATGTCTATTTACAGGCTTGTAAAGCCATATTCTAATAGGAGTGTAGTAAGATTGAAACTCCTTATTCTAATCAATATCAAATAGACGGAGTTTAATAATGTTTAAAAAAACCTTATTTAAAATAAAATAAAAGAAGTGTAGTTCTATAGGGATTATTCTTTTATTTTATTTTACCATTGTATTTTATTTAAATAAGGATTCGGGTCACTTAATTCTAACAATCTCCACCTTGACACGAATTCTTAATAAACAAGTTCTTCATCGAGAACTCTCAACGAACAAGTTCTCCACCTCTTCCATAAAACCCCTTAAGGGTTTAACTTCAACAATGAACACCAACCAAGTCTAAGCAATGCTCAAACTTGGTTATAGGAAGTGACTTAGTCATCATATCTGCAGGATTTTCATGAGTACTAATTTTGCTCACAACAATATCACCATGAGCAATAATATCATGAACAAAATGATACCGAACATCAATGTGTTTTGTTCTCTCATGAAACATTTGATCTTTTGTAAGGAAGATGACACTCTGACTGTCACAAAATAATGTGCTGATTTGAAGGTCTTCATTGAGCTCACTAAAGAGTCCCTTCAACCAAATAGCTTCTTTACAAGCCTTAGTAATCGCCATGTACTCAACTTCAATGGTAGACAAAGCGACTGTAGTTTGCAAAGTACGTAGCTTTCCAACTGATTGCACAACCTCCGATTGTAAAGACATAACTAGTGAGAGATCTTCTTCTATCAAGGTCTCCAACAAAATCAACATCAACATACCCAATGACTCCATCTCCAGTTCTTCCAAACTGTAAGCAAACATCAGTAGTACCTCGTAAGTATCTTAAAATCCAATGAACTGCTTTCCAATGTTCTTTACTGGGATTCGCCATGTATCTGCTAACTACACTGACTGCATATGATAAATATGGACGTGAACAAACCATAGCATACATGAGAGATCCCACTGCACTAGAGTATGGAACATGTGACATGTACTCAATCTCATCATCTGATTGTGGAGACAAAGCTGACGAAAGTCTGAAATGGGCTACTAAAGGAGTACTAACAGGCTTAGCACTCTGCATATTGAACCTGCAAAGAACTTTCTCAATGTACCCCTTCTGACTTAGGTACAATTTACTTGCTTTTCTATCTCTGAGAATCTCCATACCAAGTATCTTCTTTGTTGGTCCCAAATCTTTCATCTCAAATTCTTCACTTAGTTGGGCTTTTACCTTTCTTATCTCTCATTTATCTTTTGCTGCTATCAACACGTCATCAACATAAAGAAGTAGATTCACAAAAGAACCATCACTATTTTTCTTAAAGTAAACATAGCTGTCAAAACTACTTCTTTTAAAATCATGAGAAGTCATAAAGGAATCAAACCTCTTGTACCACTGTCTTGGTGACTGTTTCAAACCGTAAAGGGACTTTTTCAATAAGTAAACATAGTCCTCTTTTTCTGAGACTGTAAATCCCTCTGGTTGTTGCATGTAAATATCTTCCTCAAGTTCTCCATACAAAAATACAGTTTTTACATCTAATTGCTCAAGCTCCAAATCATGCATGGCCACAATACCAAACAAAACTCAAATCGAACTATGCTTCACAACTGGGGAGAACACATCTGTGAAGTCCACTCCTAAAATTTGACTGTAACCTTTTACAACAAGCCTTGCTTTCTATCTGGGTTCTTCAACTCCTGGAGTCCCTTCTTTCTTTTTAAACACCCATTTACAGCGAACAATATTTTTACCCTTAGGAAGTTTCACAAGATCCCATGTTCTATTTTTATGGAGTGATTCCATCTCCTATTGCATAGCAAACATCCACTTTTTTGAGTCTTCACAACTAACCACCTTAGAATAATTAGACGGCTCTTGGTTTGCATCTATATCTTCAGCCACATTTAAACTATAAGCAACTAGATCAGCCTCGACATACTTCTTTGGAGGTTTAATTTCTCTTCTAGTTCTGTTTTTGGCGATGTATTGTGGTGAAGAAGCAACTCTATTCTCAATTTTTGTACTGGCTTGAGGAGTCGACTCTGTATTAATCTGATGCTCCACCTGCTTTTGATTTTCTTTATTGGAAGAGTCTTTAAGAGATAAGTTAGGTAGCATAGTAGTTTCATCAAAAACAACATCTCTGTTAATCACAACTTTTCTATTTTCATGGCACCATAACTTATACCCTTTTACACCAGCTTTATAACCAAGAAAAACACATTTAATGGATCTCGGTTCCAATTTTTCATTTTCAACATGAGCATACGCAGGACACCCAAAGATCTTTAAATCAGAATAATTAACAAGATTACCAGACCATACCTCTTGTGGAGTCTTTTTCTCAATGGCAATGGATGGAGATCGGTTGATCAAAAAACATGCAATAGAGCATGCTTCGGCCCAAAATGACTTTGGTAAGTTGGCATTTGACAACAAACATCGAACCTTCTCCATGGTCGTTCTGTTCATTTGTTCTGCAACGCCATTTTGCTGTGGAGTATGACGAATTGTCAAGTGTCTCACAATCTCTACTGACTTGCACAGTTTATTAAACTCATCAGAACAAAACTCTAAGCCATTGTCTGTGTGGAGGTATTTTATTTATTTTCCCATCTTTTTTTCAATCATAGTTTTCCAAGACTTAAATGCGAAAAACACATTGCTTTTCTGCTCAGGAAGAATGCCCAAAATTTTCTAAAAAAAATCATCAATAAAAGTTAGCATATAATTAGCTCCACCTCTCGAAGGCACTCTTAATGGCCCCTACAGATCAGAATGAATATACTCAAACGTTCTCTTCGTGTTATGGATTCCTCTGGTGAATCAAAATCCTGGGAATTCTTCCTTACCAACCTGCAGAGGTATGTTATTAGCAACGATAACATTTGCATCATCTCCGATAGAGGGAAAGGACTAATTGACGCAATTAGGCGTTTCGATGTGCCATGGAGATCCGTTTACTGCATTCGTCACATTGCGGCTAACTTTCTTCGGGAGTATAAGAATGCAAACTGGAAGAGAGAAGTGGTGAAAATGGGTAAAGGATAACCTTATATTTTCAATATAAGATTAATGTTTTTTAGTTATCCAGCTACCGTAACTTATATTTTTTAAAACATGTACAGCGCATACATGTACAGCGCACGAGTTAGAGCCACATATTTTTCACCAAATGATGACTCAACTTGAGAGTGACATAGAAGGTCAAACGAACAAATTTTTTCAGGAGTGGTTGGGTACACTAGAGCCGTGGCAATGGGCTCAAAGTTTTGACGACGGCTTTTGTTATGGTCAAATGACCACAAACTTGGTGAGGAGGTCAACGTTGTGTTGTTGAAAACACGACATCTTCTGATTTCATCTGTCTTCTCGGCTACATTCTACAGGTTGGCAACCTTGATGCCAAGAATGGGTGAACAACAAGTCAACCAGATGGATGTGGGACACGTGTTTGTGGAAGATGTCAGGGATGCATTGATTGTAAACCGTCGAATTGCGAGGTCGATGACTGTAGAAATATATTCATGACAAATGGAAACTTTTCAAGTTATAGAGTCCATCGGTCGTTGACCCAGTTTGCCACCTAGGTCTTATGGAGTCGATCTTCGGAACAGACAGTGTGAGTGCAAGAGGTTTCAAACACTTCATTATCCGTGTGCACATGTTGTGGCAGCGTGTGCTAAAACGAACCTTAGTGTTGAACATTTTTTCGATGATGTGTTCACGCTAGAGCGTACGTTGCGTGTCTGGGAAAATGAGTTCCCTGTCCTGCCCGACTTGTTTACATGGGAGGTGCCTCGAACGACTTTCGAGCTTGTCCCAGACAGAGCGTTACGCAGGAATCCGAGAGGCCATCCGCAATCGTCTAGAATCTGTAATGAAATGGACATTAGGGAGAAATCCGACGGTGAGCGCTGTGGAATATGCAGGTTAGGTGGTCATAATCGAAGCAAATGCCTGCAGCGAAACTATCATGTTGGACAATCGTCACGAGCGACAGGGAATTAAGCTTATTCAGATTAACATGTTTTGTATTCAGATTAACATGATCAAATAAGGTTGGTATTTAAGCTTAGTTTTCATTAATTTCAATATTTTTGAGATTGTTATCATGCATATTAACTAGCCCATTTTTTAATTTGTGTTTTCGTTGTATGTTTCGAATATGGACATGGATTTTGGTATTAGTGTGGTTTGATAAAAAGAAAATTTTAGAAATGTGGAGTATAGAATTTGGTAAGGACAAATTACATGTACTATCTATCAATATATAATGGTGCTACATATCATGTTTATACTAGGACTGATTTTGGTCCTAATTCGATGATTGCGTTTGTGTTCAGTGAGTTGTAGGTGTTATGTCCTAAAATCTTGTTACGAAATTTTAAAACTCCAAATAATCAAAAATCATAGCAATATTAAGTAATCATATCTGCAAATAATCAAGTTAATTTTATACAAATAAAGTATAAACATCGTAATATTTATAAATATAAAATACAAGAAAATCAAAACCGCAAGAAACACCTAAAACTGATGGTTCGATGGTGTAGTCCTCGGTGTGTACTTCTGCGGTGGTCGACGTTCACGTCGTGGGTGCCCGTGACGACCAACATCCTCTTCAATCTCCGGTAGGGGTCGGGTGGGGGTCCAGGTGGGGGTGTGCTAAACATGGCCAAAAAATCATATGGCTCGAAGGGCATAGATGAACTCGAGCCAAAAGGAGTGCTCTATTTGAAGTGGATACGACCGGGATCTGGTGAGAGTCTTTGTCTTGCGGTGTGTATGATCCAAATATATCAAGCCCGTACTAGTATCCACCTCCTGACGAGCCTGGAAAGTAGTCATTACTCGGCACATATGGATGATACGAATGAGCATCCGAATGTGAATGTGATTGCTCGGGCTCCGGCTCGGGCTCCAGCTCAGATCAGGATCTGCAGCTGCCTCGGCCTTCATATCTGCCGCTGGCTCGTATGCCTCATGTCGCTGCATGTGTGGGGGGACTATAGTTGACTGCCCTCCGAGTATATATGGCTTCCCCATACTAGAGTATCATTGTATGTACTCTAATGGAGGTTGAAGACCGGAAGCCATATCCATCCGGGGCATTCGAGATATGCGATCATTCCACACCGCAATAAATTGCCCATGCCTAACCCCCCCAATCCAAGTCTTGTCTCCCTCTCTTATTTTTGCAATGAACCTTACCCACCTGGCATGATGGATCCGGGATGTATTGGACACAACCAAATTGCCGCAGCACTCGGTCCCCGTGATACCACTCGACTACATGGAAACAAACAATTGGTACGTTTTTACACCACATATACGAGTGGATATAGGGGGACGGAGGTATAACGGTTGTAATTTCCGGTCTACGGTATGGCATCTATATAAACTGCACGATTAATAACATTGTTAAAATTAAACACAGTGTGCGTAAGATATACAAACTACCACTAACCAATATTGGAATCGCACCCTTCCCGGTATGTTGTTCAATCATAAGCGGTATATCGGACGATGTACAACCTCCCGATGCAGGATAAATACTCCACCTACAAAAAAAATTTAAGTCAAATAGTATCAATATAAAGAAATTTCAATTAATAACAAGTTATATTTTATCACCTGTTTATTAACGGATATACGTATGGTTGGTGGGTAATTGATGCCAAGAATGGCATCCGATACAGAGCCCAGGACTACAATAGTGTAAGGCATCCGCCTATGTCTACGGCCGCTGGATTTGTCGTCCGACAAAGCTCACGGTACAACCACGTAAGAACTGCGGAGCCCCAACTATACGAGCGAGCATTGCTTAAATCAACCAATAGGGGTAGGTACTGAATATGAACCCTATTATTGTTTGTACTGGGCATCAGTACACCCCCTATAATGTGTATAATGTACGCTCGACTAGCGCACATCAAGTCTCCTTCAGTGGCATCAGCTGATATATGTTCGTACCTCGCTCTCAGCCATGTAAATTTCAATTCTGTAAAATTTTCTCCATCATTGCCGTACGAGTCCCCTAGTAGGCTCTGACAGAGTGTACACATGTCAGCTACCGCACTGACGCCCGTAATAGGACTCCCGTCAATTGGGAGCCCAAGCTGCAGTGCAACATCCTCTAGAGTGACTGTGCACTCTCCACACGGGAAATGAAAAGTGTGGGTCTCCGGGCGCCAACGCTTGACTAGTGCGGATATTAAATCATACCGCAAGTCAAACGTCCGGATCAGTGCTGCTGACCCGAATCCAGCTTGCTCTATATACGGCATTAGTCGTTCATCCGGGGGATTTCTTAAGCCATTCACCCGGCCCCGTAATACACGATACGAGTCCTGACAGTGTTAAATCATAAAAAAATTACTACTTATGATTAATAACATAATTTATTATGTAGCTATTTTGTTAATATAACCTGTGATTAATAAATAACAATACATTACAATATTATTAGCAGCGTCGGATATGTGAGGAACTTTACTAATCAATGAAGCCATTTCCGTCTCAAATAAATTTTTTACCTACATAAAAAACAATAAATCTATATTCAATTAGTAACAAATAACATGCCAATACTAATAATATAACAAGAACATCATGTAAACGACGCATAATAAATATAATATTTTATTATTTATACAAACATCATAATATTAATAAAATATTAATTAGAGTTTTTACAAACAATGATAATAACTAATAATAATATTTACGGTTTCTTAATAATAATAATATTATATTAACATAGCTAAAGTAATAATAATAATTTTTACGATTCCTTAATAACAATATTACGATATCGTATACCTTTTCTAGTAAAACTAGTGATTAACAAATAATTTAGTACATAATTATTATATATTACGAGCCTTTGTCCGTTTTATTTTATATTATTTTAGTACATAATAATTCAAATATATTATTTATGAGACACATTTTAGTACATAATAATTCAAATATATTATTTTACTATTTTCATATTTTATTATTTTATATTATTTCTTTTAGTACGTAATATTTCAAATGTATTGTTTTATTACTTTTTATATATCAATTTAGTAAAACCCACTTATTTTAACTATTTATTCAGTATTTTCCTTTTCTCAAATTCTATCTCTTTAAAAATATATTATTTTCGTATTTTATTATTTTATATTATTTATTTTTATACATAATGTTTTATGTATTATTTTAATGTTTTTATACTAACAATAATTATAATATATTACTAACAATAGTAATATAATACTAAATAAAATAACATTTACCATTTTTACTAACGACAATATTACACTAACAATAATAATAATTGTTATATATATATACTAACTAAATTAATCATTAAGGTTTAACTAATAACAATATACTAACTAAAATAATGTTAGAGTTAAAACTAACATATTAATACACACTAACATATTAACTAACATAAATAAATATTTTTTAGGGTTTCTATTCTAACTACCTACCAATAATAATAGTATTTAACTAACTTACTAACTAACTACTACTTAAACTACTAATCCTAACTAAGTAACAATACTTATAATATAAACTACTAACAACAAATAAGTAATAAAATAAAAATTAATATATAATAAAATAATTTAATAAAAATAACAAATCAAAAACACAAACATTATTTAAAAAAAATTATACCTAATTTTCTCCTAATTTTTTCCCCCGAAATCCTTCTTCCTTCTTTCTTTCTTCTTCCTCTTTCTTTTTCGGTGCCGCCACCACCTACTTCTTCTTCTTCTTCTTCTTCTTCTTCTTCTTCTTCTTCTTCTTCTTCTTCTTCTTCTTCTTCTGCCTTCGGGTGTGGAGGGTTGGAGGATGAGGGGGGGACCATTTAAGGTCCCCATGCTGCACAAGAGGCCAAAATCGCATGCAGCTGCTGCCTCTGGTAGACCATTCTCCAGCCTTGGTGCCGCCTCTGCGAGCAGTTGTCCAGTGCAGTCAGCCTCTGCCATGGCATTGTTTAGCTTTCCACTATTTTTTCTTCTTCTTTTCCCTGCATGCCTAACTGTTTGCCTGCATCCTCACTGTTCTAACTGTTTTGCTGCAGGGGGGCTGACACCAGGGTGGTGCCGCCTATGGGAGTGGCGTGACCACCCTGGTCACCCCATTTCGGTAAATAATCTGGAAGTCATCCCATTTCTGTGTTTTTTTTTCTACACCATTTCAATAAAAAACCCCAATTGAAACATTTTAAAATGGGTAAACTATAAAAATAGTCATTTATGTTTGAAATATTACGTTTTAGTCACTTACGTTATCATTTTGTTATGAAGTGGTCACTCTACCGTTAAACTTTGTTACCTCCCTAACGGCAGTCCTATATGGTAGTCTAAATGGGTTTTAAATGCCAACTTGGATGCCCGTTGCTGGGATGAAAATAAGTTTTTAATTAAATAGTTTTAATTTGGAATACCACATAAGACATTCAAGTTAGCATTTAAAACCTATTTAGACTGCCACGTAGGACTACCGTTAGAGAGGTAACGAAGCATAACGGCAAAGTAACCACTTCGTAACAAAATGATAACACAAGTGACTAAAATATAATCTGAGGTAGACAAAAGTGACTATTTTTATAGTTTATCCTTTTGAAATTTGGTCCATTATTTGGGGATGTTTGATGGGATTAATCCATAACTAAACTTATTATGCTCCGTTTAGAAAAGTACATCATGTTATAATGATTAAAAATCAAGATGATTAGAGAATAAAGCTTATATTTTTCTTCTTTCACTTTATTCCATATAATGACATCTATGAAGTACTTAATTTCACACTGTTTGAAATCCTCACCAAAATTTCTACATTTCTTCAATCCAACCAAACTCGTGCACCGTCGTGCTTTTGAAATTATGAGCTATAAAGCCGAAGCTCCCATGGCCGTCTATTCAGAGACCGTTTTATTAAAATGGTCGTCAAAATGTGCTGAGTTTTAGCTTTTAAGACGACTGGCCAATTAGGAGCATAATTGTACGTAAATTGGGTGGGTTAGGCCGGTTTAGTCAATTAGGTCAATTTTTCTATCATTAGATTGAAGTTGTTTTAAATTAAGATAACTTTCTGTAATCAGATCCAACTGAATTAATTTTAACTCAAATTAATCGTATTAATTATACTATGGACACGAAATGCATGACATATTCACACGAGTTGAAATAATAACTATCATAAAAATTGCCACAACATTGATTTTGCTTTCCAAATATTTACTTAGATATATGTTCAATTGCAGTTAATAATTATTATAGATAAAATAGAGATAGGTGCCAAAAATTTGTTTATGCAATTTAAAATTTTCATACGATAATTCATTGTCAATTAACTTGTATCAGACGTGACTTATATTTAATTCACTCGCCAAATTGCAACTTTATTCTCATGTACAGTTTCAATTACTCTTCTACTGAGATTCTCTCTTGAAAGCTTACATTTAAATGGATTGACTCAATGTCCTTTATGAATGAATAAAATGCTCTTTCAATGCATCTATTTAACTTGAACAAGTCGTGTGTGTATAAATAGTTAAAAGAAGACTTGTTAAAGTTACAATCAATTACAAACACATATTGCACTAAAATAATCCCGTATAAAGGTCTTCAAAGTATCTTTTGAGTATTAAACCCTCTTTAAGATCCATAGATCTTCCACATGGTATTATAGAATTTTGAAAGAGAAAAAAAGAATTTCTTTAAAAATCAATAATTGGATAACCCTGGTTTATAACAATATTACAACAAATACCCAAATATTATATAAATGAAAACAAGGGGACTCCTTATTCTGATTACAACCTTACTGCATCGACCCATATCCTCAATGATTAAATTGTAGAAATTGTTACTGGAAATGGTGCAACAGCTTGCATGGAAACTATTTTTTTGACTGCATAAAATACATTAGTTGGATGATAAAAAAAATGAAGGTCAGGGATGTAAACTTTGAGCCGACCCGGTCTCTAGAGGCAAGTCATATTCCAAGCACATGTAGGAACATCATTTCATAGGTTCCCCTAACATATTTTGATGAACAGAACTTTCCAATTTCAGTACAGATTTGACCAAACAAAACAAAGGGTGGAACATATGGTTTTGAATGTAGATTCTCCAATGACAACATTCCCTTTTGGATCATTCACTCAGCATGAATACAAAATAATCCAGTCTAAAAGTTTGAACAAATTTATTGATCAACTTTTTGTTGTAGGAAAATTAATTAAAGCTCGAAGCTGGTCATCTAGACTCATCCACTGCATTAAATTTGAAATGCCATAAAGTAGTTGCATGGCGGCATATGGATCAATCATCAAGCTGGTCTCGAAATGATAGCATCACAAACATTATTGCAATTTTGAGTTAATTAATACCCGAAAGTAGAGAAATATTAAATCCAAAAAGTTTGACCATAATTATTCATATTAATTAGTATGGCTAACTTGATGAATAAATTCCATCAAGAAGTGAGATAGAAATATTTTGATGACAAATTTGGATCATTTTCAACTACCTTCCATCAAAAAAAGCTGGCCATTTTTGATTTGCAAATGAAAACTGATAAATTTATTAATTGATTTTTTTATGTAATTAAGTCGACATAACATCATATATGTGATCATATATTCTCCACATAACATAACTTAATGAATTTAAAATTTATTATTAAGTTAAGATTTAAAATTTTAAGACTTGAAAATATAATAATTAAAAATAACCAAATTAAGATATAATCATAATTTAGGTTTAATAAAAAACTAATAACAAATTTTTAACTCAAGTAAAAAAAAAATATATATATATATATATATATATGTATAAAAGAGACGTATCTGAAAGAGAAATTAGTGTGTTTTTGTACGTCGAATATCTTTATTATTTAAAATAAAATAAATCAGGTTTAATTATTTTGATAATAATTTTAGGAAATGATATAAGAATGAAGATACTAAAAAGGAGGAATTTGGCCAACGTAGAAAAATCGGCTTTGGTTAAAAGCCTAGCCTTTTATCATATAATTTGGGCTTACTGTAGGCCAGCTACTTGGACTTATAGAATGTACAAGGTATCGCTTCACCGGTCATCATAATCATTTCATACTTAAAGTTTATACATTTCGCTTATAAATTATATTTATTTTTACACTTTGATACTTAATTTTTTTTGTCAATTTAGTATTTAAAGTATTAATTTCTTTTACTTTTGGTCCATTTTATAACGATGGTTAAAAAAATTCATTAGACAACTTTGGCCAATGAAAAGCACCACGTGACATGTTTTGACAAATAAAAATGTTACATGAAAATTAAGTTTATTTAAATTAAAAATAAAAATTATAATATTAAATATTTAAATATTAAAATTACTTTTGATTTTGACTGGCTACGTTGTGTATTAGAACACACCATGTGTCCCTTTTTCTTATTTTTCCATTATATATATATATATTATATTGATTAAAATGTAAAAAAAAAACATATAATGTATATTTTCAAAAATTAAAAGTATTTTTATAAAATTCTAAAATATATAATTTTAAATTTTAAAATTCAAAATAATATATAAAATTAAAAAATTATAAAAAATAATATATATTTAAAATTTATGGTGAATTTTAAAATTTTATATTATATATAATTTTTTATATTTTCAACCACTATAATATATAGAATATTTAAAATATATTTTAAAAAGGACACGTGACATATTCTAATATCATCACGTGGCTGGTCAATGTCGATCAACGATCAATCAAAGTCAAAAGCATTTTAATATTTAAATATTTAATATTTTTAATTTTTAATTTAAATTTAATATTTTATTTTAAATAAACTTAATTGTCATGTGGTATTTTTTTATTAGTCAAAACATGTTGCAGGCCACTTTTCCATTGGCCAAAGTTGCCTAATGAAAATTTTTTTAATGGTCGTTACAAAATGGATAAAAAAATAAAGGAAATTGATAGTTTAGATACCAAAGTGAAAAATGGGTATACTTGAGGGCCAAACCGTTATTTAAGCCAAAAAAATCAAAACTTTGGACACAATTCAACTCTTGTGATTGATCTGGCGGCTAAGAGATATTGACCCATAGAACTCATCTCGGTTTGAGTTTTTAGGGCTTTTATTCAAGTTACCTTTGAACATAATGTGTGTGTGAGTTTTCAAAAGCTAGCTTTAGTGTTAAATTATAAATTTGCCCACCATTTATATTAATTATAAAAGAAATCTATGGTTTATCGATTCAAATTAAATTTTAAAAATAATTAATAATTATATTAATTACTTAAATTTATATTTTTATATCACAATATTATAAATGGGTTACCATAAATTATTTTATTATGTTTATACAATAATCTCAATTAAATATTTGTTAACACCAAAATACTATTAACTTAGCATTATTGTAAATAATAACACGTGAAAATAATGATACTTTAATTTGAGTAAATTATCATTTTTATTTATAGCTTAAGATTATATATTTCATATACCACAATACAAACAAATTTGAGTTTATATATTACATGTACATACATCATAATATTATTTACTTAATAACTTGCTTTTAATTATTACTATAATTTAAGTTTATATATTCCGTATATCAATGAATCTAAATACATATTCTCTACTTTACAACACTACAAATACTCAATTTGCGCTACTAACATTTTATCTCTTCTTTGAGATAAATTATATTGTATTTCAAAAAATTGTGCTATCAAGCGTGGAACAACTAGTTTTGTCGTTTCAGTTCATATCTCTTCCGGAGCAACAACTCTTGTTTAGAATAGTTGTTGTTTAGAACAACTGTTGTTTGAGAATAATTATGTTCAGGATAAGACTTTAGTTTAAACAACTGTCATTCAATGTAGTTGCCATTAGAGAACAACTCCAGTTGAAAACAACTAAAGTTCGAAACAACTCTTGTTTAGAATAATGGTGTTTCAAAAATAGCTATGTTTAGAACAACCATTTTTTAGAACAACTTGTATTTAGAACAATTGTGTTTTTTTGAAAGAGTCATTTTTCAAAACAAGCTTTACCTATAAAAGTATCACCACAAAACAACTCTAGTTCTAAACAACGTCTTTATTGAGAACAACTCATGTTTGAAACAAGTCAAAATAACCATTATTTAGGAACAACTCTCATCCAAGAACAACCATTATCTTGCATTTGAAGAGATATTTTGCGAAAAATGTTTCACATGGTACCACTTTCAAAGTAGAAGAAGTGGAAGTAACCCCTAAATATGGCAATGTTCTTGGATTATCTTTACTTTTAGGATGTTCTGAAGAGCTTAGTATGGTGGATCAGATATAAAGGTAATTAAAAGGTTTTCCTTTTAATACTTTTTTTGTAATATTGTGTGCTTTTGCCTTCTTTCATGAAGATAATGAATTCTTGTTTACTATTTACTATCACTTACAAAATCCTTTCATAAAAAAGGAAAGTTATTAGCCTTTATAACTGAAAAATATCTATCATTACTTTCAGTTTTGTAACTTCTATCCTTGAAACACTATAAATAGAAGCCTTTCACAATCAGGCTTAGGCACTTTAGAATTCTGACTCTCAAATGTCTCTCTAAAATTGTTTTATTTGTTAAACCTTATCGTCAACATCATTTTCTTTTCTCCACCTTACCAACCACCACCTTCCACTGCATTTAATGCTACTGGATCTGTTCTAGTCTTCCTATCCGCTTTTTTCAGTTCATCTTGTTCACTTGTTTGCAACACTATCTCTATCCACCAAAGAGCCCTCTACAAACACCATTCTAAAATGAATATTTTATTTTCTTAAACTCACTTTTTGACACTAGTAATCACTATCAAACTTTTCTAAAGTATTTTTTATAGCAATTTTCAACCTCAATGGTAAATTGCCTTATGTCAAATAGTCAAATTACCTATCCAAACTCAAAAACTAGTTCAATTGTCATAATATGTTAGAAGACAACCTAGCAAGCTAAATTCAAAAATCTAAACTCCAAATAAACTATTCTCAAATACTAAAGCAAGAAAGACTTAAAATTGGTGACTAAACATCTAATACTAAGGAAATAAGTCTTTCAAAATTATCATAAAAAACCTAATAGTATGAACGTAAAAATTCTAAAATTAAAGTTAAATATAACCTAAAATACTAAGAAATTAAAAATTTAAAATTAAAATTAATATTTTAGAAGTTAAAATTCTAAAAATCTGGAAGAACTAGAATTTTAAACCTGATCAAAATTAAAATCTAAATTCTAAGACAGAAAGTCCAACTGTAAACTAAAATCTAATTAAACCTATTAAAACTTAAATTTCTAAATTCTAAAGCTAAAAAAGAAATAAAGGAATATCCAAACTTAAAATTCTAAAATTTAAAACTAATTGAACTTTTAAAAAATAATCTAAAGTTTAAATTCTAAGAATAAAAAAATTCTAAAGTTTAAAGTTTAAATTGTTCCTTTTAAAAGAAGTTTTAAAATTTAAACTTAAATTAAATTCAACCAAATATTAAAAAAAAAGTTTGATTTTAGAAATTATAAATGTAAAAATCAGAGGGACTGGATTGGCAATTTTCCAAGGCAGAATTTTAAAGTTTGAATGAAATTAAAATGTGCAAGGACCAAACTTGTAGCTTAAAAAGTTTGAATATCCAAATATCCACCCTTCATGTTAAAATTTCAAATATTAAATTAAACTAAATTAGAAATAATTTAAAATTAGTTTCAATTTAAATAATAAATAAATAAAATCCTAACTTAATTCGATTTAAAACTCGTAAAATTTGCAAGAGGAATTCACTCTAGCCCTTATTTCAAAATTCAAAAATTAATTTCAATTTAAAAATTAAATCACTATTAAATTAACTTTGAAATAAAAATTAAATATGTTTAAGAAAAAATTCGCAACCCTTAAATGATTTCGAAGCTAAAATTAGATGTTTATATCGATATTTTGAGAAGATTTAAAATATATATATTAAACTCAAAAATAATTTGAACAAAAATAGACTCAATTTAAAGATACAGGCTTAAGCTCCCATATTAGATGTGTTCATAAGTCGGGTTTATGAGTCCGATATTTCAAATCTACCCATATTTAATTTTTTTATTTAAAATTAAAATTTAATTTTAAAAATATAATACACTAAAAGCAAGCAAAAAAAGCTAAAATAAAAATTTTTAATACATTAAAATATAATAAAAAACACGATCATGAATATAATAAATGCTTATTATATTAAAACACAAATAAATGGAATAAATATTTTATTGTATTAAATATTAATTTTAAATTTTTATATTTTGGGTTGAGTCATTTAGTTGGGTAAGTTTTTTTAAGTCGTGGCGATAGATTTAATTGTTATTGGATTAGAGATTTAATATAAATATAAATATATAATTATTATTTAATATAATATTATTTTATAATATAATATTCGGCTAGGTCGAACTCAAAGCTAAAAATTCTTGCCCAAGGCCCAAAGCATATAGAAAACATGCTTTAAATTTTATCCAAGCTCATTTTCCGAACCTCGTATTCTATCCAAACCTCCCATTTTTGGAGTAAATGACTTGGCCCATGAGCAAGTTTGTCCCATACTTAATGTAAATATTTTTGATGTAAATATTTTTCTTTTTATATATTATATAATTTATATTAGTTGAAATTCTATTATTAGTCTTTGTACAATGCGTAAGATTTAAATTTAAACCATGTATTTTAATTTAGTATTTTTAGTCCTTACACTTTTCAAAATTTGAGATTTCAATCTTAACACAAACTCATTATCATATGTGCAATATCATATGAGATTGTCATTTTCACATAATACTCACAAAAAAATCATGTTATTTTATTTAATGGAATTAATGACTATCATTTGAGTCGAGGTTGCAATTTCAAAAAATTGAAAAGTATAGAGATTAAAAATGATCAAAATGGGGAACAATGATTAAATCCACAACTTCTACATAGTGCAAGACCAGAATAATGACTCGATTTTGACTCTAATCGAATAGTGATTTTGGGACCACAAATTGAGTCCAAAAATATTTTAAAATTATTTTCTGTGTTTATTATGTGTGAATTTGTTTGTGTTAAATTTTCGTGACTTAATTTTATCGTTTAGGTGTCCAATTAAATAAAAAGACTTAATCGCGTAAAATGTAAAAGTTACAAAATATATTGTGAAGTGCTAATTTGATAGTGGCTTTTTAATATGAGGTCCTTAAAGGGCAATTAGCCCATTTTAAAAGTTAGTCGACGGCCTATGTCAAGATTAACCTTATTATTATTGTTTTATATATTAAAATATAAAGGTTATTTAAGTAATTTATTAATTAAGTTAATAATAATAAAAACAAAGTCATGAAATAACATTTTGTGTTCATCTTATTGGTGCCGAGAGAAGAAAAGAAAAGAATTAAAACCTAGCTAAGTTCGACCATCTCCAAGCTTTATTAAAGGTTTGTTTTGTTCGGTTTTGATAATTTTATGTTTTGAGATCGTTGCTTTGTGTGCTTCAAAAATCATGTCTCAATTTGTGATTTTGATGATGATTTTGTGTTTTCCGTTGATGATACCTTGTGGTTTTTGATGTTTGATGATGAAATATGGAATATATGTGTTAGATTAACAAGTTTTGGTTTTGAATTTTTGATGAAATTAAGTAATTTGGATTAAATTGCAAAAATAAATTTTTGAGAGACTAAAATGTGAAATGAATGAAATGTGTGGCTTGTATAAACACTAGGAAGATTCTGCCCTTGTATAGTGTGGTCAAATTTTGTGCATTTTGTGTTTTGTGCAAAAAGGACTAAATTGTAAAAAGTGTGAAATATTAGGGGTAAAATTGTAATTTTCCTATTTATGTGTTTTTTGGCTAAATTGAATAAAATGGTGTTTAAATAAGCTTAATTTGAATATGTTTAGATCAAAAATTAAATAAATCGAATTTGGATCGAGGAAAGACAAAAGTGGTCGAATAGTCGATTTCACAGTCATCAACGTCCGAGGTAAGTCAATAAGCATTTAAATGTCATTATATCTATGAATATATATTTTTTACATAATCGAAATGAATTATTTTGAATTATTTATGCTATGGCCGAATGTGTGCTTGGATAATTGGCTATCTTTTAAGCTTGATTCGATCGAGATTCGACGTCCGTAAGCCCCGAACGAACCTTAGTAGGAATACATATGATACATATGTTATCGAAACCATTTTTTTTGTTTGAAAACAGGATCGACTCTTAAAATGAAAATGGAGTCGCCACCAATCCTTTTTGTTTAGGTGTGATCGGATCACCTATAAAACATTTTATTTTATTAAAATATTAATTTTGGTCTACAAAATTCAAAAAAAATGAGTTCGGGAACCAGTTATGCACGAGGAAGGATTAGCACCCTCGTAACGCCCAAAACTGGTACCGAATTGATTGATTAATGTCTTAGTGTCGAAAATTTGAAAAGATTTTAAAATACGATCCTCTTTGTTTTGAAAACTTGAATGAATTAAATTAGATGTCGAGACTCGCTTATTTCAAAGGAATAAAATATCATACCCAATGAGTTAGGATACGACATTTCGAATCCTTGAAACATAGCTCGTCTTAATTTAAAACTCGTTTATTTAAACTTAAGAAGGATATTCGGTTATTTGGGTCGAATGAAAAATCGAAACCCAATAAGTTAGGGCACAATTTCTCGAAATTCCTAAATACCGAATATTGTCTTTATTTTTGAAAATCCTTACCTCGAGATAACAAAATGTCACATCCAGTGAGTTAAGACACAACACTTTTGAATTCCCGAGAATAAGTATTTTATTTAACTTATGTTTGATTTGAAAATAATTGGTTCTTTAGACTCAATGAGAAAAATCGAAACCCAGTAAGTTAGGCTACGATTTCTTTCGAATCTTAGAACGTAGAGTATTCGCTTATTTCGAAAATTGGGTAAAATATAATACTATCGAAATAAAATGGAAAGTGAGTTTCAATTCTAATAAGTGTATGACAATAATAAATATTAAAGCTAAAATAACAAACCCAAAATAAAAAGGCATAATAAGAGTAAAAATACAAATAAGATAAATAACAAAAGCAAAAATAAACAAATTCATAATTTATTATGATAACATCATATATGTGATCATATATTCTCCACGAATTTAAAATTTATTATTAAGTTAAGATTTAAAATTTTAAGACTTGAAAATATAATAATTAAAATAACCAAATTAAGATATAATCATAATTTAGGTTTAATAAAAAACTAATAACAAATTTTTAACTCAAGTAAAAAAAAAAATGTATATATATATGTATAAAAGAGACGTATCTGAAAGAGAAATTAGTGTGTTTTTGTACGTCGAATATCTTTATTATTTAAAATAAAAACAAATCAGGTTTAATTATTTTGATAATAATTTTTAGGAAATGATATAGGAATGAAGATACTAAAAAAGGAGGGAATTTGGCCAACGTAGAAAAATCGGCTTTGGTTAAAAGCCTAGCCTTTTATCATATAATTTGGGCTTACTGTAGGCCAGCTACTTGGACTTATAGAATGTACAAGGTATCGCTTCACCGGTCATCATAATCATTTCATACTTAAAGTTTATACATTTCGCTTATAAATTATATTTATTTTTACAATTTGATACTTAATTTTTTTTTTTGTCAATTTAGTATTTAAAGTATTAATTTCTTTTACTTTTGGTCCATTTTATAACGATGGTTAAAAAAAATTCATTAGACAACTTTGGCCAATGAAAAAGCACCACGTGACATGTTTTGACAAATAAAAAATGTCACATGAAAATTAAGTTTATTTAAATTAAAAATAAAAAAATTATAATATTAAATATTTAAATATTAAAATTACTTTTGATTTTGACTGGCTACGTTGTGTATTAGAACACACCATGTGTCCCTTTTCTTATTTTTCCAATATTATATATATTATATTGATTACAATGTAAAAAAAAACATATAATGTATATTTTTCAAAAATTAAAAGTATTTTTATAAAATTCTAAAATATATAATTTTAAATTTTAAAATTCAAAATAATATATAAAATTAAAAAATTATAAAAAATAATATATATTTAAAATTTATGGTGAATTTTAAAATTTTATATTATATATAATTTTTTATATTTTCAACCACTATAATATATAGAATATTTAAAAATATATTTTAAAAAGGACACGTGACATATTCTAATATCATCACGTGGCTGGTCAATGTCAGTCAACGATCAATCAAAGTCAAAAGCATTTTTAATATTTAAATATTTAAATATTTTTTAATTTTTAATTTAAATTTAATATTTTTATTTTAAATAAACCTAATTGTCATGTGGTATTTTTTTTTTTTATTAGTCAAAACATGTTGCAGGCCACTTTTCCATTGGCCAAAGTTGCCTAATGAAAATTTTTTTAATGGTTGTTACAAAATGGATAAAAAAATAAAGGAAATTGATAGTTTAGATACCAAAGTGAAAAATGGGTATACTTGAGGGCCAAACCGTTATTTAAGCCAAAAAAATCAAAACTTTGGACACAATTCAACTCTTGTGATTGATCTGGCGGCTAAGAGATATTGACCCATAGAACTCATCTCGGTTTGAGTTTTAGGGCTTTTATTCAAGTTACCTTTGAACATAATGTGTGTGAGTTTTCAAAAGCTAGCTTTAGTGTTAAATTATAAATTTGCCCACCATTTATATTAATTATAAAAGAAATCTATGGTTTATCGATTCAAATTAAATTTTAAAAATAATTAATAATTATATTTGTCGTAACCATTTTTTTTTGGAAAACGAAATGGGGTTCGACCTTGGGTTTTAAAAATAAAAAATAGGAATAAAATGGGAGTCGCCACCGACCTTTATTTGGTGTGATCGGACCACCTTTATTTTAATAAAACATTTTGTTTTACTAAAACCGTGTTTTTGGTCTGCAAGTTTTGAGAATCGGGTTCGGAATTGATTACGCATGAGGAAGGTTAGCACCCTCGTCGCCCAAAATTGGTACCAAAGTGATTAATTAATGTCTTAATGTCGGAAGTTTGAAAAGGTTTTAAAATACGGGTCTTTTAAAAGGTATTAGGATTTTTGAGATATCTTTGTTCCGAGAGGGTACGAACATCACGTCCAGCACGTTAGGACACGATATTTCTAACCTTCGCAATCAAAGCTATCTCATGATTTTACGAAGTTTACCAAAAGGATGTTTAGCTATTTTAGTCAAACGGAAAATCGTAACCCAGCACGTTAGGGCACTACTCCCCGAATTCCTAAATACAAAACATTGCCTTTATTTCAAAATCTTTAAATGGAGTATAGTAATTTTACAAAATGCATCGTATCGGATTGAATTTAAGAAAGGGGTTGAGTCAAAATTTGAGATTTCTTTGTCCCGAAAAGATATAAACATTACACCCAGCACGTTAGGACATGATGTTTTAATCTCTCGTAATCAAAATCATCTCATGATTCACGAAACTCCGTAAAAAGGATGTTAAGTTATTTAGTTAAAGCGGAAAATCGCAACCCAAAGACGTTAGGGCACCATTTTCAATTTCTAGATACAAAACATTGCCTTATTTTAAAGTCTTTTAGAAGAAATATGATGATTTTACGCGGTGTTTTATTCAATAACATAGTGCAAAACTAAGAAAACAAGTGTAGATGTGAATGTAGTAAAAGCACATAATAATAATAGTAGTAATAATAATAATGATACTAATAATAATAATACGATAATGACAAAGTAAAAAAATAAACGAATAGACAAATAAGATAAGAAATGATAATGTCGGGATATTAATGATGGTAATGATAATAATATGATAATAGTAATAACATAATAATAAATATAATATATATATGTACATAGATATAATAATAACCTATTAATAATAACAATATGATAATAACGTAGCGGTAATAATAATACACATATGTACATAAAGAATGATAATATAATATTAATAGTGATGATATGAAAATTAATATATTAATAATAACATATAATACGTGAATAGTGATGAAAAGTAAATAATAATAAAATAATAATGGTAAAAATATTTTAGAAGTAAATAATAAGATATAAATAAGAACAAACAAAATGTGTATATATATATATATATATATATATATATTTTAAACTATAATATAAATATAGTGTTAATAAAGATATTAGATAGTAGTAATAAGGTAATAAGAATAATAGAAAACAAAAATTTAATTAGCATAAAAGGGACTAAAATTGAATAAAAAATGAACATTAGGGCCGATTTGAAAATAAAAAAAAGGAAGGAAGGACCTCGCTGTAATGCGCTAAAATACAGAGGGACTGAATCAGCAAATAACCCTTCGTTCAAAGTGCGCAGCATGGAAACGGACCAAAACGAAATCCGAATAAAAGTTCGTATGAATTTAAAAAAGCGAGAACTTGATTGCAATAATATAAAAAGGCGGAGGGACAGCGCGAATAATTATTCCCTTTTAAAAAAAAGCGCGGATCCTAGGCTTTGGGTCGGGTCGAAATCGGGTCATGTTCAAAACGGCGTCATTTTGGTGCCTGAGAGGCCTGCCCAAAACGACGTTGTTTTGGAGGCCTATTTAAGGGCCAAAATCTTGAAAAAAAAGGTATTCTGCTGCCCATTCTAAAAAAAAAAAATCTTTTCTCCCCCTTTTTTCTCTTTGCAGAAGAAGGGAGGTTCTGATTCGGAGGAGTTTCGACCGATCGTGCATGGTTGTCGTCATTCGCCACGATCACAGACACGGTGGCGAAAAAGGTAAAAGTTATACCCTTTTTTATTTTTTAAATAAGAACAATGTATGTGTTTATGTGTCAAGAAGAAGGAAGAAAAAATAAAAATAAAAAAGAAAAAAGGAAAACTTTAAAAACATAAAAGAATCACCTTTTTTATTCGACTTTTAGTCTTTTTTTGTTTAATCGCTTGCTATTTCTTTGGTTCATTTTCTATTCGGATCTGAAATCTCTATTCTTTTTTATTGATTTCGAGAAAAGGAAAAAAAACGTCCTCTTTTACAAATCTGTTAATCGGCTTTTATAGCCCTAAAAAATTTTGTATTCTCTTCTGCTCTCTGTTTTACATTTGTGTGTTGGTTCTTCTTTTGCAGGGCATGGGCGAGGTGGCGGAGCAGGTGGAGGAGGCGACGGGGTAGGTGGCCGAATGGTCAGGCCATTAATGCTGGCGGCGCTAGGGAGAGTAGGTGGGGGTAGGTGGGAGTTGGAAACCCTAGCCATCCAAAAAAAATTTTAATTTTTGGGCCTTTTGGGCCATCTGTAAGTTGGGCTTGTAAGCCCGGGCCAAAATTGGGCTTGTATAGCTGCCCCTCTTTGCTCATTGCCGTGCAACGGGAATTAGAGCAAAGACTTTCAAAAGACCAATTTTGCCCGGTCTCACCGGGTCTTGACTTCTTTGGTGCTTCTCTTCTTCTTCGTTCCTCGCCCACCGCATCTTGTTGCTTGATCCATTCCATCGCCATTTAGGAGAGATAGGACACAGTAGCCCGATTTGCTCCTGCTGTAACTCCGAGGGAATGAGATTTGTTCATCTTTAACTTGCTCCATTGTGACTTTAGGATAAGAATTAAGGGAGAAGAGATTCGTAGTCTCCATCTTCTCCACTGAAACTTCAAAGAAATAATGATTGATCCTCATTGTTAACTTTCGGGGAGACAGGATTTGTAATCTCAACCTACTCCTTGGGGCGTCGAGAAATGAGAATTGGGAGAAGAGATTTGTAATCTCCATCTTCTCTACTGAAACTTCAAAGAAATAAGGACTTATCCTCATTGTTAACTCAGGGAGACGGGATTTGTAATCTCAACCTACTCCACTGGAACTTCGAGGGAATAAGAATTCAGGGAGAAGAGATTTATAATCTCCATCTTCTCTTACTGAAACTTCGAAGAATTAAGGATAGAACCTCATTGTTAACTCAAGGAGACGGGATTTGTAATATCAACCTACTCCACCGGAACATCGAGGAAATAAGAATTCAGGGAGAAGAGATTTGTAATCTCCATCTTCTCTTACCGAAACTTCAAAGAATTAAGGATGGAACCTCATTGTTAACTCGGGGAGACGGGATTTGTAATCTCAACCTACTCCACGGGAACTTCGAGGAAATAAGAATTCAGGGAGAAGAGATTTGTAATCTCCATCTTCTCTTACTGAAACTTCAAAGAATTAAGGATGGAACCTCATTGTTAACTCAGGGAGACGGGATTTGTAATCTCAACCTACTCCACGGGAACTTCGAGGAAATAAGAATTCAGGGAGAAGAGATTTGTAATCTCCATCTTATCTTACTGAAACTTTAAAGGAATAATGATTGATCCTCATTGTTAACTCGAGGAGGCGGATTTGTAATCTCAACCTACTCCTTTGGAGCGTCGAGGAAATGAGAATTTGAACTTTTCAATTTGCTTCCTTACTATTTTCGGAAGACTTCAATCTTGATCGCCCCACTACCATCTTGAGGAACGAAATCTGAACTTTTCAATGTGCTTCCTTACTATCTTCGTGAAGACTTCATTCTTGATCGCCCCACTACCATCTTGAGGGCTAAATCTGGATTTTCAATGTGCTTCATTACTATCTTGAGGAAGACTTCATTCTTCACCGCTCCACTACCATCTTGAGGGAACGAAATCGAACTTTTCAATGTGCTTCCTTACTATCTTGTGAAGACTTCAATTTTAGCTTTGCTCCCTACCATCTCGAAGGATGAGGTCTTTGGTCTTCACCTATTCCACTGCTAGTTAAAGTAATAGGACTAAAGCTTAACCATGCTTTCTCTTGGTTGGGAGCCAAGATTTGCATTGGTCTTGCCCCACTATTGGTCGAGGCGACTGGACCTACAATTCTTGACCTATTCCTGCGGTGTGTGGCAATAGGATGGTGGCCCAAATCATGTTCCCTCTTGGTTGGGAGCCAAGATTTGCATTCAATCTTGCCCCACTCTTGGTTAGGCGATAAGATCTACAATTTTGACCTATTCCACTGCAGGTCAGTGGCAATAGGGTAGTGGCTTAAATCATGTTCCCTACTGGTTAGGGTGCCAAGATTTGCCTTCGATCTTGCCCCACTACTGGTTAGGGTGACAAGATCTACAATTTTCTTTTGACCCATTCCACTGCTGGTCAGTGGCAATAGGACGGTGGCTTAAATCATGTTCCCTACTGGTTAGGAAGACAAGATTTACCTTGACCTTGCCCCACTCTTGGTTAGGCGACAAGATCTACACTCTTTGACCTATTCCTTTTTGGTCAATGGCAAATAGGATAGTCTTCAACCTATTCCTTTTTGGTCGGTGGCAATAAAACAGTGGCTTAAATCATGTTTCCTCTTGTTTAGGAAGACAAGATTTGCCTTCAACCTTGCCCCACTGCTGGTTAGTGTGACAAGATCTACAATCTTTGACCTTATTCCACTGCTGGTCAGTGGCAATAGGAAGGTGGCCTAAATCATGTTCCCTACTGGTTAAGGAACCAAGATTCGCCTTCGATCTTGTCCCATTATTGGTTATGGTGACAAGATCTATAATTTTTGACCCATTCCACTGCTGGTCAGTGGCAATAGGATAATCTTCAACCTATTCCATCACTGGTTGATGGTAATAGGACAATCTTCTACCTATTCCACTGCTGGTCAGTGGCAATAAGGTAACCTTCAACTTATTCCACTGCTGGGCAGTGGCAATAAGACAATCTTCAACCTATTCCACCTTTGGTTGATGGCAATAGGACCACCCATTCCACCACCGGTCGATGGTAATAGGATAATCTTCAATAGTGTTGCTACTGCGTCCTCCTCAGGGACATATCCTGTAGACTCGATTTTGATGTGTTTGTGTTTATGCCAAATGGTGAGGATGCTATGGTCGGAATGACTCAAATGCTCCTAACTACGTGTGATATGGATGACATTTACATGAATGCAGAATGCCGTGAGAATGGTCTTTTTACAATGATTAGGATGCAATGATCAGAATGAATCGAATGCTTCTAACTAAATGACAATGGATGACTTTTACATGAATGCAGAATGTCATGAGAATGGTCTTTTTATGATGATTAGGATGCAATGAGTCGAATGCTCCTAACTAAACGTGCTTTGAAATGATGTATGAATGCAAAATGAAATGATCCCTTTTTAAATGCTTGGGGTCATCATTGCTCGTAGTCCATTAATGTTCTATTACTGATACGCTATCATGCTTTCTCGTTCAGCTAGTATCTTTGATAGAAAACCCGAAAAAAATGATCATATTATGCTCAACAAGTTTGCCCCACTGTAATTTCAGGGTCTCTTCCACTGTACCTCCTGGGACATAAAGTTTGTATCTCTCCCTACAACTTTAGGAGAATAACATTTGGTTTCTTCTACCTATCCTGCTGTAACTCCGAGGTATAGGATCAATTTGATCTGTTACACCAGTCACTGGTGTAATGACCAGATATGTAGGCCTGATATGTGCATGAATGCAGAGTATCATTTTCTTTTCTCGAGAATGATCTCTTTGTCTTCTTTGGGTTGACATTGCTCGTTATCTGTCAAAGTCGTATCACCTTGAAAATAAAAGGTCCAAAGAGATAATCATCTTTCTCAATATTTCCAAACCTTGAGTGAGTGAGTTCTAAACAATAGTCTGTTTCAAGTCCTTGTATTATTGAAGCTTCGAGTAATATGCAAAACTCCTTTTATGAAAGTATTATTAGTACATTAATCGTTATCTCAATGCAAAATGCCTGAAAAAGATTGTAACAATGGACAGAAAAGAAATTGATTGGGAGCATAACTCGAAACAAACAAGTTAATCAAAGCTAGCAAAGGCAATTAAGAAGGAAATTTATCGGTGTTTTATTTGAAAGGAATAAAATAATCACAAGTAATAAAAATGGGTAAAATGGAAACTAAGTGCCCCGGATATCGCGACTTGAGCTTCTCCTGTTCCAACTTCTTGAGGACCATTTTGAGCTTAATACGTGTTTAGAGGATCCAGAGTACTTTGTCGATGCCCCAAGACGTAACATACTTCTTCGAGCGTAGCAAGACTACTGTATGCCTTACTTTTGATCAAAATTTTGAGCTGCCCTTTTCGGGTTTTCAACTCAAATACCCTTTGGTCTCAAAGCGCCCTTTGCGGGTTTTCGCCTTGGCCTCTCCTCTTTTCTTTTTCTTTTCCTTTTTCGTGTTTTCTTTTTGTTTTTTGGAAAACTCTTTTTTTTATTGAATCTGAACTCACCGGATTAGGCGGGTCCTTGTCGTCCATCTTGGTTAACACTCATGTTTCCTGAAACGGGCCTTCTTTCTTTGTATAAGGCATTTACTTTTCTTTGGAGTTCTTTTGGATAAGAAGAATCTCTTAATGCTAGGTCATTTTCTGAAATTCTCTTGGCGAACCTTTTCGTCTAGCCCGTATCTATTTTTGGTACATTTGACCCTACTGAATACTTTTAATCGAGCTTACCGGAGGCATTCTGCTTTATCTAATTCAATCCAAGTTTGGGAAAAGGAATCTTATCTCCCAACAATTGTTTCCTTTTCATAAATCAGTGGGAAATATGCCCCGACGAAGGTCCTGGCCTACGTTCAAAGAACCAAAAGGGTAAATGGCAACTTCTCTATACCAACCTTTACAAGTCTCGACCATTTTTCAAAAAAATCTTGAATGGTTTTTTTTTTGGCACACTTTGTAATTTTGGCATATGGGCGATCTTCACCTCTCGTTGAGGTAACCAACGACCATGAATATGAATCGGTGTTGGCTAAAAGCTTTTGAGGAGGCGGCTTGTTAACATCCATGCTTCATATAGAGAAAATGGAGAAGGCACGGTCTTCCTTGACTTATGGCATAACAGATGCAATTTCCTTCCTTGGTGAACCAATAGCAGAGCCTCTTGAATAGCTAGGCTGTTGCACAACATGGGTTCTTTAAACCCCAACCTTAACAGCATACCCATGTTTTAATAGTTTGGCATGCCTCGATATGATCGTGCGAAAACCTCTTGAATTTCTAAAAATAGCTCAACGATGCCTTGCCTTATTCCTTCGAGGAGCTATGCTTCCATCTTCACTTCCTTCGTTAATCCATAATGTCTACTGACACTTCATAAGGCAGGATCTACCATTGGGAAAGTAAGTTGCAATCTTTGTCATCTTCAAAGCCCTTAGATCCCTCTAGATACATATCTCACTAAAAAGGGAGTCAGTAACAGCGTCGCTCATGTCATTGATATCTGGAGGCCCATTATGGGCAGAAAATCCAAAGAATAAATGGTCCTAAGGATGATTATTCGTATGATATGGTCATGAATGAAAAATATTCAGTATGAAATGTAAGGAATGAAAATATTTACTTAGAATGATGAATTTTATTGAAATAAAATTCGGACACAAGCCTATTTCTCAAAAGAAATCTTATTGCTTCGGGCTTGAAGCAACAAGTGTGTTTACACATTACTCTAGATTAGCTTTAAAAATACATGTTTCTTCCACGGTCCCATTATTCAAAACACTTTCGAGTACATAAAAGCGGATGTTAGGAAAACTTTTATTCCTCGGTTCTCTTGGGTATACCATTTCTCCATCATCGAACTTCACAATGCCCATGTTGATGAGATTTTCCACCAATTTCTTGAAAGTAAGGCAATTTTCTATCGAATGGCTGTGATCCCGTGGTACTCACACTAAGTGTTTGGGTCATACCATTTTGGGTATGGAGGTTGCATCGATTTTGGATATTGGGGACACTACGTGTGCATCAAATAAACTTTGATCTGACTCCTTATCGTCATAGGGATTGGCGTAAATTGGAGTTTTCAATGTTTTTCCTTGTACAAGATTCTTTCCTTGACGAACCTTGATACTCGTGAGTCACCGTTTTGGTGGTTAACAGTAATTGACTTTGAGTCCCCATGTTTGTATTATTCACCTCGTCATCCCTTTTTTAGGAGCGAGGCCTTCTAGTGGTTTCCTGCTTCAATCTTGCCTTGTCGATTGCATGTTCGATCATCTCCCCTGACAGACAATATCAGAAAAACTTTTAGTGGCACTTCCAAGCATGTGATTAATGAAGGGAGCTTTCAACGTATTGACAAACAGCATGGTTGTCTCTTTTTCTAGAAGCGGTGGCTGAACTTGTGTGGCTACTTCCCTCCACCGCTGGGCATATTGCCTGAAACTTTCGTTTGGCTTTTTCTCCATATTTTGGAGCGTGATTCGATCAGGAGCTATATCGGCTACGTGCCCGTATTGTTTTAGGAAGGCCTATGCTAGGTCCCTCCACGACTTGATCTGGGTACGACTGAGCTGATTGTACCATTTGGCCGCAGCCCCGGCCAAACTATCCTGAAAACAATGAATAAGCAGTTGATCGTTGTTAACATATCCCGCCATCCGTCGACAGAACATTGTGATGTGTGCTTCGGGGCAACTGGTCCCATTGTATTTTTCAAAATCGGTGTCTTGAACTTTGGCGGAAGTCACGAGTGTCCGGGACTAGGCTCAAGTCTTTAGCGTCTACCCGTAGCGATGGTCAGCAGTTTCTATTTCCTTGAACTTTTCTTCTAACCATCTGTAATGATCCTCGAGTTGTCTGGGAAGGTTTGCTTTTGCCTTATCCATTTCAGCCATTTCATCAAGATCGGAGACTATAGGATTAGCCGGACCTTCTCCGGATTAGTGCTGAACCATTCGAAAGTGCTGCGGCATTGCGGTCTCAACACGCACTATGGCTCGATAACAAAAGCGTCCTTTGGGGACATATTTACGGTGGTGCTTGGGTATTTGGTGGGGTAAATCCGGAGGGTAAGCAGGTCATCATTATTCCCCGAGCTAGCAATGGCGCCTTTCCTCGTTCATTGGCCAATAGTTGCATAACCGGCTTATCATGTTGTTTTGGGACTCTTGCATCCGTTCTATCATATCTTGTTGTATCTTGATTAATCGTTCTTGCATCTACTCTGTATTTCCTTTTGCATTTGTTCTAGCCTTTCCATTCTTTGATCCATGTCTTCTAGGTTACTGAAATAACTTTACCTAATTAAGGTCTTTCTACAAATCTTAATGCATGTGATATGATGCAAGGCAAATGCATGAAATGCAATGCAAATGCATGCATAAAGAAAGAGAGGCGTTGATTATGAATCCAATTTCATTAGAAGAACTTCTCTAGAAAATACATTTCTTTACATAAAACGGATTGCATATGCGGCTTTGTCCTCATAGTCCGGTGAAATCCTCTTCTTCAATATCCGGATGTTATGGTCATGTCCGTGAACTTCCCCAATAGATGCCTCCTCTAGCTCCTTGTTCCTCGATCCGGTAGTGCCTCTTCACTCGCTTATCCTCCGCGATGTTTATAAGCTTCTTTTAGAAAATGGAATCGATGGCTCTTCAATAATCCTTGTCGGCTTGAATCCTCGAGGCAAAGTCTTGTATTCTTTCATGGGTTATCGGTCCCTCTCGTCATTTACGGACTATGTTGAACAACGTATTATAATCCACTTTATCAAGTAACACATTTCTTTATGATAAACTCTTCTATTTAGCAATCGAAATCAACATCTTCTTTCTAAGATGATGCGGTGTGATGCAATGCAATGCAATCACAAACAAAACAAAACACGTTAGCATAGGAGAAATAAACAAAATAGAGTATCTATCCGGTGACCACTAGAGGTTTAATATAGTTCTACCTAAGGTGGGCTCCTAGGGTTTACTACATGTGGTTTGGTTCTAAGGAGGGTACCGAACCGAGATTCCTCGATCTTCACCCATTATAGGCTCATATAGACCGAGTTCGATTCGAGGGAATACATTTCCTATGGCTGCGGAGATGAAAATCTCACGAAGACATAGAATACGGATGTATCCGGCGATCCACTATCACGCGGAGGTGAAAACCTCACGAAGGAGTAGTTTCTCACTCTCACCTAAAGGTGTGACCACAACGGTCATGCAATGTAATGCCATAATTAAAACAACATGCAATACAAATATGGTAATTTTCAAATCAAACTTTCAAACTTAGACAAAAGATGAAAATAATCAATTTATGGCACGACTCTCTAAATCGATCCCGATTGGAGTCGCTAAGTCGTCGTAACCATTTTTTTGGAAAAGCGAAATGGGGTTCGACCTTGGGTTTTAAAAATAAAAAAATAGGAATAAAATGGGAGTGCCACCGACCTTTATTTGGTGTGATCGGACCACCTTTATTTTAATAAAACATTTTGTTTTACTAAACCGTGTTTTTAGTGCAAGTTTTGAGAATCGAGTTCGGAGTCGATTCACATACGAGGAAGGGTTAGCACCCTCGTCGCCCAAAATTGGTACCAAAGTGATTAATTAATGTCTTAATGTCGGAAGTTTGAAAAGGTTTTAAAATCTGGGTCTTTTAAAAGGTATTAGGATTTTGAGATATCTTTGTTCAGAGAATACGAACATCACGTCCAAGACGTTAGGACACGATATTTCTAACCTTCGCAATCAAAGCTATCTCATGATTTTCGAAGTTTACCAAAGGATGTTTAGCTATTTTAGTCAAGCGGAAAATCGTAACCCGAGACGTTAGGGCACTACTCCCAATTCTAAATACAAAACATTGCCTTTATTTCAAAATCTTTAAATGGAGTATAGTAATTTTACAAAATGCATCGTATCGGATTGAATTTAAGAAAGGGTTGAGTCAAAATTTGAGATTTCTTTGTCCGAAAAGATATAAACATCACACCCAAAGACGTTAGGACATGATGTTTTAATCTCTCGTAATCAAAATCATCTCATGATTCACGAAACTCCGTAAAAGGATGTTAAGTTATTTAGTTAAGCGGAAAATCGCAACCCAGTAGCGTTAGGGCACCATTTTTCGAATTTCTAGATACAAAACATTGCCTTATTTTAAAGTCTTTTAGAAGAAATATGATGATTTTACGTCAGGTGTTTTATTCAATAACATAGTGCAAAACTAAGAAAACAAGTGTAGATGTGAATGTAGTAAAAAGCACATAATAATAGTAGTAGTAACAATAATAATGATACTAATAATAATAATACGATAATGACAAAGTAAAAAATAAGCGAATAGACAAATAAGATAAGAAATGATAATGTCGGGATATTAATGATGGTAATGATAATA
Source organism: Gossypium rotundifolium (assembly GCA_025506655.1). Lineage (NCBI taxonomy): Eukaryota > Viridiplantae > Streptophyta > Magnoliopsida > Malvales > Malvaceae > Gossypium > Gossypium rotundifolium. The sequence goes on along the minus strand of CP106723.1, from coordinate 14,119,642 downwards.
ATATGATAATAGTAATAACATAATAATAAATATAATATATATATGTACATAGATATAATAATAACCTATTAATAATAACAATATGATAATAACGTAGCGGTAATAATAATACACATATGTACATAAAGAATGATAATATAATATTAATAGTGATGATATGAAAATTAATATATTAATAATAACATATAATACGTGAATAGTGATGAAAAGTAAATAATAATAAAATAATAATGGTAAAAATATTTTAGAAGTAAATAATAAGATATAAATAAGAACAAACAAAATGTGTATATATATATATATATATATATATTTTAAACTATAATATAACTATAGTGTTAATAAAGATATTAGATAGCGTAATAAGGTAATAAGAATAATAGAAAACAAAAATTTAATTAGGTTAAAAGAATAGTAAAGAAAAGCATAAAAGGGACTAAAATTGAATCAAAATGAACATTAGGGCCGATTTGAAAATAAAAAAGGAAGGAAGGACCTCATCAGTAATGCGCTAAAAGACGAGAGGATGAATCGACAAATAACCCTTCGTTCAAAGTCGCGACATGGAAGCGGACCAAAAGCGAAATCCGAATAAAAGTTGGTAATTTAAAAAGCGAGAACTTGATTGCAATAATATAAAAAGGCGGAGGAATTGCGAATAAATATTCCCTTTTAAAAAAAAGCGCGGATCCTAGGCTTTGGGTCGGGTTGAAATCGGGTCATGTTCAAAACGGCGTCGTTTTGGTGCCTGAGAGGCCTGCCCAAAACGACGTCGTTTTGGAGGCCTATTTAAGGGCCAAAATCTTTAAAAAAAAGGTATTCTGCTGCCCATTCTAAAAAAAAAAAACCTTTTCTCCCCCTTTGTTCTCTCTGCAGAAGAAGGGAGGTTGCGATTCAGGGAGTTTGACCGATCGCCGTCGTCTGTCGTTGCCATAAACCACCGTACAGTGGCCAAAAATAAAAGTTATACCCTTTTTTATTTTTTAATAAGAACAACGTATGTGTTTATGTCAAGAAGAGGAAGAATAAAATAAAATAAAAATAAAAAAGAAAAAAAGGAAAACTTTAAAAAACATAAAAGAATCACCTTTTTTTATTCTGACTTTTAGTCTTTTTTTTTGTTTAATCTGCTTGCTATTTCTTTGGTTCTGTTTTCTATTCGGATCTGAAATCTCTATTCTTTTTTATTGATTTCGAGAAAAGGAAAAAAAGTCCTCTTTTACAAATCTATTAATCGGCTTTTATAGCCCTAAAAAATTTTGTATTCTCTTCGCTCTCTTGCTACATTTGTGTGTTGGTTCTTCTTTTGCGGGGCATGGGCGAGGTGGCGGAGGTGGAGGAGGCGACGGGTAGGTGGCGAATGGTCGGGCCATTAATCTTTGGCGGCTAGGGAGAGTAGGTGGGGGTAGGTGGGAGTTGTTGGCTGGGTTTCGAAACCCTAGCCATCCAAAAATTTTAATTTTGGGCCTTTTGGGCCATCTGTAAGTTGGGCTTGTAAGCCGGGCCAAAATGGGCTTGTACAATATTAATTACTTAAATTTATATTTTATATATCACAATATTATAAATGGGTTACCTTAAATTATTTTATTATGTTTATACAATAATCTCAATTAAATATTTGTTAACACCAAAATACTTTAATGATACTTTAATTTGAGTAAATTATCATTTTTATTTATAGCTTAAGATTATATATTTCATATACCACAATACAAACAAATTTGAGTTTATATATTACATGTACATACATCATAATATTATTTACTTAATAACTTGCTTTTAATTATTACTATAATTTAAGTTTATATATTCCGTATATCAATGAATCTAAATACATATTCTCTACTTTACAACACTACAAATACTCAATTTGCGCTACTAACATTTTATCTCTTCTTTGAGATAAATTATATTGTATTTCAAAAAATTGTGCTATCAAGCGTGGAACAACTAGTTTTGTCATTTCAGTTCATATCTCTTCCGGAGCAACAACTCTTGTTTAGATTAGTTGTTGTTTAGAACAACTGTTGTTTGAGAATAATTATGTTCAGGGTAAGACTTTAGTTTAAACAACTGTCATTCAATGTAGTTGCCATTAGAGAACAACTCCAGTTGAAAACAACTAAAGTTCGAAACAACTCTTGTTTAGAATAATGGTGTTTCAAAAATAGCTATGTTTAGAACAACCATTTTTTGGAACAACTTGTATTTAGAACAATTGTGTTTTTTTGAAAGAGTCATTTTTCAAAACAAGCTTTACCTATAAAAGTATCACCACAAAACAACTCTAGTTCTAAACAACGTCTATATTGAGAACAACTCATGTTTGAAACAAGTCAAAATAACCATTATTTAGGAACAACTCTCATCCAAGAACAACCATTATCTTGCATTTGAAGAGATATTTTGCGAAAAATGTTTCACATGGTACCACTTTCAAAGTAGAAGTGGAAGTAACCCCTAAATATGGCAACGTTCTTGGATTATCTTCACTTTTAGGATGTTCTGAAGAGCTTAGTATGGTGGATCAGATATAGAGGTAATTAAAAGGTTTTCCTTTTAATACTTTTTTTGTAATATTGTGTGCTTTTGCCTTCTTTCATGAAGATAATGAATTCTTGTTTACTATTTACTATCACTTACAAAATCCTTTCATAAAAAAGGAAAGCTATTAGCCTTTATAACTGAAAAATATCTATCATTACTTTCAGTTTTGTAACTTCTATCCTTGAAACACTATAAATAGAAGCCTTTCACAATCAGGCTTAGGCACTTTAGAATTCTGACTCTCAAATGTCTCTCTAAAATTGTTTTATTTGTTTAACCTTATCGTCAACATCATTTTCTTTTCTCCACCTTACCAACCACCACCTTCCACTGCATTTAATGCTACTGGATCTGTTCTAGTCTTCCTATCCCCTTTTTTCAGTTCATCTTGTTCACTTGTTTGCAACACTACCTCTATCCACCAAAGAGCCCTCTACAAACACCATTCTAAAATGAATATTTTATTTTCTTAAACTCACTTTTTGACACTAGTAATCACTATCAAACTTTTCTAAAGTATTTTTTATAGCAATTTTCAACCTCAATGATAAATTGCCTTATGTCAAATAGTCAAATTACCTATCCAAACTCAAAAACTAGTTCAATTGTCTACGTTGGTAGATTCAAAAATCTAAAAAGTAGAGTCGCCACTAACGAATTTAGGCTACGTTGGTAGCCACCTATTGCCTAAAGTTTGAAGACTAATCCTAAGATTAATCTAAGTAAAATATTAAAAATTAAGGCTTAATTTTGTAATCAAATCTAAGTTCGAGAATACGGTTACATGTAGGAAAGGTTAAAGCATCTCCACAACTCCTATCTGAAGATAATCTTAAGAGCTTCTAACTTAAAATTTCTAATCTCTACTCCAAATAAACTATTCTCAAATACTAAAGCAAGAAAGACTTAAAATTGGTGACTAAACATCTAATACTAAGGAAATAAGTCTTTCAAAATTATCAGAAAAACCTAATAGTATGAACGTAAAAATTCTAAAATTAAAGTTAAATATAACCTAAAATACTAAGAAATTAAAAATTTAAAATTAAAATTAATATTTTAGAAGCTAAAATTCTAAAAATCTGGAAGAACTAGAATTTTAAACCTGATCAAAATTAAAATCTAAATTCTAAGACAGAAAGTCCAACTGTAAACTAAAATCTAATTAAACCTATTAAAACTTAAATTTCTAAATTCTAAAGCTAAAAAAGAAATAAAGGAATATCCAAACTTAAAATTCTAAAATTTAAAACTAATTGAACTTTTAAAAATAATCTAAAGTTTAAATTCTAAGAATAAAAAATTCTAAAGTTTAAAGTTTAAATTGTTCCTTTTAAAAGAAGTTTTAAAATTTAAACTTAAATTAAATTCAACCAAATATTTAAAAAAAGTTTGATTTTAGAAATTATAAATGTAAACCAAGGCAGAATTTTAAAGTTTGAATGAAATTAAAATGTGCAAGGACCAAACTTGTAGCTTAAAAAGTTTGAATATCCAAATATCCACCCTTCATGTTAAAATTTCAAATATTAAATTAAACTAAATTAGAAATAATTTAAAATTAGTTTCAATTTAAATAATAAATAAATAAAATCCTAACTTAATTCGATTTAAAACTCGTAAAATTTGCAAGAGAATTCACTCTAGCCCTTATTTCAAAATTCAAAATTAATTTCAATTTAAAAATTAAATCAATATTAAATTAACTTTGAAATAAAAATTAAATATGTTTAAGAAAAATTCGTAACCCTTAAATGATTTCGAAGCTAAAATTAGATGTTTATATCGATATTTTGAGAAGATTTAAAAATATATATATTAAACTCAAAAAATAATTTGAACAAAATAGACTCAATTTAAAGATACAGGCTTAAGCTCCCATATTAGATGTGTTCATAAGCTGAGTCAGGGGTCGGGCTTATGCAAGGTATTTAGACTACTTTTCAAGTCTGGACCCAACCCGAAAAATGAGTTTAATTTTTTGCCCAAGCTCAACCCAATCTTAAAAGTAAACCAAGTTCGATATGGCCTACCCATATTTAATTTTTATTTAAAATTAAAATTTTTAAAAAATATAATACACTAAAAGCACTAAAAAAAGTTAAAATAAAATTTTTTCTAATACATTAAAATATAATAAAAAACACGATCATGAATATAATAAATGTTTATTATGTTAAAACACAAATAAATGGAATAAATATTTTATTGTATTAAATATTAATTTTAAATTTTTATATTTTGGGTTGAGTCATTTAGTTGGGTAAGTTTTTTTAAGTCATGGGCAGTAGATTTAATTGTTATTGGATTAGAGATTTAATATAAATATAAATATAAATATATAATTATTATTTAATATAATATTATTTTATAATATAATATTCGGGCTAGGTCGAACTCAGGCTAAAAAATTCTTGCCCAAGGCCCAAAGCATATAGAAAACATGCTTTAAATTTTACCCAAGCTCATTTTCCGAACCTCGTATTCTATCCAAACCCTCCCATTTTTCGAGTAAGTGACTTGGCCCATGAGCAAGTTTGTCCCATACTTAATGTAAATATTTTTGATGTAAATATTTTTCTTTTTATATATTATATAATTTATATTAGTCGAAATTCTATTATTAGTCTTTGTACAATGCGTAAGATTTAAATTTAAAACTTGTATTTTAATTTAGTATTTTTTAGTCCTTACACTTTTCAAAATTTGAGATTTCAATCCTAACACAAACTCATTATCATATGTGCAATATCATATGAGATTGTCATTTTCACATAATACTCACAAAAAAAATCATGTTATTTTATTTAATGGAATTAATGGCTATCGTTTGAGTCAGGGTTGCAATTTCAAAAAAATTGAAAAGTATAGAGATTAAAAATGATCAAAATGGGGAACAATGATTAAATCCACAACTTCTACATAGTGCAAGACTGTAACAGCTCGATTTTGACTCTAATCAGAATAGTGATTTTGGGACCACAAATTCGAGTCCAAAAAATATTTTTAAAATTATTTTCTGTGTTTATTATGTGTGAATTTGTTTGTGTTAAATTTTCGTGACTTAATTTTATCGTTTAGGTGTCCGATTAAATAAAAGGACTTAATCGCGTAAAATGTAAAAGTTACAAAATACATTGTGAAGTGCTAATTTGATAGTGGCTTTTTAATATGAGGTCCTTAAAGGGCAATTAGCCCATTTTAAAAGTTAGTCGACGGCCTATGTCAAGATTAACCTTATTATTATTGTTTTATATATTAAAATATAAAGGTTATTTAAGTAATTTATTAATTAAGTTAATAATAATAAAAACAAAGTCATGAAATAACATTTTGTGTTCATCTTATTGGTGCCGAAAGAGAAGAAAAAGAAAAGAATTAAAACCTAGCTAAGTTCGACCATCTCCAAGCTTTATTAAAGGTTCGTTTTTGTTCGGTTTTTGATAATTTTTATGTTTTTGAGATCGTTGCTTTGTGTGCTTCAAAACTCATGTCTCAATTTGTGATTTTGATGATGATTTTGTGTTTTTCTGTTGATGATACCTTGTGGTTTTTGATGTTTGATGATGAAATATGAAATATATGTGTTAGATTAACAAGTTTTGGCTTTGAATTTTTGATGAAATTGAGTAATTTGGACTAAATTGCAAAAATAAATTTTTGAGAGACTAAAATGTGAAATGAATGAAATGTGTGGGCTTGTATAAACACTAGGAAGATTCTGCCCTTGTATAGTGTGGTCAAATTTTGTGCATTTTGTGTTTTGTCCAAAAGGACTAAATTGTAAAAAGTGTGAAATATTAGGGGTAAAATTGTAATTTTCCTATTTATGTGTTTTTTGGCTAAATTGAATAAAATGGTGTTTAAATAAGCTTAATTTGAATATGTTTAGATCAAAAATTAAATAAATCGAATTTGGATCGGGGAAAGACAAAAGTGGTCGAATATTCGATTTCACAGTCGTCAACGTCCGAGGTAAGTCAATAAGCATTTAAATGTCATTATATCTATGAATATATATTTGTTACGTAATAGAAATGAATTATTTTGAATTATTTATGCTATGGCCGAATGTGTGCTTGGATAATTGGCTATCTTTTAAGCTTGATTCGATCGAGATTCGACGTCCGTAAGCCCCGTACGAACCTTAGGAATACATATGATACATATGTTATCGAAACCATTTTTTTTCTTGGAAAACAGGATCGACTCTTAAAATGAAAATGGAGTTGTCACCAATCCTCTTTGTTTAGGTGTGATCGGATCACCTATAAAACATTTTATTTTATTAAAATATTAATTTTGGTCTACAAAATTCAAAAAATGAGTTCGGGAACCGATTCGCATACGAGGAAGGATTAGCACCTCGTGAACGGCCAAAACTGTACCGAATTGATTGATTAATGTCTTAGTGTCGAAAATTTGAAAAGATTTTAAAATACGATCCTCTTTGCTTTGAAAATTTGAATGAATTAAACTAGATGTTGAGACCCGCTTATTTCAAAGGAATAAAATATCATACCCAGTGAGTTAGGATACGACATTTCGAATCCTTGAAACATAGCTCGTCTTAATTTAAAACTCGTTCATTTAAACTTAAGAAGGATATTCGGTTATTTGGGTCGAATGAAAAATTGAAACCCAATAAGTTAGGGCACAATTTCTCGAAATTCCCAAATACCGAATATTGTAACAAAATGTCACATCCAGTGAGTTAAGACACAACACTTTTGAATTCGAGAATAAGTATTTTATTTAACTTATGTTTGATTTGAAAATAATTGGTTCTTTTGACTCGATGAGAAAAATCGAAACCCGATGAAGTTAGGCTACGATTTCTTTCGATCTTAGAACGCAGAGTATTCACTTATTTGAAAATTGGGTAAAATATAATACTATCGAAATAAAATGGAAAGTGAGTTTCAATTCTAATAAGTGTATGACAATAATAAACATTAAAGCTAAAATAACAAACCCAAAATAAAAAGGCATAATAACAGTAAAAATACAAATAAGATAAATAACAAAAGCAAAAATAAACAAATTCATAAAACAAACTAATTATATATATAAAAAATAAGCAAGCAAATAAATGAAAACTAAAATAATTAAGAATTTAGTAGTGAATCAACAAATAAATAAATAAATAGATATTAATTAGGTAAAAGCAGTTTAAAAATGATAATAATAATAATAATACTAGCAATATTAACAATAAGCGAATAAAGATAATAAAATAATAGATAAATAATAGTAGTAACAATAATCATAAAAATAATAATAATAGTAGTTTAAATAATAATAATAATAGTAATAATAAATAAAGATAATATTAGTAATAATAGAATAAATAGTAGTAGTAACAATATCAAGAATAATAATTGTAACACCTAAACCCGTATCCGTCACCGAATTAAGGTTACGGGCATTACTAGATAAATCATAACTTTTATTCAACCAATTAGATCACATTTAAACAAACTTATATAATGATACACATATAAGCAAATAACTGCATATGCATAAAACATACTTATTCTACTAGAACCAAATCATTTACCATGTCCTTATTTACTTATGAAATATTCAAGCAATTTAACCCAATCGTATCCGTATGATTGAATAGCATGATTCAATTATCATTTATGCGAATTCACTTATAAGACCGAATATACCAGCTCAATAAACTTCACATAAGTACATATCTATTTGATCAAATATACAAAGTTACATATATGCAATTATTAGTACTTAGCTCATACCAAAGTTCAGATTGAACCAAATAATCAATGAAAACATTACTCTCATGAATTCATTTACATACACATAGTTGAACCGACACATCTATATGATTTATACATTATTTATGCAATAGTCGATACATATGAAGACATTTATAATACAAATTAATATGATCATTTCAACCTATGCATTTTATCATTTCCAACAAATCACAATATCAAACCTAATTAAAATACCTATTAGGCCTATACTAATTATTTCAAACTAATTACTCATACCAAAACCTATATATATATATATGAATCAAACCTTTCAGATTTACCAAACACATGTGTCATTTCTCATTTTACCAAAAGCAATTTAAGACCACATCAAATATAATTAAATATAAACATAGATCTAACAAACACATCACACATATATTCCATGACCAAATCTTCACATTTATAATACATTAACCCATAAAGCCATTACCCACTAGACCAAATTATACCTACTAATATGCATCTATACTATAGCCGAATATAGGCTAATTAAAATCCATTCAATCCTTACATCATAATAACATAAACATACACACCATTTGATCATTATAAACCATATGTCTCAACATCAACTAACACAAAATATAAGCCATATTCTTATGGCTATAATACATATAGAGACAAAGTTTCCAACTCAAACATGAACATTATCCATCCTATACATGCCTTTATCCAAAATAAACCAAACTAAAGGAGTACCAAATAGATGATAGTGTGGTTGACTTTGCTGTCGATTTCCCGAGCCCGTAGCTTGACCAAAATCTATAATATAAAACATTGAACACACACAGAGTAAGCTTACTAGCTTAGTAAGTCTTAAGCAATTTCTATGCAACAATTAAACATTTTAATCACTAGGCTTATGGCATTAGGTATAAATATTTCAATGTATAATTTAAGCATAGTCGAATGCTATCATTGTCCTTAACTTAAGTATTAGCATTTTACTTCCATAAAACACATACATCTTCGCAACACATAAATAACACATGTATTTGCATAATCCAAATCAAATAAATACATCACACATAACGTTCACATATACCTATTGGTACACATATACAAACACATCCAAAACTATTCCAGCATTAACCTTTCCATTTATAGCTAATTCCTCAAAATGGTGTATTTAAACTCAATTTCATATATATAATATTAATACTTAACTCAAATGATGATATATCAACTTACCTCATTCCTTACAGATATAGAAGGTTTATACTTACCCGAGCTTTTAGCTCAATGCATTAGATATGTCTCACCTTGTCTGATTCACGAATTCTTTGTCTATAACGTATCAGGCATTAAGCCTACTAGGCATCAAAGCGTGAAATACACACGGCATTAAGCACCTGCTAGACCGGAGGTCCGAGATGTAAACACAGGCATTTAGCACTGCTAGCAATAAGCACGATATAATTCACAAAGACAAGGCACGCTGGGCATTTAGCACGATATAGATTACCGGCACAAGGCACGCTGGGCTCGAGCACGAATATCAACATCATTAACCACTCCGTGCACATTTATTATACCACAATCACATATAACACACACACACACACATATATATATATTTATTTCATAATACTATCACATATCACACTTGGATAAACTTAATCACTTTACATCAAATAAAATTCAATTCATGGTTATACTACTAACATTCGCCATTCCACATTTATGCTCCCAAAATTTCCAAATTTCAACATTTATTATATTACGTAAATGATTTCGACATATAATCGCTTAAAGACTTACCTCGGATATCGCTGGACGTCGATAATAGTTATTCGTTAACTTTCGTCTTTCCCCGATCCAAGTCCGTTTTTCTTTGTTCTTGATCTAAATATAATAAAAATAATCTCATTCAAGCACATTTCATCTCCATTTAGTCCAAAAACACTTAAATGGGCAAATTACCATTTTACCTCTGACATTTACAACTTTTACAATTTAGTCTTTATTGCACAAAACACAAAATACACATAATTTGGAACTACTCCTTTAGGGCCAAATCTTCCCCATGCTCCTACAAGTCCCTACATTTCATTTATTTTGCATTTTAACCACTCAAAAATTTATTTTTTCAATTTAGCCCTATTTAGCCAAATTCATTAAAAATTCAAGAACAAAGTATGTTCATCAATTATATGTTCATCAATTATATATCTATCATTTAACACCATAAAACATGAAGAAACTCAACATTGCATCCATGGAATTTTACACAAACATCATCAATTCATGAAATTAAGACATGGGTTTTAAAGCTCTCAAAGCAACGATTACAAAAACGTAAAAATTATCAAAAACCGATCAAAAACTAACCTTAAATCACCAAATTTCTCCTTGGCCGAATGTAAAGCTTTGTTCTTCTTTTCTTTATGAATTTCGGCTAAGTAAAATAAAGATGATAGCATGCATTTTGTGTTTTATTTTTAACATATATATTTATTACTAATTTACCTTATTAACCTTATATTATAAATTTTATAACATATAACTTTAAGGTCATTTTAGACCATTGCGCCCACTATCTTGTAAAATGGGCTAATTGCCCTTTTAGGACCTCATATTAAAAAGCCACTATCATATTAGCACCTTTCACTATAGTTTGTAACTTTTACACTTTACGCGATTAAGTCCTTTTATCTAATTAAGCACACAAACAATCATATTTTTATACGGAACTTTCACACATAATAATTCACATATAATAAACACCGAAAATAATATTTAAAAATTTTTTGGACTCGGATTCGTGATCCTGAAACCACCGTTTCGATTAGGGTCAAATTCGGATTGTTACAACTCTCCCCCCTTAGGGATTTTCGTCCCCGAAAATCTTATCGTTGAATAAAGTCGGATATTGTTGCCTCATCGAATCCTCAGGCTCCCACGTAACCTCTTCTACTCCATTTCGATTCCATAGTATCTTTACTAATAGAATTTTCTTGTTTTTCAACTCTTTCATTTCACGAGCTAAAATACGGATTGTTCTTCCTCGTACGTCATACCGGATTGGATTTCAATCTCAGACGGAGCAATCACATGCGACGGATCTGATCGATATTTACGGAGCATTGAGACATGAAACACATTATGGATCTTTTCAAGCTCAGAGGGCAATCGTAATCAGACGCAACAAGCTCGACTCGCTCAATGACTTCATACGGTCCGATGAATCTCGGACTTAATTTGCCTTTTCGACCAAATCGAAGTACTTTCTTCCACGGAGAGACTTTCAAAAATACCCGGTCTCCGACTTGAAACTCAATGTCTTTACGTTTCAAATCAGCGTAGGATTTTTGGCGATCCGATGCAGCTTTCAAACTATCTCTGATTATAGCCACTTTCTGTTCAGTCTTTTTAATCAAATCAACCCCGTGGATCTTGTTTTCACTGAGCTCGGTCCAATACAATGGTGTACGACACTTGCAGCCATATAGAGCTTCGTAAGGTGCCACTTTGATACTAGATTGAAAACTGTTATTATAAGCAAATTCAATCAAAGGTAAGTATCTTTCCCACGTACCTTCAAACTCAAGGACACAACATCTCAACATGTCCTCAAGTATCTGAATGGTTCGTTCGGTGGCCATCGTCTGTCTGCGGATGAAAAGCTGTGCTAAAGTGTAGTTTGGTACCTAAAGCATCTTGAAATTTCTTCCAAAACCGCGACGTGAATCTCAGGTCTCTGTCCGATACAATAGAAATCGGCACACCATGTAATCTCACAATTTGAGATACATACAACTCAGCAAGTTTATCGAGTGAATAATCCGTACGAACTGGAACAAAGTGAGCTGATTTGGTTAGTCTATCCTTTATGACCCAAATTGCATCTTTCTTGTTCGGTGTCATAGGCAAATCGGATACAAAATCCATAGTAATCCTATCCCATTTCCATTCGGGTATCATAATCGGCTGAAGTAACCTGGAAGGCACCTCATGTTCGGCTTTTACTTGCTGACATATTAAACACTTCGAGACAAATTCAGATATATCCCGTTTCATACCAGGCCACCAATAGAACTGTTTCAAATCATTATACATTTTCGTGCTACCCGGATGTACCAAAAATCGACTATTATGAGCCTCGTTCAATAACATCTGAATCAAACCCATACTCCTCGAAACACATATTCGGCCTTTAAAGTTCAAACAGTCATTTCCATCGATTCGAAACTCTGAGTTTGCGTCACTTTCACACTGAATTCGTTTTGTCCTCGTATCTTTGTCACCCTTCTGAACATTACAAATTTGTTGAACAAACAACGGTCTTGCCTTTAACTCGGCTATGATCGAACCATCACCAGACAAAACCATATGTGCGTTCAATGCAATAAGAGCACACAATGATTTTTGACTTAAGGCATCCACAACAACGTTGGCTTTTCCCTGATGGTAGTCAATCACTAATTCATAATCTTTCAACAGCTCTAGCGATCTTCGTTGTCTCAAGTTCAAATCCTTCTGAGTCATCAAATACTTCAGACTTTTGTGATCTGAATAAACATGACATTTCTCCCCAAATAAGTAATGACGCCAAATCTTCAACGCGAAAACAATGGCTGCTAATTCCAGATCATGAGTCGGATAATTTCTTTCATAAGGCTTCAACTGTCTCGAAGCATAGGCTACTACTTTGCCTTCTTGCATTAAAACGCAACCCAAACCATTCAAAGAAACACCACTGTACACAACAAATTCTTTACCCAATTCAGGCTGGATTAACATTGGAGCTTCGGTCAAAAGAGCTTTCAACTGATCAAAACTTTTCTGACATTTTTCCGTCCACTCAAACTTGACATCTTTCTGTAGTAGTTTTGTCAAAAGTGTGGCTATCATAGAAAAACCTTTCACGAATCGTCTGTAGTATCCAGCAAGTCCCAGAAATCTTCAAATTTCAGATACATTCTTTGGTGGTTTCCAATCAAGTATAGCAGATATTTTGTTCGGATTAGCCCGAATGCCTGACGCTGAAACAACATGACCCAGAAAGCTGAGTTCATTCATCCAAAACTCACACTTACTAAACTTTGCATACAGCTGTTGATCTCGCAAAGTTTGTAGCACCAATCTCAAATGTTCGGCATGTTCGGTTTCATCTCTGGAGTAGATCAGGATATCATCTATAAACACTACCACAAACCGATCCAAATACTGTCTAAAAATCTAATTCATCAAATCCATAAAAATAGCAGGTGCATTAGTAAGTCCAAAAGGCATAACCAGGAACTCAAAATGTCCGTACCTCATTCGAAATGTAGTTTTTGACACATCAGAATCTCTGACTCGCAACTGATAATATCCCGATCTCAAATCTATCTTCGAAAACACTGAAGCCCCTTTCAACTGATCAAACAAGTCATCAATCCGAGGCAACGGGTATTTATTCTTTATAGTCACATTATTCAGCTGCCGATAATCAATACACATTCGCATAGTCTCATCTTTCTTTTTCACAAATAGAACTGGTGCACCCCAAGGGGAAAAACTCGGTCGTGCAAAGCCCTTATCTGTCAACTCTTTCAATTCAGTAGGTGCCATCCGATACGGAGCTATTGAAATCGGAGTCGTTTTCGGTACCAATTCAATGCCAAACTCAATCTCTCGAATAGGTGGTAAACCCGGTAATTCTTCAAGAAACACATCTGGGTATTCACACACAACTGGTACGGATTCAATATGCTTTTCAGACACTTTATTATCCAACACATAGGCCAAGTAAGCTTCACATCCTTTTCTCACATACTTACGAGCTAACACCGAGGATATTACTGCCGGTAATCCATTCAGGTCATTAGATTCAATCCGGATGATCTCACCGTTCGGACATCTCAAATCAATAGTCTTTTTTTTACAATTAACCACAGCATCATGCAAAGTTAACCAGTCTATTCCCAAAATTATATCGAACTCATCGAAAGGCAACAATATTAAATTAGCTAGAAAGCATGAATCTCGAATCATCAACGGGCAACCTTTACACACTGTATCAATGAGTACATATCAACCCAAGGGGTTGGACACACGAATCACAAACTCAGTAGACTCAACAGGCAGAGTCTTACTGGATACTAAAGTTTCACACACATATGAATAAGTTGAACCAGGATCAATCAATGCAATCACAGTAGTATCATAAAGAACGAAGGTACCAATGATAACATCTGGGGAAGAAGCATCCTCTCTGGCACGTATAGCATATGCTCTAGCTGGTGCACGAGCCTCCGATCGAACTGCAGTGTCTTTAGTTCCTTTCTGACGACCACTTACATTTCTCGAATGTCTAGGTGGTCTACCTCGCACTGATACATTACTCGGTCTGACATTCTGAGCCGTATTTTGCTCGACTAACAATAGGCACTCTCTGATAAAATGATCTAACGATCCACATTTAAAGCAGGATCGATCACGGAATCTACAACTCCCAGAATGCCATTTACCACAATGCTTGCATTTTACCCGATTCTGCTGAACATTACCAACACTGGCCATCGAAGTAGCCCGGAAACTCACAGGAGGTCGATCTCGTCTAGACATGTCTGAAGTAGCTTTATGTCGACCGAAGTCATCTTTGAACTTCTTAGATACTGAATGAAAAGTCTTACTCGATGGTCTTTTACGGATGTCTCTAGCTTCTATTTCAGCCTTTCTTTTCTCTTTCCCAAGCTCTTCAGCTTTGCAAGCTCATTCGACAAGTACCACGAACTCTTTGATTTCAAGTATGCCAACTAGCAACTTTATGTCCTCATTCAGTCCATCTTCGAATCTTTTGCACATAATGGCTTCAGTTGATACACACTCTCGGGCATATCGGCTCAATCTGACAAACTTTCGCTCATACTCAGTCACGGTCATGCGACCCTATTTCAATTCTAAAAATTCTTTTCATTTCTGATCGATAAATCTCTGACTGATATATTTCTTACAGAACTCGATCTGGAAGAAATCCCAAGTCACTTTTTCTTTCGGAACCACCGATACTAATGTATTCCACCAGTGATATGCAGTGTCCCGTAGTAGAGATATAGCACACTTCAGGCATTCCTCTGGAGTACATGACAGCTCATCAAGCACCCGAATAATGTTATCAAGCCACATTTCAGCTCGCTCCGCATCATCATCATCGTTGGCTTTAAATTCTTCGGCCCCATATTTCCTGATTTTATCAACGGGAGGCCTATTAGATCTCATCGGATCTATCATCGGAAGTGTTAAAGGTATCGGAGTTGGATTATTTGGGGGTAGAGGTTGTTGTACAGTCGGGTTAGTCTGAATAAATTGGGTAAACCATTCATTCATCATCTGGTAGAAGGCTTGCTTAGCCTCCCCCTCATGGCTACCCGAGACAGGTCGAGAGTCTACTGGCGCTGACCCACGTGCGAGATCAAGTGCTACGCTCTCTACATCATCCGCTACGGCTCTGTCAGGATCCATTTACTATATAAAACACAATTTGAAATGTCAGAAGTCACCACACTATCGTATATATAATAAAGGCATGTATAGCTAGACTCTCACGCGCTACGATAGTCCTAGAATCGACTAAACCGTAAGCACTGATACCAATCAAATGTAACACCCTAAACCCGTATCCATCACCGAATTAAGGTTACGGGCATTACTAGATAAATCATAACTTTTATTCAACCAATTAGATCACATTTAAACAAACTTATATAATGATACACATATAAGCAAATAACTGCATATGCATAAAACATATTTATTCTACTAGAACCAAATCATTTACCATGTCCTTATTTACTTATGAAATATTCAAGCAATTTAACCCAATCGTATCTGTATGATTGAATAACATGATTCAATTATCATTTATGCGAATTCACTTATAAGACCGAATATACTAGCTCAATAAACTTCACATAAGTACATATCTATTTGATCAAATATACAAAGTTACATATATGCAATTACTAGTGCTTAGCTCATACCAAAGTTCAGATTGAACCAAATAATCAATGAAAACATTACTCTCATGAATTCATTTGCATACACATAGTTGAACCGACAAATCTATATGATTTATACATTATTTATGCAATAGTCGATGCATATGAAGACATTTATAATACAAATTAATATGATCATTTCAACCTATGCATTTTATCATTTCCAACAAATCACATTATCAAACCTAATTAAAATACCTATTAGACCTATACTAATTATTTCAAACTAATTACTTATACCAAAACCTATATATATATATGAATCAAACCTTTCAGATTTACCAAACACATGTGTCATTTCTCATTTTACCAAAAGCAATTTAAGACCACATCAAATATAATTAAATATAAACATAGACCTAACAAACACATCACACATATATTCTATGACCAAATCTTCACATTTATAATACATTATCTAACCCATAAAGCCATTACCCACTAGACCAAATTATACCTACTAATATGCATCTATACTATAGCCGAATATAGGCTAATTAAAATCCATACAATCCTTACATCATAATAACATAAACATACACACCATTTGATCCTTATAAACCATATGTCTCAACATCAACTAACACAAAATATAAGCCATATTCTTATGGCTATAATGCATATAGAGACAAAGTTTCCAACTCAAACATGAACATTATCCATCCTATACATGCCTTTATCCAAAATAAACCAAACTAAAGGAGTACCAAATAGATGATAGTGTGGTTGACTTTGCTGATGATTTCCTGAGCCCGTAGCTTGACCAAAATCTATAATACAAAACATTGAACACACACAGAGTAAGCTTACTAGCTTAGTAAGTCTTAAGCAATTTCTATGCAACAATTAAACATTTTAATCACTAGGCTTATGGCATTAGGTATAAATATTTCAATGTATAATTTAAGCATAGTCGAATGCTATCATTGTCCTTAACTTAAGTATTAGCATTTTACTTCCATAAAACACATACATCTTCGCAACACATAAATAACACATGTATTTGCATAATCCAAATCAAATGAATACATCACACATAACGTTCACATATACCTATTGGTACACATATACAAACACATCCAAAACTATTCCAGCATTAACCTTTCCATTTATAGCTAATTCCTCAAAATGGTGTATTTAAACTCAATTTCATATATATAATATTCATAATTAATTCAAATGATGATATATCAACTTACCTCATTCCTTACAGATATAGAAGGTTTATACTTACCCGAGCTTTTAGCTCAATGCATTAGATATGTCTCACCTTGTCTAATTCACGAATTCTTTGTCTATAACATATCACCGGCATTAAGCCTGGTAGGCATCAAAGCCCGAAATACATACCGGCATTAAGCCTGCTAGACCAGAGGTCCGAGATGTAAACAAGGCATTTAGCACGCTAGGCAATAAGCGACATAATTCATCGAACGAGGCACGCTAGGCATTTAGCACGATATAGATTCAAGACAAGGCTGCTAGGCTCAAGCCCGAATATCAACATCATTAACCACTCCGTGCACATTTATTATACCACAATCACATAACACACACACACACACATATATATATATATATATTTCATAATACTATCACATATCATACTTGGATAAACTTAATCACTTTACATCAAATAAAAATTCAATTCATGGTTATACTACTAACATTCGGCCATTCCACATTTATGCTCCGAAAATTTCCAAATTTCAACATTTATTATATTAGTAAATGATTTCCAACATATAATCGCTTAAAGACTTACCTCGGATATCGCTTGGACGTCGATAACAAATTTATTCGTTAACTTTCGCCTTTCCCCGATTCAAGTCCGTTTTTCTTTATTCTTGATCTAAATATAATAAAAATAATCTCATTCAAGCACATTTCATCTCCATTTATTCCAAAAACACTTAAATGGGTAAATTACCATTTTACCCCTGACATTTACAACTTTTACAATTTAGTCCCTATTGCACAAAACACAAAATACACATAATTTGGACTACTCCTTTAGGGCCGAATCTTCCCCATGCTCCTAAAAGTCCCTACATTTCATTTATTTTGCATTTTAACCACTCAAAATTTATTTTCTAAATTTAGCCTATTTAGCCAAATTCATTAAAAATTCAAGAACAAAGTATGTTCATCAATTATATATCTATCATTTAACACCATAAAACATGAAGAAACTCAACATTGCATCCATGGAATTTTACACAAACATCATCAATTCATGAAATTAAGACATGGGTTTTAAAGCTCAAACAACGATTACAAAAACGTAAAATTATCAAAAATCGATCAAAAACTAACCTTAAATCACCAAATTTCTCCTTGGCCGAATGTAAAGCTTTGTTTTTCTTTATGAATTTTGGCTAAGTAAAATAAAGATGATAGCATGCATTTTGTGTTTTATTTTAACATATATATTTATTACTAATTTACCTTATTAACCTTATATTATAAATTTTATAACATATAACTTTAAGGTCATTTTAGACCATTGCGCCCACTATCTTGTAAAATGGGCTAATTTCCTTTAGGACCTCATATTAAAAGCCACTATCATATTAGCACCTTTCACTTTGTAGTTTGTAACTTTTACACTTTACGTGATTAAGTCCTTTTGTCTAATTAAGCACACAAACAATCAAATTTTTATCTGAAACTTTCACATAATAATTCACATATAATAAACAAGAAAATAATATTTAAAATTTTCTAGACTCAATTCGTGGTCCCAAAACTACCATTCCGATTAGGGTCAAATTGATTGTTACAATAATAACATCAAAGCGATAGTAATAGTGATAATATAATAATAGTATTCACATTAATATTAAAAATAATCAATGATATTAACAATAATAATAACAACAATATTAAAATAATGACAAAATAGAAAAATAATAAAAGAAAATAAAATATAAAAAGGGACTAAATTTAAATAAAAGCGGAATCAGGGCTAAAATTGAAAATAAAAAGAAACAAAGGACTCAAATTAAGCACGCGCCATAGATGAGGGATCATTTGAGCAATTATGCCCGATCACCAAAACGACGCCGTTCTAACATCCTTATTTAAAAGGCCTGAGGACCAGATTAGAATCACAAACATTGTCGGGGTCGAATTAAAAAATAAAGCAAAATATGAGTAGGATAAGATTGCATAAAAAATAATGCGAAAGGACTAAACTGGTAATTATACCAGTTTTAAAAAACCACGCGGATCTTTCCCCGGGTTGGGCCAACGCGCGGATCCTGGCCCCTAAACGACGCTGTTTTGGGTCTTAATGACCCAATCCAAAACGACGTCGTGTGGGTCAACTTAAAATAGAAAAAAAAAAGGCTAAAATCATTTTTTAAAACCATTTCAAAAAAAAAGGAGAAAAAACTCTCTGAAGGTTCTCAGGATTCCGATCTTGCTCCGTCACTGGGCCACCATGCTCCGCCACCGTCCGCCGTCGTGCGCGGTGGTCGGAGACCCTAAAAGACGGCCGTTTCAAACCCTTTAACCCCCTTAAACACGAATCTAAACACCAAGTACTCAAAAACCATCCCTAAACCCCCAAACGAAGGCAGTGACCCTTCGGGTTCGAGATTTTTTCGATTGTGAACAAAGGTAAAAATCTCCCCTCACCACGTTTATACTATACTAGTATTATAGATATTTGCAAAAAAATTAGAAATACAGTAAATACCTTTAATCTATTCTTTGATTTTTTTGATTTTGTATTCCACTGTCAAAATCGTGAAGAACTACAATGTATTTTGTGTTTGACTTTTATAGCCGAAATAACAATAACGAAAAAGAAAATACAAGAGCCTTTTTTCTTTTGTCGTTTGCTCATTTGCTGTTTGTTTTGTGTTTTTGTTTTTTCTTTGCATGTACGACCGCCATACGGAGGGGAAAATCGCTCGTGGGTGACATGGAGGCCCCACCTCATGGGGGTGCTGCGACGTGTGTAGCTGACGTGGCTGCGGAGTTTGAAACTTCCAGAAACCCCTAGGGTTTCTGGAAATGTTAATGTTTTTGGGCCAATTGGGCAAGAATTAGATTTGGACTTATATTGTTTTTTTATTATTTTAGACTGTTATTGGGCTAGTGTATTAATTGTTTTTTTTTTAATTCTGGTTTTTGTTTGGTTAATTGGGCCCCGGGCAAATTTGGGCTCTTACAGCTACCCCTTTTTGCTCATTGTCGTGTAACGGGAATAGAGCAACGACTTTAAAGAGGGCCAAATTTGCCTGGTCTTGTAAGATCTTGGCTTCTTAGCACTTCTTTTCTTCAAATAGCCCCATTCCATCCCACTGAATCTTTAGGGGTATAAGAAATAGTACTTCTATTCACTCCGATGTAATTTTTGGGAGAATAGATTTGTAACTTTGATTTACTCCGCTGGAACTTAAAAGAGATAAAAATTGTGGCTCTAATGTAATCTCAGAGAGAAGGGATTGTAGCTTCGACCTACTCTACTGAAACTTCAAGGAAATAAGGATTGATCCTCAAGGTAATTTCAGGGAGAAGGGATTTGTAGTTTTGACCTACTCCACTGGAACCTCAAGGAGATAAGAATTTGGGGAGAAGAGATTTATAGCTTCGATCTTCTCTATTGAAACTTTAAGGAAATAATGATTGGTCCTCAATGTAATTTTAACGAGAAGGAATTTGTAGCTTCGACCTACTCCATTGGAACTTCTAGGAAATAAGAATTTAGGGAGAAGAGATTCGTAGCTTCAATCTTCTCTACTAAAACTTCAAGGAGATAAGGATTTATCCTCAATGTAATCTCAGGGAGGAGGGATTTGTAGTTTCAACCTACTCCGCTAGAACTTCAAGGAAATAAGAATTCAGGGAGAAGAGATTCGTAGCTTCAATCTTCTCTACTGAAACTTCAAGAACATAAGGACTCTCTTCGATCCGCTTCACTGCAAATTTAGGAAGGCAAGATCTACTGTCTTCAGTCTGCTCCACTAAAACTCAGGGAGGAAAGGCTAGAGTCTTGATCGCTCCACTACGCCTGTGGAGACAAGATCGCTATTTTCACCTACTCACCGCAAACTCAGGGAGGCCAGGCTTGTGAATTCACCGATGTTTGCTACATCATCCTTTGGGAGACTTGTCCTCTAGAATCGGGTTTATGTGCTTATGCTTATGCAAAATAATTAGGATGTTATGATCGGAATGAATCAAATGCTCCTAACCTAATGTTTTATGAATGATATATGTATGAATGCAGAATATCATGATAATGATCCTTTTTAATACTTAGGGTATCATCGTTCATTGTTTATCAGGGTTTTATCACTGACGTAGTATGCTGCCATCTTGTTCAGCTGGCTTTTCCGACAGAAAACTCGAAGAAACAATTATATCTTGCTCAAATAGATTTGCCCCACTGTAACTTCAGGGTTCATCTTATTGTGACTTAGGGGTATAGGATCTAAATCATTTCCAATCCATCCCACTGTAACTCAAGGGTATAGAATTTGTTTCTTCTTCAATCCAACTGGCAGCAAATCAAAGATATAGGATTTGTAACTTGTTCCATCAACTGATCACTCCCCCGGTGACCAACCAAATATGTATGCATGATGGATGCAGAATATCATTTTTTCGAGAATAATTCCCCTTTTGCACATGGGTTAACATTGCCCATTTTTCGTCAAGATTGTATTACTGACGCAATATCTTATCATTTGTTCAACCACCATTTTTGACAAAAATCTGAAAAGATAGTCTCAATTTAGACTCTTCCTCCACCAATATTTCCATCCCTTTAAACTTGGTGAGTTTTAAACAATAGTCCTGTCTCAAGTTCTTATATTATTTAGAAATTTCCAAAGTAATATGCGAAACCCCTTTTATGAAAGTATTATTAGTCCACTAATCGTTATTTCAATGCAAAATGCTTGAAAATGATTATAGCAATGGACAAGAAGGAAATTAATTAGGAACATAACTCGAAACAAATAAGTTAAGAAAAGATAGCAAATACAATCAAGGAGGAAACTTATTGGTAGTGTATTTTGAAATGAATAAAAAATTAAAGATAATAAATTCAGAATGCGTAAGATGAAAACTAGGTGCCCCAAATATCACAGCCTGAGCTTCTCTGTTCAAACTTCTTAAGGACTATTTTAAGCTCAATATGTGTTTAGGCGATTCGGAGTACTTTTTCGATGCCCCAAGATGTAACATACTTCCTCATTCTTAATTCAAGCGTAGCAAGACTACTGTATGCCCCACTTTCGATCAAAATTTGAGCCGCCCTTTTCGGGTTTTCAACTCAAATTCCCTTTGGTCTCAAAGCGCCATTTTCGGGTTTTCGCCTTGGCCTCTTCTTTTTCTTTCTTCTTTTTTTATTGAAATTTCTTTTCTTTTTTGATTATTTTTTTTGTTTTTGTTTTTAAGATCTCAATGCGCCCTTTGCGGGTTTTCACCTTGGCCTCTCCTTTTAGATGAAATCTGAACTCATTGTCTTGAACATGTCCTTGCCATCCATCTTGGTCAAAGTTAATGATCTTCCAGAACAAGCCTTCTTCACCACATAAGGTTTTTTCAAATTTGGCATTTATTTTTCTCTGAAGTCCTTTTGTATGAGAAAAATCCTTCTTGATGATAGGTCCCCATCATGAAATTCTCTTGGTCGAACCTTTTTTATCATAAGCCTGTATCATCTATTTTTTGTACATTCAACCCTAATGAATACTTTCAATCAAACTTATTGGAGACATTCTACTTCATCCAATTCAATTAAAGCTTGGAAAAAAGGAATCTTAACTTCCAACAATTGCTTCCCTTTCATAAACCAATGAAAAAAATATCGCCCCGGTGAAGGTCCTAGCCAACGTTCAAGAAACAAAGAAGGTAAACGGTAACTTCTCTATGCCAACCTTTACAAATCTTAGTCATTTTTCAAAAATTTTGAATGGTTTTTGGTTGCCTTTACTGCACTGACATGGTGTCTGATCTTTAAACAGACTGTAAATCTTTGACATTGTGCAATTATGCTAGACATGTTCTCTTCTAAAATTCTTTATTGCCACTATTTTTTTGAATTTGAATTTGCATTTGAATTTAAATTTGGATTTGGATTTGGATTCGGATTCGGATTTGAATTTGATGACTGCTGACTTTGTAACTTTGGCATATAAAGTGACCTTCACCCTCTTAGTGAAGTAAATGACAACTACGAAGATCGATTGGTGTTGGCCAAATACTTTTGACGAGATCGGCACCATAACATCTATGCCTTAAATATAGAAAAAATGGAGGAGGTACATAAGTCTTGTTTTCCTCAATTTTGGCATTTACGGCGTAACTGATGCAATTTCTCTTTTTTGGTAATCTAGTAGCCCGAACCTCTTGATTAGCCTGACCATTGTAGAACTATTAACATGGGTTCTTTAAACACCAACCTTAACAGCATACTCACGTATCAGTAGCCTGGCGTGCCTTGATATGATCGTGCGAAAACATCTTTGAATTCTTGAAAATAGCTCAATGATGTCTCGCCTTATTTTTGTGGTGAGTTAACCTTTACCCCTTTCTTAAGCTCGAAATGTCCACTGACCTTTTGCAAGGTAAAGTCTATTTTCATCTTATTCTACCATCCTTAACAAATCAAAAGATAGGCTACAATCTCTGTCACCTTCAAAGTCCTGAGATCCCTTAGGCCCATATCTCATTCAAAAGGAGTCGAGAATAACGTCGTTCATGTCGTTGATATCCGGGTACCTAGGTACGAAGTAAAAATTCAAAGAATAAATAATTATAAGGATGATTATTTGTATGGTATGATCATGAATAAAGAATGAAAGAATATTCTAAAAACAAAAGAATGTACAATATAAATAATGAAAAATATTTGTTTAAAAGATGCATTTTATTGAAATAAAAATTTTAGACACAAGCCTATTTTACAAAAAGATTCTTATTGCCTCTAAGCTTAAAGCAACAAGCATGTTTTGAGTATTACTCTAAATTAGCTCTAAAAATACAGGGATCCCTTCCACAGTCCCATTATCTAAAATCTTCCCAAGTATGTAAAGGCTTGGAAACTTTTATTCCCCGATTCCTTCTTCAGATATGTCATTAATGTTCAGATTCCTTCCAAGCCTCTGACTTCTTCAAGGAATTGCAACTCTTTTGCCTCCACTTTCATCCGAGTGATTAGGTTCTAAGGAATCGTCAACTTTCACAATTCCCCTTTCAAAGAGCCTTTCCACCAACTTTTAAAATGTAGTGCAGTTTTCAATTGAATGCCTCGTTACTCTCGCGTGGTACTTGCATTGGGCATTTTCATTATACCATTTTGGGTACGGAGGTTGTACAGGTTTTGAGTAGAACGGAGACACTACATGCACATCAAAAAGATTCTGATACAGCTCTTTATATGTTATCGGGATGGGTGTGAGCTGGAGCCTTTCTGTATTTGGCCTCGAGTTGAATTCTTGCCTTGAAGAGCCTTGATAGCTATTGATTTCGGTCTTCGGCTGGCTCACGGTGACTGACTTGAAATGCATACTTAGGATATTTACTTCATTTTCCTTGTTCCTCGAAGTTGATCTTCTGGTGCTTTCTCCCACGTCAATCTTTCCTCTTCTTATAGCATTCTCAATTATCTCGTCGGACATTACCATATCTGAAAAGCTCATGGTGGCACTTCCCAACATATAGTTAATAAACGGGGCCTTCAGAATATTAATAAAGAGCATCATGGTTTCTTTTTCCAGTAGAGGTAGCAGGACTTGTATAGCGACTTCCCTCTATTTTTGGGCATACTGTCGAAAACTCTCATTTGTTCTCTTTTTCATGTTTTGCAAAGTAATTCTATCGAGGGTCATATCCATTACATGACTATAATGCTTCATGAAAGCTTGAGCCAAATTTCTCCATGAACTAATCCTGGTACGACTCAATTGGTTATACCATTTAGACGCTGCCCCGGTTAAACTGTCATGGAAGCAGTGGATTAGTAATTGATCATTGTTGACATGCCCAGTTATACGTCAGCAGAACATAGTGATATGAGCTTTGGGACAACTATTTTCGTTGTACTTCTCAAACTCCGGCATTTTGAACCTATGGGGAAGTACTAGGTCTAGAACCAAGCTTAAATCCTTAGCATCGATTCCTTTATAATTATCAGCCCTTTTCATTACTCTGAATTTTTCTTTCAGCCATTTATATCGGTCCTCTAACTACTTTGGGAGTTCCATTCTTGCTCTTTCCCTTTCTGCTATATTATTTAGATCGAAAACAGCGGGATTGGCAGGATTACCCTTTGAGCCTGATCCAATTTGGGAATTCACCGGTGTCGAAGCCTCAGCTTGAAACTGTTGGGGACTAGTCATGACAGATGGTATTTGCAGGTGTACCTCAGGTTGTGTTTGAGCATTGGTAGGGATAAAACTAGGAGGATATTGAGGATCTTCATTATCCATGATGCATTTCCCTTTGTCCATCCTTCCTACCAAAAGTTAGGACAATTGAGCCATCATGTTTCTTTGGGACTCCATCATTTGATCCCTCATCTCTTGCTGGATCTTAGCTAGCTGCTCTTGCATCTGTGCCTGCATTTGTTATTGCATATTTGGTAAGCTAGTCTTTTATCCGTTGACTTGGTCTTTTATCCATTGACTTGGTCTTTTTTTCTTGTGCTGTAGAGATGAGTATTTGGTAAGGTTTTGTCAGTTTCCAGGTTGCTGAAATAATTTTTAATTAATTAGAGTCTTTCTACAAATTTTAATGCATATGATGTGATGTAATGTAAATGCATGAAATGTAATGCAAATACATGGAATGAATGCAAAAAGAAAGAGAGACGTTGATCCTGAATTCAATTCCATTAGAAGAACTTTTCTAGAAAATAAATTCCTTTACATAAAACGGGTTACATATGCGGCTTCGTCCTCATAGTCCAAGTGAAGACACCAATCTTTTTCTTCGTATCCGGATGTTATGGTCGTGTCCCATGGACTTTCTTAATAGATGTCTTTTCTAGCTCCTTGTTGCTTGATCCAAGCCGTAACTCTTTGCTCACTTATCCCCGCGATGCTCGTTAGCTTCTTTAAAAAAGTCAAGACATGACGGCTCTTGAATAGTCTTTGTCAGCTTGAATCCTCGGGCAAAGTCTTGTATTCTTCTGCGGACTATCAGCCTTCTCTCGTTGTTTACTTGGACTATATTCGAACGACCGTGTTATAATCTACTTTATCAAGAAATCCATTTTCCCATTACAAGCTCTTCTATTTAGCAACTGAATATGAATCAACACCTACTTTCTATAATGATGCAATACAATGCAGTTAAAATAAAAGAAACACGTTAGCATAAGAGAAATAAACAACAGAATAAAGTACCTAATCGGGCGACCACTAGGGTTTGGCGTGGCTCTACCTAGGGTTGGCTCTGAGGGTCTTCTACATGTGGTTTGGTTCTAAAGTTAAGGTACCTAAACCAGTGGATTCCTCGATCATCAACCATCATAGGCTCATACGGACCGAGTTTGGTTCAAGGGAATACATTTCCCTATGACTGCACGGAGATGAAAATCTCACAAAGACATAGGTACGGATGTATCCCGAAAGCGATCCACTATCCTGCATAGAGGTGAAAACCTCACGAAGGAGTAGCTTCTCACTCCCACCTAAAAGGGTAAGACCAAAATGATCTTTATGCAATATGATGCGAGACTCAAACCACAGCAATCATAACAATACGAACAAACATGATAATAGGATCGTAATTTTTCAAATCAGATTTTCAATTTTCGACAACAAGACAGAAAATAATCAATTTTACGGCTCGACTCTCTCGTGTCCCCAGTGGAGTCACCAAGCTGTCGAAACCATTTTTTTTTGTTTAGAAAACAGGATCGACTCTTAAAATGAAAATGGAGTCGCCACCAATCCTTTTTGTTTAGGTGTGGTCGGATCACCTATAAAACATTTTATTTTATTAAAATATTGATTTTTGGTCTACAAAATTCAAGAAAAATGAGTTCGGGAGCCAGTTACGCACGAGGAAGGATTAGCACCCTCGTAACGCCTAAAACTGGTACCGAATTGATTGATTAATGTCTTAGTGTCGAAAATTTGAAAAGATTTTAAAATACGATACTCTTTGTTTTGAAAACTTGAATGAATTAAATTAGATGCCGAGACTCGCTTATTTCGAAGGAATAAAATATCATACCCAGTGAGTTAGGATACGACATTTCGAATCCTTGAAACATAGCTCGTCTTTATTTAAAACTCGTTCATTTAAACTTGAGAAGGATATTCAGTTATTTGGGTCGAATGAAAAATCGGAACCCAATAAGTTAGGGCACAATTTCTCGAAATTCCCAAATACCGAATATTGTCTTTATTTTTGAAAATCCTTATCTCGAGATAACAAAATGCCACATCCAGTGAGTTAGGACACAACACTTTTGAATTCCCGAGAATAAGTATTTTATTTAACTTATGTTTGATTTGAAAATAATTGGTTCTTTAGACTCGATGAGAAAAATCGAAACCCAGTAAGTTAGGGTACGATTTATTTCGAATATTAGAACGCAGAGTATTCGCTTATTTCGAAAGTTGGGTAAAATATAATACTATCGAAGTAAAATAGAAAGTGAGTTTCAATTCTAATAACTGCATGACAATAATAAATATTAAAGCTAAAATAACAAACCCAAAATAAAAAGGCATAATAAGAGTAAAAATACAAATAAGATAAATAACAAAAGCAAAAATAAACAAATTCATAAAACAAACTAATTATATATATAAAAAATAAGTAAGCAAATAAATGAAAACTAAAATAATTAAGAATTTAGTAGTGAATCAACAAATAAATAAATAAATAGATATTAATTAGGTAAAATAGTTTAAAATGATAATAATAATAATAATATTAGCAATAATAACAATAAATGGATAAAGATAATAAAATAATAAATAAATAATAGTAGTAACAATAATCATAAAAATAATAATAATAGTAGTTTAAATAATAATAATAATAATAGTAATAGTAAATAAAGATAATATTAGTAATAATAGAATAAATAGTAGTAGTAACAATATCAAGAATAATAATAACATCAAAACCGATAGTAATAGTGATAATATAATAATAGTATTCACATTAATATTAAAATAATCAATAATATTAACAATAATAATAACAACAATATTAAAATAATGACAAAATAGCAAAAATAATAAATGAAAATAAAAATATAAAAAAGGGACTAAATTAAAATAAAAGCGGAAATCTGGGGCCAAAATCGAAAATTAAAAGAAGCAAATGACTCAAATTAAACACGCGCCATAGATGAGGGATCATTTGAGCAATTATGCCCGATCACTAAAACGACGCCGTTCTAACATCCTTATTTAAATGGCCTGAGGACTAGATTGAAATCACAAACAATGTCGGGGTCGAATTAAAAAATAAAGAAAAATATGAGTAGGATAAGATTGCATAAAAAATAATGCGAAAGGACTAAACTGGTAATTATACCAATTTTAAAAAAATACGTGATCTTTCCCCGGGTCGGGTCAACGCCGGATCCTGGCCTCTAAACGACGCCGTTTTGGGTATTAATGACCCAATCCAAAACGACGTCGTGTGGGTCAACTTAAATAGCAAAAAAAGGGCTAAAATCATTTTTTAAAACCATTTCAAAAAAAAAAGGAGAAAAAACTCTGTGAAGGCTCTCAGGATTCCAATCCTGCTCCGTCACCGAGCCACCATGCTCCGTCACCGTCCGCCGTCGTGCGCGGTGGTTAGAGACCCCAAAAGACGGCCATTTCAAACTCTTTAACCCCCTTAAACACGGATCTAAACACCAAGTACTCAAAAACCATCCCGAAACCCCCAAACGAAGGCAGTGACCCTTCGGGTTCGAGACTTTTCCGATTGCGAACAAAGGTAAAAACCTCCCCCCACCACGTTTATACTATACTAGTATTATAGATATTTGCAGAAAAATTAGAAATACAGTAAATACCTTTAAATCTATTCTTTGATTTTTTTGATTTTGTATTCCACTATCAAAATCGTGAAGAACTACAATGTATTTTGTGTTCGACTTTTATAGCCGAAATAACAATAATGAAAAAGAAAATACAATGCCTTTTTTCTTTTCTGTCGTTTGCTTATTTGTTGTTTGTTTTGTGTTTTCGTTTTTTCTTTGCATGTACGACCGCCTTACGGAGGGGAAAACCGCTCGTGGGTGACGTGGAGACTCGAGCACGCGGGGGGCTATGCGTGTGTGGCTGACGTGGCAACGGCGCTTGAAACTTCCAGAAACTCTAAATGTTAATGTTTTTGGGCCAATTGGGCCGGAGTTAGATTTGGGCTTATATTGTTTTTTTTTTATATTTTGGACTGTTATTAGGCTAGTGTATTAATTGTTTTTTTTTATTTTGGTTTTTGTTTGGTTAATTGGGCCTCGGGCAAATTTGGGCTCTTATATATGTTATGACATAGGATATCCGATATGTGTTATCGTGTAATACCATGTCTGGGACGTTGGCATCGACTTGTGTTTACGTGTAAGACCATGTCTGGGACATTGAAATCGTATTTGATTCGTGTAAGACCCTGTCTAGGACAGTGGCATCGATATGTGATTACATGTAAGACCACGTCTGGGACGTTGGCATTGTATGAGCTTCGACTATCTGCGTGTCCTTTTGAATTTCGAATGGTTCAACAGGCAAGTGTAAGTGAAGGCCAATGTGAAAATCGAGTTAAAAGGACTCAGGTACGTAAATTAAACTGTGTTATGAAAATTAAGGTAAGTTGAATGCTTAATTCATTGTATAGAAGTTAAAGTATGAGTATGTGAATTATGTGTAAGTTTGTAATTTAATGTATTTGGCCAAATAGTTTTATATGTGATTTTAATATTGAGTTTTGTGTAAGTTATTATGAATATGTTTAAGTTATCTATTTGATTTGTATATGAAAAGATTTAATGTTAATTTATATTCATTCTTTGTATATGTGATTTGACTTAATTGGTTGATATTAATTTGTTTATGACTTACTAAGCTTAAATAGCTTACTCTGTGTTTTTTGTTTACTTCTGTTTTATAGATTTGGATATACGTTACGAGCTCGGGGATTGTCAGCAAGACTATTCACACTATCGACAGTTTCCTTTGTTATTTTACTAAGTTGAAAATTTAATATATGGCATGTATAGCATAGTAAAAGGTTGAATAGGAATTAAGTACTTTGTATGTAATTAATAGCCATGCGAAGATGGCTTATCTTCTTTTGATTGATTTGGTTATATGTTTATGGTTGATAATGGTCATTGAAAAATAAGTTTATACTTATGCATATGTGATTATGGTATATGTTCATGACAGGTAAGTATGTGTTATGTTTTATTTTAAGTTAGACATATTGAACTTGGTTATGTGATTAATATATGTATATTGGTTATGATTTGTACGATGGATTGAATTAGTTAAGAGGTGAACCAAAACTGAATGTATACATATAGATATTTTGGTTGTGGTTAAGTGATATATAAATGTATATTTGTTGTGCATTGTGTGATTGTTTGATTTGTTTATTAGATGGACTAAGGCTGAATGTGTATATATACATATATTGTGGTTGATGTTAAGTGAAAGGCTTGTACAGATACTTTTTGTGAGTACGTATATTAGTACGATGTGATTTGGTTTTTATTATATATATGTTCGAATGTGAAATTTGGTACAAGGTTATGTTTAGTCAATAAGTCGTTGATAATTGAGTTTGTATTAATAAGGTTAAATAATTATGTATTCGGCCATGGTGTGAAATTACAATGGATGATTACATGCGATGCAAATGAATTTAGTTTTGTAATTAGGTTATGAAATTTGTATTGGTAAATGGTAAATGTCGATGTAATTTTGGTTTGTGAAATAAAGGATATGTCTAATGATTAATTGGTTATATAATGTTATAGGAATTTGACTAGGAAATTATGTATGTTTTTATATAGATATTCGGCTATACTTGGTTAAAATATTTGTTGGTTGTTAATATTTTGTTCTTTATGAAATAGTTTTGAGATTATAAAAAGTGGTTAATATGTTATATAAGAATGTATGAGTATTTGGTTTTGAAAAGTAACATGATTAGGTACATCATTCACCTTTTTAATTGGTTGATATGCTATATAGATTAACTAAGATGAATTATATGATTTTGAATAGCATATAAAATGAATGACTAGATATGTGGTTTATTTGGTTAATGATATGTTAAAATGATTAAGCATATGGTGAGTCGGTATTTATTAGTAAATGAAATTGAAATATTGAATGTCTTCTTGTTTGATAAGTATAAGATAATAGTATATGTTAAATTTATAAAGATTAGTATAATTTGATTGAAATAGCAAAATGTGCAACTTTATTACATTTGGATGATTCGTGATTCAAATATCAACTTTGATTTGAATGTTAAGTATGTGAATTGGTATGTTATGTAATGATCACTTTTAATCGTAAATGTAGAAATGTGGTTCGTAAATGTATGACATGTGTGATATGTATTAATAGCATTGTTATACTCAGCTTAGATGTAATGTGTTATATTTTTAAATATATATATATATATATGTCTGTTCTCAGTTGTGTCTTATCTGGTAATGCTCCGTAACCCTAGTCCGACGATGGATACGGGTTGGGGGTGTTACAAAGACTAACAGTAGAATTTGACTTAGCAGTGCTAAATGCTACCATTTGAACTAAGACTGATATTCCAAAATTTAAAAAAAAAATAGGAATTAAAATTAAATAAATTAGAGTATACGGATTAAGTCCACGATTTACATACGATACAAGGACTAGTAGTAAAATTTGGACTAGTAGTAAATTTGATCTTTATATTATATGAGAAGTAAATATATAATACTCTAATATAAGTATTAAAAATATTTAAAATTTTAATGAAAATTATATAAAGTTAGTAAATAGTAAATAAATTTATATTTTATAAAAATAAAAATATTATAAATTAGCTTAAATAAAATTGAGTTAATTACTTTAAAAAACAAACGTATCTATAAAAGAAATTTAAGACTCATATTTCAAGTCATTAACTTAAACAATTAGATAATATTAAACATATATATTCAAATTTGGTTTTGAAAACACCAAAACTTGAATATGGAAATACCAAGACGAAGGGAATTTTCGAGCTTACATAAGAGTAGGGATGGAGGGAGGGACAAGTAGTGACCTTGACCTCAAAATAAAATTTCTGTATAAAATTTTTTTAGTTTTTTTTTTGGGAAAGGTAAATTTATTAATTTATTCAATAAATAGAATTATATAATTTAAGGAAAAAAAATAACAAACACTCGTCATAAATGGTGAAGGACAAGTTCCATTAACACAATAAAGGTTTTAGCCTAAGCATCAATAGAACATCATGACACTTTGACAATTGGTTTTGTCACAACTCAAGCACGACATATCTGGAGTGGTTGCAATCACTTAATATGATAGGAAAATCAACATCGGATGGTCTAAAGCGGCGAGCAAAAATCAACAAAAGAATCGAGCATTCACCAAATTAGAGAGGACGATAATAAAACCACCCCTAAAATTACTTTTAAAACTAAGGTTACATGCAAAAGTAAGACTAAAGAACGTGCTCCAAGAGCTGAAAAAAAACTTCTAAAACTGAAAACTTATTAAATAATGGAAAAACAAACAAAAAACATATAAAACTTAAGACAACATAGGTCCAAATCGACTCGTGAAATCATTTATTATTCTGAAATACTCTACAAACAGAAACATATTAAAAAGCAGACGAAGAGGCACCCACTTTCCAAGAAAAATTATTTGTGGCCAGTAGAGTTTTAACGAACGACTGACGCCATCATCTGTCCATCATAACTTGTGAAAACAACAAAGATACCTACAAAATAGCTATGCAAACTGAAAAGAGAGAAGACATATGAAGTGAATGAGAAGAAAAAAGAAAGAAAGGGTTGGTGGGAGGGAGAAAAAGGCGGGCGAAGTCATCCCAAGACTGGCACCACCATTATGCAAAACAAAATATAAGAAGTAAACTGCTTGATTTTTTTTTTTAGAGTTTCTAAATTTTAATTCATATAATCTCTTTAATTTTAAAAATATCATAAATTAACACAACAATAAAATACACTTTTAACTTCTAAAAAAAATTAATAATTTATAATCACTAAAACAATTTCTTTTTAACTTCACCCATAGGAGTTCACATAAGTTGTATCAATAGGTTTAAAAAAATAGGCTCTTGATCCAATAATATTCTTGGACAAGATGAAAGCAGCCAATATGATTATTGGAATTTTTAAATGCATGAAATTATAAAATTATTAAACCCTTTTTAAAATTATCAATTTGATTTTGGAAAGTAAAAAAATATTGGTCATTGATGGATCACACATTGATACCCCCACGATACCTACCCAATTTTCAATTAGATTTAACAACTCATTTGAGCTTTTCTCCTATCTAACCCCCAATTTTAGAGGATAAATTGCATTTTAGGTCACTAAACTTAACATCAACTTTTATATAAGTCACCATTTTCAATTTCATTGAATTTCTATTCTTAACAATAATCTCGTTAAATAATTCAATATAAAATCAACTTTAAAGTTTTTTCCTAAATCATGTTAAGAGAGTTACTTAATGGAATTAGCATAGTATGATAAAATTAAAGGTCTATGACCTATATAAAAATTACTGTTACATTGAGTGACCTAAAATGTAAATAACTCCATTTTAAATTTAACCATTTTTTTTTTTGGTGGGTCTCTAATTGTGTTGTTTTGTTGGACTTACTAATGATCAAAGTGCTCACATGTGGTAGAGAGGATTTTTTTTTTTTTTTTAATTATACTTGCAAATTGCTAAATCATGGAGTGAAGTCATATGACAACGCTTGGCCTTGGACCATATAATCATAAGATAATATATAGTTTATTGTGATTAAATAGTAGCCACAAATGAATGTGATTCCCAAGTCCAACCTCTTTGCTACTTTCACCATGCTTGGGCCATACCTTTAATTCAATTTAATAATACTTATAATAGTTGATGGGGTGTTAGTTGATATTCTAGATCTTTAAAACATGTAAATTCGAATGCGATTCGATTTAATGTTTCTTTTTTAATCAATTTTAATTTAATTGATACAATCGATTAATTTAATCTAATTGAAATAATCATAATAAGAAAATTATGATAATAAAAAAGTGATATATTTTTAAAAAATATCTCTAATCTATTTTAGTACAATATGATGAAATCTTTTGTTGAGTAATTTTTCATTGTGTCTCATTTAAGGGGATAATAGAATATTTATATACATTAATACTATTTATGGAATTGATGAGACTCTACGCATCTTTGGACACATATCTTTGTTACTACATTCATCTCTTGAACTTCGTTGCTTCCCACATGCAAACTTTTTTGGTATATGCGAATTAAGACTGCGAACTCCCCTTGTTGATTTCTTAATGTAAGGCTTGCATGCACCTATCTAGTAAGGCCTAGCCGGGTCGTGTGTAAGTTACCCAAACCTTATCTATTTTTCGAATTAGTGATCATGAGTATATAACACTTTTATTTTCACAAAATTTATGATTTCGTCTTGTTTTAATCACCAAAACTTACCACATCCACTCCATTGCAATACCTTCTGTCATTACATGTTCATCACCACTACTAAACCAATAACTAAAACAAACAAAAGCATAAATTACCAATTAATTAAGCTTGATTAGTGCATGACAATGAAGCCATCAAGGCCAACTACAACCGTCCGCGTCACCAAAATATAAACAATCCAAATGGTCGGTCAAGCGAAAAGTACAACCACAAATCATAGGGCTGGGACCCATTGCCACCACTTTTGGCCGGTGATCAATATCCTCTACGCTCCGATCCGCCACCATATTCACGCTATCCGTTCACGTGGCGTAGTAGGAGCCATTCGAAGACCCTCGCCCTTCAATATTTTCCGCGACAATGACAGGTGGCCGCCAGGAAAAGGGGTTCCATTTTCGTCTTTTTCAATTTTTCTTCTTTATTTCAAAATTTTGGTTTTAGTCCTTTTACTATACTTATATTTGGAATTTAGTCTATACTTTAATTTGAGACAATTTAAGCTCTTTAATTTCTTTTTGCTAAGGGATGGAAGGTTGTCCTAGGATCAAATCCGAGGCTAGTGCCAATTGAAGACACACAAGTCGTTTGCCACTTCATCTGTGGTTCAATCAAATATTAACATGAAATTAAAAAAAAAAAACACATTTCTAACTCAACATCTTGAAATAAAAATTTTATGTTGAAATTGATATTCACAAGAAAATATTCATGTCAATATTTTATCTGAAATTGTTAAGGGTGATAACAATTTGGCTTAAACAATGATATTATAAAAATAGCAAGATCGAATTAAAGAATATGGCTTAATTATTAAATTTGAGTATAACAGAGGGGCCAAAACCATAAATTGACCTTTTTCTTATTTACCGGTTCGAAACGGGCTATCCGGCTCGTAGTCGTTGCATTGGAGATTGGATCCCTATATATAAGTACCAGTAACGAAGCAGAGGGAAACCAGAGATCAAAAAGAATATCAAAATACCCATTTTTATTATCAAAATACCCATTTTTATTTTCATTAGCAAAACAATAAAAAAATGCCGATTTCTCGCATTGCAGTAGGATCTGCAGCTGAGGCTGGCCAAGCTGATGCCCTCAAAGC
This sequence comes from Gossypium rotundifolium, assembly GCA_025506655.1. Classification (NCBI taxonomy): domain Eukaryota; kingdom Viridiplantae; phylum Streptophyta; class Magnoliopsida; order Malvales; family Malvaceae; genus Gossypium; species Gossypium rotundifolium. The sequence continues at coordinate 14,083,527 of CP106723.1, read as the reverse complement.
AGCTTTAGCTGAGTTTATTTCAATGCTCATTTTTGTTTTTGCTGGTGAAGGCTCGGGCATGGCTTTTAGTACGTATATAGATATCCTTCTTTCTCATGTCCTAAAGCTTCGTATTAGTTAATGTTGTAGCAGTTCCCTTGATTTTTTTTTCTATGAACTGATTAAAACCTGTATGTTTCTTTTGCAGACAAGCTCACTGACAATGGCTCTACAACACCGGCTGGCCTTGTAGCTGCATCGGTGGCCCATGCTTTCGCTCTGTTTGTGGCCGTTTCTGTCGGTGCTAACATCTCCGGTGGGCACGTAAACCCTGCCGTCACCTTCGGTGCCTTTGTGGGTGGCCACATTACCTTGGTCCGTAGTATTTTGTATTGGATTGCTCAGTTGCTCGGATCCGTTGTCGCTTGCTTGCTCCTCAAGTTTTCAACTGGTGGATTGGTAAGATTGACAAAAACTAAACTAAGTTCAATCAATGCTTAAACTAAATATGTTTTTGAATTTGTTTTTGTTTATGATTCAGACAACATCTGCATTTGCCTTGTCATCCGGTGTGGGAGCATGGAACGCAGTGGTTTTCGAGATCGTGATGACCTTCGGTTTGGTTTACACGGTTTACGCCACTGCTGTTGACCCAAAGAAGGGTAACATTGGGATCATTGCACCCATTGCAATCGGTTTCATTGTGGGTGCCAACATCTTGGCTGGTGGTGCCTTTGATGGAGCTTCCATGAACCCTGCAGTCTCCTTTGGACCAGCCGTTGTCAGTTGGACATGGGACAACCACTGGGTCTACTGGTTCGGTCCCTTTGTCGGCTCTGCCATTGCAGCCATCGTCTATGAAGTCTTCTTCATGACCCCCGATACACATGAGCAGCTTCCCACTTCAGAATTTTAAGATTTCTGGTCTTTTCGATGAGTTTCATGTGATCCATTAACTAGGGTTGTATGCGGGGTGGGATCACTTTGGTTTCATGATTGTGGGTGCTTATTGTTCCCTGTTGTTTGTATCTCTCTTCTGTTAATTGTTGATTCCATTGAAACTTGTTTATCAATCATTTCATATTTTCGAGTACCGATATTTGACTGTGCTTAACGCATATCCAGACATGAATGTGGTGGAAGATCTTCCAAAAATCCTTCAAAAATATATTCATTTTGAGTTCAAACAACAGAACGCTGTGATATGATTATGTGTTTGAATATTTAATCTTAAAATAAGGGCACATATCATCCCAAGAAGTACATATTGCTGGTTTCGTAAGAAATACACTGGAAATTACTGAAGTCCATCAACATAATATCATGGAATATCAAAGTAGTTGTAATTTGTATTCCACAGTTACTGGTTTGAAATTGGAACCTCCGACCTTCAAATTTTCTTCTTCTTGTGGTGTTGCTTACCAAGTTTTGACCGTCGCTGCTTAAATAAATGGAGGTAAAGATTCAACCAAAGGAATGGATAGATGAGAAGAACAACCTGAAACAAAACATATCAAGTGATCACTAAAAACACCATAGAAAAACTTTTGAAAAATAAGCGTGTACTGAGATGAAATTGTACGGAAAACTGTCACAACATACAATTTACATAAAACAAATGTAGACAAAACGAGACTAAACCCAATCTTATTTACAGGAATCCATGGAGAAAACAGAGAAGTAAAACTTGAACTAAATAGTTCGAAGTGTGTGCAGAAGTAAAAGCAAGAATGTTTAGTAACGATGGCTTGGTTTGAAAGCAGTGATGACCAAAACCCAATGTGGTTTGGAGCATATGCTTCAAATATGGTGTAAATTTACAATATCCGTTCCGCTCTCACAATAATAATTTTCAAAAAGGAATTGGTGTTGGAAATCGAGCTGCACTCTTAGGTTAGAAACGGTGATTGGCATAAGCATTATCTATTACGAATATGTAGCTTTAGGAAAAAACAAGGATTTCATGTTTGCAGAAGTGAAAGACCATACATACCGTGACAAAATTATAATAGCTAAAGGGAACACTAGCGAAGAAATCCCCATAGAGGTTCTTCTCCTTTATATATGGAAGTGCTTGGTACATGAGCCACACTGCATTGAAGTGAACAATGGATAAAAGAAACAAGATGGAAAAGCAATTACAAAGTAAGAGGTTAGCTACAAATCCCGAACATAGATGAATGCATATATAACTCACTTTCACCCGGAGCAAGGCCCATAGGATACAGCACAATGAATAAAGTGTACCTGAAAAGGAAGTCAACAATTTAAAGTTTAATATAAATGTTAGTCCGTAAGCAATTCTAGTTGGAAGGAAAATACCAGACCTCAGGTAGGTGAGCCAAGACGGACAACCGCTATATATGTTCAATGCATAATGCGAATACCGGATTACCTGCAGATAGGGTTTTAATGTTATATGTAATACCGGATTACCGTCTTCATATCTGCAATTTAACCATTAAGAACAACAGTGCAAGACAGTAATCCTTTCAGATATTCTACCATAATTAGGTAACAAGCAGTATATAAAAGTTTATTTGAAAATCCCATCTAATTACAGGATGTATATAGATACTGAATTGAAGTAAATAGGTTAGAACATATACTCACCTCGGTTAGGCTCCAAGCAAAAAATGTTATGAAAACTGCAGGTAATTCCTGTACCTGTTTATAATCAGATGAGAACTAAATTGAGAAGCAGGCATTTATCAGTGCAATTTACATATAGGTTATTGGCCATTGTTTCATTGCCTCAACAAAACCATCACTAAGAGGATGCTAAGTTACTCTTTAAATTTATATCGCATTGTTCGGTGCGTGGATGCTAGGAGGCCAGTGTATCAACAAAAAATTGAAAACAATGTATCGGAAAAACAAGAACCTCATGAATACGGCGGACGACTGCTAATAAGAAATGTGTTCTTCCACCCCATTGCATCAGAGGAAACAACACTCCACTCGGAACAATCCCTGTAATTATTCCACAATGCCATAATCAGAACTCGGAAACCGAAAACAATGCAAAGTTCATGCCACCATCCCCCAAAAAAAAAAAAAATTATGCTGCTAGTCAATGCTTTTTTTATATTATCCAAGTAAACAATTACATTATAATGGGAAAAGGGGAGAAGGTTTACAAACACAAGAATCAAACCCTAGACTTTATGCCCTTAAATTTGAAACCCACACAAGTTTATAACTGAGTCAGTGAGGTGATTGGCGCTGCTAGTCAATGCTGAGTGTACTAAAGTGAAAACCTAAAGAAATTTACCTGTTGCTCCATGTACAACTTCCAAGAACGCGCAAGTTTGAAACAAACCTTCAAACAAAGAAACAAGATGGAAAAATTCAAACCCAAACTACAAAAAAACCATATTCAAATCAGTAAGAAAAAAAAAAGAGCAGAATCGCAAAAAAGATATGATAAACCCTGCAAATGATTGAAAATTGAAGTTCATTTTCCATCATTTTACTAAGGAAAAAAAGTGGGGTTTTTAATTTAAATGAAGAAAGAACTGACAGATTAAGTCTCCAGCAGAAGCATAGGCGCCATTGACAGAGTTGGTGGCTATGAAACAGGACAAAATTCTGAACAAAGAAATTGTCCTGCCAATAATCAACTTTGAATTAAGTTGAGGAAAGTAATGAATGGAGATAAAGAAAAAAAGAAAGAGAGGACACATTAAAATTACCAGCCAAAAGCCTGGAGAGAGTTGTAAGCAAAGAGATAGAGCTTCAGCAGGCGAGACATTGTTGTCGACAGACAACCTAGGCTAGGCGCTGGTTCTATCCCGTTTCAGTTAATCTGTTGGGTTTTAAGTTTTATCAATTTTAGTATTATTTTATTTCTCCTTTTTGTCCCTTTTGAATATTACCTTTTACAGATTTCGTTAAAGCCGATAGATAGATTGAATATGTTAGAGATAATTTGGTGATTAATTTGGTTTTTAATTATTATTATTATTAAATGAAAAATTTTATTAATTAATCAACGTCGAAACCATTTTTTTGTTTGGAAAAATGGGCCGACTTTAAAAAGAAAAACGGAGTCGCCATCAATCTTTTTTGAAGTGCGATTGGGCCACTTTTGAAAACGTTTTGGTCTACAAAATTTAAAAATGGGTTCATGAGTCGATTACGTCTGAGGAAGGATTAGCACCCTCGCAACGCCCAAAATTGGTACCGTATTGATTGATTAATGTCCTTAATATTGAAAATTAAAAAAGATTTTAAAATATGAATCATTTGGAAAATGTTTGGGTAATTCGAATTTAGATATCGAAACTCTCTTGTTCCGGAAGGATGAAATATCACGTTCAGCACGTTAGGATACGATGTTTCAGACCTTCGAAACCAAGATCATTTCATGATTTCCAAGATTCATGCATTGTCATTTTAAAAAGGGTATTTCATCACTTGGCCAAATGAGAGAACCGAAAACCAGCACGTTAGAGCATGATCCTTCAAATTTTCAAACATGAAATATTGCCTTACTTTTAAATTTAAAAAAAAAACACAATTTTAAAAGATATTTAATGATTTGGTCAAACTGAAACCACAACCCAGCACGTTAGGGCACGATTCCTTAAATTTTCAACCACCAAATTCCTTTATTTAAAAAGAATTAAGGATCAAGTAAAGTTAATGGAACAAGAATTTGGAAAATAAATCGCAATATTGGTATATGTAATGGAGATAAGATGGTCAAAACACAAGTAACAATAATAGAAAAAAATAATGGTAATAATAAAATATAAAAACAATAATAATACAAATATCAATAATAAAGAAAAAACAATGTTAACGAAAACGACAATGATAATGCTGATAAAAAAAGTAAAATAAGAAACATAATTATAAGAATAATAAGATGTATAATATAGTAGTGATAGTAAAAAAAAAGTGGCAAAAATATTAGTAATAGGATAATGTAATAATAATATATATACAAGGTTAATTTGAATAAAATAGGTAAAAAAGATATTAATAGAAATATTAAGAGAATAATTAATAATAATAATAAGAAATATAAGGAATATGATTATAATAAAAATAATGTTAATAGTAAAATGATAATAATATAAAGAAATATAATAATAATAATAAAATTAAAAATGATAAAAGACTAGTAATAATAATATTAAGCATAGTAACCAAAAATAGGTATATCGATAATAATATAAAAATAATACATATGATAATATGTAACAATAATCATGATATAAGAATAAATATAATAATAGTAATAAATAGAAAATACAATGAAAATATTAAAAATAATTAGTTTAATGGTAAAATAACCAAAATAAACAAAAAGGACTAAATCATATCAAAATCAAAAGCTTTTGGGTAAAATTAGAGGTGAAATAAAGGGGAAGGACCGAATTACGATGCCCGCGCAACATAGAGGGACCAAAATAACAATAAAACCTGCCCAAACAATACGCCTGAACGCGGATCAAATTGCAGTGGCGCGCGAAATTCGGGGCCAAAATTTAAAATATAGAAAAACTGAAGGGGACGCAATTAACACAACAACATAAAAAAGGAGGGCTAATCGCGGAATTTACCCATTTAAGGTGAAATTATGCATAAATGCGCGGGGCCCATCCCTTTTGAATGCTTAAAACCTAAAACATTCATTCATTTATCTCTATTTCAAAACCAGAAAAAGAACTCATTCCTTTCCTTATTTTTTTAGGGCTTGAGTTCCCTATTCGCCGCGAATCTACCGTGAGCCCATGCCGACAACAGCGGCCGGAGGAGATGAGGTAACCTTTGTGCCTTGTTTTTCATTTTTACATGCATATACTGCTTCATAAAGGAAAAAATAATTTATACATGCGTATTCGAAAAAATGAGATAATAGGAGGTTAGAACCTTCTAAATCCGGCTTTTTGAATCTCTTTTCGTATGTGGTATTTCTAGATTGCCTTTTCCCTGTGAAATTTGCGTATTCTCAGTGTAGTTTGTTCTATACTCTCTTTTTGCTGTTTTTTAAAAAAAATTGCTCTTGTATATTTCTTGTAAAAATCGTGTAAAAAAAATCCCCGTTTACATCATATACTTCGGCTTTTATAGCCTAAAAAAACCCCTAAAAATAGAACAAAATCAAATCACGAATCCCCCTCTACTGCTTTACTGCTTCCTGCTTTGTAGGTACTGTGACGTGCACGACTTGGAGTTGGAGGCGCGCACGATGCAGGGCGAGTTAGCTGCTGGTAGCGTCGAAAAGTTACTGCTAGGGTTCCCCTGTACTCTGCTTTTTTGTTAAATCTTTGGGCTAAAAATTTGGGCTTGTTTATTGGACTATTTGGCCCATTTAGTTGTTGGTTAATGTTTGGTATTGGGTCTGGGCTGCTAAATTGGGCCTTACAGTTGCCCCTCTTTGCTCATTGTCGTGCAACGAGAATAGAGCAAAGACTTTAAAAGGGCCAATTTTGCCCCATCTTGTTGGATCTCGACTTCTTGATGCTTCCTTTTTTCCAGGTAGCTTTATTCCATCCACCGCATTCCAGGGGTATAGAAATTTTGTTTCGATCTGCTCCACTCCTGGTCAGTGGAGATAAGATCTGCTATCTTCGATCTGCTCCACTCTTGCTTAGTGGGGATAAGATCTGTATTCTTTAGTCTGCTCCATTGCCAATACATGGAGATAAGACTTGTTACTTTCGATCTGCTCCACTCCTGCTCAGTGGAGATAAGACTTCAGTCTTCCGATCCGCTCTACTCCTACTCAGTAGAGATAAAATCTGTATTCTTCAGTCTGCTCCATTGTCGATACATAGAAATAAGACTTGCTATTCGATCTGCTCTACTCCTGCTTAGTGAAGATAAGATCTATTCTTTCAGCCTACTCCATTCCTGCTCAGTGGAGATAAGGCTATAAACTTCAGTCTGCTCCATTGCCGATACATGGAGATAAGACTTGCTATTCGATCTGCTCCACTCCCCGCCGGTGGAGATAAGATCTATTTTTTCACCTTCTCCACTCCTCGCGGTGGAGATAAGGCTATAAACTTCAGTCTGCTCCATTGCCGATACATGAAGAAAAGACCTGTTATATTCGATCTGCTCCACTCCTACTCAGTGAAGATAAGATCTGTTCTTTCAGCCTGCTCCACTCCTACTCAGTAGAGATAAGATCTGTTATCTTTAGCCTGCTCCACTCCTGCTCAGTGAAGATAAGGCTAGTCGCCTAAATCTGCTCCATTACCGATATATGAAGATAAGATTCGCCATTTTCGATCTGCTCCTCTCCTGCTCAGTGAAGATAAGATCCGTAATTTTTAGCCTGTTACCCTACTGCTTAGGGGGTTAGGCTGGTGGTTTGAATCTATTCCATTGCCGATACATGAAGATAAGATTCACCATTTTCGATCTGCCCCACTCCTGGTCAGTGGGGATAAGATCTGTAATTTTCGATCCGCCCCACTCCTGCTCAGTGGAGATAGGATCTGTAATTTTCGGCCTGCTACCCTACTGCTTAGGGAATTAAGGCTCATCGTCTTCGATCTGTTCCACTCCTGCTCAGTGGGATAAGATCTGCTATCTTTCGATCTGCTCTACTCCTGCTCAGCAGAGATAAGATCTGCTTTCTTCGGCCTGCTACCCTACTGCTTAGGGAATTGAGGCTCATCATTTTTGACCTGTTCCACTCCTCGCCGGTGGGATAAGGTCCATGAATCGCCTGCTACCCTACTGCTTAGGGAATTGAGGCTCATCGTTTTTGACCTGTTCCACTCCTGCTCAGTGGGATAAGGTCTATAGTCTTCAGCCCGTTACCCTACTGCTTAGGAATTAAGGCTCGTCGTCTTCGATCTGTTTCACTCCTGCTCAGTGGGATAAGATCTGTAATTTTTAGCCTGTTACCCTACTGCTTAGGGAATTAAGGCTCATCATATTCAATCTGTCACCTTACTACTTAGGGAATTAAGATCTGTAATTTTCTGTAACTCTCATCAATTTTGCTACGTTGTCCTCTAGGAAACCTACTTGTAGAATTGATTTTATGGGGTCTATGCTTATGCCAAATGATTAGGATGTCATGATTGAAAAATGCTCATAACCAATGTATTGTGAATGAATGGATGCATGCAAAATGTCATGAGTATGATCCAATTTTTTAACTTTTTGGGTTATCACTACTCGTTGCTTGTTAGGGCAATATTCCCGTTGTATGCCTTTTTGTTTCACTGATACTTTAACACAGAATCTGAAAATGTCGTCACTGTTTAGACTCTTATTTTGAAGGTTCTAAGCCCCTAAAGCCTAGTGAGTTCTAAATAATTGTCCTATTTCGGATTCTTGTATTATTTAGAGACTTTCAGAGTAAAACACAAAACTTCTTTTGTGAAAGCATTATTAGTTCAGTAATCATTATTTCAATATGAAAAATGCTTGAAAAAGATCATAATCATGGAGAAGAAAGAAATTAATTAGGAGCGTAGCTCGAAACAGACAAGATAGTAAATGCAATTAAGAAGAAAATTTATTGGTAGTGTATTTTGAAACGAGTAAATTCAAAATGGGTAAGATGGTAATTAGGTGCCCCAGATATCGCAGACCGAGCTTCTCTGTTCAAACTTCTTGAGGACCATTTAAGCTCAATATGTGTTTAGGGGATCTGGAGTACTTTGTCGATGCCCCAAGATGAAACATAAAAACTACTGTATGCCCCATCACGATTTTATCATAATTTAAGCCTCCCTTTTTTGGATTTTCGACTCAAAGCCCCTTTGGTCTCAAAGTGCCCTTTGTGGGTTTTCACTTTGGCATCTCCGTTTTTTTTTTTTTTGCGGAAAGCCTCAAAGCGCCTTTTGCGGGTTTTCGCCTTGGCCTATTTCCTTTTTGAGCAAAGTGTTTCTTGACTGAATCCGCATTAACTGGATTTGGCCGACTCTTGCCGTCTATCTCGGCTAGTCTCAATGCTTTTCCAGAAAAGGCCTTCTTTTCAAGATAAGGTCTTTCCCAATTAGACATCCATTTTTCTCTGAAGTCCTTTTGCATAGGGAGGATCTTTTCAATACTAAGTTTCCTTTATGGAATCCTCTGGGGTGGACTTTTTTTATTGTAAGCCCGTATCATTCACTTTTGGTACATTTGTCCATGACAGATGGCTCTTAACCTTTTTCCTTGATCAGATTCAGTTGATCATACCGAGATTGAACCCATTCTGCTTTATCCAACTTCAGCTCTAACAGAATCCGAAGAAAATAAATCTCAACTTCGATGGGCAAGACTGCACCATCCCATAAACCAATGAGAAAGGAGTTGCCCCGGTGGAGGTCCTAGCCAATACTCGAGAAACAAAGAGGGTAAATGGTAAGTTCTCTATGCCAATATTTACAAGTCTCAAAAAATCTTTTGGATGTTTTTTTCTTTCTTTCTTTTTTTCTTTCTTTCTTCTTCTTCTTCTTCTTTTTTCTTTCTTTCTTTCTTTTTTTTTTTTGTATTTGCTACACTAATATGGCTTCTGATCTTTGAACAGACTGTCAACTTTGACATTTTTATTCAGACATGTAAATTTTGGCATATAAAGCGACATTCACTCTCTTAGTGAAGTAATTAAGAACGTCAAAGATGACAATGTCTGTTAGAAGCTTCTGACTAGATCGTCCCCATAACATCTATGCCTCACGTGTAGAAAAAAATGGAGGAAGCATATAAGTCTTGTCTTCCTCTATTTGGCATTTATGGCATACCTGACGCAATCTCTTTTCATGGTAGACCAGCAGTACCTGAAACTTATAATCAACCTGGCTATTGGAAAACTCTTAGCATGTGTTTTTTCGAACACTCTATAGTCTCCTTGTGCCTAGGCATATCTTGATGCGACCCTACAAAGACATCTTTGAATTCTTGGAATAACTCAATGACGTCTTGCTTTGTTTCTGTGGTGGGAAAGGCTTCGATCTTCACTCATTTCCCAAACTCGCAATGTCCACTGACCTTTTGTACGGTAGAGTCTATTTTCATTTTGTTCTACCATCTTTAACAAATCAAAATATAAGTTATAATCTCTAACATCTTTAAGATCCTCAGATCCATTTAGACCCATATTTCACTCAAAAGGGAGTCCGTAACAGCGTCGTTCATATCTCGATATTTGGGTACCTATTATAGGCACGAAGGAATATCCAAAGAATGAATCTAAGAGTGACTTATTTTTATGGCATGATTATGAATGTAATGGAAAAGAAGTACAAGAATAATTGCACGGTATGAAAGAAAAATGTATTTTTATTGAAAGTAAAGATGCTTGAACATGAGCCTATTTCATAAAAAATTCTTATTTTTCCTAGGCTTGAAACAACAAGTGTATTTTGAATATTACTCTTGTGTTAGCTCTAAAAAATACCGGAATTTCCTCCGCAGTTCAGTTGTTCAGAACACTTTCAGGCTCATAGGGGCGTATGCCTGCTAAGTTTTCTTCATTTGATCCCTCTTCGAATATGATGTTGATGCTTACAGTTTTTAACATATTTTTAATCGTTTCTTCATTCATTCATGTTCTCCGGTTCTTTTCTCAGTATGACTGGGTAACGAATTTCCCACACCTGGTGCGTCGTCGAATCTCACAACACCCGCTTTAATAAGCCTTTCAACTAGCCTTTTAAAAGGGAAGCAATTCTCTATCCGGTGCCCCACTATCCCCGCATGGTATTCACATTGAGTGCTTAGGTTATACTATTTTGGATATGGGGGTTACAACGGTTTTGAGTACAAGGCGAGACGATGTGATCATCGAATAGAGTTTTATACAACTCCCTATACGTCACGGGTATGGGAGTCAACTGGAATTTCTCGACATTCTTCCTCGTGTTGGGCTCCTGTCTTGGTAAGGTCTGCTGGACTGCGGCCATTGCTCTTGGCTGGCTAATAGTAACGAGTTTTGGATAACCCGAGCTCATATTTCCTACTTCATTCTCCCCTTTCTCCGGAGCTGATCTTTTCGTGCTTCATCCAGTTTCTATTTTCCCACACCTTATCGCGTTCTCTATCATTTCACCAGACATCACTATATCTGTGAAACTCTTGGACGCCCTCCTCAACATATGATTGATGAAAGGTGCTTTTAGGGTATGAATGAAGAGCATGGTCATTTCTTTTTCTAGTAGAGGTGGTTGGACTTGTGTAGCGACTTCCCTCCACCTCTGGACATATTTCCTGAAACTTTCGCTTGACTTCTTCTCCATGTTTTGCAACGTGATCCTGTTAGGCGCAATGTCAGTCACATGACCATAATGCTTCATGAAAGCCTATGCTAAATCCTTCTATGATTTGATTTGAGTACAACTCAACTGATTGTACCATTTAGCCGCGGCTCCAATCAGACTATCCTGGAAACAATGAATCAACAACTGGTCGTTGCTGACATATCTTGTCATTCTCCGATAGAACATTGTAATGTGGGCCTCAGGACAGCTAGTCCTGTTATATTTTTCAAACTCTGACATCTTAAACTTTGGTGGGAGTACCAGATCAGGGACCAAACTCAACTTTTTGGCATCTACCTCGCATTGGTAATCAGTACTTTCCAATGCTCAAAACTTCTCCTCCAACCACTTGTATCGGTCCTCAAATTCTTTTGGGAGTTCTGCTTTTACTTTTTCCCCTTCTACTACGTCATCGAAGCCAGGGACCATTGGTTTTGCCAAATTAACTTCTAGGTTGGAGCTCGAACCCGCCAAGAAGTTTATCAGTACTGGGGTATCAGATTGGTATTGGGGTTTGATATTGACCGACACTCTTGATGGTTGCACTTGGAAACTTGTCGGGGCCAAGCCTGGAGGGCAAGTAGAATATTCATTATTATCTCTAGTATCGACCATAGGACTCTTTTCGTTTCTAGGCCCTCCAGTCAACAACTGTGTTAACTGGCTCATCATACTTCTTTGGAATTCCAGCATTTGATCCCTCATGTCCTGTTGGATCTTAGTCAACTGTTCTTGCATCTGAGCCTGCAGTTGGTCTTGCATCCCTTTCTGCATCTGCTCTAACCTTTCCATCCTTTGATCCATTGCTCTTGTCTTTTTTCGAGTGTAATAGCGGTGTTCCAGGATAACTATAATATGATCTCTAGTTAATAAGGTTGTCTTGTGATATTTGATGCATATAATGCGATGTAATGTAAATGGATGAAATGCAATGCAAATGCATGGAATGAATGCAAAAAGAGAGGTGTTGACTCTGAATTCAGTTACATTAGAAAAACTTTACTAGAAAATAAATTTCTTTACACAAAACGGATTACATATGCGGCTTTATCCTCATAGTCCAAGTGAAAACACAAATCTGCTTCTTCGCAAAGGTCAAATCTTTCAATCTTCTGATAAATGCTTCCTCTAGCTCCTTGTTGCTTGATCCAAGTCGTGACTTTTCACTCACCTATCCTCTATGATGCTCTTCAAGAAAGTTGAGACGTCGTGGTTCTCGAGTAGTCTTTGTCAGCTTGAATCCTTGGGTGATAAAGTCTTGTATTACTTTTTGGACTATAAGTCTTCTCTCGTTGTGTTCACTTGGACTATATTCAGACGACCGTATTATAATCCACTTTATCAAAAAATCCATTTTCTTATGACCAACTTTTCTATTTAGCAATCGAATTTGAAATCAACACCTCTTTTTTATGATGTGAATGCAATGCAATCAAAACAAAAGAGAACACGTTAGCACAGGAGAAATAAATAACATAGAACACCTATCAGGGTGACCACTGGTTCTACCTAGGGTAGGCCCTTAGGTTTCCTACATGTGGTTTGGTTTTAAGGGAAAAAGGGTACCCGAACCAGTAGATTCCTCGATCCTCACCCATTATAGGCTCATACAGACCGAGTTCAGTTCAGGGGAATACATTTCCCTATGGCTACACGGAGGTGAAAACCTCACGAAGACATAGGTACGGATGTATTCCGAAAGCGATCCACTATCCTGCACGGATGTGAAAACCTCACGAAGGAGTAGTTTCTCACTCTCACTTAAATGTGTGACCACTACGGTCATACAACATGATGCAAATGTATCCTAGACACTTAAAAGTAAAAACCATATGCGATGGAAAAAAAGTCAAAATCAAAATTTGATTTTCAATAAAAGGACATCAATCAGTCAATACTACGACTTGACTCTCTTATTCGTCCCCAGCAGAGTCGCCAAGCTGTCGAAACTATTTTTTGTTTGGAAAAACGGGCCGACTTTAAAAAGAAAATGGAGTCGCCACAAATCTTTTTAAAGTGCGATTGGGCCACTTTTGAAAACGTTTTGGTCTACGAATTTTAAAAAACGGGTTCGGGAGTCGGTTACGTACGAGGAAGGATTAGCACCCTCGTAACGCCCAAAATTGGTACCGTATTGATTGATTAATGTCCTTAATATTGAAAATTGAAAAAGATTTTAAAATATGAATCATTTGGAAAATGTTTGAGTAGTTGAATTTGGATATCGAAACTCTCTTATTCCGGAAGGATGAAATATCACGTCCAGCACGTTAGGATACGATGTTTCAGACCTTCAAAACCAAGATCATTCCATGATTTCCAAGATTCATACATTGTCATTTTAAAAAGGGTATTTCATCACTTGGCCAAATGAGAGAACCGAAACCCAGCACGTTAGGGCACGATCCTTCAAATTTCCAAACATGAAATATTGCCTTACTTTTAAATTAAAAAAAAACAGACACAATTTTAAAGGATATTTAATGATTTGGTCAAACTGAAACCACAACTCAGCACGTTAAGGCACGATTCCTTGAATTTCCAACCACCAAATTCCTTTATTTAAAAAGAATTAAGGATCAAGTAAAGTTAATGGAACAAGAATTTGGAAAATAAATCGCAACATTGGTATGTGTAATGGAGATAAGATGGTCAAAACACAAGTAACAATAATAGAAAAAAATAATGGTAATAATAAAATAAAAAACAATAATAATACTAATATCAATAATAAAGAAAAATAATGATAACAAAACGACAATGACAATCTTGATAAAAAAAGTAAAATAAGAAACATAATTATAAGAATAATAAGATGTATAATATAGTAGTGATAGTAAAAAAAAAGAAGCAAAAAATATTAGTAATAGGATATTGTAATAATAATATATATACAAGATTAATTTCAAATAAAATAGGTAAAAAAGATATTAATAGAAATATTAAGAGAATAATTAATAATAATAATAAGAAATATAAGGAATATGGTTATAATAAAAATAATGTTAATAGTAAAATGATAATAATATAAAGAAATATAATAATAATAATAATAATAAAATTAAAATGATAAAAGACTAGTAATAATAATATTAAGCATAGTAACCAAAAATAGGATATATCGATAATAATATAAAATAATAGATATGATAATATGTAACAATAATCATGATATAAGAATAAATATAATAATAGTAATAAATAGAAAATATAATGAAAATATTAAAAATAATTAGTTTAATGGTAAAATAACCAAAATAAACAAAAAGGGACTAAATCAGATCAAAATCAGAAGCTTTGGGGTAAAATTAAAGGTGAAATAAAGGGGAAGGACCGAATTACGATGCCCGCGCAACACAAAGGGACCAAAATAACAATAAAACCCCCCAAACAGTACGCCTGAACTCGGATCAAATTGCAGTGGCACGCGAAATCCGGGGCCAAATTTTAAAACATAGAAAAACTGAAAGGGACGCAATTAACACAACAACATAAAAAAGGAGGGCTAATCGCGGAATTTACCCATTTAGGGTGAAATTGTGCATACCCAACCGTAGAAGCAAATAAATGCACGGGGCCCATCCCTTTTGAATGCTTAAAATCTAAAACATTCATTCATTTATCTCTGTTTCAAAACCAGAAAAAGAACTCCTTCCTTTCTTTATTTTTTTTAGGGCTTGAGTTCCCTATTTGTCGCGAATCTGCCGTGAGCCCATGCCGATAACGGCGGCCGGAGGAGACGAAGTAACCTTTGTGCCTTGTTTTTCATTTTTACATGCATATCTTGCTTCATAAAGGAAAAACATTTTATACATGCGTATTCGAAAAATGAGATAACAGGAGGCTAGAACCTTCTAAATAAACTTTTCAATCTCTTTTCGTATGTGGGATTTCTAGATTGCCTTTTCCCTGTGAAATTTGCGTATTCTCAGTGTAGTTTGTTCTATACTCTCTTTTTGTTGTTTTTTAAAAAAAATTGCTCTTGTATATTTCTTGTAAAAATCGTGTAAAAAAAAAGCCCCGTTTACATCATATACTTCGGCTTTTATAGCCTAAAAAAAACCCCTAAAAATAGAACAAAATCAAATCCCGAATCCCCCTCTACTGCTTTACTGCTTCCTGCTTTGTAGGTACTGTGACGTGCACGACTTGGAGTTGGAGGCGCGCACGATGCGGGGCGAGTTAGCTGCTGGCGGCGCCGAAGGGTTACTGCTAGGGTTCCCCTGTACTCTGCTTTTTTGTTAAATCTTTGGGCTAAAAATTTGGGCTTGTTTATTGGACTATTTGGCCCGTTTAGTTGTTGGTTAATGTTTGGTATTGAGTCTGGGCTGCTAAATTGGGCCTTACAATCAATATAGTTGATTTTAGTTGAAAAATAAGTTAATTGAGTGATTTATTAAATCCATAATAATTAAATAAATAATAATATTTTAAAAATAAAAAATAGTTATTGGACCGGATTAATTATATAACCAAATACATAAATAAGCCCAACAAACTTATTTAACACATGATGGGCGGCAACCGTGTTCTCAAGAGGGGTGTGCCTCCCACCCTATATAGTAGGACTCGGTATTTTTTATTAAAATATTATTATTTTGTCACTTATTTCCTATATACAACTTTTGTGATTTTTCCTATAAGTAAGGATTAAGGGTTGAGCCAAAAAATACAATATTGAGCATAGTTATTCTGTCGAATTATAGTGATATCTATTTTCCAAATAAATTTTATTATTAGTGAAACTTGAGTTAGATTTTTAGTCTATAGAGAGATTTAATTTTTCCTACTGAAAATTTGAAATGTTTTATTGTGGGACTTGGTTCATATTATTAAAGTCTAATCTCTAAGCAAATTGATGGTTTGAGAATAGCGGAAAAGATTGTGTTAGTTAGAAGTTGGGAAACAATCACATCACTTTATTAAAATCACATGTAATAAAATTTATTACTATAAATAACACAAAGTGTCGATTTAAAAAAAAAATTAAATTTTCATTGAGCAATAAACTTATTTTCTAAACTGAATTTTTCTAGTGGAGATAGGGTTGCTTTCCCATCGATCTCTTCCTCTCTTGTAGGCCTTGTTACAACTTAGGATTTGTAGGCTGCCCCTGTTTATTCTTTGTTAGGGGTGAGACGAGTTTTTGCCGGGTGCCTATTTCGTTTTTTGATTGAGGATTCTATCACTGGCTTGTGACCAACCTTACAATAGTTCTTTTTGTTATTTGTTTGGTTTGTGGTTTGTTTTGCTTTTCTTGTTTTTGACCAGGGAAGGTTCTACTTGTTGAGAAAGCATGGGATCTGGATCAAGTATATTCTCTTTATCATCGTGGGGTTGCGTGGATTGTGTGGTTTGTCTTTGCCTTTGGGCTTGATTCTCCCTTTACTTTTATTCCTAATGATATGGTGCAAGCCTTTGACTTTAATCTCGTCCTGTTTTGTTTCATTAAGGCCGATCTGGCTTTTCATCACGACTATGCTTATGGCGCTCCTTCGATTGCCCTTCCTTTGTGAGATCCAGATGATTTGTAGATGGTGCTTGTTGCACACTTTACCTTTGTTTCGAAGGGTTTGGGTTCTTGTCTGCTCAACCTTTCGGACTTTTTCTCTAAATGCGAGCCTATGGGCTTTTTCATTAGGGTTGGGACGTCTTGTATTTGCTTTGTATGAATTTTTTAATGAACAAAAAAGGAATATAAAAGTAGATTTATATTTGAGTTGGACCAGTTTGAGACCAATTCCAAAAAGTCCAAACCCAAAAATACATTTATATTTAAAAATGTTTTTATTATTTATGGAGTTAGGTTAGACCAATTCAAAATTAAAAATATGTTATCCAAATTCAACTCCTTGAGGCACTACTTCCTGAACCATGGATATATGTAGTAGAAGATGCTGTTTCCATCCCATTCCTTGTAGTAATAATTTTTGTGAGGCAATGGGAAAGATGCTGAAGGGTTTGAGAAGTAGAATCTTTTCAATGAATTTATTCCACTTTTTCTCATGAATCAGCTTAGTGCCTACTACCTCTTGTAATGATTGGCAATGCATGCCTTTGTTAAAAAAATTGAATTGCATGTCATTTTCCTCCTTTGTTAAAAAAATTGAATTGCAAAACAGTCAGTTTTGCCGTCAACTATTTCCCCACATTTGGTTCAGCTATGGTGATACTGCAACTTGCTTTCCCACCATCCACTATAACTAATATATTGTCGCCATTTCCTTTTTCCTGTGCCACATAGCTACCAAGTATCCATATAGTAACTTTATTTATTATTTTGTTGAATAAAATTTAAGTGATAAGAAAAGTTGAAAATGATATAAATATATTGATGAAATTTAAACGATTAAAGTGCTAATGAATATTCGATCAACAGAATTAAAATAGATATTGATACATAGAGTGACGAGTTCTTTTAATTTATTGAATATTGTGTAAAGTTTATAAGATTCAACTTTAAATGCTTATGCAAAAGTGCTTATAAAGTCATACATCCATGAACTTACAAAGTATATATCCTCTAGGGAGATTTTGAGTACATACAAAGGTACATAGAGGGATTTTAATTGTTACAACTATTTCCAGAACTTATATTTATTGTGCAATGCTATTCATTACATTGGCAACCACAATAACAACATGATATGATTACAGTGACATGCTCCATGATGAGATATGAAAAACCCAGGTGTTAGAGTTTCCCTAGGAAATAGTAATGTTACATATACATACATAAGTATATGTATGTATATATGAATAAATAAATGAATGCTAGCCTATCTGGTTAAAAAAAGAAGTCCCATATTCAAAGCAAGAAATGGACTGACTGAATGGGAGGAACATCTTACTCTCTTCGTCATCCATCTTCCACAGTGAATCCCAGCAGTAATCCAATGAAGGAGAAGCCATTGAAGGGCAGGAAATGTTGCAACCTTCTTCACTGTAGTTATAAGACAAAGGCTTTATCATGTTTTCTTCAGACATGTCAATATCCTTCCATATGTCATCCATGGAATAGTACCCCTTTTCATCTTTGAAATCTGTACTGCTTTTGTCTCCCAAAGCAGCCATTTTTGGTCCTCCTGTGTCGTAAAAACTGACCTTCCCAGTGCCTGAGAAGGGCAAGGAATCCACGGTGGTGGTAGTAGTAGTAGTAGTAGATGATGATGAAGAAAGAGTAATGGGATGATGATGATGATGATGATGGTGACAATGACTTTGGCATAGCCTTTTTCTTTTCTTGAGCTTTTTTTCTCATATGAGTCCTCCAATAGTTCTTGATCTCGTTGTCAGTACGCCCTGGTAATTTCCGAGCAATTCTTGACCACCTGCATATCATTATCACTTGTATACCTATTCATTCCAACAACTCAAACGAGCAATTCTTGATTTATTAATCTTTTTGAAGGGTTTAAAATATAATTTTTTTCATTTAATCGAGAGTTAAAATTAATCAAATTAATTAATTTTTGAAAGGAGCTGAAAAGTAATCTTCTCATTTAACCAAGAGATCCTTACTTGCCTTGGCTTCACCTGGTAAGTGGCTTTATGTCCACACCAAAGGTCAAGTAAGAGCAACAACGGAGATTAATTTTTTTAAGATGAAAATAAAATTTTAAAATTTTAAAAGGAATAATCACAGATTTACAATTTCTAGAGAAATGAGATCATGATGGTTGAAAGGTGAAATAAAGTGAAACCTGTTTCCCCATTTGGCATGAAGTTCAAGGACAAGGCGCTGTTCTTGGGGAGACATCTTTTCCCTTTTGAGACCAGGGTGAAGGTAATTAACCCACCGTAACCTGCAACTCTTCCCGGTTCTGTTCAAACCTACAACAAAATGTTCATGTGATTAAAGGGGAGGCTCCTTTCAAAGCCTGCCAATCTTCAAGATAATCCTACCTATCGTTTGTCTCCCGCCACAACCTTCAAACCTGAAACTTTGGCTATAAAATCCCATCGCCGGTCCCCGAACAAGTGCACGAAGTTCACCAGAACCGCGTCCTCCTGCTCCGTCCACGGTCCCTTCCGGTTTCCTCTTGCTCCGCTTTCATGTTTCTTTCTCCTCTAAATCCGTGATGGCAGTAGAATGGTGAGTGTTGGTGTGAAGTTGTGGCATTTATAGTGAAAAGCTATATACTTGCCATGGTTCAAGATTCTACCCTTTTTTTGGTTACCATTATTATATGATGATGTTGTGATAGTTTTGCTGTTTGTAATGCGCGCATGCTCATTTGTGATAGCAACCTTGTGGATCTGACGTCACCCACTATATGAACCGCCCGAATATCAAAGTGATATATAGATTGATATGTTGATGTAATTTTCAAATCTTGTTTGCTTTAATGTCCACTGCTACATTACTAGCTTTAGCATATTGAGCCCAAATTAAGTGCTTTTCTTTGCACCAATGGACACTTGGTACATTAAGCTCACATATGAATCATCTCAACTTAGACGATATGGTAAATTTAATGGCTTCTTCAATTCATCTAGAATTGCAAATAGAACACTATGGAGGGATATCTAACTTGGTAAGTTACGCGTGAACCCGATTGGGTTAAATAAGATAATTATGATTCTATCACACTTCAAATTAAATTTAAATTAGAGCACGAAGCACGATTGAGTATTGAATATATATCCATATGATTTGGATTTAGAAGCGGACATTGTCTAATTTGTAATTTTAAATTTTCATATATTTAAAAGATTATATTTTATATTCATTCTCATGTATTTTTAAATCTAAGTGTCAAATATAAATTCTTTTTATAAAAATGAAGAGTCCAATAACATAATAGAGTAAAAAGGACGGAAGGTGGCGATGGAAGTCTTTAGGTTCATTTCCCCAACTTTAGTAAAAGCCCTTGATTTTTGAAATAACACGAAAATTTATGTCGAGTTATAGGAATTGTCTCTTTAAAAAGCGTTAAGCAAACACTTATAACTCATTTCATCATACTAATTGAGTTTATTGTGTTTTGAGGCATCTAACCATGGAATACGAATGCAGAATTTTGTCACTAGGTTGCAAATTATAGAATAGAAGAGAAAAACAACTTAAATTATTTTGTAACAATGAATTGCAATCCTTTATTCCAATAAGAGCACATCAAAGTCAAAGCATATAAATATTAAAGTTCATGGTGGCTAAAGAAAAAAATTAGAGTGGTTAAATTTTTATAAATCATATTGGTATAGACTCCATGATCAGATTTGCACATTAAAGAATTACAACCGAGGTCTTTAATGAGCATACTGCTCATATGGGTGTAATGTCATTTAATTATATTCAATTTTAGTATGGCTTTATAAATTTAATTTTTTTTTTCTATTATAAACGCATTTTTGTTATTTTAGTCTTAAGATATTTTAAGGGTATTTTCTACAAAAATAAAATTTAGTTGGGTTTATTCACATTCTGATTTTGATAAGGTTTGATCTCATTAAGGTTTAAGGAAAACTAGATGAAAATAGACATGTTTAGATCATATTGCATGTAATTTTCATGCTGCACATCATAGTTGGTCTATAGCATTTAGTTGTATTAATATACATGACTAAAGATGTATTTATTTATAATATATTAAACGCCAATCGCCTTTAGTTTTATACTAACATTATTTATTAACAAGATTATTTGAGTACCTTTTAGTCATGATAGTAATGTTTTTTTTATCTCACAAGGTTATATTATGACATGTAATTATGAAGTGATAAATGTATATATATATATATATATAGTTTATGTGTGTGTGTGTGTGAGAGAGAGAGGAGGTCCAAGTGAGATATTGTTAGATAATATGCTGCGTCTCCTGTATATATTATATGAATCATTCCATGTTATTATTATTTACTATCATAAAAGGTTAGCCTAAATTAAAACTAATATAGTACAATTAAGGTTAATCGGACTTGATTATCGATAAAGTATATGCTTGAATATGAGTAGATAATAAAGTAATTAATTTCTAATTCATTATGAACTAAATAAAATTAAGATTAATGTCCAAAGGATACATATTAATGTTATGACCCTTAAATTACATATAACATAACTTTTCTAACTTTCCATCTTCAAAAAAAAAAAAAGTCATTTTCTCTAAAATACTTATAGGTTAATTTGAAATAACAAAACCACAAGATTCAAGGATTTCAACATATAAATGGATTCAAGTATATTTCTGCATCTAATTTTTGTTCATGATAATACGACATAACAAATATTAATTTATAAAATGTTAGATTCTATATTCATGTTCAAATATGAGTTAGACATAAATACTAAATATAAATACATTCATAAAAATAAAAAATCAAAACCAAATCAGATAAGTAAAGACCTTTTTAAGGGAGGAAATGTGCCAATGAATTCCCTAGATCCATTTCCCCGTCCATTCAACTTGAGGAAATAATGTGAAGTGTCCCTTGACATTAGTAAAGGCCATAGATGAAGAGAAGCCCTTGACTTCAGTAAAGGCCATGGATATAGAGAAGCTAAGCGAATGATAGGAACAAAACTTGAATTTTCAAGGAATATGATCAAAGCAATGTTTTGGTGTCAGAAAAGAAAAGTGACCCATTTTCTTCTTTTTTTTTTTCTTTTTAAATGGAGTAAGATATTTAATAAACATAGTGTTAAATGCTTACTACATCAACATTTGACTTGGTCTCTTTTGTCATGCAAGAAAAAATAAAAAGTGTGGGTTTTTTAATTCACCCGAACAGTAAACTTGATTTTCCCTAAGTTTTCTGAAAAAATGTTTAACCAATGTTTCATTTTCATATAAAATTATTTGGTTTAGCCAATTATATATATTGCACGAAGTTATCACCTACTTGCAAACAACATTTTGGGTTAATTTTTGTCGTAAAGTTTCTTCCTATGGGATAGATTTGGCTAATCAGATGACATTTTTAGGAGATTTTGCTTTCACTTAATCTTCAACTTTTGAGGACTACTCTTACAAGTGGAAAGTTATCAAAATTACTACCATAAACCTTTGTATTAAAAGTTAATTGCACCAGTCATCCTAAAATTATGGTTTATATTTTATATTCCGTTCTTCAATTTTAAAATATTCTAATTGTGTACTTAAAATATTAGTATCCTTTTCCGTCAATTTAGCAATTAGTTGAAACACTAAATATTAGTTCCAATGTACATGAATTAAATTTTAAGTACATGTATATATGAACAACTTGAATTTAATGTATTAAAAAAAGATAGCCTTCTTAAATTTTATTGGTCCTGGCTATTTTTTAACACATTAAATCCAAAATATCTATACAGATAAATACATACTTATTTTAAATATACTCTGCATCAAATAAAACTCACATTTAACACCTAATTGACATCTAAACTAATAGAAAGACTTATTGATATAATACTAATACATTAAAAACTCCATTAAAATATTTTAAAATTTAGACCGTCTTAATAATTATTTGAATAGTTAAATGAAATTAACCCCATGTTAACATCAAATTTCAACAAAGCTCAAAAGTACATTTATACTAAATAAAAAATGCCAATAATTAATTGACAAATTTTGTTTCTGCAACTAATACCAAACCTGAATAAAATTTGTCAACTGATTGCAACAAATCAATCTTTTCAGCATGTTTACCTCTACACCTAAGTAACTTTTATGCTTCTTATACATGACACCCATGCCACCATAAGGAGGGCATTGTTGCGATGCCATCAAAGACAATCATATCATCATATTTAATCTTATTAAATATTTTCACTAACCCTTTTATAATTAGATTATACTTAAAATACTTAAATATACTAAAAATAAATAAAATTTATAGAAAATAGTCGATTTTTTAAAAATTTACGGAAAAGGGCCATTTCCCCACAAAACGCGTCCACGTCAGCGCGTTTTGTGGGGAAAAACCAGGAAAGCCCGCCCCTAGAGACGCGCTTTGTGCTACATCCATCTTGCCTTTCCAACTGTTTTTAGCATTAGGGTATGAAATTTTAAGGTTTCTGGGCTAGGTTTATGATTTTTTAGGGTTGTTAGATTTAGGATTTTTAGGGGAAATTTAATTAGGGTTAATTAGGCTTTAGTAAAAATATATTTAGGGTTTTGGGCAAAAATATATTAGCAAAAAAAATTATTTGAATTTTTTTGACAGTTGTATCTAGCAAAATAATTTTGAGAAGACTTTTCTGAACAAACAGTGGCCAAAACGCTTCAAGCAGGATGCACTGTCAGCAGGGGTACTGAAAAGAGCTCCCACGTGGACGCTCTTTTGCTATAGTAGTTGTAATAGCCCAATTTTTGACCGGGCTAACATAAACCACCCAAAATAAAAAATAATAAAAGTCCTTATGGCCCAAATTACAAAAATCATCAGCAGCCCAAAAATAAACCCAATTTACATACCCAACACCTAAACAGACCAAACCCAACTAGACCCACCATAGAAACCCAAGATTCGGACGGCCCAAATGGCCCAAAAGCTAAACAGATTCTAGACCTAGGGTTTCCCCAGAAACCCTAGGCACCGCAGCATGCACTCAACTCCCTCTGCGCCACTATGGCAGGAGATCAACTGCCACGCCGTTCGCGCCTCAGCCACCAGGATCCCCTCGATAGCGCTGCCAATCAGGCTCTCGTCCAGCCTTAATTCGGGCTCGAATGACGCCCACGCCAGGATCTTCGCTCCTGCACAGAAAAGGAAACAGAATCGCAGCAAAATGGCCAAACAGCAGCGAAATCTTTTTTTATTTTTTCCATTTTCAAGGCTATAAAAGCCCGATTTTTGTAAAAAAGGGGGGGGGAACATTGGTATATAGAAAGAAAATATACAGAAACATAGAGATTACGAAATAAAAAACAAAAGCAATTTACAAAGGTGATTTATTTTGAATATTCGTCTCATTTTTCTCTTCTTAGTTCGTGCATTTTTATTATATAAAAGGGTTAAAAGGAATTTACCGTCTGATTTGGCGTTGAAAGCGGAGGTTCTTGGTTTTCGACCGCCATCAGGGGTGGCGCGTGAGCCAGCACGTCACCGGATTCTCGACTTTAGGCCGAAGACCAGAGAGAGTTTGGAGAACTCTCTGATTATTTTTTTATGAAAGTTAAAAATGATTTTTTTTTTAGAAACAGACTTATATAGCCACACTAAAACGGCGGCACGTTTTTGCTTAGGCTAATAAGCATAAAACGACGCCGTACCAAGGAGGATCCGCGCGTTGACCCGAGTACCCGGGAGGATCCGCGCGTTTTTGATGAATGGTATAATTTCAATTTTGATCCTTCCGCATTTTCAATTTGTTTAATCCATTTTTCTTTATTTTCAATTTGGCCCTAAAAGTTTAATTTCTTTCCAATTTAGTCCATCGGTCCCTTTTAAAGGAAAAATCTGAACGATGCCGTTTTGTAAAAAGGTTTAATTGTCACATTAATCCCTGAGATTTAATGCGTATTTTAATTTAGCCTTTCGTATCTGTTTTTAATTTTTTAACTCCTTTTGTTTTTTAAGTTACTTTTAACCCTTCTTTATTTATTATTTTACTTTATTTTATTTTATTCTAATACTATTTTTAATTATTTTATTGTGTTAAAATATTATATTATCCTTATTATTCATATATTAATTTATTAAACTTGTATATTTTTATTATATATTATCCTTATGTTTTTAAAACTATTATTATTTATGATCTAATTTAATTATTTTATTACATATTATTTTTTAACTTATATATTAGCTATTATTATATATTTTAATTTATATATTATATAGTATTATATCATATTATGTATTATTTTTAAAACTTTGTTTTGTATAAAGTCTATTATATTTTATAACATGTTTCACATGTATTATTTATATTATAAATATCTTTATTCAAAATTATTATATATTTATTACTATGTGTTATCTTTTATGTGTATTAAATTATATATTTATTATAATATTTATTTAGTATTTTTATTGTTTTACATATATTGCTTTATATATTTTATTTATCTATGTAATGCCCTTTTATTTATTTATTATTTTATGATTACTATAGTATAGTCCTTTTAATTATATTTTTATATTGTATGCTATTGTATTATTATTGTTTTTTAATATTTGTGTATGATAGTCACATGATTATTGTTTAAAATAAAAAATTCATTTTGCAAACTATTGTATTTTTTAAGTTTTTTTAAATAAGGCAATGTTTTGGTATTTAGAAATTCGGAAAATAGTACCCTAACGTACTGGGTTGCGATTTTCTGTTTAGCTAAATAACTAAATACCCTTTTAACAAGTTTTATAAATCATAAGATGACTTTAATTACGAGGGTTTAAAAAATGTTGTGTCCTAACGTACTGGATGTGATGTTTATATTCCTTCCGAATAAAAATAAATCTCAAGTTTTAAATAAAAAACCTATTCTTGGGAATTCAAGGTGTTGTGTCTTAACTTATTGAGTTCGACATTTTGCGTTTCGAGATAGGGATTTCCTAAAATAAAGACGAGCTTAATTTCAAAGTCATGAGGTGCTATACCTTAACTTAGTGGGTAAAGTACTTTATTTATTTGAGATAGGTAAGTCTTGGTTTTCTTTCTAATAAAAGGATCATATTTTGTAATTTTCTTTATTTTCAACATTCGGACATGATCTTATCGATTTGGTACCAATTTTTGGGCGTTATGAGGGTGCTAACCCTTCTTCATACGTAATCGACTCCCGAACTAATTTTTTTGTTTTTTGGACCAAATATGTTTTTAAAATAAAACGCTTTACAAGGTGATCCAATCACACCTAAGTAAAAAGGATTGGTGGCGACTCCCACTTTCGTTTTTAAAAGTCGATCCTCATTCTTTAAAACTCAATTTAAAAATGGTTTCGACAGTAGTCTCCGGTAAAATAATTTTGAGAAGACGTTTCTGAACAAACAGTGGCCAAAATGCTTCAAGCAGGATGCATTATCAGTAGGGGTACTGAAAAGAGCTCCCACGTGGACGCTCTTTTGCTACAGTAGTCTCTGGTAAAATAATTTTGAGAAGACGTTTTTGAACAAACAGTGGACAAAATGCTTCAAGCAGGATGCACTGTCAGCAGGGGTACTGAAAAGAGCTCCCACGTGGACGCTCTTTTGTTACAGTAGTCTGTGGCATTCCTTAGACTATAAATCAGCCAAATTTCATTCTCAGGTTACATAACAGAAATTGAGGCAAAAGAAAAATAGAAACTGAAAATGAGTGAACGTATTAATGCTGTTATTTACTACGATGGTGAGGTTTGTGATACTAAAAATAGTGTTATTTTTTTATCGTAGAACACAGTGCGACTGGATTTTAATCGGAACATAGATTTGTTATAACTTCGCAAAAGAATTAGGCGCAAAATCTTCAAAATAATGCCAATGAAAGTTCAGTCTATTAAGTATAGATTTTGCGCTTCGGTTGATCCGGTGAGATATGAATCATTCGACATCAAAGGTTCTCGGAGCTTTGAGGCAATGGTGGAGACTCATCTTGCCAGTGGATCACCCTATCTTGAGGTATATGTATAATTTTCATCGCAAAGTAATCTTCTTTCGACCTCAACATCTACTTCTGTTCGGGAGGAATACACGACCCCAAGCCGACACTCTGTTAGTGGGAGGCAGAATACAGAAGTGCCTGTGTTTGGTGGTAGTATAGAAAACATAACCCCCGCACGATACTCGGTTGGTGGATGGGACATGCATATCCTTCATTCGACGTCCGATAATAGAAATATGTATTGGGGAACGTCATCAACTTCGAGTGGTTGGCAATCCACATATGATTGAGAACGTTAAGAAAGATGTTTAAGGAGGGATAATGTACTCCCCACGACATCCACCAGCGAGGGGCCCTCGTTCGTTGCAGATTATGGTGGACTGGATGATGAGTCGGATATGGATCCATGTATTCCTACCAGTTCCAGATGAACATAGGTGGCCGTCGGTATCGCTTGCACCGTATAAGCTATTGCCGGATAGACAACTGAGGTGCAAACCAAAAGGACGACCTTGCTCGACTAGAATACACAATAATATGGATATCCGAGAAACATCCAACCAACGTAGGTTGTGCGGATGGTGTAGGAACCCAGGCCATACATCTCGCTTGTGTCAAAATCGGAATAGTTGACAGTCTGCTTAACTTTTTCTGTCTCTTGGTTTCAATGTAAATTCTATTTATTTGTTAATGAAAACGATGAACTTTTGTAGAAGGACTAATTTAAAAAAAAAAAAACCTTTAAGTTACAATAAAATTACAAATATTGGACTTTTATTTTAAAATTAAATTTCAAAAAAAGTTAAACAAATTCTACTTTATTAAAGATATTAAAATTAAATTACAAAAACATATAAGTAATTATTATTTTATTAAATATATTAAAACTAAATTACAAAAATAAAAATAAAAACAACTTCTTATTTATTAAATATATTAAAACTAAATTAAAAATAAAAAATAAAATAAAAAAACTTCTTATTTATTAAATATATTAAAACTAAATTACAAAAAATAAAAATAAAAAACTTCTTATTTATTAAATATATTAAAACTAAATTAAAAAAATAAAAAATAAAAAACCTCTTATTTATTAAATATATTAAAACTAAATTACAAAAATAAAAACAACTTATTATTTTATTAAATATATTAAAACTAAATCACAAAAATAAAAATTAAAAACTTATTTATTAAATATATTAAAACTAAATTACAAAAATAAAAATAAAAACAACTTCTTATTTTATTAAATATATTAAAACTAAATTACAAAAAATAAAAATAAAAACAACATCTTATTTTATTAAATATATTACAACTAAATTATAAAAATAAAAATAAAAACAACTTCTTATTTATTAAATATATTAAAACTAAATTACAATAAAATAAAAAAAAAAACTTCTTATTTTATTACATATATTAAAATTAAATTACAATAAAAAATTAAACAATTTCTATTTTATTAAAGATATTAAAATTAAATTACAATAAAAATTAAACAATTATTATTTTATTAAATATATTAAAACTAAATTACAAAAATAAAAATAAAATAACTTTTATTTTATTAAAATTTCAAATTAAATTACATACAAAAAAAAAACAACTTTTATTTTAGTGAAGATATTAAAATTAAATTAGAAACACAAATAAAAAAACTTTTATTTTATTAAAAAATAAAAAAAAATTATTACAATTTAAAAAATAAAAAAGCCCATCTGAATCAATGTTGATGCTGGGTGAATCGGTGCCACACGGTGTGGTGGTGATTCTGTATTGGATTCCTCCTTTTTTTTAGCTTCCGACAGGGTCGTGGAACCTCGGGCGGGGATTCCAGTTCCTCCTGCAGTGGGTCTGGTTGTGGGTGTTGCGAGGATGACCCACCTTGATAAAATAACAACCCCGGAGGTGTTTGCATAAACCACGGCGGGGGTGTTTGAATCCTGTATGGCGAAGGAGACTGGTAAAAAGAAGTGCTCCCCGACGGCGCCTCCTGTGATCCCTCAAGCGACGACGGCCTCAAGATTGGCTAGCCAGTCAGAGTAGTCGGGAACGGACTCGAACCCGGCCATGCATTCCAACCTGGGGTGGGACTGGGAAAAAGAAACATATATGGGTTAGGATACATATAAAGGCTAGGGTACGCACCTAGCATAAAGGCTAAAGGCTGTGATGTCGGTGTCGTCGGCTGAACTGATGGGCCCGGTGACTGTGTGGACGCTGTTGATGGGCCCGATGACTGTGTCGATGCTGTTGATGGCCCCGTTTCATCACCCCTTCTCCTTGAATTTAAAGGGCCCCGAAGTTCCCTTTATTGACGAAGTTGCCGTCGCCTCTCTTCTTCCGACAACAAATACGACTTATCATAGATCCTAAACCATGGCATGTATTCCGATACGCACGCTAACTCAGGAACGACAATCGATTCCCGGATAGGTAAAAAGTCATACCGGTTCTCTCACATCTCGATATATGCTGACCAAAATCTTGGCCAATCCGTGTGCAACTGCCGTAAGTCCACTTTGTGCTCATCACCGAGCACCTCAGGTGGCACAGGAATTGGTTGCCGAAATTTAAATTATCGCAGAACCCGATCTAACTGGTGCATCTCCACGGTCGCAAAGTTGATCAATGGGACCTTCACGTGCCAAATGTTTGTATTTTGCAAGAACTCCTCCTAATTATCGCTCAATTGTCGGATCCTCGACAAAGGTCCATTGAAACTATATTAACATTACCAAAATATTAGTTATATACATAATACTAAACACTAAATATGAAATACTAAATTATAAATACAAAATTCAAAACTTACTTGTGATTCCGACCGTTGGTCCAATAGAAGCCGTATATCTTCAAGCGAGGTAGGTATTCCAGCATAACTCGCCAAATGGTTCCACCTAATTAAATAAATTTTTAGCATACAATTATACCATAAATCTACGTAATAATTATAAAATATAACATTAAATTTACCTCGTTATCAGTCGAAATGAATATGGGTGGTCGAGTTGATGACATAAAAATGGAAATCGAAACCATGCCCATGACTGCAGTAGTGATAGGAAACTTCTGATTTTCACTTTACTCGGCCGCGTCGTCCCGGACATCTCTCGATACAACTCCGATAGACGGCGGACCCCAACTCAATTCACCTATTGCTCTAAAATCAACAAGTTTCAAAGACCATCTCAAGTGTACGAGGTTTCTAGATAGGGTCGGCATCAGATAACCTCTAATTATCTCAAGAATGCATGCCCGAGCATACCGTATTCTTTCTATTTCGGTCGAACCATCATTTGGCTCCTAGAATGTGTCTCGTAACCAGGCCATCTCGATCCCACCTCTATGAATGTTATCCGAAATGTCACTCAGAAGCTCGTAGCATACGGCCATCCAATCGATAGAAGTTGCAGACCCGGTGACTACCGACCCGTCCACCGACAATCCCAACTGCAACTGCACATCTTCCAGAGTGATGGTACTGATAATACTCTAGAATGTCATATTTTTATGTGCTAATTGTATATTTATTTTGTTATGATTCTACTAATTTGGGCTATTTATGGTCTTTTATCTTGTAGGGACTAAATTGGAGGCAAAAGCGAAAGTAAGGGCCAAAAATGTGAAATTAAAGATAAAAATGGATCAATGTGCAACAAAGGGAAAAAATGCTGCCAAAAGTGCAAACATAGAGGACAGAAGAATTGAAATGCAAAAATAAGAGACTTTGTTTTATCAGACTCTATTTTAATTAGGATAATTAATATTAGGATAATTATAGAAGATTATTTATTTTCTTTATTTATCTCTATTTATCTTTGATTAATTGTAATTATCTTTAGGAATTTAAGTAGGATTAGTCTACTTATCTTAGCACAATAAATAGGGGATAAAGTGACTCATTTTGGTGGTTCATTCTTTTTCTTAAAATTCTCCCCCATAGGGCTTTTGTGCTATCCATATTTTCATTCAATAAAACTTCTTTTCTCCATCCTTATATAATTATTTTTTTTCACATCCCATTCATGAGCCACTAAAATCCATCTAGCTGAAAGTTGTCGAATACCCCAAAAAGGTTCTTGAGGCTTAGAATCCACACTTAACTTTCTCACCAAGTATTCATCGCTTCTCCGCAATACGGGGCTGACGCTTTTGTCCATGTCCCTTTAAAAAGTGATCTTTTCAACGTCTGCAAGGAACGGCCGCTTTGTATATTTTGAGGAGGTTACACAGTCGGTTCGATTAACTTACTGCGTCAGAGGTTGATGGACCCAAGAGACAAAATGGCGTGGGATTCGCCATTGAGAAGTGTTGATCTAGTAAAGATGATTCCACAAAAGCGATTGCAAGCTAGAGTCAGGTTCACTAAATTTGTAAGTCTAAATTCTTGGAGCTGGTGGTCGTAGGTGTCCTCTTCCACTATAACTGGCTTTCTTGGGTAGAGGAAGGTCATCTAAAAGCCGAAGATTGAACCCAAGGAGGGATGAGACAACCGGAGGCTAGGATCTCACCAAATAAGAAACTCCCTCTTCTTTAAACTCTTTTATTTTTCCTTTTAATTTTTACAATTTACTTTCACGATTTCAATTCCCATTATATTCTGTTTTTTCCAGATCAAAATTATTAATTCTGTTTTTTTTAATTTTTCCAGGAAAGCACGTTTTCTTGGGCACGATTTTGCCTAGGATTTCGAAAAATAGGCATTTGTATAATTCGATCCTTGTGGATTGACCCTACTTCCCCTTTACTGTTATTTTTATTATTTTACAGAGAATAGGATATATTTTGGTGCTTTCAACGACGCATCAAATTTTGGCGCCGTTGCCGGGGATCGGTAACGTACTAATCTTGTTTTTTGTTTTCTATGACCAGATCTACTCCAAGCACTTTTGCATTAGGCTCAGAAATTGAAAAGACTGCAAAAGCTAATAGAAAAGAAACAAAGCTAAGGAAAAAGCAGTCAACGGTGGTTGGGACTCAAAGTAATACACCGCCAGAAATCAGGATCGACGACGAAGCAGAGTCTAGGGTTAACGAAAACCCTACTCAAACTTTT
This sequence comes from Gossypium rotundifolium, assembly GCA_025506655.1. NCBI lineage: Eukaryota > Viridiplantae > Streptophyta > Magnoliopsida > Malvales > Malvaceae > Gossypium > Gossypium rotundifolium. Next base: position 14,051,744 of record CP106723.1, on the reverse strand, counting down.
GAAGGTGAAAAAGTAGAAGTTGATTCCCCAGAAGGAGTGCTTAACGCTAGGGTTGACGGAAAACCTAATTTAGCACATCAACCAATGACTCAAACGATTCGAAAACTAGTCGAAGCTCCAATAGAACAACCACCACTGTGCATTGCATATCCTACTATGGATACCGATTTTGAACTGAAATCAGGGTTAATTCACTTGCTGCCAACTTTTCGAGGGTTACAAAATGAAAACCCCCATAAACATTTGAAAGAATTTCATATGGTTTGTCTGAGTATAAAACCTCAAGGCATAACTGAGGATCAAATTAAATTGTGCGCTTTCCCTGTTTCCTTAGCAGATTTAGCTAGGGAATGGTTATTTTATTTACCTCCTGGATCTATAACTACTTGGGTTGATTTATCTCGTTTGTTTCTTAACAGGTTTTTCCTAGATCTAGAATAGCTGAACTAAGAAGAGAAATCGTGGGAATAAGGCAGAAAGAACCAGAGACTCTTTATGATTATTGGGAGCGGTTTAAAAAGTTGTGTGCGAGCTGCCCACAATATGGTATAACAGAACAATCTCTCCTCCAATACTTTTATGAAGGTTTGAAACCAATGGAAATGAATATGGTAGACGCCGCTAGTGGAGGAGCGTTGGTCAACATGACCCCCCAACAAGCAAGGGACTTAATTTCCACAATGGCTGCAAACTCTCAATAGTTCCGAGCTAACCCTGAACCCCCTAGAAGGGTTCACTAGCTAAGTAATTCTTCCATAGAAGATAAACTTGATAAACTTTCTAATATGATGAATACTCTTCTTACAGAAAAAACAAAGACAGCTCGGTTATGTGGAATATGTGCTACACCTGAGCACACAACTGATGCATGTCCCACTTTGTGTGATGACTCTATGGCTCACTTAGGTGCAGTGGGAAATTTTCCTGACCTACCACAGAGGCGATACGACCCTTACTCTAATACCTACAACCCAGGATAGAGGGATCACCCTAACTTAAGCTATGGAGCTAATCACGGTATAATCAGCCATGCCAAAATCGACCTCTGCAATAGCCACAAAATCTAGGTAATTCTCTAAAACCATGGTCAATAAGTTAGCAGCTAATGTTCTTGATTTTCAATAGTAAATCCAACAGCAAACTCTTAATTTTCAAAAAGAAACAAAAAAATTCCAACAGAAAATCGAGGTATCTATAAGAGATTTGACCACGTCGATAGAGAAATTAAGCTCTCAAGGGAAGTTACCATCACAAACAGAACCAACCCCTAGACAAAACGCAAATGCAGTGACGCTGCAAAGTGGAAAGGTACTGGAATCGATTCCTGACAGAAATCATGCCCAAGAAATCGCCTAGGAAAATCCCAAAAAAGACAAACAGGTCTGACCGAAACCCCCATTGGCCATAATTCAACCTCCATTTCCAGAATGATTCTACTAGTGTCGAAAAGGTAAGGAGGACAAGGAAATCCTCAAAACATTTAGGAATGTCGAGATCAACATACCACTGTTGGATGCCATCAAGCAAATACCGAGGTACGCTAAATTTCTTAAAGAGCTTTGCACCAACAAGCAAAAATTAATAGGTAATGAAAGGGTGAATGTTGGTGAAAATGTGTCCGCAGTGTTACAGAGAAAAATGCCAAAATGTAAGGATAGGGGCATGTTTGCAATACCATGCAAAATAGGTTATTTAGGAATTAAGAAAGCTATGTGTGATCTAGGATCCTCCATAAATGTAATGCCACATCCTATTTATGAATCACTTAATGCAGGTTTTTTAACTAAAACAAGTGTTAGCATTCAATTGGCAAACAGGTCTGTTGTGCATCCCGAAGGAGTCCTCGAGGACGTATTAGTTAAAGTCAATGGACTTATTTTTCCTGCAGATTTTTATGTGATAAAAATGGAGGAGGATAACGCTCCCGGGTCTTCAGACATCTTATTGGGGCAACCTTTCCTTAGTACCGCAAATACTAAGATTGACGTATGAAGCGGAACCCTCACGATGGAGTTTGATGGGGAGATCGTGAAGTTTAACGTTTATGGCACAATTAGCCACCCAAGTGAAGTCTTGGACATAAACCGTGTCGACATAATTAACTCATCAGTAGGAAAAACTTTTGAGTCATTTTATGGAGATAAATCTAAAATGATGTTTGATGATTCTGAATCTGTTAATAAATTATTGGCTCTTATGGATACTAAACTTCTACCTTCTATTGTGCAGGCATCAAATCTGAAATTAAAACCACTTTCGAGCATCTTAAATTCACATTTTGGAGAATGATGAGACCATTGCCAACTTAAAAGAGATTAACCCTTGGAGGAAAATATGAAACCAATAAAAAAGGCAAAGACGATTAAATCCAAATATGGTGGATGTGATAAAAAATGAGAATTTCAAAGCTCACATGATTAAAAAGATTTATTTTGAACCACCGTAGAACCATTTAAGTCGTTGAGCTAATGACGTTAAACAAGCGCTTGTTGGGAGGCAACCCAATCCTTATTTTTATTTTTTTATTATTATTATTTCTTATTTCTTATTTTCTTTTCTTTTCTTTTCTTTTTAATTTAATTTATTTTTATTTTATTTAAATATTAATAAATTTCTTCTTCTATTTAAGTAAAATGAAGCGAAAATACTAAGAAAATGGAGACAATTCGAACCAAAAATTTCTATCCATGGTAATGCAAATGACCTTTTATTCCAGATTTATTCCATTGAATATCATATCCTCGCAGCCTGACAAATTCTATTCCAATCCTAGAACCCCTAAACTTGTAATCAAACATCCCTTTTCAGCCAAATAAAACCCCAAAACCTAAATTTTTTTTCCCAAATTTCCTTCCCTAACTCCATTGCCGCCGAAAACTCACCCCTCTCCACCAACCATCGCCGTTCGTCGTTCGCAATGGTATAAACCCGAAGTCGCGCCACCGCCGAGCCTTCCTTTACCGTCATCATCGCGCCATTCGACCTCCTCTTTCTCTTCTTCTCCCACGACACAAGCCACCGAGCCCTCTACAATCGACAGTAGCTACACGGGGAGTTTTTTAAACTTTTCTACTTATTTATTTCTTTTGCATCCACATTGAGGACAATGTGTTTTAAGTAGGGGGAGGTATTCTTCATATTATTGTTTACTGCTGTGATTTGTGTTTGCTGCTTGAGGCTCCATTCTGTCCATATTTTATTTTATTTTTAAGAATATTCTGTCGCTTTTCATGCCCAAGAATTTGACCACGACTTGCCACTGTTTAACCTACATGCATGATTCTTGGCTACTGAGTTAATTCTGATTCTGTCTGTTTGATTTTATCTCCACTGTTTTATTTTTATTAGGCTAAAAATAATTATGATTAGTAAGTTAACTCTATCTTGCTTTTTGTAAAATTGATCAAGTTCAATATAAAGGGACACTTAATAAAATTGCATGCCTAAATTATGTTCATTTCTATTAGGTGGTTTTCTAAAACTTATTTTCGACACTTGATTATTTCTCTTAGGACCTCCAAAATTAAAATTTCGTGTAAATTTTGTTTAATAAAAGTTTCCAAGGTTATGAGTGCAGCTTAGAACGTGACTGGCTGAGTAACCAAGGTAGGGTGCTTGGGTTGTCATTCTACTTCGCGTCAAAAGGTTGTGTGACGTGATAGGTAAAACTCCGCTAACCAAGGTTATGAGTGCGGCTCAAACGTGACTGATTGAGTAACCGGGGTAGGGTGCTTGGTTGTCATTCTACTTTGCGTCAAAAGGTTGTGTGACGTGATGGGTAAAACTCGCTAACGAAATAAATAATTTTAGGAGTATGTTCAATGAGTAGTAAGGGGTGGGGTGCTTGAGTTGTCATCTCTTAGCGTCAAAAGGTTCAATATATGCCTAAGTAAATAAATAATAATAATAATAATGAAAGAAAAAAAAAAAAAAAAAAAAGCAAAAAAAAAAAAGAAAAGAAAAATTACAGTTGAGGACTAAAGGAGGAAATAAATAGAGTGTCTTGGTAGGTTTGGTAATTTGCCTAAATAGCATGAAATAATTCAAGACGATTTTAATTTGTGTGTGTGTTAATTGGAATACTTTTTCTGTTTTACTTAAAGTAAGTTTAAAAGTTCTCTTTATTTTTCATATGCATTTTTGACTAATCTCTATAAAACTTTGGAGTAGAATTTCTTTCAGGATTTAATTTTCACAGTGGATAGGAACCATACTTGAGGGCAATCATGGGCTAAGTAGGGGGAATCTGATAATACTCTAGAATGTCATATTTTTATGTGCTAATTGTATATTTATTTTGAGTATGATTGTACTAATTTGGGCTATTTATGGTCTTTTATCTTGTAGGGACTAAATTGGAGGCAAAAGCAAAAGTAGGGGCCAAAAATGTGAAATTAAAGATAAAAATGGACCAATGTGCAACAAAGGGAAAAGATGGTGCCAAAAGTGCAAACATGGAGGACAGAAGGATTGAAATGCAAAAATAAGAGACTTTGTTTTATCAGACTCTATTTTAATTAGGATAATTAATATTAGGATAATTATAGAAGATTATTTATTTTCTTTATTTATCTCTATTTATCTTTGATTAATTGTAATTATCTTTAGGAATTTAAGTAGGATTAGTCTACTTATCTTAGCACTATAAATAAGGGATGAAGTGACTCATTTTGGTGGTTCATTCTTTTTCTGAAAACTCTCCCCATAAGGCTTTTGTGCTCTCCATATTTTCATTCAATAAAAATTTTTTTCTCCATCCTTATTAATTATTTTCTTTCACATCCCATCCATGAGCCACTAAAATCCATCTAGCCAAAGGTTGTGGTTCTTGAGGCTTAGAATCCGCACTTAACTTTTTCACCAAGTATTCATTGCTTCTCCGCAATACGGGGCTGACGCTTCCGTCCATGTCCCTTTAAAAAGTGATCTTTTCAACGTCTGCAAGGAACGGCCGCTTTGTATATTTTGAGGAGGTTACACAGTCGGTTCGATTAACTTACTGCGTCAGAGGTTGGCGAACCCAAGAGACAAAATGGCATGGGATTCACCATTGAGAAGCGTTGATCTAGTATAGATGATTCCACAAAAGCGATTACAAGCTAAAGTCAGGTTCCTAAATTTGTAAGTCTAAATTCTTGGAGCTGGTGATCGAGGCGTCCTCTTCCACTATAATCGGCTTACTTGGGTAGGGAAGGTCATCTAAAAGTCAAGATTAAACCCAAGCGGATGAGACAACCGGAGGCTAGAATCTCGCCAAATAAAAACTCCTCTTCTTTAAACTCTTTTATTTTTCCTTTTAATTTTCGTAATTTACTTTCACGACTTCAATTCACATTATATTCTATTTTTTCAGATCAAAATTATTAATTCTATTTTTTATTTTTCTAGAACGATGTTTTCTTGGGCACGATTCGCCTGTGATTTCAAAATGTGCATTTGTATAATTTGATCCCTATGGATTCGACCCTACTTCCCCTTTACTGTTATTTTTATTATTTTACAGGGAATAGGATATATTTTGGTGCTTTCAACGACGCATCAGGTACACTCTCCGCATGGAAGATGGAAAGTGTGCGTCTCGGGTCTCCACCTCTCTATCAACGCACTGATCAAAGTCGGCTCCAACTTGAACCCTCGGCCTATCATGGCCACATGCCAAAAACCCGCTTCGCAGGTAATTCTTGATCAACGGCGATGGGGACCATGCATATTGCAAATATAACATTGCAACACCCGATCTACAGACTGTTTAAAAAAATTATAAAATAAAAATTAATTAAAATTGCATAAACCTAAAAAATATTAAATAATATTGAAAATTTAAAATTAAAACTTACCATTTGCATTTAATTGACGGCAATGTGCTTGTTGTCTAGACGAATTAATTTCCCGGCCATTGGTAATACAATTGAAAATTTTAAAAGTTTCAAAAAAATATATTAAAAAAAATTAAAAAAGGCTTTTTGTAAATATTAAAGGACTATTTCGAAATTTCAGAGGAAGTTTCAAGGACTTAAAGAGGAATTTGAGAGGAATTTGAGAGAGGAATGAGTGAGGACTAAAGTGTGAAAAAAATAAAAGGGTTAGGGGTTTTTATAGGCTTACCCACAGGCTTACTTTGCCACCACAGGGCGGCCACGTGATTTTTTTGATGTGGCACAAAGCGTCCTGTGCGCTTTCTTGTTTTCCACACAAAACGCGATGAGGTGGACGCGTTTTGTGGGGAAATGGTCATTTTTCTGTAAATTTTCAAAAATCGGTCATTTTTCGTAAATTTTGTTTATTTTTGATATATTTGGGTATTTTACCCTACATTAAATCTAAATTGACATTTAACACTTAAATCGATTTATTAAACTAGTAAAAATGCTTGATTGATGTGAATTCAAATTAAGTTATAAATTTTAGTAAGAGTTAAATTATAATTTTATCATTATATTAATTAATATATTTATAATTTTTCAAAAATTAAATTAAAATCTTATCATTTTTGAGGTTAAAATGTAATTTTATTATTACTAATTTATAATTTTATACATAAATATATATATATATATATATATATATTTTTAAATTTGGAGGGGCTACGACCCTTGTTTGCTCGCTCTCGCTGCCCTTGAGCTCAAGCTCGAGTTTGGATTTTTTTTAAAATCAAGCCTCCGACCGTCTCTAATCCTATTTGACTCTTTGTGTTATTTATAATACGAATTACTATCATAATCATCCTCGATATTTTGTATATGTTAATTGTTATAAAATAGTGATTAAAATATTGTAGCAACTTTATACAAGATAATATATAGCACTTGGAAGTTATATACGTTGCCAAGCGTCAAGTTTGCAATGTGAAATGAAGCTGACATGCACGGTTTGCTTTCATTTCTAGCTGATAACCACTTTTAATGCTTGATATGAGCCTTGAAATGGTCAGCTTTGTATCTCCAGTGTTATTCACCAAAATAATAATAATAACCGAAATGAATGCAGAATTTTGGGTCTACTTTTTCTTTTTCTTTTTGATTGACAGATTAACAATTGATATGTTAAATCACTAAGAACAATATGACAATACGAGATTAAAATAATATTTAAAGTGGTTTTGATGTTACAACTGCGCCAGCATTGCATAAAAGATATAATATAACAATCAAAATTTCAAAGGGAATTGAATGGCCCTTGTGGCTCCTTTGCCTTAAGGGCCCCAGAAAAATTAGTGGAGTGAAGATATAGCAATACTTCACCAAGGGACAATATTTTATGGTAAGTAAAATAGTGGAAGATTTGTAAATAAATATTAAATTTTATTTTTATTTATGAATGGAGTGTTTTATTGTAGTTTATCGATAATACATTAGATTATTAATAAGTATTAGGTTTAATGACACAATACATTATATTTTTAAAAGGAGAATGAAGTTTAAGCCTTAAAAATAATATTATTAGAATGATTAATCACAAACTCTAAATATAAATTACAAAACAGATATAAAAATAACAAAAATTATGCATTTGACTCATTTACAACAATTGATCAAATATTATTGTAAAATAGAAACTCATGATGTGGAAACCACCAAATGTTTGGCCACACCACTCATTCCCACAATTTTTCTTTTTGCAGAAGATAGAAGGGGTCACACATGAAGCCATATCCAATCATAAAAACCAACTTGTCAGCCATTCCTGGTTCTTGGATTTGTCTGAATTTTCAGTAGACATGTTTTGCCTTTATTTGTTTTGTCCTAAGCAGCAAGTTATAAAGCATGGGTGTGTGTAATATCAACGATCTGTCCCTCTCTAATTAAAACTATTTGGAATATAGTTTTATATATAATTTGGTGTGCTTTGACATTAATCCCCATGATCATGTAATCTAATAAAAATGATAACATTGATAAATGCCAGGCGATAAGGTTTTTTATACTTTCTTGGGGTCAAGATGTGTTTTTTACTTTATGTACTAAAAAGTTAATTATTTATTGTTTCTACAGCTGCTGTTTGTGGTGAAGGATCGTTGGTGGATGATGGGCTTTTCAGTTTTGTCATGTTCTAAAAGGTCTAATCATTTCACCAAAAAAGTCTAATTCTGGTTTTAGTCCTTTCACTATGGGGAACTTTGAAATTTAATTCCTCTATTTTAAATTCACATTACTTACGATTTCTACTTTTATAATATTATTCATAGGATCAAATTGATAACACAGTGAGTTGTTCCGGTTAAAGTGATAAAACGTATAATCAAGGTCATGTAAAATTTAATTATTCATGTTCAGTCAATAATAATTTACATGTTAGTCTAATACTTAAAGCAATATTTTCTTTTTACAAAAAGTACTTCATCACTTTCATCAGCTAATGATATTGTTAACTTGGACCTACTGAAACTATTAGAAAATAGAGGGATTAAATTTTGAATTTCAAATAAAAATGACTAAAATAATAACTAGACTTATTCTTAAAATAAAGGTCTCATTCTTTGGAATGGCGGGTTAAACATTATAGAATATATGTAATTTGGCATTGTTTAACAATTACTAATTATGTCTCGACGATGATTCTACGTAATATACAAACTCTGGTGGATTGTAAGGAGACACTGGGATTAGTCAAAGGCCAATAATAGAATTAATGATAAAAACAAAATATTAGGTGATTTCTTGGACCACTTTCCACTTTTTCCTGATATACATACAAGATTATGAAAGTGGGGTTATTAATATTGCATTTTCTAAATTCAGCATGGATATAATATTCTAATTGAAATACTATTCCTATGATACAATTGGAAGAGTCAGATTAATTTTGAATCATGTTAATTTAGATTGAATCAATTCAAGTTTTATGTAGAAGTTGTGTGGCCTAAAATTTTATTAAAATAAAATATAAATAGTAAGATAAGGGAATCTATGAGGACAAAAGTCGCAGCCCATCGTAGATTCTTAATAAGTAAAATACTGGACTGAGGTTCTCTGCGGTACGGTACACGCTGCACAAGTAAAATTCGTATAGAAATTTACTTCCTCTATTTGATGTTGATTATAATAAGATGTTTTAATCTTACTGGCATTACTTCTATTTGACTTTGATTAGAATATAGTTTTACAAACCTATAAATAGACGTAGTCTATATTCTTCTTATATCATTTGAATTTTGACATAGTGAATTTTCTTCTCCTCTGTCTGTAATTTTTTTCTGAAACGGTTTTCACGTAAAATTGTGTCTTTTCTCTCTTTCTTTGCGATTTATTGTCATTATTGACTTCTATTTTCACAATTTAAAATTTAAATTACTTATTATTATTATTTTCATTCAAAGAGGAGATTAATTAAAAGAGATTGCCAGTATAAACTCAAACTTGATGATCACTAACGAAAGGGTCAGAAAGGCTACTAAAAAGGTTCATCGTAGTGTTGAAGGTTCGCCTAATGTAGGGGATTCAGTGATGGAGATTCTAGAGGAAGAACCCAGTGTTATTTAGAGATAAGCTATTGTGTTCCTTTGGATTAGGGAATTCATCTTATATGAATGAGGTGGACGAGGAGGATATAAGTCCATCTAGTTTTGTTGATGACATCCTGTCAGATACTATAGAGAGGATCCCAACGACTAAATTCTCACTGAAAGTCCACATGCTTATGGAAGAAAAAAATGGAAAAAGTAGTGGTCATTAAACTTGGAAGGAAATTGGCTTTAGCACCCTGTCAAACAAGATTCATGCACTATGGAAACTGTCCGACAACATTCAACTAATAGGCTTGGAAAATGACTATTATCTGGTGAAATTCTAAGTTTTGGAGGATTACACCAAGGCCTTATCAAATGGGCACTAGATCGTTTTTGGTCATTAGTTCTTGGCTCAACCAAGGCCTATGTCCTTCTCTATGTAAAGAGATTTTTTGAATGAGTTAGTGGTTTGGATTTGACTACCCGATCTCTCTAGTATCATGTATAAGCGAATCAATTTGATTCTAATTTTGTTAAAATCATGACAATTTTCTTATAAAAAAAATTATTAAAAAATATATTTAATATTTCCACATTCAACGAATTCACTATGACCAATTAATTTAATTTAATTTTCAAACTTCAATTAATTAATTAATTAAACAACAATTTGAAAAACCATAAATAAATTTTTCAGGTCATTTCCATTTAGTGAGAAAACCAAATCATTTCTAAATGTTTCCTATTTCTCCAACTTTACCATTTATATCCCTTTCTATTCATTTGATTAAATATGCAATTCATTTCTAGTTTCAACGAGTTAGCGGAGAGACCGATTAGATATATATAATTAGAGCTTAAATGATTTATAATTAAGTTCCTACTTTTCATCTATTAATTATAAATTTATTTAGTCACGAAATCATTCCACTATAGGTCGTGATTGAGCTATCCCTAATGTCATACTATTACAAAAATAACTAGATCAGTGTTCGTTCAATAAGCTTGTGATAAGTGTGTTACCCTCATAGAGTATCCTTAATCTCTTTGGAATAAATCAGCTCTCCTAATATGATACTATTTTATCTCATGATAACCATTAAATCTTCCTTCATGAAAAGTCAATTACTATCAAATAATAATCAAGTCACTCATCACAAAGATAAACGACTTGTGACCACGTTTACTTTTCATCTACTATGTATTGCCAATGAAATGATATCATTTACTCATGTCTTGGACTATAATTTCCACCATTGTGAATGATGCTACATACTGCAGAAGTTGTATACTAAACACACAAACTTTCAATTTATTATCTATATGAACTCGTGCTTTTACTTACACCAAAGTATACGAGTCACGCATACATAGTCCACCATCCACTCAAGATTAAGATATGTCACACTTTGAATGTCACAAGTGAATAAATTCATAAAAGGATTCAGAATCTATTCTTCTTGGGACCAGTTCGATGTATTGTTAGTCCAGTCAGTCACATCTATGTCTCTATCTCCTAAGAGCTATCCGTTCTGATGCCCAAGACAATGAAGCTCCACAATTAGACTTGATAGACGACATATTAGTCTTTCAATCAATTTGTTCATTTCGATTAGCCTAAGGACATATTTAGGTTCATCTATTAATATAAGTTGTCCTTTTGTATTACTTAAACATTAGAAACTAGTAAGCTAATATTAGCTTCTATTTTGCTTTACATGCAAAAACCATGTGAGGACAATATACAAAGAGTATTAATGTAATTCATGAGTAATTTTATTAATTAATTTGTTCAAAAAAATTACAAGCATACATAGATGAAAATATTACACTTAGAACATCAAATCTAACAGATTATGCTACAATATGTTAGATCTTGGTGTAAGGTTGTAAACGATGCTCAATGGTTTTGTGAGGTCTCCCACCAGGGGCTGGCTAGATCAAACTTAATGTCGATGGAACAATTTGGGGTAATCCATTACAAGGTACACCAAATGAATTTTTCGGGACCATAAAAGACAAATATATAGTGGCTATAATAGGTTCATTAGACGATTTTTAGTTATCCAGGCTAAATTGCGGGGAGTATTTGAAGGGGCTAAAGGTTTTTCCAACTTAGTTGTGGAATGAGATAATCTACTGGTAATCAAGCTCCTTAATAAAGCTAAAATAGTTGGTAGCTTGCGCTGGTTAATAGAATTCTGAAATTAAGCTTGTATTTTCATAATTTATAAGTGTTGACTTAAATGATAACAGTTAAATTTATTATGTCAAATTTTACTATTAATCTTACATTATGCTTAAATTAAGGATTTAGTTTCTATTTTCTAATTTAATATTTTTAGTCTTTTTTTTATTTTGAAATTTTAAGTGCTAACTCAAGCCATAGCTATTAAATACATTTATTATAATAACCTGATTTTTTTAGTAAAATATCAAGGCTTCTTATTATTAAATTGACATAATACTATACATTTGATACATTAAATTTTAAAAATAACAGAATTTATATGAACTATAATTTACTACAAATTTAAAATTTCAAAATAGAAATACTAATTCTGATTTATTTTCAATCAGACTTAGCATCAATGATCTCAAAAGTGTTGAATTTTAACAAGTACGGGACATAGTTGAACCATCTAGCTAATTCCCTTTTTATGGATCACACCTGCACCACTATGAATGCAATGTCTAATCAATTAATTAAAAGAAAAAAACGTTTTACATTGAGAGATAAGGGTGTTGCATCAGCTTGAGCTTGGTGGAGTATATCTTTATAGGGGACCCAACACCATTAATATATTTGCTATAATGTCCGCCATGAACATAACACATTTGTACTATTTATGTAAACTAAAATAAAATCAAGATCAGGGTGGTCACAGTGTTTGTCCTCTTCTATATTTAATCAGAACTGAGAAGGAAAAATATTATTCCAAAAAAAAAGAGCAATTTGATCAAAGTACAGGAACGTGACGCAAGCTTTGTTAGTGCCTTTGGGTTACATCGCAACATTATATTTTTCGTATAAACAATGAGTTAATTACGTGAAGCATCTTTAAATTATAATTCTCATTTTAAATTCATCCTTATTTTTTTTAAGTTTAAAAACTTAAAATTAAGATTTTTGCAATATATTTTTCTTATAAAATTAATATTTTCATTTTAAATTATGCAACATGATATATGACATTTAATATAACGATTAAATTAATAATTTTAAGAACAAAAGACCTTATTGATATAACATCAATAGTTTAATGATATAATTAAAAATTTTAGTATTTAAAACTAATTTAAAATAAAATTCATAGTTTGAAAATGTCTAATGTAATTTTACAAACCAGTAGAGAGATTGCAATAGAAAAAGTGAAATAATTAAATTTGAACATTAATCGAATTGTTTATAAATTTTAGTGCCTGTTTGGGTATCACATGGTAATTGAATGGAAGTGTGATTACTAGAGTAGTAATCATGCCCTCTTATGATTACAAGAAATTATAATTCTTTAGATATGTTTAGCTAATAAAGTATAATTACATCATAATTTCTTAGGTCATGTTTGGTAGTATCAATTGTAATTACGTAAAATAATTCTCTAAATAAGTAACAAAACTTTAAGGGTCTCATTTAGTCAATATAGAGTAATTGAGTGAAAGAATTATAATTCCCTAGATATGTTTAGGTGACAGAGTGTAATTTTCTATATATGTTTGGTAGTACAAATTTTTATTACATAGTTATATAAGTTATATTTACAAAATATTAGTTACTATAAAAATTATTAGCGCTATAAAAAAGTAATAAAAATGGAAGCCAAATCATCCTATGTATTATGTTAGTCCAAAATTGTAATTAATAATACAATCACTAATAAAATAACAAGAAAATAAACATTATTTATAATTTTATCTAATTGTTCTAGTGTTCCATATTTGTTGGGTTATTCTCTCATTAATATCTAACATATGATCCTTATCATCATCATCATTGAAATCTAAATATGTATCATTAATATTATCTAGGTCTTATTCTTCCATACACATTTCGAAATATGGATAATCCCAAATCCACCCATGAATGAAGTTATGAAGTAAGAAACATACTAGTACCATCCAACATTGTTTTTTATAGTATACTAAGGTGATGTTAATATGAGAAATATTTTTTAGAACAACAAATTTTCTCTCAACCACATTTCTAAGCCTTAAATGTCTCAAATTAAAGAGTTCGAGAGCCATCTCTAGTACATGTGTCTATCTTAATTCACTCAAATGGTATTGTACCCCAGGATATGGTGTAAGAAAACCTTTTCTGTTTGTATAATTAGCTTCATCTACCATATAATATTTGAGTTCACGATGCATATAGTCTTTAACTTTAATTATAAAAACTTATATAAATTTACTTTGGCGAAAGATTTGTGCTAGATTATGTCGAAACCATTTTTTTATCGAGTTTGAAAAACGGGGATTGACTTTAAAATGAAATATGGAGTCGCCACCAATCTTTTATTCGAGGTGTGATCGGATCACCTTGAAATAGATTATTTTAATAAAACATTTTGATTTGTTAAAGCATCAATTTTAGTCTACAAAATCTAAGAAAACAGGTTCGGGAGTCGATTACGTACGAGGAAGGATTAGCACCCTCGCAATGCTCAAAATTGGTACCAAATTAATTAATTAATGTCCTTATGTCGAAAATTTAAAAAAAAGATTCTAGATTACGATCAGTTTGTCTAAAATACATTTGGAAAAAAAAAATCAAATAGGATGCCAAAACTTCTTATTTCGAAGAAATAAAATGTCGTACTCAGTAAGTTAGGGCACAAGATCTTATATTCTCAAAATTTAAAATTATCTTTTGATTTTTTTAAAAACCAGTAATAAAGTTTGAGAAGGGTATTCGATTATTTGGGTCTTATGAAAAATTGGAACCCGGTAAGTTAGGGCACAATTTTTAAAATTCCCGAATACGGAATATTGCCTTTGTTTTTTTGAAATTCTTATCTCGAGATGATAAAACATCACACCTAGTGAGTTAGGGCGCAATATCTCAAATTACCGAGAATAAGTTTTTTTTATTTAAAATATTATTCATTTTGATTTAAAAGAGAAAAGGGTACTCGGTTGCTAGGTTTTAACGAGAAAAATTGGAACCCAGTAAGTTAGGACCCAATTTTCTTGAAACATCCAAACATGAGGATTGCCTCATTTTCAAGAAAACTTTGAGTAAAAATAATTTTTAAACTAAAATGGTATTAAAACACAATAGTTTTATGAGATACAATGGAATAATAGTATAAATCAGATATTAATCTACATCTAATGTTACACTAGGGCATCACTACAACCAACCAATTAATTAAAAATATAAATCACATAATAGCAATAATATAAAGTAATTTAAAAGTTTACGAAACAATTTTAAAACGAGGTATAAAATATTTCAAAATGATTAATAAGACAACTTAAACCAATACTTAATCTTAATTTACTAATATACATAAAAGTATTTGCCATGAATAATATATATAAAACAATTTTAAAATAAATAATACATAGAAGAATTTAAAATAATTTGTGGAAATAATTTAAACTAACTAATATATATGAATGTTCAAAGTAAATAATATATAAATTTAGTGTAAATAATGTACATAAAAGAAATTAAAATGAAAGTACTATAAAAATAAGACAAACAAATGACAAACAAGCAAATTAAAACAGATTTAGGGCAAACTTAATAGTGAAAAAAATTCGGGGTTTACATGTTAATTATTAAAACAATAAAGGGACCTAAATCTAATACGCGCGCAAAGGACAGGGGCTGAATGGGTAATTATCTCGAGTTACTAAACACATCGTTTAAAAGTGGACGAAATTGGAATAATGTACAAAATTCGGGTGCAAAATTAAGAAAAATAAGAACACCTATATGGCTTAATCAAATTACGGTGAAACAGGGAAGGATTGAATGTACAAATGTTCCCTCCTAGATCGAAACACGCGGATCTTGGCTGCATTCGGGTCGGGTCGTCGGTTTGCTCTACACGGCGCCGTTTAAAGGCTTTTGCAATGAGCCTAAATGGCGCCATTTCTTTAATAGATTTAAAACAAAATTAAAACAAATCAATCCCCATTAAAGCCTTTCTAAAATGAAACCCCAAATCCCTTTTATTTTCCTAACCGAAGCCAAACCCTCTCTCAGCCGCCTTTGAAACACCGTCAGACCACTAAAGCCATGACCATCGGCCGATTAGCAGCAGACTCAGGCCATTTGAATGGCCCTTTTAAAGCCAGACCCGAGTGTTTCAGTGTTTTCGACCTCGACGACCACCTTTACTTCGATTTCAACGAAGAAGGCCCGACCGTCTGTTCGTCTTACAAAGGTAAAACCTTTCCCTTTAGTTTACAGATAAACACATAAAAAATGCTGTAACACCCCTAACCCAAAACCGTCGCCGAAATAGGGTTAAGGGGTATTACCAATCAATCAGAACATTTAACCTCTAAATGTTGACATAAAGTCAAACATCATCATACACATTCATATACAATCATAGTGTCCCTTAAACAAGTCATCAAGACCCTAAGCATGCTTATAAACCGAGTCGGGACTAAACCGAAACACATATAAAATTTCATAAAAAAATTGAAACTTTTCTAGAATACAGGGGAGACACCCCATGGGGGTAGGCCGTGTCTCTCCCACGGCTACATGACACACCCGTATGACCTCCCCGTGGTTACATACCGCCAAATTCAACACGGCTAACAAGCATGCCCATGTGCTAAAGCCGTGTCCTATAAGGTCCTATACTGCCATTTCTCGCACGACCTGTAGGCACGCCCGTGCCATGGCCATGTGCAGTTTAAGCCACATTCTACCAATTTACCCACGATCCGAGACACGCCCGTGTGCCCCAAGCCGTGCGACATTATAGGCCATTTTTGCAAGACCAACATGCCATCCACTTAGGGTCAAACCTACAAGCCAATCAACCAAACATCTCATGCACATATTGCCATCTAAAAGCATACCAATTTAGCAATTTAAAACATACAATCAATACCAACTCTAATCATACCCAATTCAATACCAATACTTATTCTATCACAAGCATAATTCATTCCCAAATCTCACTACCCCTACTAGCATTTATCAATACAAAGTTACCACTCAATAGTAAATTTATCAATCTACAAATCATGCCAAAAGACGTATCATATATATATACCACATTCATTCATGCCAAACCTATCACATATCTAGCCATATCTCATGGCTACTTACAAATCTCAAACTTGATTCAATTAATTAGCCTATACATGCCATATTCTAGCTATATACATCTTTCCAAAAGTACCAAAATAGAATGCTGATAGTGTGATTGAGAAGCTGATGATCCCAGATCCGAGCTAGCTTTACTGACCCTGTAAAGCAGAGAAAAAAATCACACAGTAAGCTTTCCAAAGCTTAGTAAGTTCGAATTATCAAACAATTAACTCAATGAACCAAGTCAATATACACATTTAACCATCACATAGATATTTTATCAATGGTACACAAGTTCAGCTTTATTCAAGACTCACATAGCATTCCATTCTTTCACTTCAAATTTCACCAATCACATAGGTATCATACTTACCTTGCCAACACTTAGTCAATCACTAATCATACTATCCAACCATCACATAGATAATGACACAACTAAGCACAATATCACTCTCAACCACATACTTAAATAACTATTCATTCAACTCTTAAATCTATCATCAACCACATAGATTCAAACATACATTGATCAACACGTAGTTACTCACCATTCATACAACTCAATTCCTCGATTTTACCTCTATTTCAACCTTTGCTATTACTCAAATGAATTTGCACACTTAGTGCCAATTTCACAACTGAAGCCTATTTGACATCACACACTTAGTGCCGATATGGTAAACAGAACTTATATCAGTAACGCACACACAGTGCCATTTCGATGAGCCAAAACTTCTATCATTTCACACAGACAGTGCTATTCATTAAAGCCGTAGCTTCTATTGTTTCGCATACACAGTGCTATTCATTAAAGCCGTAGCTTCTATTGTTTCACACACACAATGCTAGTCGTTAATTATAATCGCACACTTAGTGTCTATTCTTTTATTCGACTTGCCTTGATGTCGCACACACAGTGCCAATTCAATAAGCCGAAGCTTTCATATCATCGCACATACAGTGCTATTCATTTCCTATAATCGCACACTCAGTGCCTTAATACAAAACCGAACTCGATTAGATATCGCACACACAGTGCCAATCACAAAGCCAAAACTTCTATTATTTTGCACACAAAGTGCTAATCTTCTCGATTACCCTCCCAAATGTGCACATTTAGTACCACATAGATTCATTTATCACATAACATTTATAAATCAATAATATCATAACCATTCATTTCACAACATTTAAACACAGCTAAGTACACATATTATATCCGAACTTACCTCGGACGTCGAAATATCGATACGATCGATTAATCGAGCAATTTATCTTTGCCTCGATATCGTCCGAACCTCTCCTCTCTTGGTCTGTACACATTCAAATTTAATCCATTCAATCATAAATTCATTCATTTTAGTCCAAACACACATTTTTAGGGCATTTTACAAAATAACCCTCACATTTACACATTTCGACACTTTAGTCCTTATATCACAAAATCATCAAATACTCAAAATTTCATTACATTATGCTTAGGCCGAATTCTCCTCAGTCCCATAGGAGTCCAGACATTTCATTTATTTTACATCTTAGTCCTTTAATTTACACTTTTCACAATTTAGCACAAAATACTCAATTTCATCAAAAATCCAAAGACAAAACATGTTAATCCAACACTAAGTATTCATATATCACTATCATCTAGCACATAGCTCACACATTCATCAATGGCTCATCACAAAAACATCATCAATTCACAAAATTGCAATATGGGCTTGATAGTAGAAGAAGCAACGATTACAAAAACATAGAAATTATCAAAAACCGAGCTCAAACATACCTTGAATTAAGCCAAATTATAGTCAAAAATTACAAAACTTCAAACCCTTATTCTTCTTCCAACTTTCGGCAATAAGAAAGATGATACATACATCTTTTTCTTTCATTTACTTATTAATATTTAACATTTTACCTATTTCCCCTTTTTATTAAACATATAAAACAAAAGTGCAATAAGGTTATTAAGTCATTTAAACATCCACTAGCATAAAAAATGGATTAATAACAACATAAGGCCTTCATCTTAAAAGGCCAACTACATTTAAGTACTCATAAATCAGCACACAGTATTTTACTCTTTATGCAATTAAGTCTTTTATCTTAATCCGACACTAAATCGATCAAATCATCACACAAAATTTTCACATAAACTATGTCACATATCATTCACATAGAAAATATCATTAAAATATTTTTACGAACTTAGATTTGTGGTCTCGAAACCACTGTTCGACTAGGGTCTAAACCGGGTTGTTACAAATGCGTAAAGAGAAAACTAAAAAATACAAAGGCAAAAGGTTTTTAAAAGATCACCTTTCAATCTTTTTTTGCTTTTGATTTTTGAATTTATTTCCTATTGATCCGTAAAAAGTGTTTGTAAAAAAAATACAAGAATGCTGATTCGATTTTATAGCCGAACCGAAATATAATTCTTTTTTCTATCTTTTTTTTTTGTTGTTTCTCTACTATTGGAGCCCCTGTTTACAGGTACGAAAGGCGCGGACGTGGCGTACGGAGGTGCGTGGGGCGTGTGGGAGCACAGGCAATGACACGCGAGGAGGCACGTGCGAGGGGGGCTGTTGCGACGCTTGGAAATCTCTGGAAGCCCTCCTAAGGTTTCCGCTGAAACTTTCGGGCCACTTAGGCCTGTTCTGTCTTTGGGCCTATGCAATTGGATCTATTTGGGATCGGGTCTTGGGTTTAGGAATTTGTATTTGGGCTAGTATTTTAAATAAATCAGGTCTTGGTCTTATTTGCAAATAAATTCTTAATTTGGGCTTGTAATAAAAGGGTTGTTTATTGGACTTTTGATAATTTGGACCTATTTTATATTTTATTATTATCGTTGTTTTTTAATTTTTTGGTTATAAAACGGGCCCGGGCATAAATTAGGTCTTACAGTTGCCCCTCTTTGCTCATTGTCATGTAACAAGAATAGAGCAAAGATCTTAAAAGAGTCAATTTTGCCCGGTCTTGCTGAATTTTGCCTTCTTTGATGCTTCTCTTCTTCCCAGTATCTTTATTCCATCCCACAGCATCTTCAGGGGCATAAGAACTAGCACTTCGATCCAATTCAAAGAAATTAGACTTGTAGTTTCCATCTGCTCCGCCACAACTTCGGGGAGATGAGATTTGTTGTCTTCTGTCTACTCCACTACAACTTTAGGGAGATAAGACTTGCATGGTAAATTCAATCCAACCTACTGCAACTTCAGAGGCATAGGTTTTGTTATTTTAATCCGCTCCACTGTAACATCAAGGAGATAAGATTTGTGACGTCCATGTAATCTCAGAGAGATGGGATTTGTAGCTTGACCTACCCTATTACAACTTCAAGAAAATAAAGGGTGATCTTCAATAACCTCTAGGAGAAGGTATTTGTAGCCTCAACCTACTCCAATGGGACTTCGAAGTGATGAGAGTTCAAAGAGAAGAGATTTGTAGCTTCGATCTCCCTCTGAAATTTCTCAGAAATAAAGGTTAATTTTCAATAACCTCAAGGAGAAGGGATTTGTAGCCTCAATCTACTCCACTGGGACTTTGAGGTGATGAGAATTCAGAGAGAAGAGATTTGTAGCTTTGATCTTCCTACTGAAATTTTTTGAAAATAAAGGTTGATCCTCAATAACCTTAGGGAGAAGGGATTTGTAGCCTCAACCTACTCCACTGGGACTTCGAGGTGATGAGAACTCGAGAGAAGAGATTTGTAGCTTCGATCTTCCTAGCTGAAACTTCTTAAAATAAAGGTTGATCCTCAATAACTTTATGGAGAAGGGATTTGTAGCCTCAACCTACTCCACTGGGACTTCGAGGTGATAAGAATTGGCCTTCTATCTGTTTCACTACTGCTTAGTGAGATAAGATCTGCAACCTTTAACTGATCTGCTCCACTGCTATCTTGGGAGAACAAAATCTGAACTCTTTGATATTGCTACACTGCTCTCTGGGGAACCTGTCTTGTAGAATTAGTTTTGTGTGCTTATATTTATGCGAATGATTAGGATACTATGATCGGAATGACTCAAATGCTCCTAACTACATGTGATATGAATGCGTAAATGTTATGAAAATGATTCTTTTCAAATATTTTAGGGCATCATTGCTCGCATCATGTTGTCCTTGTTTGGTTGGTATTTTGACCCAAAACCCGAAGGAACAATTATACCTTGCTCAACTGATTTGCCCCCATTGTAACTTCAGGGTCCATTCCATCATACCTCGAAGGCGCAAGGTCTATATATTGCATTGTCACTCGCTATGACTCAAGTGTATATGACCAAAATAATCTGTTATGCCATTCCCTAAGTGTTAAGCCTGAACATAGAATTTCATCTTTAAGAACAGTCTCCTTCTTATTGTTTGTTTGTTAAAGCCTCATCTCTGCCGTGGTACTTTAAAAAACGAAGAGATCATCACTATTTAGACACCTTCTTCTCAGATATTATCAAGCCTTTAGACCTGGTGAGTTCTAAACAATAGTCCTGTTTTAGGTTCTTGTATTATTTAGAAACCTCTAGAGTAATATGCGAAACTTCTTCTATGAAAGTATTATTAGTTCATCCATCATTATTTCAATGCAACATGGTTGCATAAAGGTAATAACAATAGATGAGAATAAAATTGGTGTGAAGTAAAGCTTAAGATAAATTATCAAAAGAAATTAATAAAAAATGTTCATCTTGAAAAGAACAAAGTATTCAAAGATAATACATTCAATAAAAATGAATACTATGTGCCCTCTAGATATCGCAGCCTGAGCTTCTCTGCCCGAGCATTTGGAAGACTGTTTTGAGTTTGACATGTGTTTTGGAGATCTTGAGTATTTTGTCGATGCACCAAGACGCAACATACCCCTTCCTTGCTAATTTAAGTATAGTAGGATCACCACATGTCATAATTTGAGCCACCCTTTTCGAGTTTTCAACACAAATCCCCTTTGGTCTCAAAGCGCCCTTTGCTGGTTTTCATCTTGACCTCTCCATTTTTTTTGAGGTAATAAAGTGCTCTTTGCGAGTTTTCACCTTGGCCTTTTCCTTCTTCACGTGTAGTACCTCTTGACTAAATTCAAATTTACAAGATTGGGCAAGTCTTTCCCATCCATTTCGGCCAAAATTAGTGCCCCTCCGGAGAAAGCCTTCTTTACCACGTAAGGTCCTTCCCAATTTGGCATCCATTTTCCTCTAAAATCTCTTTGTATAGGGAGAATCTTTTCAATACCAAGTCTACCTCATGAAATTTCCTCGGGCGGACCTTTTTATCGTAAGCTCACATCATTCATTTTTGATACATCTGCCCATGCTGGATAGCTCTTAGCCTCTTTTCCTCAATCAAGTTCAATTGATCATATCGAGAATGGATCCATTCTGCTTCATCTAACTATAGCTCTGACAGAACTCGGAGGGAAGTTATCTCTACTTCAATAGGTAAAACTGCCTCCATCTCATAGACTAACGAAAAAGGTGATACCCAGTAGAAGTCCTGATAGATGTCCGATAGGCATAGAGAGCAAATGGCAACTTCTCGTGCTAATCTTTATACGTTTCTGTCATCTTTCCTACAATCTTCTTAATGTTTTTATTGGCTGCTTCTACTGCACCATTCATTTTTAGACAATACGGCGACAAGTTGTGGTGTCTGATCTTGAACTGACTACAAACTTCCCCTATCGTACTATTGTTCAGGTTGAGTGCGTTGTCAGATATGATCTTCTCAGGCATCCCGTATCGACATATGATTTCCTTCTTTAAGAATCTGTTAACTGTCGATTTAGTGACGCTGGCATATGAAGCAGCCTCTACTCACTTGGTGAAGTAATCAATGACCACAAAAATAAATCGATGCCTTCGAAGCTTTCGATGAAATGAGTCCAATGACATCCATGCCCCACATAGAGAAAGGCTATGGAGAAGTCATAACATGCAGGGACGAATAAGGTACATGAATTTTGTCCCCATAAATCTAGCATTTGTGACATCTCTTAGCATAGTTGATACGGTCACCTTCTATGGTTGACCAATAGTATCCAAATCTCATAATTTGTCTGGCCATTGTAAAGCCGTTGGCGTGAGTACCACAGACACCTTCATGGACTTCTTCTAGAATTTTCTTAGCTTCAATAGCATCCACACATCTCAAAAGTACTTGATCCTTTCTTCTTTTATACAAGACCTCCCCATTTAAGACGTAATCACAAGCTAGCCTTCTCAATGTCCTTTTGTCATTCTCCATTGCCTGCTCAGGATATTCACGATTTCTCACATACCGTAATATGTCGTGATACCAAAGGTGATTATCTCTTTCCTCTTCATCCATATTATAACAATGGGCTGGGGCCTTGTAGATACTCATTTGAATAGGCTTTACATCTTCATGTTTGCCCACTTTGATCATGGAGGCCAAAGCGGCCAAAGCATCCGCCATCTAATTTTTTTCTCGTGGGAGATAACTAAAAGTAATATCATCAAACTCCTCAATTAACCTCATAACTATCCTTCGGTAATTGATCAATTTGGGATCTCTTATCTCCCATTCACCTTTTAGTTGGTAGATCAATAGTGCAAAGTCTCCATATACTTCTAGCACTTTGATTCTGCGCTCCGTGGCTGCCCAAAGTCCTATGCTACACGCTTCATATTCTGCCATATTATTTGTACAATCGAAATCCAATTTGCAAGTGAATGGGTAATGGTCTCCATTTGGGGACACTAAGACTGCCCCAATTCCATTACCGACAACATTTGATGCTCCGTCAAAATTTAGCTTCCAAAGATGATCCTTTAGGGTGTCCTCTTTCATTGTCGTTACATACATTATATCTTCGCTGGAGAAATCAAAATTCAATGGCTCATAATCCTCTAAAGCTCTGCTAGCTAGAAAATCTACTATTGCACTCCCTTTCACAGCTTTTTGGCTCACATAGATGATGTCGAATTCAGAAAGCAAGATTTGCCATCTGGCCATCTTTCCATTTAAAGCAATTGACTCCATCATGTACTTTAGAGGGTCTAATTTCGAGATTAACCAGGTCGTGTGGTATAACATGTATTGCCTTAATCTCCGAGTCGTCCAAATCAATGCACAACATAATTTCTCAATTGACGAATATTTCATCTCACACTCAATGAATTTCTTGCTGAGGTAATATATCACCTTTTCCTTTCTTCTCGAATCATCATGTTGACCCAGCACACATCCCATAGAGTGATCAAACACTATTAGATACATGATTAATGGTCTATCCGGACAGAGGGTGACAATACTGGAAGACTTGACAAGTACAGTTTGATCCTGTCAAAAGTATTTTGACACTCGTCATCCCACACGCCCGGGTTGTGTTTCTTAGAAGATGAAATATGGGGTCACATTTTTCAATCAATTGCCAAATGAACGAGCAATGTAGTTTAATCTTCCCAAGAAACCTCAGACTTCTTTTTGAGTATGACGTGAGCCAATTCTTGTATAGTTCGGACCTTGTCTGAGTCAATCTTGATTCCCTTCTCGCTGACTATGAAGCCCAATAGTTTTCCAGATCTAGCTCTAAAAGTGCATTTCGCTGGGTTGAGATTTAACTAGAATTTTCTCAACCTCAGGAATAGTTTCCTCAAAACTTGAATATATTCCTTTTCTGTTCTAGACTTTGCAATCATATCATTCACATAAACTTCAATTTCTTTATGCATCATATCGTAGAACAAAGTCACCATAGCTCTTTAGTGCGTAGCTCTTGCATTTTTAACCTAAACGGAATTACTTTGTAACAGAACGTACCCCACAATGTTATGAAGGTAGTCTTTCCCATATCTTCAGGATGCATTTTTATCTGATTGTACCTCAAGAATCCATCCATGAACAAAAACAGCGAGTAGCCTGCTGTGTTATCCACCAGAGTATCAATATGAGGCAAAGAAAAATTATCCTTTGGGCTAGCCTTGTTTAGGTCTCTATAATCTATACACATTCGCACTTTCCTATCTTTCTTAGGGACAAGCATGGTGTTGGCTACCCATTCGAATATTTTATCTCTTATAAGAATCCGGCATCAAACTGCCTTTTGACTTCCTCCTTTATTTTTAGCACAATATCCGGTCTCATCATTTGGAGCTTCTGCTGAACTGGCTTGTAATCCCCTTTTATGGGTAGGCGGTGTACTATAATGTCGGTGCTTAAACCGGACATATCCTTATATGACCATGCGAAGACATCCTTGAATTCCTGTAGCAACTCGACGAGATCCGGCTCTTTTCTTTGGCTATACACGTTCCAATACTTACTACTTTCCCTTCCTCCAGTGTCACAGTTTCCACTATTTCTTTATGAGGTAGAATTTGTTTCTCTTCCTGTTTTACCATTCTTAACAAGTCAGGAGATAAGTCACCGTCCATGTCATCTTTAAAGTCCTATGATCCTTCTAAACATATGTCTTTATCAAAAAGATATTCTGAGTCCCTAGCAGCGATTGCTCATGTCATTGATATCCGAGGACTTATTGTGAGTTCAAAAGAATATGGAAAGAACGAATGAATTTATGAATGATTATTTGTATGTATAATTATGAATAATTATGATAGAATGATTTGAGGGAATCACAAAATAAAGAAAAGAATGGAAGAATGTTTGCTTCAAATGATAACAAAGATGTACTTCATTAATATAATAATGTTTGAGCATGAGCCTATTTCAAAAAAGAAATCTTATTGTTTCTAAGCTTAAAGCAATAAGTGCGTTCTAAATATTACTCTGAGTAAGCTTTAAATACTATAGGTATTTCCTCTACAGTCTAATTGTCCAAAAAGCTTCCCGGTTCGAAAGGTCGAATATCTGATAAGGTCACTTCTTCAACTGCTTCATCGGATATGGCATTAATGCAGACATTTCTCAACATCGCTACAACGTCTTCTCTCTTCGGCGCCTTCTACTCAGCATGAAAGACAGACCAACACAAAGGTTTTGGATATATGTGAAATTATCATGGATTCCCACTTGGTTTCCTCACCACTCAAACAAGTCCGTCTTCTTTCTTGTATTTTTTCTAATTCTTTCTTTCTTTGTTTTCCATCTGGCCTAAACCCTAAGCCAAAGAGATCTTGCTTTTCTTTAAATATTGGAGCCAAAATTCTCCCCTGAAGATACTTTTCAAGCCCTTTTCCAGGAAAAGCTCCTTTTCCTACGGTCATCTACAATCCCATTCTTGTGGTTTTAGAGATTCTCGGTACCAGAATTCTATTTCCTTCCATAATGAAAGTTGCATTCACGAATTCTAAAGACCGAAAAGAATATTCAGTTGTCTCGTCATTTATCTCCAAGTACGGCATATCACTAGTCACAGCTATAATAATATCCTCTTCAGCCTTTATTGTTATTAGCCGGCCATCCGTTACCAACTTCAATTTCGATGTAATGATGAAGGCACTGCCCTTGACGAATGTATCCACGGTCTTCCTAGTAAGCAGTTATAGGAAGGCTTGATATCCATGACCAATAAATCCACCTCATAAGAAGTCGGGCCAATTAATAAGGGTATCTCAATTCTCCCTATGACTCTTCTTTGGGTGCCATCAAACGCCTTCACTATGCTTTGGTACTCTTTCATGTACGAACTATCCACCGGTAATCTATTTAATGTGGACAAGGGTAATATGTTTAACGCCGACCCGTTGTCTATCAAGACCCCTGGTAGTGTGTACCATTTGTATCTAGTGGTAATATGCAAAGCCTTGGTAGATCCTCTACCCCTGGTGGTATCTCGTCGTCATTGAAATAGATGAACTTGTCAGCACTTATGTTACCAATTAATCGATCCGGTTTATTAATTGAAATATCATTGGCCACGTAAGTCTCATTCAAAACTTTCATCAATGCGTTTCTGTGTATCTCCGAACTCTGAAGTAAAGCTAACACAGATATGCGCACTGGCTATTTGTCCATCTGTTCTACAACACAGTATTCACTGTGTTTTAAAAATTTTAGGAACTCTTTAGCTTCTTCCTCTTTCACTGGTTCTTTGATAGGCAACTCAGGCTCGACTGATTTTTCTTTCTCCTGCTCTACCATTGGAGCTTTCTCTTTTGTCAAATCATAGCGTCTTCCGCTACGAGTATGAGAACCTACATCTAGATCTTCCTTTGAAGCACTAGCTGAATTCTCCTTCCCTAGGACTGCCACATTACACTCATAGTTCCAGAGAACCCTCTTACTATCTTTATAAGCAAAGGCTGCGGGCCTCTATATTATCACTCTCGGTGCTGTCTGTATTTCAGCTCCATTGCTTTTGGTCCGAGGAATAATAATCACTGGAAAGTTGACTTTTGAGCTCTTTGTTGTTGACTCTAACGTGCATATGCTCTTCTCTTTTGCGCCTTCTTCACAAAACTCGATTTCTTTATTGTTCATCAAAATTTGTACCAAAGTTTTAAATTCCTTACAATTTTAAATCTCATGTCCCATTTCATGATGGTATTCACATTAATTTATCAACTTTCCTGACTCTCTTCTGCAAAAATTAGTCTCTGTTTGACCATTTCTTTCCAAACCAATCTTAATGGAGTCTTAATCTCTATGACACTTGCTTTGATTCTTCTCTCTGAACTTTAGCTAATTGCATTGACCCCGTTATTAGTATGATTGGGTAATCAATTTTTTGCATTTGACGCGTCATTTAACTTCACAATACCGATGTTGATGAATCTTTCTACCAATTTCTTAAAGGCAAGGCAATTTTCTATTGAATGCCCTATGATCCCCGTATGGTACTCACACTGGGCATTGAGTCATACCATTTGGGATTCGAAGGCTGCATTGGTTTTAGATAGTGAGGAGACACAACATGTGCGTCGAATAAGCTTTGATACAACTCCTTGTACGTCATTGAGATCGACGTAAATTAGAGTTTCTCATTGCTTTGTCTTGTTGTGCCAGATTCTTTCATTGACGAACCCTGATACTATATATAATAATATATATATATTGTTTTACTTTAACAATATATATACTGCAGTTAATTAAATTGTTTGATTTAAGTCATGTGCATATATATAACAATACATATACATACTGCTTTTGCTTCATTTAAGGCATGCATATATATATATATATATTAATGCATATATTATATATATTCCATTTAGTTTCATTTAAGTCCTACGTATATATATATATATATATATATTATAAAACCAATTCAAATTAAATTAATCAACTCTTTAAATAAATAAATTTTGCAAAAGCAAAAAGAAACAAACCTTTAACTTATTGATGCCTAATAATGTTATGTTTATTACAATTATTTAAACATTATGTGACAAACGTGATGGAATTTTAGTTCATTCAATTTCTATTCCTAAACATGTGGATGAGAATGATTTATAGGCTAAAATAAGTTGTTTCTATCCATTATAAATATTAGTTGAAATAATTGGAAATCTCACTTTAATCTCCCAAAAGATGTGTTATGGACATATGGATTCTTTCATCTTTGACTATTGATTTATTTTATATTATTTATTGTAAACTTTATTTTTTTATTTATGTGAACCACAACTCTTCAAATAAGAGTTTTAAAATTTTGGCTTTTTATTCTCATTTTTTAAAACTTTTGGTACGTTTGCTCAATTATATGTTTCGTTAATATATTCGATAAGTTAAATTAGTATATTTTATAAGTAAGTTATTCTATTGTTTTTGTTTTGAGTTAATTTTGAACTCTTTAATTTGAATTGTTGATGGATATTTGTGTGGAACATATCTATTAGCATAAAACTTTGATGGAATTATGACATTTGACTATTTTGTAATTTTAATTGATTATATTTATTTTTGTAGATGAATGACTCAATATCATCCCAAAAGTCCCAAAGAAAAAAAGCATTACAAGAAGCTACACCTACTTCTCCTACTAAAGTTGTTCACATAACAAAGAAGGGAAATACTGGAAGAAAGACCAAACATAGGGCACCTTGTTGGCAATATTTCAGCAAATACTCAACAGAAGATGGGGAGAATAGGGCAAAGTGTAATTATTGCGATGCCACTTACACAATGGAAATCAGGGCTTCTACCACCAATCTAAATAACCATTTGAAGACTTGCTCAAGAAACCCCGAGGTAATACCTCTGATCTTAAGCAAACAGAACTTGCATTTACAAAATCTAGCCAAGAAAATGTAGATTTGTCAACTTGGGTGTTTAATCAAGATGATATTAAAAATGCATTGATTAATATGATCATTTTGGATGAATTGCCTTTTAAATTTGTGGAAAGGGAGGGTTTTAAGTCCTTTATTTCTATAGCATGCCCAAGGTTTCATCTTCCATCTCGTTGGACAATTAGAAAAGGTTGTCTTGATTTGTTTAATTCAATGAAGAATACATTAAAGCAATCTTTTAAAAAAGACACAAGTAGAATTTGTTTGACGACAGACACTTGGATGTCATTGCAAAGGATATCCTAAATGGTTCTAACAGCTCATTGGATAGATGATGAGTGGAAGTTACAAAAGAGAATTATAAACTTTTGCCCAATTTCTGCTCATAGAGGTGAGAGCATTGGTCAAGCCCTTGAGAAATGCCTTCGGGATTGGGTGATTGAGAAGGTCTTTACAATTACTGTTGATAACCCATCTTCTAACAATGTTGCTGTTGATTATTTGAGAAAGAAGTTGGTTCATCGAAAATCTTGTGTTGCGAATGGTAAATATATACATATGAGATATGCGGCACACATTATTAACCTTATTGTTTAAGAAAGGGTTAAGGACGCTTCTATATCTGTGGATCGAGTTAGAGGAGCTGTGAGATATATTAGAGCATCACCATCAAGGTTATCTAAATTCAACCATTGGGAAAAAGAAGAAATGGTAGGTACTAAGGCTCATTTATGTCTAGATGTGCCTACTAGATGGAATTCAACTTATATGATGTTAAATGTGGCTGAAAAATATGAATGTGTGTTTGAAGCTTATGTTTATGATGATCATAATTTTTTTCTAGACCTTAGTGCTGGATATGGAGTCTCCACATGTGATGATTGGGAAAATGTTCGAAGAGTTACAAAAGTGCTTGAGCCTTTTTATGAACTTACATTGAAGGTGTCTGGATCATTACATGTCACCTCTAATACTTTATTTGAAGTAGTCACAGATGTGCATTGTCATCTCGATAGGTGGAAACATTGTGGGGATTTAAACATAATGTCTATGGCTTCAAAAATGAATGACATGTACAAGAAGTACTGGAGTGATTCAAAAGTGATGAACTTGCTTATTTATCTAGCAGTTATCTTTGACCCACGGCACAAAATTGATTTTCTTGCATTTGGAGTCAACTTGCTTTTTCCTACTATTGCAGATGACATTATAAGGATGTTCAATAGAGAATTGCATTATTTGTTTAATGAATATTCTGCAATTGTTGAGGGAAATCATCACATAAACTTTGAAGTTGAAAGTAATTTTCCTACTAAAGCTCCAAGTTCAAGTGAAAATGAAATAAATCAAGTAAAACCAAATATAGGCTTAGTCATGCAACAATATATGAAGAAAAAGCAACGTGTTGGCTTGGAAAGTAAATCTGAGTTGGATAGATATTTGGGAGAAGATTGTGAAAATGATTCAGATTCATTTGATTTGTTATTGTGGTGGAAAGTTAATAGTCCAAGATTCCCAATTGTTGCGTAAATGGCTCGAGATGTGTTATCCGCTCCTATTTCAACCGTTGCATCCAAAAGTGCTTTTAGCACAAGTGAACGTGTTCTAGATAATTTTAGAAGTTGTTTGACTCCTTCGATGGTTGAGGCTTTGGTTTGCACATAAGATTGGCTTCGAAGGTCAAAAGATCCTATCAACCTTGAGGAGTATGTGGAGGAACTTCAAAATATAGATGATGGTAAGGGACTAACTTTAATCCAAAAGGTTAATTACTTATTTTATTTATTTTTATAAATATTCTCACAATTTAACTAACTTTTTTCTATTTTGATATTTATTAGAATTGTCAAAGTTATCGGAACATGAAGATGGTAACATACTTAACTACAACTCACAAAATTGAATGTTTATTTTTAATTTTTCTAGTAAAGATTTTCATAATTTAAGAATACATTTTTATTTTTGTTACAGAATTGTCGAGTACTATCTACAGTGTTCGAAGAAGATGAAGCTTGAAGATAGTTTGATTTTAACTTTTTGGAATAGATATTTTGTTAATCCTTATGAAAACTTCAACTTTGCATTTGCTTTGATTTGGTCAAAACAATTGGTTAAACTTTGGATTTTGTTGTGTAGGAAGCTTGAATTTATTTTGTTGAATTCGAGTCTTGAAGCGTCACACCATGACCATCTATATCATACTTTTGGTGTATCATTTTGTTATATCATATTTTGTGTAGTAGTGACATGTATCCCTATATCATGATTTGGTATATCATTTTGTTATCTTGTATATAAGATAGTTCTTAATGCATAATTATGTGCTATGTAAATATAATTATGCATGTGGTGTAATAGCTTATGTAGTTAACTCAAATTATGGCCACAATCATATCATCTTGCAACGTTATATATAGTTATTTTGCATGCCTAAAATAGTTCTTTACATGTAATTATTTAGTATATATTGTTCATGTAGTTAAATAATATTGTACTTCATTTACTAGCTAAATAATCGGTTCATGTAAATATAATATTGAGTATAAATAATAGGATTCGTTAACTCGACTCGACTAGAAATTTTTTAACTCGATTCGACTCGATTTGAAAAAATTTTAAATTGAATTCGGTTGCTAAAATAAGATTCGTCAACTCGACTAACTTGAAATTTTTTGACTCGATTCGACTCGACTCGATCGAATATTCACCCCTACCAGTAGTCATTGCTTTTGGCTGATTAAAGGTAATCGACTTTGAGTACCCTATGCTTGCGTTATTCACTTCGCTTTCTTTCTTCCTTGTGGCCATTCTCTTGTTACTTTCTCCTGCCTCGATCTTTCCACTTTTTATGGCCTTCTCGATCATTTCTCCGGTCATTACAATGTCCGAGAAGCTCTTTGTAGCACTTCCTAGCATATGTGTGATAAATGGGGCCCTCAGTGTATTGATAAAGAGCATTATGGTCTCTTTCTTCAGAAGTAGTGGCTGGACTTGGATGGCAACCTCTCTTCACCTCTGTGCATATTGTCTAAAGCTCTCATTTCCCTTTTTCTCCATGTTTTGAAGAGTAATCCTATCGGGAGTCATGTCTGTCACATGATTGTACTGCTTCATGAATGCTTGAGCCAAATCTCTCTATGAACTAATTCTGGCACGACTCAACTGGTTATACCATTTGGCTGCTGCTCCCACCAGGCTATCCTGTAAGCAATGAATCAACAGTTGGTCGTTATTAATGTATCCCGTCATCCTTCTACAAAACATAGTAATATGAGCATAGGGAAAACTTGTCCCATTATATTTCTTGAATTTAGGCATCTTGAATTTGTATGGGAGCACTAAGTCTAGGACCAAGCTTAAATCCTTGGCATCGATTCCATAATAGCCATAAGTATTTTCTATTACCTTAAACTTCTCCTCCAACCATTTACATCTATCTTCTAGCTGCTTTGGTAATTCCTCTTTTGCCCTCTCTCCTTCAGCTACTTCATCCAAATCGAGGACATTAGGATTGATTGGATTATGGCTAGGGTTAGAGCCAGAGCCAACCTGGAAATTCATCGGTATCGAGGCTCTGGCTTGAATCTGTTGCGACTTGATAGAGACAGATGGCCTTTGTAGACTTATCTCTGGTGGTGCATGTACATGCATTGGAGTAAAACTAGAAGGATATTGATTACTTTCCGTGATATTATCCATAGGGCATTTCCCTTTGTCTATTCCTCCCGCCAGTAATTAAGTCAATTAAGACATCATATTTTTTTGTGATTCCATCATCCGGTCCATCATATCCTGTTGGATCTTAGCCAGCTGCTCTTGCATTTGTAGCTGAAGTTTATCTTGCATCTCCTTTGGAGTTGTTCAAGCTTTTCTAATCTCTGATCCATATCTTTCGTTTTGGTTCGGGTACTGTAGGGATGTTTAGTTTTACCGGTGTCCAAGTTAATGCTGAAATAATTTTTAATTAATTAGTTAGAAACCTTTAGTGAACTTTAATGCATATGATGCAATGCAACACAGATGCATGAAATGCATAAAGACGTCGATTCTGATTCAATTCCATTTAGAAAACTTTATTAGAAAAAAAGCTCTTTACATAAAATAGATTACAAATACGGCTTTGCCCTAATGCCTAGAGTTTTAATTTTCCTAAGCAATAAAGCTAGTTCTTGACCCCTATTTGATTCCAACTCGTACCCGAACTGCCAAGGCTGCAGATGGTCTGCTACCTCCCGGATCTGAGCAATGGCTTCACCCATAATGTAATCTCGGTCCCTAACTTGACTCTGGGAGTGATAAAGTTGTTCCTTCCAACACTCTTCATTTACTTCAAGAAGCTCTATCCGAAGTTCACAACTGTGCAAGGCAGACTCTAGCTCTTCTATTCTTCCTTTCATTTCTTCAATCTTGCTTAAACTTGCCATCAATTCGACTACAGAATTACGGTTTCTGTGTTGATGAAGTGACTTTTCGAGTTTTGTTACTCTCGCCTTCAGTTCCCCTTTGTCATTCTGGGCTTCTGATAGAATCTTTTCTAGAGCATCTCTCTGAGCTTGAGCTTCTTGGAATCTTTTCTTCCACTGATTAGCTTTGGACCTTTTCGCTTGGATTTCCTAGTGCCACTGCTCGGGGTTTTCCTAACCCGTAGTCCTCATCGATTGACGCATCTTCTTATAGTCGATTTTTAAAAGATCCAAATCTTCTTCAACCCTATTTTTTCCTTTTCTTAATCTCTCAGTCTCTGCCTTTTGCACCTCCGCATCTAATCTTAAGTGCATTTTCTCTTTCTCCAGCTGCTCAATCTTTTTCCCGAATTCAAAACTATTTTTTTCAAAGTCTTGTCTTATAATCTCTAGCTCTGACGGGACAACTTGTAGGTATTCTTCCATTAATCGAGCACCTTCTAAACTCGGTTCAGGAATATTATCATTAGCCCTTTTGCTAAACCATTCACTATACTCAGGCGTCGTCATAGAACTTACGGACAATCTCTTTATCCAGTGATCGTCTAGTTCCAAGCAACAGAAATCTCTTTGACCCTCTTCTTGTAATTATCTCTTTTAAATGGGAACTTGCATTGTGTTAGACCATGCGTTGCCGGTATAAACTGTCTTGATCCGTATTGTCTTAGTACAAGTAAAGGAGCATAACCCGTGGCTCCCCAAATTTCGAGCAAAGAGACCCAATCAAAGATCCCACATCGGAACAAGATCCCATTGGGCAGCAACCAAGGAGCTTTCCATTCAATATCCTCTTCCCAAAGATTTTGGAGAAGTGCTGTCCAATTCTCTTCTGACACGTCGTCTCTTCTTGGCGTTGCCGCTATCTCTTTCAATGGGGAATAACTATCAATGAAAACCCGATAAGAAATCCTATCCACCTTCCAAAAATGATTGTGAAACCAAACTAATAACAACTGAGCGCACCCTATGAACATACCCTCTTCGGATCTTCTACAGACGTTCAATAACCTAAAAGTCTTGGCCAATATTGTAGGAGCTAGCGTGATCCCCTTACTGAGTCGATCGAAGAGATTTGTGACCGCTTCATCTACATATCCTAAAGCCGTAGGGAATAGCATCAATCCATAGATGCTCAATGCAAAGACATCGACTTTCTTTTTCTCATCAGGATGAGCTAAAATCAAATCCTCAAGTTCCTCCATCTGATGCACTTACACTCGCCTTTTGCTTAATCCTGGCTGTAATCTATTGCTCACTCATTCCCGTAATGTTCATTAACTTTTTCCAAAAGGCTAGGACATAAGTAGCTCTCGAATAAATTTTATCCACTTGGGCTCTCGGACAATGCAGTAGAGCGATGTATTCCTCCACGATCGACACCAAATCTACTCTCCCAAAGGTAAAATAGCCATATACGGGGTTCCGGTACTAAGTGAAGGACCGAGTAACTATTCGTCTACTTTGATGTCCAGAAGTATGGAAAATCCCCATAACTATGGTAGAGCAAACTCTTGATCTCGTCGTTCCATTGATCCCATATCATTTTCAACTATTGGAGATTATTTTACGTAACACTAATACGAGTGTAGTCCCATAACTCTGACACTTGCCCCACAGCTAGGTTATCCCCCTTCTCTAATTGTGTTGTTTCTGACCAAATTAGGACAGTTGCGTTGTATTCCACTTTATCAAGAAAGTCATTTTCCATGTCGAGCTCTCTAATTTAGCACTCGAACCCGAATCGGCACCTCTCTCTAATATGAAAATGCATGCAAAGTATCAAAGATAAAACACAAAAAGTCAGTAGGATAAGATTTAAAGCATGTAAAACATTCAAGCGCTTATCTGGGTGACCACTAGAGTTTATCACGACTCTACCTAGGGTGGGCTCTTAGGGCTTTCTATATGCAGCTCGGTTCTAAAGTTGAGGTACCTGAACCAGCAGATTCTTTGATCCTCACCCATTATAGGCTCATACGGACCGAGTTCGATTTCGAGGAATATATTTCCCTATGGCTGCACAGAGATGAAAACCTCACGAAGACATAGGTACGAATGTATCCCGAAAGCGTTTCACTATCCTGCACGAAGGTGAAAACCTCACGAAGGAGTAGCGTCTCACTCCCACTTAAAAGGGTGTGACCCGACGGTCATGTAATATGATGCAAAAGAATTATATAAGACTCGAACCATAGCAATCAAATGAGATAACGCAAGCGAATGTAATAAAAAGGGTCGTAATTTTTCAAATCAAATTTTCAATTTTCGACAAAAGGACAGAAATTAATTAATTTTACGGCTTGACTCACTTTTGATAGTCCCCAGTGGAGTCGCCAAGCTGTCGAAACCATTTTTTTTATCGAGTTTGAAAAACGGGGATCGACTTTAAAATGAAATATGGAGTCGCCACCAATCTTTTATTCGATATGTGATGGGATCTCCTTGAAATGGATTATTTTAATAAAACATTTTGATTTGTTAAAACAACAATTTTGGTCTACGAAATCTAAGAAAACAAATTCCGAGTCGATTACGTACGAGGAAGGATTAGCACCCTCGCAACGCCCAAAATTGGTACCAAATTGGTTAATTAACGTCCTTATGTCGAAAATTTAAAAAAAAATTCTAGATTACGATCAGTTTGTCTAAGATACATTTGGAAAAAAAAATCAAATAGGATGCCGAAACTTCTTATTTCGAAGAAATATAATGTCGTACTCAGTAAGTTAGGGCACAACATATTATATTCTCGAAATTTAAAATTATCTTTTGATTTTTTTAAAAAAAACCAGTAATAAAGTTTGAAAAGAGTTTTTGATTATTTGGGCCTTATGAAAAATTGGAACTCGGTAAGTTAGGGTACAATTTTCAAAATTCCCGAATACGAAATATTGCCTTTGTTTTTTTGAAATTCTTATCTCGAGATGATAAAACATCACACCCAGTGAGTTAGGGCGCAATATCTCAAATTACCGAGAATAATTTTTTTATTTAAAATATTATGCATTTTGATTTAAAAGAGAAAATGGTACTCAGTTGTTAGGTTTTAACGAGAAAAATTGGAACCCAGTAAGTTAGGACCCGATTTTCTTGAAACATCCAAACATGAGAATTGCCTCATTTTCAAGAAAACTTTGAGTAAAAATAATTTTTAAACTGAAATGGTATTAAAACACAATAGTTTTATGAGATACAATGGGATAATAGTATAAATCAGATATTAATCTACATCTAATGTTACACTAGGGCATCGCTACAACCAACCAATTAATTAAAAAATATAAATCACATAATAGCAATAATATAAAGTAATTTAAAAGTTTATAAACAATTTTAAAACGAGGTATAAAATATTTCAAAATGATTAATAAGACAACTTAAACCAATACTTAATCTTAATTTACTAATATACATAAAAGTGTTTGCCATGAATAATATATATAAAACAATTTTAAAATAAATAATACATAGAAGAATTTAAAATAATTTGTGGAAATAGTTTAAACTAACTAATATATATGAATGTTCAAAGTAAATAATATATAAATTTAGTGTAAATAATGTACATAAAAGAAATTAAAATGAAAGTACTATAATAATAAGACAAACAAATGGCAAACAAGCAAATTAAAACAGATTTAGGGCAAACTTAATAGTGAAAAAAAATTCGGGGTTTACACGCTAATTATTAAAACAATAAAGGGACCTAAATATAATACAAGCGCAAAGGACAAGGGCTGAATGGGTAATTATCCCAAGTTACTAAACACAGCGTTTAAAAGTGGACGAAATTGAAATAATGTATAAAATTTGGGTGCAAAATTAAGAAAAATAAGAACACCTATATGGCTTAATCAAATTGCGGCGAAACAGGGAACGATTGAATATGCAAATATTCCCTCCTAGACCGGAACACGCGGATCTTGGCCGCATTCGGGTCGGGTCGTCGGTTTGCTCTACATGGCGGCGTTTAAAGGCTATTGCAATGAGCCTAAACGACGTCGTTTCTTTAATAGATTTAAAACCAAATTAAAACAAATCAATCCCCATCTAAGCCTTTCTAAAACGAAACCCTAAATCCCCTTTTGTTTTCCTAACCGAAGCCAAACCCTCTCTCAGCTGCCTTTGAAACATTGTCAGACCACTAAAGCCATGACCATTGGCCGATTAGCAGCAGACTCAGACCATTTGAATGGCCCTTTTAAAGCCAGACCCGATTGTTTCAAAGATTTTGACCTCGGACCGCCTTGATTTCAACGAAGAAGGCCCGATTCGTCTTACAAAGGTAAAACCTTTCCTTTAGTTTCTGTGATGAACACACAAAAAATGGACAAAGAGAAAAACAGAAAATATGAAGGCAAAAGGTTTTTAAAAGATCACCTTTCAATCTTTTTTGGCTTTTGATTTTTGTATTTATTGCCTATTGATCCGTAAAAAGTGTTCGTAAAAAAAAATACAAGAATGCTGATTTGGTTTTATAGCTGAACCGAAATATAATTCTTTTTTCTATCTTTTTTTTTTTGCTATTTCTCTGTTATTGGAGCCCCTGTTTACAGGTACGGAAGGCGCGGACGTGGCGTACGGAGGTGTGTGGGGCGTGTGGGAGCATAGGCAGTGACGCGTGGAGGCACGCGTGAGGGGGGCTGCTGCGACGCTTGGAAATCTCTAGAAGCCCTCCTAGGGTTTCCGCTGAAGCTTTCGAGCCACTTAGGCCTGTTCTGTCTTTGGGCCTATGCAATTGGATCTATTTGGGATCGGTTCTTGGGTTCAGGAATTTGTATTTGGGCTAGTATTTTAAATAAATCAGGTATTGGTCTTATTTGTAAATAAATTCTAAATTTGGGCTTGTAATAAAGGACTGTTTATTGGACTTTTGATAATTTGGACCTATTTCATATTTTATTATTATCGTTGTTTTTTGGTTTTTTGGTTA
The DNA here is from genome assembly GCA_025506655.1 of Gossypium rotundifolium. Taxonomy (NCBI): domain Eukaryota; kingdom Viridiplantae; phylum Streptophyta; class Magnoliopsida; order Malvales; family Malvaceae; genus Gossypium; species Gossypium rotundifolium. Next base: position 14,013,472 of record CP106723.1, on the reverse strand, counting down.
TAAAACGGGCCCGGGCATAATTTGGGTCATACAGATTATAAGTAACTTCTAAGATGAGATTTGATTATAATAGGATCTTGTAGTAAATCAACAACTGTGGTTAAAAGATAGAAATGGAAAAACTATCGTCATTTGATCAAACCACGTCGAAAACTAAGATATTTTGTTGGTGACCTAGAACTGATTAATTGTGTTACCGAATAAGACCTATCACTTACCAACATTTCCTATGTTGCATGAAAAGGTTAATTTAAATTTGAACAACCATCTTTCATTAATATAGAAAACCACTTATACCAACCCATCAAGGTTGTATTATATTAAGACAGAGTTAAGAGGATTTTGTTGGTCCATTGGGCTAAAGACAGACCTATGATTCAAAACTTCAATCTATAAGCAATTAAGAATGGAATGGCCTGAAACTGATCACTATTTTTGGGCCCACAATTGAAACCCACCACTACTTCGATACTTAAATGTGTCTAATAAGTCCGTCATGGGCACTTTTCATTCATTGTTGCAGCAACTCTAGAATTATATTGTATAATATACATAGAATTAAATATATTATTAATTTTATATGTTATATTTTATTTGAGAATCTGATAAACATTTAAATTTAATCATTATTTAATATTATTAATCAATATAAATATACTTTGAATAATTTCAATAATTTATTTTCAATATAATATTTTTAATATTTTTAAATTTATTATATATACACTCAACTAATGAATATAATAAAATAAAAATTTTTATTTTTATTTTATTAATAATTTTTATTATAAGTGTTATAGTTATTATGACTTAATTAGTCTTTGAATCTATACTAAAATATATTTATTATTTTAAAATTACTACTTTCTAATATCATATGCATTGTAAGTGGTTTTACACGTTTAATTTTTAATTAGTTTTTAAATTTTATATTTTTAATGACCATAATTAGTGCCGAACAATATTTTTTATTTGAATGGTTGAATATAATTAAAATATATTAATTTATTTAGCAATTTAAATTGTGCAATAATAAAAATTCAAATTAGAATTAAAGCATTTTAATTAATTCAATATACAATATAATTTTATTTTATGTTATTAATGCAAAGTAATATTATTCAAAATAATAATTAATTAACATATATTAATCATTTTGATAATTCAAATGGAGTATTAATTAAAATTCTAATCTTCATTAAAGCATTTGTAAAAGCTATAAAATCGATATCTTCTAAATTAAACTCTTTACTATTTATTTCTTTCTAAACAGTAAATAATTGGTCATAGTAATTTGTAGATAATATATATTAATACAAACATAATATATTAGACTATATTATAAAATTATTATTTATAAAATTTTATATATGAAATATAATGTTGCTTATTATATAAATAATTAAAATTTAAAATGAAAGTAATATATGTTTTTACTTCTTTTTTTTGGTAAATGAAAAATTTATAATTTAAATATAAAGCAATTTAATATAAAAATATTTATTATATAAATTAATTTAATTAAAGTCTTTTAATAGAACCAAAATTTTTATTTATAAGTGTGATAAAAAATATCAAGTAAAATTTTTAAATCAATTATTTTAGCTTATAAATGTGATAGATCTTAAAAAATAAAAAATATATATATTTAAAATGACAAAGTCAATAATACATTGAACAAAAATGGCTATATTAGTCAGTTCAGAAATCTCTCCAAACTTTATACTTATATATATATATATATATATATATATATATTATAGATTATCACTCAATTAACGTTATAATTTTGTACCAATAAAATTTAATATTTAATATTGTAAATAAACGCATTAATAAAGTCTTGTCATTCAGATAAGATGTAAAGAATTACTAAAAAGAAAATTAGCTTTAAATATTATTTTATAGGTTTTGTTTCCATCACGAGAAAATGTATAATTTTCATTAATATTTAACTTGTTAAAATTTATTATTATTTAATTTTGTAATACTTACATATTTTATCGTAGTGTTTTAAAAGATAATGTTGATTAACTAATACTTACTTATATCAATGAAGATTAAATAGATATTATAAACATTGATGATACAGAAGAATGTCAAAAAATAATGGAGTATCAAAGTAATAGCTCTTTAAAAATGAAATATTGAGATATATTCGAATGATAATTGCACTAAGGAGAAATGAAATATCATTTTATTCGATGATGATTGATGTTATGATATTTAAATTTTAAATTTATTTCTTAAATTTTTTTAATTTTGATTTTAAATTTCAAGGAATCCAAATTCAAAATTTGATGGTTAATGAATTTTGTGACAAGCACTTCTTAATTTACAGAGAAAAGATTTGCACAATTTCAAATAGAATGATAAAAAATAATTTAATGAGCTTATTAATATTTATAATTGTGGAGTATATCTTGTATTTCTGTATATTTTGTAGGTACTTGACATAACAAGAATAGAAACAAAATGACGTTCCGATGAGGAAGCATGGTACATCACGACGGCGACATCCCAACGAGGAAGTTTATGACGTCACAACGATGCGACATAATCACGTTTTTTCAGGCCAAGTATAACTCTTTCTTTCACTTGAAGTCTAATTATTCCAAAAACGTTTTAGTCAGATTAATCCTCTATTTTTAGCCTATAAACAAAGCCATTATAATTCTAATAGAGAAGATCATTATAGTTTTAGTCGAATTAATCATCCCTTTTACCTATAGTTTTTATTTTCTTGATTGAAGGAATTTTTGCACATAAATTTGTGTATCTAATTTTCTCTATTTCTTCTTTTTTATTATTTATACGGGCCAATCATCAACAATAATAAACTTAATTTTCACTAACTTTCAATATAATTGTTAATGAAATATCTTCTCCAATCCACAACATAATTTTGTTTTGTATTTCCTTTTATGATTTGAAAATAAACAAGCAATAGGTTGAATTTCATTATTACGTATACTTATATTATGAGAAATGCAAATATATATATATATATATATTATTTTATACTAATTATATTTTTATTAGGTATTAATATTCTCTTTTAGATGTTATTGGTCCAGTCATTAACATCATACCAACCTTTTCAATTAAAAATTGAAAATTAAAATGAAATTGTGGCATGAAAAAGGAAGTAATATTGTATATGATGGGTAATTAATTATTTTATTTTATGTGTTCACAGTTTTCAATTATTTTAATTTTATAAATTAATTTTACGTTTTATTTCTTTTATGTAGTTACTAAATATTTTGTTATACCTTTATATCAAAGCACCTCCCACACCATTATGAATATGGAAAGGATATTGTCACAACACCACCAAGGACAACAATCACATTAGATTTAGGCTTGGTTTGGATGGGCGGTGTGTTTACCTCCAATGAGATTAAAAATAAGCGGTGGCGGTGAGATTAATTATCAGAAGCGGTGAGATTGGACAACATGAGCGTTGAAATTAGAAACAATGATTGGAGTGTGTGTTTGGATTCAAACACAATCAGTAGTGATGAGTGAAAATAAAAATAACTATTAAAGTCATCATATTAGAATTGGTATATAATAGAAGTTTTAAATTATTTTACTTATATAAAATTATTAAAATATGTGAATTTATAAATTTATTTAATAAAATATTAAAATGTATCTTCCAATATTTGATTATAAATATTTTAACTAATTATATAATCAATTTAAATTATTTATTAGATAAAATGAAAATTATTTTTAATTTTTTATAGTTAAATATTCTTTTATAACAAAGATAAATATTATTTTCCCAAATATCAAATCTTAACCAAAAAAAAAGTTCATATTGCATACATGAAATAACACTCTTCATAATCTTACAACATTAGTTTTAATCCTCTTTGCGGTTCAATCATCAATAACACCAAAGACAGAATAGTTGTGTTTGATGACTCATGATCCTTAGATTTGTAGGAAAAGTGGAGAAAGCATCACTCTGGAATTTCAAAAACAATAACTACATATTCTGTATTAATGGCATCCAAGACATAAATAAAAACATGGCAGAAATACAAACATCCTGGCTCATTTGTTGTGCGTTGTGGTGTGGTTGAAAAGAAATGAGGTATCTGAACTCACAACAAATTTGAAACTTGGGGTGGGTACATTTTAGTGTTTAAATCAAACAGGACATTCGCTGGAATCATGAAGAACTACAAGGAAAAATAGAAATAGGAGAACTACAAGTAAACATGAGAACTACAAGTAAAAGCCACCTTAACATACTGCTCATTTATAGACAAGGTTGAAGGCAAGACTTTTGCATCATGGATAAAGCCCGCAAATTACTATCACCGGTAATAACAATTAATGCCCTCTTCCTAGAACCATTTGGCATGGAGCTCTCATATGATGAGGACGAGAGACGCGGCTCTCCGCAATCTCCCCATTAATGTAAAGCCGCACAAAATCGTAAGAAACGACAAGAAAAGAAAAAGTAAATGTTTACATATATGGTAACAACTAGGAAATAAAATTAGTATCCATCTATCAAGTATAGTTGAAAGTATATCAAATAAAACCTTAGGCGTAAAGCTACGTGTAATGTCTCCATTTGAAAAGAAGAAAAACAAACAGGAGTGATATGCAAATTGAGCACTATTGCCTCAAACAACATTTTTCCTGCTCCTACCTGATGTTAAATTTAACTTGCCTTTACCCCTTTTTCTTTTTTTCTCTTATGCCTTGAGAGATTGGTCATTGGTGATGTACACAATATAACCTCAAAGTTTCATACACAAACTTGCCTAATTCCTCTTTGCTCTCTTTTTTCTTTTCGGTTCCTTCGTTTGGTGTTGCTCATTCTCAAATATTCTAAACAATCAACCACTTTTCAAACTAAAACAGAATAGATAACTTGTAGTTATATAGGGATGGATTCTCAAAAGAAAAAGAAGGGGGGATGATGGTCTGAATCTGGCCTTGTATTTATAGAATTTACATAGAAATGCTTTTTGTCTAGCCCCAATTCATTCGTATTCAATGTCAGTCCAATAAAATGTTTTAAGTTACACACAAAATAGATAACAAATGTAAGAGCCTATTATCCATGAGATCATGTTTAGAAACCAAGGCAACTAAACAGACCAAATAAATATAAAAATACAAGTCCATTTAGTTCACTCATTCCCAAAACTATCTCAAACAATTCAAACATTATGGGAAGATGTTAAAGCAACATATGAAGCTACAAATCAAGATGCAGCTCTCAAACCAATCATGTCCTTGTGTTAGTAATTCAATTGATTTTAAAGGCATACCTCATATCCAACATGTATCCAGTTGTTTTGAGTGTGTTCAATCTCTGCGGACACTTTAGGAACTTCAAGGTAAATCGGTGTTCCCGTGACCAAGAGCTTCATTGAGTAGACAAGTCAATGGAAAAATCATCAATGTCTTTTCATTAAGAACAAGTAAAGGAGGATCATTGTTAGTCTCTGCATATACCTATAAGCAGAACACAAATCAAGTTATTAAAAACAAATGGGAATTGAAAGCTCTAGTAAAGCTACATGATGATACAACTTTAAAGGGAAAAAATCATCACGATAATGAAATTGAGATGATGAGTGTTGCTCTAATAGATAATGAAATAGAGTCAAGCAACAAAAGAAATTAAAACCACATTTGGATGCAAAATTTTCTTATTTCTTATAGTTAATGAAAATGGCGCTTCAAAAACTTTCACAAAACCATTAAAAGAAACACTAAATTAGACATGGGTATTTTCCTAACAACCAAACAGCAAATTTTGAGTGAGGAAAGAATACAAAAAGGCAAAAGGAGCTGTTTTTAGCCCTCTTTAACAATTACCTTGAACAAAAATAATTTCTTTTAATAAAACTCACAAAAAAAAATGAGCGATGGGTAATTTCCTTAATCCAAAAAAGGTTAAATTTTAAGAGAAAAAGAGAAACTCAAATAAAAAAGGTGCAGCAGTTTCTAAACCTGTTTAAGAATGGTGGAAGGAAAGGCATTAGAGTTGAAAATATAAACCCAGAAACATAGTATAAAACCCTTTTCTTCATCAACTTCAGTTTCCACTTTGAAATCCTTCAACAAATGTAATCATCTTCTCCTATTATCGATTATTCTCACCCATGACTTTCACCCTTTTGCTTCAACAAAAGAAGAACGAAAAACGAACCCAAAACCGAAAACCCAGAAATTTTTATGAGTCACTTCAATAGCCAATGATTTGGGTTAAATAGAAACTAAAGAATTTGAATTGAAACTAAAGATGAAAAATAGAAGATGTAGGAGAAAAAGTACCTGAATGGAGAAGAAGGAAGAACGGCGCAATTAAGCTACAAATTCCATGGAGATGTTCAAAAATGGGTATTTTTGTCTGTGAAAAATATCTACTGCCCCAATTGCCTTCAAGCTGCTTTGAATTCTCCGGTTGCTTTCAAAGACACCATTGAGTCTGAAATCAATTTTCACTTTGACCTTTGAAATCTTTGAACCAAGCAAAGATGCAGGTGAGATTGGTAGCCTAATCTCACCACACCGGAGGAAAACGGGCATCCAAATGAGCCCTTAATCTCATTTAATTATCTCAATTTTCCTACTCAACAACCCTGCCATATCGAGTCCATACTGTAACATAGACCTATGTTGGACTCTACTAAAGAGGTACTCATGAGATGAAAGTGTTGGAAAATTTAAACATCATATATATAATAATGATAATTACATCTTATTATTTACTATCATGATAGGTTAGCCCAAATTAAAAGTGATCTAATTTGGTTAGAATTTTATTGGGCTTTTAATTATTAAATAAAGTATGGGTCAAATATGTGTAGATACTCTTATAATCAAATTCTAATTAATGATGGGCTAATTAGAATTTGATTAGAACTAATATGCCAAGATTATAAATATTAGGGTTATGGTTCTAAAATTATACACTATATATCTTTTCTAATATCCCATCATTAAGAAAGAGAGAGTATAAATTTCTTGTGTGCTAATTTAGAAAATCAAATTCTCAAAATCCGTAAAATTACAAGGAATTCATGGATTCATGTACGCTTCCGCATTTAGTTTTATTTTTGATGATTTGACATGATAGATCCTGATTTATTAAGTTTTATTTCAGATTTATTTTACAAATCTAACAAGTGGCATCCGAGTTTTGTCATGTTGAATCATTGAGAATGAATTGATTCTTTATTATTTTTGGATTTATTCGATTTTCTTTTTTATTTTTATGGATTTGATATTTTAATTATATATTATGTTGAATCTTTGATATTCCTAATAAATTTTTAGGTTTTAATTCTTTAAATAAAATTTTAAAGTTTTAAATAAAATTTTAAGGTTTTAATTTTCAGATAACTAGAAAGATTTACAGTTTTAATTGAGAATTAAAAAAAAAACAAAGAAAATACTCTAGTGTGGAAATACGAGGGTTCGGAGAGTACACTGTTAAAAGATGGGGATCGAGTTCTATCTACTATCCTAGGATATTACAACATTCACAACTCGTTGGAGGATGGGTTTAAAGCCTTTTACAAAATTCTTTGGTTGCTACACATTCCTAACAAAATAAAAATTCATAACTGGAGGCTAGTTAACAATATGCTTCCCCATTACAGTAATTTGGCCAAAAGAAAACTAGCAGTGGATTCGGTTTGCCCTTTGTGTAAGGAAACCATTGAAGACTCCAGCCACTTGATGTGGCATTGTAGCTTGTTGCGAGGTGTGTGGGCGCACTTTCAGATCCCCATTCCAGACTTTGAAGACTCCCTTGGGCCCTAAAAGCGCTTTATTCAGATGTTTATTGAAGCTGAAGAACACCAAAGAAACATTATTGCTATCTCTACATGGAGCTTTTGGTACAGAAGAAATAAGTCAATTCATGAGGGAGCTAAGTTCGGATACAAGAGATTTTGGGTTTTATTAGGGGTTATGTGACAGAAATCGAGCTATCTCGTAAGATTTTACAGCCACAAGTCAGACCTATTTTGGAAGAATTATGGCGGCCTCCGGAGGTAGGTTTTATTAAAATCAACTTTGATGCGTCATTTCAAAACAAGGAGAAAGTAGCTACAACTGCAGTTATTGCTAGAGATGATACAGGAGGCATCTTAAGAGCAGAGACTTATCTTTTTGAGGATACAGTGGATCCATTTGTGGCAGAAGCTCAAGCGTGTGAAAGGGCTATCCTTTTTGCGAAAGCAATGGGCTTTCGAAAGCTGGTTGTAGAAGGCGATGCTTTGACTGTCATTAAATGTATAAAGAGAAGGAATCATGATAAATTGATTCTTAAATCAATTACCCAGCACATCAACCATTTGGGTTTGTATTTTGAAGAAATCTCTTACCTCTATGTACCGCGTTCGGCTAATGGAGTGGCCCATACTTTGGCATTAGAAGGGCGAAGAAGCAGGTTCTCTGGGGGTTGGGACGACAAACTTCCAGAATCGGTGCTGGTGCTCGTGATGAAGGAGTCACGAGTAAGGAATCTGGAAGATGAATAGGTTTCTTGAGATGCTTTGCTCTAAGGAGAAGGATCATCGAAACTCCAGGCGCAGGTTAGCATTGTGCAAAGCAGATGCTGGTCTTCATTCTTTTTGGTTTTTCTCCTCTGTTGAAGAAGGATTTTGGTGATGATTAAATGCGGTTGAAGATGAAAGGATGGGGCTCATGCTTTCTATTTTTTTTTATCTTTTATTTTATTTTCCAAAGCACATTTAAGTGGTTGTTGTTGCCAGCTTTATTTTCTGCTTTTGTCTTTTCGTCTCTGACTTTATGTTTGTTGTTTTGCGTGAGCCTAATTTAATACAAAATCAACCCAATTTTATTCAAAAAAAAAGGATTTTATGTTGTTTATACTTGTTTTAATAAATATTTAAAAAGCTGTGTAGGTTTGAGTTCATTAGAAACTTTTATGATATATATTTGATTATATCAATAGATGGATTGTTAATCGCCAATAACTTGTTTTTCAATTTTACGATTATATATATATATATATTGTTTTGGAGACATTTAGTAATTATGTTCACGATTTTACATGATGATATATGGTTGGTAAAAGAAATTGCTTTGTAAAGTGTCTCTTATATATCGATTGTTTATCAATGAATTTATTATATATGTTGAATCCTTAAGATTGATGGTTATATTTGTTAGTTTTATTTTTATCGATTCAATTTTAAGGTTTTATTCTAATCGGTTTTTAATTCAAATCGGTTCAACAATTATACAATTGAATTCAATTTTATAATCATTAATTCTTGAATTCAATATATAGTTGATAGAATATATTATTTATTATTGAATTTATATGCTTATTCTTCTCATACTATTCAGGTTTAAGCATATATTTTGAATTTGGATTTACTTGGGATATGTAAGGCAAGTCGATCGAGGTCATATTTTTATGGTTTAATTATGATGAAATTAGATTTTGATGCAAATTGATGTTAATCATAATATGTGTTTAAATAATTTAGTTTTAAGTTTGGTTCTATAATCTTAAGTTTTGGCATCTTATGGTTCCAAATATTTGGTTAAATTATCATGATATGATCTATGGTATGAATTATGTAGTATGTTGACTATTATAATTTTATTTCTAAGATATATTGACTTGAAGTTTTATTTTTCAAGTATTTATGTGAATATCTATTTAATCATAAATACAACTTTGAATTTACATGGTAAATTCAGGTAAGTTTTTCTATTTGATTATGAATACATGTATATCGTAAATTGCTTTGGTATTTTTATCCATGCCAAAATTATGAATACATGTGCTTGTTAATTATTTGGCTCGAACCACTACATTATTTTCATTTGGTTTTGATATATATGGTTTCGGAACAAAAAAAAAAAAAGAAATAGTAAAAAATTAAGGTTTTCAATTTTTTATTGCATTATTAAGACAACCTTATTTGGGGTTATTTGAGTTTATAAAGCAATAAAAAAATATAGTTTTGACATTTGACTATTGGGGAAATTTTAATTTTGAATAATGGTATGTTTATTTATTTTTAAAATAACTTAATTGAAGCAATAAGTCACCATAAATTATTTTGTTTTAAAATATAAAAGTTTGTGTGCATGTAACTTAAGTTATGTTGATATTAATCGGCCCAAATGAAGGTTAATAATATTACATGTGCAACTATAGTGATAAACATGTGACGATTATTTGGTTTTACATGTGAGTAATAAATAGGCCCAAAGAAAGATTTATTGTTCGACATGTTCTTATTGTCTATGTTTGATTACTACACCAAGATATCACTTACAAGTTAATATTTTGTCCAAAGATGAAATATGAATGGAATGTCCGATATCTTAAGATGAGGTTTACCTTTATTCAAATTATTTTGGTTTAAATTTGAAGTCTTATGTGAGGTTATTTATGGTCTATGATTTATTCAACTATTATTTTTGCCAACATCATTACAAGTTGTTTTGGGATAAATATATATACATATATATACTATTATATTTTAATTTGATTGAAAGATGAAATTAAAAAGATATTTTGAAACAAATAAATTCATATTTTGGCTTTTAATTAAAAATGTCTAATATTTTAAATAAATTAGTTGAAACAAAATGTCGCCAAAGTGACTTCTTTTGTGTAGATTAGTTTATTTGAAATATTAGGATGATTATATATTTTGTGATTTATGCATTTATTAATTGACCCAAAGGTAAGTTAATATTTGACAGAATTTCAACGACATCTGTGATGATAAATGTGTGACAATTATAAGGTATTTTATATGAGCAATAAGTTAGTCTAAAGATTAATTAATTGTTTGACATAATTTATTATCAATGTTTGATTGCTACAACAAGAGTACCGCTTACTGTTAATATTATTGTCCAAAGATTTGATATTAATGTTGTATTTGGTATCTTGAGATGGGATTAGCCATTATCCTGGATTTATTGTTTACTTATGAATATTGATGTGAGCTTATTTTTATTTATTTTTTGTTCTATATTCAGTATTCTACTGCCACAATATCTGCTAATATAAAATCTATACCCATGCTTAATGGGACTAATTTTAATGAATTGAAAAGGCACTTATTTATAGTGCTTGGTTGTATGAACATAGATTTTGCACTAAGGGAAGAACTACTCGCACCTCTCACTGCGGAAAGCAACCTCTATATTAAAAGGGATTTTAAAAGGTGGGATCGTTCAAATTGCAAGAGTCTAAAGATCATGAGTTACAACATTTCAGAAGCCTTTAGGGGCATAGAATCTGAAAAGATTACTCAGGTCAAGGTTTCCTTGACGAAATTAAAAAACGTTTTGCTAAAAAACGATAAGGTTGAAATGACATCACTTCTGACTTTTTTGATGTCTATAAAGTTAAGGGTTAAAGAAATTCTGAGCGATCTAAGGGTTATGAGTTTTATGATCTCATAACAAGGAATATTTTTGAGACGGAACTGCAAAATTTTTTGAGGATGTTGAGTTTGGGGGGAGAAATAAGGTTAGAGACATTGCTTTTGAAGAGGAATTGGATTCTAACTCAGTTCCTACTATCACTTTTGACGATGTTCAGGTTCTTATACCTGTCATTGATCAAGAAGTGAATCTAGAACCTCTACAAGACAATTTTTAACAATTCCCCATTCAAAATGAGATAATTATTCCAGAAGAACAAACTCAACAACCTCAAGAACAAGTGCCATTAAGGAGGTCCATAAGAGAAAGGAGAAATGCTATTCCAGATGATTATATTATATTTCTCCAAGAACATGAGGATGATAATAGAATGATGGAAGATGATTTAATCAACTTTCATTAGGCCATGAAAAGTTCTAATTCTCAAAAGTAGATTGATGCCATGAAAGATGAGTATAAGTCTATGCGAGACAATAAAGTTTGGGAACTTGTCTCATTACCTGAAGGTGCAAAACCAATTGTTGTAAATGGATATTTAAAACCAAGAGGGATGCAAATGGTAATATAGAGAGGTATAAGGCGCATCTTGTAACTAAAAGATATACTCAGAAAGAAGGTGTTGATTTTACAGAGACTTTCTCTCCAGTTTCATCGAAAGACTCCTTTAGGATAATCATGGTGCTTGTTGCTCATTTTGATCTTGAGTTACATCAGATGGATGTTAAGACTGTGTTTCTTAATGGCGACAGTGAAGAAACAATTTATATGGTGCAACTAGAAAATTTTGAGTAGGAAGACTCAAAGAAATTGGTTTTCAAGTTGACAAAACCCATCTATGGACTCAAACAAGCTTTCCGTCGATGGTACCATAAGTTTCATTAAATAATTGTTTCGTTTGGTTTTGAGATGAATTTTGTTGATGATTATGTGTATCACAAATTCAATGGGAGTAAGTACATATTTCTAGTTTTATATGTTAATGGCATACTGCTTGTTAATAATAAGTATAGCCTCAATCAATATCCTAAGAATGATTTTGAAATTACAAAAATGCATTAGATTTTTTACATTTTAGTAGTAGAAAGTCTAATGTACGTTCATGTTTGTATACATTGGAATATTGTGTACACTATTGGGATGTTAGACAGATATTTTAAGCAACCCTGGTTTGTACCATTGGATAGCATCCAAGATGGTTATAAGGTATTTTTAGAGAACAAAAGATTACATGCTCACATATCGGAGGTCTAATCAGTTAGAGATCATAAGGTATATAGACTCCGATTTTGATGGAATATGGATACAAGATTTTGTCACTAAGGTGCAATTTGTGAAAATAAATTACAATCTTTTATTCCAATAGCAACAGGACCACATCAAAGTAAAAACACATAGACTTTAAGTTCCTGGTTGTTAAAGTAAAAGTTCAGAGTGGTTAGGTGTTTATAAAGCATATTAGGACAAACTCCATGATTACGGATCCGCTTACTAAGGAACTGCACCTAAGGTTTTATAAGAGCACATTTCTCATATTGGTGTAATGTCATTTAAAGGATATTTGGTTTTAGTGGGAGTTTGTATTTTTAAATGCTTTTATGTTATAGACACCTTTTTAGTTATTAAGTTTATTTTCTGCAGAAATAAAGTTTATTTGGTTTATTCACACTCTGATTTTGGTAAGGTTTGATCTCACTAAGGAGGACTAGTTGGAAATAGACATGTTTAGATCATATTGCATGTAATTTCCATGCTACATATCCATACTTGATCTATGTCATTTGGTTGTGTTAATATACGTGATCATGGGTGGATTTAGTTACGATATATGTAACGAAAGTTGCCTTGGTTCTATGTTAACATAATTAATGGACGAGATTGTTCGAAATATCTTTTGGATATGATAGTAAAATTTTGAGCTCATAAGGTTTTATAATGACATGTAATTATAAAGTAATTAGTATACATATATATGTGGTCCAAGTGGGAGATTGTTGGAAAATTTAGACATTACATATATAATAATGATAATTACATGTTATTATTTACTATCATGATAGGTTAGCCCAAATTAAAAGTGATCTAATTTAGTTAGAATTTTATTGGGATTTTAATTATTAAATAAAGTATGGGTCAAATATGTGTAGATACTCTTCTAATCAAATTCTAATTAATGATGGGCTAATTAGAATTTGATTAGACCTAATATGCCAAGATTATAAATATTAGGGTTATGGTCCCAAATTATACACAATATATCTTTTCTAATATTCCATCATTAGGAAAGAGAGAGCATAAATTTCTTGTACGCTAATTTGGAATATAAAATCCCCAAAATCCGGTAAAATTATAAGGAACTCATGGATTCATGTACGCATTTAGTTTTATTCTTGATTTATTCTTGATGATTTGACATGATAGATCTTGGTTTATTAAGTTTTATTTCAGATTTATTTTACAAATCTAACAGAAAGGCCCACTTCAAGCTTTCTTTCATCTATAAATACCCTCATTCTCTGAAAAGAATAGATAAGAGAGAATGTAGTGCTTAAATTCTGCTCAAATACGATCTCAAGCTTTTCAAACCATAATTTAGTGGCTCTTCACACCATCTATGGTGTGAACCGCCCTTATATTAATAGCTATTCAAGGTCAATTGAAAGTAGAATAATCAATAAGCTTAAAACGCCTTATAAAGAGCACAAACCAACAATGTCAATTGCGAGTAGAATGACCAATATTATCAGAACCCATACTAGTATCAATATGGAGATGATCAGTACAGTTAAGGTAAATTATTATCAGCATTGCTAGGATCAAGAGTAGTACTATCAGGAACAACTAGGAGCAAAATACTAAGATCTTGCAGGTTATAATCGATGTGGCCAACTAGACAATGAGGGAGGCTATTACCAACAACCCTAACAGGAATAATCACCTAGATAATACGAAGATTTTTTGAACCAACTAAACCCTACAAGAGACAACCATCAATCACAGTATTAAGGGGTCGAGAACCCCACTGTGCAAAATAATACTCCAAAAGCACAATAATATATAGAGCTTTATACAAATAGCACAAAAATACTATACAACAGAACAATCTTATTATTTGTAAGCTTAGGGCGAAACCAGGCCATCCTAAAATAGTAAATATGGCACCAAGGTATGAGGATACAGTTTTGCCAGTAGTTGGGCGAGGGGATCACCTTGTTAGAATAATAACTAACTTAGTGATTGACATCGGTTAGGGTTGTTATTAGTTGACAGTTGGTGTCTGTTAGTTGTTATCAGCAGTTATAGTTTCTATGCATGTCTATATAAGCATGCACGGTCCTCAAGATTGTATTGGTTCTTCTCATGAAATATTATCAGTTTCTTCATTAGTTTCTTCATTGTTATTCTTATATCTTTACATGGTATCAGATGTCCATTCCGGCCTGGGTTGATCGCTATGACTTTGCCCTCCAGCCCATCTGATGTTCAATCTGTTGCACTTGTAATGTCGACTGCTTCTCAAGATGATGTCGTTGATAGTCATTTCTTTTCTACCAAGAAGATCAGTATCCTTCTTGATGATAACAATTACTTGTTATGGCGACAGCAAGTTCTTCTTGCTATCAAGACTTTTAAACTCCAAAATATATTGACTCACAATTTGTTTCCCCTCCGCAATTTGTTCTTGATGATGTTGGTGTCTCGCAAGAAAATCCTGAGTTTGCTCATTTTGAACATAAAAACAGTGCACTAGCCTCCTGGTTGTTGTCCTCGGTGAGTTCTTCTGTTCTTCCACATCTTATTGGCCTAGACACAAGCCTTCAGATTTGGAATGCTCTTGTTAACTTGTTTGGCAGTAAGACTACGTCTCAGCTAATGTTTTATAGAAGAGCGTTGCATTCTCAACGAAAGGCTGATCTCTCCATGAAAGACTTCTTGATGAAAATCAAAGGCTATTGTGACAGCCTTGCTAATTGTGGAGAAGTTATCAGTGAGCGTGAACATGTTACAGCCATTCTTAATGGCTTATCGTCCGAGTATGAGTCAATTCTCACAATCATCACTGCAAGTACAATACCTTACAGTGTTCAGGGTGTTACCACTATGTTGTTTGATGCTGAAGCTCATCAACAGCTCAATATACTTGATGGTCCCAGCTTTGCAAACATGGCCACTCACCAGTCTACTACTTTTGAAGCAATAGTACCTCTACACCAACATACCGACCCTCTTCAGGCAATCGTGGTCATGGGCATGGCATGGTCTTCAGGCAATCTTGATGGTCCCTGCTTGTTCATCGATGCTATTATCAATTTGATACCAACTATAAGAGCACAGGTTATAGACCCCTTCCATCTTCTCAGGCCAATGTCTGCATGGCCAGCAATAGTCCATCTGTCAATCCTGGGTGTCAACTCCTCTGCCCGTTGTCTCTCCCTACTCTAAACAAAATTGGTTCGCTCCTCAATGCACCCTCATGCCTAGTCTAATCCCTTTGCTGTCAACCCTATGCCACATATCAGTGCACCTGGCTCAGGATTAACACCTTCTCATTCACAAGCTCTGCCTCAAGCTTTCTTTGCAACTCCTGACACTGTAGGTGATAACACATGGTATCCAGACTCAGGAGCATCACACCACATCACTTACTCTTTAACTTTACTATCTGACAGTACTCCATACACTGGCCCAGGTAAGGTGTATATGGGCAATGGTAATGCTCTCCCTATTCGGTCAACTGGACAATCGTCTCTCCTTACTCGATCTCGTCCGTTATTCTTGAAGTCTCTACTATTTGTACCTGGGATAGCCAAGAATTTACTATCTGTGTCCAAGTTCACAAATGATAACAAGGTAATGTTTGAGTTTCTTCCTAAATAGTGCCGAGTTTAAGATCTTCAAACCAATGAGGTACTACTTCAGGGTTCAGTGCATAACGGCCTATGCAAGCTTGACCTATCTGACACGTCCCATGCAACTGACATGTCCTCTTCAGCTCACTTTTTTACTACTATTACATCTCTTCCTCTCAGTCTATGGCATTTTAGACTTGGACATCCCTGTATGGCTATACTCAAAAATGCATTACATCATTGTAATATAGACTTTGGTTCATCTACAACTTCTCTTGACTGTGTTACTGGTCACTTAGGAAAGGAACACAAATTACTTTTTGTTAAGTTTTTGACTGTTTACAATAAACCCTTACAACTAGTAGTTGCTGATGTTTGGGGCCCTGCTCCAGTCTCTTCTAATGGCTTTCTTTATTATGTTGCTTTTATTGATGCTTCCACTAGATACACATGGCTCTATTTTTTGAAGAAGAAATTAGATATGCTTTATAGATTCACGGTGTTCCATAAACAAGCAGAACGGATTCTTGGCTGCAAACTTTTAGCTCTTCAAACTGATAAGGGAGGAGAGTTTAAGGCACTACGACCTTATTTAGCTCAGCAAGGCATTCAACATAGAATCACATGCCCTTATACCTCTGAGAAGAATGGATTGGTTGAAAGGAAGCACGTGTAGATTGTGGAAGCAGGTCTGTCCATGCTTGCTCATGTATATATGCTTTTACACTATTGAAATGATGACTTCAGTAGTGCTATCTATCTAATAAACATATTACCGTCCTCTTCTATAGCCAATGTGTCACCTTATGAAAAATTATTTCAGACTCAGCCAAACTACTATTTTCTTCAAGTCTTTGGCTGTTTGTGTTTCCTAAACCTTATGCTATATAACACTCACAAACTCCAATTTTGCTCCACACCATGCATATTTCTTGGTTACTCACCTTCCCATAAAGGATATCGTTGTCAAAGTGCTAATGGCAAAGTATATATCTCTCGACATGTTACATTCCTTGAGTCATCTTTTCCCTTCAAAACTATTTTCGCTAACTCTAACCCTACTACAACCTCCACTCAGTCCACTTCTAAATTACTTATCATGAACCCTACATATCTACCTATACCCACCCCAGTTCACAGTATGCTACCTAGACCACTAGCACCTTCTGGTCATCCTATACTTTTGGTCCACTCATCTAATACCACTACACCTGTGTTTAATCCCATCTCACTTCCCACTTCAATCATACCATCATCTTCACCTATTGCCCCTCAGTCTCCTACCCACCAACCTTTTGCTCTCCCAATAGTTTTTCAACCCAACTCTCATGCCATGATTACTCGCAGCAAAGTAGGTATATTTAAACCAAATACATATTTGACCAGTGCAGAATTAAATGACACTCCTGTTGACATCCATGACGCTATGAAGAGTGAATGTTGGAAAACAACAGTCCACAGTGAACTACAAGCTCTTCTTAAAAACAACACATGGAGTCTCTGTCCTCTTCCTACTAACCGAATGGCTGTTGGGTGCAAGTGGGTATTCAAGGTCAAAAAGAAAGTCGATGGTACTGTAGACAGATACAAAGCTCGCCTAGTGGCCAAGGGTTTTTCTCAACATGCTGGACTTGATTTTCGTGGTACATTCAGTCCAGTGGTTCGAGCAGCAACCATTCGAGTTGTTCTTTCTGTTGTTGTTATGAAGGGATGGTCCTTGAGACAGATTGATGTCAATAACGCCTTCCTCAATGGCGATTTGACAGAAGATATCTATATGGAACAACCACCTGGTTTTGAGGTTCCGGGTGTCAATGGTCAGCAACTAGTTTGCAAGCTCAACGAAGCGTTGTATGGTTTGCGTCAAGCACCTCGAGCATGGTTCCATACGCTCAAGCAGTATCTGATCACTCGATTAAATTTTCATGCGTCCAAGGTGGATCCCTCACTGTTTCTTCACACAACGTCTGAGAATGTCGTGCTATTCATGGTCTATGTCGATGATATTGTAATAACGGGTAGTTCAAATGCTGAGATAAATAGAATAGTTCAACAGCTTCACAGTAAATTTGCTCTAAAGACATGGGGCAACTGAACTTCTTCTTGGGTATTGAAGTGCAAAACACATCTCTCAGGCTGTTCCTAAGTCAAAAAAATATGTTTTAGAAATTTTGCTAAAATTGGAATGGAAGGAGTTACAGCTACTCCAACACCTATGGTTAACACACCAAAGCTGACTGCTTCTGATGGCAGCCCTCTATTCACTGATGTCCATTTATATCGCAGCATTGTAGGAATGCTACAATATCTGTGATCACACGTCCAGAGTTATCTTTTGTGTAAATAAGTTGAGTCAGTATATGAATCTTCCAAGTGAAATGCATTGGCGAGCAGTAAAACGAGTGCTAAGGTATCTTGTTGGGACTCAGGATCATGGGTTATGCTTTACCAAAGGACGAGTTGAACTGGTTTGCTACTCAGATGCTGATTGGGCCTCATCTGTTGAAGATCGACGTTCCACAACAGGATATGTTGTATACCTAGGGCTAAACCATGTTGCCTGGTGTTCCAAGAAACAAAGTGTTGTGTCCAGGTCCTCCTCTGAAGCAGAATATCAAAGTCTCGCCAACTGTGTATCAGAGCTTCTCTGGGTTAAGCAGCTGATGGGTGAAATTGGTGTGTCAAGTTGCTCAACACCTGTGATATGGTGTGATAACGCATCTACAGTCTCCATAGCAGCAAATTCCACACACCATGCTCGAATGAAGCATGTAGAGATTGACCATCACTTTATTCGCGAGAAGGTTCTAGCTGGAACTTTACAAGTGAACTTTGTTCCTTCATCAGATCAAATTACTGACGTACTCACCAAACCAATTATGCCCAAGCAGTTTAAATAATTTCGACAAACTCTTAGAGTACTCTCAAAAACTCAAACATCAAAAAAGTAGGGAGAATGTTAGAATAATAATTGACTCAGTGATTGACATCGGTTAGGATTGTTATTAGGGTTGTTATTAGTTGACAGTTGGTGTTTGTTAGTTGTTATCAACAGTTATAGTTTGTATGCATGTCTATCTAAACATGCACAGGGTCCTCAAGATTGTATTGGTTTTTCTCATGAAATATTATCGGTTTCTTTATTAGTTTCTTCTTTGTTATTCTTATATCTTTACACACCTCACAAGAGTAGGAAGAAGAGATTTTAGGTGTGGCCCAAAAGGAATAGGTGTGGTGCCATCAAGCTCTTCACTCGAACAATAGATGAAGGCCTTAAGAAGGGAAATTGATTTACTAAAAGTATTGGCAAAACTAAGAGAGGTTTCATTAGCTCAATATGCGAATGACTTGTTGACCACATGGGTCACCCAAGCAAGTCCCAAATTCCTTCAAGCTACCAACAGAAATGTATTATGGCAAATAGGACCCAAGAGATCACCTGCATCAATATAACAACTACGAGACCGTGCCAGGAGTTGGTAGGGAGAAATGACAAAACTTTTAATAAGAAAAAAAACTTTTTTTACGAGAAAAATCTAAATCTATTGGGAACTTGTAGTGAATGTTGAAGAAAAACAATAAATAGTTTAGTACACTTCAAAGTTCATTTAGCTAATATCAATAGGATTATACCGGATTGAATATTTGTAATTTTTTAATTTTGAAATTTAATTTAAAATTCGAGTCTATTTATTATCTGTATTAAGTTTAAAATTGAAATTATCTGAATTTATAATATTTGAAACCAAATATATAAATATTGACTTTAATTGTCTCTTGGACAAACCTATATTTTGATACGGATGGGCTTCCAATGAACTTGGAAAAATATTAAAGTCTCACAGTAAAGAACTCTAGGTCCCCACTAAAAACTTATAAATTATAACCTAATGTTGCCCAAAGGCAGGCCTAATAGAAGCTTGACCATGGCTGGCCCTTGTTTTTATTTTGAAAAACAAAACAATGGTTTGATTGATTATGATTAGAGCTATTGAAAGGTCTAGCTATTCAATCAAGCACGAAAATTTATTCGAAAGTTAAGAAAATTTTTAAAAATAAAATATAAGTTGAGCTTAAATTCAAACTTTTAAGACTCAAGCCTTACTCGATTTTAAATTTGTAATATATTATATTATATAATTTATATCATATAAAAATTAAATAATAATATATAATATTGCAATTTAAATATTAAAATTTGTTAAGTTGCTTATATTTAAAATTTTAGCAAATAAAAATATAAATTTATTATATATTAAATTAAAAATAATATAAAATAAAATTAAAATTAAAAATACTGAGCTTAAGTAAATTATTTATAAATATAAATAAATTTACAAAATTTTAAATCCATGTATTAAATTAAATCAAATCAAGCAAGCATTGTTAAAAGTCGGCACTAAATTGCAGGAAAGAAAAACAAAAAGATTATTCGTGTCACCATAAATTATTTTGAAACCTTCATTTGATTTCTTTGGTCTAATTTTGATCTTAGTCCCTCTTAACTAGAGGTGTGTATGGGCTGAGCCCAACTAAAAATTCAAGCCTGTTTGCTAGGCCCAGGCTGACCCAGCCCGCAAAATGGGACTAAATTTTGCCCAAGCTCGACCCGAATAAAAATGCTAAAACCCGGGCCTAACCCAGTCCGCCCATATTAATTTTTATATTATTTTCATATAATTTTAAAAAATATATAATACATCAAAAATACTAAAAACATCAAAATAAATATTTCTCAATAAATTGAAAATAAATTTTAAAAATATGTATACTTAAATAATAGTAAGATATGATGTAACTTAACAAGCAAATGTCTCTAAAATAATAACAAAATTAACAATAAAATAAGTTTTATACAATATCCAAACAATAACAATAAAATAATAGTAATATAGTAGTAAAATTGTAGTAATATAGAGAGAAAAAACAAGAAAGTAATATTATAAAAAAGCAAAATTTTTTTGCCCTTTAGTGAATTCGGGCAGGGCCCAAGCCAAAAATGTCTTGCCCAAGGCTTGGCTCGTTTTTAAAACAGGTATTATTTTTTTGTCCAAGCCCATTTTTTGGACTTATATTTTTACTCAAATCCTCCCACATTTCGGACAAGCTTTTGAGCTAGGCCGAGTGACCCAACTCATGATCAGGTCTACTCTTAACACACTAAAATTTTAAATTTAATCTTTTTATTTTAATTTAATATAATAGTTCTATATTGATAATATCATTAAATGATAAAATGAAACTATTTTTATTTTAAGAAGCAATCATAAATATTCGATTGATATGTAATTTATTATTGCTTGAACATGATTGAATATATTTTACATGCTTCTTATCGTGCTATTGAATAAGAATAAAATGTATGTTATCACTTTCACAACAACAATTAATTGTGTTATCAACTCAAACCTACTAATAATATTATAAATATAAAAAACTAAATTATTTCAAATTAAAGTATAGAAATTAAATATCAAATTTCAACATAAAAATAAACTAAACAATGCTAAACGAACAATTTTGAAAAGTAATTTTGAACTCAAAAGCAAACTTTTGAAATACCCAAAATTACGTCTTTAACCCCTATTTATACTCTAATATATTTTATGTAATAGTTATATTAAGTCTGTAATTACTTTTCTATTAGAATTT
This sequence comes from Gossypium rotundifolium, assembly GCA_025506655.1. Lineage (NCBI taxonomy): Eukaryota > Viridiplantae > Streptophyta > Magnoliopsida > Malvales > Malvaceae > Gossypium > Gossypium rotundifolium. The sequence continues at coordinate 13,991,537 of CP106723.1, read as the reverse complement.
ATTTCAAATATACAAAATTATATATTTAGATTTATAATGGTTATTTTTAGTAATAATTAAAATATAAATTATATATTCAAATTAAATTTTATAAATAATTAATATTAATTACTTAAAAATATTTAAATTTATATTTTAAAATATTAATAATGAATTATTAAATTATTTTTATACTTTTATTAAAATATCATAATATTAATGAACTTGAACATTATTTAAATGTATATTTTTTACTTGCTACATTATATCTAAAATGTACATTATATTTAATCTAAACTTTTTAAAAGTACTTTTTAAAAGTAATGAGAAATTAATTTTATTTTCTAAAATATTTTTGGAGTTATAACCAAAGCTAAAGCGACATAAAATTATTTTTTCTAGTTTCGCTTATGTTTTAAGTCCAATGATATTTTTAACCCTTATTTATAATATAATGCATTTTATATAATATTTATATTAAATATAAAATTATTTTCCTATTGAAATTTATTTCAAATATATAAATTATATATTTAAATTTTACCAATGGTATGCTCGCTAATCCAATTATTAAAACATTATATATAACCCTTTAAGATTCGACTACACAATCACCTGACAATTTATATAAATTTTTTGGAATATTGTCTTTTTGGTCCAGATGTCTCTTGGACTATTGTTTTTGTTCCGCCGGAAACATGCCATTAACGGTTTGGTTCGAGTAGTGTTTCCTTTCATGAAAACATTGTCTTTCACATAAATGTAGTTCCTATTTCTTCAGTCATCATATTTTGATTGGAAATGCCGAGAAGGCCGTGAATCTCGTATCTCATGAACATGAAAAGTTACTGATAAAGTAAAATCAAATTAGTGATTCATCAGGTTATACGCAGGAACTATATTCCCTTCATGTTTCTTGATTCATGTTCTGGGTTGTGGAGTTCAAACCGACAATGCCTTGTTTTGACAGCTCAAAACTAAGGCTTAATATGTTCAGACAAAAATGTCAATTGTTAATGAAAGAAATTTAGTGCTAAAACCATGAAATTTCTGCAGAAGGCACTAAGAGCAACTACTGCTGTTGTGAGCATATGATTTGGACATACAGACTCCTCTACAAACACATATATATATGATGTTGAATGAGTTCAAGTAACGGACTACTGCTTCCTGCTGTCGTTCTTCTTCTTCTTCTCCCATTCATCTGTTTAGCTTTCTTTGGTTGTCTCTTTACTGCTGCCTTTTTACTCATATTTTGTCGAAATTTATCATGGACTATAATTTGACATTTTATGTAATAGAAGTTAATAATTTATGTTAGTTCATAACAATTGAATATAAAGGTGGAAGAACGGCACCGGTTGACTTTGCAATTTGCATTAGAAAAAGAAATTGACTTTTGATGCTACCGGAAGAACTGCATCTGCTCACCTCTTTATTCCTTGTTTCCTACCTGTTTGTCTGCCGCTTTCCCATTTTTGAATTCCTTTTTTTGGTATAACTACAAACATTCTCAAGCCTCACTCCATTTCAACTTACACTCTAATATTTGGTAGTAAATTTGAGTTTCAACTTCTTTTCTACTATTTCTATAAGATTTTGCAGTGAATTAAATTCTGAACTTTAAAATTCTAACCAAAAAAATATCACAACTTTTCGCCACACGTGTTTCTCTCTTTTCTCCATTGCATTATTTCGCATCTCTCTCTCTCTCTCTCTCTCTCTTTCCTTTGCCTATAAAACCCAAATCTTGCCATTGCTTGATTTGCTTCTCTCTTAACTCCCTCCCCTCTCCTTCAGGTAAAATCTCTCTCCTCTTCCTTTTTATTTATGTTCCACTATATTCTCCCCTTTGTAATGTCTCTTTTCCTCTCAGAAAGTGCAATGGCGGTGAGTTCCAGGGGGAGGACGATAGAGTCTGCGGTCGTTTCAAGGAAGTGGAAAGAGACAGTAGAAATAAGCCCCGAAAGAAACAAGGTCTGGGTTGAACCCAAGCCTCTCAACACACTTGTTGAAAGAAAAGTTGCTGTTGTTTACTACTTATCTAGAAATGGTCAACTTCAACACCCTCATTTCATGCAAGTTCCTCTCTCTTCTAATGCTGGACTTTATCTCAAAGGTACTCAAAACCAACCTACTATCCTATTCACTCTCTGTTTGGCTTCCAAGAGTATTTTAATTACTTTATCACGTTCCAAGAACTACCTTCTGCCATATGTATATACCCAACTCCAGCTGACAAAAACCAAACTTTCAGCTTTCTTGTAAAGACCAAATGCATTAAAAAAGCATACACAAAAGAATTAAGTTCAAATTTCAAAACCTTACTTTTTTCTTGACTCTGTTTGGATGCTTAGAAAATTACCAAATTTTCACTGCAAATGCAATTTGAGTATAAATTGATTTTTTTCCTCCAGATGTAATCAAACGGCTAAACCTCCTACGAGGCAAAGGCATGGCTACTCTATACTCTTGGTCCTCCAAACGGTAACACTCTCATTTATTGCCAACCGCCCTCAGATTACTTTACCCTGCGCCGTCCGATATTAATGTTAATATTTTCAGTACTGAAATTTTTAAATAAAAATATAGGAGTTACAAAAACGGTTTCGTTTGGCATGACTTAGCGGAGGACGATTTCATTTACCCATCTCACGGCCAAGAATACGTCCTCAAAGGATCGGAGATTCTCGACCACTCGATTAACCTACTCGAGTCTGAAAAGTTAGAGAAAGATCATGATTTTCAGCCAATCAGACGGCAGAGGGATCCGTCTCGGAGTTCTATTGATCTCCCTGAGCTCAAATTTTTCACCGCTGATTCAAGCTCCGACTCGCCTGGAAAACTCGCTGCCGACGCGTCGACTCAGACCGATGACAAGAGGAGAAAATCGGTGGTTAAAGAACCGAAAATTGAAACGCTACAAAGTCAAGAATTGGAGCAGAATCAAAGTACGGAGCTGAAAAGGGAAGATATTTCGCCGCCACGGCCGTCGGATTCGAGCTCGGAGACATTGGAATCGTTGATGAAAGCCGATGCACGGCGGAGTTTGTGCGAGGGTGATGGTAAAGAAGACAATTTGAATCGGAGCGGGAGAATGAAAGCGTCGGCCATTTTGATGCAGTTGATATCATGCGGTTCGGTCTCGATCAAGGAATTTGGGGGCGAATCGGAGATGGATCAAGGGTTTTCATTGACTGGGCACTACCAATCGAGGCTGCCACGCGGAGCAGGGAATCGTAACCAAATGTGGAAAGAGCATTTCAGTGGGAGCTTGAGTGAGACAAAGAGAGAAGGAGCTCCTGATTTGAAAAGGTGACCTCTAAACTATGAACTACTTTTAATTAATTATACTTTTATTTGAAATTTTTAATTTTTCTCAAACGGATATCATACTAAATGCTGGCCGTCCACATTAATAATCCGTATTTTAGTCTCAGTATTAAAATATTGTAGTTGGGTTTCATCAAATCCACACCAAACTTATCCAATAAATAGTAGTAATATTGCATTTATATCCTGCATTGAACCAAATTATATATATATATATAATAATAATAAAATTCTGTTTTGAAGTAAACTGGAACTTTAATTCAAGATGTCTCTGCTTTTGCTTGATTCATTTTGGGAACATTTTCTTGTATGAACAGGAGCTCGGGGTTGCAGTTGGCAGAAAGGGAGACGAAGGCCAAAGCTGGCTCAACGAAGAAGCAAGGCAAACATGAATACAAATAGTGGAAGCAATATACAACAAAATCATCATGATTCGCATAGATATCTGGAAACTTCAAGCTATGCGAATTGTAGTAGATCTGTGGCTTTGTAACAAAGCAGAGAAGTAAATGACAATGAAGATATCTATTAGTTTTGACTCTGATCTGACAGTTTAATCTGTTTTGATATTATTCGATTTGCTTAGAAAATGGCAACAATTCTAACCCCTCTAAATGGACTTAAACTCAAAGTTGATCTAAAAATGATACAATTCCAACTCAATCTTGAATGATTCAAACTTAAACTAATCTGAATTTGTAATAATCCAATCTAAAAATCTCAAATTTTAAATTCAAATTAAAAAGCCCATAATTGATCCAATCTGAAACTAATCCGAGAAATGATATTTCAATTTCTGTCATCTTGGGTAACATCATTTGCTTTGGTCACTGGCTCCATTGCCGGAACTTAGTGTTTTTCGTGGCTGGTCTGCCTATGAGGACTGAAGATACGAAACTTGAAGAACGTACACCAAGAAAGTTCCAAAACCTTTGCAAAATTTTGCAACCATTTGGCAGATCTTGAACTTTCCATTTGTAGGAACCTAAAAGCTTTAGCTTTTGACATTGCAAATCAGGCTAGATTAACTAGGTTAGAGATGTCTAAGTTGGAACATTTTCAAAATATATATAATATTTTAATAATTGAAAATGAAAAGTTATAAATATCCAAAAGTTATTAACCAAATTTTGTCATTATTTATAGTGATGAGTTATATCTTTGATCATATATGCTCTTTTTGACACAATACTTAAAATTATTCATAGCTCATTTCCAACCCATAAATAATAGAATAATGCGCTTCAGCGTACTCAGACTCGCCTCCTCCTACATTAGTAACAATGCTTATGCTAATTGGGCTAAGACTCAATCGACCAAAAGTTATATCACTTTATTATCAACAAATAGTCATGATTATTTAATAGATATTTTTCAAGTACATATCTATTGAATAATTATGTTTATTGCTAAAGATGCGATTATCCATTTGAGTAGTTATGTCCCTATGAAGAGACATGAGGCCTCCTATAAATAGGAGAGGAATTTCATTTGTATGACACATCCAAAAACATAAAACAAAATTTCTTTCTATTCTTCCACCATCTTTCATATTCCTAGATTGTTTTATAAAGAATTAATGCAAAAAATCTTTATAAAAATTGATATCATTGCTATACTCCGCCCTCAGTGGATTGTTTCCAACAATGCAAAATGTAGATAATAATTTGGCTTCATTTTATCCTCGAGATTCATTTTCCAGTAACTTTTTTACATACCATAATATAAGTGGGGACAAATAGAACCTTAAAGAAAGTGGCTTTGATACATGCCTTGAAACTTTCCTTAATTTCTCATAAGTTTATTTTTATCCTCATACACCAACAGTCTAAAGATTGAATTCGAGTCCTGATGTCAATGGAAATCCTTTGCCATTACAACACGAGCTCGATTAATAGAAATGGAAACATTTTTAATTCTTTACCAAAAAATTCTAAATCTAATTTTATTGAGAACTTGTATTAAATGATGAAGAAAAATAATAAATAATTTAGTACACTTCAACATTGGTTGTGCTTATATCAGTAGGATTGCAATAGATTGAATATTTATAATTTTTTTTGTAATATTTGAATTTGAATCTTCAAATCAATTTTAAAATTAGAGTCTATTTATTATCCACGTTAAATTTAAATTCGAATTATTGACACATTTAAAAGTAAGGTTATTTTTGTGGTTGCTTCTATGACTAAAGCAATGACCACATTTTTAGGCATTGTTTCAAGAGTTGATAGATTTTAGAACAAAAGCTTTGGGCTATTTATTTTTGATAATATTAAACGAGTAAAGTCCAAAACATGAAGACCAATTAAGTTGAAATTGAATACATGAAGATTGATTTCTTACAGATAAAGATTGGTTATTTGTGAAAAAAGTAAAGCCACTTTCTATCTTTGAAGGCATTAGATTAAATCGAAACTTTTATGGAAGTATTATCTTATGTTGATTTTAGCTTTCTTTATAGAGAAGTGATTAGATTGTAATTCTTATGTAAACAAAACTTAAGTATTATATAAACTAAAGTTTTGTCTAAGTTAAGGGTAAACTGATACTATGAGAGTTTGATAGAGCACAAATTTATTCAAGTAAAGCACGTGGTGTGCATTATTTTTGCAAGCAATAAAGAGAGTCTCTTGAGTTGCAACATAAAGCTTTCAAGGGAAAAGTTTATTGGGAGTGTGATCTAGTCTTTGTACAACAGTGAAGTCACTAAATTGGTGAGTGTTAGACCAGTGTTAGGATTTAAATCATTGGTTGTATTGTGAGAAAGATAGTGGATTATTGCTCTGGGTAAAGATTCATAGACGTTGATCGAGGTCAAATTATGTAAATAATATCAGTGTTCTATTTATTGTTTTCGCATGTTTTATTTCGTGGTTGAAATCGTGGCCACTATTCCAAGCACCATTTAACCCACAGTTTCAATTTACCAAGCAAGTACCCCGTCATTTTTACACAAATATTATCCGAATTAATAATATTTGAAATCGAATCTATAAATATTGAAATTGGCACTGTTAATCGACATATCAATAAGTCTTTTGGGACAAACCTATGTTTTAATACGAATAGGCCTCCAATGGACTTGGAAAAAGATTAGATCTCACGGTAAAGAGCTCCAGATCCTGACTAAAAACTTATAAATTATAACCTAATGTAGCCTAAAGGCAAGGCCTTACAGAAGCTTGACCATGGCTGCCCTTTGTTTTCCCCTTGCAAAACAATGGTGTATTTTATTGTGATTAGAGCTATTGAAGATCAAATTATCCAATCAGGCACGAAAATCTGTTTGAAAGTTGAAGAAGCGTGAATAAAAATATTATGCTTAAAAAATGATTCTTTTGTTGATCCTTCAATTCAGCCACTATTCAATCGTGAAATCTCTTCAAGGAAGCAATCTCATTCGCATGCTTTGAAGTCAGCTCTTGCATGCAAGATTTGCACTCAATTTTCTCCTTCTTCAAGTCCTCATTTTATGCATTCAGCTTCGTAACCGCCTCCTTTAATTTTACATTTAATTCTTCAAGAGGTTTAACCTTTTCCTTCAAAACAGCTTACCTTGAGGTAGCTTCAATAACCTGTTTCTTCAAAACTTCCTCCTTCGTATTTAAGTTCTGCAATTGAACTTCTTGATGCTTTAAAGATCTACCCAATTGCTGGTGCGCAAAGTTCTTCTCATACTCCATACTGTTAATGGTTTTCCATAAATTCATAGAGTACATTATAGGTGGACCCTCAGTCTATTTCGATGGAAACCATTCAGACATTTTCCTGGTCGCTTCGTCAGGATGAAAGAAGATGGTTGATCCTTCAAACTCTCGCCAAAGAAAATAGCAGGAATAAGGGTTTATAAAACTCTTCATTATCCCACCAGGGTAGATCTAGGAGGAACTACTTGTTGGAAAAATTCAGTTATGAAAACAATTTATCGTTGTAATAAGCCTATTTTGCCCGGGCCTATGAAAATAAGAAAAATAAATAAATAATAAAAATACTAAAAATACCAAATGTCCAATTTTATTTTAAAGTCCAGATTACAAATGCCCAAATGCCACCCATGACCCAACACCAGGCAAAACAGACTACCCAAAACAGATTATCCAAACCCAACCTATTATCAGTTTACCCGTAGCCCAATTACACCCAGAACCCAAAACACATGCGGCCCAAAATGGCCCAACACCTAAACTGTTTCAAGAGACCTAGGGTTTCTGGAAAACCCTAGGCGCCGCAAGCACCCAGCGCAGCCCCCAACACCCGACCTTCCTCTCGCCGCAATCAGCGCCCAAATAGCGCTCCGCGCCTGATTTCTCGTCGTTCTCCTGCAAAAAAAGAAAGAAATGAGCAGCAAACATAGCAAGAAACAACATAATAGATTTTTTTTTTTTGTATTATTTTCAAGGCTATAAAAGCCCTACTATAATCTGCAAAAGGGATACAAACAATACACAAAAAAATATACAGATACATACAAAGATTAATAAAGAAACAACAGAGGTGATTTTTTTTTTCCGTTTCGTTTAAATTTTATTTATTTATCTTTTTTTCTATCTACATATACAAATATTGTTAAAAAAATAACAAGAAAGAGATTACCATCGATTCGGCTTCAAAGTGGAGAGATTTGACCTTCCGGCCGTCGTGTGTGGCGGCGTGTGTGACGGCGCGTGCGGTGGTCCGTCACCGAAACCAGACCTGAATTTGGCCTCAAACCGAAGGGGGGAGAGAGTTTTTGGAGCCTTTTGTTTTTTTTTTAAAGGGGTGTTTAAATGAAAAATTTTGGGCTGATCTTAGCTTATATAGCAAAATTGAAACGGCGCTATTTTTGCTTAGGATAATAAGCATAAAACGACGTCGTTCAGAAACCAGGATCCGCGCGTTGACCCGAAACCCGAGGAGGATCCACGCGTTTTTCATAAATGGAGAATTTTCCCTTTTGGTCCTTTTACAATTTCGTTGTTTTTAATTTAGTCCAATTTAAATCTTTATTTTTTTATTAAATTAGCCCTAAAATTTATGTTCTGTTTCAATCGGGTCCTCGGACTACTTAAAGGTCAATATCAGAATGGCGTCGTTTAGGATATAAGGCATAATTGCCTAATGGGTCCCTACAGTGTGACGTGCATTTTGATTTAGTCCTTTTTCATTTATTTTTATTGCTATTTAATCCATGTTTCTTTGTTTATTTTTTAAAAACCTTTTATTTTATTTTTAAAATATTTTAACATTGTATTAAATTATTTTATCATATTAAAATTTCTATATTATTTTTACTATTTGTATATTAATTTATTAATAGTATAAATTTTATGTATTATTTTTCTTAAATACATATTATTTTTATATATTAAATTTGTAAGCACTAAATTTTGCCTAGCTTAATCATGGGTTTATTTTAAAAAATTTAAAAATTTAAAAAAATTAAAAAATTTACATTTTAACCCTAAACTTGTTGAAATTACATTTTGGCCCCAAAACTTTTCAAAATTACATTTTACCCCTCATCTTTCTTAAAATTACATTTGACCCTAACAATTTCTTGTATTTGATTCAGTCCTTCTGTCGGAAAATCTCCAAAATCCGGTGGATTTCAAGACCCACCCCCATTTTAGGCCACCAGCCTAAGGGATGGCCTCCTTCCCCTAGCCACCGCTACTGCAAAAACACACTATAAAGGGATTTTTCCCAAAAATCAAACCCCATCAACATTAAAAAAACCCACAAAAAAAGAGAGGAAAGAAGAGAAAAGAAGAAGAAGAAGAAGAAGAGAAGAAGAGAGAAGGCTCACCACCGACGGGAGCCTGAGTCGACCATGGTGCATGGCTAGGAGGAGGAGAAGAAGAAGAAGAAGAAGAAGAAGAAGAAGAAGAAGAAGAAGAAGAAGAAGAAGAAGAAAGAAAGAAAGAAAAAGAAAAAAAAGAAAGAAAAAAAAAAGAAAGAAAAGAAAAGGAAAAAGAAAGCAAAAAAAAAAAAAAAAAAAAAAAAAAAGGCAGTGGGTCGACCCAAGCCAGCCATGACCCGACTTCGACAGGAGAGTTCCAAGAAGAAGCCCAACCAAGATGAGTGCCCAGCCCAAAAGCAGATGAGCCAAAGAGAAAAAAAAAGGAAAAGAGTCCGGTCTTATATCCCATTCTTCAAGCTCGTAATTTTGAACTTTTCGGTAATTTCCTTTTACCCACTTTTAATTTAATTTGTGTATTTTAATGACATCTCGTTTTAGTGTTATTAATATTTTTAGCATTTTATTTTTAATTGTATTTTATTTTATTTTTAATTTTGATAATTTTTAATAAATAAGGCAACGAATCGGTTTAACACTTGTCGTTGATTTCATCGCTATGTTGGGTGAATATCATCGGTTCGTGTTAAATACGATCATACTTTTAAAAATCAAAAAATCAAAAATAAAATAAAATTTGAGTTTCAAAACTTTTGTGTTTTAGAAAATTGTCGTATTTTCAAAATTTTCGTGTTTTAAAAAATTCGTGTTTTCAAAAATTCTCGTATTTCAAAAATTCTCATGTTTTAAAAGTTTTCGTGTTTTCAAAATTTTCAGATTTCAAAATTTTCATATTTTCAAAATTTCGTGTTTCAAAAATTTCGTATTTTCAAAATTCTCGTATTTTTAAAAATTCGTGTTTTTAAAAAATAATTTTGCATTTCAAAATTTTCGGTTTTCAAAATTTCATGTTTTTAAAAAAATTTCTTGTGTTTTAAAATTTCCGTGTTTTCAAAATTTCGTGTTTTCAAAAAATTTCTTGTTTCAAAAAAATTCTCGTGTTTTCAAAGTTTTCAGATTTCCAAAATTTCGTGTTTTCAAAATTTTCGGTTTTAAAAAATTTTTCGTGTTTCAAAATTCTTGGGTTTTTAAAAAAAAAGATTTCTCGAGTCTTAAAATTCTCTTGTTTTTTAAAAAAAAAATTTCGTGTCTCAATCGGATCACAATTAAATATTAAATTAAACTTGTGTTTTGAAAATTAAGACAACGCGTTTAACGAGATACCAATTTTGGGCGTCATGAGGGTGCTAATACCTTCCTCACATGTATCACTCCTCGGACCCTATTTTTTTCTCTGGAATTTTGACGCAGACTTAAACCGGCCCTTTTTAAGAAAATTCAAAAATGATTTTTTCTTTAAAAGAAGATTTATTAGGTGTCCGATCACACCTAGAAAAATAGATCGATGGCGACTCCCTTTTTAAATAAAATTGAAACTCTTTTCAAATTTTTAATAATTTCCTCAATTAGCGCCTAAGCAAATTTTAGGTCGCTACAGCTGGCGACTCCACTGGGGACATTTTTTTGAGAGTCGAGTCTAGAATTAAACGCGTGTTGTCAAAATTTTCAAAATTCCTTGTTCAAATTAATATTAAGTCGTGATCCTTAAATTTTGTTTTTGAAAAGTCATGCATTTGCATCATGTTGTAAATATTTTTCTAACTTGTCTTATCTTTTGTTTTCACTTTAAGTTTTTACGGTTTTAGTTTTTAGTTTTAAAATAAAAAGCGAAAAGGTTTGTGAGTTTCTCCCCACACTTGTGCACTTGCATTTTGCATAACATGAGCTCTCTACCCGGGCTCGTCGCTTAAGTGGAAGTAAACGCTATGCCTTCGTGAGTTAACTCGTCCCTCTCAAGAGCTAGTGAATACTTAGGGTTACATATGACTTATGCTTTCGTGAGTTAATTTGTCCCTCCGCATAGGCGTAGGCATAAGTAAATGTAATCCTCGAATTGAGCTCGCGAGCCTATGATGGGCGATAACCGAGGATCCGTACTAGCCTTAGTAGGCGATAGTACGGACAATCCGAGTACCTTTTAGAACCGAAACCGCATATAGTGAACCGTATGAGCCACCTAGCTAGAGCCATGCCGAACCTTCGTCCGTTAATAGTCACCTAAATAAGTACATGGGAGAAACGCCTCTTACCTTTTATTTCTTTTACATTTACACTTTTTATGCAAGGGAATCGCGTCTGTTTAATAAAATTGCATCGGGTAGATTATCTGATGAGCATGTGGGGTAAGTTTATTTTGTAAATATGATGGGGTAAAAAAAAAGTAGGCCAGTTTCACCAAAATGTAAAATTAAATATCTTAATTTGTTAGATTTTCCATAGTTTTTCTCCGCTTATGTTTGTTGTAATTACTTACCAATGTTATTTGTCTTCATTTTTATTTTTCATCATGCATCATAGGCATCTTGTTAGGAAAGTGTTGATTAGAGATTGGTTGCCAAAAGCGGGTTTCGATGGAGGAGTCAATAACACAAGTAATCGAGAAAACGCAGTGGTTCGAGACCGGTTTTGAAAACCCGAAAGCAAAAGGAGCAGCTTTAAAGGAAGGATGTATTTCAACCTTCCGAGCATGTGGCCATGAATGTTCGTCGGAATAACCTCGAAGACTTGACTAGGATCCGGAAGCAGTGGGGCTCGAGACACTAGGGCATCTTCACTAAGAAATGCGGGATATAGCTCACTTAATCATTGTCAACGACGCAACAGTTGATTCAAGCCATGGTTCAATTCGGGACCCGACTTATCAATGTTTTACTTTCAACCGAGGAAGATATGACTCAGACCATAGAAGAGTATGCCGCCTTGCTTCGCGTTAACAATGCACAATTCAAGCAAGATATATGTGAAAGAGCCCAAACCAATAACCTTCAAGAAAAAAGCTAATGAAGTTGCGAGAATGGTCGATACATGGGCTGAAAAAGCAGATAAAGAAAAGAACGAAGTCGATTGTATTCCATGGTTTTCTCTGCGAGACTTAGTTCAAAACCATCCAGATATTGTGAAGAGTGGATCATTTGCTTTAGCCATTTACGGATTAATTATCTTCCCAAAAGTTCTTGGGTATATAGAAGTTACGGTAGTGGATTTCTTTGAAAAGTTGAGGCAAGGAATCAACCCGCCCTAACTATCTTAATTTGAGACTTTTAGATCTCTAAATTGTTGTAGGAGAAAAGGGGAAGGACGTTTTATCGGATGTGCACAGCTACTTAATGTTTGGATTCTGAGCCACTTCTGAAAAGTGGAGCGCACACCTTTCCACATGTTTTCGAAAACATTCGCTCCATTGGAAGCTTACCTTAAGAAAGATTGGCCGAAAGATGTCACCGAAAAGATCTGGGTTTGATTTTTGAACCTCCGCACCAAGATATAACTTGGAAGCACCATGGATCCGTCCTTGATCCCGCTATACAAATCGGAAGCCGAGATTGGGTACCTTTACTCAGATTATGGGGAGGAGTTGGATATGCACCGTTAATGGTTCAAAGACGGTTTGCTTGCGACGGTTCATACCAACTACCGAAGGATTAGCACAGTCTGAGTTTGCTTTTACAGGTGAAGGTTACATGAAAAAAGTCTGAGATACTGCAAAGTCTTGGAAGAAAATCTACCTAATGGAGTTAGCTCTGTATGCTGATACTATCACTCAAGATTATGAAATATGGAGACAAAGATGAGTAAATAGTCAACAAACCTCACCAATGGATTATATTTTCCAGAATCCATTCTCAGAAGAAATGTCGTCCTAACTGGAAATAGCAAGACATGAATTTGAACGTGAAAAGGCCAGTCTGTTACGGGATATTAGTTCTCTTCAAGAGGAAAATTACCAGCTGAAGATAGGTGTTCAAATTGAAAAATCCAGAAACGAGAAAGTCCAGAAAGAAGCTGAGATCATGAGAAATGGCTTAAAGGATCTTCATTTGGAAAATAAGAAATTAAGAGGCACCATAAAGAATAGTGGGCTGGGCAAATCATCTGCAGAATGGAAGGAAGAATTAAGCAACATCAAAGGTGGGATGGAATTCTGGAGAGGGAAAGAAAAAAAGGAAGAGGAAAAAGCTGCGCATGCTATGATAGAGTTAAGAAAGAAGAGTGTTGAATACGAAACCCTATCTGGAGAATTAACAACTAGTCAGTCTGAGCTTCAAGAGCTAAGAAGGAAAATACGAGATTTAAAAAATACACTGCAAGCTCATCAACAACATTTGGATACTCTCCTAAAAGCCCTAGAAGAAAAGAATGACCAGCATAACAGAGACATTTGTGCCTACGAAAGAGCTCTCCAAGAAAAAGATATGTATCTTGGCGGTTTAACTAATGAAATTGCATAAATTTGTGCAAATTGTGTAATTATCAGATGAAGCAGAAGATCTCAGTTACCAATTCCTTCCGAGACAAGGATCAAGCATGTCAGAATTCCTAGAACGAGTGTAACTGTTAGATCAGAGATGGCAAAACGTTTTGTAATAGACTCTTTTGATAAATGAAATGCCTAAGTATAGGGCTATCTTGAAATCAACACCAAATTCTTGCATATTTATTCATGATTAACATGCATTTTTCATTTATTCATTTATCTATTCATTGCATGTACATATCACTCTAATCATTCACCGAGGCTAAAACCATACAATCCACGATTGCGAGAAAGATCAAGAAATGAGGTTTCTGAGAGCCTCGTCGAGGAGTTGGAATGGGAGCCCATAAGCGTATCCTCCTTTGTCAAAAACATTTACATCTGCAGGAATGATGTACCTAAGGCGAGATAATTCACGAAACGCTGTTATTGATTGAAAGGGTCTTGAACGTCAAGATAAATGTTATTGACAAAGGAGATGATGCAATTGAAGATGTTTCAATGATCGCCCTTGTCCTCCCGGATTCATTTTGAACAATTGATTTCTTGTGGATCTTCTTGTAGTTTCTAAGTCCTCTCCGAGTAATGCTCAATGTTAACTCTCTTTTTGTGTGCCCTAAGTAATAGTGGGATTCTTTTGTAAGAGCTTATGTTTGCTCTTTATCATTTAAATGAACATTAACGGAGATGCATTTTGTCATAGTCTTTTCATTCTTGTTAACTTCATAATTATTCCTTCTTCTCACAGCCTGTCCTTACATGTACCTCATATCATGCCATAACATTATGTTTGTTTGGTTCCAATACTTTGATGCTCCTCTATAGTTTTTTTTCCATTCACCTTTCAGGTGCTCAGATATCAACGACATGAACAATCCCGTTACAAGTCCTGAAATCGATTTTGAGAAAGCTATTTGTTTAGGAGAATTCGAAGCTGAGGAAAATGCTGAAGATTATGTCTCGTCTCCTGACTTACAAAGAATGATAGAACAAGAAGATAAACAGATCTTACCCTATCAAGAATCTGATAAGACAGTGAACTTGGGAAATGAAGAAAAGAGGCAAGAAGTGAAGATTGGGACCTCCATTTCGGATAACACCAAACATGATTTGATCGCCTTGCTTCATAAGTATAAAGATGTATTTGCATGGTCGTATCAAGACATGCCAGGGTTGAACGAGGATGTAGTGGTCCATAGATTTCCACTGAAACCAGAATGCAAACCTATTCAACAGAAGCTAAGACGAATGAGACCTGAAATGCTGTTAAAGATAAAAGAAGAAGTCAAGAAGAAATTTGATCTTTGGCTTCCTACAAGTCTCCAAATACCCGAATGGGTAGCTAACATAGTCCCGATCAAGAAAGGCGGTAAGGTACGAATGTACGTAGATTATCGCGATCTGAATCGAGCAAGTCCTAAAGATAATTTTCCTTGCCACACATCGATCGTTGGTGGATAACGATAAAACATTCATTATTTTCTTTCATGGATGGATTTTGGGTTATAATCAGATAAAGATGGCTCAGAGGATATGGAGAAAACTACCTTCGTAACGATGTGGGAATATTTTGCTACAAGGTGATGCCGTTCGGATTAAAGAATCCGGAGCAACATATCGGAGGCAATGGTGATGCTATTCCGGGACATGGTGCACAAAGAGATAGAAGTTTATGTTGATGATATGATTGCCAAATCTCGGGGGGAAAGAGAGCATATTGGGAACCTCAAGAAATTGTTCGAAAGACTAAGAAAGTTCCAGCTGAAGCTTAATCCAGCCAAGTGTACGTTCAGGGCTACCTCAGGAAAATTACTCGGCTTCATTGTTAGTGAGAGAGGTATTGAGGTTGATCCAGATAAGATAAAAGCCATACAAGAACTACCACCTCCGCGTACACAAAAAGAAGTCAGAGGATTTTTAGGGAGGTTGAACTACATCGCTCGATTCATTGCTCAACTTACCAACCAGTGTGACCCAATTTTTCGACTCCTTCGAAAACATAATCCAGGAGAGTGGGACGATGAGTGCCAAGTGGCTTTGACAAGATAAAACAAGATTTATCTAACCCTCCGGTGCTAATCGCCAACTCAAGAAGGCAGTTAATATTGTATCTAAGCGTGTTCAAAAATTCAATGGGTTGCATCTTTGGGGCAACATGATGAGTCGGGGAAAGAGAAAGGGTGATCTACTACCTCAGCAAGAAGTTCACTGAATATGAAACAAAGTACCCGTCAATTGAAAAATTACATTGTGCTTTAGTGCAGGTAGTTCGAAGGCTCAGACAATATATGTTGTATCATACGACGTGGTTAATTTCAAAATTGGACCCAATAAAATACATGATGGAATCACCGCACTTTCGGGAAGAATGGCACGATGGCGAGATCCTACTATCGAGTGCGACATTGTATATGTGAGTCAAAAGTCGATAAAGGGGCGCGATAAGCGACTTCTTAAGAACTCGAACAATAGAGAATACGAGCCATTGAGATTTGATTTCCCAGACGAAGACTTGATGTGCATTACGGAAAAAGAATGTGAGTCGTCAAAGAGAAATCATGGAAGATGAGCTTTGATGGTGCATCAAATGCATTAGGGCATGGGATTTGGCGGTCTTAGTGTCACGAAGGGAACCATTATCCGTTCCTTTGCCAGATTAAATTTTTTACGTACCAATAACGTGGCGGAATATGAGGCTTGCATCATGGGACTTCGTGCGACTATTGAGCGAAACATCAAAATCTTAGAAGTGTACGGGGACTCAAAGATTGGTGATTTACCAAATCCGTGGAGATTGGGAAATGAGAGATTCAAAATTGGTCAAATATCGCGATCTCGTGGCGGGCTGGTCAAAGAATTCAAAGAAGTGACTTTTAACTACTTCCCATGAGAAGAAAACCAATTGGTGATGCCTTGGCCACCCAGCTTCAATGTTCAAAGCAAGCGAGAAGCGGAAATAATGCCTCTCAAATGAGCATATATGAGGTCCCCGCACATTGTTGTAGCATTGAAAAGAGCGGATGGATTACCATGGTTCCATGATATCTTAGAATATGTCAAGAATCAAAGGTATCCCAAGCAAGCAAATGAAAGCGACAAAGAACAATCGGAAGAATGGCGGTAGAATTTGTTCTTGATGGGGACATCACAATACAAAGAGGAAAATATCAAGTGCTCACGAGATGCGTGGATCTTTGTTGAAGCTAGGAAAATACTTGAAGATGTCCATGAAGGAATTTGTGGGACGATGCCAATGGTTTCACTATGGCTAGGAGATTATGAGACTCGGTTATTCTTGGTGACGATGGAAAAGCATTTGCATTAGTTACGCATGCAAAGTGCCACAAATGTCAAATTCTGACAATAAAATTCATGCGACCCTTCGCCCCTTCATGTCATGACTTCTCCGTGGCCTTTTTCTATGTGGGGCATGGATGTTATATGGCCAATTTCTCTAAAAGCCCACCGGTTCATTTTTGTGGTTATAGATTACTTCACAAAATGGGTAGAAGCCGCTTCATTTGCTAATGTGACAAAGACTGCAGTTTGCAGGTTCTTAAAAAAAAAAATCATATGTCGATATGGTTTGCCTGAGAGAATAATTTCAGATAACGCTTTAAATCTGAACAACAAGATGATGAAAGAAGTGTGCGAGCAATTTCAAATAAAGCATCATAATTCCTCACCCTATCGCCCAAAGATGAACGGAGCAGTAGAAGCGGCTAACAAAAACATTAAGAAGATTATTGGGAAAATGACCGAGACTTATAAAGACTGGCACGAGAAGCTACCATTCGCTTTGTATGCATATCGTACATCTGTGCGGACATATACGGGAGCAACTCCTTTCTCTCTGGTCTATGGAATGAAAGCTGTGCCGCCCATCGAAGTTGAGATCCCCTCTCTACGAGTCTTAATGAAGTCAAAACTAGAAGAATCAGAATGGGTTCGAGCTCGATATGACCAGCTAAATCTTATCGAAGAAAAATGCTTGAAGGCAATCTTTCATGGACAGATGTACCAGAAGAGAATGATCACGGCTCATGACAAGAAGGTGCGGCCAAGAGAATTCCGAGGGAACTCGTCTTGAGAAAGATTCTCCCAATACAAAAAGACTTTCGAGGAAAATGGGCACCAAATTGGGAAGGGCCGTGCGTCGTAAAGAAGGCTTTCTCGGTGGAGCTTTGATTCTCTACGAGATGGATGGAAGGAGTTACCTAATCCGGTGAACTCGAGATCACGTGAAAAGTACTATGCCTAAAAAAAGAGATCAAGATGAAAACTTCGAAAAGGGTGTCTTGATAAAAAAAAGAAAAAGAAAGATCAAGATGAAAACCCGAAAAGGCGTCTTGATAAAAAAAAAGGAAAAAAGAAGAAAAAAAAAGATCAAGATGAAAACTCGAAAGGCGTCTTGATAAACAAAAAAAAGATTAGGATGAAAACACGAAAGGCGTCCTAATGAAGGAGGTTCAGACGGAAGGAGCAAGGCGGTTTGAGCGGGAGTCATGTGGCGAGATTATAATATTTGAAGCGATCCGGAAGCTCGAAATCTTCTACACAAGAAGCCGTGCTCGAAGAGATCCGGGATGAAGAAATGTGAGAAGTTCATGCGTTGAATATCTAGAGCATTTGTGACAATTGAATCTGCTTTCCTTTCTTTATAATGTCTTTTTTATTGAGCTTTTCCTTGTCAATTTTCTTTGCTTATTACTTTTGAAATAAATATGAATGTGAGGTATTTCTTTCGTACCTACTTTCTTATTTTCATGCATCTCATGTGTGGTTTGTCTAAATGATAAATAGTGAAATGACATGCTCTAAACAAAAGGAATGTTGAGTATTACGGATGAGAATTTGGTAAGTACAAGAGCCTCAAAGCAAGGACAAAGTTCAACAAGGGGCAAAAGGGTGATACACGAGAAAGCAGATTACTCGAGGATGGGTACAAAACACGAAAGGAAGTCAAGAATCGAAGCAATGAATGCAATCATCATGAGAGTCGTAATGAAAAGAGATATATGGCAAACAAGCCTAAGGCGTATGGCATAATCATGTAGGCATAAAAGCATTTAAGACCAAACATGTGCATATCATGATAACATCATGCATGACATATACAGTATTCGATAAAGCAAAGGTTTTGATGATAGCATGCAGAACCAAGGACAAGGAAGACATTCGAGTTCTACGGATAATATGTTTTGAAATTACGATACTTTTTAAAATTATTTCATTTCTGTTTTTCACAAAAAAAAATTAACTCATATTAGAGAGGTAAGTTAAGCCTCAGGTCACACGCTGAGGTATTTTTCAATTTTCGTTTTCAAAATATCAACTCATATTGCGAGAGGTGAGTTGAGCCACGGGTCACACTTGAGGTATTTTTCAATTTTCGTTTTCAAAATCAACTCATATTGCGAGAGGTGAGTTGAGCCTCAGTCCTGCCGAGGTATTTTTCAATTTTCGTTTTTCAAAATCAACTCATATTGCGAGAGGTGAGTTGAGCCTCGAGTCACACGAGGTATTTTTCAATTCGTTTTCAAAAATCAACTCATATTGCGAGAGGTGAGTTGAGCTTGAGTCACACTGAGGTATTTTTCAATTTCGTTTTCAAAATCAACTCATATTGCGAGAGGTGAGGTGAGCCTCGGGTCACACGCTGAGGTATTTTTCAATTTTCGTTTTTCAAAATTAACTCATATTGCGAGAGGTGAGTTGAGCCTCAGGTCACACGCTGAGGTATTTTTCAATTTTCGTTTTTCAAAATCAATCATATTGCGAGAGGTGAGTTGAGCCTCAGGTCACACGCTGAGGTATTTTTCAATTTCTATTTTTTAAAAAAATCAACTCATATTACGAGAGGTGAGTTGAACCTCGGGCAACACGATGAGGTATTTTCAATTTACATTTTTCAAAAAATCAACTCATATTGTGAGAGGTG
The DNA here is from genome assembly GCA_025506655.1 of Gossypium rotundifolium. Taxonomy (NCBI): domain Eukaryota; kingdom Viridiplantae; phylum Streptophyta; class Magnoliopsida; order Malvales; family Malvaceae; genus Gossypium; species Gossypium rotundifolium. The sequence continues at coordinate 13,972,130 of CP106723.1, read as the reverse complement.
AGTTGAGCCTCGAGTCACTGCGGTGAGGTATTTTCAATTTACATTTTTCAAAAATCAACTCATAATGCGAGAGGTGAGTTGAGCCTCGGGTCACACGCCGAGGTATTTTAATTCTGTTTTCAAAAATCAACTCATATTGCGAGAGGTGAGTTGAGCCTCAGTCATCACGCCGAGGTATTTTCAATTTCTTTTTCAAAAAATCAACTCATATTGCGAGAGGTGAGTTGAGCCTCAGTCACTGCTGAGGTATTTTCAAATTTTCTTTTCAAAAATCAACTCATAATGCGAGAGGTGAGTTGAGGCTCGAGTCACACGATGAGGTATTTTCAATTTCCGCTTTTCAAAAAATCAACTCATATTGCGAGAGGTGAGTTGAGCCTTGGCTCACACAATGAGGTATTTTCAAATTTTCTTTTCAAAATTAACTCATAATGCGAGAGGTGAGTTGAGCCTCGAGTCACACTCGAGGTATTTTCAATTTTGTTTTCAAAATCAACTCATATTGCGAGAGGTGAGTTGAGCCTCGAGTCATCTGTTGAGGTATTTTTCAATTTTCGTTTTCAAAATCAACTCATATTGCGAGAGGTGAGTTGAGCTTGAGACACACTTGAGGCATTTTTCAATTTACATTTTCAAAAAAAATCAACTCATATTGCGAGAGGTGAGTTGAGCCTCAGTCACACCGAGGTATTTTTCAATTTTCGTTTTCAAAATCAACTCATAATCCGAGAGGTGAGTTGAGCCTCGAGTCACAATGAGGTATTTTTCAATTTTCGTTTTCAAAATCAACTCATATTGCGAGAGGTGAGTTGAGCCTCGAATCACTGCCGAGGTATTTTTCAATTTCTATTTTTCAAAAGTTGAGCCTCGGGTCACACGCCGAGGTATTTTTCAATTCATTTTTCAAAAATCAACTCATATTGCGAGAGGTGAGTTGAGCCTCGAATCACTGCCGAGGTATTTTCAATTCGCTTTTCAAAATCAACTCATAATGCGAGAGGTGGGTTGAGCCTCAGGTCACTGTTGAGGTATTTTCAATTCTGTTTTTCAAAAATCAACTCATAATGCGAGAGGTGAGTTGAGCCTCTGGTCACATTTGAGGTATTTTTCGAGGTATTTTCAATTTCATTTTTCAAAAATCAACTCATATTGCGAGAGGTGAGTTGAGCCTCGAGTCTGCGTCGAGGTATTTTTCAATTTCTATTTTCAAAAATCAACTCATAGTGCGAGAGGTGAGTTGGGTCTCGAGTCTGTTGAGGTATTTTTCAATTTTCGTTTTTCAAAATCAACTCATATTGCGAGAGGTGAGTTGAGCCTCAGTCACTGTTGAGGTATTTTTCAATTTCATTTTTCAAAATCAACTCATAATGCGAGAGGTGAGTTGAGCCTCGGGTCACACCTTGAGGTATTTTTCAATTTCTTTTTCAAAAATCAACTCATATTGCGAGAGGCGAGTTGAGCCTCGAGTCACTGTTGAGGTATTTTCAATTCGCTTTTCAAAATCAACTCATAATGCGAGAGGTGGGTTGAGCCTCGGGTCACACGTTGAGGTATTTTCAATTTCTTTTCAAAATCAACTCATAATGCGAGAGGTGAGTTGAGCCTCGGTCACACGTCGAGGTATTTTTCAATTTTGTTTTTCAAAAATCAACTCATATTGCGAGAGGTGAGTTGAGCCTCGGGTCACACGTCGAGGTATTTTTCAATTCATTTTTCAAAAATCAACTCATATTGAGAGGTGAGTTGAGCCTCGAGTCACACGCTGAGGTATTTTTCAATTTCTTTTTCAAAAAATCAACTCATATTGTGAGAGGTGAGTTGAGCCTCAGTCACTGTTGAGGTATTTTCAATTCTGCTTTTTAAAAATCAACTCATATTGCGAGAGGTGAGTTGAGCCTCAGTCACTGTGAGGTATTTTCAATTTTGTTTTCAAAGATCAACTCATAATCAGAGAGGTGAATTAAGCTTTGGGTGCATGCCAAGCTATTTTCGATTGCTTTTCAATAAAGAATAAGGATTGGACAATTGAACAAAATTTAGTGCTTTTAAGTCTTTGCTCTATCACGATTTACGATGATGAGCAAAGAGGGGCATTATAAGCACTAAATTTTACTAGAAACTTAATCATGGGTTTATTTTAAAAATTTTAAAAATTTAAAAAATTAAAAATTTACATTTTAACCCCTAAACTTCCTGAAATTATATTTTGGCCTCAAAACTTTTTAAAATTATATTTTACCCTCATCTTTCTTAAAATTACATTTTGACCCCAGCAGTTTCTTGCATTTATAGTTCAGGTCCTTACATGGAAAATCTCCAAAAATTAGTGGATTTCGCACCCACCCCCGATTTTCTCGGCCACCAGCCTAAGGATGGCCTCCTTCCCGTAGCCACCGCTACTGCAAAAACACACTATAAAAGGATTTTTCCCAAAATCAAACCCCATCAACATTAAAAAACCCACAAAAAAAAGAGAGGAAAGAAAGAAAAGAAGAAGGAAGAAGAAGAAGAAGAAGGAGAAGGCTCACCATCGACGGGAGTCTGAGTCGACCATGGCGGCAATGACAGGCTAGGAGGAGAAGAAGAAGAAGAAGAAGAAGAAGAGGAAGAAGAAGAAGAAAGAAGAAGAAAGAAAGAAAGAAAAAGAAAAAGAAAAAGAAAGAAAAAAGAAAGAAAAAGAAAAAAAAAAAAAAAAAAAAAAAAAAAAAAATAGACAGCGGGTCGACCCGACCCACATGACCCGACCCGACCGGGAGTTCCAGGAAGAAGCCCAACCAAAGAAGAAAGCCCAGGCCAAAAGCAAGAGGCCAAAGAGAAAAAAGAAGAAGAAAAAGAAAAAAGAAAGAAAAGAAAAAAAGAAGAAAAAGAAAAAAAAGAAAAAAAAAAGGAAAAGAGTCCGGGTCGTGTATCCCATTCTTCAAGCTCGTAATTTTGAACTTTTCGGTAATTTCTTTTTTACCCACTTTTAATTTAATTTGTGTATTTTAATGACATCTCGTTTTAGTGTTATTAATATTTTTTAGCATTTTTATTTTTTAATTGTATTTTATTTTATTTTTAATTTTGATAATTTTTAATAAATAAGGCAACGAATCGGTTTAACACTTGTCGTTGATTTCATCGCTATGTTGGGTGAATATCATCGGTTCGTGTTAAATACGATCACGCCTTTAAAAAATCAAAAAATCAAAAATAAAATAAAATTTCGAGTTTTAAAACTTTTGTGTTTTTAGAAAATTATCGATATTTTCAAAATTTTAGTGTTTTAAAAAAATTAGTGTTTTCAAAAATTCTCGTATTTCAAAAATTCTCATGTTTTAAAAGTTTTCGTGTTTTCAAAAATTTTAGTATTTCAAAATTTTCATATTTTCAAAATTTCGTGTTTCAAAATTTCTCTTATTTTCAAAATTCTCGTATTTTCAAAAAATTCATGTTTTTAAAAAAATAATTTTCGCGTTTCAAAATTTTCGGGTTTTCAAAAATTTCATGTTTTTAAAAAAAAAATTTCTTGTGTTTTAAAATTTCCGTGTTTTCAAAAATTTCGTGTTTTCAAAAAAAATTTCGTGTTTCAAAAAAAAATTCTCGTGTTTTCAAAGTTTTCGTATTTCCAAAATTTTGTGTTTTCAAAATTTTCGGGTTTTAAAAAAAATTTCGTGTTTCTGAAAATTCTCGGGTTTTTAAAAAAAAAAGATTTCTTGAGTCTTAAAATTCTCTTGTTTTTTTTAAAAAAAAATTTCGTGTCTCAATCGGATCACGATTAAATATTAAATTAAACTTGTGTTTTTGAAAATTAAGACAACGCGTTTAACGAGATACCAATTTTGGGCGTCGCGAGGTGCTAATACCTTCCTCATGGCGTAACCGACTCCGGACCTATTTTTTCTCTCGAAATTTTGGCAGACTTAAACCGGCCCTTTTTAAGAAAATTCAAAAATGATTTTTCTTTAAAAGAGGATTTATTAGGTGTCCGATCACACCTAGAAAAAAGATCGGTGGCGACTCCCTTTTTAAATAAAATTGAAACTCTGTTTTTAAATTTTTAATAATTTCCTCAATTAGCCAAGCAAATTTTAGGTCGCTACAAAATTATTACTATTTATTATTTTATTTAGTTTAATATTATTTATATATATTACATATTATTTTTATATATTAGTTATTATATTATATTTTAAAATTTTGTATATTATATAGTATTATATTATATCATATATTACTTTTAAAATCTTATTTTGTATAAAATTTATTTATATTGTATAACATGTTTTATTTATATTGTTTATATTATATATGTTATTTTAGATATCTTTATTTAAAATTATTATATACTATTTATTAATCGCTTTTATTATATATTATCATTTATATATGTACTAAATTATTAAATTATATTTATTATAAGTATACTTATTATTATTATTTTCATTCTCCAAGTTTTTATATTATTCATTTAAAATATATTGTTTATACATGTTAATCGTTTTAGAAATTATCATATTCTTATTTTCTTTTCTTTTTACATTGATAAAATATTTATTCAGTGTTTAAATACATTATTCATTTATTTGTTTTCTATTTGATCTTATTTGTAGAATTTAATATCCATTTCTTGAATTTTTATGCTTCATATAGATTCTTAATTGTTGTTTCTTATTTTATATCTTTTATTCATTTATTTATGTTCTTTTATTTGTTTATTATTGCTTGACATTTGCTATGTTACCTTATTCTTTCGTTAATTGTCTATATTAGTATTAATCATTAATATGACTTGTGATTATAATGAATTGCTATTTGATATTTATATTTTGCAATGTATTAATGCAAAATCATTCATATCATTTTTATAAAAAACACATTTTGCAAAATTGTCTTATTTTATTCAAAGTTTTAAAAAAAAAAATACGGCGATATGTAATATTTGGGGACTTCGAGAAGAATTGTGCCCTAACTCACTGGGTTTCGATTTTTCTCGTTGAACTTAAGATATTAAATATCCATTTTCTTTTAAAATTGAAACTTATAAACTTCAAATCAAAACTTATTCTTGGGAATTCAAAACATTGTATCCTAACTTATTGGATATGATGTCTTGTGTCTGGAGGTAAGAATTTACTATAAATAAAGGCTAGCCTAGTTTCGAAGTCATAAGATGTTACATCCTAACTTATTGGGTATAACATTTTATTTCTTTAAGATAGGTAAGTCTTGACTTTCTTTTAAATAAAAGGATCGTATTTTAAATTTTTAAAATTTCGACATTAGGACATGAGGTTGTCAATTAAGTACCAAACTTTGGGCGTTACGAGGGTGCTAACCCTTCCTCGTACGTAACCGACTCCCGGACTCATTTTCTTGTATTTCGTGGACCAAAATCAATGTTTTGAAATAAAACATTTTATAAGGTGATCCAATCACACCTAAGTAAAAAGGGATTGGTGGCGACTCCCGTTTTTGTTTTTAAAGTCGACCCCCGTTTTTATAAAAACTTAAAAATGATTTTGATAGCTTGGCGACTCCACTGGGGACCAATAAGAGAGTCAAGCCGTAAAATTGATTATTTCCTTTCCTTTTGTCCAAATTTAAAAATCTAATTTGAAAAACCGTTATCCTTTTTATTGCATGTGGTTCTAAATTTATAAAATATTTCTGCATTGCATTGCATGACCGTTGTGGTCGCACCTTTAAGTGAGAGCGAGAAGCTATGCCTTCGTGAGGTTTTCACTTCCGCATGGGCTAGTGGATTGCTTCCGGGATACATCTGTACCTATGTCTTCGTGAAGTTTTCACTTTCGCATGGCCATAGGGAAATGTATTCCCCTGAACCGAACTCGGTCCGTATGAGCCTATAATGGGTGAGGATCGAGGAATCTGCCGGTTCAGGTACCTCAACTTTAGAGCTAAACCACACGTAGAAAACATAAGGACTCACCCTAAGTAGAACTATACTAAACCTTAGTGGTCACCCAGATAGGTGTTTACTTATTTTATTTGTGTTATGTTTTATTTCATGGTACTAACTTGTTATGATTTATTTTTGGTGCATGTCATTTCATATTTTAAAGAAGTATCGATTCATAGTCAGTTTCTAAGTTAGAAAGCTGGTTATGGAGAACGAATTCCTTGATAAAGTGGAAGACAATGCAGTCGTCCACATGTGGTCAGATCAAATGCAATTAGAGAAAGGGAATAGCTTAGCTGAGGGGTATGTGTAGGAGCTATGGGATTTCACTCGCATTAGTATCACGCAAAATGACCTCCAAGAGTTGAAAAAATTTGGACCCAGTGGGATGATGAGGCTAAGCAGCTGCTCTATCGTAATTATGTCGATCTACCCTACTTACTTGAGATCAAGGTAGATAAGCATCTGTTCCAGGCTATAACTCAGTTTTGGAACCCTGCCTATAGTTGTTTCACTTTCGGGAAGGTAGATTTAGTGCCTACGGTAGAGGAATATACAACATTACTTCGTTGTCCAATGGTCCAAGTAGACAAAGCTTATTCTAGGGCAGCTAATGTCCCAACTTTTGTGAAGAAATTAATGAATATCACGGGGATGAATGAACAGTGGGTTACAGCCAGAGTTCAGAAAAAAGGTGAAGGTAAATGCATTCCTTGGGTGAGTTTGAGGGACCTGATCTTAGCCCATCCAGATGAAAAGAAGAAGGTTGACGTCTTTGCCTTGTGTATCTATGGTCTAGTAATTTTCCCTAAAGCTCTAAGACATGTAGATGAAGCAGTCACTGATTTATTCGATCAACTTGACAAAGGGGTCACGCCTGTACCTGCGATTTTAGCTGAGACGTTTAGATCTTTGAACGCATGTCGAAGGGCAGGTGAAGGTAGATTCATTGGATGTATGAAGTTGTTATTAGCTTGGTTCCATAGTCATTTTTAGAAGATGGAGAAAGTTTCTTATCGGGTTTTCTTTGAGAACTATTCTCCATTAAAAGTGATCGTGGCTACACCAAGAAGAGAATACGTGTCCAGGAAAATTGGATGGCCCTCTTTTAAAACCTTTAAGAGGAAGACATCGAGTGGAGGGCTCCTTGGATGATTCTCGATGAAATTATTTATCGGTGTGGGAGTTTCGACTGGGTTCCTTTACTTGGAATTTGGGGAGTCGTTGTGTTTGCTCATTTACTCGTACTGAGGCAATATGGATCAAGACAGTTTGTACCAGCAACACATGGGTTGGCTCAATGTGAATTCTCATATAGAGGGGATAACTATAAGAAGAGGGTTAAAGAGATTTCTAGTGTTGGAATCAGATTCGTAGGATGAAAAGATTATCCGCAGGCCCAATGACGACCCCAAAATACAACAGATGGAGGATTAGAAGGATTAATGATAACATCCCTAAGCTGAATCCAGAAGGCGCCCGATCAAGAGGGGAATACTTGTAAGTGGTCCCTTCAGAATTAGAGATTATAAAACAAGATTTCGAGAGGATGAGTTCAGAGCTTGGAAAGAGGATGGAGAAGTTGGAAGAAGAAAAGATATACCTGAGGTTAAATGTGGATGTTCAGAAGTCAGAAGCCGAAAAATTAAGAAATGGGAAGAAAATGTTCGAGAAAGATCTGGATAGTCTAAAGACAGAATATAAAAAGCTACGTCTATCAATAAAAAATGCCAGATTGGGAAAGACTTCACAACAGTGGCAACAAGAGATTCAAGGGGGAAAAGCCAAAGCTGACCATTGGGAGAAGAAGTTCTAAGAGATGTAGATGTGAAACGAGGCCCTAGAAAGGAGTTTGGCAGAAAGCCAAAAGGATAAATGTGGATTGAAAGCTAGTGTGGCTAAACTAGGACGATCTCTTCACCACCATCAAGCTGTAATTCTCCAACTAAGCTGAAGTCAAGTCTGAACAAAATCGAGGAAATGAAAGGCAAGATTAAAAACTAGAATCGGCATTACAAATTTGTGAACTTCGGGTCAAGCTTCTTGAAGCAAGAGAAGGACATTAGAAGGAAGTGCTCCACCATTCCCAAGATCAAGTTAGAAATCGGGATTATCTCATGGGTGAAGCAATAGTTCAGATTCGAAAGGTAGTGATCACCTCTGAGACTTTGGCGATCTGGTGATACATTGAGCATGAAGTATGAGCTACAGTCAGATCATGGTCAAGAGTTAGCCTTGTTGTTTGGAAAAATCAAACCTTTGGGCCTTAGGGTGAAAGCATATTTGTAGTCCGTTTTATGTAAAGGGTTTTGTTTTCTAATAAAATTCTCTAAAATAAAGTTGAATCTGAATCGATGCCTTCTTTTTTGCATTCATGCATTTGCATTACATCATATCATCTACATTTAGGTCCATAGATATATCCTAATTAGTTGAAATTATTACAGAGAGAGAGAGAGAGAGAGAGAGAAAAAGGAAAAATCTAGAAACTAAACACCAGTATGGTACACATGCTAAGACAAAGAATATGGATTAAAGACTCGAATAGTTCTAAAGAGACATGCAAGACCAAGCTGCAAGAGCAGTTGGCAAAAATCCAGCAAGATATGAGGGAACAAATGATGGAAGCTCAAAGGAACATGATAGCTCAAATGACTCAGCTACTGAATGGGGCAATAGACAAAGGAAAAGGTCCCATGACTAATGTTGGAGAAGATCATAAGGATTACCCTCCGGGTTTTACCCCACCACAAGCATATCTTCAAAGACCATCTGTTACAATTAGGCCTCAACAAGGTCAAGCTGATACTAGTGTACCCATGAATTTCCAAGAATCTAACCCAAGAGATAACCTTGCTAATCTTGTTATCCCTAATTTAGATATAGTAGAGAGGGAACCGGGGAACAAAGTTTCCAAACCCTTGCATACTTGGGAGTGTTTTGAACAATGGGACTGTGGAAGAGATCCCTGTATTTTTAGAGCTGATCTAGAGTAATATTCAAAAGCCTAGAGGCAATAAGAATCCTTCTGTGAAATAGGCTTGGGTCTGGAATTTTTATTTCAATAAAATGCATCTTTTTGAGGAAATATTCTTTTTCATATTGTACAAACAATTGTTCTTAGTTTTTTTCTTTTGTTTTTTCTTTGGACTTCCTTTTAAGTATTCTTTATAATCATTTATTCTTTACAATATTCCTTCGAACCTATAATAGATCTCCAGATATCAACGATGTGAGCAACGCTGCTACTAACTTAGAGTTTCCTTTTGAGTAAGATATGTTTCTAGAAGGATCTCAGGACTTTGAAGATGACAGAGATTGTAACCTATCTTCTAATTTGTTAAGAATGGTAGAACAAGATGAAAAACATACCGTACTCTACAAAGGGTCATTGGACATTATGAGCCTAAAAAAGAGGTAAAGATTGTAGCTTAGCTCATCACAGAACTAATGCGAGACATCATTGAGTTATTTTCAAGAATTCAAAGATGTTTTCGCACGATCATATCAGGACATGCCTAGGCTAATAAGACGCAGGCTAAACATGAGTATTGGGCACTGTTGGTCTACCGTGGAAGGGGATTGCATCAGTTACACCGCAGATACTGAATTGAAGAAAACGAGATTTATGTGACTCTTCTATTTTCTTCACAGACTTTTCTATATGTGGGGCATGGATGTTATGAGGCTGATCTCGTCAAAAGCTTCTAGTTCACATTGAATTATCTTTGTGGTCATCGATTACTTCACTAAGAGGGTGAATGTTGCTTCATATGCCAATATTGCAAAGTCGACAGTCATCAAATTCAAAAAAAAAGATCAGATGCCATCAAAAAATGCCAGAAAGGATTAATGTTTAATAATGCAGAACTATACAATGTTAAAGATTACAGTTTGCTCAAAGATCAGGTAGCATATCACAGTGCAGCAAAGGTTGTCAAAAGAAAATTACAAAAAAAAAACAACAAAAATATGAAAATGTGACTAAGACTTGTAAAGATTGGCATAAGAAGTTATCATTTACTCTCTATGATTATCGAACATTGGTTAGGACTTTTACCGGGGCAACATCTTACCCATTGGTTTATGGAATGGAAGCATTTTTGCCAATTGAACCTAATCGAAGAAAAGGTTAAAAGTCATCCATCACGGTTAGATGATGCAAGCTTACGGCAAATAGGTTTATCCTAGAGAATTCCATGAGGGGAAGCTGATCTTTCTTTTACAAAAGCATTTAGAGAAAAGCAGATGCCAAACTGAGAAGGACCTTATGTTGTAAAGAAGGCCTATTCTGGAGGAGCATTGATATTGACTGAGATGGATGCCAAAGACTTGCCCAATCCGGTGAATTCAGGTTCAGTCAAGAAGTATTTTACCTAAAAGAGGAAAGGTCAAGGTGAAAACCCACAAAGGGCGCCTTGAGTTCAAATTCAAAAAAAAAAGGGGTGAGGCCAAGGCGAAAACCCGCAAAGGGCGTTTTGAGACTAAAAGGGTTTTGAGCCGAAAACTCAAAAAGGGCTGGTCAAATTTTGATCAAAGATAGGGTATGTAGTAGTCTTGCTATACCTGAATTAACAATAAGGAAGTATGCTACATCTTGGGGCATTGACAAAGTACTCCAGATCCTCTAAACATGTATCGAGCTCAAAATGGTCCTCTAGAAGTTTGTACAGAGACGTTCAGGCTACGATATCTGGGGCACCTAGCTTCTATCTTACCAATTTTAAATTTGTTATCTTTGATTACTTTATTCTTTTTAAAGATACACCCCAATCAATTTTCTTTTATAGCCTTGGCTATCTTTTCTTACCTTGTTCTTGTCTAGATACACCAATCAATTTTCTTTTATTGTCTGGGTTATCTTTGTAACACCCCAAACCCGGCCCAAACACCATGACCGAATCCGGCATGTCACTAAGAAGATTTTATAAAACATGTCGCATTTTCGAAAAACATTTTTCAAACTTAATCGTTTATTCGGTAAACTTCAGTATATTAGTAAAAGATATAATTTTTGATTAATGCCTTAGTGATGAGAAAACCGAAATTTTCCTTTGATTTTTATCATTTCAATACATGCCTTAGTTTAGATTTTATGTAGAATTTAAATGTCTAAAAAAAACTCGAAAACCCGGAAAAAACATAAAACAAAAATAGTAGCCAGTGGCCTTATTGCAATAAAATATAAACCAAACTAATTAAAAATATTAAATATAAATAGACTAAATAATGTATTTTTTAGTATCCAAAATGAACTCTTGCATGACCACCGTGCGCTCATCTCCAGCCCGGTCCGATGTGCTAAGTGCTACCTGAAAAGTGTTAAACAACGGGGTGAGTCACAAGACTCAGTGTGCATCCCTCATGCACCATCAGATTGGGCCTTAGCCCACAGAACAGAATAACAGAATATCATATAACAGGAATTATGCGAAGCCCATCCCAATCCTAGATCCATCCGCTATACACCACCCTTACCTGCCAATCACACTATTGGGGATTTTTACAATCAACCCACACCGCTACACACCATCGATGGCAGTCATGCTGCGGTTAGCTGCTCATCGTCAGATTTGTGACATAGTCACCAGAATAGGTCGTGGCAGAGCCACTACAACAGATCGTGGTAGAGCCACTACAAGAGAACACTTCCCCTTTCATATACATCAATTGCTCAACCCCGAGCAAACAAAGAAATCGGCATGCATGTAGATAACACTCAACAGAATTAATTACTTAATAGTCACAGAAGTCACTAACCTGATGAATCGCCCTTACCCTCCACGGGTTTTCAACAGCCATGCCGGGATTTCGGCATTTAACAGAATATAGACAGATTCATATATATATATAAAACAGACAACAGAGATGGTGTGAGAAATTATACACCTGATAACACGTAGTACTACTCTTTATGTCGATACCCTCGCTAATCGGAACCACTGTTCTCTGTCTACGACTCTAGATCGATTAAATCTCGAAAGAACGCGAAGATAAGGCTCCCCCTACAATCGGCCAAGGGTTATTAGTTACCCCATTTTATATGTTTAGTTGAATAGATTTCCTTACCTAAAACGATTAGATCCCAGAAATAGTATGATTCGAGTGCAACCGATTTAGAACCTAGGTGATAATCAAATCCCGGAATGCCGCCCAAGAAAGAAAACACAGGATTAGTCAACCATCTAGCCATTCGACTATGGTCTCAAAAAAACTGGAAATGATTGAAAGAAAAACATAATCGAAACTTACCTCTTCAGAAGGTTTCGGCTACCACTTGCAGGAAGATTCGGCAATTTCAGGAGAAGAGATCTAGGAATTTTAGCTTTTAGGAAAATCCTGAAAAAGGTGAACAAGAGGAGGCTGATGCGTTTTTGACTTTTAGAAGAACTGAGTGAAGAGTTTCGGTGGAGAGGCTTAGAGATTTTCGGCTAAAGGAGCAAATAGGAGTGTGCTTTCGGCTTTTAGTGGATGGAAGAAAAGATGAACAAGTGGGTAGGGAGAATTCACTTGGAAGAAAAGAATGGAAAAAGATTTGGCGTGAGAAAAGCGGGAGAAAGCTTTGGAAAAAGCTGAAAAAAATTTCAGCATTTACTACCTCTAACTAGTCCCCCCTTTATACACACGGTCAAATTTGACCACCTCTAACCTCTGGATAGCCTCTCATCTTTTCCCTTATCTTTATCCGAACTCACATCCAAAAGAGTCCTACATCACACCACTCCCTCCCCTTTATCATTCATTATCCATTTTTTTCCCAAGTCAATTATCCTCCTAATTAATAGCCATATGCCGTCCCACCTAACTCCCTTTAAGTGCCAAAATTGGCCCAATTTCTTGGGCCCTATGAGGCCACACTTGGGCTTCCTCCCTTGCTACTGACGCCCCTTATAGCTCCCATTTGCTGCGCCTCTTGCTTTGGGCCACAAGCCCACCTTGATATTTAAACTACAGAGACTATCTTTAAAGCACTAGAGTGTCTACACAGAAATTTAGCCAAGGCCTCAGCCCATTCCTGAGCCCAATCTGGACCCCTAACCCTCAAATTAGGACTTTAAACAATCAACACATAAAATGCATAGGCCCATTAACTCAGGATGTTACAGTTCTACCCCCCTTAAAATAAATTTCGGCCTCAAAATTTACCTGATCAGAAGAGATGGGGATATTGCTGTCGCATAACATCCTCTGGCTCCCATGTCGCTTCCTCCGCACCGTGATTTCGCCACAAAACCTTGACTAAAGGGACGGACTTCCTTCTCAACACCTTTACGTCTCGATCCAAGATTTGTACTGGTTCCTCTTCAAAAGACAAGTCTGACCTAACTTCAATCTCTTCCACTAGCACAATATGCGATGGATCAAAACGGTAACGCCTTAGCATAGTGACGTGAAACACGTCATGTATCTCGCTCTAATGCAGAGGCAACTCCGGTCGATCATCTTGGTCTATAACGACCCAAAATCTGTGGGCACCGAAAAGTGTATTATCGGGCCTCCGTCTTAGTAAATCGAGTTAGTAAATAATCATTAGGAGTAATTATGAGTCTAGTAGTGTGTTTAATTAGATTTTTATATAGTGAATTTAGCTTAATTTAAAGTAATTATGAAAAAGGATCAAATTGAATAAGGAGTAAAAGTTTAATTATAGATTAAAAGAAATTATAAAGGACCAAAATGGCAATTATGCCATTTAGCATAAGTTGAGTGACATAAGCTTAAAAAAATCGAGATTTTATGTGTTAAAATATATTATTCATATTATTAAATAATTATATTAATATAATATTATATTATATAATAAAGTAAATAGTATAAAAGAAATAGGAAAAGAAACAGGAGAGAACAGAGAAACATTGAAACAAGCGGGAAAGAAGAAGAAAAGAAGGAAAAGGAAAAACTAAAGATTTAAGGTTTGAAGTTTTAAAAGATAAGTCAATTTAGTCATTTCTCTTAATTTTGATGTTTTAGAAGCTTTAAAGCAAGATTTTGATGAAACTAAGTTGGTATTTTGAGAGTTTTAGGTTTTAAATATAGTTTATGTTGAAGAAAAGATGAATTATGGATTAAATTAGATGGAATCTAAGTTAGAATTAGTAAAAGGATTAAATTGTAAGGTAAGCTATAAGTTTTCTACTATAGGGATTAATTTGGAAGAAATTATGAATTAGGGTTTTATTATGAAAATTATATAATCAAGTTGAATATGGAAGGAATTTAAGTAGAATCAAAGCATGCATTAAGTTAAGAAATAAGTAAACTTAATTAGGATTTAATTGCAAAATAAGTTATAAGAAAATAGTTTTGGGACAGTAGCAGTAGAGTAACTTTGAAAATTCACTAAAAATCGTAGAAGTGGAATTAGAAGTTGAGTGAGATATGAAATTAAAGCTTATTGAGTCTATTTTCATATGAAAGAAACAGAGAAAGCAAATAAGTTCTGTATTATGAGATATTTAAATTTTAGTGAAACTGGTTCAGGGTGATTTTGAGATCCCCTGTTCTGAATTGGAAAAATCATTAAAAATTGTAAAAAAATAATTTGGGGACATAATTTATATGGATAGATTCCTTAATGAGTCTATTTTGGACTGCTATAAAAAGAGGTTTAGTATTCAAGCAGAAAACGGGGATAGAATTGAAGTGAATGGCATCCGTACCAGTGGTTCGACACGTATCATTTCAGCGATGAAGGCTAATAAATTATTACAGCAGGGTTGTTCAGCGTATTTGGCATATGTCATTAATTCTGATTCAGTTGAGAGCCAATGCAGCCAGATTAGGACTGTATGCGAGTTTCCAGATGTATTTCCAGAAGAACTACCGGGTTTACCACCTGATAGGGAGGTTGAATTTGCTATTGAGGTGTATCCAGGTACAGCACCAATTTCTATACCTCCGTATCGAATGTCGCCTACTGAATTGAAAGAGTTGAAAGTACAGTTGCAAGATTTACTAGATCGAGGCTTCATCCGACCAAGTATTTCACCCTGGGGAGCTCCAGTGTTGTTTGTTAAAAAGAAAGATGGTTCTATGCGGTTATGCATTGATTATCGACAGTTGAATAAAGTAACGATCAAGAATCGATATCCATTGCCTCGTATAGATGACTTATTTGATCAGCTTAAGGGAGCTTCAGTATTTTCTAAAATTGATTTGAGATCCGGGTATTATCAGCTGAAGGTGAAGGAAAGTGATGTACCTAAGACTGCCTTCCGTACCCGTTATGGCCATTATGAATTTTTGGTAATGCCGTTTGGATTGACCAATGCTTGTTGCTTTTATGGATCTGATGAATCGCATTTTCCAGCCTTACTTAGATCAGTTTGTGGTGGTATTTATTGATGATATATTGGTATACTCGAAGACAGAGGCAGAACATGATCGACATCTTGAAAAGTTTCTGATTCTGCGGGAAAAAGCAGTTATATGGGAAATTAAGTAAATGTGAATTACGGTTGTCGAAGTGGTATTTTTAGGACATGTAGTATCTGGCGATGGAATTAGAGTTGATCCGAAGAAGATTGAAGCAATTGTTCGATGGAAGGCGCCAAAGAATGTATCGGAGGTGCGCAGATTTTCTCGGTTTGGTGGATATTATCGAAGATTTGTAAATGGATTCTCAAAGATAGCACTACCAATGACTAAGCATTACGTAAGAATGTTCCTTTTGTTTGGGATGATCGATGTCGGAAAAGTTTTGAGACTTTGAAGCAAATGTTGATGAGAGGCAGGTATTAACATTACGAGTCGGGAAAGATTTTGTTGTGTATAGTGATGCTTCTTTGAGTGGTTTGGGTTGTGTATTGATGCAAGATGGGAAAGTCATTGCTTATGCATCTAGACAGTTGAAGCCACATGAACGTAATTACCCGACGCACGACTTGGAATTAGCTGCAGTAATTTTTGCTTTAAAGATTTGGAGGCATTATCTTTATGGCGAGAAATGCTATATCTACAGCACCATAAAAGTCTCAAATATCTTACATCACGAAAGAGTTGAATTTAAGGCAAAGACGGTGGATCGAGCTTCTAAAAGATTATGAATGTGTTATAGACTATCATCCAGGAAAAGCAAATGTGGTAGCTGATGCATTAAGTAGAAAAGCTGCGATTGAATTACGAGCAATGTTTGCTCGACTCAGTGTTAATGATGATGGAAGCTTGTTAGCCGAGTTAAGGGTCAAGCCGATGATGTGGGATCGGATCGAGCATTTCGGATGGAAGATGACAAATTATTAAAGAAAGAGAAATGGTTGAGAATGGTACGATCGAGAATTTTAGTATTGATCAACATGGTTGTTTGAGATTTCAAAATCGGATTTGTGTTCCGGCTACTTACGAATTAAAGAAGATGATTCTTCAAGAAGCACACGATGGCACCTTTGCATTGCATCTGGTGGAACAAAATGTATCGTAATTTACGAGAGCTTTATTGGTGGCGAGGATGAAGAAAGATATAGTTGAATATGTCGATAAATGTTTGACTTGTCAACGAGTAAAGGCCGAACATCAGTCAAAATGCGGGATTACTCGACCTATTAGTATTCACGAATGGAAATGGGATAAGCGTTACTATGGATTTTGTTCGGGGTTGCCACCATGCGTGAGCAAAAAGAATGCCATTTGGGTGATAGTTGATCGGCTTACTAAGTCTGCTCATTTTATAGCAGTCAGGACTGATTGGTCTTTACAGAAGCTTGTTGAAGTTTATATCCGAGAAATTGTGAGACTGCATGGTATTCCAGCATCTATAATTTCCGACCGGGATCCACGATTTACATCGAGATTTTGGAGGCAGTTACATGATTCTTTGGGTACTCGACTTAATTTCAGTACTGCATTTCATCCACAAACTGATGGACAATCGGAACAGGTAATTCGATTTTAGAAGACATGCTTGGGCTTGTATTATTGACTTTGAATCGGGTTGGGAGCGATACTTGCGTTAGTGAATTTGTTTATAATAATAGTTTCCAATCCGATATTGAGATGGCTCCATATGAAGCATTATACGGTCGAAGATGCCGATCACCGGTATGTTGGACAGAGTTGAATGAGAAAAAGATAGTTGGACCAGAATTAATTCAAGAGACAGAAGAAATAGTTAAAAAGATCAGAGACAGGTTGAAAGTAGCTTTTGACAGACAAAAGTCTTATGCAGATCTGAAGCGACGGGATATAGAGTATTCTGTAGGTGATAAAGTGTTTCTAAAGGTATCGCCTTGGAAGAAAGTTTTGAGATTTGGCCGTAAGGGAAAATTAAGTCCTCGTTACATTGGGCCGTATGAAGTAGTTGAAAGAATCGGACCGGTTGCCTATCGACTAGCTTTACCTCCGGAGTTACAGAAGATTCATGATGTTTTTCATGTTTCCATGTTACGAAGGTATCGATCGGATCCATCTCATATTATTTCTACTGAAGACATTGATATTAGACCGGATTTGTCATATGAAGAAGAACCGGTTCAAATACTAGCTCGGGAAGTGAAAGAATTAAGAAACAAACGAGTTCCTTTGGTAAAAGTATTGTGGAGAAGCCATAGTGTGGAAGAAGCAACTTGGGAACCAGAAGAAACTATGAGAGCACAGTATCCTCACCTATTCTCAGGTAAATTTCGAGGACGAAATTTATTAAGGGGAGAAATGTAACGACCAAAATCATGGGCACTTAGAAAAGTGTATTATCAGACCTCCGTCTTAGTAAATCGAGTTAGTAAATAATCATTAGGAGTAATTATGAGTCTAGTAGTGTGTTTAATTAGATTTTTATATAGTGAATTTAGCTTAATTTAAAGTAATTATGAAAAGGATCAAATTGAATAAGGAGTAAAAGTTTAATTATAGATTAAAAGAAATTATAAAGGACCAAAATGGCAATTATGCCATTTAGCATAAGTTGAGGCGGCATAAGCTTAAAAAATCTGAGATTTTATGTGTTAAAATATATTATTCATATTATTAAATAATTATATTAATATAATATTATATTATATAATAAAGTAAATAGTATAAAAGAAATAGGAAAAGAAACAGGGAGAGAACAGAGAAACATTCGAAACAAGCAGGAAAGAAGAAGAAAAAGAAGGAAAAGGAAAAACTAAAGATTTAAGGTTTGAAGTTTTAAAAGATAAGTCAATTTAGTCATTTTCTCTTAATTTTGATGTTTTAGAAGCTTTAAAGCAAGATTTTGATGAAACTAAGTTGGTATTTTGAGAGTTTTAGGTTTTAAATATAGTTTATGTTGAAGAAAAGATGAATTATGGATTAAATTAGATGGAATCTAAGTTAGAATTAGTAAAAGGATTAAATTGTAAGGTAAGCTATAAGTTTTCTACTATAGGGATTAATTTGGAAGAAATTATGAATTAGGGTTTTATTATGAAAATTATATAATCAAGTTGAATATGGAAGGAATTTAAGTAGAATCAAAGCATGCATTAAGTTAAGAAATAAGTAAACTTAATTAGGATTTAATTGCAAAATAAGTTATAAGAAAATAGTTTTGGGACAGTAGCAGTAGAGTAACTTTGAAAATTCACTAAAAATCGTAGAAGTGGAATTAGAAGTTGAGTGAGATATGAAATTAAAGCTTATTGAGTCTATTTTCATATGAAAGAAACAGAGAAAGCAAATAAGTTCTGTATTATGAGATATTTAAATTTTAGTGAAACTGGTTCAGGGTGATTTCGAGATCCCTGTTCTGAATTGGAAAAATCATTAAAATTGTAAAAAATAATTTGGGGACATAATTTATATGGATAGATTCCTTAATGAGTCTATTTTTATAAGAAATAAACTAGGACATAATTTGAATTCTGTATAAAAGATAATTAAATTTTAGCAAAGAGTGGTCGGAACTGTCCGACAACAGAATAGGGGTGATTTTAAAGAATAAACTGTACTTATTGGATAAATCAAAATTCTGAAAATTTTATGGCAAGAATATATGTGAGTCTAGTTTTATAGAAAATTTACGGATCTTAATTTGGAAATCTGTAACTCAAGATATAGATAATTTAGTGACAATGACTTAGGTAGACAGTTTTGAAAGAACTTATAAGTAAATAATAGAATCGTGTATAAAGAATGTAGAATGAAGAGGAAGAGTAGAAATTGAATAAAATTCATTATTTATTGTAATTTAATGCTGTAATTAATAATGTAAATTATTATTTTGTAGCTAACAAGGAAAAAGAGGCAAAGGCATCCAAGGGAAAAGAAAAGATCTTTGAGGAGTAAGCGTATATTTCGGGTTTGTATTACTATAATTCAAATTCTTTATTATTCATTAAATGTTAAATTAATTTATGTATATGGTAAGTAAATCATAAGGTAAGTGTTTTATTGAATTGAATGGAAATTGAGTTGAATGATGGATATGTATTGAAATTGAATTGTATGTGGATTGAAATGGAAAAGTGTATTTGATATTGAAATTGAATTTGTTATGAAAATGAAAATGAAATTGAGAACTAAAATACCCTATTAACTAGTCGGGCTGAGTCGGATATAATTGGCATGCCATAGGATTTGGAAGTGTCTGGGATTTATCGGCTTTGCCGATCGGGCACTATGTGTCGTATATCGGGCACTTTATGTGTCGTATTCGGGCACCTCGTGTGTCGTATCGGGCACCTCGTGTGTCGTTTGAGCACTTATGTGTCGATATCTTGATCAGTACTATGTACCGTTTTAGGCACAATGTGCCGTCTTGGTGTGTTTGGGTTGGAATCCGTGTATCCGTTAAAGTCAAGAGTCATTAATAGGGGTAAATAAGGAAAAGGTTAAATTGAATAAAATGAAATGGTTGAGCCATTGGAAGTAATGCGAAAATAGAACATGAACTGAAAAATGTGATTGGAATATGTGTATGAGAATGGAAAGTATGAACCATTGGTTCAAGAAATGGATAGTGGCTCAACATGATTGTGTATTATTTCAATTGTTGAATTGCTAAAATTGAATTGTATGAATATATTGAGAATGACAAACTTATGTTTGAATTGGTTTAGTAAAATTAAAGTGATATGATTTAATGATATGATTATTATGTTTATAATTTGAATTATGGTAATACCCTTTGAGTTTATGTATACTCAGTGTCACGGTTGTTTCGTGCTGCGGAGTTAATAGGTGTTCAAAGTTACGATTGACATCCAAGGCGATCCCGACTCGAACAAAACTTCGGTGATGTATTCTCCTTTGATAAAAGTGGCATGTACATAGGTGTTGTTTGGTCACTTTAAATTACTATATGACTTTTGTTGTAAAGAATGATATTTGGTATTTGATGTTATAAGTATAATTTAAATATGATTAAATATGAAATTGCATTGGTTGAATTGTTGGATTTTAGAATTGGTTGATTGGTTATATTTGGAATGAATACGGTTTTTAATTGCGGGGGTTATATATAAAATAAGCGAAATCTTGTGAAATTTAAATAAAATTTGAGATAAAATCCGGAGTATTCAAACAAGTCCCGTCCCATTTTAATACATGGTTTAGGTTTTAAATGTCCTTCATTGGGATTTATTAAATAATTATACTATGAATGTTATTTTATTTGTGAATAATTAAGTAAGTTATCGATATGTTCGGTAATGCCTTGTAACCTGTTAGGTGACGGTTTAGGGTTAGAGGTGTTACATTTAGTGGTATCGAGCTATCGGGTTTAAGCCGATTCTCGGGCTAAATTGAGCTCGGAAGTGAGTTTAGTAGTATATGCCACTTTTGAATTAAAAATTGAGTCGGGAATTTTGGATCTTGACCTATTTATTTATTTTTGTTTTATAGATTAAAGATGTCGATAAACACATTGATGATATAAATGAAGAAATGTTCCTTTGGAGATGAAGAATCATATGATCTAGATGAAGCAGTCGACTACACCTAGTGTAAATCCGATCAGAAATCAGCCTCCCAATGTAGAAAGAGAGAACATTAGGGAGAGAGATGAAAAAGGTAGAAATGATTATGATGTAGTAAGGGTTTTAACTGATGCTCTTCAGCGAATAGCGGAGTCTATACCTGCTACCACGTCTGTACCTGTTCCTAGACGGGCCCCGATAAAAGAGTTAAGGAAATACGGTGCTACGGAATTTATGGAGTGCAGCGGGGTTGATCCATCTGCAGCAGAGAATTGGATGGAATCAACTAAACGGGTTCTGCAACAATTAGAATGTACCCCCCGGGAATGCTTAATCTGTGTTGTTTCATTACTTCAGGGCGAAGCTTATCTGTGGTGGGAATCTGTAATCCGACATTTGCCAGGTGAGCAGAACAGGTAACGTGGGAATTATTTCAAAAGGAATTTCAAAAGAAGTATGTTGGAGAGTTATATATTGAAGATAAAAAGCGAATTTCTAATGTTGAAGCAAGGTAATCTATCGGTAGTGGATTATGAAAGGAATTTTCTCGATTGAGTCGATATACTCTTGAGTTCATTCCAACAGAAGCTGATAGCTGCAAAAGATTTTTACGGGGATTGCGAGATGAAATCAAGATTCAATTAGTAAGTCTCAAAATTACTGAACTTGCTGATCTGATTGAGCGAGCGAAAATGATAGAACAAGTATTAGGCTGGACAAAAGTCGAAATGGGTAAATTATTGGAAAGCGTTTGGGCACCACCGGTTCTAATCCATTACCGAAGAGATCCGGAGAATCAAGAAGTGGTTGGAGGCCAAGTTTGAGATCGATAGAGGTGATAAAGGTCGAGGTAAGCAGGACTACTATTTCTCTTGACGAAGGTAAAAGGTCCACCCCGAGATGCAAAAATTTTAGAATGTGGATATTGTGGGAAGAAACATTTAGGTGAATGTTGGAAAGTGATTTGGAGGTTGCTTAGTTCTTGGTCGGAGAACGCCGTTAAAGATTGTCAGAAGAATAAAAGCGTTACATCGGTAACATCCCAAAGATCGGTGTCTCTTGCTCAAGGCGGAGGTTCGGGTAGAGGTGGTTCCGTATCCGAGGTGGAGGTGTCGAAGAAGCGTTGATATAGTTACACGCGATCGGAAGCTAGAGCTTGACCCGAGGCCTCGTGGTTCGGACTCGGGAAGAAGGTGATGCACATGATGTCGTGGCGGTATATTTTATTGTATTACGAGCCTATCTATGCTTTAATTGATCCGGGTTCGTCACATTCATATATTAATTCAAAATTAGTTGAGTTGAGGAAGTTAGAATGAAATGTCTAGAGTTTATATAGAGGTGTCTAGCCCTTTGGGACAAAGCAGTGTTAGTAGATAGAGTATCTTAGGAGATGCCCGTTAATAATACATGATAAAATGTTTCACGTGGATTTGTTGATCATGCCTTTTGGCGATTCGATATCATTTTGGGTATGGATTGGTTATCGAGCATGAGGTAATTTTGGTGCTATAAAAGAGGTTTAGTATTCAAGCGAAAGCGGGGATAGAATTGAAGTGAATGGCATCCGTACGGTGGTTCGACACGTATCATTTCGCGATGAAGGCTAATAAATTATTCTGACGAGGTTGTTCGGTATTTGGCATATGTCATTAATTCGATTGATTGAGAGCCAATGCGGCCAGATTAGGGTATGCGAGTTTCGGATGTATTTCGGAAGAACTACGGGTTTACCACGATAGGGAGGTTGAATTTGCTATTGAGGTGTATCCAGTGCAGCACCAATTTCTATACCTCCGTATCGAATGTCGCCTCTTGAATTGAAAGAGTTGAAAATACAGTTGCAAGATTTACTAGATCGAGGCTTCATCAGACCTAGTATTTCACCACAGGGAGCTCGGTGTTGTTTGTTAAAAAGAAAGATGGTTCTATGCGGTTATGCATTGATTATCGACAGATTGAATAAAGTAACGATCAAGAATCGATATCCATTGCCTCGTATAAATGACTTATTTGATCGACAAGGGAGCTTGATATTTTCTAAAATTGATTTGAGATCCGGGTATTATCGGTGAAGGTGAAGGAAAGTGATGTACCTAAGGCGCCTTCCGTACGAATTATGGCCATTATGAATTTTTGGTAATGCCGTTTGGATTGACCAATGCCCCAGCTGCTTTTATGGATCTGATGAATCGCATTTTCCAGCCTTACTTAGATCAGTTTGTGGTGGTATTTATTGATGATATATTGGTATACTCGAAGACAGAGGCAGAACATGATCAGCATCTTCGAAAAGTTTTACAGATTCTGCGGGAAAAACAGTTATATGGGAAATTAAGTAAATGTGAATTCTGGTTGTCAGAAGTGGTATTTTTAGGACATGTAGTATCTGCTGATGGAATTAGAGTTGATCCGAAGAAGATTGAAGCAATTGTTCAGTGGAAGGCGCCAAAGAATGTATCGGAGGTCGTGATTTTCTCGGTTTGGTGGATATTATCGAAGATTTGTAAATGGATTCTCAAAGATAGCACTACCAATGACTAAAGCTATTACGGAAGAATGTTCCTTTTGTTTGGGATGATCGATTGTCGAGAAAAGTTTTGAGACTTTGAAGCAAATGTTGTGAGCACCAGTATTAACATTACAGTCGGGGAAAGATTTTGTTGTGTATAGTGATGCTTCTTTGAGTGGTTTGGGTTGTGTATTGATGCAAGATGGGAAAGTCATTGCTTATGCATCTAGGCAGTTGAAGCCACATGAGCGTAATTACCGGCCTTACGACTTGGAATTAGGCTGCGATAATTTTTGCTTTAAAGATTTGGAGGCATTATCTTTATGGCGAAATGCTATATCTACACAGACCATAAAAGTCTCAAATATCTTACATCACGAAAGAGTTGAATTTAAGGCAAAGGCGGTGGATCGAGCTTCTAAAAGATTATGAATGTGTTATAGACTATCATCCGGGAAAAGCAAATGTGGTAGGCGATGCATTAAGTAGAAAAACTGCGATTGAATTACGAGCAATGTTTGCTCGACTCGATGTTAATGATGATGGAAGCTTGTTAGCGAGTTAAGGGTCAAGCCGATGATGTGGGATCGGATCGAGCATTTCGGATGGAAGATGACAAATTATTAAAGAAAAGAGAAATGGTTCGAGAATGAATACGATCGAGAATTTTAGTATTGATCAACATGGTTGTTTGAGATTTCAAAATCGGATTTGTGTTCGGCTACTTACGAATTAAAGAAGATGATTCTTCAAGAAGCACACGATGGCACCTTTGCATTGCATCTGGTGGAACAAAAATGTATCGTAATTCTGAGAGCTTTATTGGTGGCGGGGATGAAGAAAGATATAGTTGAATATGTCGATAAATGTTTGACTTGTCAGCGAGTAAAGGCCGAACATCGGTGCAAGCAGGATTACTCCGACCTATTAGTATTCTGAATGGAAATGGGATAAGCGTTACTATGGATTTTGTTACGGGTTGCCCCATGCGGTGAGCAAAAAGAATGCCATTTGGGTGATAGTTGATCGACTTACTAAGTCCGCTCATTTTATAGCAGTTAGGACTGATTGGTCTTTACATAAGCTTGCTGAAGTTTATATCCAGAAATTGTGAGGCGCATGGTATTCCGGCATCTATAATTTCCGGACGGGATCCACGATTTACATCGAGATTTTGGAGGCGATTACATGATTCTTTGGGTACTCGACTTAATTTGATCTTGCATTTCATCCACAAACCGATGGACAATCGGAACGGTAATTCGATTTTAGAAGACATGCTTGGGCTTGTATTATTGACTTTGAATCGAGGTTGGGAGCGATACTTGCCGTTAGCTGAATTTGTTTATAATAATAGTTTCCAATCCGATATTGGATGGCTCCATATGAAGCATTATACTGATCGAAGATGCCGATCACCGGTATGTTGGATGAGTTGAATGAGAAAAAGATAGTTGGACGAATTAATTCAAGAGATGAAGAAATAGTTAAAAGATCGAGAGCAGGTTGAAAGTAGCTTTTGACGGACAAAAGTCTTATCACGGATCTGAAGCGACGGGATATAGAGTATTACATGGGTGATAAAGTGTTTCTAAAGGTATTGCCTTGGAAGAAAGTTTTGAGATTTGGCCGTAAGGAAAATTAAGTCCTCGTTACATTGGGTAGTATGAAGTAGTTGAAAGAATCGGACCGGTTGCCTATCGACTAGCTTTACCTCGAGATTCTGAGAAGATTCATGATGTTTTCATGTTTCCATGTTACGAAGGTATCGATCGGATCCATCTCATATTATTTCTACTGAAGACATTGATATTAGACCGGATTTGTCATATGAAGAAGAACCGGTTCAAATACTAGCTCGGGAAGTGAAAGAATTAAGAAACAAACGAGTTCCTTTGGTAAAAGTATTGTGGAGAAGCCATAGTGTGGAAGAAGCAACTTGGGAACGGAAGAAACTATGAGAGCACAGTATCCTCACCTATTCTCAGGTAAATTTCGAGGACGAAATTTATTAAGGGGGGAGAAATGTAACGACCCAAAATCTGTGGGCACCGAAAAGTGTATTATCGGGCCTCCGTCTTAGTAAATCGAGTTAGTAAATAATCATTAGGAGTAATTATGAGTCTAGTAGTGTGTTTAATTAGATTTTTATATAGTGAATTTAGCTTAATTTAAAGTAATTATGAAAAAGGATCAAATTGAATAAGGAGTAAAAGTTTAATTATAGATTAAAAGAAATTATAAAGGACCAAAATGGCAATTATGCCATTTAGCATAAGTTGAGGACATAAGCTTAAAAAAATCTGAGATTTTATGTGTTAAAATATATTATTCATATTATTAAATAATTATATTAATATAATATTATATTATATAATAAAGTAAATAGTATAAAAGAAATAGGAAAAGAAACAGGGAGAGAACAGAGAAACATTCGAAACAAGCAGGAAAGAAGAAGAAAAAGAAGGAAAAAGGAAAAACTAAAGATTTAAGGTTTGAAGTTTTAAAAGATAAGTCAATTTAGTCATTTTCTCTTAATTTTGATGTTTTAGAAGCTTTAAAGCAAGATTTTGATGAAACTAAGTTGGTATTTTGAGAGTTTTAGGTTTTAAATATAGTTTATGTTGAAGAAAAAGATGAATTATGGATTAAATTAGATGGAATCTAAGTTAGAATTAGTAAAAGGATTAAATTGTAAGGTAAGCTATAAGTTTTCTACTATAGGGATTAATTTGGAAGAAATTATGAATTAGGGTTTTATTATGAAAATTATATAATCAAGTTGAATATGGAAGGAATTTAAGTAGAATCAAAGCATGCATTAAGTTAAGAAATAAGTAAACTTAATTAGGATTTAATTGCAAAATAAGTTATAAGAAAATAGTTTTGGGACAGTAGCAGTAGAGTAACTTTGAAAATTCACTAAAAATCGTAGAAGTGGAATTAGAAGTTGAGTGAGATATGAAATTAAAGCTTATTGAGTCTATTTTCATATGAAAGAAACAGAGAAAGCAAATAAGTTCTGTATTATGAGATATTTAAATTTTAGTGAAACTGGTTCAGGGTGATTTCGAGATCCCTGTTCTGAATTGGAAAAATCATTAAAATTGTAAAAAATAATTTGGGGACATAATTTATATGGATAGATTCCTTAATGAGTCTATTTTTATAAGAAATAAACTAGGACATAATTTGAATTCTGTATAAAAGATAATTAAATTTTAGCAAGAGTGGTCGGAACTGTCCGACAACAGAATAGGGGTGATTTTAAAGAATAAACTGTACTTATTGGATAAATCAAAATTCTGAAAATTTTATGGCAAGAAGATATGTGAGTCTAGTTTTATAGAAAATTTACGGATCTTAATTTGGAAATCTGTAACTCAAGATATAGATAATTTAGTGACAATGACTTAGGTAGACAGTTTTGAAAGAACTTATAAGTAAATAATAGAATCGTGTATAAAGAATGTAGAATGAAGAGGAAGAGTAGAAATTGAATAAAATTCATTATTTATTGTAATTTAATGCTGTAATTAATAATGTAAATTATTATTTTTGTAGCTAACAAGGAAAAAGAGGCAAAGGCATCCAAGGGAAAAGAAAAGATCTTTGAGGAGTAAGCGTATATTTGGGTTTGTATTACTATAATTCAAATTCTTTATTATTCATTAAATGTTAAATTAATTTATGTATATGGTAAGTAAATCATAAGGTAAGTGTTTTTATTGAATTGAATGGAAATTGAGTTGAATGATGGATATGTATTGAAATTGAATTGTATGTGGATTGAAATGGAAAAGTGTATTTGATATTGAAATTGAATTTGTTATGAAAATGAAAATGAAATTGAGAACTAAAATACCCTATTAACTAGTCGGGCTGAGTCGGATATAATTGGCATGCCATAGGATTTGGAAGTGTCACGGGATTTATCGGCTTTGCCGATCGGGCACTTTATGTGTCGTATATCGGGCACTTTATGTGTCGTATTCGGGCACCTCGTGTGTCGTGTCGGGCACCTCGTGTGTCGTTTGAGCACTTATGTGTCGATATCTTGATCGGTACTATGTACCGTTTTAGGCACAATGTGCCGTCTTGGTGTGTTTGGGTTGGAATCCGTGTATCCGTTAAAGTCAGAAGTCATTAATAGGGGTAAATAAGGAAAAGGTTAAATTGAATAAAATGAAATGGTTGAGCCATTGGAAGTAATGCGAAAATAGAACATGAACTGAAAAATGTGATTGGAATATGTGTATGAGAATGGAAAGTATGAACCATTGGTTCAAGAAATGGATAGTGGCTCAACATGATTGTGTATTATTTCAATTGTTGAATTGCTAAAATTGAATTGTATGAATATATTGAGAATGACAAACTTATGTTTGAATTGGTTTAGTAAAATTAAAGTGATATGATTTAATGATATGATTATTATGTTTATAATTTGAATTATGGTAATACCTTTGAGTTTATGTATACTCAGCGTGCGGTTGTTTTCGCATGAGTTAATAGGTGTTCAAAGTTACGATTCACATCCAAGGCGATCCAGACTCGAACAAAACTCGGTGATGTATTCTCCTTTGATAAAAGTGGCATGTACATAGGTGTTGTTTGGTCACTTTAAATTACTATATGACTTTTGTTGTAAAGAATGATATTTGGTATTTGATGTTATAAGTATAATTTAAATATGATTAAATATGAAATTGCATTGGTTGAATTGTTGGATTTTAGAATTGGTTGATTGGTTATATTTGGAATGAATACGGTTTTTAATTGCGAGGGGTTATATATAAAATAAGCGAAATCTTGTTGAAATTTAAATAAAATTCTGAGATAAAATCCGGAGTATTCAAACAAGTCCCGTCCATTTTAATACATGGTTTAGGTTTTAAATGTCCTTCATTGGGATTTATTAAATAATTATACTATGAATGTTATTTTATTTGTGAATAATTAAGTAAGTTATCTCGATATGTTCGGTAATGCCTTGTAACCTGTTAAATGACGGTTTAGGGTTAGAGGTGTTCTGAGTCCCACACGTTTTAGTACCCGATAAGGTCTAATAAATCGGGGACTTAGCTTACCCTTCCAACCAAACCTCATTACTTTCTTCCACGGTGACACTTTCAAAAAGACATGATCTCCTACTGCAAATTCCAACTCCTTACGCTTAAGATCCGCGTAAGATTTTTGCCGATCAGACGCTTCCTTCAATCGAGCCTGAATCAACCTAACTTTCTCTTCTGTCTCTGAAACTAGTTCTGGACCCAACACCTAATGCTCACCCAACTCCGTCCAACAAGTAGGAGTGCGACACTTCTGTCCGTACAACGCTTCATAAAGCGCCATCTGAATACTAGATTGATAGCTGTTGTTGTACGCGAATTCTGCCAAAGGTAAATACTCATCCCAACTACCCCTGAAATCGATGATGCAACCTCTTAACATATCCTCCAAGACCTGAATTACCCTCTCGGACTGACCATCAGTCTGCGAATGAAAAGCGGTACTGAAGTCCAGCCTTGTTCCCATTGCCTGATACAAAGCCTTCCAGAATCGTGACGTGAACATCGGGTCTCTATCCAATATAATTAACACAGGTACACCATGAAGTCTCACAACCTCAGCCACGTACGGCTTAACCAACCTTTACAGAGAATAGTCAACACGAACCGGTATGAAATGAGCAGACTTCATCAGTCGATCAACAATCACCCAAATCAAATCCTTCTTAGTGGGCGTAAGAGGTAACCCACCTATAAAATCCATCTTGATTCTTTCCCATTTCCAC
This sequence comes from Gossypium rotundifolium, assembly GCA_025506655.1. Classification (NCBI taxonomy): domain Eukaryota; kingdom Viridiplantae; phylum Streptophyta; class Magnoliopsida; order Malvales; family Malvaceae; genus Gossypium; species Gossypium rotundifolium. The sequence goes on along the minus strand of CP106723.1, from coordinate 13,943,046 downwards.
TGCGGAATCTTCACCGACTGTAACAACCACGAAGACAACTGGTGTTCCGCCTTCACCTGCTGACACGTCAAACATTTACCTATGAATTTCATCACCTCTCGGCGTAAGCGCCACCGTAGGCGCTCTCACAAACCCGATACATCTTAACCCTCCGGGATGCATAGCGTATGGGCTACTATCGCCTCCTGAAGAATCATCTGCCTTAACTCCACAACCCTTGGCATACATATTCTTTTACGGAAACACAGAACCCCATTACCATCCAAACCATAGTCTTCTCCTTCACCATTCTACACTTGCCGGAGTCAAGCACTTAAGACATCATCTAGAAGCTACTTCTCTTTAATCTGATTTGTCCACGTTGGTCTCACTTGGAGTTCAGCTACCAAACTGCCATCCTCATACAGACTGAGATGAGTGAACATCGCCCTCAAATCTGCTATTGCCTTTCGGCCCAGCGCATCTGCCACCACATTAGCCTTACCCGGATGATATTCGATCGAACAGTCATAGTCCTTCAAGAGTTTAATCCACCTACATTGTCTTAGATTCAACTCCTTCTAGGTAAGAAGATACTTCAGGCTCTTATAGTCAGTGTAAATAACCGACTTCTCCCCCATACAAGTAGTGTCTCCAGATCTTCAGAGCGAACACTACTGCAGTCAATTCCAAATCATGCGTAGGGTAATTCAATTCATGCGGTCTTAACTATCGGGACGCATATGCAATAACCTTCTTATCTTGCATCAGCACACATCCTAAACCCGTGTGTGATGCATCACTGTAGACGGTAAACTTTTTCTCGCATCTGGCTGAATTAACACCGACGCTTCTGTCAAATTTTTTTTTTAGTTTCTCAAAGCTCTCCTACTATTTGTCGGTCCAAACAAACAGTATTCCCTTCCTCAACAACTTAGTTAAAGGTGCCGCAATTAATGAAAACCCCTCAACAAACCACCTGTAGTACCCCATCAATCCCAAGAAACTTCGAATCTCTGCCACCGAATTCAGTGGTTTCCAACCAATACAGCTTCTATCTTCCGAGGGTCAACCCTAACTTTCTCTGCAGTAACCACATGCCCTAAGAAAGTTACTTCCCTTATCCAGAACTCACACTTACTGAACTTAGCGAACAACTGCTTCTCCCTCAGAATTTACAACACCATACGAAGATGTGCATCATGCTCCTCCTCGGACTTGGAATAAACCAGAATGTCGTTAATAAACACCACAACAAACTGATCAAGGTATGGTTGGAACACCCGATTCATCATATCCAAGAATGCTGCTGGCACGTTCGTCAACCCGAACAGCATCACCAAAAATTCATAATGACCGTAGCGAGTTCGAAATGCCGTCTTATGAATGTCCCCTTCCTTTACCTTTAACTGATGACATCCTGACCTTAAATCTATCTTCGAAAAGACTGAAGCTCCTTTGAGCTGATCGAACAAGTCGATTCTTGGCAGCGGGTACTTGTTTTTAACCGTTAACTTATTCAATTGACGGTAGTCCACGCACATACGCATGGATCCGTCCTTCTTCTTCACAAATAGAACCGGTGCTCCCCATGGAGACACACTCGGTCGGATAAAACCTCGATCCAACAGTTTCTGGATCTGAACTTTGAGTTCCACCAGCTCTTTCAACGCCATTCTATAAGGAGCAATAGACACGGGAGCCGCAACCGGGAGTAGCTCAATTCCAAACTCCACTTCGCGATCCGAAGGTAACCCTAGCAGCTCCTCAGGAAAAACGTCTGCGAAATCCTTTACCGTTCTAACCTCCTCAACAGGTACCTCCTTAGCATTCAAAGCACTAATAAAGGCTAGAAATGCATTGCATCCTTTCCGCATCATCTTAACAGCCTTCAATGCAAATACTACGTTGGACAAATAATCCCTTCTTTCCCCTAGCACAACCACCTCCCCGCCTTCCGGGGTACCCAACACCATGCGCTTAGTCTCATAATCCAGCTTAGCACGATGTTTAGCCAACCAATCCATTCCCAAGATAAGGTCAAACTCCTCAAATGGTAATTACATTAGGTCCGCCGAAAACACTACTCCTTGAGCCTCTAAGGGTACACCCCTAAATAGTTTGTCCACTCTCCTAGATTGTCCTAGCGGGCTAACCACAGTAATCTTCCTAGTAGTTGTTTCAGATTCTATACTTAAAGTCTCAGATACCAAGCATGCAACGTAAGAGTGGGTTGATCCAATGTCAATCAAAGTAAAAAATAGATTATCAGAATAAGAAACGTACCGGTTATGACGTCCAATGCGTCACCATTCTCCCGTCGACGAGCTGCATAAACTAGAAACAGCTGTCTTGCATCTACATTACCAGCACCCCTACCAGGTGCTCCACGACCCCGACCAAACCCATTTCCTCATCTGACTGGGCCACGACCCCTCGGTAATGGCTGACCACCCCTCCTAACCTGATCAGAACCTCGTCCAGCTGGCTGTACCTGATCCACCTGTGGACAGTCTTTCACCATATGGTCCATAGACCCACACCTGAAGCATCCACTAGTTCTCCTTCTGCACTCCCCGAAATGTACTTTCCCGTACAAGTTACAAGATTAATTCTGACTCCCAGTAAAAGATGTCAGAGCACGAGCTGGCCCATCAAATCTAGGCCTTTTCTGAAAACTCCCAGATGATCCCGACGGCCCAAAATTTCTCTTATTCCTATTCTGATTCTTATCCTTATTTTGTTTCTCAGTCTGCTTCACCTCCTCAGATATTTTAGCTTTCTCGGCCAGAACAGCAAAGTCCCTTTCTCGCTGCGGTGCTACCAACACTCTTAACTCATCCCGCAATCTATCTTTGAACCGTACACAACGCTCATAGTCAGTTGATACAATTCCTCGAGCGTAACGGCTCAAACGCAGAAATTTTGCCTCCTATCAGACACAGATTTACTTTCCTGCACCAAATTCAGGAATGCCTTCTTCTGCGCATCCACATAACTAGCCCCAACATACTTTCCCTAAAATGATGCCCTAAAGAAATCCCAGTCGATCCGGTCCGCGGCAGTACCCTCCTTTACCGTGAGCCACCACTGGTAAGCCTCGTCTCGAAGAAGAGACACGACCCCTTTTAATTTCTCCTCTACAGTGAAGTCTAGGTCATCCATTATGCGCTCACTCGCCTCTAACCAATACTCAACTGTGTTAGGGGCTACGCCAGAAACTCCACTAAACATCTCTGCTCCGTTGGCTCGGAGTCATTCGGACCTGATTTTCATGCTTTGAGATCTTGCATCATCTCGGTAAATGCAGTTCGAAATTCTCCTCCACAATTTGGCAGATCCAGTATCTCATTTTCTGACCCGTGGCCAAACCCTACTGGCTCTGCCATGGTCATCCTACCCCTAGCACGACCATGCAGCGGACGTCCTCGACCCTTGTACTCATTCTTTCGATTGGCGTTTATCTGATTAGAAGTTTTATGAATTATTATTTCTTTCTTCCACTGATTAATATGGACAGTCTTATAGGAAGTAATTTTAACAATAGTTCTTTCAAATTCAGATTCTATCTGCAAGTTCAGTTCTCAAATCAGTCTTTTCTAGTTCTAGAGTTCACATTCAATCATATAAACATAGCATCCACGAACTTACATTCATCACCTAGGGGTATTTGCATCATTTCACTACATTGGGGTATTTTCGTAATTTTTTTACCTATGGGGTATTTTCATAATTTTTTATATAAGGTGTCCTGGTGATTTTACAAAATAGGGGTATTTCGGTAATTTTACAATTTAGGGGTATTTTGGTAATTTTGTAAATTTTGGTAACTTTCATAAATTAAGGGTAATTCAGTAATTTCTCAATAAGGGTACTTTTGTAATTTTCCAAACAAGGGTATTTTGGTCATTCTGCAAAACCAAAGGTATCTCGATAAATTTCCTCAACCTAGGGTTTTTGGGATAATTTACAAAAAATTAGGGTCATATAAGCAATTTTATAAAATAGGGTATTGGTCTCTTTCGGGTTTTAGTTGTAAATTTTAGCCTGTCAACAAGTCCTTGTGGCTAAGGCGAACAGTCACTACGCACCAGGTAGGATTCCAGAAAAGAGGAGGTGAGTCACTAGGACTGCTTAAATTCCAAGCTCTTCCTAGATCCAATCCTAGACATGCGTATGCTTGTTTCCACACCTTAACCCTGTGACTTGCTTACAGATATGTTTAATTAGGGAAATTAAGTCTTATGATGTGTAAAGATTTGTTTAAGTTAAGCCTAAAGTTCATCAAATCCTAATTAAAAAATATATGTCCCACAAAGCCCATCAAGCCCACATACCTATATAACACAGTGAGTTCAGAATACTTACCTAGCGGACTTGAGCCGAAGACGCAAGTGCCATGCCGAGAAAACCCTCCTGTATCATTTATAAACATGTATGTTTCCAAAACCCATCTTTAGAAAACGTTTTGAGCCAAAACCCCAAAGTCAAGTTTTGAACTGGGCTCTGATACCAATTTGTAACACCCCAAACCCGGCCTAAACACCACGACCGGATTCGACATGTCACTAAGAAGATTTTATAAAACATGTCGCATTTTCGGAAAATATTTTTCTAACTTAATCGTTTCTTCGGTAAACTTCAGTATATTAGTAAAAGATATAATTTTTGATTAATGCCTTAGTGATGAGAAAACCAAAATTTTCCTTTGATTTTTATCATTTCAATACATGTTTTAGTTTAGATTTTACGTAGAATTTAAATGTCTAAAAAAAGCCCGAAAACCCGAAAAAAACATAAAACAAAAATAGTAGCCAGTGGCCTTATTACAATAAAATACAAACCAAACTAATTAAAAATATTAAATATAAATAGACTAAATAATGTCTTTTGCAGTATCCAAAATGAACTCTTGCATGGCCACCGTGCGCTCCTCTCTAGCCCAGTCCGATGTGCTAAGTGCTACTGAAAAGTGTTAAACAACGGGGTAAGTCACAAGACTCAGTGTGCATCCCTCATGCACCATCAGATTGGGCCTTAGCCCACGAGCGAATAATGAGAATATCCTATAACAGGAATTATGCGAAGCCCATCCCAATCCTAGATCCATCCGCTACACACCACCCTTACCTGCCAATCACACCATTGGGGATTTTTACAATCAACCCACACCGCTACACACCATCGATGGCAGTCATGCTGCAGTTAGCTGCTCATCGTCAGATTTGTGGCAGAGCCACCAGAACAGATCGTGGTAGAGCCACTACAACAGATCGTGGCAGAGCCACTACAACAGAACACTTCCCATTTCATATACATCAATTGCCCAACCCCGAGCAAACAAATAAATCGACATGCATGTAGATAACACTCAACAGAATTAATTACTTAATAGTCACAGAAGTCACTAACCTGATGAATCGCCCTTACCCTCCACGGGTTTTCAACAGCCATGCCAGGATTTCGACATGTAACAGAATATAGACAGATTCATATATACATAACAGACAACAGAGATGGTGTGAGAAATTACACACCTGATAACTTGTAGTACTACTCTTTATGTCGATACCCTAGCTAATCGGAACCACTGTTCTCTATCTACGACTCTAGATCGATTAAATCCTGAAAGAACGCGAAGATAAGGCTCCCCCCTACAATCGGCCAAGGGTTATTAGTTACCCCATTTTATATGTTTAGTTGAATAGATTTCCTTACCTAAAACGATTAGATCCCAGAAGTAGTATGATTTGAGTGCAACCGATTTAGAAACCTAAGCGATTATCAAATCCCAGAGTGCCGTCCATGAAAGAAAACACGGGATGAGTCAACCATCTAGCCATTCGGCTATGGTCTCAAAAAAATAGGAAAAGACTGAAAGAATAACATAATCGACACTTACCTCTTTAGAAGGTTTCGGCTAACCCTTGCAAGAAGATTCGGCAATCTCAGGAGAAGAGATCTAGGAATTTTAGCTTTTAGGAAAATCCCAAAAAAGGTGAACAAGAGGAGGCTGATGCGTTTTCGACTTTTAGAAGAACTGAGTGAAGAGTTTCGATAGAGAGGCTTAGAGATTTTCGGCTAAAGGAGCAAATAGGAGTGTGCTTTTGGCTTTTAGTGGATGGAAGAAAAGATGAACAAGTGGGTAGGGAGAATTCGGCTTGGAAGAAAAAGAATGGAAAAAGATTTCGGCAGCAGAGAAAACTGAGAGAAAGCTTTCAAAAAAACTGAAAAATTTCGGCATTTACTACCTCTAACTAGCCGTCCCTCCTTTACACACAGTCCAAATTTTGGCCACCTCTAACCTCCTGGATAGCCTCTCATCTTTTCCCTTATCTTTTTCCGAACTCACATCCAAAAGAGTTCTACATCACACCACTCCCTCCCCCTTTATCTGTTCATTATCTATTTTTTTCCCAAGTCAATTATCCTCCTAATTAATAGCCATAATGTCGTCCCACCTAACTCCCTTTAAGTGCCAAAATTGGCCTAATTTCTTGGGCCCCATGCGGCCACACTTGGGCCTCCTCCCTTGCCATCGACGCCTTTATAGCTCCCCTCATTGTGCCCTTGCTTTGGGCCACAAGCCCACCTTGATATTTAAATTACAAGGACTATCTTTAAAGCACTAGAGTGTCTACACAGAAATTTAGCCAAGGCCTCAGCCCATTCCTGAGTCCAATCTGGACATCTAACCCTCAAATTAGTACTTTAAACAATCAACACACAAAATGCACAGGCCCATTAACTCAGGATGTTACAATCTTTGATTAACTTATTTGTTTCGAGCTATGCTCTGATTAATTTCTTTCACGTCAATTGTTGTGAACTTTTTCAAGCATTTTATATTGAAATAACAATTAATGGACTAATAATACTTTCATAAAAGGAGTTTCGCATATTACTCTAGAAGCTTCTAAATAATATGAGAATCTGAAACAGGACTATTGTTTAGAACTCACCAAGCCTAAAGGTTTAAAATATTGAAAAATGTTTATCTCTCCGGATTTTTGTGAAAAAAAGATGGTTGAATAAAAAGATAGGACATTTCGTCAGTGATACAACCTCGACAAATAATGAGCAATGTCAATCCCAAGTGTACAAGGGGATCATTCTCGGGAAAAGAAAATTGATACTTTGCATTCATGCAAATATCAGGCATATACATCAGGTCATTACACCTAGGGAATGGTGTAACAGATCAACTTGATTGAAGATTATACAAATTTCATACCTCTGAGTGGTAACAGAATGGATGGAAGAAACCAAATGTTATTCCCCTGAAGTTGCAGTGGGAGGTACAAATTTTATGTCCCAGAAGATATAGTAGAAGGGACTCTGAAATTACAGTAGGGCTAGCTTGCTGAGTAGAATATGATATTTTCTTTGGGTTTTCTGTCAAAGATACTAGTTGAACAAGAAAGCAAGGTAACACATCAGTGATAGAACCTTGATGAACTATGAGCAGTGACAACCCAAAAAGGGATTATTCTCATGCATACACTTCCAATTAAGAGCATTTCATTCATTCTGATCATTGTATCCTAATCGTTGTACATAAAAAAAAAAGAGATCATTCTCATGACAATCTGCATTCAGGCAAATGTCATCCTTAATATCATTCAGTTAGGAGCATTAGATTCATTCTGATCATTGCATCCTAATCATTATACATTTAAAAAATAGGATCATTCTCATGACATTCTACATTCATGCAAATGTCATCCATAATACATTTAGTTAGGAGCATTAGATTCATTTCGATTATAGCATCCTAATCATTTGGCATAAACATAAGCATATAAATTGAGCCTATTGGATATGTCCCTCAGAGGACGGTGTAGCAATATCGGTAAATTCACCATTCCTATCTCCCTAACCAATAGTGAAATAGGACGAAGATTACAGATCTTGTCACCCTAAGCAGTATTGGAGCAAGATCGAATGACAAATCTTATCTTCCTGAAATTGCAATGAAACAGATTGAAGCCACCAACCTTATCTCCTTGAGGTAGCAAGGGAGCAGGTTGAAGTTTGTAGTCTTATCTTTCTGAGGTAGCAAGGAAGCAGACTAAAAATGGTAGATCTTGTCTCCTCGAGATAGCAGTGTGGTAGATCGAATTTGGCAAATCTTATCTTACTGATGTAGCAAGGGAGCAAATTTTAGCCACTAGTCTTATCTTCCTGATGTAGCAAGGGAGCATATTTTAGCTACTAGCCTTATCTTCTTGATGTAGCAAGGAGAAGGCTGAAGATTATAGTCTTATCTTCCTGATGTAGCAAGGGAGAAGACTAAAAATGGTAGATCTTGTCTCCTCGAGATAACAGTGGGGCAGATCAAATTCGGCGAATCTTATCTTCCTAATGTAACAATGGAGCAGGCTGAAGATTATAGTCTTATTTTCCTGATATAGGAAGGGAGCAGACTAAAAAATTACATATCTTATCTCCCTGAGTTTGCAGTGGAGTAGATTGAAGATAGCAGATCTGGCATTCCTGAAGTTGCAGGAGGCAGATCGAAGACATCAGATCTTGTCTCCCTGAGTTTGCAGTGGAGCAGATTGAAGATACTAGATTTGGCATTCCTGAAGTTGCAGGAAGCAGATCAAAGACATCAGATCTTGTCTCCCTAAAGTTGTAGGAAGAAGATCAAAGACGTTAGCTTTGGCTCTCTGAGTTTGCAGTAGAGCAAACTAAAAGACATTAGATCTGGCATTCCTAAAGTTGCAGTGAGCAACAGATCAGAAACAATAGACCTTACCTTCCTGAAGTTGCTGGAAGAAGATCGAAGACATTAGTTTTGGCTCTCTGGATTTGCAGTAGAGCAAGCTAAAAGACAATAGATCTTGCCTTCCTGAGATTGCAGTGAAGCGGATCGCAGATACTAGTCTGACCTCCCTAAAGTTGCAGTGGAACAGATTAAATATACCGGATATTGTCTTCCTGAAGTTGCAGTGAAGCAGATTGAAGCCATCAGACTTATTTCCAAAATTGAAATCAAAATAAAGTTCCAATACCGTTGAAGTTGCAGTGGAGTTAGAAGCCATTTGAAGAAGTCAAGGCTCGGCAAAGATCGGGCAAAATTGGACCTTTTATAGTCTTTGCTCTATTCTCGTTACACGACAATAAACAATGAGGGGCAGCTGTAATAAGCCCATTTTACCCTAGCCCATGAAAATAAGAAAAATAAATAAATAATAAAAATACCAAAAATACCAAATGTCCAATTTTTTTTAAAGTCCAGATTACAAAGGCCCAAATGCCACCCATGGCCCAACACCAGGCAAAACAGACTACCCAAAATAGATTACCCAAACCCAACCTATTACCAGTTTACCCGTAGCCCAATTACACCCAGAACCCAAAACCCATGTGGCCCAAAATGGCCCAACACCTAAACTATTTCAAGAGACCTAGGGTTTTGGAAAACCCAAGGCACCGCAATCAGCGCCCAAATAGCGCTCCGCCACCTGATTTCTCGTCGTTTGCCTGCAAAAAGGAAAGAAAGGAGCAGCAAACATAGCAAGAAACAACAGGATAGATTTTTTTTTGTATTATTTTCGAGGCTATAAAAGCCCTACTGTAATCTACAAAAGGGATACAAACAATACAAACAAAAATATATAGATACATACAGAGATTAATAAAGAAACAACAGAGGTGATTTTTTATTCTGTTTCGTTTAAATTTTATTCATTTATCTTTTTTTTTCTATCTACATATACAAATATTGTTAAAAAAAAATAACAAGAAAGGGATTACCATCGATTCAGCTTCAAAGTGGAGAGATTTGACCTTCCAGTCGCCGTGTGTGGCGGCGCGTGTGACGGCGAGTGCGGTGGTCCTTCACCAGAACCTAGGCCAGAATTTGGCCTCAGACCGAAGGGGAGAGAGAGTTTTCGGGGCCTCTTGGTTTTTTTTAAAGGGGTGTTTAAATGAAATTTTTGGGTGATCTTAGCTTATATAGCAAGATTGAAACGCGTCGTTTTTGCTTAGGATAATAAGCACAAAACGACGTCGTTCAGGAACCAGGATTCGCGCGTTGACCCGAAACCTGGGAAGGATCCGCGCATTTTTCATAAATGGGGAATTTTCCCTTTTGGTCCTTCTGCAATTTCGTCGTTTTTAATTTAGTCCAATTTAAATCTTTATTTTTTTATTAAATTAGCCCTAAAATTTATGTTCTGTTTCAATCGGCTCCTCGGGCTATGTAAAGGCCAATATCATAACGGCGTCGTTTAGGAGATAAGGCATAATTGCCTAATGAGTCCCTACAGTGTGACGCGCGTTTTGATTTAGTCCTTTTACATTTATTTTTATTGCTATTTAACCTTGTTTCTTTGTTTATTTTTTAAAAACCTTTTTATTTTATTTTTAAATTATTTTAACATTGTATTAAATTATTTTATCATATTAAAATTTTATATTATTTTTTACTATTTGTATATTAAGTTATTAATAGTATAAAATTTTTATGTATTGTTTTTCTTAAATACATATTATTTTTATATATTAAATTATTACTATTTATTATTTTATTTAGTTTAATATTATTTATATATATTACATATTATTTTTTATATATTAGTTATTATATTATATTTTTAAAATTTTGTATATTATATAGTATTATATTATATCATATATTACTTTTAAAATCTTATTTTGTATAAAATTTATTTATATTGTATAACATGTTTTATTTATATTGTTTATATTATATATGTTATTTTAGATATCTTTATTTAAAATTATTATATACTATTTATTAATCGTTTTTATCAAATATTATCATTTATATATGTACTAAATTATTAAATTATATTTATTATAAGTATACTTATTATTTTTTTTATACTCTAAGTTTTTATATTAGTCATTTAAAATATATTTTTTATACATGTTAATCGTTTTAGAAATTATCATATTCTTATTTTCTTTTCTTTTTACATTGATAAAATATTTATTCGGTGTTTAAATACATTATTCATTTATTTGCTTTTCTATTTGATCTTATTTGTAGAATTTAATATCCATTTCTTGAATTTTTATGCTTCATATAGATTCTTAATTGTTGTTTCTTATTTTATATCTTGTATTCGTTTATTTATGTTCTTTTATTTGTTTATTATTGCTTTAGCATAGTCATTTCATGTATTATTTGTTATGTTACCTTATTCTTTCGTTAATTGTCTATATTAGTATTAATAATTAATATGACTTGTGATTATAATGAATTGCTATTTGATATTTATATTATGCAATGTATCAATGCAAAATCGGATTCATATCATTTTAATAAAAAACACATTTTGCAAAATTGTCGTATTTTATTCAAAGTTTTTAAAAAAAATACGGTGATATGTAATATTTGGGGACTTCGAGAAGAATTGGGCCCTAACTCACTGGGTTTCGATTTTTCTCGTTGAACTTAAGATATTAAGTATCCATTTTCTTTTAAAATTGAAACTTATAAACTTTAAATCAAAACTTATTCTCAGGAATTCAAAACGTTGTATCCTAACTTATTGGATATGACGTCTTGTGTCTCGAGGTAAGAATTTTCTACAAATAAAGACGAGCCTAATTTCGAAGTCATAAGATGTTACATCCTAACTTATTGGGTATAGCATTTTATTTCTTTGAGATAGGTAAGTCTTGACTTTCTTTCAAATAAAAGGATCGTATTTTAAATTTTTAAAATTTAGACATTAGGACATGAGGTTGTCAATTAAGTACCAAACTTTGGGCGTTACTAGGGTGTTAACCTTCCTCGTACGTAACCGACTCCCGAACCCGTTTTCTTGTATTTCGTGGACCAAAATCAATGTTTTGAAATAAAATGTTTTATAAGGTGATCCAATCACACCTAAGTAAAAAGGGATTGGTGGCGACTCTCTTTATTTTTTAAAGTCAACCCCTGTTTTTATAAAAACTTAAAAATGGTTTCGACAATCGTTATAGTGGAAGTTTAAAAATTTTCAAATTCAAGTTGGTTTATGATATTTATAATAATAAACACTTTACTGAACAGTACATGTGTTTATTGCGAGACGGATCTAAAATGTTCTCGGTTTTCAACCGAACAACCTTTTCTGTTATCATCAAGCCTCGAATTGCGTTGAGTATAAGCTTGAACAACAAGAACCAAACATATAGCCAAAAACTATTTATTACTTTCAGTAGGAAATTAATTCTGTAACACCCCCTACCCGTATCCATTGCCGAAATAAAGTACAAGGCATTACCGATGAGTACAGAATACTCACAGACAATTTAAACCATTTATCACTCAAATACCGAAATTGATTATAAAAGTTTCTTTACACATATAGTGCACTTGAGGTGCACCATTCCATAATTATGAATGAACACATTTATCAAACATATGTCATGTTTTTATATATATCATAGTCTCATATTTTCATGTATCAATTACCATCATTTCCTCGTATTTTGACAAATATGTGTAACAATTCATAAACATGTAATTCACTAACTCTTCCTACCAATCACAACTTAAATTGACAAATCACTTATTGAGCCCAATTTCAATGTTCACTACAATCTATCATATAAATTTAGATGTACGTATCCACTAATAAACTCCATGTACAGGTATCATCATCTCATATTTCCACATACATTACTTTGCACATTATGAACTCAAATAACATATACAAGACATACTAATGTATTTCAAATACGTTTTCATAATATTTTATTTAGAATTAAGATTATTTCATATTAGAACTCTTCTCATTAACTCATTTAGAATACCAATTCATACAGATAATACACTCAAGGATGTACAAACATATAATCACAAATAATCTCATTCGTCAACCAAGTTCTACGTTTATGTCTCATCAACTCGTATTTCCTTATATCACATAATATATACCATGATTTCCATTCCCTTGATATTTTTCCATATTTATACCTTTGAATTTCTTGAAATTTCGATGGATTTTCAGGGGTACACTTTAGTGTACAAATCCGAGTCCGTCAATTCATATTCATGTGCGCACATTTCCATTTCAGAGAGCACACTCCAGCGAACTTCATCCTTACAGCGGGATTACCAGTCCAGGCTAAATCCTCTATAAGAGAGCACACTCCGCGAACCTCATCCTTACAATGGGATTACTAGTCCAGGCTAAATCCCCTGTAATATAAACTCATAGAGTATTGTCGGGTTTACCAGTCCAGGCTAAATCCCCTGCAACGACAATTACTCTAATGAGCTTGGATCTGAATTTCAATCCAGGCTAAATTCAGACCCTAATTCGGATTACCCGTCCAGGCTAAATCCATTTTCCACATATTCTTCGGGAGGGCTTATATCAGGATCACCCGTCCGGGCTAGATCCTTTTCACACATATTCTTCGGGAGGGCTATATCAAGATAGGATCACCCGTCTGGCTAGATCCTTTTTACCGTCAAGTCCTTTTCAGAGATCCATTGAACTTTCCTTTCATTCAACCGGTATTTCTTCCCTTTTTATTAAATATATCAATGTTTCACCAATTTTCATACAATAAACATTCAAATTATATTCACATCAATAACATACATTTCAAGCATTTAAGAATACAATTCAAGTTACATGAACTTACAAGTCGATTTTTATACCATAACAATAATCTTAGTTTCATAATAAATATTTGAAATAAAACATTATATCATTTGTACTTCAACGTTGATCAATTATAATCGGGCATGTGATCAATTTATGCATAAGTCATTCATATATTTTCCTCCTCCTCCTCTCCATTCCACATCCTTAGTACTAATAACACATTTGTAAGTAACATTATCTATAATTTTTCATTATTTATTTATGTGAATATTCAAGTTGTTCATCCATGTCATTGTCACTAAATTATTTTTATCTTGAGCTACAGAACTCCAAATTAAGATCCTCTAATTTTCCTGAAACTAGACTCACATATCTTCTTACCATAAAATTTTTAGAATTTTTGGTTTAGCCAATAAGTACATTTTATTCTTTAAAGTCACCCATATTCTGCTGTTTGATAGTTCTGACCCTTCTTTACTAAAAATTGATTATCTCCTCATACGGGATTTGAATAATGTTTCCGTTTGTTTTTATTGAAAAAAGACTCATTCAGGATTCTAATAATATAAATTTAAGCCCATAATTATTTTTCTAAAATTTTTTATGATTTTCCAAAGTCAAACCAGGGAACCCAAATTCATTCTGACATTGTCTCACAAAATCTATTATATCTCATGATTTACAATCTCATTTCTTACACCATTTCTTCTATACGAAACTAGACTCAATAGCTTTAATTCTATATTTTATTCATCCTCTAATTAGATTTAAAAAATTTTTGGTGATTTTTCAAAGTTAGACTACTGCTGCTGTCCAAAACTGTTTTAGTGTAAAGTGTTGATTTCCATTTTGCCCCAAATTCCATAGTTCATACAATTCAGTTCTTATCCAATTAACCCCTCAATTGGGCTAATTTTTCTCAATTAATACTTTATTATATCATTTTAAACTACTTCATAACCCTTGAAAATCAAAAATTTAGCATTAGACCATAATTCCAAACTCTTACACAATTAGGTCCTAAAATCAATTTCCATCAATTTTACTTGATAAAATCATTATATATCAAAATTAAAGCTTCAATTCTATGTTTATTCATCATATGTTTCCAACACTCATCCATAGAAACTTTAAAAATTAGCCATAGAATCAAAAACTAATGACATAGTAAGTTGGACCCAATTGTAAAAGTCCAAAAACATAGAAATTTCAAGGAGAAAGCAAGAATTAAACTTACATGAAGCTAGAGTATGAAGACCAGCTTGAACCCTCTTCCATGGCTGTTTTTCATGGCTGTTTTTCAGCTGATGAAAATGAAGAGAAATGAAGAGAATTCTAGATATTCCAATTTGGTCCCAATTTTATTTAGCTAATTTTGGCAATTTTCCAATTTTACCCTTATTTCACCCATTTCCTGATTTTTCTCGGCTATTGCCGCCCAAAATATCTCCTTTGGGCTTATTTTCACTTTAGGTCCTTCCTCATTTTATAATTAAGCTATATAATCCTTCTAGCAACTTTTATACTTTTTTCAATTTAGTCCTTTTTATTTAATTAACCACCCAAACGTCAAAATTTTCTAACGAGATTTTAATGCTACCTTATTGACATTCCGGTTTATAACACCGATTTCTCGATACCTCTTTTCCTCAATTTCTTAACCAAATAAATATTTATAAAACACAATTTACTATTTCAAAATCTTTTAAAAGCTACATTTGGCTCGTAAATATTAAATAATATAATATACGAGTTTATTTTTCAGATTTAATGGTCTCGAACCACTATTTCCGACATCGCTGAAATTTAAGCTATTACAAATTCTCTCAATAAAAGCCAGAAAAAAATATTATTCCTAGAAAATAAAATTTATTTTAAGAATATAAATTCACTACTTTCTAGTAGAATAACAATATATGAAACTTATTTGTTAATAGTTCTACCAGTGTTATCTATTTATAGGGAGAGATAAAAGAATCCTGATTGAATAAATATAACACAAATAATATTTATTTAATAGAAAAACATTTTCCTAATCTAACTAGAAGTGGGGGTAGCGACACACCCTAAATAAAAACACTAGGGTTCTCACCCATCACATGTAAAATGAAAGGAATTGGCGCTCTTATGTATTGGTCCAATTATATTTGCTTCTTAAACTTTTGACTCAACAATTTAATCCAACCCAATATTTTTTTTATTCCCAAAATAAATATTATTTATTTCATTAATTTAATTAGTTAAATTAACTAAATTAATTTCACAATTAAATAATTTTCGAACTCAATTTTAATTCTATTAAAGTTATGATTTAATTTACCGTAAAAAAATATCTATAAGGACAAATATTTAATTTTTACATTCAACGAATTCATGATAACTAATTAATTTAATTCTATATTTGAACTTCAATTATTTAATTATAATTAAATAATAATTCAAAAACCTTAAATTAATTCTCAAGTCATTTTAATACTCAATGAGAAAATGCATTCATTTGCAAATGTGAACCATTTCTCTAAATTTATCATTTTTATTAATTTTTGTTCATCTAGTTTTACATACAATTCATTTCTAGTTTCAACGATCTAGCGGAGGAATCGATTGGACATATGTAAGTAGAGTTCAAATAATTTATAATTAAGTTCTAGTTTTTTGCCTATTAATTATAAACTTATTTAGTCACAAAATCATACTACAGTATCATGACTAAGCTCTACCTAATTATCATGACTATGCCCTACCTAATTACATTCCATTACGAAAGCTACTTAATCTATTCTCATCCAATGAACTTGTTATTAGTGTGTTAGCCTTATAGAATATCCTTAATCTCTTTGGGATAAATCCTTTCACCCAATATGATCATATTTTATCTCATGATAACCATTATATCTTCTTTCATGAAAATTTAATTAATGTCAAATAGTAATTAATTCATTTATCACAAAGACAAATAACTCATGGTCACGTTTGCTTTTCATCTGTCATGTAATGTTGATGAGAGTATATCATTTACTCATTAGTTGGGCTATGAATTCCATTATTGTGAATTATGCTATATACTGCAAAAGTACTCTTATACACAACGCACCAGATTTCATTTCCTTATCTATTTAAACTCATGATTTTACTTACATTAAAGTATACAAGTCACACATACATAGTCGATCATCTACTCAAGATTAAGGTATGCCACAATATGAATGTTACAAGTGAATAAATTCATAAAAGAATCTAGGATCTATTCTTCTTAGGTCCAATCCGACTTACTGTCAGTCACATATATGTTTCTATCTTCTAGAGTCATCCTCTCCTGCCCAAGTCAAGACATCTCTTCAATTGGACTTGATCTACGACATATTAGTCTTTTAATCGGTTTGCTCATTTCCGATTAGACTAAGGACATATTTAGGTTCATCTACTAATATAAGTTGTTTTTCATATTACGATCTGACCACGTAATACCGCTTAATATTAGTTTAAATATTAGACAACCAGTGAGTCAATATTTATTTTTATTTTGCTTTGCATGCAAAAACCACATGAGCACAATTATATAAAGTATATTAATGTAATCTATGAATTTTATTAATCAATTTGTTCGAAAAAATTGCAAGTGTACATAGATGAAAATACTACACTTAGGGCACAAAATCCAATAGAGGAACCCATTAATTACCTAAGAGCAACTCCACATGAATTCAACAATTCTACGAAAAAATGATGCAAAGGCGGATAAAACCCTGCTACAAAAACATATAAGGGCAAAAGAAACCAACGATTTTCTCTCTTATGATTGTTCATATCACTCAATCAATACTTTCCCTTCAAAATATTGAATCTGAATCTAAAATTATTAAAACACGTAATTTTCCTACATTCTAACAATTTCCACATCTCCTTTATAGATATCAAACACTCAAATTCCCTACCTTCAATAGGAACGCTAAGAAAATTGGGGGCCATGTTTTGCTAACAATAAAAGGAAAATAAAAAAACAATATAAGAAAATTAAAGTAATTGAAACCTACCAAACTAAATTGCACCAAGAACACAAATGAGAAAGGAATTGTAGAAATCCAAATATTTAGAAAGCATATGGTAATAAGGCTAAAAAGCTTATCCTTATTTATAAACAAGGTAAAACCCTTCGACTGCTATGAAACTTTCTAGGCAAGTTATTATGCGCACACGTGCCCGCCATTACCTATACATAAAAAAGCTTTTCTATTAAATACATGACATGTGTATCTAAATATTAAAGATAACGACGATTTCATTGGGAATCCAACCAACACGTTGTAAAACACTGCACGTTTTACAAACTTTATCAATAAACTCACATGAACGTGCATATGAAAATTATTTCTCTCGCCATAAACTTAATCAATTTAAAAGTTTCAATTATTTAAAATTCAAATTACAAATTTAAAAAATATATATTCAGACTTAAAATAAGATCACCTATACAATGTATAACACTTCATCATGAACTTCAAGACGCTTGCATCATGGACACCTATGCTGTGAATTCCTCACCAGGCTTGTAAAGGTCACTTTATAGCCTTCACTCACCTGGGGGGCAATTGTTATGCCTTGTTTAACGGATCTTACAACTTACCAATATTTAGTTCGCGAACCTCAACTTGGCTAACTATGCACTTTCACACTTATGGTCGTTAGTCTGTGAGCCTTAACCTAGAGAACTATGCATTTTTGTTAACATTAAGGCTGAATAAAGACCATGTGAAAACCATGTCTCATCCTAAGACATTAAATCACTGTCACTACCAGAGTATCAAATCAAACTTCCACATCAACAATCTTAGGACACAAAGCCAAATTTGTTCTCCACTATAAAAAAGTCATGCAAATAACTTACAGACTCACAAAGACAACCCACCAAATCTCTTTCTCTCGAGATAATTGAGATAATTGAGACTTCCTCCCAACCTCCATTCCTTAATTTCTTCTTTACCAAACCATCATCTTCTTCCTTTTGTTCACCTCACTGATTAACAAAATTAAATCTCAAATTTTAGCATAACAAAAGAGACTAAAACCATAATTAGACAAATTTCTTACAATTCCTAATTAATAAAAAATGTAAATATATATAATTTTTAAAATTAATTGCATTTTTTAAGAAGAAATCAATGGTAGTTTTTAAGAAGTAATAGTATTTTTAAAGGATAATACAATTTTTAGCCTCTAAACTTGGCAATTAGGTCCACGTTGGTGCCTAAACTTGGAACTAAATCTATTTTGGTCCCTAAATTTGGATACCATTAAGATTTGAAACATGACTGGAATGGTCGGTCGGACCAATTGAACTGAGAATTGATCGATATACTAGTCCAAACAAAAGTGTTAAGCCAATTGAATTGAAAACTGCACAAAACCAATAAAATTGAAAATTACGACAAAAATTAGTAGTTGAATCGGTTTAATAATTTTTGGTCTAGTAGTTGAATCAATTGAACTGGGAACCAATGGTTAGATCAATTCAATCGTTGGTCAAGTTATTTGAATATAATATGTGACACTCTAATATTATACTACATTATTACCTAAAAATTTATATAATTTTTTTAATTTTGAAGTGATGATGTGACACAATCTCAAAGTATAATTTTCAAGTTTAATGACCAAATTGAATTTAGTTATTAAATTTAAGAATTAAAATTTAAGGGTGCAAAATTATATTATTTAAAAAAATTAAGAAAGTAGTTTTTAAATGAGCTAAGTTATTCTATATAATATATTATATAAAAATATTTAAAAGACAAAATAGTTGTTAAATTAAATTAAGCTTTTATTAATTGAATTGGTTTTAAATTAACTCAAAATACATTAATTAAAATTGAAAATGTAAAAGGTAAACATTCTCATTTAAGGTTAAAATATGCTATAAATTCATGTATTTTTCATAAATCCAAAGCTTTCCCTTCATCATCCGTGCACGTTCTCCTTCTTCCTTCTTCATTCCTTCTCCTTCCTTCTTTCTTTTTCACCAACAAATTTCTTAAGTTCAGGTAAGTTTTACTCCCTCTTTCGATTGATTCAACCTATTTTTTTTTTTCAATTTCTCTGAATCATTTCATTTGCTCCTTAATCAAATTTTAAGATTTATGGAAGGGATTGGGCATTCGAACATGATTTTAGGTTTGCCGTGGTTTTGAGTTGTCGACTGCCAATTTTCTTATTCCATGGGGCGACCCTATAAAGTTGATAAATTTTCATTAGACGGCTTTATATTCTTGAAGGGGAACCGGTAGGTACGGTTCAAAGTATCTCATGGGTGAAGTAACTTTGTTTAGGTGCGTAAGATCTACCTTTCCTTCATTCATCGTTGAAATCCACCTCTCCTACTTTACGGTGATTGTTTTATCACTAACTTTCCTAAAAATACCGCCTTGATCGACTTGTTCCATTTTCAATGGACCTGAATATGCGACTTTTATATTTATTTGCATATTGGTTCAAGATTTTTGTATCTTGACTCATCATTTTTACGACACGTTAAGTGGATTATTTCCATCCTTTGATTTCATTTATATGTATTCACGTTTACAATGTAAAAGAGAACTCTATCGATATTGGTAGGTTATCTTATGATATTATTTCATCTATCTCCTTCCTCTCGCTTTTTCCATTTTAGTGACAGCTAAAATGAGCCCATTGAGGGTTAAAATAATTGAACCTCACATTACGCATTTGATTGTTGCGGGAAGATTTTATTGAGAATGCAAAACTATCCGAACTATTTCTTCACTAACTGTAAAGAAATATTGGTAAGTTTATTCATCATGTTCCCTTTACAAATCAAAATTTCTTGTCGATAACAATATCTCGGTTATGGATATTTAGCTTTTACTACATGAATCAATGAGTGATTAAAGGTTGTTTATTGTCATCGAAAGTTGTTGCTATTGTCGATGAAGCGCCTCTAAGTTTGCAAGATAAGTACCTTTTACGCATCGGTAACATCTTTCAATCTTGCTCCTTCCAACAACCCGAACTTTGTTATTTGAGTTTGTCTCGCTAGTTTTACCAATGCGCTTCGAGTTTGCTTATTATTATTATTATTATTATTATTATTATTATTATTATTATTATTATTATTATTTATGAACTTGCTTGGAATCAATGGCTAACACGGGTAAATCTTTATGCATCCAGTTGACATGACTGATGAAATTTCATCTCGTGGTTTAACACGGTAAATATTTGTATACTGATCTTGATTATCTTGAATATGGAAACTAACGGCTTTCTGTTCTATCATTGTGGATCGGTTTGCGAAAATTATGCAAAGAAAGGCCTCGTTCGTCTTAAAGAAATATTCTCACCGGTTCACTTCAGTGCCTAAACGCACTTTGCTCTCAAGGAGCTTGAATCCATTCACAAGGTATGAGTTTTTTTTCTCATGCGTTGTGTGAGCTTCAGTTGAGTTTTTCATTTGGATGAATCGTTTCAATTTATTGTTGTTTGCTCCATCCGAAGGTGTTGGAACTCTATGTTTGGTTGAGTTTTCGTTTGACGAATCGTTTTGGACCACGAGTTGGCTTCATCACAAAAGGCCATCTGCAGATGTGAGTACCCTTTGCCATACTTAATCACTTGCTTTGCTTTCCATTGTTAACCTTGCTAGTAATGTTTTGGATTTGTAGGTTAATTGAGGAATACCTTGAAAGGCTTGGTTTCCAAACCCAACATCAAGAACATGGATTGGCAGAGGCAAAAGCTAGCGAGCAGATAATGCAGTGATGCTATTGGTATTTTGCGTTGGTTTCATTTGGTCTTTGGTTATGTGTTGGGATCATTTCGATGTCGATGCTCAGATATGCGGGTGGCGTGACCCTCACCACATTGATTACTATTCCAAATTGGCCTTTCTTCAACCGCCACCCACTCAAGTGGTTGGATCCAAGCGAGGTTTAGAATTTTGTCATTACATTTTTCATTTTTAAGAATTTAATTCCTACTTTTTAAGAATTTTCAAACTTCAAAATTTAAGTCCGATTATTAACATTATTAATTTTTATTAAATTTATTAGTGTAATATTTTGAAATTAAAATAAAAATCACATGATAGACATGTAACTAAAAATTGATGTTAAAATGAACTTGAATTCAACCAAAAATTTAAACGATATTAACAATTGAACTTACGTTTTAAATTCATAAAATAAAAAAAAACTAAATTCTAATTATATGAAAACTACATGAATTAAAAACATATTTTAACCCAATTCAATTTTAAAGATGAAATTAACATAATTTATCTACTTTAAACACAAACAAGGTTAGCTTGCTTGGTATAATAACATTAAAATATGTTGACCAAACTAACCACAAAAAGACTACCTTTAGTTTCTGACGACCAAGATAAACCAGATGGCATTTCAGTCATTCTAATTACAAATTCGCCTCCCACTTCATTCATCATCCAATGTAATATATAATTATTTACATAAATTTTTCTCTCGATTTGGAGGGCACCTCTCGAAAAACTAATCACAAATACCTCTTTTCTTCTTAGCATGTTTTACTAGTAGTTAACATATATACACTAAATTCCATATATTATATATACTAAATTCCAGTGCCATATCTATTGTTTCGGTTGCCACATTGTCTTAAATCAAATACTTCCAAAGCTATTTACTTGCCTGCAGATTTCTCATCAGGTAAACATGAACAAACTATACTTAGCTTCTCTTTTTATTTTTCCCCTCCTATTTCATCAAAAGTTTCAGTTTTTTTTGCATGCACAAAGCTACTCTCTTTCTTTGACATATACTTTTTGCATGTTCTTCTTTTTATCCCTTCGTCTTGTGGTTATGATCAATGTTATGGTTGAATGATTAATGGGTTTTGGTGTTTTTGATAAATTCTAGTACAGTGATTATAAATTCTTTGGTTTTTTATTTTTGAAGTTATTGGGTTTTGTTTTTTGGATTCAATTGGGTATCTTTTTGGGGGGCTGATGGGTCCTGCGAGAGGGTTAAAGAAAAGAAGGAAGATAGAGAAGAAGCCTGAAGAAAATGCTTCTGCTTCTTCAGAGAAGGAAAGGTCTATTGATTGGTGGGATGAGCTTTCCAGGAAGATGAATGGTATGCTTTTTACTGTATCAAACTCTTTCTGAATTTCATGACTTTTTTTTCCTCCTATTTTTAACTTTTTATCATCTTTTTTTTTTTTTTTTTTTAACTGTTGCTCTAGTTGATCATTCATGGCATAGACGATGTTTAAATTTTTTTGTTAGCAGTTGATTGATATTCAGTTCGGGGGATGAATTTTAATTTTGCAAGTTTTTTAATGGCTTTGCCATTTATATGATATTCAAGTTATTTAATTGCATATTCGGTTCATTGGGTTGAGTTGTGTTTTGGAATTTTTAACTGGCTTTCCGGTTTACATTGTATTCGAGTTCTATATGTTAATACAAAGAAAATGCATCTGGGAACATAAAAGCAGGAGCCCTAATCTGGCTTTCAAATGGTTCTTTTCACCTAACACTTTTTTTTTTTTCTTATCTAATATATGTTATTAAATGGGAAAGAGGATAAGGTTTTATGTTTTGACAATGCTGTTGCTTTGCTTGCCAGTTTGAATATGATAACTATTTGAATCTCAGAATGCTTAAGTTGCTTCAACTAGCTAATGCAATTGAAAAACGTATTCTTAACTTACATTTGAGGTCGAGGTGCAAGGCTTAAGTTTACAATTAATGGGGGACTTTGGTAGTGAGAAATGGAGTTGGAAATAAAAGGGGCTGCCTCTTGGCTTGCTCTAGATAAGTTTTTGGAAGTAATTGTAGATAACTCGAGTATTCGTTTGTAAGTTGACTTTCCTTAGTTTGTATGAGCTAACTCTGTTGTGCAGTAGGCCTCTTGGACTATTGTTTTTGTTCTGCCAGAAACATGCCATTAACAGTTCGAGTAGTGTTTCCTTTTCATGAAAACATTGTCCTTCACATATATGTAGTTCCTATTTCTTCAATCATCATATTTTGATTGGAAATGCTGAGAAGGCCGCAAATCTCGTATCTCATGAACATGAAAAGTTACTGATAAAGTAAAATCAAATTAGTGATTCTTCAGGTTATATGCAGGAACTATATTCCCTTCATGTTTCTTGATTCATATTCTGGGTTGTGGAGTTCAAATGCCTTGTTTTGACAGCTCAAAACTAAGGCTTAATATGACCTGACAAAAATGTCACTTGTTAATGAAAGAAATTTAGTGCTAAAACCATGAAAAATCTGCAGAAGGCACTAAGAGCAAATACTGCTGTTGTGAGCATATGATTTGGACATACATACTCCTCTACAAACATATATATATGATGTTGAATTAGTTCATGTAAAATGTTGTCTCATAGCTAGAGGATGGGTAATTAGTTGCTAATCCAAGGAATGGACTACTGCTTCCTGCTATCGATATTCTTCTTCTTCCTTATATCCGTTTTGCTTTCTTTGGTTGTCTCCTCACTGCTGCCTTCTACTCGTATTTTGTCAAAACTTAATGCACCGTCCAGTTCATGTTAGCATTGGTTAATTATGTTTCAAGCAGGATGTTTCATAGGTTGAAACTTGTTTCTCTGATGTTCAAACTATGTGTATAATGATATCTTCTCGTAACATTTAGTTTTAGCTACAGTATACTATTGTCATTATAAATTGACTAGTGTTGTCAACACTCTATAGTGTTTGTTGGTTATGAAAGATTAAGAACCAAAAACATATGTCGGGTCAGGAGAAAGCAACCTTTGCTTGGCAAAGTAATCGTAGATTAGGTTATTATGTACTCCCTAACCTACCTAAAGAGTTTGTTATGGAATTCGAACATATTATAGGAACTAAATCATGTTCAGTGCCCTTTTTCCATGATCATTGTTTTCTTGTATCCA
Source organism: Gossypium rotundifolium (assembly GCA_025506655.1). Classification (NCBI taxonomy): domain Eukaryota; kingdom Viridiplantae; phylum Streptophyta; class Magnoliopsida; order Malvales; family Malvaceae; genus Gossypium; species Gossypium rotundifolium. The sequence goes on along the minus strand of CP106723.1, from coordinate 13,918,564 downwards.
TCAGAACAAAATGACGAGGACCACTCCATATTCAGTAACTTATCTTCCTTTTTCTCTCTCAACAAAGTGTTAATCATCTTTGTGATGATAAGTAATAGGAGACCAGATTCGACAGAAGCTGTCATGTTTCAGCTTTATGTTCAATGTTTTCATATTCCACAGATCATCTACACCAACCTTTTATGTTTCGTATATGCAGATGCTGCTTTCCTCTTTTTGACTTTCTCTCTCTGTAGGTCTTCAATCGCCATCTAAGGGTCCGGATAAGTTCAAATCTGTTTTCAAAATTTCCAGAAAAACCTTCAACTATATATGTTCACTTGTGAAGGAAGATATGATGGCTAAGCCAGGAAGTTTTACATTTTCAAATGGAAAACCTGTGTCTTTCGAAGATCAAGTGGCTGTAGCTTTAAGAAGGCTAAGCTCTGGTGAATCGCTGGTGATAGTTGGTGACTTGTTCGGGCTACACCACTCAACCGTCTCACAACTGACATGGCGCTTTGTGGAGGCCATGGAAGAAAGGGGTCTTCACCACTTGCGATGGCCTTCGACTGAAGAAGAAATGATGGAAATAAAATCCAAATTCGAAAAGATTCAAGGTCTTCCCAATTGCTGTGGTGTGATTGACACTACTCACATTATGATGTGTTTGCCTTCATCAGACCCTGCAAGTAAAGTATGGCTCGATCACGAGAAGAATCACAGCATGGTCTTGCAGGCAATCGTGGACCCTGAAATGAGATTCAGGGACATAGTCACTGGCTGGCCAGGTAAAATCGATGACTGGTTGGTTTTTCAGAGTTCTAATTTCTATGAACTGTGTGATAAAGGGGAGAGATTGAATGGGAAAAATTTTATGCTCCCCGAAGTATCCGAAATAAGGGAATACATAATCGGAGATGTAGGCTATCCTCTACTACCCTATCTCATAATACCGTACGAGGGGAAAGAACTACCCGAGTTAAGAGCTGAGTTCAATAAAAGGCATTCGGCAACCCGGCTAGTAGCACACAGGGCATTGGCTAGGCTGAAGGAAATGTGGAAGATCATCCAAGGGGTAATGTGGAGACCTGACAAACATAAGTTGCCAAGGATCATCCTGGTTTGCTGCCTGCTTCATAACATCGTTATCGACTTGGAAGACGATGTGCAGGACGAAATGCCATTGTCTCATGACCATGATTCTGGTTACCGCCAACGGGTTTGTGGGTCTGTTGACATCAAAGGTGTACACCTGAGAGATAAACTTTCTGTGTACTTGTCAGGGAAATCACCACTAAGTGTTACCCCCATTTCTGATTCCTGATACAAAGATGTTTAAATATGGTCTTTCACAAACATAGACAATCATTTCATTGAAGTTAACATTGTAAAAGCTAACAGTAGCATTGCATTTTTTTTTTTTAATACAAGGCTCCTCAAATGATAAGTGATGGTTGTGATAGTATGGGAGGAAATTAGATAGTTTCCATAGTTCATAAAATCCAAAAACTCTGGATTTTGAGGATACAGCCACCTTGTTTATTGGGAGCGTATCTATACCCCACCGACAAAAACTGAAATTAATAAATTGTTGTGTAATTTTGAGCAAGTAAACCTGAAGGAACAATTTCACCATTTTCTTTTTAATATTATCTAAATTTGGAAATCTAAAAAAGTGGAGAATTAAATCCTAGAAATAATAGACTTATTCATGGGTTGAGTCACTTGGCTCGCCTAAAAACTAAGAAGATTTAGGTAAAATATAAATCCAAAAAATAAGCTTCAGTAAAAAAAATTGTTGTGTTGCTGTTGTTTTTCCAGTGTTTGTTGTCATTTTACTATCATATTGTTATTGTTTTGATATTTTATAACTATTGTTTTATTGTAGAAGCATTTGTTTGTTAAATTGTACTTATCTTAGTATTTTTTAAGTATAAAGATTTTTTTAAATTATTTTCAATTTGTTAAAAAACATTTATTTTAATATTTTTAGTATTTTGATATATTATTTTTTATATTTTATATATAAAATAAAATAAAATAATTTAATACAAAGGACAAGACAGGGCCCAGGCTTACCAACTGGGCTTAGAATTTTGTTAGTGTTTGACTCAGCCCATGGATAACTCTAAAATACAGGGACCAAATTATTAATTTACAAAAAGTACAGGGGCTATAGACAGATTTTAACCGCCAAGAAATTAAGATAAAAAATTAGCAACACTAAAGTATGGGCCTCATCTGGCCCAATCTTTGGGAAAAAAAAAAAAACATAATTCAAAAGGCTCCGACCTACCGGATTCGAACCAGTGACCTAAGGATTATCTGTCAGATTTAACCACTACAGTCCTCCGCTCTACCAACTGAGCTAAGGTCGGTCTTAATAACGCTCGTCAACATAAATCTACATCAACACTAAATTTGCTACAGCAATCACTTTAACACAGCTCGCTGCTCAGATTCACCACGTAAGAGATTACAACATATCAGTCTTTCAACTCGGGTTTCTCTGTAGATCCAAAGAATTTCCAGATCTAAATAACCATTCGATCAATTGTGACTCTACTTTTTTTAGATTATGATTCAGTCAAACACATTTTTTTTTTTTTTTATAAAATAAAATCGTAGGCAGAGATTGCCCAAAATTAATATGAACTGAAGAAGGAAGATTTGAGTATAAAATCTTCTACTACTCCAAAGATGATTCAGTTGACAAAACCCCCAATTAATCTGCAGACGCTGCATCTCGTCGAAGATCAGATGGAACCACCAATACAAAGCCATGCTATCTCTGACCTATCAACCATCAACATGCAGGCAGCAGCACAGCAGATAAACTCCCCCAAAAGTACAACCAGGTCGTTTGTACTTGAGGCTGTACCTGTGCTAACTAATTCTCAACCACTTTTGACTTCTTAACAACGGTATTGCCATTAATCCAACACCGTTTGGACAATTCAAATATAACATATATGTGAATTAAATTTTAAATTATTGCATAAATAATTTAAATTTAATAAAAAAAGTTTGAAATATATATTCCACATCCTAATTTTATGAAATAATCTAATTAATATGATTAACACTCAATTAAAACAATTTAAAATTTAGTGATTAAATTGGACTTTAAATCATCCTATCTAGTTACCCTATTTTCTTTTTAGTTTGCCATGAAAGTTGCCATAATCTTTATTATTTACTTTCAATAGTCAAAAATTGCAGGAAGAACATTACATTATAATATGCAACAAAAAATGGGGGATCCCCTCTTTGGCTGGCTGGTTGAGAATTCTAATGTTTTATTCAACCATACGGTACTCGTGTTTCCTCAAATCTTTTGCCTTTTTTCTTTTCACATATTAATAATTAAGCTTTTGTATTTTTATTTTTTTCAAACTTAAACAACCTCACAACATTATTCTTATTATCAAAAATAATTACAACAATTTTACCATATTTTTCTTACCATAATTAATTATGATGATTAAAGAAGATGGAATACTATTTGATACACTTATAGTGGAATTTTAGATTTCATAAGTATGATTAGTGGTTGACAAATGTCTTATAAACATATAGTAAAATATTTTTTTTTAAAAGCACATGACAATTTTATTAAAATTATTTTAAAATAAAAATATATACTATCAATATATCAAATACTAATATAAAAATAATATAGTCATATTTTGAACAAAAGTTATAGAAATAAAACTTTTATAATTAATTATGTGCTCATATTCACATTACATAATTGATGCAGTTTGAAACTAAGAAAATTCTAGCGAATTGTTTAATTCACATTTAAAGGGATCTCCTATTCCTGTTTAAAAAAGAAAAAATTCCTATTATTAAATTTGAACCCAATTGATGACTTATTGGTTGAATGTTTATCTTTTCAATAATAATTTTGATTCAAATTACTGTTAAGTAATATCCAGTTGTAGTTAGTAGTATCAGTTAAGTAGTGGTTAATTTGTTAGTAACAATTAGTTTATTAGTGATTGTTATGTAGCTAAAGAGCTGATTAGTCGGTTAGCTTTCTATATAAATACTCATGTATGATCGTGTAACACCTTATGTCTGATTTAATCACCAAGTCTGGGTACTGAATGATACCAAGACCCAATTAACTTAAAGAGATTTCGAATTCTAGTCTTATTTCATTCTTAAATGTTTAATTTACACTTTAAACTATATTAAGAAATATAAGTTTTAAAAGTTTTTATCTTACAATCTTAACAATATTTACAATTCTAAATTTAAACTTTAAAATTGTTGCATTCAACTTAATCCCCGAGGTGTGGCCTCTAAGGGAGCATCTCTATATGCATGTACGACTTACATGTCTGTCCCTCAAATATGGCGGCGCTTGGCTTGGTCCCTCCACTTGATGTCCCAATCACACATTGTTCTACAAACAAGTAGCAAGCACGTAAGTTCAAATGAACTTAGTGAAATTCTGCAAAGCAATAGCAATAATTCAGAATCCTTAAGAAACAAAGTTTTAAGCAGAGATTTCAACTCCCTATTTATCATTGGCCTTCCACAAATTTCACCTGCATGGCCGACACCTTGCCATTTTTTCACGGTTCATCACTGGCGGATTTATTCTCTATCCTGGACGTAAACATGACCTTTACGAAAATGATCCTCTATGGTTCTAGCATTATTCTGCCTTGTCTTAGATTCCCTTATACTTTGACAATTTTACTCACTCAGAAACCACCATACACTTGGGAATAAAGTTTGTTGCCTACTATTGGCTGACTTTCACTTATGTTCTTAAATTTGAATCCTTATCATGATTCATTCATCCCGTACTAGATTAGCTTTAAAAATTTTCCACTTTAACCTACCTTCCAGGTTATGTTCTTAAATTTGAATCCTTATCATGATTCGTTCATCCCATACTAGATTAACTTTAAAAATTTTCCACTTTAACCTACCTTCCAGTCCAAACCCACAAATCTAGTCATGAGGTTAAGCTAACTGATTAGGCGTTCCATCATCCTGGTGGATTCATACTTTACAACTAACCCTAAGCTGCTAGTTCACCTTGTTTCAAACCTTTGAAATTTTTAAATTAGCAGATAGTTCTTAATAAACCATATCCTCCGCTACTTTCAACAGATTGTCCACTTAAGGGAGCCCTTGGCAGACTTACCCGTTTTTGGTTAACCTTTATCCGCTGACCCTTAAACTTAGGTTCTGCATGATTATTTCATTATCACCCCCAATTTCGATATACTCGGTAAAATTCGCAGACTCATACCTCTACTTAGCTATTGCTCGTCAATAACTTACTTGCATTCTTAAATGTTCCTACTCGCCTTTCTTATCTTCATAATTTGGTTGATCATTGGGTTATCATGTTTACCCGTGTTCTCAGATTTGTCGTACTCTTCTGTTCATATTACTCTCTGAGTGGATCATACTTCGATCTACCTTACCTCATTGGCAGAGTTAGCTTGTCTCAGAAGCAATATTTGAAGAAGGTACTACATCAGTTTGGCATGAACGAGCAGACAAAACCTGTAAGTACCTCGTTGGCTTCTCATTTCAAGCTTTCTGCACAACTATCTCCTTCGACGAATACGGAACAAGAATACATATTACAAGTTTCATATTCTAATGCAGTAGGTAGCTTGATGTATGCAATGGTGTGTACAAGACCCGACATTTCACAGGTAGTTAGTATAGTGAGCAGGTATATGCATAATCTTGAAAAGGACATTGGCAAGCCGTGAAATGGATTCTACGGTATATTCAGAAGACCATGGATGTTGGATTACTATTCAAGCAAGATATTACACTTAGTAAAGGTGTTATTGGGTACGTTGATTCTAACTATGCCGGTGATTTGGACAAACGAAGATCAACCACCGGTTATGTGTTTACACTTGCTGGAGGACCAATAAGTTAGAAGTCTACACTGCATTCTACAGTTGCGTTGTCAACCACAGAAGCCGAATACATGATTGTAACAGAGGCTATAAAGGAAGCTATTTGGTTACAAGGTATGGTTAAAACCTTGGGATTGGTTCATGAGCATATTAACGTGTATTGTGATAGTCAAAGTGCTATTCATTTAGCAAAGAATCAAGTCTATCATGCACGTACAAAGCATATCGACGTACAATTCCATTTTGTGCGAGAAATTATTGATGAGGGAACATTCATCTTCGAAGATTAAGACTACAAATAATCTCGCAGATATAATGACCAAGGTGGTAACAATAACCAAGTTCGAACATTGTTTGAACTTGATCAATATCCTGCAAGTTTAACAGTTGAAGAAGGCACTATCAAGTATTATTGACAAAGGTAGAAATAATTGTGTGAAGATAAGATTATCCTAATCAAATATTCAATGTGGAGATTATTGGAAATCATCCATACTTTGGAAAGTCAAAGATATGGGTATCAAAATGTTGGCATTATAAATCTAGGATTTAAGGCACCAAAAATGGGATTGAGAAATCTGGGATTTAAGGCACCAAAAATGGGATTGAGATTTAGCATGAGATATTTGTAATTTTTTGGTCCCTAATTGTATAGAGATTTTGCAAGTTGATCCCTGAACCTCAATTATAAATAGGCCTAACCATTTCTCATTTTCATCAACCCACATTTGTCATTCTCTACTTAAGGCATTGTTCTCTCTCTTTGTAAATCTTCACTAGAGTGAAATATATTTGGTAGTGCCCAAGGACGTAGGTAAAATTTGCTGAACCTCGTTAAAATTCTAGTGTTCTTTATTGTATTATTTTGCATATTTTGTGAGTGTGATTGTAGTGATTTATTGTGCTATTAAATTACGATAGAGGGATATTCTGTCTAGGAAAGACCTGGTACTTAAGCGATCCTTGTGATCCACCTCTTTTTCCTGGGAATTGAACTTAGTGTGATTTTTCAGTACAATAATTTTACTCTTTTACACGCTTCCGCACAATACTTATCTTCGTAATTTGGCTGATCATTGGGTTATCATGTTTACCCGTGTTCTCAAATTTGTCATACTCGTCTGTTCATGTTACTCTCTGAGTGGATCATACTTTGATCTCCCTTACCTTATCCTATCATCTTCCTAGCCCAACATTTTTTTCGGACTTCACATGGCGCCATAATTGAGCTACGAACTTTCATAACCTAAACTCATGTTTAACGTCCTAGCAAACTCTATTAGTTGTCATAGTCGAGCTATGGTCTTACACATTGTAACCCCATTTAATGTTTTGGTGGACTCTATTGGCTGCCATAGTCGAGCTATGGTCTTACACCATATAACCCTATATTTAATGTCTTGACGGACTCTATTGGTTGCCATAGTCGAGCTATGGTCTTACACCTTATAACCCCATGTTTAATGTCTTGACGGACTCTATTGGTTGTCATAGCCGAACTATGGTCTTACACCTTGTAACTTCATGTTTAATGTCCTGGCGAATTCTATTGGTTGTTATAGTCGAGCTATGGTCTTACACCTTGTAACCTCATGTTTAATATCCTAGAGGACTCTATTGGTTTCCATCGTTGAGCTATAGTCTTACACATTAAACCTCTTTTGAGGTGTCGCCCGTAGGACCTATATATCATCGTCACGGTGTCACCCCATAGATCCTGCAAACCGTCGTCGCAGTGTTTCTCTATGAAACCTATAAATCGTCGTTACGGTGTCTCCCCAAAGGACCAGTTGATAATCGTCATCACGGTTTCATTCCATAGTATAGTCATACTCCCTAGTATGCCCTTAACAATTCATTTTATGGTCTGAACATAATTCTTTTCATACCGGAGGATAGTATTCAAGTAAAAGAGTCTTAACAATATATTATATCATATTTTTATACATGTTTATTTACTTGTTTGTGTAACAAGCGCTAATTTTCATTGAAAGGATCATCTAGAAAGTAGTTAGGTGCAGGTTATAACCCTTACAGTGATGCAAACCTTTATTTTATTTTTCTCATTAATTTTCATTTCTTTGATTGAATTGCAATTTTAATAATTCTATGGGTTTTGAGAAGCAAGTTCCATGGCAACTTATATATATTAAAAATGGCTTAATGCTTGCCAATTGCTACAAGAAATAGGTTTTTTAATTAGAAAACTAGAGATTTTTTAAATACCTGAATTAAGTTATTAAAAAATTGGGAATTTGAAATATAATAACTAGATTATTCTTTTAATATTATCCACTAGTTGCATTACTTAGTGTAGTGTACAAAATCTATAAAGCGTGTTGGAAGTTGGAGTCTTATGTTTAACCATGTTTCAGTCGAAAACAAAGAGAAGACAAATATTAATTAGGAAATTAAATAATGAACATTCATTGTTGCACGTGGATTTGATAGTTCTAGCCTCCAAATTTTGATATAGTTATCCGATTTTATCACAAAAAATTAACAATTTAAATTTATTTAACTCAACTCGAATTAATCTAAAGCCAAATATTTAGAATTTGAAATGATAAAAATTTAAAACATCATAAACTAAAGACAATTTGAATTTAAAATGACAAATTTTAAATAACCTAAACTCTAAATAATTCAACCTAAAAAAATCCAAACCCAAAACAAACTTAAATCCAAAATCAACTTAAATTTGTAATTGACTTGTCGTAACCATTTTTTTGAAAAAACAAAAAGGGGTTCGACTTTGGTTTTGAAAACGAGAATAAAACGGGAGTCGCCATCAATCCTTTTTTATTGAGGTGTGATCGGGTCACCTCGTAAAACGGTTATTTTTAATAAACGGTTTGATTTATCAAAACAACGGTTTTGGTCTATGAAATCCAGAAAACGAGTTCGGGAGTCGGTTACGCACGAGGAAGGGTTAGCACCCTCGATCCGCCCAAAATTGGTACCAAAATGATTAATTAGTGTCTTAATGTCGGAAGTTTGAAAAGATTTTAAAATACGGATCCTTTAAAAGGTATTAGGATATTTGAGATTTCTTTGTTCCAAGAGGATACAAACATCACATCCAGCATGTTAGGACATGATATTCTAAACCTTCGTAATCAAAGCTTTCTCATGATTTTACGAAGTTTATCAAAAGGATGTTTAGTTATTTAGTTAAACGGAAAATCGCAACCCAGCACGTTAGGACACTATTCCCCGAATTCCTAAATACAAAACATTGCCTTTATTTTGAAACCTTTAAATGGAGTGTAGCAGTTTTATAAAATGCATCGCATCGTATTAATTTAAAGAAAATGCTCGAGTCAAAACTTGAGATTTCTTTGTTCCGAAAAGATATAAACATCACGTCCAGCACGTTAGGACACAATGTTTTAATCTCTCGTAATCAAAGTCGTCTCGTGATTTACGAAAATTGTAAAAGGGATGTTAAGTTATTTAGTTAAACGGAAAATCGCAACCCAAAGACGTTAGGGCACTATTTCCTAATTCCTAAATACTGAAACATCACCTTTATTCTAAAACCTTTAAATGAAATATGATGATTTTCAAAATATATTTTGTGTAGTAATAATATAAAATTAAAAAAATAAACATAGATATGAATATAGTAAATATAAGAGTACTAATAATAATAATAATAATAATATGATAATGATGTAAAACAATGATAATACTACACCAATATAAATCATACATGTATATATAATATTAGTGATAAAATAGAATATTAAAATGATAGTGATGAAAATTAAATAATAAAACAATAAAATATAAAATAATGGTAATAATGTGAGAATAATAATATAAATGATAATCAAGTGAGAATAAAATAATGCATTAATACTAACAAATAATAATAAAACAATAATAATAAAGTTGGCAATAATATTAGTGATAGTAAAGAGATATATAATAGTAATAATAATAATGAAAACAATAAATAATAATAATAAATAAAATAATAATTTTAGTCATAATAATAGTAAAAATAAAATAATAACACATACAATCGTAATAATAAATAATAGTAATAGCAAATCAATAATAGTAAAAATACATTCAAAATAACGAATAATAATAATAATATAATAATAATAATAAAGTTAATAAACGAAATAATAATAAAATATGTATATAAAAAATATAATAATGGTAATAACAATAATAATATAATAACAAAAAGACTCGAAGGATTGCAAAATAACTAAAATAGGATCAAATTGCATCTAAAATGTAAGTTTGGGGGTCAATTCGAAATAAAATAAAAGGAAAGGGCCTATTTACACGCGCGAAAGGACTAGAGGGACCAAATAGGTAATAAACCCCTTTCGGTCAAAACGCGCAGCAGTAAGGAGGATTAAATTGCGAACTGGAATAATCATAGGGTCAAATTTGAAAACCAAAAAAGATCTGATTGCAAAGGTTTGAAAAAGCGGAAGGGCCAAAATGGGAAATAACCCATTGATTTAAAAAACGAGCGGATCTTGAGGAGGGTCGGGTCAACACGCGGATCCTAGGGGCAAAACGACGTCGTTTTGGGGTTAAAGGCCAGCCCTCAAAACGACGTCGTTTCAGGGGGCTATATAAGGCCAACAACTCTGAAAATTTTCATTTATGCTGAGTGTTTAAAAAAAAAAAAATTCTTTTCTTTCTTTTTTCTCCGCAAGGGGGAGTCGGTGAGATTTTCAGGTCGCCGCCATGCTGGCTACGGCCAACCAGATACTGATGGCGTAAAATTATAGCAGTATATTTTTCCTCCCTTTTTTATTTTTATGTTTTACCAGTTTACGTTTGTATTTTTGGTATATTTGCGCGAATGAGGGGTTTGTAGCAGCAAAAAAAAAAAAAAAAAAGAATTTAAAAGTAAAAAAAAGGATAAATCACCTTTTAGATCTCCGTTTCGATGTTTGCAGATCTACTTTTTGCGTTTGAATCTCTGTATTTTTTTATTGAAAAAAAAAGGGTTTTCTACACTGGTGTTTCATTCGGCTTTTTATAGCCTTTTACAATTATTTCTATCATTTTCTTTTGCATTTCTCTGCTCTGTTGCCTCTGTTTCTTTGCGTGTTGGTTTCCTTTTGCAGGGTATGGGCGAGGCGGTGATGGGACGGTGGTCGGTGAAGGTGTGGGGTTTATAACAAGCGCGAGCAAGTGGCTAGGGTTAGGTTTTTGCTTGTTTTGGGTATTGGGCTAATTGGGCCAGGGTCTTTTTTGGGTTAGGTTTAGTTGGGTCTGGTGGTTAGCTTTAGTGGGCTATTCGGGTTTGGGTTGTAAAACGGGCCAGAATTGAGTTTTTTAGATTTATTATTTATTTTTTTTTGGTTTAATGGGTTTTTAATTTTGTTTGGATAGTTGGGCTTCAGGTTTTAATGGGCCCGGACAGAATTGGGCTTGTACATGACTTAAACTGAAATAACCCAAAAAAATCAAAACTAGAATTGTTTATGCAAACCAAATCAACTTGAGCCAAAAATCAATACATGTCCAATCAACGTGTCCATATAATTGTGATAATTAATCAAAGACGAAACTTTTTAAAGAAGTTTAATATATGTATGAATAATTATGTACAAATTACAATTTTACTAAAAATCGAAATATATCATGATTCAAGCCTTTTTCGTATATGACTAGACTTAAACCCATAATAAATAAAGAAAAAATCCACAATAAACTCGCATCAAAATTCCCAAAACGCTCTCTTTTTCCTCGTCCAAGTCATTGTACTTAAACTCATTAGCGTCAAATCTTAATTTTCCTAGCAATTATCTTTGAAAAAATGCGAATGTGTACAAAAGTGGTTAGGTATAGGGTTTTAAGATTCCATAAACATCAATATCAGTCGTAAATCAATGGGAAATTGCTACCATTGGTTTAAAAGGAAAAAGAAACTAAGCGTGACATGGAAATCTCCTTCCAATTATATGTCAAACACACTGCTCTAGTCTTTACTAGTTAATGGATTCCATTGATTATAGTGAACACATGCTTGGAAATATTCACATTAAAACCAGGGGTAAAAGCTAGGAAAGTGATGGATTAATTATGTTGGGAGATTTGGCCACCAACCCAAAAGGTGGAGGAAACTAAAGGGAAAGAAAAAAGAGAGTGTGAAATTAAGAAACTCGCCCTTTGAGCCAGACCGCGTTGAAATAACAACATTATATATTAAGATGATTTTGATTAATTTAACCTTATTTTATAACTTAATTAGTACTGATGTTGTTGGAGTTTACGTGAACTTAGGGTTATAATCTTTCTTAGATGAATGTAATTAGTTAAGGGATGGGATATAAATTTTTAATTTTTTTTATATTTTCAACTATTTATATCATAATTTTATATTAATATTTTTTCAATTAGTTTATTGCATGGGAGGAATACCATTTCTTTCTTCAGCCGAAGTCTTTTAACTACTTCTTGTCCACTTTCTTTGCACGTTCTCTCTCTTTCCATTTTAAACCTTGTTCTTACGATAGTTACTTCAACACTCCCACGCGTCACTAACGCGTGACCAACAAACATCATTTTTTTTTTCCTTTTCTTTTAAACAAACATCAATCTTGAAAATGCTGGAAGTTAGAATCTCAATGTTTGGCTTATACCATTGGAAATCATTCATATTTTGGAAAGTAAAAGATATAGGTATTAAAATATTGGCATTAGAAATTTAGTAGTTAAGGTACTAAAAATGGGATTGAGAAATTTGCAATTTAATGCACAAATAATGGGATTGAGATTTGGCATGAGATATTTGTAATTTTTTAATCCCTAATTATATAAAAACTTTGCAAGTTGATCCCTGAACCTCAATAGGCCTAACCATATCTCATTTTCATCAACCCACATTTGTCATTCTCTACTTAAGGCATTATTCTCTCTCTTTGTAAATCTTCACTAGAGTGAAATATATTTGGTAGCATCCGAGGACGTAGGCAAAATTTACTGAACCTCGTTAAAATTTTAATGTTCTTTATTGTATTATTTTGCATATTTTGTGAGTGTGATTGTAGTGATTTATTGAGCTATTAAATTACGATTGAGGGATATTCTGTCTAGGAAAGACCTGGTACTTAAGCGATCTTTGTGATCCACCTCTCTTTCCTTGGAATTGAACTTAGTGTGATTTTTCAGTACAATAACTTTACTCTTTTACACGCTTCCGCACAACATATACATTATATGTTCATCTTATAATCTATCTTGTTGGAATCGCAAGAACCGTCTATTTACTTTTTCTAAGTATGTATGAGGTGTAGAATTAAGTTATCCATTCAGATTTAGAGGTTTATCTGAAAAGTAAAAAAAATTTGAGTAAAAATATAGGTCTGAAAATTAGACTTTGACAAAAAAATAATGTCCGAATCTGCCTAAAAATAATTTTTGATATTATTTTGTTGTTATTTTTCTATTATATTGTTACTATTGTTTGGATATTGTATAACTCTTATTTTGTGGTTAATTTTACTATTATTTTTAAGACAATTGATTGCTAAGTTATAACTATGTTAGTTTTATTTAAGTATAAAGATTTAATGTGTTTTCAAATTATTAGAATACATGTATTTTTATATTTTTAACATATTTGATATATTATATTTTTAAATTTATTTTTAAATAAAAATTTTAATATGAGCGAATCGGATTAGACTCAAATTTAGCATTATTATCTTGATCGGGGTTGAGCAAAATTTTAAGTTTATTTTAATTAAACTCAAACTTAAAAAACGAGCCTAAAATTTAGTGATGACCCTATTCATAATTAAGTCTATTATTAGTTATTATAAAATAATTTTTCTCGTGTTACATAATGTTTTTTAAAAACTTAATTACTAAGAAAAACACCTCTCTTTTCAAACTACTACTTAAAAATTATCATTCTTTCCAAAAAATTATTAATTTATTAACTTAAATTATATTTTTATATTTTTATTTCAATATAATCTAGTTCTTAATTAAAACTCCTTAATTGACTACACATATTAAAAAAGTATTTTTATTAATTAAAGTGTTTATAAAGGAAAATAATTAAAATATTTGAGTTTCTTAAAATATTATTTCTAATAATATGCTAAAATGAACTATTAATGTACTTCTAGGCAAGAACAAACTAAACAACTTGAGCAACAAGTAAAAAACTATAATAAAGAAAACATAGGAGTGTGGTGTACACGCGCGAACATGTGTATGAAATGCAAGTAACACTCACAACACTACGAATAACAAATAAGTGTCTAGAATTTGTAAGGAAGGTTCCTGCTGAGTTGCCTCAAAGCGACTCTTTCTTAACCTGCTTGGCTACGCGGTGACGCCAACGTGCTGAAGATGGCGGCTTCAAAATTTCCACCACTCTTTTACTTTCTTAACCCCCAAGTTCTTTTTGAAATCTATAAATACAAAACCCCCAGCCAATGTTCCTCTCATCCAAGTGTCTTTTCAGATTTCAACAGCAAAACCCAAAGTTTTATACTTTACAGTGTTCCAAGTTTTAGTTTTTTTATAAAGTTTTCAGATTAATGAAGAGAGGCAGAGATATTGATGCGATGGATATGGCAGATTGTTTGATGTTATTATCGAGAGTTGGGGAAACCGACCAGGTTGCTGGTCGTGTCTTTGCATGCAAGACATGTAATAAAAAGTTTTCGTCTTTCCAAGCACTTGGAGGTCACAGGGCGAGTCATAAGAAGCCGAAGCTAACGGTAGGAGACAATGAAGAGTTAGCAGTTTCGCCTAAGAAGTCGAAGACCCACGAGTGTTCGATATGTGGGCTGGAGTTCGCCATTGGTCAAGCTCTCGGCGGTCACATGAGGAGACATAGGGCTGCTCTGAATGACGGGTTGGTAACTCGGGATTTGTTGCCGGAGATGAATAAATCCACCGGAGATGGTAGGGATCCATCTTTAGATTTGAGTTTTACGTCTTGGGGAGTGGATTTGGAGTTGAAGCTGGGGAAAGTGACACCAACTCCGGTTGTTCATTGTTTTATATAGGATTAATACATATGTGTTCATATTATTAGAGCACGGTATATGTAGATAGGATTTTATTTTAACATTCTTTCATTACTTGTATATTGTTTTTGGTCTATTTTTAATTTACTCCATTTTTACTATAGAGATATATTCCATTAATGTTATTCATGTCTTATTTTTATATTATCTCTTTTATAATAAAAATAGAATTGATAATAAAATTAAAAATATAAAAAATTCAATTAATAGTATTGAATACAAAATTAAGAGAAAAAAGGAAGTTGGAAAAGCACATAAGAGATTTTTTTTCTTTATTTAATTTAATGTTGCTATCAATTTGGTTATGAAAATTATGAAAATATTTTTACATAATTAAAATATGTTATATTATTTGTAGGTATATTAGACTCTTTTTTATTAAAAGAAGTTAATAAAAAATTGCATGTATTTAGATTTGAACTTGTGTTATTTATATCACTAAAATATAAATTTTATCATTGAACCAAAATTTTATTTTAATATAATATTTGCATTTCAACTGTATTATTTATATTTTATTACCTCCATCAATTGTATATGTTAATAATGTTATTGATTGAAAACACACATGTATTCTAAATATGTAGTTTTCACACGCATACGCGTAATGCGATAAAATTTAATATTAATAAGATTGTTGATTGAATTAGTGTCATAAATTAATTCTACACCAATTTAATATTGACGACAACATCATAATAAATAATTACATTAATTTAAAATTTTAATCTTATACCTTTATGTGTTTAAAATTGATTTACTCACAATTTAATCTATTTTTTATTAAGTATTAGACCCAACCTAATATATGTAGCCAATCCAACATTTACATGCACTATACTCAGTTAACCATATATATTAACCAACCCAAATATAAATTAACTCAAACTCAATTAATTATTCAAATATAAAATTAAATATCTAAATATAAAATAATCCAATCAAATGCAACTCAATTAATTAATTAATTTTATAAATAAACCTTTAAAAAACTGAAAAAAAAACCAAAATGGATTGTAAATTTTCTGTTAAATTAATTTGATCTTAAATTTTGAATTTATTCAATTTAATTGATTTATTTTATTTTTAAATATAAAAACTGAATCAAGGAAATTAATTGAATGCAAATCTCTAATCTATACTATTTATTAAGTGTTTTATTAAGTATTTTATCACCGGACACCAACTTGATTAGAAAAATTATAGAAATGTCTTTCATAATTAAAATTAATTATATTATTCAATGGTAATTTAGTCCTTTTATTTAAAAATTAATAAAAATATGTATATGATGAAATTTGAACTCAAATCAATTGCATTAGAAAACCTTTTAATTTGCTATTCAACTAAAGTATTATTTTAATAATTTGATACATTTCAATTAATTTTATTATGCACACTTTATTATCTCCATCAATTGTATATTTATCCTATTTATTAAGTCTTTTAATGAGTTATTGTCACCTATCAACGGATCCCAACTCATTAAGAAATAACCTAAAAAATATTTTATTTACAAAATAAGTTATAAGATTATGTGGGTGTTTTTGTTATTTTATATTTTTATAAATCAATAAAAAATCCTTAATGAGATTTGAACCAAAAACAAAATGCATATAAAAAATTTCATTTACCATTTAAATTAAAGTAATTTTTATTTTTTTTAATTTTTAATTTTATATGAAACTTTAATAAATATACATGTATTTTTGTGTTTAAAATTTCGTTTTACTCACAATTTAATTTATTTTATTTTAATATTATACATAATTTATGTTATAATTAATTTGTTTAAAATCATATTTTTATTATATATTATATATTATTTTAAATACACTTCTATATTTCTGTGATAAGATTTCTATTTATTAGTTGAAGGACAAAACACAATTGACAACATTTCTTTTTCCTTCTTACTTTGAAGCTAAGTCTTTGAGCCGGTTTAGTTATGGATATCCGATTTAGTTTGATGTAGGGGTGAGCAAAACTCGATTCGACTCGAAAAAATCAAAAAAAAATTTGAATTTCGAGTTAAACGAATCGAATTATTCGAGTTAATCGAGTTATTCGAGTCAACTCGAATTTTTTTTCTCAAATTTCGAGTTCGAATCGAGTTGAGTTTTCGAATTCGAATATTTTATATTGTTACCCCAAACTCCCAAACCTTTTTACTTTTCCCTCAAAATTTTTACTCCTTCCCACTTTTCCTCCAAAACTTTTATTCCCCTCCCATCCCAACCCTCCAATCTACCCAAAATCCATTTCCCACTAAAATTTTACTCTCCCATTTACTTTTTCCCAAAATTTTACTCCAAAAAACCCTCAAAACTTTTTATTTCCCCCCCAAATTTTTACTCCCTCCCACTTTTCCCCTAAAACTTTTACTCCCTTCCTATCCCACCTCCCATCTACCCCAAACCCATCCCCCTCTGCAAATTTTTTTTTTATATTTTTCTTCCAAAATTTTACTCCCCTATTTACTTTCCTTCAAACTTTTATTCCCCCAAAATTTTTATTTTCCCCTTAAACTTTTACTTCTCACCTTTTACTCTCAAATAAAAATCAAAATTATCCAAAAATCACTAAACATAAATAGCAATAATTTTATTTATATCTACTATTTATATTATTAAATTAAATTTCACATTTTATATTATTTATATTATTGAATTGTTTAGTCATATTGAATATTTATATTAAAATTAAATTATTAATTATGCCATAAAATATTCAGTATTAAAATTTTATATTGGTATCAATTTCATATTTTATCTTTAAAATAACTTTTATTAAAAATCAAATTTTTACATTTAATATATATTTTAATTCCAAAATACATAGTGACAAGAATCAAGATAATTGAAATAACTAAGCAAGTAAAGAAGCTAATCCGTATATAAAAGATTAATAAATAAATTATGAGGTGATAAAAGTTAATAAAATTTGATTAAGGTGGACAAACTTTTATTACGATGGATGATAGTGGTTACAAGGACCCAAAATTATTTTTTAAAATTTAACTCGAACAAATATATTCGATTCGATTCAATTCGAATTCCATCTCACTCGACTCGATTCGAGAAAATTTCAAATCAAATTAGGATGATAAAATATGATTCGTCAACTCGATTAACTTGAAATTTTTTTATTCGATTCGATTCGATTCGATCGAACGCTCACCCCTAGTTTAATGTGCTTCCTTTTTACTTTGGTTTGTTTTCAAATCCGTGTCCGGTTTAGCGGTGTTGAGTTTTTGGCCGTTAATTTGTGTTGTTTTATGGTTTTAATTTCAAGTGTCTGCAGCGCGGGAAAGAAAATTGTTGACTAGAAATTAACACGTGTCAGTATTTCAATCTCTAATTTACTACTGCCCGTTCTAGATTCCATTAACCGAGATACACGTGGACGTCAATGGTGAAGCAGCAGCGCGGTATGGCAAGCCATTGATACATTTTTGACGACCATTATACTAAAAAAAAACTCATTCCCTACTTTATTTACAGAAAGTAGTCACTTTAAATTTTATTTATTAGAATGAGCAAAAAAATTTAAAATACACTTATATGGAAGCGTTTCAAAGATAAATTTCATAAAAACGTACTGACAGAGACACGCTCGGTGTCAATAAAAACACGCTAATATGGATGTGTTTTTACCTGTTTTCAGACTAAATTTTTGAAAAAAGTTATTTTTTTAAAATATTATAAAAATAGATAATTTTTGAAAATTTTATGAGAATAGCCATTTATAAAGATCCAAAGTAACAACATCATTTTTTTTATATTTTAAGGTGTTACCAATTAATATGGAAATAAAACTTATGAAATAGATCTTTATATAGACCCAAAGTCTCATTTCTTTTATTTTCTTAAGCAACATGGGATATGAGATATGTGTATATATAGAGCCATGAATAGGTTTGCAACTTATTCCTAGACAATGTGAGATTTCTTCCTCTTTTAACTAATAACATAAGATTAAAGACTACACTATATTTTATAATTTTTTACAAAATAATTTCTATTTTTTATATTTTGTTAACATTTTCTCATATTATAAAATTATCTTTTGAGATATTTAATCTTGTTGTATTTTAGAATTGTTAGCATATACAAAATGACTATTAAAAAAAATTGCATGAAACTTATACATGCAATAATCTTCTATTCAATTTTAAATGTTTGAAGTCGATATACATGCAATTCTAATTTTTAAAATAATTTTCTATTATTTTAATTTAGAAGTTATACTTTTAATTTTTTTTATTCTTTAGTTTATTTTATATTATGAATATTTGATTAATAAATAAATAGTGAGTATTTGGTATTCAAATAGTATATTTTTTTGTAATTTTAAAAATTGATATATATTTTAAAATATTTATTTATTTATTTTAAATATTTTACTATACTCATTAATTTTTAATCCTAATTTTAATTTAATTTTCATCAACTAATGAATACCGATAAATTTATTCCAAATGTATTTTGACTAAATAGATAATCTATTTAAACATAGTATATAATTATGTTAAATAAGTTTTTTATATAATATACATAAAATATACATAAGAGAAATATATAATATACATAAAATATAATAATTATTTTTCGTATTTTTATATCTAGATTAAATTATATTAGTTGTCACTTAACTATGATTTTTGGCTATCGAATTACAAAAACTTACAAAATGATCACTCAACTATTAGTTATTTTTAAATATTTTACCAAACTCATTTTATTTTTATAATCTTTTTACTTATGGAGTTTAAAAGTTTTATTTATAATGTAACAAATGTTAATTTTTGTTAAAAAGTTTAAACTCTATAAGTAAAAAAAATATAAAATATAGTGTAGCTTTTAATCTTATGTTGTTAGTTAAAAGAGGAAGGAATCTCACATTATTTAGGAACAATCTACAAATCTATTCATAAGTCTATATATACACATATCTCATATCACACATTGCTTAAGAAAATAAGGAAAATGAGACTTTGGATCTATATAAAGATTTGATTTGTAAGTTTTATTTCTATATTAATTGGTGACAGCTTAAAATAATAAAAAAAATTGTTGCTACTTTAAGTATTTATAAAGGCTTATTCTTGTAAATTTTAAAAAAAATCCATTTTTATAGGCAAAAGCACCCCATATCAGCACGTTTTTACTGACACGGGATAAAACAGGTCCCCATCAGCACGCTTTTTTGTAATATTGAAATGTAGATTTAATTTTTTATTTTTCCTAATTTCAGTCTCATATGATAAAAGTAATATCATGGAAAAAGAGCTTACTTTTCTATTTAGAATGATTAAAAGAGATGCGACTTTATTTGTTACTGTGAAAAAGATCTGAGTTTTACTTTCTCAGCTTTTGTTGATCATTGAATTGATACAAATACATGGTATTTGTTTATTGCAGTCATTTCAGATTAAGTCTTTTGATTGCAAAAGACCTTCCTTCTCATGTTTCTGATGGGGATTCCATTCAACATTTGATAATTCTTCCAGAATTGAATCCAATAACTGGTTTCTTAAGGATAAATTGAATTCTGGTATATCCAATTCCAGTATATCTTCCCCTTGGGAAAATCTTTCCAGTTTTCAGCCAGTTCCAAGTCAGAATTATTGACGACATCAGATGGAATGGTATTTGCGAAAATGCATCATCGGTTGGTTTGTCAATATCTCATTGCACTCGAGATCCTGAAACATGTCTGTTGTGGCAGAATTACTAAAGTTGAGTTAAATCAAGTTTAGGACTCTGATAATAGCATGCATGATGCAAAGAAGCATAGGCATATGCATATAATTGAGGCCTATGACAGGGAAAATGTTGGTAGTTTCATTTCAATGGGGCATAACTATGATAAGGAGTACGATAATGTTGTTTTAATGGGTCAATACTTATTTATACCTATAACAATGGTGATATGCACATCCGGAAAGCAACTCCTGCTTATGGTAAGGACGATGAAATTCTCATATCAATGGGGAATGGTTATGGTAAGGAGGATACCAATATTCTTTCTTTTGGTGGGTTTCATGAAGAACACGAAATTGTCCCGATAGACTGCTCAGTGCCACTGAAGCCCCTAAATTAAGACCCGAATCTGCTTTGAGGACTAAACTCTAGTTCAAATCATCAAAGAAAGAAGCTCCAAACAACTTCCCTCGAATGTAAGAAGTTTTGATATATGCTCGAGGTATACCCATGAAGTACATTTCCTCAAGATATTCATACACGAGTACATAAGAGTTATCATATCAATATCACATAATGGTATAAATAACAACCAATCTTTCTGTTGGTTAATCAACTCTCATTTGTAAATTAATCAAGCTTTCAAACTTCTACAGGCAAGAAATCTATTACCGAAAAAAAACAAGCAACTGGTAATCTCAAACACCATACCCAAAACATAGGTATAATCCCAGATAAACAAAAATTAGATTGACACCAACTAAGGTTAAGGAAAACTACCATGTCCTACATGAAGAGAAATAAACCAAATAAAAAGAACTCAGATTTGTCTCAATAGAAGAAACCAAGTACTTTTCCACCAACATTCTTTCTTCTTGCTTCTTCATGGTCCATGATACCAGCTGATGTGGTAAGCACAATGTATCCGAACTGCAATAACAAAGCACATAAATGGCATAACATACCGCTCTCATTTCAATTGGCAAAACCTTCCCCTAGGCTTATGTCAGCCATGAAATCTTATCTAGTTGACTATTAGATTAAGTACAAGGCATGCCACAACAACAAAACAACATATTGATGCATAATCAAAGTTTCCACATTTCATTTGTTTGTCTAAGAAGAATTTCTGTTCTTAGCAAATCTGGGTCTTATGAAAATACAATACACGAACAATAAACATCGGAAAATTTCAATCCTAACCTGTCTGGAAGGAAGTAGCCTAGCAGTCCAACCTTCAATCTCTTTAACTCCGACATCGAAACGAGGGCTAATCACCCCACACTTGTTCAGCCTTCCGTTCAATTCAACCACAATTTTGCCAGATCTGTGATCATCGACATACTCAAACTCTCCAATATAACCTTCAAAGACAATCATTAAAAGAAAAAAAATTCAGCATTTTCTTGTTAATGCTATAGATAACAAAAAATTCGATTTTAGTAAAGATGAGTGGGGAGTAAAGTCAACAAACCATGCTTCTGCATGACCAAAAGGAACTTAATGATCACTTTGGAGGAAGGCCTGATCATGACCTGTCGTTTGCCCCTCTTCTCGGCATTGTACATGCTCTTGAGTGCATCATTCAAAACGCTGACTCTCACCATCCTCTCAACTGCAAACTGCGGTAGATTTTCTACTCAATAACAAACAAGCATTTATAAAAGTTCAATGATTAGATAAAAAGCAGATCATTCTTTTAGCAAACACTCAGTTAATCAAAGAGAAATGGAAAATACCATTACAACCAAAACCCAACATTGTCCATTATATTACAATATTCCAAACCATTTAATGCTAACATATACACAAACAAATCTATAAAGTATTATTTGAGAGAAAATGAGAGCTTACCTGAAAGCAAAAACGGCTACCGCTACTATGTTTCTTTAGAGAGGAGAGCACAGAAAGGGAGAGCTAGGGTTATTTGAAGACTACGCTTTTAGGGTACGAAAACGCTTATCGGGTTTATATTTGCCTTCTAAACTAAACTCATCCGCTGGATAGACAGACAATGCCAGAAAGGCCCAATTAACGAAACAGTTTCTCTTTAGGCTCGGAACTTAAGACCCAATTAGTGGAGTTGATGGGTCGGGTCACAAAGGTTAAAAGATTTAAAGCATAATGATTAATTTAGCCTCTAACATTTACCTCTTTTATCATTTTGACCCTAATTGTTTTTTTGGACCACTTTGTTTCTCGACATTAAAAATTTAGTCAATTTGTTTTTTTTAATGGAAAAATTGACCAAATCATTAATTTTTTAACGTTGTTGATGTGGCAAACGACGTGATAACCTACATGTACTTCATTCTCGACATTGATATTTAAAAAAATTATGAGTTTTCTTATAAAAATTTGAATTACTTTTTAATTTTTTAATTTTTATGAAGTACACATGGCCTATCGTATCATTTTTTTAAAGTTTAAATAGTCAAATTAATTTTTCTATCTAAAGAAAAGCAATGCGACTAAAAAGGGATTGGGGTTAAGAAAATTGCTTGAAGTACCAACACAATGTATAATGGAAAAAAGAAAGAAAGGGGTGCAAACCAAAGTAATCAGTATCCGTACTAGTGGACGAATCATTTTTTTATTGGTATTAATATGTATCAGTACTAATTTGTTTCAATGTACCATTTCGGATTTATAGTTGTTTTCGAGAAACATTTGATATATGTATATAAAAAAAGTATTTACAAATATTAAATAATGAGATTAAATAAATTTTAAGGATAAAATAATCATAAAAAATTAAAGTTTTGATTGAAGTGATAACGAAAATATTTTAAAAATGTTGTTGGTATGGGTTCAAATCTCACCATATGTAAATTTTAAGATAAAAAAATACTGGTTGCTATTGTGGCCCCCCAAACCTGGTCGAGACGGTCCGACCCGAATTTGAACGTCACATTAGCCACTTACGTGACTCTCCTTATCGATCACCAAACACACCACAAACCACCATTCACACTAAGCAAATACACGCTTAATTAAGTAATTTAAACATGCAAAAGCTTAAGACATGCTTCGTTTGGCAGAACACAGAAAGTAACTATAGAGATAAAAATGTCATTTTCCATAATGTATGCGAAATACTCATAAATCATGAAATAAATCTGACAAGTGCCTTTGGAATTTTATTTGAAACTATATCTGAAAATTTCAATTCAAAATTACAGTTAAAACTTATTCAATTTCAAAACAAAATTTATGGACTAAAACGTAAATTTTACAAAATATCTAGGAAAAGCTTTTTATGAAATTCAATATAGCATTTTAAAATTCAACGCACAAAACTTGGTCATGCAAATTTTCAAAATATTTTGTGGTGTTTAAGGCATCCAATTACATTGCTTAAAAATCAGGACTTAATTGCAAAGTTAAAAAAAAAGCCCAACCACTTAGCCAGCCACGTCGAGACGACGTGATTTATCATGTCACGACATTGCCTAGATGGAGTCCTTCATCCCGACAACAATCCCTCGTCACAATGTTGTTTAAGGCTTGTCACAACGACAATTGGAAAATTTGCAGAAAAATTGCAACAACTTGTATATGATGTTTTGACACTCCATTTACACATACCGATTCGTGTTTTCATACTTGTTACTCTATCCTAACATGTCATATGGCATATATAGATTACTCCAAACATTCTCGAACACATTTAAACATACATTAACATACTTTGCCATTCAATCTATGTTAACATGCTTCCTAAAGTCCCAATTCAATTTACACAACATACTAAAGTTGCATATAAGGAAATTTAAAGTGCATTATAGGTCCATACCTTGCCATTTGATTATTTTGCATCTTTCCAAGAATTCAACAAGTTATTTAAGCATCTATAACCACAAATTACTAAGGCACATGCATGTTAATCAACATATAACCTAGCCATACATCTAGTATCTTTTATGCATCTATCCAAACATTAAAAACGTCCAAAACCAGTTATAAAAGTCCTTAAACAGTCCATGGAAAGTCCATTTACAATCCAAAAACAAAACTATAATCTGATTCCTCAAAATGAACCCACATTGCAATATTTTATGGTCCACGAAAAACCATTTCACATACACAATTAGGTTGCTTTGCCTTAGGATCTCAAGCAAGTTCACTTTACCACTCCACACAAGCTATTTCTCTACAAAAGGGTAAACACAATAGAGTCCGAGCTTGAAAAAGTTTAGTGAATGCTCAAAGATGCTAAAAAAAAATTTGCATAACATTTTGTGTTTAATTCGGTTTATTTCTGAATTGATCCCGCTAAATTAGTACTTTTATGTTTTAATCTTGTCAAGGATGCAATTGAGACATTAAGAGACAAAAACGAGCAGAAAAGGACCAAATTGGAACACAACCAATAAGATGGGGCCAAATAAAAAATATAGAGAAAGCCAAGGACTCATCAGAATTTTTGACTTTATAAAAGCCAAAAATAGAAAAAAAAAATCTTATTTTATTTTTTATTTAATTTTATGTTAAATTAGTTAAGGCTAAAATTAGTAAATTTTATGTATACAAATAGGGCTTTAATGCACTAAGAAAAGGCACCCTTTAATTCTACATTCTGATTTCAATTTCGAATTGAATAGAATTAATTTCTTTTTTTTTCTTTCAATTTGGCGTAAGCATTCAGCTGCTTGATTTTCAATTCTTGTTTGTTATTTCAAAATTAGTCCAATTGCTCTCCGTACCTTTCTTTCCCATTCTTCACCATAATCATCTAACCACATTTCAAATTTTACAAAGCATGAATAACTTCATGCTTTACTAAATTCCATCTTAGCTTTAGGCCGGTGTTCTTTCCTGTCGGGGATCGTGAGATACGTATCTATACTAAAAATCCTTCCAATTGGTATTCATATTTTCCTAAGTATCGGAATTCACAACTCATCCCTCAAAGCTTACTCGATTTCAAGTCAAAAAGTGTACGTTGGGTTGGAGTCGTGTTTGCTAACAGTTGGCAAAACGAGTCAGTCGTGCTGTATTCGGATCTCCGAGAACAAATCATGGATGAAGTGACCGAGTTTAAATGACCACGCGGTTGAGGACGTTAATTCGAGTTGGGTTCTTCAGAGCGCAAGCTACCGGAATCTTAAACCAGGAACAAGTGTATCTCGGTTAGATAATCAGTAAGTGTTGGTTTGTAGGTCGTATCGGGACCATCTACGAAAGGAAGAATTAGTGGTTAAGACGTTCTTAACTGCTATAACCAACTTATCGTTTAGAGGAGAAGATTAATTTTCGGGGATCGATTCTTAATTTAGGATCTACCGAGTCTAGGGCTAAGGCTTATTATCTCTATTTACAAAAATACGAATTTATTTTACAATTTAAATTTATTTCCAATATTAATTAATTGTCTATTTACACTGTTTCCAATATTTAGTTTTTAAACATTTTTTCAAAACCCTCTGATTTTTTTGTAGGTCCTTTTAGAGTCGTGGAAATGACTTTTGCCACGACTTTCGACACAACAAACATTTTGTTCACAAGCTAAACGCAGAAGTAGATTATAACATTCAATCTCCGTGGATTCGACCCTACTACCACTCTTTACTATTATTTAGAGTTATTTTGTAGGAATTATTTTTGGTGGTTTCGACGCCCATCAAAATTTTAGCGCCGTTGCCAGGGATTGGAGATATTTTTCTAATTTTTGTTTGTTTACCTTATGACCAAATCAGAACTGAGAACTCTAGAGTTTGAACCAGAAATTGAGAAATTAGCTTGACAACTGCTAAAAGAAGCCATATGACATGGTAAAATGACCAAATTCTAAATTCGAAACCATATAATACATGAAGAAATTTTCTCGTTCGACGAACCAAACGAGATGGCCAAACAGACAATACGCCAACTCGCAGCGACATCGGATGAACAACAACCCTTATGTATAACCTATCCGACAGGAGGAATGTCGTTCGAGTTAAAATCGGGTTTGATTTATTTACTACCTACCTTTCGTGGATTACAAAACAAAAATCTGCACACCCACCTTAAAGAGTTTCATATGGTGTGCACAAGCATAAAACCTCAAGAAGTAACCGAAGACCAAATCAAACTTCGTACTTTTTTTTTCACTAGCCGACTCTGCTAGAGAGTGGCTATTTTATTTGCTTTCTGGATCTGTCAACACATGGTCTAACATGTCTCGTTTGTTTCTTGACAGGTTCTTCCTTACAGCTCAAGTAGCCGAACTAAGGAGGGACATCGTAGGAATCCGTTAGAAGGAGACTAAGTCACTCTACGATTACTGGGAGCAATATAAAAAGTTGTGTGCAAGTTACCCACAACATGGATTGACTGAATAGTCACTCTTGCAGTATTTCTATGAAGGATTGCTCGATGAAAATGAAAATGATAGATACTACAAATGGAGGGTACTAGTTAATATGACTCCCAGAGAGCACGGGAGTTGATTTCGACAATGGCTGCTAACTCTCAACAATTCCAACCAATTATAGAACCCACGAAATAGGTTCATGGGTTAAGTTCTTTATCCTTAGCAGATAAAATTGATAAACTAACTAATGTTGTTCAAACTTTGCTTACAAATAAAACGGGCTTAGCGGTTGTGTGAAATTTGCGCAAAACCAGACCATCCGACGGACTCATGTCCGATTTTACATGAGGATTCGACAGAACAAGCAAATTTCATCAGGAACTTTCCAGGACCGCCCCAAAGGTGATATGACCCCTACTCGAACTTAAATAATATGGGGTGGAAAGCTCACTCTTAGATGGGTTGAATCCGCGGTTCAATCAACCGTACCAACAAAGGCCGCATCAGAATCAATAGTTACCACCCCTAAAGTCATCTTTGGAAGCCATAGTGGAAAGGCTAGCTAATAGTACTGAGAAATTTCAACAAAAAATTGGCATGCATTTGCCGGAGTTGGATAAGTAAGTGAGCAAACTCGCGCTCACGGTTAGCTATTTGGAGTCCCAAGGTAAACTGATATCCCAAATTGAGCCAAACCCTTGACACAATGCAAGCGCTATAACATTAAGGAGTGGAAAGGTTTTAGAGCCGTACCTAACACGAGTCGCGGCTACGAAACTAGTCGAGATAAAGAGAAACTTGACACGGAGGCTCTAGTAGAATCAGCACCACAACAATCATTTGCAATACCACCTCCATTTCTTGGAAGACTTGTCCAATATAAGAAGGAGCGAGAAGAGAAAGAGATGCTCGACACCTTTCGAAAGGTAGAAATCAACATACCTCTTCTCGATGCGATTAAGCAGATTCCACGATACGCAAAATCCTTAAAAGAATTATGCACGAGTAAGAAGAAGCTCTTGGGCAATGAAGAGGTAAGTGTCAAAAAAAATGTCTCCGTCATTCTGTAAGGGAAAATACCACCCAAATGTAAGGACTAATGTATGTCTTTCATTTCTTGTAAAATAGATAGTGTCTAAATTAAAAAAGCAATATACAACTTAGGCGCGTCAATTAATGTTATGCCTTTGTCCATTTATAAACTACTTAACGCGAGTCTTTTAAAGGAGACAGGTGTAATTATTCAGCTTGCAGATAGATCTGTAGTGCATCATGAGAGAGTGTTGGAGGACGTTCTTGTAAAGGTAAACGAGCTAATATTTCCTGCAGACTTCTACATTATTGACATGGAGGATGAAAATTCGGCCAATTCGTCTGACATACTTCTTGGGAGGCCATTCTTGAGTACAACACAAACGAGAATTGATGTACGAAGTGGGATACTCACAATGGAGTTCAATGGAGAAGTGGTGAAATTCAATGTTTATGAGGCCATGAACCGCCCTAGCATGATTTCTAATGTTTCTATCATTTAACTGAATTACATTTAGAATATCATGACGAGGATGAATTACGAATTTTTCTTTGCAGAAGTCTAGACTTTGATGCCATGAAGGAACTAAAGGAATGGATAACCTTTGAAGAGTCTGTTCACAAAACAGTGGCTCATATGGAAGCATCGCAATTACGAAAAAATCCAGGTAAAATTTTTGAGTTATCTCATTCACAAACTAATCTTGTACCATCTGTTTTGTAGGCTCCAGAGTTGGAACTCAAACCACTTCCAGACCATTTAAAGTACGCTTTTCTCGAAAAAAATACCTTACCGGTAATAATCTCGAGTAAACTTTCGAAGGTAGAAGAGGAAAACTTGGTATGAGTTCTTAGAGACTATAAAGAGGTAATCGGATGGACGATAGTCGGCATTAAGGGGTTGAGCTCCTCGACTTGCATGCATAAAATTCAAGTTGTGGATAATGTTATTCCTAAAAGAGAGGCTCAAAGGCGTCTCAATCAGCCCATGATGGAAGTGGTAAGGAAATAAGTCCAAAAATTACTTGATGTTAGGATGATCTATCCCATTTTTCACAGTAATTGATTCAGCCCTGTCCATGTAGTATCGAAAATGACCGGTGTAACCGTAATTGAGAATGGTTCCCACTCGAGTTCAAAAATGGGTGGAAAGTCTGCATCGATTACAGGAAGTTGAATTCCTTAACTCAAAAATATCATTTTTCACTTCCATTTATTAACTAGATGTTAAAACTTTTAGCTAGGAAGTCTCATTATTGTTGTCTTGATGGTTACTCAGGGTTTTTTCCATATTTCAGTGGCACCGGAGGATCAAGAGAAGACGATGTTTGCGTGTCCATTTGACACGTTCACTTATAGACAAATGCCGTTCGAGTTGTTCAACGCACCAGCCACATTTAGAGGTGCATGGTAATTATATTTTCTGACTACGTCGAGAAAATAATTGAGGTGTTCATAGATGACTTTACTGTGTATGGTGAGTCTTGCAAAAATATTGGAAAGATGCTTAGAATTTAATCTTGTTCTAAATTATGAGAAATGTCATATTATGGTAAATAAAATATTAGTTCTAGGTCATATCATCTATGTTGAGAGAATTTCTATCGATAAAGCAAAAATCGACATTATTAACTCACTAACATACCCCAAAATTGTAAGGGAGATTTATTCTTTCCTTGGTCATGCAGGTTTCTACCGACGATTCATTAAAGACTTTTCAAAAATTGTGCAACCGCTTTACAATCTACTACAGAAGGACAAGGAGTTCGAGTTTAACCTATCATGCAGAGATGCGTTTGACACGCTTAAGCATAAGCTCATTTCGACACCTATTGTTCAACCACCAAATTGAAATTATCCTTTTAAGATAATGTGCAATGCAAGTGACCATAGCGTAAAAGCAATCCTTGGGCAAAGAATCGAGAAAGCCACACGTTATCTCCTATGCGTCTAAGACTTTGGATGTTGCCCCAAAGCAATTAATTGACTACTGAAAAAGAGTTTCTAGCTATAGTTTTTACTTTGGAAAAATTTCATTCGTATTTATTAGGGACTAAGATTGTCATTTTCTCTGATCATGCAGCTCTTAAATATCTGATCAAGAAAAAAGAAGCAAAACCGAGGCTTATTAGGTGGATATTACTTTTGCAAGAGTTTGATCTCAAAATAAAGGATAAGAAAGGATGCGAAAATTTGGTAGCCAACCATTTGAGCCGAATACCACCATCGAAGGACTTCACACCACTCAAAGGCGATTTTCCAAATGAAAGTCGCTTTTAAAGGGACACGGACAAGGCGTCGCTCATACAATTTTCCTTGAATGCGAAGACATGGTGAATTACCTTGCTACAAAAGAATTATGGGGAGGAGTGTACGAGAAAAGATGTATAGTCTCTTTTAACTTATCGTGATCTGTAAAAGATAAGATAAAATGTGAATCGCGATACTATATTTGGGATGACCCCTACCTTTGGAAATAATATTCCGATAAGGTAATTCGACAATGCGTTGCAAAAATTGAGGTAAAATCGATTCTATCTTTTTTTCATTCTTATGCATGTGGTGGACATTTTGGCCCTAAACGAACTACGTATAAAGTACTTGAATATGGACTATATTGGCCACATATTTTTCGAGATGCATAATTGTTTTATAAAACATGTGAATAGTGTCAAAAAGGGTAGGAAACTTGAGTCGAAAAAATGAAATGCCTCTAACCCCTGTACATGTTTGTGAAATATTTGATATATGGGGCATTAATTTTGTGGGACCTTTTGTCTCGTCATACGGTAACGTCTTTTACTTGCAGTGGACTATGTGTCGAAGTGGGTGGAAGCAAAAGCCACTCATCATGTTGATGCCAAAACAATGGTCGATTTTCTAAATAGTTATATTTTTTTCTTGATTTAGCACACTGCGAGTATTGATCAGTGATCGTGGAACTTAT
This sequence comes from Gossypium rotundifolium, assembly GCA_025506655.1. NCBI lineage: Eukaryota > Viridiplantae > Streptophyta > Magnoliopsida > Malvales > Malvaceae > Gossypium > Gossypium rotundifolium. The sequence continues at coordinate 13,887,662 of CP106723.1, read as the reverse complement.
TTTTGTAATAAGGTAATCAACACACTTTTGAAAAAATATGGAGTAGTGCAATGAGTCGCTACAGCTTATCACCCTCAATCAAACGGTCAAGCGGAAGTGTCGAATCGAGAAATCAAGTTGATTTTGGAGAAGACCGTTAAGCCAAATAGGAAAGATTGGAGTTTGTGACTAAATGATGCATTGTGGGCGTACTGTACAGCTTATAAAGGACCCATAGGTTTGTCTCCTTATCGACTATTTTTTTGATAAATCGTGTCATCTTCTTGTTGAGCTAGAACATAAAGCGTTTTGGGCGGTCAAGCAATGCAACATAGAGTTGGAAGCTGCAGGTAAGCATCGTAAGTTACATATTCAGGAACTTGAGGAAATTTGACAAGAAGCATATGAAAGTGCCCAAATTTATAAGGATAAGGTCAAAGCATACCATGACCAAAAGATAACCCGTAAACAATTTATGGTAGGACAGAAAGTATTACTTTATGACCCTACATTAAGAATTTTTGCAGGTAAGCTTAGGACTAAGTGATTAGGGCATTTTGTTTTTACTCACGTGTTTCCACATGTGCAGTCGAGGCTAAAAGCGAAGAATCTGAAAAAAATTTTAAGATCAACGGGCAGCTATTAAAGCCTTTTTAAGTGAATTTGCAAGTCCACGTGGTTGAGGAATTAGTCCTCGAGAAGTCGGTTAAATAAATTTCTAGGTCATTGAGCTAACGACGTTAAACAAAAATGCTTCTTTGGGAGGCAACCCAAATTTATTTTCATTTATTTAATTTTGAGTTTAGTAAGATTTAGGTTGTACATAAATAAATTTTTATTTAATCCAATTAATTTGATGTTTACAGGAATGTAATAGAGGTTATGAATTTTTTCCAATAGTTGGATAATGGTGGTGGCGTGGGCATGACATGTTAAATGGTGACATTATTTACCTACAAATAAAAAAACCCCAATACTCCATTACCTTCATAAAATCCATTTACCCAAATACCAAATTACCTACATAATAAATCCAATACCCAATGCCATATCCAAATACCCAACAAGCCAAAAAAAAAAAAAAAAAGGAGAAAAAAAAGAAATTAGGCTGAATAGCCTACCAGCCCAAAGAGGAAATGGACAAGGCCCAACCGGCCACAAAGAAGAAAAAAAAAGAAAAGAAAAACAAATAAAAGAAGAAAAATCAAACACCCAAGATCCTTAAAATTCTCAAACCCTTTTTCTCTTCATCTTCTCTATCTTCTTCAACAAAAAAACCTAACCCTACACCCACGCCATCGTTGTCGCCAACCCCATCGTTGTTCTTCGTCACTGCCATATAATTAGCCCAATTTGCCCGGGCCCATGTAAATAAAAATAAACCAAAATAAAAAAATACCAAATGTCCTTTTACAAAGCCCAAAACCAATAAACAGTTTTCTTTTTTGACAGTCCATTTACAATTAAAATTCAAACAGGCCCCAAACCCAATTCATTATACACAAAGACCCACTATTCTACCTACTAACCCAATAGATTTACAGGGCCCAAAAGGCCTAAAACCTAATTAGAAACTAAGGGTTTCTGAAACCCTAAGCTACCCTCGCGCCACGGCCATCAGAATCTCCTCGCATCGTAATTCTCGCATGAATTACACCCACCGCCGAGATCTGCGTCAGTTTCCTGCAAAAAAGGAAAGAAAACACAGTAGACATGGCAACAAATAACAAGACAAGATTTTTTTTTATTTTCGGGGTTATATAAATCCCCATGTAACCTGTAAAAAACCACAGAGAATACTGGCAAAAAAAATTACGAAAAAAAAGCAAGAAACTTTGGAAAACAGAGGTGATTATCGAACTATATTTTCAGTTTTTTTATTTTGTTTTATTTTTTGAATAAATACAACGTAAAAAGGTTTTACCTTTCGATCTAAGTTGAAAAGCAGGATTTTTTGACCTCCAACCACCGTGTATAGCAGCGTTTACGATGACGCGTGAGGCACGTGAGGCGGTGACATGGAGGTCCGATGCTCGAAACCCAAACGAGAGGGGAAAGGGGTTTGAGAGCATTTTTTTTTTTTTTTTTAAACTGAGGTCAAATGGATTTCTTTTTTCTCTGAACGTTGATTTATATACGCCAAAGAAACGATGACGTTTTGGTGTGGTCAGTTAACAACCAAAACGACGTCGTTTTAAATAAAGATCCGCGCGTTGACCCGATATTTAGGGAGGATCCGCGCGTTTTATTAAATGGTCTAATTACTTTATAGACCCTTCCGCATTTTGCAGAATTTCAATTATATCCGAATATCATTTTTCCTTATTTTCAATTTAGCCGTAAAATTTATATTTTATTGCAATTTAATTCTTTGGGCTTCTTAAAGACCAATATCAGAATGGCATCGTTTAGGAGACATGACATAATTGCCTAATAAGTCCCTAAGATGTGTCGCGCGTTTTGATTTGATCCTTTTACATTTTATTTATCTCTTTTATTTCTTTATTTATTTTTAAAACCTTTTATTTTATTTTTTTAAATTATTTTAACATTATAGTAAAGTTGTTTTAGCATATTAAAATTATATATTTTTTATATATTAATTTATTTTGTGTATTGTTTCCTCTATACTTTTTATTTTAAATATTAAATTATTACTATTTATTATTTTATTTGATTATTTTATAATTTTTTATGTTAGTTATTATATTATACATTTTAAAATTTTGTATATTATATAGTATTATATTATATCAAATAAAATTTTATTTTATATAAAATTTATTATAAATTATATAACATATTTTATTTATATTGTTTATTAAATATGTAATTTTATAATTAATGTGTTGTATATGTTTTATTTAAAATTATTATACTATTTATTCATCATTTTTATTATATATAATCATTTATAAATGTATTAAATTATTAAATTATGTATTTGTTATAAGTATTTGTTATTTTTATTTTATTATTTATTTAAAATATTGTTTATATATATTAAATAGTTTTAGAAATTGTCATATTATTTTTCTTATTATCTTTGTTTATTCAATGTTTAAATATATCATTCATTTATTTATTTCGCATTTGATCTTGTTGATAAAGTTTAATATTCATTTCTTGAATTTTTATATTTCATATGATTTTTTTAATTATTGTTGATTATTGTGTATGTTTATTTATGTTCCTTTAATTTTTAATTATTGCTTAGCATATTTATTCTCATTTCATATATTAGTTGCTTTATTCTTTTATTAATTCACTATATTAGTATTAATTGTTAGTATAACTTTGTGATTATGATGAATCGATATTTTATATTTATATTTTATAATGTATCAATACAAAATCAAATTCATATCATTTTTATAAAAACATATTTTCGCGAAAATGTCATTTTATTCAAAGTTTTAAAAAGTACAGTGATATGTGATATTTGGGGACTTCGAGAAGAATTGTGTCCTAACTTACTGGGTTTCGATTTTTCTCGAGGAACTTAAGGTATTAAATATCCCTTCTCTTTTAAAACTGAAACTTATAAATTTCAAATCAAAAACTTATTCTTGGGAATTCAAAACGTTGTATCCTAACTTACTGGATATGATGTTTTGAGTCTCGAGGTAGGAATTTTCTAAAAATAAAGGCGTGCCAAGTTTCAAGTCATGAGATGTTATATCCTAACTTACCGAGTATAGTATTTTATTTCTTTGAGATAGGTAAGTCTTGGTTTTCTTTCTAATAAAAGGATCATATTTTAAATTTTTCAAAATTTCAACAATGGGACATGATTTTATCGATTAGGTACCAATTTTTTGGGCGTTATGAGGGTGCTAACCCTTCCTCATACGTAACCGACTCCCGAACCCGTTTTTCTTGTATTTCGTGGACCAAAATCAATGCTTTAAAATAAAATGTTTTATAAGGTGATCCAATCACACCTAAGTAAAAAAAGATTGGTGGCGACTCCCATTTTCGTTTTTAAAGTCGACCCTCGTTTTTATAAAAACATTAAAAATGGTTTCGACAGCTTGGCGACTCCACTGGGGACAAATAAGAGAGTCAAGCCGTAAAATCGTTAATTTCATGTCATTCTATCCGAATTTAAAAATCGATTTAAAAAAAAACTATGATCCTTTTTGTAAGGCCCAAATTTTTACCCGGGGCCCAATACCAATTAGCAGATAGATCCAAAGCAATTGGCCAAATACATTACGAAGCCCAAATGGTCCAAAACCTGTTAAGCCAACAGAAACCCTAGTATTCACGTTGAGTCCTCGCGCCGCACGTTTCGCTAGCAGCCCACCAGGTCACGTTCACCACCTCGGCGTCGTGCTCCATCACGCCTCTAGTGTGCCTCCAACATAGGAGATAACAAACACAGGAGGGGAGAGGGATGGGATTCTTTTTGTTCAGGCTATAAAAGCCGAATGGAAACAGTGTAAAAGGGAGGCTTTTTTTTCCACGATTTACGCAAAGAATATCGAGGCAATACAGAGATTTTCATATACAAAAAAAATTCAAAAGCCAAATTTGTAAGATTTTAGTCTTCTGTCATTTTTTTTCCTTCTTCTTTCCCACTTCAAGTATATATACGTATATCATATCTGTTTCATAGTTTTACTTTTTACATTTTTAAAAAAAAATTCCAAAAATAATAAAGAAATATGTAAGAGGCTTACCGGGCCATTGTCTTACGCATGGTTGGTTGCCGGACTGGTGGTGACGAACGACGAAAGAAGACCTGAGGGGTTCAAACCCTAGAAAACAAAGAAGGGGGAAGGGTATTCTGGTTTTTATCTTGAAACAGAGAAAGAAATGAAGGAATGGTTTTGTTTTAGGTTTTAAACATTAAAAAGAGATGGGCCCCGCGCAATTACTTACTTCTGTAGGTGGATATGCGCAATTTCACCCTAAATGGGTAAATTTGTGATTAGCCCTCCTTTTTATGCTGTTGTTTCAATTGCGTCCCCCTTCAATTTTTCTATTTTTTTTAAATTTACCCTTGAATTTTGCACCGTTTCGATTTAGTCCTGGGTCAAGTGCAAGTGTTCAGGAGCTGGGAGTAATTGCATTACTAGGCCCTCAATGTTACGCGTGCCTTACGATTTAGCCCTTTATTCTTCTTTTATTTTAAATTTGGCCCCAAATCTTTTGATTTTGATCCAATTTAGTCCCTTTTTTACTGCTTTTTATGCATATTATTATTGTCATAATCATATTATTTCTATTATTATTGTTGTTATTATTATTATTATTATATATTATTGTTACTATATTTTTTATTTATTACTATACTATACTTATTAGTATATTTATCATTATATTATTTTATTACTAATATTTTTCCTTTATTTTTTACTACTATTATATTTATTTAAATATTATGGTTTACTTTAATTGTTTTATTATATATTATTATTTTTATATCTACTATTTTTATTATTATCAAGATACTTTTATTTCTTTTACTACTATTTTTTATTAATGTTAATATTATTACCATGATTTTTATATTCATTATTAATTATTTATTATTAGATGTTATATTACATTACTAGTATAATTATTATTGTTTATTTTTTCCCTTTTGTGTTCATTATTATCATTCCCTATTAATCGTGTCTACATTTCCACGTTTTTATTTTTGCTTTTTTTTTTTCCAAAAAACTTAAAAAATGTTTCACAAAGGTAATATTCAATGTTTGGATGTTCGAAAAATTGTGCCCAATCGTGCTGGGTTTCGATTTGTCGTTCGTCTAGATCACTAAATATCCTTTAAAGATTTTGATCGTGTTTTTTGAAAATAAAGGCAATATTTCATGATTGGAAATTCAAGGAATCGTGCCCAATCGTGCTGGGTTTCGGTTTTTAGTTTGGCCAAATAGTGAACTACCCTTTTTAAATTGCAAGACATGAATTTTGGAAATCATGAAATGATCTTGGTATCGATAGTTTGAAACATCGTGTCCTATCGTGCTGGATGTGGTATTTCAACTTTTCGGAACAAGAGAGTTTCGATATCCAATGCGACTTATCTAAACTTTTTTAATGATTCATATTTTAAAATATTTTTTTAATTTTTGATATTAAGGACATTAATCAATCAATACGGTACCAATTTTGGGCATTGCGAGAGTGCTAATCCTTCCTCGTGCGTAATCGACTCCCAAGCCCGTTTTCTTAAAATTCGTAGACCAAAACGTTTTCAAAAGTGGCCCAATCACACTTCAAAAAAGATTGGTGGCGACTCCATTTTCCTTTTTAAAGTCGGCCTGTTTTCCAAACAAAAAAAATGGTTTCGACACTTTTTATTGCATGTGATTCTAATTTTAAAATATCTCTGCATTGCATTGCATGACCGTTATGGTCGCACCCTTAAGTGGGAGTGAGAAGCTACTCTTTCTTGAGGTTTTCACCTCCGTGCAGGATAGTGAATCGCTTTCGGGATACATCTGTACCTATGTCTTTGTGAGATTTTCATCTCGTGCGACCATAGGAAATGTATTCCCGAATGAACTTCGGTCCATATGAGCCTATAATGGGTGAGGATCGAGGAATCTGTTGGTTCAGGTACCTCAACTTTAGAGCTAAACTACATGTAGAGAACCTAAGTGTAACACCCCAAACCCGGCCCATGCGTTATGACCGGATCTGACATGTCACATGAGAAAACATGTTAAATCCTTTTGATTCGTACTAAAATAGGTATTGATTTGTTAAAATCAAGAAAACAAGTTTGATTTGAAATATTTGTTAAAATACTACTAACCTCGAAGATTAATTGATAAATCAATAATTTTAAACTAGAACTTTTATAAACCGTGACTTTTGAAAACATCGTTTGATAATTCAAGAGAAAATTTCGAGTTAAAATATTTATAAAAGTTTGTTATGAAATCCATTTGTTAATCTATTTTAGAAAATCTTTATTTAAGTTTTTAGAAAAATTCCCATTTAAAACAATTTAAGCAAAATATAAGTACATCAAATATAAAGCAAAAATAAAATATTCCAGAGGCCTTATTACAACATAAAAACCCAAAATAGTAATAGTAATAAAGTGAACGGAAATAGAAATCTAAAGTTCAATAAAAAACCATTTCTGAAGTATGGCCTCCACCGAGTCATCCATAGCCCAAGTCCCCATTACTGAGATTTATCTACAAGGATTAAGAAAGAAAGGAGGGTAATTTACAAGAACTCAGTGCATAATCCCTTACCGTCATCCACTAAGTCTGAACCCGTAAAGCAATATTTTGGCCGGAGCCCATTTAGCATAATCTTGGGCCGAAGCCCATTTACATAACAAATATATATATATGTGCAATGTATGCAACCCAACCCATCCTAGTAATCCATCCGCTACACACCACCTGTACCATCCCATCACACTTGTGGGGATCAAGTCCACCCACCCTGCCAAACACACCAATCGCAGGCATTTTACCATTTATAACAAATTTTGATTGTGGCCAAGCCACCAGAATCATAGTGAATCATATTAACAAACATTTTGTGGCAATGCCACCGGATTCACTTCTCTTCAACATTTTCCTATCCCATGCAAAAATTATGTAAATGCAACAAACATAGTAAATCATGATATTTATAGATATAAACAACAATCATTAATTTAGAGATTCATTACAAAAATTCGGCCCATTAAACACTTTGCAAATCGACCCATTAGGGCAATCTATCAAATCGGCCCATTAGGGGCATTTTCGTAATTCAGCCCATTAGGGGCATTTTGTAATTCAGCCCATAGGGGCAAATCGGTAAATTTTACAACCCAAAGGTATTTCTATAATTTTACCCATCGAGGGTATTTTCGAAATTTCACAATCCTAGACTTAACTACTAATTTGGGGCATGAAAATTTAAACTGTCCATCTGCGTCATATTGACTAAATTGACTATAACTCCAGTTAAGAAACTCAAAATTTAGATCCGTAAATTTTCCTTGAAACTAAATCATATATCTTCTTACTACAATTTTTCCAGAATTTTTGGCTTAACTGTTTAGTACAGTTTATTCATTAAAGTTTCCCATGTTTCACTGACCAATGGTTCTGACCTCTCTTACTTTAAATTCAAATATCTCTTTGTAAAATTTTCATATGTTGCTTCCACTTGTTTCTATTGAAAATAGATTCACTAAGGAATCTATTCATATAAATTATAACTCATAATTCACTTTGTACAATTTTGAATGATTTTTCCAAGACAAAATAGGGAACCACGAAGTCATTCAGAACTAGTCTCACTAAAATTAAAATATCACAGAATATAAAATTCCTCTTCCTCCTCTGTTTCTTTCATATAAAACTAGACACAGTATGCTTTAATTCTATATCTTATTCACTTTCAAATTCCCTTTCTCCTATTTTTCATGATTTTTCAAAATCACATCTCTATTGCTAACCAAAAACTGTTTCATTGCAAAATATGGTTTCCACTACGAACATACGCACGCCCAAGTGATCACAAATGCCGGTTTTCGATTTTTTGATCTTTCGACCGAATCACAAAACATTTCATGCAAATATTCAGAGATGTGAGATTACACACCATTTCAAACATGTATTCGAAAGGGTACGAGATTACACACCTTATTAGGATTTCCTAAAGAACCACTATTCGTTGCCCCCACAATCGTGATCCTTCCCTACTAGGTTCTAAAATCCAGCCTTGCACTTTGGCTATTGCAACGAGTTCCTAAAGTAAATAAGTGATGTACCAAAGGGGTTAGCCTTCATCCAATATTCGACCCTTCCATAAGAGCAAGAAGTTGATATCATCACCATAAAATAGAATCACATGAGCGGTGTAAAACATTGAAATAAAGAGTAACATCTTACCACCAATATTCGGCGTAATCTCCCACTTACCAATCAACTTCGAAACCAAGGCTAAGAGAAAGATTAGCAGCAGCAAAGGATGGATTGATTCAGCCCTCAAAATGTGGATTAAAGAAGAAAATAGATGGGTTGTAAAAGAAAAGAAAAGATGGAGAAATTGTGCTAGATGGTTTCGGCTAAAGCAAAAGAAAAAGAAGTTGGAAAAGAAAGCACTAAAATTGTTCAAAAAGAATGAAAACTTCACAAGCAAAAATTTTCATAGAGGCTAAAGGCAAAATTCGGTTCCTTCTTTCTCCCTACCAAAACCTTGTATCATATTTACCAAAAAGATGAGTGTTGACCAAAACTCTTTCCAAAACATCTTCCTCATTATAGGCCAACATGTTCCCTTCTCTTTCCTTTTTTTTTCATTTCTTTCCTTCTTTTTGCCCTTATCTTCCTCCTTACCATATTCCTTAGCCTCCTTTCCATCAATAAAAAGTCTTCCCTTATATATATAAAGCTGGCCGACACTTACCTTAAAGCACCAAAAAGATTAATCCAAAAATAAGTGCACTAGGTGGGATTCGGACCCAAGCTCTCCCCTCTGCCATTCTCGCCACTTGCCACTAAGCCACAAGCTCCTCTTGTGCTAGCCAATTGCCCAATTATTCCCTTATGTTAGATGCCACTTGCCTTCTCCTCTTTAAATGCTTCAACACTAAAATTTTCCTATGGCTTAACTTGAACCCGGAACTTCCTAGAAACCTCGTAACTTTCCAAAATCACCATCTTAGTAAGTCCAACTTGAAATAATGTCGTTCTCTTATTCTCAAAAATTTTAAACACTCTTACGCCCAAGGCCCATTAGGCCCAATTCTACAAGGCCCAATTTTGGGATGTTACAATAAGAACTTACCCTAGGTAGAACTATACCAAACCTTAGCAAACACCTAAATATGCATTGGATTATTTGCTTTATGTTTTACTTCATGTTACTAACTGATTATGTTTTATTTTTTGTGCATGTCATTTCATGTTAGAAAGCTGGTTATGGAGAACGAATTCCTTGATAAAGTGGAAGACAATGCAGTCATCCGTAGGTGTTCAGAGCAGACAAAACTAGAAAAAGGAGATAGCCTAGCCAAAGGGTACAAATTAGAACTATGGGACTATACTCGCATCAGTGTGATACAAAATAATCTCCAGGAATTAAGAGAAGTATAGGACCGGTGGAGAAACGAGACCAAGAAATTATTTTACTATAGCTACAGGGATTTGCTATACTTGCTGGACGTTAAGGTAGATGAACATGTGTTTCGGGCCATCACTCAATATTGAAACTCTTCGTACAGTTGTTTTACTTTCGGAGGGGTTGATTTGGTGCCTACGGTGGAGGAGTATACAATTCTATTGCGTTATCCCAATATTCAAGTAGATAAAGCTTACTCAAAGGCTCCTAGTGTTCCAACCTTTGTGAGAAAATTGATGAATATTACGGGGATGAGTGAACAGTGGGTCACAGCCAGAATCAAGCAAAAAGGTGAGTATAAATGCATTCCATGAAAGGCCTTGAAGGATTTGATTTTAGTACATCCTGATATGAAAAAGAAAATCAATGTATTTGCTTTGAGTATATATGGATTAGTGATCTTCCCTAAAGCATTGGGATATGTGGATGAAGCAGTCTCAAATCTTTTTAATCGACTTGACAAACAAGTCACTCCTGTTCCTGCGATCTTGGCGGAGACATTTCGGTCATTGAGTGCATATAGGAGAGCTAGGAAGGTAAATTTATAGGATGTGCGCAGTTTTTGTTGGCTTGGTTCCATAGTCATTTCTAGAGGGTGGACAAGGTTTCTTATCGGGTCTTTTCAGTAGATTACTTTCCATTAAAAGAGATAGTGGCCAGCCTAAGGAGGGACGACATATCTGAAGAAAATTGGATAGCACTTCTACAAAATCTCTGAGAAGAAGATGTTGAGTGGATAGCTCCCTCGATAGTTCCTAATGAAGTTTTGTATCGGTGTGAGAGTTTTGATTGGGTCCCTCTACTTAGAATTTGGAGACACATGGATTAGCTCAAAGCGAAGAAATTACACATGGATTAGCTCAAAGCGAGTTTTCGTATAAAGGAAATAACTACAAGAAAAGGGTTAATGAGATTTCTAATACTTGGAATCAGACCCGTAGCATGAAGAGAGTGAACGTAAGCCCAATGACGACCCCAAAGTATAATGGATGGTGGAGTAGAAGAGTCAATGACAATATCCCTATGCCAAGTCTAGAAGGCGCTCGATTGATCGAAGAGTACTTACGAGTAGTCCCATCAGAATTGGAGATTATAAAACAAGATTTCAAAAGGAGGAATTCAGAGTTGGGAAAGAGGATAGAGAAGTTGGAAGAAGAGAAAATGTATCTGAGACTAGACATGGATATTCAGAAATCAGAGGCCAAAAAGTTAAGAAAATGGAAGAAAAGGGTTGAAGAATATCTGGATAGCCTAAAGATAGAGTACAAGAAGCTGTGTCTATCGATGAAGAATGCCGGATTAGGGAAGACTTCTAAGCAGTGGCAATAGGAGATTCAAAAGGAAAAGGTCAAAGCTAACCATTGGAGGAAGAAGTTCCAAGAGATGCAGATGCAAAACGAAGCCCTAGAAAAGAGGTTAGCAAAAAGCCAAAAGGAGAAATGTGGACTAAAAGCTAGAGTGGCTAAGCTGAGACGATCTCTTCACCATCATCGAAGCCATAATTTCGCGATCGAGCTAAAGTTAAGTCTGAACAAGATCGAGAAAATGAAGGCCAAGATTGAAATATTAGAATCGGTATTGCAGAATTGTGAACTCCGGACTGAGCATATTGAAGCAATAGAAGGGCATTGGGAGGAAGAGCTCCACCATTCCCATGACCAAGTTAGAAGTCGAGATTACCTTATGGGTGAAGCAATAGTTCAGATTCGAGAGGGAGATGGTCATCTACAGACTTTGGCAGCACAGGCTGATATATTGAGCATGAAGTATGAGCTACAGTCGGATCGTGGTCAAGAGCTAACCTTTTTGTTTGGGAAAATCAAAGCTTTAGGCATTAGGGCAAAAGCATATTTGTAGTCCATTTTATGTAAAGGATTTTGTTTTCTAATAAAGTTTTCTAAAATGAAGTTGAATCTGAATTGATGCCTCCTTACATTCATGCATTTTCATTACAAAACATCATATGCATTTAAGTCCATAAAAAGAGTTTAATTAGTTGAAATTATTACACAGAGAGAGAAAGAATATTTGAAACTGAACACCATTACGGAACAGGTGCCAAAATAAAGAAAATGGATCAAAGACTTGAACAATTTCAGTGGGACATGCAAGACCAGATGCAAGAACAATTGGCAAAGCTCCAACAAGAAATGAGAGACTAAATGTTGGAAGCTCAAAGGAACATGATGGCTCAAATGGCCCAGATGCTGAACGGGGCAATGAACAAAGGAAAATGTCCCATGGCTATTACTGGAGAAGATAGCGATGGCATTCCCCCGGGTTTTACCCCACCATATGCACAAACACAGCCTGAAGAGTATCCCCAAAGATCATCTGTCACGATCAGGCCTCAACAAGGGCAAGCTGATACTAGACTGCCCATGAACTTCCACGTTGGCTCAGGATCCAACCTAGAAGATAACCTATCCAATCCTGTTATCCCTGATTTGGATATAGCAGAGAGGGAAGGGACAATAATTGAATCTTCAAGGCAATTAGAGGATAATTGTAGATGGTTGGAAGAAAAATTTAAGGCTTTTGAAAATGTCGATCATCACCATGGTAGTGACGCAAAAGACTTGATTTGGTTTCAGATTTGGTGCTTCCTCATAAATTTAAGATGTCATAATTTAAGAAGTAAAATGAGACTAGCTGCCTCGAAGCCCACATCACTATGTTCTGTAGACGGATGACTGGCTATGTTAACAATGATCAACTCTTGATTCATTGTTTCTAAGACATTTTGATGGGGGCAGCGTCCAGGTGGTACAATCAACTTAGCCGTGCTAATATTAACTCCTAGAGAGACTTAGCCCAAGCCTTCATGAAGCAATATAATCATGTCACAGACATGACACCTGATAGAATTATGTTGCAAAACATGGAAAAGAAATCGAATGAAAGTTTCAGGCAATACGCGCAAAGATGGAGGGAAGTTACCATGGAAGTTCAACCACCTCTCCTAGAGAAGGAAACTACCATGCTTTTTATCAACACCCTGAAAGCTCCATTCATCACCCATATGATAGAAAGTACCACCAAGAGCTTCGTTGATATAGTGATAGCAGGAGAAATGATTGAAAATGCCATAAGGGGTGGTAAGATTGAAGTAGGGGAAACTACTAGAAGGTCTGCTCCTAGAAAAAAAGACAATGAGGTGAATAATACGAGTACATACAACAAAGGGTACTCAAAGGCAATCACTGTTAACCAACCAAAAGTAGTTATTGCCGGGCAATAAGGTTCGACAAGATAAGAATCAGGCACAAGACCAAATTTTGAAAAGCTCCAATTTACGCCAATCCTAATGACGTATAAAGAGCTATACTAAATTTTATTCGACGCGCACGTCGTATCCCCATTTTATTTAAAGCCGTTACAGCCCCCATATACCAAATGGTATGATTCAAATGCTCAATGTGACTACCATGCCAGAATAACAGGGCATTCAATAGAACATTGCACTGCCTTCAAAAAGTTAGTAGAAAGATTCATCAAGATGAGGATTGTGAAGTTTGATGATACACCTAGTGCAAAGAACCCCTTACTTAACCATCGAGATAATGGGATAAACGCGATTGGGGAAAATATCATGAGAAGGATAAAGGAGGATAACTCAGAAGTAAAAACCCCATTGAGAATAGTTTGGAGAGAAATGATAAGAAGAGGGATGATAGAATCAAGTTCTGTGGAAGGAGGTGAAGGACTAAGGAATTACTGTGAGTTCCACAATGCAAAGGGGCATGGGATCCAAGAATGTGCTGAGTTTAGGGTCTTGGTACAAAGCCTCATAGATAATAAGGAAGTGGAATTTTATGAAGAAGGCTCTGAGAAAGGAAACGTATGTGTAACAGAAGGAGAGTTGACAAACCAAAAAGTCAATTATCCGAGGATCATTATTTCCCGACCAAGAAACACAGAAGGTGGAGTACAAATCGTACCCAAAATCGTAATCCAGAAACCTGTTGTCTTTCCTTACAAGGATAACAAGATGGTACCATGGAATTACGACTGTAATGTGACAATACCAGAAGTGGAAAGCTCAGTCAACACTTTTGAGGAAATCCAAAATTAAGGGTTCTACACATGTAGTGGAAGGCGTTACGATTCAGGAAACATCAGAACAGAACCAGCAAAGTTAAAAACTGTGGTAGTTGAACGAGAAAAAAGACCTAAGGCCCTTATCAACTAGTAGATGAAGAAGGAAGAGGCTAAAAAATTTCTAAAATTATTGAAGCACAGTGAATACAGCATGGTAGAGCAGCTACGCAAAGAACTGGCTCGTATATCGGTGCTAACCTTACTCTTAAGTTCAGAAGTACATCGCGAAGCATTGATGAAAGTGCTAAACGAAACCTATGTAACTAAGGATATATCCATCAACAAACTTGATCGTCTGGTTAGTAACATAAGTGCTGACAACTTTATTTCCTTCAGTGACGATGAAATTCCACCTGGGGGTATCGGATCAACTAAGGCTTTGCACATCACTACTCGTTGCAAGAGATATACTCTATCGAGCATATTAATCAACAATGGATCGACTTTGAATGTTTTACCATTGTCCACACTGAGAAGATTACCGATAGACAGTTCTCACATGAAGACATGCTAAAACAAAGTGAGAACATTTGATGGCACCGAGAGAAGAGTAATGAGAAGAATTGGCATACCGTTGCTGATTGAGCCCAACACATATAAAGTGGATTTTCTAGTGATGGACATCAAGCCCTACTACAATTGCTTACTGAGAAGGCCATGGATTCATTTGGCAGGAGCAGTGCCCTTATCACTCCATCAAAAATTGAAACTGGTAACAAAAGGTCAGTTGGTAACCATAAATACAGAGGAAGACTTCATAGCAACCGTTACCAATGACACGTCATACTTAAAGGCAAATGTGGAGGCCACTGAGTGTTCCTTTCGATCCTAGATTTCATGAATGCCATATTTATATTAGAAGGAAATGAAGTTCCAATGCCTAAGATATCTAAGACCACGAGGATGGGCTTACGAATGATGGTGGAGAAATGAGCCCTACCAGGAAAATGACTGGGCAGACATCTCCAAGGGGAAGTTCAAGTGCCGATGCTGAAGGAGAAAAGAGACCGTTTTGGCTTGGGTTTTGGCCAGATGCCAGGCAAAGGAAGAGAGAAATAGAGAAGAAGCAATAATGAAGGAGAGCACGTTTGAATATGGAAGAAGTCAAGTGGGAATCGATGACATTCCCCCACATATCCCAGACCTCTGTATCCGGAGGGATAATTCACCCTGAGAGAGGGTTATTGAAAAGTCCTCACATTAATGCTATACACGGGAAGAAGTTGAGCAAAGAAACCTGTTGGGCATTCGCCCTTATGAATATGGAAGCGTTTTGGACAATTGGACTGCAGAGGAACTTCCTGTAGTTTTGAGAGATTATACAGAGTAATATTCAGAATGCTCTTGTTATTTTTAAGCCTAGGAACAATAAGATTTCTTTTGTGAAATAAGCTCATGTTCAGATATTTTTTTCAATAAAATACATCCTTAATAACCAATTCTTGCAAACATTCTTTCATTTTTTTCTTTATATTTTCTAATTTTATTCCAAAATTTTTATTATTCCCATTCATACCACATAAATAGTTGTTTTCGAGTTTGTTTGTTCTTTGTACATTCTTTGGTGCCCACCATAGGTCCCTAGATATCAATGATATGAGCAACGATACTACAGACCCAAAGGTCTATTTTGAGCAAGACTGTGTCTAGAGGAATCTCAAGATTTTGAAGGTGACAGAAATTGTGACTTATCTCTAGATTTGTTAAGAATGGTAAAGCAAGAGGAGAAACAAATGTTACACCATGAAGAGGAGGTAGAGAACATAGCCTTAGAGGAAGGGAAGGTCATGAAAATTGGACCGCGCATAGCCGAAGAAACGAAACAAGATCTTGTTGAGTTGCTACAGGAATTCAAGGACGTCTTTGCATGGTCATACTAAGATATGCCTGGGCTAAGTACTGATATTGTAGTACATTGTCTCCCCATAAGAGAATAGTGCAAGCCAGTTCAACAAAAGTTACGAAGGATGAGGCCTGATGTGGTGTTGAAAATAAAGGAGGAGGTCAAGAAACAGTTCGACGCTGGTTTTCTACAAGTGATCAAATACTCAGAATGGGTTGCCAACATTGTGCCTGTCCCTAAAAAAGATGGAAAGGTTAGAATGTGTTTAGACTGTAGGGACTTAAATAAAGCCAGCCCAAAAGATAATTTCCCTTTGCCGCATATTGATACGTTAGTGGATAATATGGCAGGATACTCATTATTTTCTTTCATGGATGGTTTTTCGGGATACAATCAAATCAAGATGCACCTTGAGGATATGGAGAAAACTACCTTCATAACGTTGTAGGGTACCTTCTGCTATAAGGTAATGCCATTCGGACCAAAGAATGCTGATGCAACATATCAAAGGGCCATGGTAACATTGTTCCACAACATGATACACAAAGAGATTGAAGTATATGTTGATGATATGATTGCCAAATCTCGAACAGAAAAGGAACACATTGAGGTTTTGAAGAAATTATTTTTGAGGTTGAGAAAATTTCAATTGAAGCTCAACTCAGCAAAGTGTACTTTCGGAGCTCGGTCAGGAAAATTACTGGGTTTTTTTGTCAGTGAGAAAGAAATTGAAGTTGACTCAAACAAGGTCAAAGTAATACAAGAATTGCCTCTACCACGCACTCAAAAGAAAGTTCGAGGCTTTCTTGGAAGATTAAATTACATTGCTCGATTTATTTCACAATTAACTGAGAAATGTGATCCCATATTTCGTCTTCTCAAGAAACACAACCAGGGTGTATGGGACAATGAATGCCAGAGAGCTTTTGACAAAGTCAAACAATATCTGTCAAACGCACTAGTACTATCTTCGCCTAATCCAGATAGATCGTTGATACTGTATTTGTCAATGTTCAATAATTTCATGGGATGTGTGCTTGGTCAACACAATGAGTCGAGAAGAAAAGAAAATGTGATATACTATCTCAATAAAAAGTTCATCGAATGTGAAATGAGATATTCGTCGATTGAAAAATTATGTTGCACCTTGATTTGGACAACTCGAAGACTGAGGCAATATATGCTATATCATACAACCTGGTTGATTTCGAAGCTTGATCCGTTAAAGTATATGATAGAGTCAACCGTCTTGAATGGAAGGATGGCAAGGTGGTAAATTTTGCTGTTTGAATTCGATATAGTCTATGTGAGTTAAAAAGCTATAAAAGGGAATGCAATAGCAGAATTTCTAGCTAGTAGAGCTTTAGAGGATTATGAACCTTTGAGTTTTGATTTCCCAATGAGGAGTTGATGTATGTGGAAAATACTGAAGAATGTCTATAGAAGCTAAATTTTGATGGAGCGTCAAATGTTGTGGGAAATAGAATTGGGGCAATCTTGGTATCTCCTAGTGGTGATCATTATCCATTTACATGCAGATTGGATTTTGATTGCACGAATAACTTGACGGAATATGAAACATGCATCATGGGAATCCAAGCAGCTGTAGAGTGTAAGATCAAAATGTTAGAAGTATATGAAGATTCTGCCTTAGTAATCTACCAGCTTAAAGGAGAATGGGAGACAAGAGATCCCAAACTAAATGATTACCAAAAAATAGTTCTGGGATTGATTGAGGAGTTCGATGAAATTACTTTTAATTATCTCCCACGTGATGAAAATCAGATGGCAGATGCTTTGGCAACCCTGGCTTCTATGATCAAAGTTAACGATATGAGACCTATTCAGATGAGTATCTTATAAGTTTCAGCTCATTGTTATGACATAGAAGAAGAGGAAAGAGATGATCACCCTTGGTACCATGATGTATTGTGATACGTAAAAATCATGAATACCCAGAGCATGCAACTGAGAATGAGAAAAGGACATTAAGAAGATTGGCCTCTGACTATGTTTTAGACGGGGATATCTTGTACAAAAGGAGAAAAGATCAAGTGGTATTGAGATGTGTTGATGCTGTTGAAGCTAGGAAAATCCTAGAAGAAGTTCATGAGGGCGGTTGTGGGACACATGCTAATGGATTCATAATGGCCAGTCAGATAATGAGATTTAGATATTATTGGTCCACCATGGAAGGAGATTGTATCAACTATGCTAAGAGATGTCATAAATTCCATATTTATGAAGACAAAATTCATGTGCCTCATTCACTTTTACATGTTATGACTTTCCCATGGCCTTTTTCCATGTGGGGGCATAGATGTTATTGAACCGATCTCACCGAAAGCTTCGAATGAGCATCGATTCATCTTCATGGTAATTGACTACTTCACAAAATGGATAGAGGTTACTTCATATGCTAGCGTCACTAAGTCAGCAATTAGTCAATTCTTAAAGAAGGAGATTATTTGTCGAAATGAAATGCCTGAGAGGATCATAGCAGACAATGCATTGAACTTGAATAATAGCACGATAGCAGAAGTTTGTAGTCAATTCAACATTAAACACCATAACTCATCTCCGTATTGTCCAAAAATGAATGGAGCAGTGGAAGCGGCCAACAAAAATATCAAGAAGATAGTAGGGAAGATGATTGAGACTTATAAGGATTGGCATGAGAAACTTCCGTTTGCACTTTATGCTTATCGGACGTCTGTCAAAACCTCTACTAGGGCAACGCCTTTTTCATTGGTCTATAGGATGGAGGCAGTTCTACTGATTAAAGTGGAAATACATTCTATTCGAGTTTTGTCAAAAATAAAGCTGGATGAAGCTGAATGGATCCAGGCTCAGTATGATCAGTTGAACTTAATTGAAGAAAAAAGGCTAAGGGCTATTCGTCAAGGTCAGATGTACCAAAAACGAATAATGCGAGCCTACGATAAAAAAGTTCGCCTAAGAGAGTTTCATGAGGGGGACCTTGTACTGAAAAAGATTCTTCTTATACAAAAGGATTTCAGAGGAAAATGGATGCCGAATTGGGAAGAACCATATGTGGTGAATAAAGCTTTCTCTGGAGGTGCATTGATTCTGACCGAAATGGATGGGAAAAGCTTACCCAATCCTGTGAACTCAGATTTAGTCAAAAAGTATTTTGCTTGAAAAGGAGAAGAGGCCAAAGTGAAAACCCACAAAGGGCACTTTGAGTTTCTAAATATAAAAAAAAGGGAGAGGCCAATGCGAAAACCCGCAAAGGGTGCCTTGAGACCAAAAGGGTTTTGAGTTGAAACCCCAAAAAGGGCGACTCAAATTTTGAATAGACACGCAGTCATCTTGCTATACTTAAATCAACAAGAAATGAAGAATGTTGCATATGGGGCATCAACAAAGTACTTTGGGTCTTCTAAACACATGTTGAGCTCAAGGTAGTCTTCATGAAGTTTGTATATAGAAGCCCAATCAGCGATATCTAGGGCATCTGATCTTTTTCCTATTCATTTTACTATCTTGGGATTCTTTTTCTTCTCAAAGATATATTCATAGTTATTTTTTTTTGCATTTTTGATATTTCATTTAGCTTTCTTTGAAATCAATTTATTTGTTACCCAATATTCATAAGCATGTTGCATTCAAATAATGATTGACGAACTAATAATTTCACAAAAGAAGTTCTACATATTACTTTGGAAATTTCTAGATAAAACAAGGAACCGAAACAGGACAATTGTTTAGAATTTCCATGTGCATAGATTGGAAATATTTGAGAAAGAAGAGTCTGGATATAGACTATTTCTCTGAATT
This sequence comes from Gossypium rotundifolium, assembly GCA_025506655.1. Lineage (NCBI taxonomy): Eukaryota > Viridiplantae > Streptophyta > Magnoliopsida > Malvales > Malvaceae > Gossypium > Gossypium rotundifolium. The sequence goes on along the minus strand of CP106723.1, from coordinate 13,867,840 downwards.
CTTTGTCCAAATGATAATTGGACAAAATAATGAGTTGATTTGACGGAAGTAAGTGATGTCATCAGGTCATAACATTCGGGGAATGATGTGACAAACCAAGCTGATGAAAATTCAGAACCCCTGAATTGTAGTGGAATAGGTTAAATTTAAAATAAATTTTATACCCTAAAAGTTACAGATGGGACGGATTGAAAAAGTTTCAATTCCTATCGTGGTAGGATGGTACAAACCTTGTGTCCTCAAGTTTCAAGCGTAGGTGACTCTGAAATTACGTTGGGGCAAGCTTGTTGAGCAGAACATGATTGATGTTTCGAGAGGAACAATGATGAAAAATGAGTGATGACACCTAGGGTAGGAATCATATTCATAACATTTTTCATATATCATAGCAAATCTCATTAGGAGCATTTGATTCATTCCGATCATTGCATCCTAACCCTTAAATGTTAAAAAAGGAATTATTTTCATGACATGTTGCATTCATGTCACTAATAACACATGTAGCTAGAAGTATTTAATTTATTCTGATCATAGCATCTTGGTCATGTGACATAAACATATGGAACCTAGTCTACATGACATGTCCCTCAGTGGATGGTGTAGCAATATCGGTGAATTTGCAGATCTTATCTCTTTAAATAGTAGTGGAGCAGATCAAAATTGGCAAATCTTATCTTCCCGAGGTAGCAGGGAAGTAGATTTTAACCACCAGCCTTATCTCCCTGAGGTAGCAAGGGAGTAGGTTAAAGTTTGTAGTATTATCTTCCTGAGGAAGCAAGGAAGCAGACTAAAGATTGTAGATTTTATCTCCTTAGAGTTGTAATGAAGCAAATAGAAGACGGTGAATCTTATCTTCACGAGGTAGCAGGGGAGCAGATTTTAGCTGCCAGCCTTATCTCCTTAAGGTTGCAAAGGAGCAGGCTAAAGTTCGTAGTCTTATCTTCCTGAGGTAGTAAGGAAGAAGACTAAAGATTGTGATTTTGTCTCCCTAAGTAGTAGTGGAGCAGATCAAATTTGGCGAATCTTATCTTTTCGGGGTAGCAGGGGAGCAGATTTAGCCACCAGCCTTATCTCCCTGAGGTAGCAAGGGAGCAGGCTGAAGTTTGTAGTCTTATCTTCCTGAGTAGCAAGGAAGCATACTAAAGATTGTAGATTTTGTCTCCCTGAAGTTGCAGTGAAGCAAATCGAAGACGGTGAATCTTATTTTCCCGAGGTAATAGGGAAGCAGATTCTAGCCACCAGCCTTATCTCCCTGAGGTAGCAAGGAGCAGGCTAAATATTATAGTCTTATCTCTCTGAAGTTGCAGCAGAGTAGACTGAAGATAGCAGATCTCATCTTCCTAAAGTTGCAGGAAACAGATCAAAGACACTTTCAGCCTTGTCTCCCTGAAGTTATAGCGGAGTAGACTGAAGACAGATGATCTCATCTTCCTGAAGTTGCAGGAAGTAGATCGAAGACGTCAGACTTGTTGAAAAGAAGTTCCAATACCGTTGAAGTTGCAGTGGAGTTGGAGCCATTTGGAGAAGACGAGGGCCAAGAGGTCGAGATTTGGCAAAACCGGGCAAAATTGATCCTTTTATAGTCTTTCCTCTATTCTCGTATACGACAATGAGCAAAGAGAGGCAGCTATAATTGGCCCAATTTGCCCAGGCCCATGTAAATAAAAATAAACCAAAATAAAAAAAAATACCAAATGTCCTTTTACAGTCCTTTTACAAAGCCCAAAACCAATAAACAATTTTCTTTTTTGACAGTCCATTTACAATTAAAATTCAAACAGGCCCCAAACCCAATCCATTATACACAAAGACCCACTATTCTACCTACTAACCCAACAGATTTACAGGGCCCAAAAGGCTAAAAACTTAATTAGAAACTAAGGGTTTCTAAAACCCTAAGCTACCCTCGCGCCGCAGCCATCAGAATCTCCTCGCACCGCAATTCGCGCCTGAATTACGCCCACCGCCGAGATCTACGTCAGTCTCCTGCAAAAAAAAGAAAGAAAACGCAGTAGACATGGCAACAAATAGCAAGACAAGATTTTTTTATTTTTATTTTCGGGGTTATATAAACCCTCATGTAACCTGTAAAAACCACAGAGAATACAGGCAAAAAAAATTTTACGAAATAAAAAGCAAGAAACTTTGGAAAACAGATGTGATTTTCGAACTATATTTTCAATTTTTTTATTATTTTGTTTTATTTTTGAATAAATACAACGTAAAAAGATTTTACCTTTTGATCTAAGTTGAAAAGCAAGATTTTTTGACCTCCAACCACCATGTATGGCAGCGTTTACAGCGGCGCGTGAGGCGGTGACACGGAGGTCCGATGCTCGAAACCCAGACGAGAGGGGAAAAGGGTTTTGAGAGCGTTTTTTGGAAAAAAAATTAAAACTGAGGTTAAATGAATTTTTTTCTCTGAACGTTAATTTATATACGCCAAAGAAATGATGCCGTTTTGGTGTGGTCAGTTAATGACCAAATCCGTGCGTTGACTCGATATTGAAGGGAGGATCCGCGTGTTTTTATTAAATGATCTAATTGCTTTATAGACCCTTCCGCATTTTGCAGAATTTAAATTATATCCGAATATTATTTTTTCTTATTTTTAATTTAGCCCTAAAATTTATATTTTATTGCAATTTAATCCTTCGGGCTTTTTAAAGACCAATATCAGAACGGCGTCGTTTAGGAGACATGGCATAATTGCCTAATAAGTCCCTAAGATGTGCCGCGCGTTTTGATTTGATCCTTTTACATTTTATTTATCTTTTTTAATTATTTTAACATTATATTAAAGTTGTTTTAGCATATTAAAATTATATCATTTTTTATATATTAATTTATTTTGTGTATTGTTTCCTCTATACTTATTATTTTTAAATATTAAATTATTACTATTTATTATTTTATTTAATTATTTATATATTATATATTATTTTATAATTTTTATGTTAGTTATTATATTATACATTTTAAAATTTTGTATATTATATAGTATTATATTATATCATATAAAATTTTATTTTATATAAAATTTATTTAAATTATATAACATATTTTATTTATATTGTTTTTAAATATGTAATTTTTATAATTAATGTGTTGTATATGTTTTTATTTAAAATTATTACACTATTTATTCATCGTTTTTATTATATATATAATCATTTATACATGTATTAAATTATTAAATTATGTATTTGTTATAAGTATTTTTATATTATTTTTTAAAATATTGTTTATATATATTAAATAGTTTTAGAAATTGTCATATTCTTTTTCTTATTATCTTGTTCATTCAATGTTTAAGTATATCATTCATTTAGTTTTTCTACATTTGATCTTGTTGATAAAGTTTAATATTCATTTCTTGAATTTTTATATTTCATATGATTTTTTTAATTATTGCTGATTATTGTGTATGTTTATTTATGCTCATTTAATTGTTTATTATTGCTTAGCATATTTATTCTCATTTAATATATTAGTTGCTTTATCCTTTTGTTAATTGACTATATTAGTATTAATTGTTAGTATAACTTTGTGATTATGATGAATCGATATTTTATATTTATATTTTATAATGTATCAATACAAAATCAAATTCATATCATTTTTATAAAAATATATTTTCACGAAATTGTCATATTTTATTTAAAGTTTTAAAAAATACGGTGATATGTGATATTTGGGACTTCGAGAAGAATTGTGCCCTAACTTACTGGGTTTCAATTTTTCTCGTGGAACTTAAGGTATTAAATATCCCTTCTAACTTACAAATTTCAAATCGAAAACTTATTCTTGGGAATTCAAAACGTTGTATCCTAACTTATTGGATATGATGTTTTGAGTCTCGAGGTAGGAATTTTCTAAAAATAAAGGCGTGCCAAGTTTCGAAGTCATGAGATGCTATATCCTAACTTACTGGGTATAGTATTTTATTTCTTTGAGATAGGTAAGTCTTGGTTTTCTTTCTAATAAAAGGATCATATTTTAAATTTTTCAAAATTTCAACATTGGGACATGATTTTATCGATTAGGTACCAATTTTTTGGGCGTTATGAGGGTGCTAACCCTTCCTCATACGTAACCGACTCCCGAACCCGTTTTTCTTGTATTTCGTGGACCAAAATCAATGCTTTAAAATAAAATATTTTATAAGGTGATCTAATCACACCTAAGTAAAAAAGGATTGCTGGCGACTCCCATTTTATTTTTAAAGTCGACCCCCGTTTTTATAAAAATATTAAAAATGGTTTCGACATGCCACATTGTCGTGTCATCGCTGTCCCCACTTCCTTCGGCACCGTCGACGAGCCAAGAACATCATCAACACTCCATCTTCTTTTCCTTTTCTGTTTTTCCTCCTCCACCTGAACCCACTCTTCACCAGCCTTCTTCACTGCTGTGCCACTACCGAATGAAGTCCTTTACCCACGTGCCGCACTCTATCCAATTGGAACCTTCATTTTCACGGCGCCGCTCATCCCTCTCCCATCTCATCTATTTTTTTCCTTTCTATTTCTCCATCACCAAACACCCAAACCACCCCACCACTTAACCGATACCATACCCGAAATCCCCAGTGTCACCCTTCAAAAAATCAACCCAAATCATGCCACATTCGTTCACTACCGTAGTAAGCAAAATCGTTTATTCATGACGACTACACGAAAACCATGGTTCGAACTTGGAACCAAACTGTCGAAAATATTCCGACTTTACTCAATTGAAGCCGACATCAATTTTCATGGCCTTCAGTCGTCGATATAGCTGAAAACGACTCAAAACCTTCTCCACCTCCTCCAAGACGAGCGACCACACCTTGTCGCCGATGAAGTTCGTCTCCGATCAAAACAGAACATTCGGACAACAGCTCCGCCACTTCCAAAAGGTCGATCCCTAATCCTCAATCGATTTTACCTTTACTAACATATTATGCAGGTCATTCGAAAGACGTTGGGACTTCTAATGACAATGTCGAAGGTTCCTCAACTATAAACGAGCGTGTCTCTCAACGTCGAACACTATTTTCCACCACTTGAGCCTATCGACGGTCAACACATAAGTCGACGACACCCCCAAATAGCAGTACTAACGCTGCTGGAAATTCAAATCCACCCAACTTGCCTAACAAATATGTTTGACCATCACGAGACGGTCAACGTAATAGACAAGATCGTGAAACATTATTCCTACTGAAGGATGATTACAAGGGTTTTTAGACTTTTTGACCTCGAAACATCGTGCAAGATACAACGACATCCCACAACATCCTCTCTCGGACTGTAAGCAAATCGATCTCTCTACTATTGATATGTTAAATATTTGCGATGTTGTGATTGGCTATTTTGATGCTATTGGTTGGAATTCATTTGCAAATATTTACTATAATCCATATTATGAGTTGATTTATGAATTCTACACCACATTTAGCTTCAATATTAATGGATTATGAACTGTTGAAACACAAAGTATTATCTATTTTTGTTTGCTTGGTAAGGACTTTCGGATGTCAATTTCTGAATTTAACATTGCCATGGGTTTTGTCGAACCCGACAATATTCAATCCGATTCCTATCATACTGCTCTATTAGATATTCCAAGTAACTTTGATGCTCAAGATGTTTATTGTGTTTCAACCCATTCTAATCAACTTTATAATCCGAAGACCACAAAAGACTTATTGGTGCATGAACCTACTTTAAGATATATTCACCAATTTTTAGCCTTTAGTTTTTCAGGTAGAAATGATTAGTCATCTGTTCTAACTAAAATTGAACTATTTTTTTTTGTGTGTGTATGCATTCTGGATTTAAAGTTAATTTAGGATATTGGTTTGCACGAAATTTTCATGTCGTTTTGCGATGTAATCGTCCACTAATACTTGAGTCATATATTACAAATTTAACCTCTTGACTTTTTCCCTCTGAAATTGATTTCTCGTCCTTAACATGTGCATATAGTATGGAAGCCTAGATAAATATTGTTTGGATTCTATGGGTTTGCTTGCCGACACCACTACTGCGTGTTATTTTGTTCCTTCAGGTACACGGACTACTCGTGGAAATATGGTTTTTTGCCAACGTCCACAAATCAATACTAGGGAGCAAGAGGAACCTCTATCTGTGGAGGCACGTTTAAGCTGGATTGAAGCTCGACTTGGAACAATAGAAAACCAAGTCTCCACAATCCTTGACATCTTACAAAGTCGTTACCCCTAACACCAACAACATTGTTAAAAGATACATTGGGAGTATTCTTAACTTTTCTTTGTACTTGTTATTTGAGCTGCTATTTTTTTTTTTTATTTCATATGAAACATGCTTGAGGACAAGCATAGTTTAAGTAGGGGGTTGAAATGGTAAGTAAATGGTAAATATGCATGATTTTTGTTGCATGTCTCTCTTTTGCATATGTTCAATCTTATACTGAAATTATTCGATAGTTTATTCCGACATTGAGCCTCTAATCTCATTACTTAGTCAATTTGGAAAAATGGACAAATTTTGAATTTAAGTGTTCAAGTATCTAGATTAGTCAACATTTGTGTTTTAAGGTTGATATATGTAACTTGATTTTTTTTCATATAAATTGACTGTTTGAAAAAATATATTTGCTTGTACATAAATAAATAAATAATATTAAAAATAAATAAATAAATAAAGGCTCAAGTTATGAGTGAAAGTTTCGAACACGTGACCAAATTTAGTAATTGGGTAAGGTGCTTGGGTTGTCATCTTACCTAGCGTAAAAAGGTTCGAGTGACAAATCGATAACTTACAAACATTTCGCTAACCAAGCCTTAAAAAAAAAAGACTGTTTGAATTGAGTAACTGGGATAGGGTGCTTGGGTTGTCATCCTAGTTCGCGTAAAAATGTTTGACCATGTCTACAAATTTTATTAATGCATAGTAATTAATAATACCTTGCAAATTTTGGATTCAAACTCAATTTAATAAAATGATTTAGTTCACATATTTCATTTTTATGACACTTGTTGATCAAATTATATATTCTAATCATTTATTTATTTGTTGCCTATGTTGTTTGCATTGATTATGGATGCGAAAAGAGGCTCGATTTTTAATAAGTGGTAGAATAATTTCTAATGTTTGAATGAACAATATGCTTGAGGGCAAGCATGAGCTAAGTAGGGGGATTTGATAACATGTTAAAGTGCATAACATTTTGTGTTTAATTCGCTTTTTTTGAATTGATCCCTGCTAAATTAGTGCTTTTATGTTTTAATATTGTCAAGGATGCAATTGAGACACTAAAAGACAAAAACGAGCAGAAAAGGACCAAATTGAAACACAACCAATAAAATGGGGCCAAATAAAAAATATGGAGAAAGCCAATGACTCATCAGAATTTTTGACTTTGTGAAAGCCAAAAATAGAAACAAATCTTATTTTATTTTTTATTTATTTTATGTTAAATTAGGTAAGGCTAAAATTAGTAAATTCTATGTATATAAATGGGGCCTTAATGCACTTAAGAATGGCACCCCTTAATTCTACATTCTGATTTCAATTTGGAATTGAATAGAATTAATTTCTTTTTTTTTTCTTTCAATTTGGCGTAAGCATTCAGCTGCTTGATTTTCAATTCTTGTTTGTTCTTTCAAAATTTGTCCAATTGCTTTCCAATTACCTTTCTTTCCATTCTTCACCATAATCATCTAACCACCTTTCAAAGTTTACAAAGCATGAATAACTTCATGCTTTACTAAATTCCATCTTAGCTTTATGCTGGTGTTCTTTCCGGTCGGGGATCGTGAGATACGTATCCATACTAAAAATCCTTCCAATCGGTATTCATATTTTTCCTAAGTATCGGGATTGACAACTCATCCGTTAAAGCTGATTCGATTTCAAGTCAAAAAGTGCACTTTGGGTTGGAGTCGTGTTTGTTGACAATTGGAGAAACAAGTCAGCCGTGTTGTATTTAGATCTCTGAGAATAAATCAAGGAGGAAGTGATCGGGTTTAAACGACCCACGTGGTTGAGGCCGTTAATTCGAGTTGGGTTCTTCATAGCGCAAGGTTACCGGAATCTTGAATCGGGAACACGTGTATCTTGGTTAGATAATCGGTAAGGGTTGGTTTGCAGGTCATATCGGGACCAGTTACAAAAGGAAGAGTTTGTGGTTAGGACGTTCTTAACTGCTATAACCTGGTTATTGTTTGGAGGAGAAGATTAATTTTTGAGGATTGATTCTTAATCCGGAATCTACCGAGTTTAGAGCTAAGGCTTATTATCTCTGTTTACAAAAATATGAATTTATTTTCCAATTTAAATTTATTTCCAATATTAATTAATTGTCTATTTACGCTATTTCGAATATTTAGTTTCTAAACATTTTTTCAAAACCCCTGATTTATTTTTTCATTTTTTGTAGGTCCTTTTGGAGTCGTGGAAATGACTTTTTCCACGACTTTCGACATGACAAACATTTTGTTCACAAGTTAAACTCAAAAGTAGATTATAACATCTAAACCCTGTGGACTCGACCCTACTAACACTATTTACTATTATTTAGAGTTATTTTGTAAGAATTATTTTTGGTAGTTTCAACGCCCATCAAGGTTAAAAGCAAGACTAGTAAGCAAATATACACTTATCATCACCAAACATTTATTCATGTTGATACATTGACATCTTGTAATTATGAAATATGTATAAAAATACAGCACATCAGATACATGGATCTCTATTACACTAATGACTCGTAGAGTCTAACATGTCCCAAGTAAGTGTAGCATTAAGCTAACATTCTCTAAACACACCAACACATCTCAATGAATGGATTCATGCTCTACATCCTCTTATCCCTCCAATTATGTCCCAATAACAAAACAAATCTATAAGTACTCAAATCATAGGGCATGCTAATTATATCCAATGTTTTCAAGAGATCACAAGGCCAATATATCCATGTTACACATTCATTTTTTGGTTTATGCACACTTTCACTCATCATGCTTATCATGTCCAAACACTTATCACATGTTCATGTAATGCACTTACATGTGCAGTCACTTTGCTCACTAAGCCACATACACTTTCATATCAGTTGAGTTACATCATTTAGCAGTGTTGCGAGCTATTAAATAAATGATTCAATGTCCTTGAAGGATTAAGGTGACACATGTATTTAAAGAGGGTAACAGAATTACTGATGGTTTGGCAGTAATGACATTTGTAAGGCCTCTGGGCATGTATAAATATATTCAACCCCCGGATGAAATCTGAGTCATTACACAAGTATTACGCTAGCCTTATTAAGATTGGCGATAACATTATATTTTTATTTGAGGCAATTTTGAGCCTTTCTTTTCCTTATTTGAGAATGATAACTTCTTCCCATAATGACTTCAACTGGCACAACGTTTCCATGTTTTTGAACATTCGGCTAAACGCTTTCTTTTGGTCGTTGAACATCATTGTCATGATTTGAATTTGATGCTTTAATCACTAAAGGTGGATAGGGGATAAAACGACCTTTCTATTCATTCGAACAACTCTCAAATCTTACTTTGATACCAATTGAAAAAGCCATTGATTTACACTTGAAAAACAATTCATTTTAATTGCTATTAGAATAGAAACAAACATAAATGTAGAATGCAAAGTAAAGCAATGAGTAATGTGAGGAGAAAATTAACACATGATATTTGGTAACATAGTTCAAACACAATGGTCCTACGTTTGCGAAGTCTTGTCCAATGAATGGTTTTATTTAACAATCGTCCGGATCATCTATTGGCTTAAGCCCAATCTATCCTTACACAAAGAAGGAATTGCAGCCCCAACACTAACCCCAATTGTCACAAATCAATCACTCAAATACCTCACTATACAATCAATAGACCTCTTCCAATAATACTTAAAAAGTGTCACTGAATAACCACATAACACAACAAAGTTGTCGACAAAGACACTCCGAATCTACGCTCTAAGTGACACCACAAGCAACCTATTTATAGGTTGATACAAAAATCCATTCAACAGAGTTTTGATAAGCTTTAAACACCATTTAAAAGCTGAAATTATCTCATCAATTATCTTCAGTACTTATCTCACAATAGCCTTCATAAACAAGTTCATCGACGACTTAAAATACTCTAAAAGATAAGGATAAGAACATGAACTCAATCTTTATTCAATAAACTCATGGTTTTGTCAAGAAGATCGGTTGAAGAGTTAGAAAGTCCTAGTTGCACATCACTTGTTGTTTTGTCAAACATGCTACTACTTTAAAGGTCGAAAACATTTTTAGAAAGTCCTAGTTGCACATCACTTGTTGTTTTGTCAAATATGCTACTACTTTAAAGGTCGAAAACATTGACTGTCCATGAGGTCGAAACCTTCCACACAGTTGAAGCAAAATTTTTTTTCTCGTTCTAACAGAACATGAAATGAGTAAATAGAAAATCTCAACACATATAAAATAATAAAAGACAAAATATTATTTTATTAATGCTTATTAGTTTATTAAAATTAATTTTTAATAATTTTATTAATCGAATTGATGTTGAATTAACTTATAACATGGACTAATTTAATCACATTTAATCGAGGAGGATGTGTGTTTGAGTTTGCTGAGGCGCATTATACTCTTATTTATGAGTTGAGGAGGAGTTATAGATAGTTCTAGACACCATGTAAAAAAGAACAAATATGATCAGAACTTATAATAAGTTATTAAAAAAAAAAAAATTTAGTTAAATTTTAGATTGTATTCTAAAATTCATCTAAAGTTGACGATTCAAATTGATTTTGATTTATTTTTAATTTTCTTTCTTAGCCCTACTTTTTAAAGAATTCTTGGCTCCAACAACATGTATCATTAGGGTGCTTTTGTAATAGCATTAACTGAAATTTTGGAGGCAATGTAACACCAACTCAGCAATCCGAGTCGAAAAACAATGGATCACAAATATGTAAGCCATCTCCACCGTCATTTCAGTCCCCCGTATCAACTTTATCGAACGGTCTAGATTTACCATGTCAGCGATCCTCGTGAAACCTACACACACCAATAACCGCTCCACTTCTCTTTCTATAAAAACAACTAAACACATCACAAATATCTCATCTCATATTTTCCATCAAGCTCAATTCTCTCCTCCCTTGTTTTCCTTCAACCCAAACGAAATCTAATCCTTTTTGAAAAAATGGCACCAAAAGCTGAAAAAAAGCCAGCCGAGAAGAAGCCTGCCGAGGAGAAGAAAGCCGTAGCTGAGAAAGCCCCAGCAGAGAAGAAGCCTAAGGCTGGGAAAAAGCTTCCCAAGGAAGGCGGAGCGGCTGCCGGAGACAAGAAGAAGAAGAGAGTTAAGAAGAGCGTCGAGACCTACAAGATCTACATCTTCAAGGTCCTGAAGCAAGTTCACCCTGATATCGGGATCTCTAGCAAAGCTATGGGGATCATGAACAGTTTCATCAACGATATCTTCGAGAAGCTTGCTCAAGAAGCCTCTAGGCTCGCGAGGTACAACAAGAAACCCACCATCACTTCTAGGGAAATCCAGACCGCTGTTAGGCTTGTACTTCCCGGTGAGCTTGCCAAGCACGCCGTTTCTGAAGGTACCAAGGCCGTGACCAAGTTTACTTCATCTTGAAAAGGCTATTAGTTGATCTGTAGTTGGGGTTAGGGTTAGGAGGCTGCTTTTTAAATTAGATCGGTGTGGTTTTTATGTTTATTTTTCTGAAATTTCTGCATATTTATTTTGATATATGGTTTGTATTGGCGAGATGGATCTACTTGATCCTGATATGACTATTGTGAAATTAATGCTATTAGCGACAACTTAATTTCTTGGAGCTTGTTTTTGGTTAGTTTTAAATTTATTTATTTCTTAGATAATTTCGATTAAAATTAAAACTTTTAGTTTCATCAAATTCTTTACTAAATATAATATTAATTCTTAATTCATTAAATTTATCACTGTAATCTCTTTAGAATCGCAACAATTGCCAAATGTTAGAACTCTCTTAAACCAAATGTGGTTATTAAATATAAATGAAGAAAGAGCACGAAGTAGTGGTAGGTTAAGTGAGCGGTTATGTAATAAACGGAATTGCATTCTTATGAGGTATATCGTAAAGTAATGTGAGCTGAGTTTTAGAGCACATTAAAGATGCTCTGCTCTCACTTGAATTTTAGTTTCACTGCAGAAAATTGTTGGGTTTGGCTGTAAAAACATTGTTTTCAACTGCACGTTCTCAGGCAAACTGCCATGGCCATACACTATTATAAGGATCTGACTTAAAGGCAAAAGCAACAACAGGTTTCTTGATTGGGGTTAGTAGCGGTTTGATTTGTCTAGAATTGGGAAGCACAGGTTAAGCTCTCTATTAGAATAGATGAATATTTTAGACAAGCATATATCTATTTTTTAATCCAAATTGTGATTATTCTAAAACTTAGTACAATTTACAATCTCTCACATATCAAACCAACTTTGGATAACCCAACCCGTAAACTGGTTGAGGGTGATTAGTGAGGGTTACTGAACTTTTTTACCACTTCAATATTTCCCTTGGCTTTTTGGAGTTTTTGGCAGTTTCGGAACCTCAGTAAAAAAACATTATTCCTAATAAGTTACCTATTGATTTGTTAGCAGCCATGTTCTCACTCTTTAGCCTAATGCAGGCAGTAAAGAATATGTTTTCCGGTGTCAAGCCACCGCTCCCGTCGCTTATAGAGCTGGCGAAAACCTTACCTCCATTATAGTTAGAGCTTTGGCTGTTGTTGCAGGGGTATGCTAGCAAATTGATTTGCCTGACAAGGCATGTGAGAGGAATCTGTGCTAGTTTTCACCTTTGAATATATGTTGTGTGGATATAATTGGTTGGCTTTTTTTGTGTTTTTATCCTATGCAGGGTCAAAATATCATGCAATGGATCTATTAAAGATGGATTATCATGGTAACTTTTTGATTCTCCACCTTCTTACCATATTCTTAGAAAGATATAACAGCTTTGTTACAAATTTGATATAATTTTATGCCAAAAAAGGATAATAAAATATAATAGCTAATTATATTTTGTAAATAAATAACACTAATTCATTGCTACAATCTTCCCCCTAGTGTAGCACAAACTATTTAGGCTAAAAACATTGCTCTCTTTCCAAAACTCTTCTATAGCCTTTATTTTAGCAAAGATTATTCATCTTCATCCTATATTTACTATCGAATGACTGACCATCATATGCATAAAATACCTTAGTCCTCTTGAGGTTCTTCATAAGCAACCCAATAGTCTCCGCATTTGGATGCTTAGAATTGATGGAAGAAACATTAGATTGGTGGAATCCCAAAACACAAAATGGGCACATAGCATTATAATACATGGCAAAATGAGCAATCATATACTAAGCTTTTATTAGAAAGAAAGCCTACTATATTCCAAAGAAATATCAACATGTTTTAGAGCTCATCAAAGTTGGTTTTGCTTATAAAATCCTTGTTTTTAACTGCACAATATTTTGATGACTATTCAGAGAACTCTAAAAAGTAGTAAACTAAAAAAATGAAAAACAGAACAGCATCATTCGTTTTTTCCTTGTAGAAATTGCATTCTTAATGAAGCTTGAGTTTCTTCGACTGGCTCATGTGTGTGAGCATGGCACAACTGGCTTCCATTCCATTCCAGTATCCGGTCCCTGTAACCACCACCATTTTCATTAAAAAACCAGATTTCGGATTTTCATTGTATTAGTTTCATTTCAGAATATGATTCTGTATTTGAAGGGAAAAATAACTTACGCATGAAGTAAATAATTTCCTTCGAATATAGAATGGTCAAGCCGATCGCACACGAGCTGAAAACAGTAATCGCAATACAAAGATATGCATTTCTTAATCTCATTAAACGTATAATAAAGGGACATTCAAAATTTCTGATACAGAGTCACGCTTACAAATTTCTCGCCTAGGGTTGTGTTGCATCCTCTGCAATGGAAACATACCACTGGCAGATTATTAATATACCAACCACGCGATTTGTCGATCTTCACATTGACACTATATATCAATCAAGAGGAAAGATTAAATTGTAATTATTGTTGTTTATTACAGAATGAAATATAGTTTGGGTGATGTGTATCTTACGCATCGCGGCAGAGAATTGCATCTCCACTCACCCCAGGTATCTGAAGACTCCCTGGTACCTGAAAAGTTGATTTAAAAGTTAACAACTATTCTTGGAACACCACATAATGTTACATTGAAATAATAATCTTAGACCAAATAATTGCTTTTCTGCTAAATATATCCCCGTAAACCTTCAACAAGAATTGAAGTGCCACTACCGGTAGTAAAACAAGAATCTTGATATACAAATGTATATATACACAGAGAGAGAGAGAGATTTGATACGAATTGAATAACGTTGGTCCAGCAGCTGATGTGGTTTCTGCAATTTCGGCATAAGTAGAAACCACTTAGACTAGTTATTGGATATCTAACGGAGTTTGGAGGCGTCGGATACACACAAGGAAATGGAAATTGAGGAGATGATGATGATGATCCGCTAATATTTTGACTGTTCATTGGAGATCTAACGATGTTTGAACGCTGCTGCGAAAAAGGAACTTGAGGAGATGATGATGATGATGATGATGTTGATGATGATGATCCGACTTTTGGAGGTGGAGGCGTTCGTAACCAAGAAGGAACTTGAGATGATGATGATAATGATCCGACGTTTGGAGGTGGAGGCGTTCGTAACCAAGAAGGAACTTGAGATGATGATGATGATGATGATGATGATCCGACGTTTGGAGGTGGAGCCGTCCGTAACCAAGTATGAACTTGAGATGATGATGATGATGATGATCCGATATTTGGAGGTGGAGCCGTCCGTAACCAAGTATGAACTTGAGATGATGATGATGATCCGACGTTTGGAGGTAGAGGCGTCTGCAACCAAGAAGGAACTTGAGATGATGATGATGATCCGACGTTTGGAGGTGGAGGCATTTGTAACCAAGAAGGAACTTGAGATGATGACGACGACGATGATGAAGATGATGAAGATGATGACGACGACGCGACGTTTCGAGGTGGCGACATTCGAAACCAAGAAGGAACTTGAGATGATGGTTTTGGGGGAGGTGGCGGCATTGTATTCAAACAAGGAACTTGAGAAGATGATGATGATCCAGATCTAACGACATTTGGAGGTGGCGGCATTAAATTCACAGAAGGAACTTGAGGAGGTGATGATCCACTATCATTTTGATTGTCCATTGTCTGAGCTGAGCCCAAGAAACGAACACCCAAAGCGTATGTTACAAAGAAGACGAGAGTTGAGAAGGAAACGGAGAAAAGACCGAATGAGAGTGGTTTCTTGATATACTTCCCAAATGGATATATTAAGGTTCTTCTTGGGATGGAAGGAGAACTGGGAATGAATGCTTCCACTGCTTTTATATAAACAGAATCCAAGCAGATACATACATAGCTTCTTGTTCAGTTATAACTGTCAACACCGAAAGGGATCACGCGGGAAAACATCAACTAAAACTATAAATTACAGAATTTTTATTTAAAACTAAAAATGAGTGTTAAATTAATATAGTTATTCCGGATTGATGTGGGACCTAATATAGTAGGTATTATTTACATGCTTTCTAACCTATTTATTAATGATTCAACTCTTATATTTTATGGTTTATTTCATGTATATTGTAAGACTCCTTACCCGAGACCGTTGTCGGAGTCGAGCATGAGGTATTACTAGACTTAACTACTAATTCGGAGCATAAAAATTTAAACTGTCCATCTGCGTCATGTTGACTAAATTGACTATAACTCGAGTTAAGAAACTCGAAATTAAGATCCGTAAATTTTTCTTGAAACTAGACTCATATATCTTCTTATTATAATTTTCCAAAATTTTTCATGTGGCCAATTAGTATAATTTATTCATTAAAGTTTTCCCCTGTTTCACTATTTGATGGTTCTGACCTATCTTTACAAAAACTCAGTTTTTTCATTGTACAAAATTAAAATAATGTTTTATTTTATTTCAATCAAAAATAGACTCATTAAGGATTCTAACCATATAAACTATGCTTCATGATTATTTTTGTACAATTTTTAATAATTTTTCCAAGATAGAACAGGTGATCACGAAGTCATTCAGAACCAGTATCACTAAAACTTAAATATCTCATAATATAAAATTCATTTGCCTGCTCTGTTTCTTTCATATAAAAATAGACACAATAATATTTAATTCTATATCTTATTCACTTTCTAATTCCATTTCTCCTATTTTTTGTGATTTTTAAAAATCACGTCACTGCTGCTAACTAAAAACTGTTTCATTGCAAAATATGGTTAATTAGTTTATAACATCTTTACTCCATTTCATTTAAACTCTATACATTAACCAAACTTATATATACTAAAACCAAATCAACCAAAATCACAACCAAACATAATCATCAAGCCAAAATATAAATTCTAAGATTAACAAGATGGACAAGCCATTTTCGCATGGCTTATACAAATATATACAACTTCAAAACCAAACATAATATTTCTAGCCTATACATGCCATATATGTTCATAGTTTAACTTATAAAAAGGGTATCAAAGATAGTTGATAGTGTGATTGACTTTGACGATGATCCCCGAGCTCGTACTTAGGCTTCAAAATCTATAAAATAATCAAATAAACACACACAGTAAGCTAACATAGCTTAGTAAGTTATAAGCAATTGTAAAGTATACAATTTAACATTTTACAAATTAAACCAATTTATCATGATCATCAATGAAACTCAAAATCATAAGTATAGATCATATTACCATTCATTTACTACCATATTTAGTAGTTTCAAAACCGAATACTCATGCATTCCTCATTAGATTTCATGTTAAACTATGCATCATTATTTCATCTCAAAACAAACTCAAAAACTAATAATCACAGCTCATTTCTGTAATTTCATAAGCAAATATAACTTACCACATTAGTACTAAATTTCCCAACTATCATGAATCACATACCTGTTTAATTTCATTTTGTTTATCACAATTCTCTAGTTGATATTCTTGGAGGATCCGCAAACCTGCACACTTAGTGCAAACCATGTAACGTATCGCACACTTAGTGCCGTTACTTTGATAAAGTGCACACATAGTGCCAATTACTTGTAATGTATAGCACACATAGTGCCAGAAGACCGATTTTGCACACACAGTGCTTGGTATTCAAATTCGTACACCTAGTACTTTACTTGAAACTGTGATTCACTTCAACAAACACATATTGCTTATCACATCCACTTTCCAACAACACATTCGGTTATACTATTAATATGCAAATATGCATCACATTCAATCAATTCAATCACTTAAATATATATCTCACATAATTATCATTTTCATATATGCATACATCTCATTCAACTAAATTCACGTTTCCATCAATTATTTCATTCGGCATTACCATATAGTCTATATATAATTCTATAAAATTTATAATCATCATTATGAATAGATATTCAAATCAACCCAATTGCTTAAAAATTTACCTCGAGCATCGACGGACTTTGTTATTCCGACTATTCGATTAACTTCGCTTTTCCCTGATCCACTCCCGATCCTTTTTGTTCTTGGTCTAAATAAATTACAAAATAAACCCATTCAACATATTTTCATTCATTTAGTCCAAAAACACTTAAATGGACAAATTACTATTTTACCCCTAACATTTATAATTTTTACAATTTAATCCCTATTGCACAAAACACAAAACACTCAAAATTTGAACACACTCCTTTAGGACCGAATGTTACTCATGCTCATACAAGTCCATACATTCCATTTATTTCAAGATTTTGACCCTTCAATTTATGAATTTCACAATTTAATCCTAATTACTCAAAATCATCAAAATTTCCAATACAAAACATGTTAATCTAAAACATATCTTTAATATTTTGTCATCAAACATTATAAAACACAAGTTTTCATCAATGGCCAAACATCAAACATGCATCTGTAACATCCTAAAATTTAGAATTTTATGTGTTGCATTATATCTTGCATTAGGCTAGTTAAATTATTAATCGTGTATGTTTTAAGGTCCAAAGAAGGCTTGGGGTTGAATTGGGCTTTTGAAATTTTTTTATGTTTAAGCACTTTAAGGAGAGAAGGTAAGTGGCATCAATGCTTATGGAAATAATTAAGTAATTTGCTAGCATAAGTGAACATATGGCAAGGAGGTTGTGGCGTCAAGTGAAGAGCATGGAGGGAAGAGGTTCGAATCCCACCTAGTGCAAATTTTGATTAAATTTTTGTGCTTCCTCCCAAAGTGTCGGCCATGGATGTATTTATGGTAAGGAAGACTTTTTAATTTTGGAAAGATGGCTAAAGAAATATGGTATGGAGGGAAACATGGGAAAATGAAGGAAAGAATCAAAAGAAAAGGCAAGAGAAGGGAACATGTTGGCCTATTATGTAGGTGATGTTTTGGAAAGATTATTTTGGTCAACATTCACCCTTTAGGCAAAATTGGCACACGGTTTTGGGAGGGGAGTAGGGACTCGAATTTTTGCTAGGATCATTTTGCTAGTTTTGGTGCTTGAGAGGTATTTTTCTCTTTGACCATTTTGTGTCTCTTTTCCAAATTCATTTTTCCTTTTGCTTTGGCCGAAACTCCTAGTCCATTTGTTCATTTTTCTCCATTGCTTTGGCTGAAACTCCTAGACCATTTATTCATCTTTCTCCTTTGTTTGCCGTAACCCTCAAATCAATCTTACTCATTTTTTTGATGGCCGAATCACTCTAGCACAATTTTCAATTTTTCTCTCTTGTTTAGCCGAAACTATTAAGCTTCCTTTCTCCATCTTTTCATTTCTTTTTCACAAAAAAATTCTTCAATCTTTCTTCCTTCTTCTTTAGTCCATATTTTCATAGCCGAATCTTGACCATCTTTCTTCTCCATCTTGCAAGTTGAACATTTATTCTTTGATTAAATCGGGTAAATAAATTTATTCTAATCTTTACATTCTTTTTCTCTTTAGCCAAATGTGTGTTCCTCATCATTCGGTTGTTTCATTTTATTTCTAAACCGAAATGGTGTTTCCCATACTCCTTCATATCTTAATCATTATATTTTTGTAGTGTAATAGTGGGGAAAGCCGAATCTATTACCTTTGACTCATCCGTAGCCATAAGTACAATTGGTGGGAATCGGTTTTATAATCATTAAGGTAAGGGGTTCCTTCTTGGATTCTTCGTTATATTTCTACTTGGCTATGATGCAATCGGATCGAAGTTTCGACTAATCGATTATGTTTGTAGGGATGAAATCACTCGATATTCTCTACTTGATAACCCTTCGAAATAGTGGTAAGCCGAACCCTTTTTCCTTATACAATCGTTTTATATCATTATAATATTGTTTTTGATTACGACTTTTTCCAATGGAGGCAAGTGGAACCGATTTAAAAGGAAAAGCGATTGGAGAACACAAAATGAGTGGATTTGCGATTCCTACTCCTAAGTTCAAGTGTAGAGCGATTTTGGGGTTCGAGATTTTCCACCGGGTTGTGGACCATCATCCGGTGAGAATAAACAATTGTGGTCATTCACGATATTGAAAGTAAGTATTTTAGATCGTTGATTTAGATTAGGATTAAGAAAAACCTCTTATGTTAGTTAATCGAGTATTATGTTGTCATAGGTGCCGACGATCAATAGGGTTTAATACTTACCGTAATCAGGTGTGTAATCTCACACCGAAATTTCGTAGATTCATGATTCGATATCATGTTGGAAGATAAGATCGTTATTATTCATATGATTAATGTCGTAATATGGCATAAACCGGGAAATTTGCTTAGATTACATTATTTCTTTAGATTTGTCAAAATTGGTATTAAAATTGATAAAATTACGAAAATATCTTTATGGAACGATTTACCGAAATGTCCCTATGGACCGAATTACTGAAATGCCCCTGCGGGCTGATTTATCGAAATGCCCCTATGGCTTGATTTGATAGAATGCCTTAGTGGGCCGAATTACAAAGCTCAATAATGGACCGATTCACCGTAATATATCACTAGGCTAATGGTTGTTATACATGTGAATATTTTATGTTATTATGTATATTGTATCGTTACATATTGCATGGGATGCGAAACTTAAATGAAGAGAAGTGTAGCCCGGTGGCATTGCCACAAATTCTGATAATGGCTATGTGCCAATTTAAATATCGCTTTGTGCCATCGTGATTAAGGCTGTGTGTCGATTATATTACCGTATATGATTCTGGTGGCTCAGCCACAAATATTATAAATGGCAACTTGACTGCAAATTGGAGAGACTGGCGGGGTGGGTTGACTTGATCCCCACAGGAGAGATTGGCTGGTCAGGGGAGAGATTAGTTGGATGGGATGGGTTGCATTCATATAATTTGTTTATTACTTGTAAATGGGCTTAGGCCCAAGATGTTGTTATACGGGTTCAGGCCTAGTGGATAACGGTAAAGGGATTATACACTGAGTTCTTGTAACTCATTCCTTTTCCCTAATCCTTTCAGGTAATGCTCAGTGATGTGGACTTGGGCCATGGTTGACTCGGTGGAGGCCATACTTCAGAAATGGTGTTTTTGAACTTTAGTTTTCTATTTCCGTTCACTTTATTACTTTTACTATTTTGGGTTTTTATGTTGAAATAAGGCCTTTGGAATATTTTTGCTTTATGTTTAAGGTACTTATTCTTTTGCTTGAATTGTTTTAAATGGAATTTTCTAAAACTTAAATAAAGGTTTTTTTTAAATAGATTGACAAATGGATTTCATAACAAACTTTTACAAATATTTTAACTCAAAATTCTCTTTCAAATTACCAACAATATTTTCAAAAGTCACGGTTTTAAAAGTTCACTAGTTAAATTATCGACTCTTCAATTAATCTTTCAAGATTATTAGTATTTTTATCGAGTATTTCTAAATCAAATTTGTTTTCCTAAACAATAGCTTCTTTAGTAAGAAACATGAGTTCTTTAAATCGTTTTCTTTATGTGACATGTCAGATCTAGTCATACCGCATGGGCCGGGTTTGGGGTGTTACAGCATCAAAATTAGAAATTCTAGCATGGGTCGGATAGTATTGAAGCAATGATTTCAAAAACGTAAAAATTATCAAGAACTGAGCTAAAACTCACCTTGAATCAAGCTAGATGAATGCCGAACCCTTGAATTGTTTTTCTTTCCTTTTTTCTTTTTAGTTTCGGTTGAATGAAGTTAAAGAAGATGAACATGCAACCACTTTATGTTTTATTTATTATTATAATCATATAATATATTATTTATTAAAGTAAACTTAACATATATAAAATAAACATGTAAATGCCTTATATAAATACATGTTGCCGTCCACTATCCTATTAAATGAACAATTTACAACTTAAGGCCTCATCTTTATAAAAACACATCCATCTAATCACTCAATCAAAGAAAAGGCTACTTTTACCACTTATGCGATTTAGTTCTTTTTCTTAAATTAAACACACAAACAGTCAAATTAACTCACGAAATTTTAACACATGCTCAATCATATAAAATTAACATGAAAAATAATTAAAATATTTTTTGACTCGGATTCGTGGACCCGAAACCACCGTTCTGATTAGGGCCAAAATCGGACTGTTACATATATTATATTAAATTTAATGTATATTTAAAATTTTTAACTATTTATTTTATATAAAAATAATTCAATAGTTAAATATATATATTAATATATAGAGTATTTTAGATTAATATGATAGAGATATCGGATCGGTTCGAAAATTTACATGTATGACAAGTACAATTATATTGATAAATTGAATAGTTGAATCATTAAATTAGTAATAATATAAATAGTTAAGAAGTTTATGTAAAACTACTTTAATTTTACGTTTTATAATTGAATCACTCTCTTTAGCCACAAAAATTCTACTTTAGTTTTCATACTATTTTTATAATAAATAGTTATCTAACCTATTTTGTAATTTTGTAACAAATTGTTTTAGTATGAAAATAGATTAATATACTTTTAATATATTGTGAAGCAGATAATTATTTTTTAATTTAATAATATAAATGTGTTAGATATTTATTATAAAAATTAAATTAATAGACACTAAAAAATAATTTACTTTTATCCGCATATATAAGGGTTGGTAAAAGACAAAAAAAGTTGTCGACATTGCTTTGTCGGTAGTTTCTTGACCACCGACTAGTGTCACTGGACTAGAACTTTAGTCTCGCATTCCATACGGCCTTAGGCGATCCTTTCGATTCACTCACACCTAAGTCAGCCTAACCACCACAAAGTAAGGATTTACAAAAGAATCCTCCAAGACACCAATTTATATAGCAATTTGAGTCTTAATCGGGCTTATGAAAACCTTTGAACAAGTTCAGAACTAAATCGGAACCAATTTGAAACATTTACAAAATAACAGAAAGAATGCAAAATAATGGGTACCAACCACTCAAACATAACCCAAAAGATCAATTCATAATAAATTACAATAATTTCCATGATATTTAATCATATCAAGACATAAATCGAACTTAAGGAACATTTAAAACAAACTGAGAATGATTCTGGATTAAAAAAAAACTTTTCCAAAATATAGACAAATAATGAAAACAGGGGTCACACAACCATGTGGCAAGGCAGGGACCGTGTGATGTAGGGACATGGTCGTGTGGCTCAACCGTGTGACAGAGCTTAAACCATGTGAAAGGAGACACACGGTCGTGTCTCCAGACCGTGTAACTAACTAATGCTATGTGGACCTAAAGTTACCTTGAACGTGTAGCACATACGGCTGTGTCAACCACCCATGTGTGACACACGGCTGCTTGGTAAATCATGTGCAACATAAATAATCTATTTTAAGAAATTTGCATACCAGTCATACCAAATGACCTATGGTTCTATTTAACACCATTCAAACCTGCTCCAAAATATGTACATTACAAGACCAAAACATCAATTTACTAATCATACAAACAAGCAACCAATATGCCATCATTGACACTAACAATTCAACCATTAAACAACAAGGAACTTTATCATTCTTGACAAGTTAATCATACATAAACATTCATATGCAAGCATTGTTAGATTTGTAAAATAAATCTGAAATAAAATTTAATAAACCAGGATCTATCATGTCAAATCATCAAGAATAAATTAAGAACAAAACTAGATGCGAAGCGTACCTGAATCCATGTATTCCTTGAAGTTTTACCGAATCTTGGGGATTTGATCTTCCAAATTAGCACACAAGAAATTCAAAGAATATGTGCTCTCTCTTTCCTAATGATGAGATATTAAAAAAGATATCTTGTGTATAATTTGGGGACCATAACCCTAATATTTATAACATTGGCATATTAGTTCTAATCAAATTCTAATTAGCCTATCATTAATTAGAATTTGATTAGAACTCAATTACTAGAGTATCTACACATATTTGACCCATACTTTATTTAATAATTAAAGCCCAATAAAATTTTAACCAAATTAAATCACTTTTAATTTGGGCTAACCTATCATGATAGTAAATAATAATATGTAATTACCCTTATTATATATGTGATGTCCATATTTTATTATATATGTGATGTCCATATTTTCCAACAATCTCCCACTTGGACCACATATATATACTAATTAATCTATAACTGCATGTCATTATATAACCTTATGAGCTCAAAATTTTACTATCATATGCAAAAGGTATTTCGAACAATCTCGTCCATTAATTATGTTAACATAGAACTGAGGCGACTTTCGTTACATATATCGTAACTAAATCCATCCCTAATCACGTATATTAACACAACCAAATGACATAGATCACGTATGGATGTGTAGCATGGAAATTACATCTAAACATGTCTATTTCCAACTGGTCCTCCTTAATGTGATCAAACCTTACCAAAATCAGAGTGTGAATAAACCAAATAAACTTTATATCTGTAGAAAATAAACTTAATATCTTTAAACTGAAAATGTTTCTATAACTTAAAAGCATTTAAAAATACGAACTCCCAGTAAAACCAAATATCATTTAAATGATATTACACCTATATGATCAATGTGCTCATGGAAAACCTTGGGTGTAGTCCCTTAATAAGTGAATCCGCAATCATGGAGTTTTTCCTAATATGCTTTATAGACACCTAACAACTCTGAACTTTTACTTTAACAACTAGGAACTTAAAGTCTATGTGTTTTGACTTTGATGTGCACTTGTTGCTATTGGAATAAAAGACTACAATTTGTTTTCACAATTTGCACTTTAGTGACAAAATCTTGTATCCATGTTCCATCAAAATCGAAGTCTGTATACCTGATGATCTCTAACTGATTAGACCTCCGATATGTGAGCATGTAATCTTTTGTTCTCTGAAAATACCTTATAACCCTCTTGGATGCTATCCAATGGTCCAAACCAGGGTTGCTTAAAATATCTGCCTAACATCCCAATAATGTACAAAACATTCCAATGTATACAAACCTGAATGAACATTAGACTTTCCACTGCTAAAATGTAAAATTTTTTATGCATTTTTGTAATCTCAAAATCATTTTTAGGGCATTGATTGAGGCTATACTTATTAGTGACAAGCAATATGTCATTAACATATAAAACCAAATATAGAACCTTACTCCCACTAAACTTATGGTATATACGATTATCAATAAAATTCATCTCTAAATCAATTGAGATAATCATTTGGTAAAATTTGTAATATTATTGACGAGAAGTTTGCTTAAGCCCATAGATGAAGTTCTTTGCAAATCATTAACTTTGCATCATTAGACACAAAGCTTTCTAATTGCACCATATAAATGTATGATCAATGTTATCATTGAGAAACCATTAACTTAATATTCATCTAATGTAGCTTAATGTCAAAATATTCCACTAAAGCCATTATAACCATTTCTCTAGTAGACCTTTTTAATGACATTCATTCTTGAGGTTGTTGAGTTTTTTCTTTTGGAAAAATTACATCATCTTGAATAAGAAGTTGTTCAACATTGTATTATTGAGATTCTAGATTCACTTCCTAAACATCGTCAAAAGTGATAGTAGAAATTGAGTTGTAATCTAATTCCTCCTCAAAAGCAATGTCTCTAACCTTATTTCTCCCTACAAACTCAACATCCTCAAAATGTTGCAATTCTAGTCTCAAAAATATTCCTAATTGTGGGATCATAAAACTCATAGCCCATAGATTACTCAAAATTTCCTCGACCATTATACTTTATAGACATCAAAGAAGTCAAAAGTGATGTCATCTTAACCTTATCGTTTTTAGCAAAGCATTTCTCAATTTCATCAAGAAAACTTTGGCTTGAGTAATCTCTTCAGATCCTGTGCCCCTAAAGGCTTTCGGAATATTGTGCTTCATAATAATTAAACTCATACAATTTGAACGATCCCACCTCTCAAAATCCCTTTTAGCATAAGGGGTGCTTTCCGCAGTGAGAGGTATGGGTTGTTCTTCCCTTAGTGCAAAGTCTATGCCCATACAACCAAGCATTATAAATATCTTTTCCATTCCTTAAAATTAATCTAATCTAAACAAATATCTTACCTTAGCCATTCAATATTTGCATGAATTAATATGAAACAAATTCACCTATCACAATATTCAAAACATCAACCATATGAGATTTAGTCCAAACCACTATATAATTTCAAATGGTAAAATACCAAATTTAACTCAAAATTCACCATGAATCCATTTTCCAATTTATCACTTTGCATCACTTTCATCCTTAAAAAAATTGCATCATATATCTTTGTCATACTTATTCATATCATGACATACTTCAACAATCTCGAGTCAATAAATAATGAACATACGAATATTTAGAGTTCATATCTCATCCACATTAACGATACAATTTCATACTGTATATCCTTTGATTTTTCGATGGAACTTTGTAAAAGAACTCAATACATGAGTGCAGGAAACATGTAATGCTCATTCAAGTTCCAATGGAAGTTTGTAAAATAACTCAATACATGAGTGCAAG
This sequence comes from Gossypium rotundifolium, assembly GCA_025506655.1. Taxonomy (NCBI): domain Eukaryota; kingdom Viridiplantae; phylum Streptophyta; class Magnoliopsida; order Malvales; family Malvaceae; genus Gossypium; species Gossypium rotundifolium. Next base: position 13,841,740 of record CP106723.1, on the reverse strand, counting down.
AAACATGTAATGCTCATTCAAGTTAGTTGGGTATAGAAATATGTGTCAGGGTTACCCGTCAGGGTTAAACCATTAATAACATAGAAAAATAGCCTGGCCAGGGCTATATATACATGTAAGGAGCTTTAATATTATTAAGAGTATTACCGGATCGTAAGGCGATAACATTTACATGCTCCTTTCCATCTTTCGAGGATTGTTGTCCATATTGCTTGGGATTCTAGTACCAATTTGCCTTTGCATGTTGCTCATCATCTTCATCATTTGGTTCATTTGGTTTTGGATACTTTCTTTGAAATATGTCAATGTGTTTTTGGTTAAAGTACACTAGGCTATACCTGTCAAATGTTTGTCTTCATTGATTGGATCTCTCATTCTATTGGACTGAGTTGTTGACCAGGTAAAGTATAGTCATTCCCCATGGATCTATTTTGAGATCTTTGCATATGTGGAGGTTGGTAAGGAGGGTTTACTCGGTTTTACAGTTGATTTCTGCATCCTTGAAGATAATTACAACATTTGACCCTTCATGTTTTTTAAGATAATTTTCTAGGGTTTTCGTTTGTAAATTTATAAGTTTGTTCAATTAATTGATTAATCAACATAGAGGACTTAATTGATTAATAATTACATTATGATACATTTACGATTTTGTGAATAACAATAAATGAGACTTCAATTTAATGGTAAAGTACAATGTGTTAAGTTGAAAAGGCATGGGTTGGAATTTTTGTATGTGTATATATTTTCTATATGACAAATATAAAATGACAAAAATATGAAGGTATTTTTGTCTTTTTCAAATGAGTTGGTATTCGAGTAATCCGTGATACTAATTTAATTAGAGAGGCTTTATAATAAGTATAGGTAAAAGTTTAAAATGAAATTTAATAGGTTTAATCATGACTTCAACTTCTATGATTTTTAGATTTTTAAAAAATTAATCACCCTACTTTTAATTCAAGAATTTAATCGCCTCCATATTTGATTTAATAGTTCAATATTTAAATGTCTAATTTAAACATTAATGTGCAATTGATAATGCTTATTTAAATTTAACATAACTCAACTAATATTATTTTCATTTGGATTTTACTTTTAAATCAAATAATTAAAGGATTAAAACTCTTGTAACTAAAAGAGAGGGACTAAATGTCAAAAGGCCAAAGAACACAGGGATTGGAGGCAGAATTAGACCAATATAGTAAAATTTTAAAAAGAATGTAACAACCTAAATGAAAAATGTGCTAAATTCAGCTACTTAAAACGTTAATCCGTGTTAAAAGAAGTAAATACAAAAAATGCCGGTAACCAATTGGAAGATGCATTGTTGAACATGAAAAATGAGCTATTATATACCACAGAAATGTCTACTTTTTAACTGCAGAAAAACTACCAAAGCCAACAGCAATAATACTACCAGTCTCACATGTACTGTATTTCGATGAGACAGAAAGAACCCTAAAAATGAAAAAGAAAAACCAGCAGCAGTTGAATAATGAAGATTCTTAGTGAAACTTTGAGTTAAGGGGTTCTGTCATCGTAGGCTCCTGGCGCGTAACGCAACTGGGTTCCATTCCAATACAGCATCCGGTCCCTGCAACAACACCACCCCCCATTATTGTAGCTTAATTTGTTTCCTAATATGATTCAGTATTTGAAGGGAAAATAACAACTTACGTATGTAGTAAATAACTTCCTTCCATTACTCGAGGGCAAGGCGGAGTAAGCCCTACCTGAAACACAGTAAACGCAAATAATAGTATAGGGACTAATGCAAAAGGACTAAATCTACAAAAATCGCATAGTCTAGAGACCTTTTTATAGAATTTAACCCCCAAAAATGTAAAGAACTTACAAATTTCTCGCCAATGTACTTGTTGCATGCATTGCAACGGACATTCACCGCCGGCAGACGATTCAAAAAACTACGAGATATCGTATCATCATGTTCCACATTGACACTACAATATGTCACAATCAAGCACAAAGATTAAATTATAATTAACAATGAAATGTAGTTTGGGCGATTGTGTTTTTGAATGCGAAGTATATCTTACGGATTGCGGCAGATAATTCCATTCACATCCGTACCTTCTACCTAAAAATTTGATGTTAAGTAAGCAAATTTGTGAATTTTATCTACACTTCACCAGAAATCAACTAGTCTATATCCATTTATTTACTGTTTTCTGTTAAATCCCACAAAGAACAGAAGCAAGAAATGAAGTTACATATAGATAGAGAGAGAGACAGAGATGATGCATACACCGACAATGCAGTTGTCCATGGTGACCACGTGGTTTCCGCAAAAACGGCATAAGAAGAAACGACTTTGAGCATTCATTTCATATCTAACGCTGATTGGGTCAGGTTCAAATTCAGGCTGAGGTTGAGGCTCTGCCTCTGCCTTCGTCTCCGGCTCCGCCATTGGGATCGAAGAAAGAAGTGGTACGTTTGATTGATTTGTGCCTGAGAGACTTGAGAGGGATAAGGAAATAGAGTAAAAACAACAAGGCTCTGAGGTTTCTGAGATGGATTTAATGTTCTTCGAAGGAGATATGGGAATGATTCATATAAACAATCAGATATGTGCAGTTATGAATCCCGCGGGAAAACACAACTAAAATGATCGTATATGATATCTTAGAATCAAGGTTGAATATTTTCTTTTGACTTAATATTTCCAACCACTTTTTTCGAATTTCAAGTGAATTTTTAAATTATAACTTCAATCCCTATTTTGTTGCGGCTGATTAGTGAGAGATATCGGTTTCTTCTTATCATACCAGTTTTTACTTATCATATTAACATATCTTATTTCTATCCCAATCTAGTCCAACTTAAAATATTTTATATTTATCAATGATCAATCCAAACTCATTTTAAAAATTTAAAATATATATTTATATTATTTATTAAAATTTTATATATAATCATTTTAATATTTTTAATGGTTAAATTTATATGTTATAAATTACATAATATAAAACATTATAAACTTAAAAATAAAATGAATTAGGTCAAGCTCGGCATTGACTATTCAAGTTCAAGCCTAAGTCATATTTTAAATGGGCCTAATATTTTTACCTAAACCTATTATCATAATATTTTACTCAAATCCTCTTTAAATTTTATGAATCTTTAGACATAAAATAAATAATTAACTCATGAACAAGTGTTTATTACTTAGATTAGTTTTTGTTATACTCTTGTTCTATGTGATTCTGGATCCCTTTCCCTCATTAGGACTGTTCATACTTTTGCCAAAGTCCATTTTCACAACCTTGTCCAATCATAAATGTCATCATTAAAATGTTAAAATTTACATAAACTATTAAAAAGCTTTTAAATGTCATCATTCTTATAACATTAATTTAGGATTTATTCAACTATTAATTATTAATTATTTAATGACATAATAATGTGCATCTATAATATGTTAAATAGCATTGTCATTAATAATTGGTGAGAAAGTTACTTTTTCAGGAGCAATGAAAATGATCACCTTAATAATTGGTGAGAAAGTTACTTTTCCGTGTAGATGGTAGGTAAAAGGACAAAATTAACCATTCTTTTTTTGTATTTTGGTTTTTAAAACTTCGATTCATTATTCTAAAGTAATTTTTTTTAGATTACTAGATAAATATCGGGCAAATATCCCAAAAATACCAAAAAATTAAAATTACCGGAAAGGATGTGTTTCAAAATATTGATTAGGAAAGGCAATTTCCAAAAATCGCGTCCACGTCAGCGTTTTTTGGGGAAAATTTAAAAGCGTCCATGGGGAGCGCTTTAGGCCACATCAATAAAAACGCCCCACGAGGGCGCTTTGCTTGATGTGGCCTAAAGCGCCCCATGGACGCGCTTTTAGGCCACTTTCCCAAAAACGCTACCGACGACGCCATTTTTGGGGAATCTTTCCATCCACTTGCAATGTGAAAATGAAATAATTTTTGGGCAAGAGTCTCCGGCAAAATAATTTTGAGGAGACGTTTGAACAAACCGTGGTCGAAAACGCCTCACGTGGACGTGCTTTTTGCTACTGATGGTCTCCGGCAAAATTATTTTGAGAGATGTTTCGAACAAACAAGTACAAAAACGCTTCCAAATAGGTGCACTATTACCGTGAGCACCAAAGCGCTCCCACGTGGACGCATTTTTTTTCTGATCTTGTCCGGCATCCAAATTGCCGCATAACTCGATCTCGACCGGTGCATCTCCACGGTCGGCGTAGGTGATTAGCGGGACCTTAATGTGCCAACTGCTCGATTTTGGAGGAACTCCCGAATTATCGCCCAAATTTGGGATCCTCGTGCACGGTGTCCATTGAAACTATATTAACATTACCAAAATATTAGTTATATACATAAATACTAAATTATAATAACGAAATTGACACTTGTGATTCAACCGTTGTTCCAATAGAGTCAGATATCCTCAAGCGAGTCAGGTATTCCAACATGACTCGTCGGATGGTTCCACCTAATTAAATAAACTTTTAGCATGCAATTATACTATAAATCTACGACATAATTGTAAAATATAATATTAAATTTACCTCGTTATCAATGGGAATGAATATGGCTGGTCGAGTCGAGGACGTAAAAATGGAAATCGAAACCATGCCCATGACTGCAGTAGTGATAGGCAACCTCCGATTTTTGCTTTACTCGCACTCGTCGCTTCGACATCTCCCAGACAACCTCGATAGCACGGCGGACTTCAACTCAATTCACCGTGCCTCCGAAATCAACAAGTTTTGGAGCCATCTCGTGGACGAGGTTTCTAGAGAGGTCCATCGATAGCCTCCAATTATCCAAGTATATATGCCCGCATACCGTATTCTTTCATCTTCATCGAACCTTCATTCGGTGCATGGAATGTGTCTCGTAACCAAACCATATCGATCCGAGCTCCTTGAATTCTATTGAATGGCACCCGGAGCTCGAGCATACTGCCATCCAATCGAGAGATGTTACGGACCGGTGACTACCGAATTGGCCCCACCGTAATCCCAACCAGAATCGCACATCTTCTAAGGTGATGGTACACTCTCGCATGGCGGATGGAAAGTGTGCGCCTCGGTCTTCACCTCTCTATCAACGCTACCGATCAAAATCGGGTCCAACTTGAACCCCTACCTATCGTGGCCACGTACAAAAACCCGCTTCCCGCAGTAATTCTCGATCAATGGCGATGGGGACCGTGCATATGCTAATATAACATTGCAACATTTGATCTACTGATCGCTTAAAAAATTATAAAATTCAAAATTAATTAAAATTGCATAATTAAAAAATTTAATAATATTGAAAATTAAAATTCAAACTTACCATTTTCAATTGCTCGACGCCAATGTGATTCTTTGTCTAGGCGACGTAAATCCCGACCATTGTACTCGATAAAGAATTTTAAATTTTCAAAAAATAAATATATTTAAAAAATTATAAAGGGCTTTTTCAGTAAATGGTAGAAGACTATTTTGAAATTTAAGCGTAAATTTCAAGGGCTTTGAGAGAAACTTGAGAGAAAATTGAGAGCAAATTGAGAGAAAATTGAGAGAAAAATGAGAAAGGATTGAAGTGTGAAAAAAAATGAAGGGTTGGGGGTATTTATAGTTTTTTTTTACCGTTGCTTTTGACGTTGGACCCTAACGGTCAAATTTTTGACACAGTCTTTAAAGAAAAGCGCGTCCATGGGAGGCTTTAGGCCACATCATCAAAAGCGCCTCGTGGGAGCGTTTTTGTCGATAGGGCCTAAAGCGCTCCCCATGGATTTTTAGGCCTTTCCCCAAAAAACGCTACCGACGTGGATGCGATTTTTGGGAAATTGCCCTTCCGATCAATATTTTTGAAACCCATCCTTTCCGGTAATTTTAATTTTTTAGGTATTTTGGGATATTTGCCCATAAATATCTATATTTTATTTTTATAAATAAATTATGTTTTCTAGTACAAAAACTTTAAAAACTTGTAGAAGTAAGTCATTGTCAGAAAAAACAAGTCTATTCACAAATGATATCATATTATTCCAGCAATAACATTGGCATCACCTACTCTAAAATTTAAATTTTAAACTAGTTTATTGCCTAATTTTCTTATTAAGAAAGATATATGACATGCCACCCTAACAAAACTTACATGAAAATTCCTATGCGTTAAAAATGAAAAATCTGATGGCTATTAAAAAAATACCATACATCTGAATAAACTAATAATTAAAATTAGTATTAAGAGAATTTCAAGCCATATAAGTAATATATGAATATACTTTTTATACTTGCAATGTAAGGAAAAATTACAAATTGTACATATTCGCAATCTTATATTAATATGCAAGTTGTATATTTTATGTATTCATATAATAGATTAAGTCAAAACTGAGAAAATCATAGTGGATTAATTTAAATATTTTTTAATAATAAAAATGATTGAAAATTAGTATAAAAGTTAATTAATTAATTTATTAATAATAAAAATTATTTAAAAGATTAAAATATGTTAAATAGCATTGTCATTAATAATTGGTGAGAAAGTTACTTTTCAGGAGCAATGAAAATGATCACCTTAATAATTGGTGAGAAAGTTACTTTTCCGTGTAGATGGTAGGTAAAAGGACAAAATTAACCATTCTTTTTTGTATTTTGGTTTTAAAACTTCGATTCATTATTCTAAAGTAATTTTTTTTAGATTACTAGATAAATATCGGGCAAATATCCCAAAATACCAAAAAATTAAAAATTACCGGAAGGACAGTTTCAAAATATTGACGGAAGGCAATTTCCCAAAATCGCGTCACGTCGGTAGCGTTTTTGGGGAAACGTCCATGGGGGCGCTTTAGGCCATCATCAAAAACGCTCCCACGAGGGCGCTTGGCGATGTGGCCTAAAGCGCCCCCATGGACGCGCTTTAGCCACTTTCCCAAAAACGCTACCGACGGACGCCATTTTTGGGGAATCTTTCCGTCCACTTGCAATGTGAAAAATGAAATAATTTTTGGGCGTAGTCTCCGGCAAAATAATTTTGAGGAGACGTTTGGAACAAACCGTGGTCAAAACGCCTCACGTGGACGTGCTTTTACTGATGGTCTCCGGCAAAATTATTTGAGGAGATGTTTCAACAAACAAGGGTAAAAACGCTTCAAATAGGTGCACTATTACCAGAGCATCGAAAGCGCCCCACGTGACGATTTTTTTACAAGGTCTGTCCAAGATCCAAATTGCCGCATAACTCGATCCGACTGGTGCATCTCCACGGTCACAGTAGGTGATTAGCGGACCTTAATGTGCCAACTGTTCGGATTTTGGAGGAACTCCCCCGGAATTACTGCCCAAATTTCGGGATCCTCGTACGGTGTCCATTGAAACTATATTAACATTACCAAAATATTAGTTATATACATAAATACTAAATTATAATAACGAAATTCGACACTTGTGATTCCAATCGTTGTTCCAATAGGAGTCAGATATCCTCAAGCGAGTCAGGTATTCCAACATGACTCGTCGGATGGTTCCACCTAATTAAATAAACTTTTAGCATGCAATTATACTATAAATCTACGACATAATTGTAAAATATAATATTAAATTTACCTCGTTATCAATGGGAATGAATATGGCTGGTCGAGTCGAGGACGTAAAAATGGAAATCGAAACCATGCCCATGACTGCAGTAGTGATAGGCAACCTCCGATTTTTGCTTTACTCGCACCGTCGCTACATCTCCCGGTACAACCTCGATAGCACGGCAGACCCCCAACTCAATTCACCTACCGCTCTGAAATCAACAAGTTTCAGGAGCCATCTCGTGGACGAGGTTTCAGAGAGGTCCAAGATCGATAGCCTCCAATTATCTCAAGTATATATGCCGTGCATACCGTATTCTTTCATCTTCAATAACCTTCATTCTATCAAGGGAATGTGTCTCGAACCAAACCATATCGATCCGAGCTCCTTGAATTCTATTGAATGGCACCTGTGAGCTCAGAGCATACGCCATCCAATCGAGAGATGTTACGGACCCGGTGACACCGATTCCGCCCACCGGTAATCCCAATCAGAATCGCACATCTTCTAAGGTGATGGTACACTCTCCGCATGGCGATGGAAAGTGTGCGTCTCGGTCTTCACCTCTCTATCAACGCTACCGATCAAAATCGGGTCCAACTTGAACCCCTACCTATCGTGGTACGTGCAAAAACCCGCTTCCGCGAGTAATTTCGATCAATGGCGATGGGGACTGCATGTTGTAATATAACATTGCAACATTTGATCTACTGTGACTGCTTTAAAAATTATAAAATTCAAAATTAATTAAAATTGCATAATTAAAAAAATTTAATAATATTGAAAAATTAAAATTCAAACTTACCATTTTCAATTGCTCGACGCCAATGTGATTGTTGCCCAGGCGATTTAAATCCCTACCATTGTACTCGATAAAGAATTTTAAATTTTCAAAAAATAAATATATTTAAAAATTATAAAGGGCTTTTTCGTAAATGGTAGAAGACTATTTTGAAATTTAAGCGTAAATTTCAAGGGCTTTGAGAGAAACTTGAGAGAAAATTGAGAGCAAATTGAGAGAAAATTGAGAGAAAAATGAGAAAGGATTGAAGTGTGAAAAAAATGAAGGGTTGGGGGTATTTATAGTTTTTTTTTTACCGTTGCTTTTGACCGTTGGACCCCCAACGGTCAAATTTTTTTTGACCGTTGCGGCCTAAAGCGCGTCCATGGGGGAGCGCTTTAGGCCACCTCAGCAAAAGCGCGCCCTCGTGGGAGCGTTTTTTCGATAGGGCCTAAAGCGCTCCCCATGGACGCGCTTAGGCCTTTCCCAAAAAAGAAATTGCCCTTCCGATCAATATTTTTGAAACCATCCTTTCCGATAAATATCTATATCTTTTTTTTTTTATAAATAAATTATGTTTTCTAGTACAAAAACTTTAAAAACTTGTAGAAGTAAGTCATTGTCAGAAAAACAAGTCTATTCACAAATGATATCATATTATTCCAGCAATAACATTGGCATCACCTACTCTAAAATTTAAATTTTAAACTAGTTTATTGCCTAATTTTCTTATTAAGAAAGATATATGACATGCCACCCTAACAAAACTTACATGAAAATTCCTATGCGTTAAAAAATGAAAAATCTGATGGCTATTAAAAAAATACCATACATCTGAATAAACTAATAATTAAAAATTAATATTAAGAGAATTTCAAGCCATATAAGTAATATATGAATATACTTTTTATACTTGCAATGTAAGGAAAAATTACAAATTGTACATATTCACAATCTTATATTAATATGCAAGTTGTATATTTTATGTATTCATATAATAGATTAAGTCAAAACTGAGAAAATCATAGTGGATTAATTTAAATATTTTTTAATAATATAAATGATTGAAAATTAGTATAAAAGTTAATTAATTAATTTATTAATAATAAAAATAATTTAAAAGATTAAAATATATTAAAATTATTTTTATTTAATAAAAATAATTTTGTAAAGCAAACTTTAAAGTGTTGAGTGTACCAAACATATTAATTTAATTTTTTAGGATTTTATTATTACATATTACATTTTAGTGTATATCAAATATTGTTAAATAATTTTATCAATAATGATATTTTCATCACATTAGAAAGATTTGCATTTCATTAAAATCTTGACATAAGAAAACACCAAACATCTCGTAAGAATAAAAGCGAGTTCTTTTAGTTGTACACACTTAAATACCCAATATTAATATTTATTAGTGCATGACGACTTTTATTCTCGTTTAATGAATTTATTTATTATCAATTAGTTAATTTAATCGATTTTTCAATTTATCCCAAGTGAATTTGAAGTTAAACTCCTAATTGCAACAAATATGTGCCAGCAGCTTTACAGGAGTAGGGTTTTTTTTTTAATTTTAAAAATAAAATTAAAGTTTGAAGGATTCTAATAATATAAAAGAAATTAAATTAGGAAATTTAAAAGGATATATATAAATTAAATAAATATATTTTATAATTATTAAACCTGTAGAAGATTAAACATAACAATAGAATGATGCACGATTTCAGACAAATTACCCCTATATGCTACATTTAAACATTAAATTTCGATTATTTTGCTAATAATTGGAAAAAAGAATTATTTGGACTTTAATTTTTAAATGAGACAATCCAAGAATTAAATTTTTGGAATTAAAATCAAATGAAGAAATTCAAAAATCCAAAGAATACAAGGACTGGGGTTGAAATTAGACCGAAAGCTAAATTGAGCCCCAGTGATATTTTCAAACTGTCGTAAGAAGCAAAAATATATACTAAACAAATTGCATTCTTAACCAGGAAAAATGAGCTTCTATATACCAAACAAATGTCTAGTACTGTGTGTTTATAGCATATCAAAGAAATTAGTTTCCCTCCACAAAAATGGTTGGCTTTGGCTATAAAACCCTTGTTTTTTAACTGCACAATCACATGCAAACCACCAAAGCTAACAGTCATTATACTACCAATCTCACATTTATACTGTATTTTGATGACACTATTCAGAGAACCCTTAAAAATGAAAAAAGAAAACCAGCAGCAACAGTTCTTTTTTCGTTTAAGGGGGTCTGTCATCGACGGCTCCTATCGCCTGACGCAACTGGGTTCCATTCCAATACAGCATCTGGTTCCTGCAACCATCTTCATTTCGTAATATGATTCAATATTTGAAGGGGAAAAAAAGAGAACCTACCGACGAAGTAAATAACTTCCTTCCATTAGACGAGGGTAAGGTGGAGTAAGCTGAGTCTGAAAACAGAAAACCGAAGACCAACATATAGGCACTCAGATAGTGTTGGTAAATGATCATAGGAAAATATTCATGGTTGGGAAAAACCAACTTACAAATCTCTCCCCAACGACTCCGTTGCATGCAATACAATAGACATTCACCGCTTGCTGATATAAAACTATCTTACTACGAGATATGTCATCGCTTTCCACATTGATACTATAAATTAATATCAAACAAATTATAATTATTTTACCTTGATAGAAAAAAGAGAGCTAAACAATGAACTGTAGTTTCCAATGAGAAAGTATCTTACGGGTTGTGGCAGATAATTCCATTCACACCCAGGCCTTCTACCTGAAAATTTGATTCAATGTAAGCAAGCTTGTCAATAAGTGGGCAAGTTTCCAATAATAATAATAATAATAATATTTTTTATCGATTAAACTCAATTTGATATTATTTGATATTTTTTTATATCAAATGGAGCTATTTGAAATTTGAATCGAATAATAAATAAAAAAAACACAATCGAAATTAAATTAAATTAAATATTTAGAAGTGCATAGTCGAATGTGATATTTTTGGCCATCAAACAGATAATCATTCCATTGATTAAAAAAATTGACATGTAGAAATAACCCATCACAATTATCAGACTCATGGAAACTTGGCAATAAGATAATTTATTAACAAAAATGGAACTCAAAAAAAAAAAAAAAAACATATCAAGGAGGAATGAAGCAAAAAGAAGATGGGGTTTCTCAATCCAATCTGCTGGGTTCCTTCCCATCTCTGTACTGGGACAAAAGTTCAGGGTTTCTAATTCTGAGAAGAATTTGGTTTGTTTAGACGAGGAAGGGAAAATGAGAAGAATGAAAAGACAGGGTAAAATGACGTCGAAAGGTGTAGCTGAGCTTAAAGTTTTGAAATTATACCTTTATTTTATAACTATGTTATTTCGCTTAATTGATTTTTCGGGGTAAATATCTCATATATATCAAAAATAAAGAAAAATTATGGAAATGTGCCAGTTTGAAGAATATTTACGGGAAAGTACCGTTTCCCCAAAAAGCGTCCACGCCCGGTGCGTTTTTGGGGATGCAGATAAAGCGCGTCCTCGGGCGCGCTTCTTGAATAACCAAGAAACGCTACCGACGTGGACGCGTTTTGCCCTCCTTCCGTCCACTTGCAAGATGAAAAATTAATTGAATTTTTGGGCGAGAGTCTCCGGCAAAATAATTTTGAAGAGACGTTTCAACAAACAAATGGCCAAAACGCTTCCAAAGATGGTGCATTGTCATGCAGAGTACCAAAAGAGCTCCCATGTGGACGCTCTTTTGCTACAATGGTCTCCGGTAAATTAATTTGAGGAGACGTTTTGAACAAATAGTGGCTAAAAACGCTTCAAATAGGTGCATCTGTCGCCAGAGTACCAAAAGAGCTCCCACGTGGACGCTCTTTTGCTCTGATGGTCTCCGCAAAATTAATTTGAGGAGACGTTTCGAACAAACAATGGTCAAAACGCTTTCAAATAGGTGCATCGTCGGCAGGAGTACCGAAAAGAGCTCCCATGTGGACGCTCTTTTGCTATAGTGGTCTCCGGCAAACTTAGGCTGTAAATCAGCCAAATTTCATTCTCAGGTGGCAGAAGGCAAATTTAGGCAAAAGAAAAAAAAAACTGAAAATGAGTGAACGTATTAATGCTGTTATTTACTACGATGGTGAAGTTCGTGACACCGAAAATCGTGTTGTTTTCTTATCGGAGAACACAGCGTGACTGAGTTTTAATCGGAACGTCGATTTGGTAGAACTTTGCAAAAGAATAAAGCGTAAAATATTCGGAACAACACCAATGAAAGTTCAGTCTATTAAGTATAGATTTTGCGCTTCGGTTGATCCGGTGAGATATGACTCATTCGACATCAAAGGTCCTCGGAGCCTTGAGGCAATGGTGGAGACTCATCTTGCCAGTGGATCGCCCTATCTCGAGTTATATGTAGAATATGTAGAATTTTCATCTCCAAGTGATCTTTCTGCGACCTCAACATCTACTGCCGTTCGAGGGGAATACACGACCCCAAGCTGACATTCTGTAAGTGGGAGGCAAAACATAGAAGTGCCCGTGTGCGGTGGTAGTATGGAAAACATAACCCCTGTACGACACTCAGTTGGTGGATGGGACATGCATATCCGTCCTTCGACGTCCGATGATAGAAATACGATTGGGGACGTCATCAACTTCTAGTGGTTGGCAATCCACATATGATTGGGATCTTTACGAAAGATGTTTAAGGAGGATGATGTACTCCGACGACATCCACCGCAAGGGCCCTCGTTTGTTGCAAGTTATGGAGGGTCGGACGATGAATCCGATATGGATCCACCTCGGGAGCCAGGGCCCGACGGTGCAAAAGTTGGATTATTTTCTGAACCGGAGCCCATTCCAATTGTACCTAAAGACGTTGAGGGCGGTTCAGACGAAGAAGAAGAAGATCCACTATTCAGGGCGTACTCACCTCCAGCCCACATGCATAATGTCGATCTATCTCAAGATGATGCATTGGAGTTTCCTAAACTACCACACCGGACGAGTGACCATACAAATTCTTCGTTGGATTCAGACCAATTAGAAGTTGGTAACCAGTTTTCCAATAAGAATACTTTTCTTGCTGCATTGAAACAATACAACATCAGGAACGGAGTTAACTACAATGTGGTTAAATCCAAGCTCGATAAGTACGAGGCGAAGTGTGCAGTGCAAGACGGCACATGTTCATGGAAAATCATGGCGTCTTTGAGGAAAAAGACAGGGTTGTGGGAGGTCAAAAAGTACAAAGGTCCACATACATGCCTTGTCGGTACAGTAACACTATGTGGTCAATGATTTTGAATAATACTAATATTATGTAATGTTGCATTATTTAACGTACTTCGATGATAGGTGTAACACAAGATCATCCGAGGATGGCTTCAGACATGTTGGCTGACTTAATATCCCGACGGTGAAGGCCGATCCCAAGACTACGGTGCCGGCCATAATTGGCAATATTCGTAGCCAATTGGGGTACACGCCCTCTTACAGAAAGGCTTGGATAGCCAAGCAAAAGGCGTTAGAAAAGTTGCACGGTCGGTGGGACACTTTATATAATGAAGTGTGGCAGTGGTGTCAGTCTTTGGGAGATATGTCTCAGCGAAAGACGATGACCTTGAAATGGAACCGCGTATTACAACGATCGTCCGCTCCGTGGATGCGCAGTGTTCAAGAATCATTACGGACATTTAAGCAATGCCGAGATGCTTTTACATCTCGCAAGCCATTGGTACAAATTGACGGTACCTTTATGTATGGTAGATATACGCATCGGCTATTGCTAGCTGTGGCACAAGACGGCTATGGGAGAATCCTTTCGATTGCTTTGCAATAACACCGGGGGAGTCAGATAATGACTGGGACTTCTTCCTATCTAGGTTAAGGAGGCATGCCTGTCCCCAACCTGACATATGGGTTATATCGGATCGGGGCCTTGGAATACTTGCGGCAATAGAACGCCAGGGAAGCATGTGGCATCACACACACCATCGATATTGCTTGAGGCATGTTTCATCCAACTACTATGGGCAACATCGATCTAAAAAACAGAAACAACAAGTGACCGATATGGGTATGAAATATCTATTAATATAATTTCATTTGTAATATTCAATTTATTCTTAATTGAAGAGTGGTATGTAATATTCGCTATCAACGTATGTTGGCAGGGTACGAGATCAATAAAGACCGTTTTCACGAGATGCTGGCAAGTTTGCACTCAGATAACGCCGAAGGCGCAAACTACCTGTGCAATATTCCTTTCGAACAGTGGACACAAGCATATTATGACGGCCTACGATATGGTCATATGAACACAAACCTGGCCGAATGCATAAATTCTGTTCTAAAAGGAACCCGTTATCTACCGATTACATCGGTTGTGCGGGAGACATATTTTCGTTTAGCGGCACTATTTCTGAAGAGAGCAGTGAGTTATAGAGGGCAGATGCAAGGAGGCCATGTATGGAGCCCGAAGGTCTTGCAAGAAATAAACAGTGGGAAGGCACGGGCGAACACCATGCACATAGTGTGTCACGACCGCGACAGCCTATGGTTTCGTGTCACGGAGTTTGACAGACCTAACCAAGGTATTGTTGGCGGGCATTATTGTGTACACTTGACAAATAGGACTGCGATTGTGGGATATTTGATGCGCCGTTACCCATGTGCTCATGTACTTGCGCTTGTTAGAATCTCCGCCTTGATCCCATGAGCTATGTCGACGAAGTGTACAAATTAAAAACATGTACAACGTGTGGAGACACGGAGACACGTATAATTTCCACCTTGTAACACCTTACCCGTATCCTATGAACGTAAGGTGGACTTAACAATACATTTTGTCAAATTAATTAACACATATACAAAATGACTTAGGCATCGCATTTATAAATGATACCCATAGATAGCTTGATAGTGTGAAGCGATCTCCCACGACCTCGAGCTTGTTTAGTAGGACTCGTAACATGGGAAAGGAAAGGGGTAAGGATAGACAATTGAATTTAGCTTACTACTAAGCTGTCAAACCAAAAGGTCATTTGTAGCCTTATTCAACATGCTCGACTAGAATCACTAAATTATTTATTTCTTGAGCTACAACAATATGAAACTATACTCATATATCTTCATACCATAAAATTTTCAGATATCCAATTATTACAGTTTATTCATTAAAATTTCCCTATTTCACTGTTCAACTATTCTGACCATTTTCACTACGAATCAATTTTCTCCTTGTACAAAATTTAAATGATGTTATAATTTGTTTCATTTGAAACAAGACTCATTAAGGATTTCAAGCATATAACTTTTATCCCATAATTATTTTTGTCCAATTTTAATGATTTTTCCAAGTCAGAACAGGGATCACGTAATCATTCTAAACCATCTCACAAGAATTTAAATATCTCAAAATATAAAAATCCTTTGTTTGCTCTGTTTCTTTTATATGAAAATAGACTCAATAATATTTAAATAAATATCTCATCCAACTTATAATTCAATTTCTACTATTTTTGGTGATTTTTAAATTCACATCATTGCTGCTGTCCAAAACAGTTTTATTGTAAATTTTGCTCTTTCTCTTTCTCCCTTTACTTGTATTCATTACTTACTTATAACAATCTTTCTAATTTCCGACTACACATCGGGCATATTGCTCATACGCTTACAGGTATATAACTACACTTATCACTACAAAGTCACACATAATTTCACTTAATTGATTTTCCCGTTGAACACTCGGAATATACACGGATACGTAGAGAATTAGCACATAAGTGCCATTAATCGATATGTAGCCGGTTACCATCGTAATGTAGCCGGTTACCATCAGAATGTAGCTGAAGCTACCACTATAATGTAGCCAAAGCTACCACTATTCACCGATCGGTAGTCGAAGCTACCACTTTTCATCGATCGCAGCCGAGCTACCACTTTTTCGATCGGTAGCTAGAGCTACCACTTTTCACCGGTCGATAACACCGGAAATGTCCACGGCTCGCTCACACAAGTCGCCGTGTGTCTCGCAACACATGCTAGATCACCCAAAGACCCGAGACTCATTGTAACAATCGTAACACCGGGTCTCCAAGATCTACTTCTATTCCTATGTTCAACCGAATTTACTCTTACACTTGAATAATTCATGAACAATTTTTCTTTCACATTCAATATTAATTCACCATTTATATAAAAATATATCACTATTATTTACACATAACTTACATAATTACATTCTCAATCTCATCACATCATCAATTTAACTTATCCTCCCCAAATTATTCTATTCAATACTTTCTTGATATTACACAAAGCCATCTTTCTAATTTGATCTTACATGTAATTTATACCAATTTTCATTAAAGTGTCGAGTCAATATCGAACTTTATAATTATATTAGAAAATTAATACTAAAATATTAATAACTAAAATTTCAATCTAACATTAATGCTTATTAAACATATGAACTTACCTCAATACCAAAACGGCCATTTTACCAACTTTCTCGATTTTCAATTTCCTCTCGCTCTAGGTCCAAATCTCATTTTTCGAGTTATGAAGCTTGAAAAGCTTGAAACCCTTAGCCATGGAGTCTAGAAATAGTTGATCGTGTTCTTAGCTTATTGATTTTGTCATCAAGTTATTCAATGGTAAGGGCCTCCAATTTAAAACTCAACAATTTGCTAATATATATCAATTTCTATTTTTTTTGACTAAATTGAGGAAAACGGTGAACTTTTGTACAAGAACTTTTATTTTATTCAAGTTATTAAAATTAAAATACAAAATTACAAAAAAATTAAACCATTTCTATTTTATCAAATATATTAAAATTAAATTAAAAAAAATTAAATTACAAAAGAAATAAAATTAAACTCAAATTTTATTAAATATAAAAAATTAAATTACAAAAAAATTAAACCATTTCTATCTTATCAAAGATATTAAAATTAAATTAAAAAATTAAATTACAAAAGAAATAAAATTAAACTCAAATTTTATTAAATATAAAAAATTAAATTACAAAATAAATTAAACCATTTCTATCTTATCAAAGATATTAAAATTAAATTAAAAAATTAAATTACAAAAGAAATAAAATTAAACTCAAATTTTATTAAATATAAAAAATTAAATTACAAAAAAATTAAATCATTTCTATCTTATCAAAGATATTAAAATTAAATTAAAAATTAAATTACAAAAATAAAAAATTAAACTCAAGTTTTATTAAATATATTAAAACTAAATTACAAAAAAAATTACAAAACTAAATTAGGTTTAGGGTCGATGCTTGGGTGGGAGCAAAGTGCCACACTGGGGCGGTCGGTGGTTACGTCTTGGATTCCTCCTTCTTCTAGCTTTCGACGGGTCGTGGAACCTCAAGGGAATCGGGTTCTCCCGTGTGGGTGCAGTTCGGTGTTGCGATGATGACCCACTTTGATAAAATAATGACCCGGAGGTGTTTGCATAAACCACTACGGGTGATCGATTCGTATGGCGAAGAAGCTCGGTAGAAAGAATCGCCTCGACGGCGCCTCCTCTAATCCCACATGCGATGTCGGCCTCACGATCGGCTGGCTAGCGGGAGTAGTCGGGAACGGACTCGAACCCGGCCATGCATTCCAACCTGGGGTGAGACTGGGAAAAGGAAACATATACGGGTTAGGAGGATACATATAAGGGGTAGGGTACGTACCTGGCATAAACGGTGGACGTTGTGATGTTGGTATTGTCGGCTAAACTGATGGGCCCGGTGACTGTGTAGGCGCTGTTACTGGGCCCGGTGATTGTGTAGGCGCTGTTGATGGCCCCGTCTCATCACCCATTCTCTTGGATTTAAAGGGGCCCGACGTTCCCTTCGCTCGCGAATTTGCCGTCGCCTCTCTTCTTTCAACAACAGATACGGACATGGATCCTAAACCATGGCATGTACTCCGGCACGCACGCTAACTCAGGAATGATGATCGATTCCCCGATAGGTAAAAAGTCATACCGGTTCTCCCACGTCTCGATATGACCTGACCAAAATCTTGCCAATCCGTGTGCGGCTGCCGTAAGTCCACTATGTGCTCATCATCGAGCACCTCCGTGTGGCACGGGATCGGTTTTTGAAATCTAAATTACCGCAGAACTCGATCCGGCTGGTGCATCTCCACGGTCGCGATAGGTGATCAATGGGACCTTAACGCCAACTGCTCGGATTTTGGAAGAACTCCTCCGAATTATCGCCCAATTTCGGATCCTCGACGGTGTCCATTGAAACTATATTAACATTACCAAAATATTAGTTATATACATAATATTAGAGACTACATATAAATACAAAATTATAATAACGAAATTTAAAACTTACTTGTGATTCCGACCATTGGTCCAATAGGAGCCAGATATCCTCAAACGAGTTAGGTATTCCAACATGACTACTAATGGTTCCACCTAATTAAATAAACTTTTAGCATGCAATTATACTATAAATCTACGAAATAATTGTAAAATATAATATTAAATTTACCTCGTTATCGTGAGAATGAATATGGTCGGTCGAGTCGAGGACGTAAAAATGGAAATCAAACTATGCCCATGATCGCAGAGTGATAGGCAACCTCCGATTTTGGCTTTACTCGTGGCGTCGTCAAGACATCTCCCAGACAACCTCGATAGCACGGCAGACCCCAACTCAATTCACGGTTGCTTCAAATCAACAAGTTTCAGGAGCCATCTCGTGGACGAGGTTTCTAGAGAGGTCTGGCATCAGATAGCCTCAAATTATCTAAAGAATGTATGCCCGAACATACCGTATTCTTTCTACTTCGGTCGAACCCTCGTTCAGCTCGGAATGCGTCTCGTAACCAGTCCATATCGATCCGAGCTCCTTGAATTCTATTCGGAATGGCACCCAGAAGCTCGTATCATACGGCCATCCAATCGGTAGATGTTGTGGACCCGGTGACTATTGACCCGTCCATCGATAATCCCAATCAGAATCGCACATCTTCTAGAGTGATGGTACACTCTCCGCATGATGAGATGGAAAGTGTGCGTCTCGGTCTCCACTCTCTATCAACGCTACCGATCAAAGGCGGCTCCAACTTGAACCCCGACCTATCGTGGCCACGTGCCAAAATCCCGCTTCCGCAGTAAGTCTCGATCAATCGGCGATGGGGACCATGCATGTTATGTAATATAACATTCCAACACCGATCTATGAGACTGTTTAAAAATTATATAATTAAAAATTAATTAAAATTACATAATTGAAAAAATTAAATAATATTGAAAATTTAAAATTAAAACTTACCATTTTCATTTGCTCGATGGAGATGTGCTTGTTGTCTAGGCGACGTAATTCCCTACCATTGTAATCCGATAAAAATTTTAAAATTTTCCAAAAAATATATTAAAAAATTATAAAGGGCTTTTTCAGAATAGTAAAGGACTATTTAGAAATTTGAGCGTAAATTTCAAGGACTTTGAGAGAAAATTGAGAAAAATTGAGATAAAATTGAGAGAATATTGAGAAAGGATTGAAGTGTGAAAAATAAAGGGTTGGGGGTTTTATACTTTTTTTTGAGTTAGCCCCAACGGTCAAAAAAAATTGGCCGTTGGATTTGACTGTTGGAGGCTAAAGCGTCCGGAGGATGCGCTTTAGCTCTGCATCCCCCAAAACGACTGACATGGACGCGTTTTTGGGGGAAACGGTACTTTCCTATAAATATTCTTCAAACTGACACATTTCCGTAATTTTTGTTATTTTTTGGTATATATGGGATATTTACCCGATTTTTCGAGTATTTGAGATGTAAATATTTAATTTAATTTAAACTCAAAAAATTTATTTATTTATTTGAATTGACTAAAAAAAAATCAAACAACTCAGATAATTTAATTCGAATAATTGGACAATACATATATAGAGAGAAAGAGAGAGATGATACACCAACAACAAAGTTGTCCATGCTGACGATGTGGTTTCCACAATGACTGCATAAAAAGAAACGAGATTCAGTATTCATTTCATATCTAATGGTGGTCGGAATTGGAAGCTCCAGCTCTATCTCTGACTCTAATTGTGTGTATGACTCCAGGTCCGAGTCCCACCCTGAGTCCCACTCTGACTCTGGTTCTGTCTCTGGCTGCGACTCGACTCGACTTTAGCCGTGGATCCGCTTCACCTCGACTGGCTCGGTTTTGGTTCGACATCGGCTCCACTCGACTCTAACTCGATCCAACTTTGTTCGCCTCGACTCGCTCTGTCTCCGATTCTGGATCTGCTTTGGTTTTCCCTCTAACTTTGGCTCCAAATCTTGCTTTGGCTTTGGCTCCGATTTTGCCTCTAACTCTTGCTTCAGTTCTTGCTCTGGCTCTGACTCTGGCTGCGGGTCTGCCATTGGAATAGAAGAGAGAAGTAGAGGAACTGATATACTCTGATTAGGGTTACGGGCATTACTGAACCATTACAAGTTAATGCACTCTATCAAAATTAATACTTGGTAAAATACATATCAATAAGCAAATCACTACTCATATAGCCATGTATAATGCAATGTTTGAATAGATATTTGGCACTTAATCATTTCATGAACACATCTACTATCCACCAAACACACATCTTTAAATCATTATTGAACATATATCTCATCCCACATTCGTTCAAACCACAAATACAAAGCTCAAATCCATTTGTGACACATAGCCGAACATGTTTTATCACTCAATGAGATGATTTAAACTCCATGCAAAAACAAACCATTGCCGAATGCCTACGAATAATACACATCAATTTTGCTCTTTACTATGTCACCTATGGTATGCGCATGCACAAGGTGCAATATATATATCATCTATATTTAATCACATTGATACATTCAAATAGACATATCGAAACAAATCATCATCATCCCAATGTCATATATATATACCATATTTGATCCATTTCTAAAATCTCAAACTACCATACACATATATCATTAAAATAAACCTTTAATATAAACATATATCACAACCGAATATTTACATCATTAACACCATTACAATATTACAAATCATACACATGCATATAACATATGGATAATTATCTACCAATATGCATTATAGACCTTATTTAAAACATCAAGTTTATGTATTCAATTATCACACATAGTATAGTATTGAATAAATTTTCAAAATAAGCTTATATTAAATTCAAACATACGTAATAATGACACCAAATTCAAACATGACTAAATATACTGAAACACAAAAGCATAGCCATTTTCGCATGGCATATACATATATAATACTATCATTCAACACAACCCAAGAAATATTGCCTATACATGCCATATGTTTCAAAAGGGTACAAATTATAAAATACCATAGATAGGTGATAGTGCGAATGACTTTGACGAAGATCCCCGAATACGAGCTAGCTTTCAAGATCTATATCATAGTCAAACAAACACACATACGGTAAGCTAATATAGCTTAGTAAGTTTTAAGCAATGGTAAAAACTATGCAACTAATCAATAACAATTTAATTAAACCAATATGATCAATATCGAATTCATGAATACAAAATGCAATTTAAGCTACCATTTATCATCCACCGTATCCAACATATAGCTCAAAGTTTAATAATCACATCTTAATTCTAAATTCACTTAACAATTATAACATACCTCACTAATACCTGACCATTAAGTTACCTTGTATCACATACTCATGTTTCGTTTCTCATTATTCCCTTTTCAACAGTTTATGTCTTCCAAAGTCTCTATAACTCTGCACACACAGTGCTAATTTTGTAACGTATCGCACACATAGTGCCTTTTAGTAGTAATGTATCGCACACATAGAGTCATTACTATTTAATCCGCACACATAGTGCCTTTTAGCAGTAATGTATCGCACACATAGTGCCATTACTATTTAACCCGCACACATAGTGCCTTTTAGATTACTATTTAATCCGCACACATAGTGCCTTTTAGCAGTAATGTATCGCACACATAGTGCTATTACTATTTAATCCGCACACATAGTGCCTTTTAGCAGTAATTTATCGCACACATAGTGCCATTACTATTTAATTCGCACACATAGTGCCTTTTAGCAGTAATGTATCGCACACATCAGTGCCATTACTGTTTAATCCGCACACATAGTGCCCTTTTACGAGACCTTTTCTTTGATCTTCAATACCCTTGTAATTCCATTAACATTCATACATTCTCAATTTATCTCATTCAAATACTAAAACATTCGGCATTTACTCAATTTACAAAATTTTTGTTCATAATTACATATATCTATCAACAACTCAATTTCATCTTCCATTACCATTACATTCGGCAAATTCAACCCTTTTCATTCACAAATATACAATTCTTTAATCATCATTTCACATTTTCTATTTCCATTTATATACGTAGTTATTCCTTAATACAAACGCATATATTAAACCCATTCATATATTCAATAATTTCACATATTTACTCATATGTGCTAACTCATACTCGAATAATATATATATCCCACTTATTTCAAGCTGCATTCAGCAATTAGGAATTTATAATGTTTACATTTTATAATCAAATGTACAATAGTATATGATTGAATTCAATCCATCCAACTACTTAAAACTTACCTCGAAAATTGACGAATTAAGCTTCCCGATTATTTGTTTAACTTTGTTTTTCTCCGATCCAATCCCGTTTCCTTTTGTTCTTGATCTAATCAAGATCAAATTAAACTCATTTAAATACATTTCCATTCAATTTAATCCATAAATACTTAATAGTACAATTTACCATTTTACCCCCAACATTTACAATGTTTACAATTTAGTCCATATAGCTCAAAACACAAAATATCAAGAATTTAACCACATTTATTAAGGGTCGAATGTTCATCCTTCCATTACAAGTATATACAAACTATTTGTTTAGCATTTTAATCCCTCAACTATTTAATTTTTGTAATTTAATCCCTAATACTCAATTTAATCAAAATCTCCAATTCAAAACATGTTGATTTCAAACACATACTTAATATTCTACCATCAAACTTAACAAAACATAAACACTCATCAATGGCCGAATCATCAACATGCCTCAAACTCAAAAATTTCAATATGGGTTGGATAGTATTAGAAGCAACGAACTCAAAAATGTAAAAATTATCAAAAACCAAGCTCAATCACTAACCTTAATTTAACATGCAATGGCCAAATGATGAAAAGCTTTATTCTCTTCTTCTCCCTTTAAGTTTTGGCAATGAAGAACAAGAACAAAGATGGACACCCACTTATTTTTTTATGTTTCTTTATTTTAATCATATTATAATATATTATTCATATATTAATATAACATCACTTATAAAATCAAATAATAAAATACATTATGTAAACATCATACCGTCCACTTACTATTATTTGGTTAATTTACCATGCAAGTCCACCCATAAAAGAAAACAAGTAAATTCAACCTCACAATTTAAATAAAGGCTACTTTTACCACTTAAGCAATTTAATCCTTTTTCTTAAATTGAACCCCCAAACAGACAAATTTACCCACAATATTTTAACACATGTTCAAACATATATCATAGATATCAATTATAATATAAAAAATATTTTTCTAACTGCAGAAGTGCCACGAAGATATTTCATAATCCACTTCACTGCATTCCAATGCTCTCTGCCCGGATTAGAAAGAAAACGACTAACTGTGCCAACAGCATAAGCCAAGTCTGGTCTTGTGCAGACCATTGCATACATCAAATTCCCCACGGCTGAAGAGTAAGGAATTTTCTGCATCTCTTCCTTCTCCTTTTCTGTGGAAGGACTATGCTTAACACTCAATCTGAAGTGCGTAGCAAAGGGAGTGTTCACCGCTTTAGCTTTGTCCATGCTAAACCTTTGAAGTACTTTCTCGATGTACCTCTCTTGTGATAACCATAATTTCTTGGCCTTTCTATCACGTGTTAATTTTATGTCAAGAATTTGCTTTGCTGGCCCCAAATCCATCATTGCAAATGATTTACTCAACTCTTGCTTCAACTTCTCAATTCTAGAAGCATCTTGACCAACAATAAGCATGTCATCAACATAGAGAAAAAGAATTATAAAATCATCACCAGAGAATCTCTTAACAAATACACAATGATCAGAAGTAGTCTTCTTGTAGCCTTACTCCCCCATAACAGACTCAAACTTCTTGTACCATTGCCTTGGAGCTTACTTTAAACCATACAAGCTCTTCCTCAGTCTGCACACATAGTCCTCTTTCCCTTGTGCAACAAACCCCTCTAGTTACTCCATGTAAAGCTCTTCTTCCAAGTCACCATGAAGAAAAGCAGTTTTCACATCCATTTGTTCAACCTCTAAGTCATAACAATCTGCCAAACTCAGTATAGTTCTGATAGAGGACATCTTCACAACATGAGAAAATATTTCTTCAAAATCAACCCCCTTTTTCTGAGTATAACCCTTGACGACCAATCTAGCCTTGTATCGTGGAGATGAAGACTTCTATTCTTGCTTCAACCTGTAAACCCATCGATTCTTCAAGGCTCTTTTGCCTTTGGGCAATTTCACCAACTCAAAGGTATGGTTCTCATGTAGGGATTGAAGTTCATCTTTCATCGCTTTAACCCACTGATCTTTGCATTCACTCTCCATAGCCTTTTCATAACATTCAAGTTCTCCCCCGTCAGTCAAAAGAACATATTCATCAAAAGAATACCTGACAGAAGATCGTCGATCTCTGGAAAACCTTCGAAGTGGAACTGCTAGTGGAGCTATAGGTGCTTGTTGTTGATCATTCACAACATCATCCATGGGAGTATCAAAGTCACCTATATCCAGATGGTCATCAGTAACATCACCATACACATTATCCTGTATAGGACCTGGTGAAGAGTTTAGAGGAACCGGATTTACATCGATCAGATTACCACTGTCTTGTAAATTCACTTTCTCCGTCTTATCAATGTCATCAATGGTCTGATCCTCAATGAAGGCAACATCTCTGCTTCTCACGAGTTTCTTCTGAACTGGATCATAGAGTCTATAACTAAACTCACCATCTAGACCATAACCAATGAAAATGCATTGTCGAGTCTTGGCATCCAACTTGGATATTTTATCCTTTGGAACATGAACAAATGCTTTACAACCGAACACATGTAGAT
Organism: Gossypium rotundifolium; assembly: GCA_025506655.1. NCBI lineage: Eukaryota > Viridiplantae > Streptophyta > Magnoliopsida > Malvales > Malvaceae > Gossypium > Gossypium rotundifolium. The sequence goes on along the minus strand of CP106723.1, from coordinate 13,816,182 downwards.
GATCATATGACACGTCTTTCCGAACCAAACTCTATCTAGCACATCACCGCAAATGAACACTAGGAGACAAATTTATCACATGTGTCACTGTATTCAAAGCTTCAGCCCAAAATGATCTTGGCAACTTTGCATCTGACAACAAACATCTGACTCTCTCAATCAATGTTCGGTTCATTCTTTTAGATAACCCATTTAACTGTGGAGTCTTTGGTGGTGTTCTCTGATGTCTGATTTCTGTCGCAGATAATACTCATGAAATGACCCTGTGTACTCGCCACCATTATCAGTACGAATGCACTTCAACTTCTTCCCTGTTTCCCTTTCAACTGATGCTTGAAACTGTTTAAACACCTCAAAGACTTGATTTTAAGACTTCAAAGTGTAAACCCATAGCTTTCTTGAACAGTCATCAATGAAAGTCACAAAATAAAGTGCACCACCATGTGACCTTACTTTTATCGGACAACAGACATCTGAATGGACCAACTCTAGCAACTCTGATCTTCTATGAGGAGGACGGCTTCTAAATGAAACTCTTCTCTGCTTTACTGCTAGACAATGAGCACAATCCTTCAGTGTAGCATTCTTCAAACCCGAAAGTTAATTTTTCTTCGCTAAACAGTTAAGGCCCTTCACACTTATGTGACTGAGTCGTTTATGCCACAACTCAATTGAGTTGTCATTCACTGTCACATTCACCGTCTCTCGAGAAGTTGAAGCTTGCATCAAGTATAAATTTGAGCTCTTCTTTCCTCGAGCCACAACCAAGAAGCCTTTAGTCAGTGTCCACTGCCCTTCACTGGAGGTGTTACAGAATCCCTCATCATCAAGCTTTCCTGCAAAAATCAAATTCAAATGGATATCCAATACATGTCTGACATCCTTGAGAGTTAACTTTGTTCCATTGTTGCTCACCAAGCTAACATCTCCCATACCAATAATCGAAACCAAATCGTCATTACCCATCTTCAATACCTCAAAATCACCAGGAGTATAAGATGTGAAGAAATCCTTCCTCGACGTGACATGAAGTGATGCACCAGTATCAATCACCCAACTAGTCTCGTCACATGCTAGGTTGACTAAATGCTCATCACAAATGACCAACAGATCTTCACAAGTAACAGTAGCAACATGCTCGAATTTTTCATCATCATTCCGATCGTGTTTATCACCACCACCTTTATTCTCTTTCTTTCACTTGAAGCAATATTTCTTGATATGGCCTTTCTTACCACAATGATGGCACTCAAGATTCTTGTATCTCGATCTTGACTTGCTTCGGCTTTTATCTCTACCCTTTCTATCTTTGTCTTTGTTCCTCCTCCTGTTCTCAATAACCAACACCTCGGACTAAGATGTAGGACCCTGAGATCTTCTTCTAACCTCTTCATTCAACACACCACTCTTAGCCAAATCCAAGGTAATAATACCCAGTGGGGCAGAATTAATGAGCGAGACCCGAAAGGTCTCCCAAGAGTCTGGTAGAGTAGCAAGCAACCAAAGCCCTAGAATCTCATCATCAAATTTGACACCCATACCAAGCAACTGATTCATCACACTCTGAAATTCACTAACATGGTCAGCTATAGACTTTCCTTCTTTGTATTTCAACGCCATCCATTTCTTTAGCAAAACAACTTGTTATTGCCCGACCTCGAGGCATATAAGCTTTCAAGCTTTTCCCACAATGTTCGAGCATGTGTCTCCTGATCAATGTGGTTGTAAACATTTTCTTCAACAAATTACCGAATAAAGCCACACACTTGTTGATGCTCAAATTCTCATTCTTCATCATTTTTCAAATCAGATTTTTGAGTAGCAAAGACCGGAAGATGCAGAGCCTTCACAAACAATAAGTCCTTCATTTTATTCCGCCAAAGTTGATAATTTATGCCATTCAACATAATCATCTTGCTCATATTGATTTCCATAATTATTTAACACAATAACCGAGCTCTGATACCCTTTATTAGGAAGAAATCGAACAACTGAAAGGAAGCGAAGCACAACCGATGTTCTTGGAAGCGAAGCACAACCGATGTTCTTTCTCTCCCTATAATTCCTGTCAAATATTATGGCAAGCACAATAGCACAAAAATATGTTCTCTAGCAACCTTAATCAACCACAAATCAACCAATGCAACCAGAATAGAAATAATAAATAGAGACACCGATATTTTTACGTGGAAAACCCTCTAAATTAAGGGTAAAAATCATGGGACTTTAGAGTCCGATCAAAAGCTCCACTATTATCAAATGTTTAGCTACAAGATCACAATATCAAGCCTACAACAAGCATTCAACTCCAATAAGGCTAACAGTATGTAATCTTTAGCAAAAGAGAGAAAAATAGGAGAACATCACCAAAAATAGTAGCTGCTGAAAAATGAGTATTTCTGATGCTACAGAACTCGGATGAAAAATCTGACCGTACAAAGTCAAGAACACCTTATTGCCTAGCTGTTATCCAAAAATCAGCGCAATCGAACCACGGATGGACCTCCGATCGAAGAGTTGATCATTGCTGCACCAAACTTGAAGATTTTGGAGCAAATTGAAAAATATTTTCGAGGCTCTCGATTTCTCTCTGCCTACATATTTGATTTTGGCTCCCTATTAAATTTTGCTACCCACACCCCACGTACAAAACAAAAGAAATTGCTTTTGTCAAAAAAAAAAAAGAAAAAGAAAGAATAAAACATGGCAGGTTTTAAGGCAGAATTTAAGGGTTTCCCACATAGTGGGACCCTCACCCAACAGTATTGTGTAATTAAAGGGATTTATTGGACTGCTAGGAAAATGAGCTTGGAGCACTGCTGTAGTTGGCATTGCAAATCATAAGTTATTGACTGGTTCCATTAGGACCTTGACATGTTTAATTTGGTTCTTCCGGCATGGGTTGGTTCCAGTACCTACCTTGAATAACAAGTATTTATTGAGCTTCCAGGCTACAGAGTTTACTCCAGAAATTTGTTGCGGAAGTAGTGTCATTTAAAGCTGATAGACTTGGTTAATCAAGGAAAGTTTTTCTGATGCTAGAATGAAGGCTATTGGCTGATGACTCGTATTCTAAAATACCAGCAATAGTTTAATCAAGAATGTGGCACTTGGATAGAACATTTGTGGTATATACTTCGGTTAATTAGGTGTTAGAGATTACATCCTTTCTCTGGCGGATGCTACATTTACCTACCATCGACCCCCAACTTATGGTGAATTTCGATTACAAATGCGTCAAATTGCATTCTTAATAAGCTTTTGACTTCAATGCCTGCACAAATTTATAAGAAAGGAAGACAAAATCATTGTTTTTAAATGCAGAATCTCATGCCAACAGCAGTTATACTGCCCATCTCACATTTACAGTATTTTGATGAGTGTTTTTCGGACCCTAAAAATGAAAAATAAAACCAGCAGCAGTTGTTTTCCTAGTAGCAATTGCGTTAATCTTGGTGAACTTTCATTCAAGCACTGCCATGCATTCTCGCAGGGCGCACGGTGCAATCGAGTTCCATCCCAATACAGCAACTCGTCCCTGTAACCACAGCCATTTGCATTTAAAACCCAACTTTCTAATTTGATTGTAGTAGCTTTATGATTCAGCATTTGAAGGGGAGAAAAAAGAAGCTTACGGATGAAGTAAATAATCTCCATACGTTGCAAACTGAAAACAGTAAACGCAAGATGAATATATTCGTTAATTTCATTAAAGGTGTAAAGCCATAGAAATAGAAAAATGTAAACAACTTACAAATTGCTCCCCATGGTGTCTGTTGCAATCTGTTAAGGCTCATATAGTTAGGCTGTTAGTCAGTTAAAGAAGTCAGTAAAGTTGTTAAAGAGCAGTTGTTCATAACAGTAGTTATTCAAGTCTATATAAACAATCATCAAAGCAGAGAAAGGTAGAAATCAAATTCAAGAATTAAACGGAGTTCATTTTCTAAGTTCTAGTGTTTCTTTTCAATTCCTTTATTCTACAAAAACGTCTTTATAATATATCTTACCTAGTTTCTAATATGGTATCAGTCGCTGGCTGATCTTGGGATCCATGGCTACCGCAAATTCCTTCGATTCTACCTCTGTTGAGCCGAGTTTTGCATCGTTTAGTGGTGATCGTGTGGTAGCATCATTCCCATGACACAAGGTTGTCAAGCTCATGGACGAGTCCTCCATGCAATGGTAGCAACAAGTGAAACTCATACTTGACGGATATGACCTTCTTGGCCTACTTGACGGAACCTTACCTCCATTGGCTCGTTTTGTTACGAATGCAGATGGCTTGTTAGATCCAAATCTGTTGGCTCAAGTCTTCAAACAGCAATATCGCTTCTTAACTCATGGCTCCTTTTCACGATAAGTGTGCCTCTACCGTCGTCGTTCACTGATGCTAAGTAGGCATGCAACATGTGGATCACAGCAACCAATCTCTTTACGGCTGATATGGAGGTCAAACAGTCACGTCTGCGACATGAACTCCACTCACTGAAGAAAGGTAACATGACTGTTAAGACTTACGTTGCTCGGATTAAGAACCTTTGTGCTTTGTTGGAGACCTCAGGTTCACAGATTTCAAACGAAGAGAAAATCGAAATAATGCTTGCTGGCCTACTGTCGGAGTTTGAAACTGTCGTCTCCTCTGCCTCCCTGTCGCTCGATCTTCTTTCTTTTAATCGCCATGTCAATGCCCTTGTGGAGTGCGAGATTCGGCAGAGTTGTGCGGTCCAAGAACTCTCCATTCATGCGAACTTTGTTGAGCCCGCGCCGCCTTCGGTGGTGAAGGGTTCGTTCCGTGGCGGGCGCCATCGTTTCGTGGCTGTGGGAGGTCATTTCGGTCGCGGGTACAATGTCAAATTTGCAGTCGATTTGGACACCTCGCTCAATGGTGTGACTATCACTATCACCGAGATTCCAACTTCTTGCCGTCGACGCCTCCGGTGGTAAACCAAGATGGTCCGGTCGTATCGCGTGGGTCGGTGTATGTGGGCTACGGAGATCGTTTCCTTGGAAGGGGAGGAGTCGAATGGGGTTTCAAATCCCCTAGGATGAGTTATCATCCCAATGATACTGGTCAAAATCACTTCAATGCCAGTCAAAATAGATTCAATTTGGGTCAAAATTATGCTAGTCAAAATAGTTTTTAATTGGGTCAAAATTGTGAGGTGGCTGATTATGGTTATCAGCAATCAGTACGTGGGCCACATACATTTTTAAGTGATATGCCCAAGCCGAATGGGCCATCTATTTTTGGGCCTCAATGTGGCCATGCTAAGCGTGATTTTGGGCAGCAAAATCGAATATCTTATGGGCACAAACCGTGTGATAAAAGGCCAGATGATATAATGGTGGGTGGTGTCTCGATTCTTTAGCACACGAAACCACAAGCTCGGGTGTATTTCAGATCCGATCCATGCATTGGGCTTTCCGACTCGGTGATTTACATGATTTTGACTATTCAGACACGTCTGGGTCTCATATTCACACTGCTCAAGTCGGTTCTAATGATGGTGGTAATGATTCTTATATTCTCATGCATATCGGTACCATAACCTGGTATCCTGATTCGGGTGCAAGTCATCATGTCTGCCGGGACCCGACGGCACTTCATGACACCACACCCTACTCAGGTATGTCTTCTCTTTTAATGGGTAATGACACCCCTGCTCAGATTTTGTTGATTGGTAATGGCCTTTTACCCACTCTATCTAGATTGCTTCACTTATCAAATGTGTTGTATGTGCCAAGTATAAGAAAGAATCTCATGTCGGTATCACAATTTACTAATGACAATGAAGTATTTTTTGAGTTTCATCCTACATATTGTGTTATTAAGGACATAAAGATAGGGGCGATCTTATTGAAGGGCTACATACATGACGGGTTATATCATTTTTCGGTGCCTGCTGAAGCTCCGTTCACTGCTCACACGAAGGTTCAGAATAAGGTTGTGGACTGTTCTGTGTTTGACCAGTGGCATAATCGTCTTAGTCACCCATCTGGTTCTGTTGTTAAAAGTGTCTTAGAAAAATATAATATCAATTTTAATAAAGGTTGTGCTGGTCGTATCTGTACTGCATGTCAACAAGGAAGGTCTTATAAGTTGCCATTTTCTATGTCTACTACTGAATTTGAATTGATTATGTTTGATCTTTGGGGTCCTGGGGTTGTAGAAGTGAAAACAAATGGTACTATGTGTCGTTTATTGATGCATGCACTAGGTTTACTTGGATCTATCTTCTAAGTCAAAAGTCTCAAGCTTTAGAATGTTTTGTCTACTTCATGCAACTGGTTAAGACGCAATTTGACAAGCCCATCAAACAATTTCAGAGTGACTGGGGTGGAGAGTACTGGGCATTTACGTCTGTTCTAGCATCTCATGGAATTGTTCACTGATTAACTTGCCTCTATACGTCTGAACAAAATGAAATTGCTGAACGCAAGCATCGACATATTGTGGAAATGGGCATCACTCTATTGGCTCAAGCAAATCTATCCATGGAATATTGGGGATACGTATTTTGTTGTGCGGTGCATCTCATCAATCGTCTTCCTAATGCAGTCCTATAAGGAAAGTCTCCTTTTTCGGTCTTGTATAATTGTGATCGCACTTATGATCATTAATTAGTGTTTGGTTGCTATTGTTATCCTTACTTACGTCCCTATACAACACACAAGCTGGATTTTAGATCACAACCTTCCACTTTTTTGTGCTACAGTACTAAACACAAAGGATATTAATGTCTTCTTCCGAATGGTAAGGTTGTTGTGTCAAGACATGTTGTTTTTGATGAAAGTAAGTTCTTATCGTCTAAAGATAAATTCAATAGCCCGGGTTTGGATTCTAGGGAGACTGTTTCAACGACGATTCCTCTTGTTCAAAAAGTCTTTGCCTACCCAATGGAACCTTCAACAGAGTTGTTAAATTTCACTAGCTCGTCATCAGTTGAAGATGTCTCAGCTTTGTCTAACTCAATTCCGATGGCCCTATTGATATGCATGAATCTAGTCCTCAAACTGCTGATGATATTATTGATTTACCTCGACTTACGAGAAATGTTGACACACATCTGTTGTTAACTCTTGCTGCTTCTGGTGATACTGATGTTTTACCCAGACCCAGACCCAGACTTTCAGAAAATAACACTCATCCAATGATGACTCGAGTTAAGGCAACCATTCTTTTTGTTTGGAAAACAGGGTTGACTTTAAAACGAAAATGGAGTCGCCACCAATCCTTTTTGAGGTGTGATCGGGTCACCTTGAGATTTATCGTTAAAATATTTTGATTTATTAAAACGACAGTTTTGGTCTACAAAATTTAAAAAAGGGGTTCGGGAGTCGATTATGCACGAGGAAGGATTAGCACCCTTATAACGCCCAAAATTGGTACCTAATTGATTATTTGATGTCTTTATGTCGAAAATTTGAAAATATTTTAAAATATGATCCTCTTTTTTTAAAAGAAAACTTGAATAAATTAAAATGGATGCTAAGACCCTCTTATTTCGAAGAAGTAAAATGTCACGCCCAGTAAGTTACGGTATGACATTTCGAATTCCCAAAACTAAGCTTGACTTTCGACTTTTAAAACTTGTATTTAAGCTTTAAGAAGGATATTCGGTTATTTGGGTCAAATAAAAAAATTGGGACCCAGTGAGTTAGGGCACAATTTCTCAAAATACCAATTTTAGAACATTGCTTTTATTTTTTTGACATCCTTATCCCGAAATGACGAAATGTCACATCCAGTGAGTTAGGATGCAACGTTTCGAATTTTCAAGAATAAGTTTTTATTTAACTCATATGCTTTGATTTAAGAGAATAATTGGTTCTTTTAGATTCGATGAGAAAAATCGAGACCCAGTACGTTAGGGTACAATATCTTTCAAATCTTAGAACATGGAATATTTCCTTATTTCAAAACAAAATTCTTGATGCCTCGGATAAAATACGATATGATTTTATAATAAAATGTAAAACAATTACAATGGTAGTTTGTATAACAATATAATGATGATAAAATATAAATAACAATAATAAATATAGAAATAAAATACAATAAAATAAAGGCAAAATAAACAAATAAAATTAAATAAAGGAGAATAGCGAAAAAATAGAGGATAATAGTAAATTAATAAATAAATAAGTTACTATATAGAATAATTAAAAAATAATAAAATAATAATAGTAGTAACAAAAGTGCAATAATAATAATATAAATAAAATATGTTAATAAACAAATAATAAAATAATATTAGTAATAATAAAAATAATAGATATAATGAAAAATAGCAATAAATATGTTGATAATAAAATAATAATAATAACAATAATAATAAAAAATATAATTATAGCTGTCGAAACTATTTTTTCCGAGTTTGAAAAACGGGATCGACTTTAAAAGAAATATGGAGTCGCCATCAATCATTTTTGTTTAGGTGTGATCGGGTCACCTATAAAACATTTTTGTTTTATTTTTTAAAAGGAATTAATTTTGGTCTACGAATTCCAAGAAGAGAACGGGTTCGAGAGTCGGTTACGTACGAGGAAGGATTAACACCCTCGCAACGCCCAAAATTGGTACCAAATTGATTAATTGATTACCTAATGTTGAAAAGTTTGAAATGATTTTGAAATTCTATTTTTTTTAATTTAAATAACTCGAATTGGATATTGAGATTCCCTTGTTCCGAAGGAATAAGATATCACATCCAGCACAATAGGATATGACAATTTAAGTCCTCGAATTCAAGATCATCCCAAAATTCTCAAGACTCATGCATTGAAATTTTGAAAGGGTATTTGGTTATTTAGACAAACGGAAAACCGAAACTCAGCACGATAGAGCACGATTCCTAGAGTTTCCAAGAACACAAATATTGTCTCATTTTGAAAACATGGACATAATTTTAAAAGGATATTTGGTTATTTGGTCAAACAGAAAACCGAAACCCAGACGATAGGGCACGATTCCTCGAATTTCCAAACACACAAATATTGCCTTATTTTGAAAACATGAACAAAATTTTAAAAGGATATTTAGTTATTTGGTCAAACAGAAAATCGAAACCCAACACGATAGGGCACGGTTCTCGAATTGCCAAACACGAAATATTGCATTGTTTTTTTAAAAAGGAAAATGTGGGCAAAATTACAAAAGGATACTTAGTTATTTGGTCAGATGGAAAATCGAAACTCAGCACGATAGGGCACGATTCCTCAAATTTCGATCACTAAATATTGCCTTGTTTTTAGGAATTTTTAAATAAGCGATTATAAAATCAGTTCAAGATGCATTTATTTGGTTTGCTTGAGGTAAAAATGAAATGACCAATACTGATCACATTCATTTTGAACCACGATACAATAACAAGAAACAAGAACATAGTCGCAAGCATGAAACAAAGATACATGGCAATACTATTATACAAACAAATAACAATAATATGAAAATACAAAAGAACAAATTAAGATGCACATAATTGCGGGTAATTATCCTAAAAATATAAAAAAAATAAAAAAATTACGGAATTGGGCTGTTTTCTAGAAAATTTATGGAAATGAGTTGTTTCCCTCAAAACGTGTCCATGTCAGTAGCGTTTTGAGAATGCCAAAGAAAGCTCGTCCCTGTAGCGCTTTATCGGAAAATTTATTTTAATTTAAAACTAAATTATAAAAATAAAAATAAAAATAACTTTTATCTATTTAAAATATTAAAACTAAATTATAATAAAATAAAAATAAAAAAACTTCTTATTTTATTACATATATTAAAACTAAATTACAAAAAATAAAAATAAAGAAAACTTCTTATAGGTTTAATATATTAAAATTAATTTACAAAAAATAAAAATAAAGAAAACTTCTTATTTTATTACATATATTAAAATTAAATTACAATAAAATAAAAATAAAGAAAACTTCTTATTTATTTAATATATTAAAACTAAATTACAAAAAAATAAAAAAAAAGAAAACTTTTTGCTTGCAAATAATCATTTTTGCTTTTCCTTGTCAAATTAAAATTTTATTTTCCTTGTAAATAATCATTCTTTGCTTTTCCTTGTCAAATTAAATTTAAAAAAATTAAACAAATTCTATTTAATAAAATATATTAAAATTATATTAAAAACACATAAGCAACTATTATTTTATTAAAAACAAAAAAATTCTTATTTATTAAATATATTAAAACTAAATTACAAAAAAATAAAATTAAAAATAACTTCTTATTTGTTAAATATATTAAATCTAAATTACAAAAAAACTTCTTATTTATTAAATATATTAAAACTAAATTACAAAAAAACTTCTTATTTATTAAATATATTAAAATTTAATTACAAAAAACTTCTTATTTATTAAATATATTAAAACTAAATTACAAAAAATAAAAAAAACTTATTATTTTATTAAATATATTAAAACTAAATTGCAAAAAACCTTCTTATTTATTAAATATATTAAAACTTAATTTTAAAAATAAAAGACCAATATTTGTAATTTTATTGTAAGTTAAAGGTTTTTTTTTTCAAATTAGTCATTCTACAAAAGTTCACCGTTTTCATCAAACAAATAAATAGAATTTACATTGACACAAAGAGACAAAAAGTTTAGCAGACTGTCAACTATTCCGATTTAGACATGAGCGAGATGTATGGCCTGGGTTCCTACACCATCCACACAACCTACGTTGGTTGGACGTTTCTCGGATATCCATATTGTTGCGTATTCTAGTCGAGCAAAGTCGACCTTTTGGTTTGCGCCTCAGTTGTCTATCCGGCAATAGCTTATACGGTGCAAGCGATACCGACGGCCACCTACGTTCATCTGGAACTGGTGGGAGTACGTGTCTCCACACATTGTACATGTTTTCTATTTTATACACTTCGTCGACATAGCTCATTAGATCAAGATGGAGATTCTGACAAGCCGCAAGTACATGAGCGCATGGGTAACGAAGTGCATCAAATATCCCATAGTCGCAGGTCCTATTCCTTAAGTGTACACGATACTGCCCGCTAATAATACCTTGGTTCGGTCTGTCAAACTCCGTCACACGAAACCATAGGTTGTCGCGATCATGACACACTGTGTGCATGGTGTTGGCTCGTGCCTTCCCCCTATTAATTTCTCGCAAGACCTTCGCGCTTCATACATGGCCTCCTTGAATCTCGCCTTTATAACTCGCTGCTCGCTTCGAAAATAGTGCCGCTAAACGAAAATATGTCTCTCGCACAACCGATATTATCGGTAGATAATGCGTTCCTTTTAGAACAAAATTTATGCATTCTGCCAGGTTTGTGGTCATATGACCATATCGTAGGCCGCCGTCGTATGCTTGTGTCCACTGTTCGAAAGGAATATTGCACAGGTAGTTTGCGCCTTCTTCGTTATCTGATCGCAAACTCGCCAACATCTCCTGAAAACGATCTTTTTTGATCTCGTACCCTACCAATATATGTTGATAGCGAATATTACATACCACTTTTCAATTGAGAATAAATTGAATATTACAAACGAAATAATATTAATAGATATTACATACCCATATCGATCACTTGCCCTCGCTATCTTTTAGATCGATGTTGCCCGTAGTAGTTGGATGCAACATGCCTTAGGCAATACCGATGGTGTGTGCTATGCCACAGGCTTCCCTGGCGCTCTATTGCGGTTAGTATTCCAGGGCCCCGATCCGATATAACGCATATATCAGGTTGGGGGCAAACATGCCTCCTTAACCTAGATAGGAAGAAATCCCAGTCATCTGCTGACTCCCCCGGTGTTATTGCAAATGCAATCGGGAGGATTCTCCCACTGCCGTCCTGTGCCACAGATAGCAATAGTCGATGCGTATATCTGCCATACATAAAGGTACCATCAATTTGTACCAATGGCTTGCAGTATATAAATGCATCTCGCATTGCTTAAATGTCCAGAAAAGACACTTGAACAGTGCGCATCCATGGAGCAAACGATCGTTGTAGTACGCCGGTTTCGTTTCAAGGTCTGTTATGCTGCATAGGACATATCTCTCCAGCACCTGACACCACTGCCACACTTCATTATATGAAGCGTCCCACCGACCATGCAACTTTTCCAACGCTTTCTGCTTGGCTATCCAAGCCTTCCTGTAAGAGGGCGTATACCCTATTTGGCTACGAATATTGCCAATTAAGGCCGACACTATAGTCTTGGGATCAGCCTTCACCGTCGGCATTATTAAGTCAGCCAACATGTCTGAATCCATCTTCGAATGATCTTATGTAACACCTGTCAACAAAGTACGTTAAATAATGCAACATTACGTAATATTAGTATTATTCAAAAACATTGAAGACATCATGATACTATACCGGCAAGACATATATGTGAACCTTTGTAATTTTTGATCTCCCACAAGCCTGTCATTTTTCTCAACGAGGCCATGATTTTCCATGAACACGTACTGTCTTGTACTGCACACTTCGCCTCGTACTTATCGAGCTTAGATTTAACCACGATGTAGTTAACCCCGTTCTTGATGCTGTACTATTTCAATGCAGTAAGAAAAGCATCCTTGTTGGAAAACTCGTTACCAACTTCTAATTCGCTCGAATCTAACGACGAAGTTGTACGGTCACGCGTCCCGTGTGGTAGTTCAGGAAACTCTAATGCATCGTCTTGGGATAGATCGACATTATGCATGTGGGCTGGAGACAAGTACGCTTTGAATAGCGGATCTTCTTCTTCTTTGTTTGAACCGCCCTTAACATCTTTAGGTACTATTGGAATAGGCTCCGGTTCAGAAAATAATCCAACTTCTCCACCATCGCCTAGGCTCTCGAGGTGGATCCACATCCGACTCATCATCCGGTCCACCATAATCTGCAACGAACGAGGGCGCTTCGCCTGTGGATGTCGTGGGGAGTACATTATCCCTCCTTAAACATCTTTCGTAACGTTCCCAATCATATGTGGATTGCCAACCACTAGAAGTTGATGACATTCCCCAATACGTATTTCTATCATCGGACGTCGAAGGAAGGATATGCATGTCCCATCCACCAACCGAGTGTCGTGTGGGGTTATGTTTTCCATACTACCACCAAACACGGGCACTTCCGTATTCTGCCTCCCACTAACAGAGTGTCGGCTTGGGGTCGTGTATTCCCCTCGAACAGAAGTAGATGTTGAGGTCGAAGAATGACCACTTGGCAATGAAAAATTGTACATATACCTTAAGATAGGGTGACCGACTGGAAAGATGAGTCTCCACCATTGCCTCAAGGCTCCGAGGACCTTTGATGTCGAATAATTCATATCTCACCGGATCAACCGAAGTGCAAAATCTATACTTAATAGACTGAACTTTCATTGGCGTTGTTCCGAAGATTTTGCGCCTAATTCTTTTGCAAAGTTCTGATAAATCTACGTTCCGATTAAAACCCAGTCGCGCTGTGTTCTCCGATAAAAAAACAAAATCATTTTCGGTGTCACAAACCTCACCATCGTAGTAAATAACGGTATTAATACGTTCACTCATTTTCAGTTTCTATTTTTCTTTTGCCTCAATTTTTGTTATGCAACCTGAGAATGAAATTTGGCTGATTTATAGTGTAAGGGATTGCGACAGACTACTGTAGCAAGGAAAAACAAAGAATGATTATTTACAAGGAAAAGGAAAATTTAATTTGACAAGGAAAAGCAAAGAATGATTATTTACAAGGAAAAGGAAAATTTAATTTGACAAGGAAAAGCAAAGGATGATTATTTACAAGGAAAAGTAAAGAATGGTTATTTACAAGGGAAGAAGTTTTCTTTTTTTTTTTTTTATTTTTTTTGTAATTTAGTTTTAATATATTAAATAAATAAGAAGTTTTCTTTATTTTTATTTTATTGTAATTTAATTTTAATATATGTAATAAAATTAGAAGTTATTTTTATTTTTATTTTTTGCAATTTAGTTTTAATATATTTAATAAAATAAGAATTTTTAATTTTTATTTTTTGTAATTTAGTTTTAATATATTTAATAAATAAGAATTTTTATTTTTTAATAAAATAATAGTTGCTTATATGTTTTTATAATTTAATTTTAATATCTTTTATTAAATAGAATTTGTTTAATTTTTTAAATTTAATTTGACAAGGAAAAGCAAAGAATGATTATTTACAAGGAAAAGGAAACTTTAATTTGACAAGGAAAAGCAAAAATGATTATTTACAAGCAAATAAGTTTTCTTTTTTCTTTTTTATTATTTAGTTTTAATATATTAAATAAATAAGAAGTTTTCTTTTTTTTTATTTTATTGTAATTTAATATTAATATATGTAATAAAATAAGAAGTTTTCTTTATTTTTATTTTTTGTAAATTAGTTTTAATATATTTAAACTATAAGAAGTTTTCTTTATTTTTATTTTTTGTAATTTAATTTTAATATATGTAATAAAATAAGAAGTTATTTTTATTTTATTATAATTTAATTTTAATATTTTAAATAGATAAAAGTTATTTTTATTTTTTATAATTTAGTTTTAAATTAAAATAAATTTTTCAGAAAGCGTGCCTCTAGGGACGCGCTTTGTTCACGCCATCAAAGCACGCCCATGTAGGAGCGCTTTGTTGACGTGGACACAAAGCGCGTCCCTGTGGGCGCTTTCTTTAGCATTTCTCAAAACGCTACCGACGTGGACGCGTTTTGAGGGGAAACGGTCATTTTTCGTAAATTTTCTAGAAAACGGCCCAATTCTGTAATTTTTTTTATTTTTTTGATATTTTTAGGATAATTACCCCATCATAGCAATAGTCTCACATCAGACACTTATTAATTAGAAAACAATTTTAAAAGAAATATAAAGCAAACTGACACAAATAAAATGTAAAAATCTTTTAAATGATGATGAATGAATTTAAAATAAATAATGTAAAAAAGAAATTTGAAATCACAATATTTACAACAATTTAAAAATAAATTACATGTATAAAATTTTAAAGTAAGTAATACATGTAAGAGTTTGAAACAAATCATATAAAAATGAGAATAAAATAAACAGTATGTAAAATAATAACATATAAATGAGTTTTAAAATAAATATTATGCAAGAAGAAATTTAAAATAAGTAATATACAAAACAATTTAAAAATAAAATGTATCAATTTCAAAATAAATAATACACATAAAAACAAAATAGTTTAATATAAAAAAATGTACAAAAGAATTAAAAATAAACAATATACAAAAATCTAAAACAAATAGTGTACATGAAAGGAATAAAATTTATATAAATTTATAATAATATATAAATTTAACAAATGATAACTAAATTAATAAAATATAAAAGGAATTTTAAAGTAACAACCCAAACAATGTCAAACCGTAATGTATACCAAAATAATTCAAAGCAAGATATAATAAAACCATTTAAAAATAAATAATGAATTTTATAAAATAATTTAAAATGAATAATGTATACATATATAATAGTTTAGAAAAGCTTAAAAAATTAAGTGAAAAGGACTCAATTGGAATCAAAACAGAATCAAAGGGTTAATTTAAAAATAAATAAATCATTAATAATAGAAATAGGGACTAAAATAGAATTCACGAAAACAAATAGGGTCCCATTGTGCAATTGTCTGAGTCCCTTAAACGCGGCGTTTCGGCACGGACTAAATTGAAATGGAGAATATATTTCAGGGCGAAATTAAATTAAAAAGAAACCGAGATAGAATGGCGGCGTAAAAGGGACGACTAAACGCGCAAATTAACCATTTAAGGTAAAAATGCGCGGATCCAGCTATGGATCGGGTCGACGCGCGGGTCCTCTACTTTAAACGGCGCCGTTTGCTTTACTAATTAAAACTAAGAAAAACATTTGGCTATCTGCCATTTTCTGAAAAACAGAAACGTCCCCCCCGTTCCCCTATCTCCTGCGTTAGGGTTTCAACCCAACTGTCACGCCGTCGCCGAGCCACCACCATCCGGTGGCTGCCAACGCACAAGGAGGAGGTCCCTAGCCCTGTTTCAACCGAGCCAATCGACGGGGGGCCAAACACAAAAGTAAGTAATCCTTTCTTTATCTCTCTTTTGCGTATCGAAATGGAAGAAAATAAAATCGGAAAGAAACCCCCAAAAAATTCGAAAGTCACCTTCGAGGAGAAGAAAAGATCTGCTTGTTTTTTTTGTATTTTTTACTCTTTTTCTCTGTATTAATCTGTGGGTGTTTGTAAAAAAAAATACAAAATGCTGTTTTCGGTTCTTATAGCCGAATATTCAAAAATAAAAAAATACAATCCTCGTCTTTGCTACTATTATTTGGTGTGTTGTTCGTTCGTCATTTGGTGCAGGTACGGAGGGTGTATGCTTGCTGGCGGAGGTACGGTGCGCGTAGGAAGGACCACTAACGTGGCGACGCACGCGTGGGGCATCGTGGAGGCTGTTGCGGCGCACCTTAGCTGCTAGAGTTTCTGATAGGTTAAGGCGTTTGGGGGCCGTATAAAAATTGGGCCATTAAGCTAATTTTAGGCTTTAAATTAAAATTGGTGTTTGGGTCGAATTTGGGTTATTTATCTGGGCCTGTTGAATTGTAATATTTTGGTTTGTAATTGGTAATGGACTGGACATTTATTATTGATTGTTTTTTAATTTGGTTTTATTGTTTTTTTTGGTTTTAAAATGGTTTCTTACGGCCCGGGTAAATTGGGTCTGCTACAATAGTAATAATAATATATATAAAACACAATAGTGGTAATAATAAAATTAATAATACAAATGAGTATAATAATAATAAAGTTAATTATAACTAAAATAAAAAAATAACAGTAATGGTAATGTTAAAATAATAGTAAAAGCAATAATAATACTAATAATAATAATAATAATTAAAAAATAAAATTAATAATAAAATAACAAAATAACAAAAGAAATAAAAAGGACAAAATTGAACTTAAAATAAAAGTTTGGGGGCAAATCTGTAAACAAATAAAAAGGAAGGGATCTATTCGAACGCGCGAATAACAAGGAGGGACTAAAGGGAAAATATCTCCTTCCTCCAAAATGTTGTGTTTCGTGTGGGATTTAATTGAAATCGAAATAAAATATAGGGCCAAATTAAAAAATAAAAGAAACTCAATTATAAATTAATAAAAAAGTGGAAAGGCTAAAAGTGCAATTAGCCCTCCCATAGAAAACACGCGGATCTTGGGACTGGGTCGGGTCAGTATTGAAACGGCGCCGTTTTGGCATTTAAATGCCCAAAGCAAAACGACGGCGTTTTGCTTCTAGTATAAATAATAAAAACCTTAAAAAAATCATTTTCAGCTTTCATAAAAAAAAAAATAGATTTCTCTCCCTCCCCTCTTTCCCTGGGCGATATCCAATGAGATCTCCGTGAGACTTGACATTCGTCGTCGCCGTTCACGCCATCATCGCCGCTATCGTGTACCATGATCTAATTCAAAATAGTAATTTTTTTTTTTTTTTTACAGTTTATCTAAATGTATATATGGTAAAAAAAAGAAAAGAAAATAGAAACGCAAATAAGTAGGCAGATTTTTGAAAAAGAAAAAAAATAAAAAAAGGAATAAACCTTTTCTTGATTTCTTTTGGATTGTATATCTGTATTGTGTATATGCCCCCTTTTACAGATTGTATTAGAGTTATTTATAGCCCCAAAAATAAATCGAAAGTAAATACAAATATTTTGTCTTGTTTGTTTTCTACTATTTTTCGTTCCTTTTGCAGGTGAACGGCGAAGATGGGGCAATGAGGAGCGCTATCTGCGCGCTGATTGCGGCGCGAGGAAGGGCCTATGTTGGGAGCTGTGGCGCGAGGAGGGAACCCTAGGGTTCGGGGTTTCTGATTTCTAAAACTAAATTTGGGCCATTGGGCAATTTGGGTATTAGGTTTAGTTGGGTCTGGATGTTATGGGTTTATGGTTTATTGGGTAGTAGTCTGGTCCGTTTTAATAGTTTTGGGCCCGTTTCTTTGTAAAAGGACTTTGGACATTTTATTTTGGTTTAAAAAAATGGTTTGTTTTATTGACATGGGCCTGGGCTAAATTGGGTTCTTACAGTAGGGATTTTCAAACCCAAAGCTATGACCATTGAAGCTATAAAACCGTCTGCAATAGAGCAGGCATTGTCGTCTGCTGAGTGGACTGCTGTAGCCCTTATTCGCAACCCTACTTGGGAGCTTGTTCCTCTTCTGTTAAATTGCAAGGTCATCGGGTGCAAGTGGTTATTCAAGATTAAAAGAAATCCTGATGGTACTATTGCTCGGAAAAAGCCAGATTGGTAGCCAAAGGATGTTCTCAGGTACCTGACTATGATTTCAAAGAAACATTTAGTCCAATTGTCAAGCCTGCTACTATTCGTGTTATTCTGTCCATTGCCGTGTCTAGAGGATGGTCTCTTCGACAGGTCGATGTGAATAATGCCTTTTTAAATGGGGAGTTGGACACTGAAGTGCTCATGCAACAACCTCTGGGTTATGTTCAGTCTGATTCTTCTGGCAAGTTGCTTGTGTGTCGCTGAAGAAAGCATTATATGGTCTTCGTCAAGCACCTCGTGCCTGGTTTGAAAAGCTGAAGCAGTTCCTTGTGTCTACTGGATTCGTTGTTTCAAATTCTGATGCATCGTTGTTTGTTTGCAGCTCTACTCTCTATGTCTTGGTATATGTCGATGACATTATAGTTACTGGGAGCATGGCTACCGAAATTGACCAGTTTGTTCGGTTACTAAATGATGAATTCTCGCTCAAGGACATGGGTGGTCTACACTATTTTCTTGGGATTGAGGTCTGTCGGAACACCTCAAGGTGTCTCCATTTGTGTCAGACAAAGTACATACGGGATATTCTTGACCGAGCGTCGATGACGAAAGCAAAAAGTGTCCATACACCTATGGTGAGCTCGTCTACAATATCCAAAAACGATGGTGAAAGTTTGGCAGATCCAACTGAGTGTAGAAGTTTTGCAGAAGCACTTCGATACGTGGTGCTTACTCGTCCTGACATTGCTTACGCTGTGAACAGAATATGTCAATTTATGCATAGCCATACTAGTGTCCACATGGCTGCACTGAAATGCATTTTGCGGTACCTATGTGGTACTATATAGTTTGGAGTTATTTTTCAACCCTCAGGTCGTTTGTCCTTGAGTGCATATGTCGACGCCAATTGGGGGCTCGATTTTGATGATAGACGGTCAACTTTCGGATTCTGTGTTTATTTTGGATCCACCCCTGTTTCTTGGGGGTCTAAGAAACAAGTGGTCGCCCATTTTACGGCTGTTTATTTTGATGATAGTCTTGCTGTAGCTACTAGTGAAGTTGCCTAGCTCCTTTCATTGCTTTAGGAACTACAGGTCAAGTCAAATGATACTCATACTGTTTGTAGCTCCGGTGTAGTAGCTGTCGCAGCTAACCTTGTTTAATATTCTAAGTTCCAGCACGTTGAGTTGGACCTGTTTTTTGTACAAGAGAAAGTAGCAGATGGGTCTGTTATGGAAGGAGAGGTTCCAGCTTGTGATCAAGTAGCTGATATCCTTACCAAGCCACTTTCAGCAACATGTTTTGCGCGTTTTCGTACTCTTCTTAGGGTTTTGCCCGCCGAGAAGTTGGGTGAATGTTAAGGCTCATATAGTTAGGATGTTAGTTAGTTAAAGAAGTCAGTAAAGTTGTTAAAAGCAGTTGTTCATAACAGTAGTTATTCAAGTCTATATAAACAATCATCAAAGTAGAGAAAGGTAGAAATCAAATTCAAGAATTAAACAAAGTTCATTTTCTAAGTTCTAGTGTTTCGTTTCAATTCCTTTATTCTACAAAAACGTTTTTAGAATATATCTTACCTAGTTTCTAATACAATCATTGTAACGGACATTCAACACTGGCCGATCATATAGATACCAATAAGATCGGTCTTCACATTGACACTATGGAATTAATATCAATCATCCAAAAAGGTTAAATTGTATTCTATTCTTCACAATGGAAATAATATAGTTTGTTTCCTTGAATGAAAAAGTATCTTACGCATTGTAGCAGATATATCCAGACACTGGCCCACCTATATGAAAATTTGGTCCAAAGTAAGAAAGTTTCAAGTTAAAAAGGGAATATATTCATACGATATGGTTTCCGCAATGGCGGCATAAGAAGAAACAATTTTGATTATTCATTTCATATCGAACGTTATCTGGAGCACCCGCAAATGACATAATGGGAATGGGTTGTTTCTGCTGAGTCCATGAAAGAAACACCCAAAGTGTATGTTATAAAGAAGATGAGAGTTGAGAGAGTGATAAAAAGGAAATGGAGAAAATTAAAAGCGAGAAGACTCAGGTTCTTACCTGCTATTATCAGGTTGTGAAATGGACGGGAATGTAATTGCAAGAGGAAAGAGATAAGGGAATACATGTTTCCACCGCTTTTATATAAACAAAATGAAAGCAAATAGATTGTTTCTTTTTCAGTTTTAATTGTCAAGACTGAAAGGGATCTCACGGGAAAATACCAGCTTTGTCGATGTGGAGAGTTGGATTCATCTGAATCCCATCAATTTGGGTTTAAAGTCAATTTAGAGGTTGGGCCTTTCAGATTTGGGTTTAGGATTACTTTTTGTTTTGGATTTAAGTCAATTTAAGTCCGGATTAATTCAAGTTTGAATTATTGAAATTTTTATGATAAATTGGTGATTCAGATTATCTAGCTTTCAAATTTATGTTTAAATAATTTAATATTTTTATGAATTATGTTATTAGTCGTTGTACTACGTCAAAATTATGTAATTAGTCCTTATACTTTCTTTTAGCTATTTTTATTTTTTATATTTTTCAAAATTTAAAATTTTAGTCTTGAATAGATGGTAGCTATTAAATTCATCGCGTTAAGTTCTACTATTTTGAAAATTTGATGTAACAAACATATATTACTGTATATGTAATGTCATGTCACCTTACTATTTTCACATATTACAAAACAAAAAAAGTTAAAGGATTTAACAACTATCGTTTGCATTAAGTTTGAAATTTCAAAATTCAAGAAATATAACAATTATGAATGATCTAATTGGAGAACATTGACTAAATCTACAACTTTACGCACATGACAATACTAATAGTTGAATTTAACCAAATAATTTTTTTGGCGACAAATAAATTTAATTGCTATTGTTTTGTCAAGACTAAAATTTCAAATTCAAAATGTATAGGGACTAAAATTGATCCATTTGAAAAATACATGGACTAAAATCGATCAAATTAAGGTATAAGAACTAAATCCACAAATAAGATAAAGAATACAGACTAATAGCAATATTTCACCTCTATGCTTACTAAATAATACAAGGAATAATATAATTTAGGGGTGTTCAAACGGTCAGTTCGATTAATACCCGAATCGAATTACTATTAATCGAATTACTTGAAATGTAAAAATCTTTAACTGTTAACCGAATCAAATTATTTTTCAAATACATTAATTGAAAATATTTCAGTTAATTCCGTCGATTAACCGATTGAATTAATCGGAATTTAAGTTAAAAAACTTTAATGGAAGTGAAAACAACAAATAAGACTTTAGATGTAACACCCCTTACCTGTAACCGACACTAGTACAGGGTACGAGGCGTTACTTGACTCAATAACATACATACAAACATTTTCGGGATATGAAATTTCGTTCACATTTAAAACTTTTCAAATTACATCTTAAAATCCTTAATATGGGCCTACGAGGCCCAAAATATATTTTAGAACTGGTTCGGTACTAAACCAGGCACTTTGGAAAACTTTGGAAAACTTCTCTAAAAAAAATAGGGGCACACGCCCGTGTGGACTCATGACACGACTGTGTGGCTGGCATGGCCATGTCTTTAGCCCCTGTAGGAGCCTGGCTGGTGCTTCGCAAGAATTCAGGATATCACACGGCCTGACACACACTCGTGTCCATGGCCCATGTCCCTCACACGGCCATGACACGCCCGTGTCTCAGCCAGTGTGTTAAAACCTTGACATTCTATTTTTGACGTCATCAAACCAATAAGGTCACACGGCCAAGGCACACGCCCGTGTCCTTAGGCCGTGTGGTGAATTAAATTCCTAAAATCAAGTACAGACTTCACACAGCTTGGGCATATGCCCATATCTTATGGCCATATCTTCCACACGGTTGAGACACACGGCCGTGCCTCATCCCGTGTGGTTTTTACTGGGCATTTTGTTTTACAAACTTAGGGTGCAGGGGAACACACAGCCGGACTACACGCCCATGGATTAGACCGTGTGTTTCACGCGGCCTAGATATACGCCCGTGTGTCTACCCGTGTGGATGGCTGTAAGACTATTTTCCAAGTCTTTTTGTCACCCTTTTGAAGCACACATCTACTCACAAATATAGTACCATCACAAGCATAAACACATGACTAAATCAGTCACAACCAAGGTATCCACGACTCAAATCCCTATTTTCTATCGTTTACAATATTTCTTACTTGTCAACCAAACCACGTATTAACCACATTCATGGAAACACCAACATTTGCATTTATCAACAATAAGTATTTGCCGTGTAACATCCTGATATTTAGGGGCTATGCATTTTACATAATTGAATGATGTTGCATGCTTAATCATTAGTAAGTGCAATTTTGGAAGTTATTTGAGCTTCATTTATTAAGTGAATGCTTTGTTAAACTTTTAATTTCTATTAATTAGAGAGAGAACTAAGCTAATAAGGCCTTAAGAATTGATGATAAGAAGTTCTAGCATAAGTTAAGTAATTGGCAAAGTGGTTAAGATGCATGGATGTGTGCTTAAGGTGTAAGGTTCGAATCTTCTAGCTAACATTAGGGAGATTTTTAATTTTTTGTTTTCTTCCTTGTAAGTGTCGGCCAAGAATATTCTAGAGTGGATGAGCTTTCATCCATTTTTGGCTAGTTGACCATGTGAAAAAGGAAGTTAAAAACTTAAGGCATGGGATGATAAGTTGGTGATAAGATGAAGGGGACAAAGGCTTGATATTTGGCTATGTTTTGGGGATGTGTCCATGGTCATTTGACCATGAACCTAGACGGCATGGAGGCTAAAGGAGAGGTTTATTTCTTTGATAGCAAATCAAGAGTGGATAGGGAAGAAACAAGGAGGAAAAAGGGGATATGTTGGCATTGATGTGGCGAATTTATGCTTTGCCATTAGGGGAAAAGTTAGCCAAAAGTCTTTGTTTGTCCATCTTTTCTCATTTTCTCCAAAAATTCTCTCCTAGCCGAATTTGCCATAGAGTTTAGGTAAAACTCTCTTTTGTTTTAGCTTTCTTCTTTTTGACCAATTTTCTTCATTTTGGCCGAATGTACCTTAGACATTTTGGTACATTTTCGCTTTTGATTTAGCCTCAATTGCTTGAACCAAATACAACTTTCTTTCTCCCATTTAGTTTTCATTTTGAAACCAAAACTACAAAGATTAAGCACCATTATTCTTCTTCATTTTCTCTCCTCTTGCCGAATGCATCTAAGTTCCATAGTCAATCTCCTTCTCTTTGATCATATTCTCTTTTCTTTTCTTTTCATCTTATTTTCTCTTATCTTTCTCTCATTGTCAAATCACCATTATCATTTTCTTCTCCTCTTTCTCTTTACTTCCTTCTCTTTTCATTCTCTTTCTTCTTTCCCTTCAAAACCAAACCATCATATTGAAACCACCATTTTATTCTCTATTTGTGAAGGTCAATCATCATATTCTTTTCTTCTTTTCAAAGCCGAACCTCCAAGTGATCAAAGTAAGATTCTATCAATTATTTTCATCATTTTTTTAGCAAACTTAAAATCATAATCTTTTATTTCTCTCCTAGGCGAATTTTTGAAAAGATTTTTCAAAGATCTTTGTTGAAGACAACCTTTAAGTGACCATTCAATCATCAAGGTAAGACCACTATTTTAGACAATATCAATTTCTTTAGATGGATCACTAATCTACGTTATTTTAGGGGCGATCTAAGATCAACAAGATAGGTAAGAAAAGGGTCATGCGAAGTGTTTGGAAGAGAGGAGGTATTCCTTTACCATCGAACTACAAACGAAGAAGCGATATCGGGTTAGAGACTTTCCACCGGTTGTGGACCCTCCGCAAACGAGGATCGCTTATTCAAGTAGTCGCATACAACCGAACCACTTTACGTTGGTGGAATATCGGCGGTTTTGATCCATCTAGTGGAGAAAACCGCAAATAACTTATCATTCGTGAATCAGAGGGTAAGGATTTAGATCCATCGCTTATAAGTACAGTTTTGCTAAAATAGTTTATACTAACCGAGTGTATTAATCAATTAGGTGTGGACGAGCAAGAGGGTATTGTTCTCACTGTTACTAGGTGTGTAACCATACATTAAAATTTCCATAGATTTATATTATTAAAAAGTGATTATATGATAATATGTTTGTTTGCGGATACCAATCATTGGTATACAAAATTCAGGTATGTTACCTCAATATTCCGCTTATTTTGCTATATGCATTAATATGAAATAAGCATGACTATATTATGATTTGCGATAAATAGCATGAAAATCGATTTGATATGTATGTGCATGGGCATATGGGTATATTTGATAAAAGAGGAAGTACTCGTGGTTTTACCACATTTCGGTGACTTCGGTTACATATGTGAATTTGGTGACTTGATCACGATATTTGACTCCGGTGGCCGGTCACATATTTGGCTCCGGTGACTTGGTCACATAATTGACTCCGGTGACTTTGGTCACGTATGTGAATCTGGTGACTTCGGTCACGATTTGAAATTTGGACTTGATCGGTGACTTTGGTCATATCTTTTGGTGGCTTTGCCACAATAAAGCGATGTGCATGTTGATCGCAAAGAACTACCTTCGATGGTGTGTAGCGGATGGAGGGTCGATTTAGTAATCCCCGGTGTGTTGGTTGGTACGGGTGTGTAGCGGATGGATATTTAGGTTGGTAGGCTTGCATTTCATTTCATATACATAACTATGTAATATTGTATGATTATTACTTGATCTGTTATGAAATGGGCCTTTGGGCTAAATATGAATTAAATGGGCCTTTGGGCTAAATTTGAACTAAATTGGGCCTTTGGGCTAAATATGAGTTAAATGGGCCTATGGCCATATGTGAAAGTTTTGGGCTTAAAAGCATTTGATAAATGGGCTTTTAATGTGTGTGTTATACATTGAGTTTATAACTCACCCATTTTTTTATGGGATAACTTTTCAGATAATTCAGAAGTGCGATGGATCTAGTCGACAAGGAATTGAGGTGGCCAAAGCTCAAACAATGACGCTTGGAAATTTTCCTACTTGAACTTTTTAAGTTAATTTTTATTATTTAGACTTTATTTTGGGTTTGCCAATTTTATGTAATAAGGCCACTATAAATTATCTTTAATTTTGTGTTTGGATTTATTTTAAATTCGCCAAGAATAATTATCAAATATCTAAATGGTTTTCGATAAATTATTTAAAATGTGTTTGTTACTATTATATAAATGTTTTCAAAGAAATTTTCTTAAGTTTGGTTTCCTTTTGATTTAATTAATTTTTTAAAAAAATAATGTTTCCGCTAAAGTTTTATTTGAGGAACATACCAAATCCTGTTAGGCTTTTTGGTAGGGTTTGGGGTGTTTCAAACTTGGTATCGAGCCAGCTTTTAAACTCTCGGCCTTGGGTTTTGAAGCCCACAACGTTTTCAAAATTTGGCCCAAAAGATTTTTGAAAGTTTTTCTTAAGTTAAATGGTTTTATAAGAGCATGGCACTCGAATTCTCTACCAGATCCATCGTGTGTACCTTCATTTGATAAATGATATGAATGTCCTGTAAGCCTAAGGAAACTTTAGAGACATGGACCCTAGGTGTATGTGTACTACTACGGAAAAACTACTAAATATCTGTTTATAAGACTTTCTTTTAATAAGAAGTGAAAAGACTCTAATACATAAGACTTTTCAGAAAAGCAGATAAGATACGTAGTAGACATGAGCTCTAGGGGACGAGGTCGTCGTGGACATGGAAGAGGAAGGATGATCTGCTTTGAACCAGTTCGGTCTCGGTCAAGGATCCAGAATGAAGCTCCACCACCGGCTATTGGGGGGGACTTCCAAGAGCAAAATGAATGAGGTGACGCAGATCACAAGTCAGATCATGAAGTTTTGGAACGAGTAGCGAAGCTAGTTCTCGAAATGGATCTCAAGTCAGAATGAGAGACTTAGATCGAATGGAGCCGAGGTTTTCGAGGAGTATCCGGAGTAGCTCCTAATGTAGCTGAATATTGGTTGGAGGCAATCGAGAGGATCATGGACGATATAGATCTGACCGACGAAGAGAAATTGAAAGGAGCTATTTCACTTCTTCGTGATGAAGCCTACCGGTGGTGGCTTACTATCAAGGAAAGTACCCCGTGGATCGTCTGGATTGGGGTATTTTAAAGTGAAATTTGAGGAAAATATGTCGGAGCTAGCTACATCGACTCTCGAGGAAGACATTTCGAACTGTACAAGGAAACAAGTCGATAGTGAATATGAAGCGAATTTTTGCGACTTAGCCGTTATGCCGCAGGATAGTGGCTACCGAATATGAACGCTATGCCGATTTGAAGATGGACTTAGAGATGAGCTAAGAGTGATGATTGCTCCACACCGTGAAAGAGATTTTACAATCTTAGTGGAAAGGGCAAGAATTGTCAAGAGGCTAAACTGATCGAAAGATGTAACCGGATGAGGTCGTGGCAAGAATAATAGAAGCTTTGGGTCTTGGTCGTCTCGAAACTTTCAAGAAATCAAGGAATGATGGACCGCGAGGTCAACAGATCGCTACGGAGTGCAAAGTCGTACTTGTTCTCAATGTGGGAAAATGCACTCGGAGAATCTTTGGAAGAAAATCGCGGATGTTTCAAGTGCGGTTCAAGGATCATATGATTAAGGATTGTCCGATGAACTCGAAAAAGAATCGCCCAAACAAGTCGTGGTGCTAATCAAGGTCGGATGTATGGACAAAGAACCGATAAGAGGCCGTGGTCCCAATGGAAGGGCAATGGTTCCAGAGAGGTCGCGAACTTCAGCAGAGGCGATGGAAACTCGAGGCGAGACAACCGTGTTTGGTGTATGCGTTTCGTCGCAGAGAAGAAAGCGACGACCGATGTTATCACGGCACGTTTTTGATTTCGGGTTGCCCTTTATTGCTTTGATAGATATAGGTCAACTCATTCCTATATTGCTAGTGAAGCATCGGGACTTTGCATGTGACTTCAAATCGTATTTAGGAAGATGATCGATTTAGTCCTCTGGATGCATGAGTTGTAGACAAACTCTTTAAGGAAGTGCCTCTAGAAGTTCAAGGGATACAGCTTCCGGTGATTTAATGGAATTACCATTCGAGAATTTGACCTAATCTTAGGCATGGATCGACTTGTGAAGTACCGTGCAAATGTGGATTGCATCGCTAAGAGAATGTCCTAAGAACTCTTGATGATAAGAAAGTTGTAGTGATGGGCTAAAGACGGAACTACTTATCTAATGTAGTATTCGCCTTAAGGCGTAAAAGATGGTTAGAAAAGGATGTGAAGCCTTTCGATGTTGGTGAGTGCTTTGGAGGTTAAGGAAGCAATTGCTAATGAAGTCAGGACAGCCAATGAATTTGTAGATGTTTTTCAGGAAGAACTTCCAGGTTTGCCTCCGGATCGTGAGATAGAATTCGGGATAGACTTATTATTCAAACGCGCCAGCTTCTATTGCTCCATATAGAATGGCACCGAAGGAATTGGTTGAGCTTAAGGCTCAGATTCAGGAATTGCTTGAGCGTGGATTCATCTGACCTAGTGTGTCTCCATGGGGAGCACCGGTCCTATTCGTGAAGAAGAAGAACGAATCGATGAGGATGTGTATAGACTACCGGCAGTTGAATAAGCTAACTATCAAGAACAAGTATCCTTTGCCCAGGATCGACGACTTGTTCGATCAGCTTAAAGGAGCTGCGGTATTCTCTAAAATTGATCTAAGATCGGGATATCATCAGCTTAAAGTGAAAGAAGCGGATATCCATAAGACGGCTTTCCGAACCAGATATGGCCACTATGAATTTCTGGTAATGCCATTCGGATTGACGAACGCCCCAGCTGCGTTTATGGATATGATGAATCGGATTTTTCAGCCCTACTTGGATCAGTTCGTCGTGGTATTCATAGACGACATCTTGGTGTATTCTAAGTCCGAAGTGGAACATGATGAGCATCTCTGGATTGTGTTACGAGTTTTAAGGGAGAAGAAACTGTACGCCAAATTTAGTAAGTGTGAATTTTGGCTGAAAGAGGTTACATTTTTAGGACATGTGGTATCTGTAGAAGGAATAAGGGTGGATCCTCGGAAGATCGAGGTCAGATTAGATTGAAACCACCTAAGTCCGTGAATCGAGGTTCGCAGCTTGGGATTAGCTGGATATTACCGAAGATTCGTCGAAGGATTTTCATCGATAGCCGCACCTTTAACGAAATTGCCGAGGAAGGAAGTACCTTTCGTGTGGGAAGATAAGCAACAAGAGAGTTTTGAGAAGCTCAAGAAAGTTTTGACTAAGCTCTGCTTTGATTCAAATTAAAGCGTGAAAGGATTTTGTCGTGTATTGTGATGCTTCTCACACGGGATTAGGGTGTGTTCTAATGTAAGGTGGAAAGGTAGTTGCGTGTGCCTCGGCAGCTTGAGACCACATGAAGTTAATTACCCGACGATGACTTGGAGTTGGCAATGTAGTGTTTGCTCTTAAAGTTTGGAGACATTACTTATACGGAGAAAAGTCGGTGATATATACGGACCACAAAAGTCCAAATATCCACGACTCGTAAAGAAGCGAATTTGAGGCGAGAGAAGGTGGATAGAGTTGTTGAAAGACTACGATTGTTCCATCGAGTACCATCCGCAAGGCGAATGTGGTGGCAGATGCTCTAAGTCGAAAAGTGGTGTCAGATTTGAGAGCGATGTTTGCACATCTTAGTCTCTACGATGATGGAAGCTTGTTGGCAGAACTTCAGGTTAAGCCGACGTGGTTAAGTCAAGTGAAAGAGAGGCAGTTAATAGATGAAGATCTGAGTGAAAAGCTTCGACTAGTACAGAGTGGGAAATTGGAAGATTTTAGTATTAACGGTGACGGGTATTGTGCTTCAAAGATAAAGTATGTATGCCGAGGGATCAAGAGTTGAGGCAAAAGATACTTGAGAATCGCATGGTAGCCCTATGCTATGCATCCGGAGGAAGTAAGTTATATCGAGACTTGCGAGATCGGTTTTGGTGGCTTTGGTCTTAAACGAGAAGTTACGAATTTGTAGGGAAGTGCTTGACGTGTCGACAAGTCAAGGTGAACATCAAGTACCATCGGGTTGCTTCAACCGATAAAGATTCCATGATGGAAGTGGAGAGAATCACCATGGACTTTGTTAGTGGGCTTCCTCTTACGCCTACTAAAAAGACTCCATTTGGGTGATAGTGGACCGATTGACTAAATCGCACATTTTATCCCGATTCGGGTTGATTACTCTTTGCGTAAATTGGCAAAGTTATATGTAATGAAATTGTGAGATTGCATGGAGTGCCGTTGTCGATAATTTGGACGAGATCCAAGGTTTACGTCGCGATTTTGGAAAGCATTGCATCAAAGCTTTGGGCACTAGATTGGACTTCAATCGGCATTTCATCCTCGGTCGAGACGGTCGGTCCAAAAGAGTAATCCAGATCTTAGAAGATATGTTAAGGGGTTGTGTGATAGATTTCAAGGAAGTTGGGAGGAATTCTTACCATTGGCGAATTTGCGTGACAACAACGATTTCAATCCGAAGATACGGATGGCACCGTATGAAGCACTATATGGACGGAAGTGTCGCACTCCTACGTCTTTGGATGTAATTAGGGAACGGCATGATTTTGGGCCCGTAGATAGTGTCTCGAATCCGAAGAAAAGGTTAAGGTAATCCGGCTCGGTTAAAGGAAGCATCGGCAGACAAAAATCGACGCAGATTTAAAGCGGAAAGAAATAGAATATGCATGGGAGACCAAGTTTTCTAAAGGTTTCACCTTGGAAAAAGGTGATGAGATTTGGTCGCAAAGGAAACTAAGTCCTGTGTTCATTGGACCTTATCGGATTGTGAAGCGGGTCGGATCGTGGCATATCGCTTAGATTTGCCTTCAAATTGAAGCAAATGCACGATGTGTTTCATGTTTCAATGTTACGTCGTTACCGGTCGGATCCATCTCATATAGTACCAGTTGAGGAGGTGGAATTAAGATCAGATTTGTCATATGAGGAGGAGCCAATTCAAATTCTGGAGCGAGACGTAAAGGTTTTATGGAGAAAATCAACTCCTCTCGTTAAGGTATTATGGCGAAATCATGGATCGGAAGAAGCTTTGGGAACCGGAGGAAGCGATGCGACAACAATACCCTCACTTATTCCGCATGTAATTTTGAGGACGAAATTATTTTAAGGGGTAGAAGCGTAACATCCTCGATATTTAGGGGCTATGCATTTTACATAATTGAATGATGTTGCATGCTTAATCATTAGTAAGTGCAATTTTGGAAGTTATTTGAGCTTCATTTATTAAGTGAATGCTTTGTTAAACTTTTAATTTCTATTAATTAGAGAGAACTAAGCTAATAAGGCCTTAAGAATTGATGATAAGAAGTTCTAGCATAAGTTAAGTAATTGGCAAAGTGGTTAAGATGCATGGATGTGTGCTTAAGGTGTAAGGTTGAATCTTCTAGCTAACATTAGGGAGATTTTTAATTTTTTTATTTTCTTCCTTGTAAGTGTCGGCCAAGAATATTCTAGAGTGGATGAGCTTTCATCCATTTTGGCTAGTTGACCATGTGAAAAGGAAGTTAAAAACTTAAGGCATGGGATGATAAGTTGGTGATAAGATGAAGGGACAAAGGCTTGATATTTGGCTATGTTTTGGGGATGTGTCCATGGTCATTTGACCATGAACCTAGACGACATGGAGGCTAAAGGAGAGGTTTATTTCTTTGATAGCAAATCAAGAGTGGATAGGGAAGAAACAAGAAGGAAAAAGGGGATATGTTGGCATTGATGTGGCCGAATTTATGCTTTGCCATTAGGGGGAAAAGTTAGCCAAAAGTCTTTGTTTGTCCATCTTTTCTCATTTTCTCCAAAATTCTCTCCTAGCCGAATTTGCCATAGAGTTTAGGTAAAACTCTCTTTGTTTTAGCTTTCTTCTTTTGACCAATTTTCTTCATTTTGGCCGAATGTACCTTAGACATTTTGGTACATTTTCGCTTTTGATTTAGCCTCAATTGCTTGAACCAAATACAACTTTCTTTCTCCCATTTAGTTTTCATTTTGAAACCAAAACTACAAAGATTAAGCACCATTATTCTTCTTCATTTCTCTCCTCTTGCCAGAATGCATCTAAGTTCCATAGTCAATCTCCTTCTCTTTGATCATATTCTCTTTCTTTTTCTTTTCATCTTATTTTCTCTTATCTTTCTCTCATTGTCAAATCACCATTATCATTTTCTTCTCCTCTTTCTCTTTACTTCCTTCTCTTTTCATTCTCTTTCTTCTTTCCCTTCAAAACCGAAACCATCATATTGAAACCACCATTTTATTCTCTATTTGTGAAGGCGAATCATCATATTCTTTTCTTCTTTTCAAAGCCGAACCTCCAAGTGATCAAAGTAAGATTCTATCAATTATTTTCATCAATTTTTTTAGCAAACTTAAAATCATAATCTTTTATTTCTCTCCTAGGCGAATCTTTTGAAAAGATTTTCAAAGATCTTTGTTGAAGACAACCTTTAAGTGACCATTCGAATCATCAAGGTAAGACCACTATTTTAGATAATATCAATTTCTTTAGATGGATCACTAATCTACGTTATTTTAGGGCGATCTAAGATCAACAAGATAGGTAAGAAAAGGGTCATGCGAAGTGTTTGGAAGAGAGAGGTATTCCTTTACCATCGAACTACAAACGAAGAGCGAGATCGGGGTTAGAGACTTTCCACCCGATTGTGGACCCTCCGCAAACGAGGATCGGTTATTCAAGTAGTGCGTATAAACCAAGCACTTTACGTTGGTGGAATATCATGGTTTTGATCCATCTAGTGGAGAAAACCGCAAATAATCGCTATTCGTGAACTGAGGGTAAGGATTTAGATCCATCGTTTATAAGTACAGTTTTGCTAACAATAGTTTATACTAACCGAGTGTATTAATCAATTAGGTGTGGACGAGCAAGAGGGTATTGTTCTCACTGTTACTAGGTGTGTAACCATACATTAAAATTTCAATAGATTTATATTATTAAAAAGTGATTATATGATAATATGTTTGTTTGCGGATACCAATCATTGGTATACAAAATTCAGGTATGTTACCTCAATATTCCGCTTATTTTGCTATATGCATTAATATGAAATAAGCATGACTATATTATGATTTGCGATAAATAGCATGAAAATCGATTTGATATGTATGTGCATGGGCATATGGGTATATTTGATAAAGGAGGAAGTACTCGGTGGTTTTACCACATTTACGGTGACTTCGGTCACATATGTGAATTTGGTGACTTGGTCACGTATATTTGACTCCGGTGGCTTGGTCACATATTTGGCTCCGTGACTTGGTCACATAATTGACTCCGGTGACTTCGGTCACGTATGTGAATCTGGTGACTTGGTCACGATTTGAAATTTGACTTGATCGGTGACTTGGTCACATCTGTTTTGGTGGCTTTGCCACAATAAGGCGATGTGCATGTTGACTGCAAGAATCGCTTCGATGGTGTGTAGCGGATGGAGGGTCGATTTAGTAATCTCCACGGTGTGTTGGTTGGCGGGGTGTGTAGCGGATGGATATTTAGGTTGGTAGGGCTTGCATTTCATTTCATATACATAACTATGTAATATTGTATGATTATTACTTGATCTCATATGAAATGGGCCTTTGGGCTAAATATGAATTAAATGGGCCTTTGGGCTAAATTTGAACTAAATTGGGCCTTTGGGCTAAATATGAGTTAAATGGGCCTATGGCCATATGTGAAAGTTTTGGGCTTAAAAGCATTTGATAAATGGGCTTTTTAATGTGTGTGTTATACATTGAGTTTATAACTCACCCATTTTTTTATGGGATAACTTTTCAGATAATTCGTAGTGCGATGGATCGGGTCAGCAAGGAATTCGAGGTGGCCAAAGCTCAAACAATGACGTTTGGAAATTTTCCTACTTGAACTTTTTAAGTTATTTTTTATTATTTAGACTTTATTTTGGGTTTGCCAATTTCATGTAATAAGACCACTATAAATTATCTTTAATTTTGTGTTTGGATTTATTTTAAATTTCGCCAAGAATAATTATCAAATATCTAAATGGTTTTCGATAAATTAGTTGAAAATGTGTTTGTTACTATTATATAAATGTTTTCAAAGAAATATTATTAAGTTTGGTTTCCTTTTGATTTAATTAATTTTTTTTTAAAAAAAAATAATGTTTCCGCTAAAGTTTTATTTGAGGAACATACCAAATCCGGTTAGGCTTTTTGGGCCGGGTTTGGGGTGTTTCATGCCATCATCCATGGCCTTATACAAAATGAATCAATCTTCAAAACAAGCCAACATATTTGGCCAAAACAATATGACACTTGACAAAGACCAAGTCCCTATACATGCCATACTTAAAATGATAAATCTAACTGTACCAAATGTTTAGATTGATAGTGTGATCGATGCCTCCGACGTCTGTTGATCCCCGAGCTAACTTGGAGGCACTATAAGAAAATGGAAAAGAGAGGAAGTAAGCATAAAGCTTAGTAAGTCGCATGTAAATAATTAACAACAATTACCATGCATTATCCTACTCATATCATCTTATAACTTGGACAAAATTCTCAAATGATTAAAGCATAACTTACTCATTTTCACTGCTACTAATCATACAACATAATTCGAGCTCATTTCTCATGAATTTTCATGTAGATACCTGTATCACTTACAACATAGTCCTAAACTTTCTCACTTTTAACACAAGCTCTAAATTTCTCGTTGAACTAGTTGGAATACTAAAGGATACCCAACAAGACTCACACAACACTACACCAAAACAGACTTTCAGTGGCGTTTTATTAAAAAAACGCCGCAAATATTATATGTTAGCAGCATTTGAAAGAAAAAGCCGCAAAAAGTTGAGCAATAGCAGCGTTTTGGAAATAAACGCCGCTAAAAAGGAGAAATAGTGGTGCTTTTTTCCCAAACGCCGCTAAAGATCTGAGCATTAGTGGCGCTTTTAGAAAAATGCCGCTAAAGATCAGAGCATTAGCGGCGCTTTTAGAAAAACGTTGCTAAATGAAGAGTATTAGAGGCGTTTTGCCAAAAACGCCGCAAAGATGTTAATCAATACAACGACGTTTTTGCTAGTGCATGGGTTTAAGGTTTAGGGTTTATCAAATGTAAACAGAATATCAAATTTGATTTAATCATTAAAAATTATAAAAATGGTGAGATTGCATTTTTTAATTACAAATTAATTTTATTTTGTTATTTGAAACTGACTTAATTATGAAAAGTTACAAATTGATAACTAAACTATTTAGAAGTTTTGCTTTATCGAAACCCCTAAACCCTAACTATTTATATTAATTAAAATACAATTATTTTTAATTGAATATTTATATTCTTCAAAAAAATAATGACACATAGAAAAAATTGAAAATGAAAACATAGAAAAATATATGTTAAAAATTAAAAAATTAAAATACTATTATTTAAAATAAATTTAACTTTAAGGTTAAAATGCGATGTAAGTTTAACTTTAATGTTTCGGTGTTAGATTCTGTAGTTATGACAAGCATTTAGGTTTTTAGGGTTTAATGATTTAAGGTTTAAGATCTATGATTTTAGGGGTTACTAGTTTGTGGTTTAGGGTTTGTGTTTAGGACTTAGGATTTTAAGGTTTAAGGCTTTGATAAAAATGTTGTAGAAAATCATTTGTGGTTTAGGGTTTTAGGGGTTAAGCTAACTAGTATGGTTTAAGGGTTTAAGGTTTTTTGATAAAGTGATAAAAAATTAATTTATTTTAGGCGTCGAAACCATTTTTTAATTAAGTAGCGTCTATGATTCATGGCTTATGGTTTAAGGTTTGTAGTTTAGTGTTTGGGGTTTGGGTTTGGGGGTTAAGATTTAAGGTTTGGGATTTAAGGTTTAATTTTTAGGGTTTAGGGTAAATATGGTGAACTACTTGTGTATCTTGGATTTTTTTATAATACAAATCTAAATAAGATAAATATAAATTATTATTTTAAAAATATAAATCAAAATGGGTTAAATCCCAAAAGCATACATGATCAACAATGGTTTAATGTGCAATTGATCTAGTTCTTGTAAATTATTAACACAATTATTGATATAACATCATTTTATATTTATATATTGCATAATATTTATATTTATTCAATATATAAATATATATGATGTATTTACTTTTAAAATTGTGTATGATTAAATCAAAATTTAAGTTTTAACTATTCATTTAAACCGTAAATAGAATTTCACATCTACAATTACACATTAAACTAAAATTCATATATATATATATATATTCGAGATGTATTGCTATCAAAATTTAGGTGTATACATATAATTAAATGTTATTTTTTATATGTTAATTTAAAATTATAAAAATATTGAAAAAATTTAAATGTTAAAAATAAAAATTAGAAAATTAGAAAATTAGAAAATTTAAAACTTAAAACTTTAAATTTTAATATTTTAGTCAATATTTCAGTTAAAAGATTAATATTCAAAATTTAAAAAATAAAATTTCAAAAAAATTTGAAAGAAAAAATATATTAAAAAGGAAAAAATTGAAATTGAGAAAAGCAAGTGGCATTTTTGTAAAAGCGCCGTAAAAACATTTCCACCAAATTAGTGGCGTTTTTATAAAAACGCCAAAAAAAATCTTTGTAGTGGCGTTTTTTACAAAAACGCCACAAATATGTTTTAGACCGTACTCAAACGTCACCGCTTTTAAGATTCATTTTTTTTGTGCTAGTGGCGGCTACCGATAAACGCCACAAATTGAACTAGACAAAACGTCACTGCTTTACATTAGCCATCGCCTTTTCTTTCCCTCCTCAATGACTCACCCATTTTTAATCCCTAACTCCTCATTTCTAATCCTCGATTTCTTACGCCATTGTCACCTGTTCTCCCTCCTCTTCTCACATTAACTTGTGTGAAAGAAAACTCGATGAATCCACCAAATCAAACCCGGATTTGAGCTTAGGAGTTTTGATGAGGAAGTTAGGGTTTCTCTCCAATCTCACATTAACTAGTGTGAAAGAAAAACTCTCAATGAATCCACCAAATCAAACCCTTTGATCGATTTGAGCTTAGGAGACTTTTTTGATGAGGAAGTTAGGGTTTCGATGAATTCGATTGTTTATGTTAGGGTTTCTCCAATGGAGCACGATTTGAAAGATTTTATTTTTTCGAAATTTTTGAGAGTAATAGATCTAGTTTTATGGGTTTGAAGTGGGTGATATGGTTTGCTCATGGGAAAGGTGAAATCTCATACTTGGTGGCTCGGGCATATATTTAACGAAGCATTTGCATCTTCATCTGAAACTTTGATTAGTTATAAAGGAATAATATTATTATGCAAACAAGGAGAGAGTGGACATGCCCTCAAACGAGAGTCCATGTTATGGCTTGTTGTTTCATTGCAATATATGTAAAAATTTGATTTATTTATTTATAAATAAATCATTCAATATATGTAAAAATAATTTAAAATATAAAAATTATTAATATTATTAATTTGGGGATAGTAGTTATGGATGGTTTGACCCAAACGGACCCTTATTTGAGCTTGTCCTTTTTCTTTGATCGAAAATTTACCCAAATGAAAAAAAATTTTATGGAGAAATCACATTTATGTGATATTCTTTATGATATGAAAATCAGCAAGTTAGTAGATTTATACAAACTCGAGGACTTAGTATTTTGTTTTTTTGTCAAGGCATTCATTGGTCGAGGACTTTGAAATCTATAATTGAATTCATTGAAATCCTTCTTTTTATGCGAAAGTTTAATAAAAATTCTCTCGAGATGTGGATATCTAAATGGAAAACTCTTTAGTTATATGTCTTAGTTAAACTCTGAAAACTCTTTAGAGTAGTGAGTGGTCATGTGCATATGGAATACTTGTACCATTTTCTCTAGCACATTTATTATTTACGACTATTGATGTCCAGATTAGATCTTTCCAAAATTATTTTTCCTACTTTTTTTTGCTTTTATCTTTAGTTGCAATTCAAGAATGATTCAATAGCTTTACAGTTCCCATAGGAAAATAATTGAGCTCTTGCCATAAATGATCGATTTATGTTCGAGATTATTTTTCATTTTATCATATAGCAACTCTTAGTTTTCTACCGCTAGAGGAGATGATTTTAATCGTCTTGTGGTGATGCCGTGGATGCCCTGTGATTTTGGGGAACAAATGGTCCTCAACAAAGTGGCTACATGTTGAAGAATACAAGTTGTAAACTCGCTATATAGAGGTACCTTTCGAACCTATCGTAGTTTGTTGCACCAAGAAACCCTTGTGGTAGTTGACGTGTTCACCTTTTGTTGACTTTTAAGTGCACACCATGAGCTATCCTTTTCTTGTTTCCTCTCTAAAATCCACGAACCACTTTGAAAAAAAAAAAGAGATTATAAATGTACGAGGTCCTTCAAACCACCTATAGAGAAGTTCATTTGTTGAGCTAGTAGCTAGCTTCTTGGTGATATATCAATCTTTAGCACTAGTACCTCAGATATGCAAAAATACAAGGATCATTTAGGACATTGTTTAGATTAGATTTTTAGCTAAACCAGTTAGCTAGCTTGTTTGATGATTTGTGAATCCTTGGATATTAATACATTGTGTGAGCTAAGGGTCAACCCAAGTTTTCATTCTTTTCGAGGTCATTGAGGTGTAGATTTAAATGAAATTATGGCATGCAAAATACAAAATGTAGATTCATCGTGGGTTTAGCTTTTGTTAGTTTTTGGTAGTGTGCTAGTTTTAAGGATTAATGTTCTAATTTATTTTAGTAGTTATAGCGTCTAAGTAAATAAGATCTTTGGTGGTTGATTTGGCCCCTTAGTAATTTGATACTTATGCTGTTTTTTCATTGACAGGATAACATGATACATCAATACATGTCATAATTGTATGGTGATGAGAAAGCATTGAGTGATGTAACCCCTATGTGATGGGGGCATTTGTATCATTGGAGTTTTACAATATATTTGGATCCAGGTTTACGATTTGTGACAATGGTGGCGCATGTTCTTTTAATTGGATTTTAGATCTTGAAATGTGGGATTTTTAGATTTTTACGCTTTGTAAAAATATGATTTACACGACACTAAATTTTTGATTTATTTTTTAATTTTCATGACCTTTAGCGTTTTTGCAAAAGCGCGCTAAAAGTCATGTTTTTAGCGTTTTTTCACTAACAAAAGCGTCTTCAAAAAGCTTAAAAGTCTTGGTCTTTAGCAGCGTTTTTTAGAAAGCGCCGCTAAAAGCCATGGTCTTTAGCAGTGTTTTTTTAAAAAAGCGCTGCTAAAAGTCTTGGTCTTTAGCGGCGTTTTTTTAAGAAGCGCCACTAAAGACTAAGACTTTTAGCGGCGTTTTCTATAAAAAGCCACTAAAAGCTATGATCTTTAGTGGCGTTTTTTAAAATAAATGCCGCAAATTTTAACGGCGTTTACTATGACGACGTTTTTTTGCTGCGCCTCCAAAAGCGCCGCTAAAGGCAAAAAAAACGCCACAAAAAGTCTGTTTTCTTGTAGTGTAAGGGGGTAAAATGTCGATGCCATGTCTTAGACATGGTCTTACACTGGCTCACATATCGAGGCCGATGCCATGTCCCAGACATGGTCTTACACTAGCTCTCATATATCCCTAATGTCATGGCATGGATATCCGATCTATTCCTATGGTTCAACCGGGTGCATACCACATCAATTTTCATCATGCATATTCATAACAATAATCAAACATTTTATGCATAAAAACAATAGAGTTGTATTATTTACGTACAACTTACCTCGGTATACAAAAAGTGGGCGACTAGATTGAGTTAATCCACTAGCTTGGTTTTCCCCGGTCTAGGTCCGGACTCGGTTTTTCTTGATTTGCAATGATTAACGGTTGTTGAAATTTTCAAGCTTCCATGGCCCTTTCTTGAGTGAAAAGTCAGTGGAGAAAAGAAAATGAAAAAAAGATGATATCTCTTTTCTTTTTATTTTATATTTATTTATCAATCAAGTTACCAAATACTTCACCTAACCTTTGGCAATGTCATTTCTTTGTCCCTATGGCCGGTCATCACCCTCATAAAGGCCTATTTGCACATTAAGGACCTCTAATTAAGGTTCTATAGCTATTTGACACCTTTAGCTCGTAGAACAAAACTTTAGATTTTATGCGATTTAGTCCTTTTTCAAAATTAAGCATGCATTCACTAAAATTAATTCACCAAAATTTTCATGCACTCATATAATCATGATATAATACATAAAATAATATAAAAATAATTTCTATGGTCTCAGATTAGTGGTTCTGAAACCACTATTCTGACTAGCCCTAAAATCGGGTAGTAACATTAGAAACACTACATAAGTTTTAAAAGTTAACAACCAAACAAAAGGTTAATGGTGATAGCATAGAAAATGTAACACCCCTAACCTGAATCCGTCTCTGAAACAGGGTTATGGAGCATTACTAAAGTTTACAAAATTAATTATCAGACTTTTCATTTCATCTAGCATTCATATTAGAAATCAATCAAAATTATACATATTGTCCCTTAAATGAGCCCTCGAGGCCCAAATTATTTATTAGAAAAAAAAAATAGGGACTAAGTCTAAAGCTTATAAAATTTTTCAGAAATATTTAAAATTTTCAACATTGCGAGGGCCACGGTAGGATTTGGAGACACGCCTATGCCTCATGCCGTATGAGCATTCTGTTTTGTGCAAATTTAAGATATTGGGGACACACGGCCGTATCACCTGGCCGTGTGTCACATATCGTTGAGACACACGCCTATGTCTCTGCCCATGTGGAAGAAAATAGAACATTTTACAAGCCATATTTCTCACCCAATTTGTTACTAACCTAGCCCCACCAATTCACAAATCTACAAACTATAACATGGCATTCAACACAAGCTAAAATAAGTGGCTAATCTCAACAATTTACATATAGACCAACATTAAACAAAATACCTATAAATGTCATTATGACTAAAATTAAAACATTCGAAAATACCGATAGAACCGATGGATGTGTGATATATCTCCAACAAGCTTCCAACCTAATCAAGCTTCCGATAATCTGAAAAGTAAAGGAAAACAATTATGTAAGCAATGAATGCTTAGTAGGCTTGTATAAACTTTAATCATATCAATTCATTTTAAATAATAAATTTATACATATCCGAATAATCCAATATTGATACCACAATATTAATAAAATATATTCAACAACTTTAACTATTCCAAATTTCTAAAATTTCATTTGCATTTCTTTACTTTCCCCACTCATTCTATATGCATAACTCACTAGTCATAAACATACCATAACCAGAAGCTAATGCATTTGAACATAACCCTTTTTTTTTTAAATTAATCACATGATAAACCATTTCATAAGAAATTGCATAACTTAAAAGTTACCACTCTTTCATGAGCACAAGTATATTTCATTTGAGCATTTACCCTTTCAACGCATCATATAAAAAAACATATTACCATTTAACCAGTAGCTTGACACTTGTCTAAGCATCAACAACAACATTTGTTAGCATACTTGAACATATTTCATATAAATTCAATATTGATAAACTTATTTTATCAACATATCACACTTGAGTTGATTACTCATCACAACTTTGATCGATGAATACACTTATTTTAGATCAACACAAATAATAACATTAAGTCTTCAAACATTAATTTCATATGTCACTTATCAAATCTTACCGAATCGAGGAACAACTTACAGATATGAGTACATTGTATTCAGAAGCCCGAAGGCTACACAGAAGCACATAAGTGCTAAACAGAAACCTATAAGGGTTGAACGGAAGCTCATAAGAGCTGAATGGAATCCCATAAGGGTTAAACTAAAGCTCAAAAGAGCTTAACGGTAACCCATGGGGTTAATCTGAAGATAAAAAGAGCTGAACGAAAACCCATAAAGGCTAAGCTGAAGCTCAAAAGAGCTGAACGGAAACCCATAAGGGTTAAACTGAAACTCATATGAGTTAACAGAAGCTTGTGAGAGCTAAACGAAAAGTAAACATGAAAGTTCGCAACAAATGTTGAACCTCGGTTTACTTAGGTAATTTTCCATCAATTCATCCTTTGCCACAGAACGATTGTACTCAATCCTACATTCCACTTTACCCGGATATTCATTTCAATTCATAATTTAACAATATTTCATTTTTTAATAATATACTAAATTCATAATAATTTAACAACATTCCATTTTTCAACAATATATTAAATATGTAACATCATTCATCAATTCAATATAATTATTAAAATTTAACCAGACAAACTTACCTGAATTGAATTGTAATAATTGCAAGAGTTTAGGGACTATTCTACTATTTTTCCTTTTTTACAAGTATCTACGGAATCTTGATCTAAAATATAAAATCACTCGTTCATTAGCATATAATTCAGTTCCAATTTATTTCACAACTCATGCCCTTCAATTTTTGAATTTACACAATTACCCCAACTTTTACAACTTTTACAATTTAGTCCTTAACTAGTTAATCTATCAAATCAACTAAATTTTCTCAATTAATAATTTATCCAAATATTCTAGGCTATCATAAAACCCTTAATAAAATAGAAATTTATTACCAAACCCTAATAATTAACCATTTTCACAATTTGATCCTAACATCAATTTTAATAAAATCACTTTATAATATCATCATACAACAAAATTAAAGCTCTAAACCCACTTGACATTAATAATTTCTTTCAATATATTGATTTAGACAATAAAATAATTCATTTCATGCAATTTGGTCATTTTTGACATTTTTATAAAATTACCCCTAAAATTTACTTTTATTCAATTTAGTCCCTGGGCCTAAAACATGCAAATTAGCCATTTTTAATGTAAGCCCATGCTAGCTGAATATTCATATATCTTTATCCTCCTCCTCTCCATTCCACATCCTTTATGTATATAATATGCTTATATGTAACATTATCCATAATTCCACTATTTACTTATATGTTCATATCAAAACTGTCCACTTGAGTCATAGTCACTAAATTATTTATATCTTGAGCTACATAATTCTAAATTAAAATCCGATTGATATTTTTGAAACTAGGCTCAAATATCTTTCTACTATAAAAATTTTAGAATTTATAATTGATAAACCGTAATTTACACATATTTTAACCCCATGCTTAACTTATTTTTGGATAAATATTCATTAGATTTGATGAATTTGATGCTCCTAATCCTTTAGTTTCATGTTTTAAACTCAGGAGAGCATAGGGAGTCGAAAAGAATGAGAAACGGGCCAAAAAGGACAAAATGGGTCTACCTCAGAAATCAACACGACTGGACCAACAGGCACGGGCATATCACATGGCCGTGTGTGATGAGAAGAATCGAGCATGGACTGGACTATCGTACACGGGCATGTCACACGGGCGTGTCACATGTGCGTGTCCATGTCGTACTTAAGATTAATTTTATTCAGAATAGGTTATTTTGGGCCAAGAAAGGTATTCCAAAGCCTATATAAACACCCTT
The DNA here is from genome assembly GCA_025506655.1 of Gossypium rotundifolium. NCBI lineage: Eukaryota > Viridiplantae > Streptophyta > Magnoliopsida > Malvales > Malvaceae > Gossypium > Gossypium rotundifolium. The sequence continues at coordinate 13,773,319 of CP106723.1, read as the reverse complement.
AGGGGTGACCTAAAGGGGGATGCTGAACAAGAGGCAGAAAATACTCGAAGACATCCATCGAGAGTAGCTCGAAAGAAGGATCTCCATCAAGACTGAATATCTCCCATCAAGTTCTTTAGAAGTTTTTGGTTTTTCTTATGTTTTGTTGTTTTCCTTATTCTATGATGTTTCCCTTTATTATTATGAAGTAAACTCCCTAAGCATCCATTGAATGAGTTAACAGCACAAAAAAAATGGCTTTGGCTATAAAATCAATGAAAACTACCAAGGAATTATACCACCAATCTCATATACAGAAGAAACCTCAGCTAGTAAAACAAAGTACAAAAGCAAAAATGAATACTGTAATGAAATAGAAAACCAGAATCAGCCTTAGAATTTGCATCGTTGGTGAACTTAAAGTTGGGGGATTCAGTCGCCTTTCTCTGAATTGTGTATTAATCACTCGTGTTCCATCCCAATACAGTAAATGATCCCTGCATGCAACCACCCCATTTTCATTCTAATTTCACAATATGATTCAATATTTCAAAGCCAATATATATACACACTTAAGCATGAAGTAGATACCTTCTTTCTATTACAAGAGGCCTATCACCATCAAGTGTTAACTAAAAATAGCAAGATAAAAAAATAAGTCAATCTTATTAAAGGACAACGTAATCAGACAGTGGTTATAAACCAAAAAGGAGGCACAGGAAAAATGTAACATCCTGAATTTATGGGTCTATGCGTTTAGTATAGGAATACGTTTAATATGGTGAAAGGGGTTTAAATTTGGGCTTAGAATTAGGCAAAGGCCCATACTAAATTATTTTAAGGTGGCATCATTAACAATTAAAAAGGAACAAGTTTTGGGTCGCAAGGAGCCCATGTTTTTAGGCCAATTTCAGCACTTTAAATGAAAATAGGGTGACGCCACATACAAGGAATTAGTGGCCCAAATATTAAGTTTAATAAGGCCCAAATCTTTTAATTTAAGTAAGTTAAATTTTGGCATTAGGGTTAGTATAGGTGGACGGCTACAAGGCTCAAAAATAGGAGAAATTATATGGATTTTATAAATGATAATATCATAGATAAAAAGGAGGAAAGTTAGGAGCTTATCTTAAAGGGAAGTGTTGGTAGAAAATCCACTACCTAGAGGAGTGTAAAATTGCCATCGCATGGCAAAGAGGGTGCCAATTTCCCTCTCTTTTAACTTGAATTTAAGGCGTTTTGGTTTTTAGCAAGAGGTGCTTAAATATCTATAAATAGGAGGGCTAGCTCCTTGTTTCGATAATCGAAAACCCTAAATTCCTCTTCCATTGTGCCGAATTTCCTAGCTTCTCCTCTCCAATTTCTTTTCTCCAATTTCTTCAAAAGCCAAAACTCTTCTCCACTTTTTCCTCCTTGTGCCGATTTCTGAAAGTCAAGCATCCATAGTCTTCTTTTATTCATCTTATTTGAGAATTAGTTCTATACTTTCGACATTTAAATCTTTCATTGGCATTGCCGAATCCTCTTCCTAGTGCTAGCTGAATCTCCTATGCTAACGTAAGTGTCGATTTTTGATTAGTTCACATGATCTATTCCCGATTTTTGAAAGGAAAAAGCTGAAAGCTAATAGTTTAATGGTTTTATGATGGGCGGCAATTCGGGATTTGAAGGAAGCTTGGTCAATTAGATCTAAAAGCCAAAAATAGCTAGTCTCCACTTACGAGATTTTTAAGGTAAGAAGATTTCCTAGATTTCTATTAGATTTGATCATTATATGCAAGATCTTAAGGTTATAATGAGAACTAACGATTAAATATTATGATAGTAGTTCGATAAGGACTTGTGATGGAATTAAATATGGATCGTGTAAAGGAAAAAATCCTAAGTTTAAGAAAAGAGTAGTATCTCGCCATTTGAGATTGGCCACTTGGTTGTGGACCGCTTCTAACAACACCTTAGGCAGATAGCGATGAGTGTCAACTAAGGATAAGCGTCGACATAGAAAGCATCGTCTTATCGGTAATCGTGTGTAGATCTCTAACATACTAATAAACTCGTATGCATGACTATATATATGTTATGGGCTTAAAAGCGAATGAGGTCAGATAGACAATGAATGGAACCCTAAGCAGGTTAGGCAAGGATGCCAGGTACGTAAACATAAAGCTCCCTATGTGTATCGAAAAATATATATGACTGCATGATGTTTTCTTTATGTATGTATGCATGGGGTGGGAATATGATAATGAAGGGGAAGAGCATGATTAGGTCACATGGTGACCGGTGGTAGAAAACCCACGTAATGCAATGTTAGGTCACATGGTGACCGGTGGTAGAAAACCCACGTAATGCAATGTTTGGTCACATGGTGATTGGTGGTAGAAAACCCATGTTAAATTTCTCGATTGATAATGGAATAGGCAGTTTGACTGTTGATTTGGTGTGGGATCATTTCAGACATTGTTTAGATTAGATTTTTTAGCTGAACCAGTTAGCTAGCTTGTTTGATGATTTGTGAATCCTTGGATATTAATACATTGTATGAGCTAAGGGTCAAACCAAGTTTTCATTCTTTTCAAGGTCATTGAGGTGTAGATTTAAATGAAATTATGGCATGCAAAAATACAAAATGTAGATTCATCATGGTTTAGCTTTTGTTAGTTTTTGGTAGTGTCTTTGTTTTAAGGATTAATGTTCTAATTTATTTTAGTAGTTATAGTGTCTAAGTAAATAAGATCTTTGGTGGTTGATTTGGCTCCTTAGTAATTTGATACTTATGCTATTTTTTCATTGACAGATAACCTGATACATCAAGACATGTCATAATTGTACGGTGATGAGTAAGTATTGAGTGATGTAACCCCTATGTGATGGGGGCATTTGTATCTTTGGAGTTTTACAAGATATTTGGATCCGATTTACTGATTTGTAACAATGGTGACGCATGTTCTTTTTAATTGGATTTTTAGATCTTGAAATGTGGGATTTTTAGATTTTTACGCTTTGCAAAATATGATTTACATGACACTAAATTTTTGGATTTATTTTTTTAATTTTTCATGACCTTTAGGCGTTTTTGCAAAAGCGCCGCTAAAAGTCATGTTTTTAGCGGCATTTTTAGGAAAGCGCGCTAACATTTATTTTTAGCGTCTTCAAAAAAAGCGCCGCTAAAAGTCTTGGTCTTTAGCGGCATTTTTTAGAAAGCGCCGCTAAAAGCCATGGTCTTTAGCAGCGTTTTTTAAAAAAGCGCCGCTAAAAGTCCTGGTCTTTAGCGGCGTTTTTTTAAGAAGTGCCGCTAAAGACTAAGACATTTAGCGGCGTTTTCTATAAAAACGCCACTAAAAGCTATGATCTTTAGTGGTGTTTTTTAAAATAAACGCCGCAAATTTTAGCGGCGTTTACTATAACGACATTTTTTGTTTGCTTCCAAAAGCGCCGCTAAAGGCAAAAAAAACGCCGCAAAAAGTCTGTTTTCTTGTAGTGCAAAGGGGTAAAATGTCGATGCCATGTCTTAGACATGGTCTTACACTAGCTCACATATCGAGGCCGATGCCATGTCCCAGACATGGTCTTACACTAGCTCTCATATATCTCTAATGTCATGGCATGGTTATCCGATCTATTCCTATGGTTCAACCGGGTGCATACCACATCAATTTTTATCATGCATATTCATAACGATAATCAAACATTTTATGCATAAAAACAATAGAGTCGTATTATTTACGTACAACTTACCTCGGTATACAAAAATGGGCGACTAGATTGAGTTAATCCACTAGCTTGGTTTTCCCGGTCTAGGTCCGGACTCAGTTTTTCTTGATTTGCAATGATTAACAGTTGTTGAAATTTTGAAGCTTCCATGGCCCTTTCTTGAGTGAAAAGTCAGTGGAGAAAAGAAAAAGAAAAAAAGATGATATCTCTTTTCTTTTTATTTTATGTTTATTTATCAATTAAGTTACCAAATACTTCACCTAACTTTTGACAATGTCATTTCTTTGTCCCTATGGCTGGTCATCACCCTCATAAAGGCCTATTTGCACATTAAGGACCTCTAATTAAGGTTCTATAGCTATTTGACACCTTTAACTCGTAGAACAAAACTTTAGATTTTATGCGATTTAGTCCTTTTTCAAAATTAAGCATGCAATCACTAAAATTAATTCACCAAAATTTTCATGCACTCATATAATCATGCTATAACACATAAAATAATATAAAAATAATTTCTACGGTCTCAGATTAGTGGTTCTGAAACCACTATTCTGACTAGCCCTAAAATTGGGCAGTTACATTAGAAACACTACATAGGTTTTAAAAGTTAACAACCAAACAAAAAGTTAACAGTGATAGCATAGAAAATGTAACACCCTTAACCTAAATCCGTCTCCGAAACAGGGTTATGGAGCATTACTAAAGTTTACAAAATTAATTATCAAACTTTTCATTTCATCTAGAAACCAATCAAAATTATACATATTGTCCCTTAAACGAGCCCCCGAGGCCCAAATTATGTATTAGAAAAAAAAATAGGGACTAAGTCTAAAGCTCATAAAATTTTTCAGAAATATTTAAAATTTTCAACATTGCAGGGGCCACACAGCCGGATTTGGAGACACGCCTATGCCTCAAGCCGTATGGGCATTCTGTTTTGTGCAAATTTAAGATATCGGGGACACACGGCCGTATCACCTGGCCGTGTGTCACATATCGTTGAGACACACGCCTATGTCTCTACCCATGTGGATGAAAATAGAACATTTTACAAGCCATATTTCTCACCCAATTTGTTACTAACCTAGCCCCACCAATTCACAAATCTACAAACTATAACATGGCATTCAACACAAGCTACAATAAGTGGCTAATCTCAATAATTTACATATAGACCAACATTAAACAAAATACCTATAAATGTCATTATGACTAAAACTAAAACATTCGAAAATACCGATTGAACCAATGGATAGTGTGATATATCTCCAACAAGCTTCCAACCTAATCAAGCTTCCAATAATCTGAAAAGTAAAGGAAAACAATTATGTAAGCAATGAATGCTTAGTAGGCTTGTATAAACTTTAATCATATCAATTCATTTTAAATAAGAAATTTATACATATCCAGAATAATCCAATATTGATACCACAATATTAATAAAGTATATTCAACAACTTTAACTATTCCAAATTTCTAAATTTTCATTTGCATTTATTTACTTTCCCCACTCATTCTATATGCATAACTCACTAGTCATAAACATACCATAACCAGAAGCTAATGCATTTGAACATAACCCTTTTTTTTTAAATTAATCACATGATAAACCATTTCATAAGAAATTGCATAACTTAAAAGTTACCACTCTTTCATGAGCACAAGTATATTTCATTTGAGCACTTACCCTTTCAACGCATCATATAAAAAAACATATTACCATTTAACCAGTAGCTTGACACTTGTCTAAGCATCAATAACAACATTTGTTAGCATACTTGAACATATTTCATATAAAATCAATATTGATAAACTTATTTTATCAACATATCACACTTGAGTTGATTACTCATCACAACTTTGATCAATGAATACACTTATTTTAGATCAACACAAATAATAACATTAAGTCTTCAAACATTAATTTCATATGTCACTTATCAAATCTTACCGAATCGAGGAACAGCTTACAGATATGAGTACATCGTATTCAGAAGCCTGAAGGCTGCATAGAAGCACATAAGTGCTAAACAGAAACTCATAAGGGTTGAAAGGAAGCTCATAAGAGCTGAATGGAAACCTATAAGGGTTAAACTGAAGCTCAAAAGAGCTTAACGATAACCCTTGGGGTTAATCTGAAGATAAAAAGAGCTGAATGAAAACCCATAAAGGCTAAGCTGAAGCTCAAAAGAGCTGAACGGAAACCCATAAGGGTTAAACTAAAACTCATATGAGCTAACAGAAGCTTGTGAGAGCTAAACGAAAAATAAACATGAAAGTTCACAACAAATGTTGAACCTCGGTTTACTTAGGTAATTTTCCGTCAATTCATCCTTTGCCACAGAACGATTGTACTCAATCCTACATTCCGCTTTACCCGGATATTCATTTCAATTCATAATTTAACAATATTTCATTTTTTTAACAATATGCTAAATTCATAATAATTTAACAACATTCCATTTTTCAACAATATATTAAATATGTAATATCATTCATCAATTCAATATAATTATTAAAATTTAACCAGACAAACTTACCTGAATTGAATTGTAATAATTGCAAGAGTTCAGGAACTATTATGCTATTTTTCTTTTTTCACAAGTATCTACGGAATCTTGATCTAAAATATAAAATCACTCATTCATTAGCATATAATTCAGTTCCAATTTATTTCACAATTTATGCCCTTCAATTTTTTGAATTTACACAATTACCCCAACTTTTACAACTTTTACAATTTAGTCCTTAACTAGTTAATCTATCAAATCAACTAAATTTTCTCAATTAATAATTTATCCAAATATTCTAGGCTATCATAAAACCCTTAATAAAATAGAAATTTATTACCAAACCCTAATAATTAACCATTTTCACAATTTGATCCTAACATCAATTTTAATAAAATCACTTTATAATATCATCATATAACAAAATTAAAGCTCTAAACCCACTTGATATTAATAATTTCTTTCAATATATTGATTTAGACAATAAAATAATTCATTTCATGCAATTTGGTCATTTCGACATTTTATAAAATTACCCCTAAAATTTACTTTTATTCAATTTAGTCCTCGGCCTAAAACATGCAAATTAGCCATTTTAATGTAAGCCCATGCTAGCTGAATATTCATATATTTTCTCTCTCCTCTCCATTCCACATCCTTTATGTATATAATATGCTTATATGTAACATTATCCATAATTCCACTATTTACTTATATGTTCATATCAAAACCTGCCCACTTGAGTCATAGTCACTAAATTATTTATATCTTGAGCTACAGAATTCTAAATTAAAATCCGCTTGATATTTTTGAAACTAGGCTCAAATATCTTTCTACTATAAAAATTTTAGAATTTATAATTGATAAACCATAATTTACACATATTTTAACCCCATGCTTAACTTATTTTTGGATAAATATTCAATAGATTTGATGAATTCGATGCTCCTAATCCTTTAGTTCCATGTTTTAAACTCAGGAGAGCATAGGGAGTCGAAAAGAATGAGAAACGGTCCAAAAAGGGACAAAATGGGTCTACCTCAGAAATCAACACGGCCTGGACCAACATGTACGGGCATATCACACGGCTGTGTGTGATAAGAAGAATCGAGCACGGCCTGGACTATCGTACACGGGCATGTCACACGGGCGTGTCACACGGACGTGTCCGTGTCTACCTAAGATTAATTTTATTCGGAATAGGTTATTTGTGGGCCAAGAAAGGCATTCCAAAGCCTATATAAACACCATTAGGGGTGACCTAAAGGGGGACGTGAAACAGGAGGCAGAAAATAATCGAAGACAGCCGTCGGGAGTAGCTCGGAAGAAGGATCTCCATTAAGACTGAATATCTCCCATCAAGTTCTTTAGAAGTTTTTGGTTTTTCTTATGTTTTGTTGTTTTCCTTATTCTATGATGTTTCCCTTTATTATTATGAAGTAAACTCCCTAAGCATCCCTTGAATGAGTTAACAGCACAAAAAAATGGCTTTGGCTATAAAATCAATGAAAACTACCAAAGCCGACTGCAATTATACCACCAATCTCATATACAGAAGAAACCTCAGCTAGTAAAACAAAGTACAAAAGCAAAAATGAATACTGTAATGAAATAGAAAACCAGAATCAGCCTTAGAATTTGCATCGTTGGTGAACTTAAAGTTGGGAGATTCAGTCGCCTTTCTCTGAATGGTGCATTAATCACTCATGTTCCATCCCAATACAGTAAACGGTCCCTGCATGCAACCACCCCATTTTCATTCTAATTTCGCAATATGATTCAATATTTCAAAGCCAATATATATACACACTTAAGCATGAAGTAGATACCTTCTTTCTATTACAAGAGGCCTATCACCATCAAGCGTTAACTGAAAATAGCAAGATAAAAAAATAAGTCAATCTTATTAAAGGACAACAGAATGTCATACGGTGGTTATAAACCAAAAGGGAGGCACAGGAAAAATGTAACATCCTGAATTTATGGGTCTATGCGTTTAGTATAGGAATACGTTTAATATGGTGAAAGGGGTTTAAATTTGGGCTTAGAATTAGGCGAAGGCCAATATTAAATTATTTTAAGGTGGCATCATTAACAATTAAAAAGGAACAAGTTTTGGGTCGCAAGGAGCCCATGTTTTTAGGCCAATTTCGACACTTTAAATGAAAAGAGGGTGACGCCACATACAAGGAATTAGGGGCCCAAATATTAAGTTTAATGAGGCCCAAATCTTTTAATTTAAGTAAGTTAAATTTTGGCATTAGGGTTAGTAGAGGTGACTGGCTACAAGGCTCAAAAATAGGAGAAATTATGTGGATTTTATAAGTGATAATATCATAGATAAAAAGGAGAAAAGTTAGGAGCTTATCTTCAAGGAAGTGTTGGCGAAAATCCACTATCTAGAGGAGTGTAAAATTCAGCTACTGCATGGCAAAGAGGGTACCGAATTTCCCCTTTCTTTTAACTTGAATTTAAGGGCGTTTTTGATTTTTAGCAGTAGGTGTCGAAATATCTATAAATAGGAGGGGCTAGCTCCTTGTTTCGATAATCGAAAACCCTAAATTCCTCTCCCATTGTGCCAATTTCCTAGCTTCTCCCTCTCCAATTTCTTTTCTCCAATTTCTTCAAAAGTCAAACTCTTCTCCACTTTTTCCTCCTTGTGCCGATTTCTCTAAAAAGTCAAGCATCCGTAGTCTTCTCTTTTATTCATCTTATTTGAGAATTAGGTCTATACTTCCGGCATTTAAATCTTCCATTGGCATTGCCGAATCCTCTTCCTAGTGTTAGCCGAATCTCCTATGCTAAGGTAAATGTCGATTTTTGATTAGTTCTCATGATCTATTCCCAGTTTTTGAAAGGAAAGAGCTGAAAGCTAATAGTTTAATGGTTTTATGATGGGCGAAAATTCGAGATTTGAATGAAGCTTGGTCAATTAGATCTAAAAGCCAAAAATAGCTAGTCTCCACTTTCGGGATTTTTAAGGTAAGAAGATTTCCCTAGATTTCTATTAAATTTGATCATTATATGCAAGATCTTAAGGTTATAATGAGAATTAACGATTAAATATTATGATAGTAGTTCTGATAAGGACTTGTGATGGAATTAAATATGGATCAGGCAAAGGAGAAAATCCCTAAGTTTAAAAAAAGCGATTCGCCATTCGAGATTGGCCACTTGGTTGTGGACCGGCTTCTGAACAACACCTTAGGCAGATAGTAGTAGTGTCGACTAAGGATAGCGTCGAAATAGAAAGCATCGTATTATCGGTAATCAAGTGTGTAGATCTCTAACACACTAATAAACCTGTATGTATGACTATATATATGTTATGGGCTTAAAAGCGAATGAGGTTGTATAGACAGTCGAATGGAACCCTAAAAGGGTTAGGCAAGGATGCCATGTACGTAAACATAGAACTCCCTATGTGTATCGAAAAATATATATGCATGATGTTTTCTTTATGTATGTTAGGTCACATGGTGACCGGCGTGTATGTCACATGGTGAAAACCCACGTAATGCAATGTTAGGTCACATGGTGACCGGTGGTAGAAAACCCACGTAATGCAATGTTTGGTCACATGGTGATCGGTGGTAGAAAACCCACGTTAAATTTCCCGATTGATAATGGAATAGGCAGTTTGACTGCTGATTTGGTGTGTAGCGGTTGGTGGGTCGATTGTAGAAATCCCAAGGTGTGATGGTTGGTACGGGTTGGGGTGTAGAGGATGGAATTCTAGGATGGGTTGGGCCATTCATTATGTATTGTATATCATGTGTTATGATTGTTGCCTTTATGTATGGGCCAAGGCCCATAGTGTGTTTAATGGGCCTTAGGTCGGTGTGTTCAGATTTATACTTTGAGTCTTTGTGACTCACCGCTTTCCTTTTCTCTACTCTTTCAGATGAGCCGTAGATCGTGGACCTGGGAGCCGAGACGGACTCGAGGGGCCATAAAGTTTATTATTTACATAGGTTATTTACAGTTTCTTTTTCTTTAAGTTTTAATTGTTGGAATTATTTGATGTAATAAGGCCCCATATTTTCGGTTTAAATTGATATTTGTGAACGTTTATTTCTTTTCAAATTTACGATCAAAGACTCATGCTTTATAGATAATAAAAATCAGATTTTCAATTACGATTTAATTTAAAAAAATTTTATTTTAAAAAGAGAAAGAATAAATTATAAGGATTTTTCCTTCAAGTGTTATCTTTAGCAAAAACTATAAAAATGACAAAATTTTTCAAATTAGTTTCAAATAAAGTTATAACATTAAACCCGTAGTATACCAGATCTGGTCGTAACTTATGGGCCGAGTTTGGGGTGTTACAAAAAAGCTTACAGATTGTTCGCCAAGATATCGGTCGCAATGGACATTCATCACTGGCGAATTAAAGAGTACCCTGTGAGTAGATATAGGATCCGTCCTCACCTTGACACTACAAATATTGATCAACCAAAATGATTAATAGTTATTCTACTTTATTACACAATGGATTGTAGTGAGGAAAAGTATCTTACGCATCACGATAGACAAATCCATTCACTGATCCTCCCTACTGAAAAGATTGTTCCAAAATAATCAAGTTAGAGATGACAACTAATATGTGTATATTTGTCTTTAGTTGTCTTGCACAACACAACACTCAAGAACAAGCAATCCCATTTATAACACAACCAATAGTGAAGTTGCAGTACTAAAACAAGAATCTTCATATTATATATACATAAAGATTAGATTACATACACGAACAAAGCGGTTGTCCAAGATGATGATGTGCTTTCTACACTTGCGGCATTTATATCTAATCGTGTTTGGATGCGTTGCCATTTGAATCCAAGAAACAACTGCTTTCAGCAATGCTTTCAGCATTGCTTTCTTCAGCGTCGACCAAACACCCATAATTATATTATGAAGTCCAAATTTCTGAGGGATAAGGAAATATTGGAGAAGAAAGCAACAACAGGGTTCTTGAATGTGAGTTCTTCCCCCGTTATAATTTTCTGAAATTGGAGGAGAAATGGTAATTTCTTTCAACTCATGGGTTTTATATAACTCTATAGGAGCCAATTTTGACCTTAAAAAATAAATAAATAAATAAAAACCAGTGTTTTTTAAACAATCCTTTTACAAAGCCCAATAAATTAAACAAGCCCAAAACCGTTACACCCACCAATACCTAAACTAACCTGAACCAATACCTAAATAGCAGGTTACACACCCTTAGCCCAACACCGACCCAAAACAAACTAACCCAACTCCAGACCCAAGTGAAGCACGGTCCAAAAGGCCCAACACTCAAAGCCGAAATCAGAAGACCTACACCACGTTTGGTTCGCTGTAATGGAATAGAGTTGTAATTGAATAGAGGTGTAATGGAATAGAGGTATAATGTAATGGAGCTGTAATAAGTAATTCAACTGTTTGGTTGAATGGAATGGAATAGAGCTGTAATGGAATTCTTGTATTTGGTTGAATGGAATGATGTTGTAATAGCATAAGGAAAAGAACTAAAATGACCAGAATACCCTTAGCAGAATTTTTTTTATGTAGATGATTATTGTTATTGTTATTAAATTTTAATAAGATTATTATTGAAAATAATTTAATAAAAATAATAAATAATTTAATCATATTTTAACATAATTATTATTAAATATAATTTAATAAAAATAATTTAATAACATTCTTAATATAATTATTATATGAATTAAAAATCAAAATATATAATACTATAAAAATATATATAATCTACTTTATTATTTTTAAACCGCAATGCATATTTATTGTGCTAAAATATCATTATTGAAACAAATAATTTAATTGTTCTACGATAAAAAAATATTAGAAGTAATAAATAACTTGATAATTATATTTTGCATAAACATAATATTCATATATTAACAAAAGGTTACATGAAACATATATAAGTAAGTTAATTTTTAAGTTACATTAAGTAATATATTCCAAAACTAACATTTAATAATTGATTTTATATGTGGTAGTAGAAAGATATTTTTCATTTGTGAAGGAGAAATATAATGAGACAAAAGATGCAAAATATTCCTATTATATTTCATTAAAAGTGACCCACATTACTCTCCACTTCATAACTATGGCCACTATTGGACTAATTGGGACACAAATTAAATCTACCTCCATTAGTTTTAGAAATTGATTTTCCCAAAGATTTATCAATGTAGTTTTTTATTCAAATTTTCTCAAAACAGAGGAGGACACCATACGTAATTTTTGTCAAAATTATATATCCTTGAAAATATTCATTACGAGTCTCATTCAATTTGATTGAAAATTAAAATTGAGTCTATTGTTCTATTGGCTCTTAACATTTTACTAAATATGTTCTTACCATATGACAAGTAACTCCATCATCTATGATCTACCATATATATAATTAATAAGAAAGAACGATTTTAGATCAAGAAACATGTTTCATCTTGTAGAAGAAACAAATTATTTGAAACAAAAGTAGCAGTAATTGGACGACATGCAAATCTATTCAAATAATTTAATGTTGTCCTAACTCTCAGCTAGTTTCAAAAAGCCAATAGGCATAAAGAAGTATTTTTTTTCTTAATTCCATGAGTTCGTGAAATTTGGAATGACTATTGGTACTAAAATCATATCCATGCCACTGCTAAAATTGCACTAAGAATTGACAGATTCGTTTCAAGAAGATCAAAACATTCAATGGCTATTGAAGGAAAAAGCTATATGAAGATAATTAGAAATAATTAATATAATACCAAGCTAAAACATACCGTCCCAAATATTACAAACACAAAAAGTTTCCAAAATATCATTAATACAACTATGATTTTTAATGGTCAGCAAGAAATCTTCTGACCCATTCCAATCGTACAGAAGAAGGTAAACTAAAGAAAATGAGCATTTGCGTTGGATGATCTGGAATTTTGCTCAATGCTCGAAAATGCTCATCCACAGTTAAACCTTCTATTTCACATAATGTTGGATATAAATTTATAGCTTTTTCTTGGATGGTCTGAAATTCTTCTGACTTTTGTTGAATTACCGCATCGGAGGCAATACTCCTACTGATTTGTTCGCCAACGGCTCGCATGTTTTCCGCCAATAAAGTGGTAGCATCATGAAATGAAGAAGAAACATGATCACTTGAATCGAAATTCTTTTTTTCTTCTTAGAAGATGTGGAACCCCCTTAGTTTCTAGCTGGTTGCAATTCTGTAGCTGAAACATCCATGTCATCCAAAGAGATATTAGCTTCACATTCATAGAAATCGTTTATTTCTTCATGAATATTTGTAGTAGCTACATCCTCAACATTTATTTCTTCAATGATATCAGTGGCTGTTTGAGCATCTTTCCCAGTGGCTCGATCTTTTGCGTAAATGGCAGTAAGTTGGTCGTAATAAGGGAAACTACGATGTTTAAATTGACCTGCTTCTTTATGACTCTATAAAAAAGAGGAATTCATATTAGTTATAAGTTTGGTGAAAATAAGATAATAAAGACTTGAAATAATTCTTACATTTATATATGAGTTCCACACCGCATCTTCAGCAACAATAAGCTGCCTATGCTCATCCCAACCAAAACCGCTATTGTTTTTTCCATTAAGCATGTCATAAACGATTGACCAATCCCTTTTCAGTAGTCTAATCCTCGATTCAATATTAGGTTTAGCCTTCAACATTGCATTGGGTAAAACTTTTTCTAACATTCTTTCCAACTCATTTAAATAACCAGCTTTAAATACCTTATCAGCATTAAAGGTTCCAACATTTTACAAGTCGAGCATGCAAGAAACCAACGCATCATCTTCTTCTGGAACCCATTTCCTTTTGGTTCCTCGAGAACTTTGGGAAGAAATATTTGATTCTGAAAAACCTGACATAATTATCTTAAGAAAAAAAACAAATTAACATTTGGCAACATTAAGACATAATAGGTAGCTAGATACCAGAATGTGCGCATAAGTGTGTGTTGCTGAATACAAATCCTTAGGGTTATCTATACTAGGGTCAGTAGTTTGGTTAAATTGTTTATTGGTCCTTCTAAAAATTGTAAAATATAATGAAAAAGTTGTATTTGTACTTCTCAAAAACATTCCATTGGGTTTTTAGCACCATTTTCATTTTATTTAGTATTTTCTCAAAGGCTCAAAGCAATCATGGAAAACCTTCCATTTATTTAGCACAAAGGATTGCTAAATGCGAGACAATACTGAGAGCACAACGATTATACATACATATTTGAAGTTTTTTGAGGAACCAATATCGCTTTTGAGTATATTCTTTCTAAAACATTGTGTAATATAATAATATATTCGACAAACTAACTTAAAACATAATAAAAGTCCTTAAATACTTTAAATGGCCCTTATTACAATAAATAACCTTTCATAAGAAAAATGTGTAAAATAAATAAATTTATCTTTTGCATGGGCCACCTCGTATCCACTCCAACCCGGTCCGAGCATCACCGTAAGGTTTGAGAAAAATTGGGTGAGTCACATGCACTCAAGTGTGTAATTAATCGAGTGAATTCCACCCACATGTTAACCACATATTAACCCATATAATGTATAACAAGATATCATATGCACATAATAACACATTCGGCTTGGCCCATATTCATATCACATTATTCCACATACCATATAATTGGGCTTGGCCCATTTCTCATTTCAATCCACGTTTACATTTTGGGCTTGACCCATTTCCACATTAATACCTCATTTCACAAGACACATAGAATTATGCAAAGTGCACCCAACCCAATCCTAGGGTCCATCCGCTACACACCCCCTTAACCAGCCACCACACACCAGGGGATTATCAAATCACCCTCTCCTTTTCACTCCAAAAGGCAATAATTGCCATCCACGTGCAATAAAGCACAAAAATCCACAACGCGACCTCAGTCAGCGCCAATCCACGATGTAGCCGTAGCTAACACCAAAACCACGATGGGACACATAGTCACTCATCAACCACGATATGGCACAAAGCCGATATCAACCATGATGAGGCACATAGCCACTCATCAAGCCACGCCGAACTAAATCGATTTAATCCACAACGTGACCTCGGTCAACGTCAATCCACGATGTAGCTCAAGGCTAACATCAAACCACGACTCAAGTACACCCGCACCTTCTTTCATATCATATCCCACCCATGCACATGTAACATTCCATAATGACATAATATAATGATGCATGAGCATGTTCATCAAGCATATTATCACATATTCATAATAGAAATCACTTTTATTAGATTTGGTACTTACTGGATTTTGACATACCCCTGAGGGTATCCATATCACAATTTCCATTACACAAGTTAGCACATAATTAATACACACAGATATAACACAAAACCCGGAAAACGGTAGGCTAACTACACACCGCCTATTAGTGAAATCCGAACTACTCGAATCTAACACGATCTCAAACGTGGTTCTTCCTTCTCCTAAAAGCCGATTTGGTCTCCTACCAAATCTCGAATCACGAGTTCCCTTCCTTTAGCTACACACAAAAGAAAACCTTTATGGCACTAAGAACATTCGGCCAAACCACAAAATTATAAGCAAAGCCATTTCGCCACACTAACAAATCCCAAGGGTTTTCGCTCAAATACTAAGTCTTACCTATTGACTTACCCCAAAAGATTGTCAAAGATTTGAGGCTTAGAACGATTACTTCCAAAGTCCCGAGGAGCCTAAAAGAAATCGGTTCCAAGAATGGTTAGAACCATGCAACAAATGCCCATCTAAAACGATATAACAAGTATAAAGATCCTTACCTTAACACTTTGATTCAAATCCGAAAATCGTCACTTGCCTAAGGAGTTGGTCAAAATCCTTGAATGATGAAATCCTTTCCACACGATCTTAGTATGACTATGGTCGACTATCAACAAATAGATGATCAACACTCCACTATACCATTACCAAAACAAAAGAGTTTGTTTGAAAGAGAAGAGATAATAATTTCGGTAAAAAAGAAAGTCCTCTCAAGGTAATACAATTTCGGCAATGAGATTGAGTGAGACACCAATAGGATTCGGCTAGAGCAAATAATGGAAGAAAAGAAAAGAGAAATAAGAGAAGGAAGATTCGCCAAATGAAAATAAAATAGAAATGTGGACTTTTGAACAATATGAAAAGAATGAAAAGAGATGAGAACAAGAGAGGTTGTTTTCAGCTACAAAGAAATAAAAGATGAGAGGAGGTATCAAAGAAGATTCGCCAAAAGCCTAAGAGAAAATATCAACAACACCAATGGACATTCGGTTATGGCTCACTTTGGTGCATTAGAGAAAAGTTGATAAAGTTCTTTAAGAATAGGTTTTGGTTAAGACACAAAACAAAGAAAAGGCTAAAACTAAAACAAAATTGAACCTAAATGCCAAGAACATATTCTGGCTAAAGAGGAGAGCTTTTGGGAGGAAAAGAAAATGCCAAAGATGAACAAAAGCACAAAATGCTAAATGACCAACCAATTCCCCCAAACTACCTATCAAAATTCGCCACCCCTAGCCTTACATGCATTCCACATACATAGTCTCCCAAGTCAAATCTATCCACCCAACACTTTCTAAAACCAATTTCTTATGTCATGCCTTATGCTCTCCCATCAACCTTTAATCACTTGATTTCCTTCCCAAACATCTAACTTACCTTAAACATACATTCAACTTGCCAAAAGATGAAAGTCCAACCTATCATAAATTTGAATTTGACCACCAATAAATGCTAGGATACACAAAATATAAAATTCTCAAAATGCCTTCCTTGTTACTCGAACCACTTCCTCAAGCAACTTTCCAAGCTCCTTAACCACCTTGCCACTAATTCCCTTGTGCTTTAATTTAACACTTAAATTAACTTAAGTGCTAAGTTCACTTAATCCACTTCAATAAATAAACCATACTAAAACTATTCTAATTTCCTAAAGCTCAAGGTCCAATCCTACTAGGCCCAATTTGGATGTTACAGTTCTACCTTCCTTAAAGAAATTTCGTCCTCGAAATTTCCAACTAACTAACAAATTGCATAATCCTACTCATCACACTATGCTTATGTCACAGACTCGATCTTAATAAAACTATCTTACCTTCTAGACACGGTTCCTAAGTTCATATCCAAGGTTTCAAGCACTTCACTAGCAACATAAGAATGAGCTATCTCTAAAGCAAAACAAAGAACTTACCCGCTATCACATCCTTGGTTGTCCTACATCCGAACCTTCAAGACCTCCACGACCTCGGCCAAAACCATTTCCTCCATGGTTTGGACCATTTAACCTTCATTGTCCGAGGACAATTCTTAACCAAATGAGCCTTAGATCCACACCGAAACATTCCTTACTATTACCCCAACACTCTCCGTGTGAGTTCTCCCACACCGAGCACATAAATGATTCCGATTCTCAAGAATCGCAGTGCACGATGTAATTCTCAACCCTCGGTCTTTTCTCGAAAGTCTTCCGCGATTTTGTTGATCCAAAACTCCTATTGTTCCAATTCCTATCCTTTTCTCGGTTCTCCTTATATCCTCTTAACTTCTTCAACGATCCGAGCTTTCTCCACTAGAACAAAGAAAGTCCCTTTCTTTCATGAGCAATCAACATAACAACTCATCTTGTAACCCATCTTTGAACTCGGACACACCTTTCATAATCGGTGGTCACGATCCTTTTGGCGTACTGACTTAACCGCATAAATTTCGCTTCGTACTCTGCTACCAACTTACTTCCTTGCACCAAGTTGAGAAACGCCTTTCTTTGCGAGTCCAAGTAACTGGCTCCAACGTACTTTCGTTCAAATTTAACCTTAAAATAATCCCAATCCAATCGATCCACCGGACACCTTGTCTAACGGTGAGCCACCATTGATAAGCTTCGTCCAGTAGCAACTAAACAAAGACCTTTCAACTTTTCCTCATCAGACAGATCCAAATCGTCCATTATCCTTTCGACCGCTTCTAACCAATACTCATCACATTCGGAGCTACTCCAGATACTCCTCTAAAAACTTCAAATTTGTTCGACCGAGTCGTTCGACATCGACTTTCGAGCTCCGCTACCTACACTAGCTCTCGCCACTCGCCGAGCACTCGCAACATGGCCCGCGATACAAGATCATCACCTCCCGACCGATTTTGATCCTCCGCGCTATCATCAAGCGGCGGCACTTCATTTTCGACCCATAGCTGACCCTACCGGCTTCGAGCATCGCCATTCTACCTCTACTACGTCCACGACGACCACGTCCCCCAGAACTCATATCTAACGTCGTGATTTGATCTGACTTAAGAAATTTTATGCATTAGTATTTTGTTCCACTGATTATCCGCGAACAATTTTATGAAAAAAAATTTCAGAAGTAGTTCTTTCGATCCACTAAAGTTTCAGCTCAAGATCACTATTCTAATTTAGAGAATCACACATTCATATTCATTCACATCAATAAAAACACATTCACTCATCCACAACATTTATCATGCTACTATGGGCATCCTTGTCCATTCTCAACCCAGGGGTAATATCATCATTTTTTTCCTACAGGGGTATTTTGGTAATAAATCGGGGTCAATTTCAGGAATTTTAATAAATCAAAGGCATTCTAGAATTTTTAAAACTTGAGGGTATTTTAAAATTTTTTTTTCCAAATCAAGGGTATTGTAGAAATTTCAAAAATCGGGGTTATTTTGGTAATTTTGGAAGTCAGGGGCATTTTAATAAATTTTCCCAAATCAGGGTATCTTACTATTTTGTAAAATAGAAGTTTTTGGTATTTTTGTAAAGGAAGAACATTTTTACAAAAATCGTGGATAGTATGGTAATTTTATAAACCAAGGGCATTTTGGTAATTTTACACCTAGGGGTATTTGGGTATTTTTTTGTAAATTAAAATATTTTGAGAAATGTCTTCAAAATAGTTTGTACAGATTAAAAGGGTAGTTTAGTGATTAAAAAACTAGAGTTTTTTTTAAAACCGCATGGCTAGTCCCTTTCGGGTTTTAGTTATCGGGTTTAGCCCAGTGAATAGGTCCTCTTGGTTAGGGTGAACCAGTAGCTACGCACTGTAGGATTCCAAGAAGAGGAGGTGAGTCGCTAGGACTGCTGCAAGTACCAAGCTCTTACCGAATCCACTCCTAGACATGCATAATGATTGCCACACCCAAACTCATGACTTACTTCACTGTGTTTGTTTGATAGTCCTTAAGTCTTGTGCTCTTGTGTTTGAGTAGACTAGTCCTAGGGTTCAATAGCCTAATCTACTAATCTACGCTCCCACATAAGCCCATAACATTCACATATTCAATTCACTTCAGTAGTCAGAGGTACTTACCTAGTGGACTTCGGGTCGGAGATACAGGTGCCATGCCAGAATAAACCTGAAAAATTTTATGGAAGCCCAAATCTTTGAAAAGCCCATCTTAAAAATATATTTTTGGGCCCAAAACCCTCAAAGCCAAGTTTTGAATCGGGCTCTGATACTAAATTGTAACACCCCAAACCCGGCCCATTTGCTATGACCGAATTTGAAATGCCATCATGAAAACGTTTGAAAAACTTTTGACTTAGAGTTAAAAACATAAAATTTTGTTGTCTTTCTAAAACGTTGTGTAATATAATAATATATTCGACAAACCAACTTAAAACATAATAAAAGTCCTTAAATACTTTAAATGGCCCTTATTACAATAAATAACCTTTCATAAGAAAAATGTGTAAAACAAATAAATTTATCTTTTGCATGGGCCACCTCGTATCCACTCCAACCCGGTCCGAGCATCACCTGTAAGGTTTGAGAAAAATTGGGTGAGTCACACAGACTCAGTGTGTAATTAATCCACTGAATTCCACCCACATGTTAACCACATATTAACCCATATAACAGATAACAAGATATCATATGCACATAATAACACATTCTGGGCTTGGCCCATATTCATATCACATTATTCCACATACCATATACTGGGCTTGGCCCATTTCTCATTTCAATCCACGTTTACATTTTGGGCTTGACCCATTTCCACATTAATACCTCATTTCACAAGACACATAGAATTATGCAAAGTGCACCCAACCCAATCCTAGGGTCCATCCGCTACACACCCCCTTAACCAGCCACCACACACTAGGGGATTATCAAATCACCCTCTCCTTTTCACTCCAAAAGGCAATAATTGCCATCCACGTGCAATAAAGCACAAAAATCCACAACGCGACCTCAGTCAGCGCCAATCCACGATGTAGCCGTAGCTAACACCAAAACCACGATGGGACACATAGTCACTCATCAACCACGATATGGCACAAAGCCGATATCAACCATGATGAGGCACACAGCCACTCATCAAGCCACGCGAACTAAATCGCATTTAATCCACAACGTGACCTCAGTCAACGTCAATCCACGATGTAGCTCAAGGCTAACATCAAACCACGCATCAAGTACACCCGCACCTTCTTTCATATCATATCCCAACCCATGCACATGTAACATTCCATAATGACATAATATAATGATGCATGAGCATGTTCATCAAGCATATTATCACATATTCATAATAGAAATCACTTTTTATCAGATTTGGTACTTACCGAATTTTCGACATACCTCTTGAGGGTATCCATATCACAATTTCCATTACACAAGTTAGCACATAATTAATACATATAGAAACAACACAAAAACCCGAAAAACGGTAGGCTAACTACACACCTGCCTATTAGTGAAATCCCGAACTACTCGAATCTAACACGATCTCAAAACATGGTTCTTCCTTCTCCTTAAAAGTCGATTTGGTCTCCTACCAAATCCCGAATCACAGAGTTCCCTTCCTTTAGCTACACACAAAAGAACACCTTTTATGGCACTAAGAACATTCGGCCAAACCACAAAATTATAAGCAAAGCCATTTCGGCCACACTAACAAATCCCGAAGGGTTTTCGCTTTGAAATACTAAGTCTTACCTATTGACTTACCCCAAAAGATTGTCAAAGATTTGAGGCTTAGAACGATTGCTTCCAAAGTCCCGAGAAGCCTAAAAGAAATCGGTTCCAAGAATGGTTAGAACCTTGCAACAAATGCCCATCTAAAACGATATAACAAGTATAAAGATCCTTACCTTAACACTTTGATTCAAATCCGAAAATCGTCACTTGCCTAAGGAGTTGGTCAAAATCCTTGAATGATGAAATCCTTTCCATACGATCTTAGTATGACTATGGTCGACTATCAACAAATAGATGATCAACACTCCACTATACCACTACCAAAACAAAAGAGTTTGTTTGAAAGAGAAGAGATAATAATTTCGGTAAAAAAGAAAGTCCTCTCAAGGTAATACAATTTCGGCAATGAGATTGAGTGAGACACCAATAGGATTCGGCTAGAGCAAATAATGAAAGAAAAGAAAAGAGAAATGAGAGAAGGAAGATTCGCCAAATGAAAATAAAATAGAAATGTGGACTTTGAACAATATGAAAAAGAATGAAAGAGAGATGAGAACAAAAGAGGTTGTTTTTGCCACAAAGAAATAAGAGATGAGAGAGAGGTATCAAAGAAGATTCGCCAAAAGCCTAAGAGGAAATATCAACAACACCAATGGACATTCGGTTATGGCTCACTTTGGTGCATTAGAGAAAAGTTGATAAAGTTCTTTAAGAATAGGTTTTTGGTTAAGACACAAAACAAAGAAAAAGGCTAAAACTAAAACAAAATTGAACCTAAATGCCAAGAACATATTCGGCTAAAGAGGAGAGCTTTTGGGAGGAAAAGAAAATGCCAAAGATGAACAAAAAGCACAAAATGCTAAAATGACCAACCAATTCCCCCAAACTACCTATCAAAATTTGGCCACCCTTAGCCTTACATGTCGTCCACATACATGGTCTCTCAAGTCAAATCTATCCACCCAACACTTTCCAAAACCAATTCCTTATGTCATGCCTTATGCTCTCCCATCAACCTTTAATCACTTGATTTCCTTCCCAATCATCTAACTTACCTTAAACATACATTCAACTTGCCAAAAGATGAAAGTCCAACCTATCATAAATTTGAATTTGACCGCCCATAAATGCTAGGATGCACAAAATATAAAATTCTCAAAATGCCTTCCTTGTTACTCGAACCACTTCCCTCAAGCAACTTTCCAAGCTCCTTAACCACCTTGCCACTAATTCCCCTTGTGCTTTAATTTAACACTTAAATTAACTTAAGTGCTAAGTTCACTTAATCCACTTCAATAAATAAACCATACTAAAAACTATTCTAATTTCCTAAAGCTCAAGGTCCAATCCTACTAGGCCCAATTTCGGGATGTTACATATATATATAGAAACACACATTACTCACTCACTATGTATATATATATCTACGAGTGTATTTGAAGATTTTTACCGAGGGAACCAAGCTTGGTTCTTATGATTTCTACTATCAATTTTCGCATCTTAACTTAAATCAAGCAAATGCAACAAAGCAAAACACGAGTAAATAAACACCATACCATATATTCTCAAGAGAGAAGGTGAAAAGTGAAAATAGATCAGGAAATAGCTTATGAAGGTTAAAATGAGATACATACACTTAGATGAAAAGGAAAGAAAAATTGCAAAACAAGAAACACGAAACAAACTTTCAGACTACTAGAGACCAACAGAACCTTAATTACATATTTTTAGATTAAAATTAAGTTTAATTACTAGTAATTAGTGAGAGATTAGATCCAGAATGGCCACTCCACTCTTTTGAAGAATTTGGAGTTCTCTTCAAGGAAGATGCTAGATCAAGCTTTGAAGATTAGCTTGGAGAATTGAGCATTTATTTTCCTTTTTATTTCCTTTTCCTTTTATCTAGATTTGATTGGATTGATTGGATTAATGTTGCTGCTTAGATCTAGGATCACTTATGGAAGAGTGTTGAACTAATTTACTATATTTCAGATTCATGATGAATCTTATTATGAATTCTTGATTGATTCTTGAGTTTTATCTTCACAATATTTTGGCTATTGGACTTAATGTGGATTAATTGATTAACACCCCCCAATTAATCCGATTTCATGCTTGTGTCTGGAGAAGTTGGTTCTTCTTGGAACACCCAAGCACCATAAGTCCATGAGAAGCACCAAATCAAAACCTCCTAGGAACAAACACTATAGAGTCTCACAAAGCAAGTATAGCATCTAAGAATTATGAATTGTATAGAGAAATAAACAAAAACTTTCTAGTATATGAGCCTATAATTTAATACATTAGATAATCTCTACACTGTGTTACCTTTTTACGTGGGGTTATAAAAACTTAACTGGAAGTTTATTTGTTAAGCAACCTGAAATCTTAAAACAGGGGAAGAAAGATATACGTAGAAGAAAGAAAGAGAAATAAGAAGGAGAGATTAAGAGATTATGTACCTGAACAAAGTTAACATTTCTTACTCCAAACGTAACAAAATGAAATCGAATTCCATTTTGCTTTGGCATTCAAACAGACGCAAGTAGCAGAACAAACAACTTATTAACTTTGTTAACATTTTACAACCCAAGCTACGCAAACAAACAAACAAGCAAACAAACAAACAAAAAGTTAGTAAAAAAATTGGAAGCATAGCCTCACCTAAACTTGACGCCGACACCAGCAGTTGGAGACGATGGTGGCGACTGGCGAGCTTCAAGTCAGCAGATACGACCATAGCACAGCCCCTTAAATCCTGAAATAAAAATTAAGAAAGATAAGCCCTTTGAACCACAATTTCCCCTATTCTCTTCAATACCAGGAAATACCCAAAACAATTCAGTTAACAAATCAAACTCTAGAAATCCAGAAAAAAGAACACAAAAATTATGAGGATCTAATGAAGAAACCGAGAAGGATCATAGTGAGACCGAAAAAGAACTTTAACTAACAAATTAGAAGAACCCCATCAACCTAAACCATCCAAATTTCCGAAGTAACTTCACTAGCTTATGAATTAGATCAAATGACTTGAAGCATAAGTCGTCATATAATCCTAGTAAAATAAGTAATTCATACACGAGAAATTAAGTAGGTTTACAAATTTTGCACGAAGAATAAACATTAAAGAGTGAGCATAATAAAGCCATAAGCGATTGCAGACTGAATTTCAAGCAGGAGGAAGAATAATTTCCTGACTTTTCTCTGCTAGGGCCTTTCTTTTCAAGAAGTTCCCTACTCACAAGACCGATAAGCGGTAGGAGGAAACTCGAAAAGATTCTTCCGACTTCTTTATAAAAAACTTTGTTTATTTTTCTTGAAAACCAATGAAATCGATTTGAAAAATGGATAGGGGTTTTGTATCCTCTTTTCCTGTTTTCGTATGCAATGTTGAAGTAAAAAGGAAAAACAAAAACGAAACTTCGAAAAGCAAAAGGGCAAAACACCGTAATCACCTTGTTTCCTCACTGACTCTCGATTTCAATCTATGTGTAAAATCTCACTTTCTGCTTACTTGTGTTTTGTGTATGTGGAAATTGTGTATCTGCTTTTTTCTATTAAAAAAATTGTCCCCATTACAATAATTTTCGAAGGCTTTTATAGCCTCTTCGGAATATCCCCAAAAACTAAAATTCTAGTCTTCTGTTTGTTGTGCTACTGCTTTCCTATCCTTTCGCAGTTATAACGACGTGGAGGCGCCAAACACGGAACTGTTTGGAGACGTGTGGCTTAGGGTTGTCATGCAATGCAGCAAAACTCTTGCTAGGCTTTCCTTTTTTGTTTTTCTTTAGGTTTTTTTCGGCTAAAAATGTGGGTTAGGTTTAGGTGTTTTGGGCTAGTTTTATTATAAAAGTTTGGGATATTGTTTGGATTTAGTGGGCTTAGGTTGGGGTCAAAAATTGGGTCATACATATATAGGGATTATTCATAATAATAAAAAGATATATATACATAATATACTAATCATAAAGCTATATATATAATAAATAATATAAATGAAATAGGTTACCTAATATAATAGACTTTATATAAAACAAAGTTTTAAAATAATACATAATATAATATAATACTATATAATATACAAATTAAAAATGTAGTATAATAAATAATACATAAATTATAAAGTAGTATATAAATTATTAAACCAAGTAAAATAATATATAATAATAATAAATATATAAAGATAATACATATAAAATATATATATGTGAATTTTACACTATTAATAAATTAATAAATATCTGAAAATAATATAGAATATTTAAAATTATAAATGATTAAATATAATATAAAATAATAAAATATATAAAAGGATAAAAATAAAATGAAACAAAGAAAACAAGGATTAAACAGTAATTAATAACATATATAAAAGGACTAAATTAAAACGCGAATTAAATCACAGGGGCTAAGATTGGATTTAGGCATCTTTTTCAAAACTGCGTCGTTCCGAATTTTCCTTTAAAGGAGCCTGAGGACTCAATTGGAATAAAGATAGTCTATCAGAGCTAAATTAAAAACAAAAGAAATTATTCGGATATGATTGTAAATTTTTAAAAATATGGAAGGGCCTATGAAGCAATTATACCATTAACATAAAAAAAGGCGGATCTCCTTCGGGTCGAATCCAAGCTCGGGTCTGAGGTCTTAAAACGATGCCGTTTTTGGGTTCAAAATCCTGGTGCAAAACCGCACCGTTTGGGTGTGCTATTTAAGTCAGTTTTTTTCCAAAAAATTCATTGTCCCTTTCACTTCTTCAAAAACAGAAAAAAAAAAAATTAACGCTCTCAACTATGCTCTGTTCTCCTCATCCCGAGGCCAGATTCCGGTGAGGAACAGTCGCGCGTATGTCCCACGCGCCGTCGCAAACGCAGCCGCATACGGCGGCCGGAGGCCCAGAATTTTCTCCTTTCAGCGCGAGTCAAAAGGTATAATCCGTCTTTTTATTTTTGTAGCATTTATATGAAAATAAAACAAAAATCGAAAGATAATAAAAAAAAAGAAACGCGAATCAATTTTTGAAAAACCATCTCTGTTGTTTTTTTTATTTTCCTTTTCTCTGAATATCTGTGTGTATATTTCGTGTATTCTGTCTGTATCGTCCATTTACAGGTTTTTTGTTGGGTTATATAAACCCGAAAATAGATTTAAAACAGGAAATACATGAGTTTTGCCTATTTGCTTGCTGTTTGTTTCCTTGTTTGTGCAGGTGATTGACGGAAGTCTCGCGACGGAGGCTGTCTGTGCGTTGATGTCGGGGTTACTCGCGCCGATTGCGGCGCGATGGGTGCTGCCAGGCGCAAAGGCTGGACGAGGATTGCGGCGCCTAGGGTTTCGAAAACCCTAGGTCTTCTGATTTCGGCTTTGAGTGTTGGGCCTTTTGGGCCGTGCTTCACAAGGGTCTGGAGTTGGGTTAGTTTGTTTTGGGTCAGTGTTGGGCTAAGGTGTAACCGGGTAACTGTTTAGGTATTGGTTCTGGGTTAGTTTAGGTATTGGTGGGTGTAACGGGTTTTGGGCTTGTTTAATCATTGGGCTTTGTAAAAGGACTGTTTAAAAAAAACACTGGTTATTTATTTATTTATTTATTTTTAAGGTCAAAATTGGCTCCTACAGATTTATATAAAACCCATGAGTTGAAAGAAATTGCCATTTCTCCTCCAATTTCAGAAAATTATAACGGGGGAAGAACTCACATTCGAGAACCCTGTTGTTGCTTTCTTCTCCAATATTTCCTTATCCCTCTGAAATTTGGACTTAATAATATAATTATGGGTGTTTCGTCGACGCTAAAGAAAGCAATGCTGAAAGCAGTTGTTTCTTGGATTCAAATGGAGACGCATCCAAACACGGTTAGATATAAATGTTGCAAAGAAATTCACCGAATAATAAAAGATAATAAGATTGTATAGACATCATCATCTTGGAAAATCGCTTTGACCATGTATGTAATCTAAACTTTATGTATGTAATCTAAATTTCATGTATATATACATAAAGTTTAGATTACATACAAGACAACTAAAGACAAACCAAAGCGTTTTTCAAGATGATGATGTGCTTTCTGCACTGCACCATGCATTTATATCTAATTGTGTTTGGACGCTTTTGTATTTTGTTTTACTAGCTGAGGTTTCACCGCCATTTGAATATATACATAATATACTAATCATAAAACTAAAACAACTTATATATATTTCAGATTCAAGCTTTCAGCAATGCTTTCAACATTGCTATCTTCAGCATCGACCAAACACCCATAATTATATAATGAAGTCCAAATTTCAGAGGGATAAGGAAATATTGGAGAAGAAAGCAACAACAGGGTTCTTGAATGTGAGTTCTTCCCCCGTTATAATTTTCTTGGTGGAAGAAACTTGGGAAGGACTAAGGATATCAGAGTCCCAAAAGACATTGAACTTCGCATGTGTTGGAGAAGGAGAACCTGAAGTGCTGTCATAATCTATATGGCAAATGAAGTGGAATTCAACGTTTGAATCAATGGGAACATCAGTGAATTTAACGTTGAATCAGTGAATTTAACGTTGTTGAATTCAGCTCCAACGTATTCTCGAAAAAGGTCCGAGTTCTTGGGAGCTGCTTGGATTGTTACATGGCAAGGGAAGAAAACTTGAACAACGAAAAAGGCAATGAGAAGCTTAGAAGATTCCATTGCTGCTGTGATGTGGGCTTGGAGTTGAAGAATTACATTCGTTAATATATAGGCGTTGGAATGCAGAATACAAAGGTTTGAAGGCATATAAAGATTAAAAATAAAGCAATGCTTTGTTTGCCGTTGCTGTAATTATGAACCTGGGATATATAATCACAACAAATACGCTGCTATTTTGGTCCTGGAGCTGTATCACAAAATACCAGTAATATAAATGAAGCCGGAATCTTCTTGCAGGGTATGATAATGATGTTATTTTGTCTTGCTGCAGGGGTATGATAGTTAATTGAGACAAGAACAGTGACTTGCCTTACTAGGCATGGGAGAGAAATCTGCAAATTTTGACCGTTTAATATATGTTTTATGTAAGGTTTCAACAGTTTGTTGCTCTTAGATACCATAAGAAAAGTTTTCTGTAGATAGTATAAGAAAATAATATTGTATTCAATTCATTGGTTGACATTTTATTATTATTTTGGCCCAGGAGATCTCCCACAAGATACCAGTAATATTCTTTGATCTTGAATAAATATTCTTTGATAGATAGCTGCCCCTTTGAAAATACAGCAAGTGTCTCAGACTTGAAAGTTTAATACTGGAATGAGTTGTAAACTTTCTTTCTATGGGCATAACTACATCATAACTAGTTTTGGCATTTATCAAGTACAGTAGAATCTCATCACATACAGTAGAAAGTGACCAGGAGGCCAGAAGCTTATCTTGCTGTTATGTTGCAAAACATCAGTATTGTCAACCAAATTTCCCATCTGCATCGATCACAAATTGAGAAATATGACGAGAGGATTCTAACACATAATGCTGCAGCCCATACCCTTCGAGATGAACATAATTTGATGTTTCCACAACAGAAAATTATTCTCAGCGAGCTTAACCGTGTCATGTCTGGAAAATTGCTGAATTCTTTTGACCAATCGACATGAACTTGCCACTCGATCTGAATTAGGAGTGTGAAGTCAATCACCAGCATTCGGGGAAGAATTTCCACCATGACCAGAATCTACTTCTGGAACCACTAAGACTGATCTTTCAAAGATGGAACCAAGAAAGATTATCACCACCAAGAAACAAAGTAAACCTCTCTACTCAGCCAAAAAAAGAGCTGGCACTATTACCATGTTTAAATCTACCACAAAGAAAACTCAACTAAAGAAAACAGGATCTACTTCTTTTATTGATTTGAACTCTAATAATCCCAATAGGACCGAGCTCACTTATTTATACAAGAGTTTGGATAATGTATCAACCAAGAACTTAGTCTAACAACTTGATCCTAACTAACTTCCAGCTGATGCATTAACAAAAAGTAAACAACTGATGTATTGGGATGGAACCCAAGTGATTAATGCACCACTCCTCGGAGAAAGGTGACTGAATTACCCAACTACTTTAACTAATGGTCGAGCCAATCTTTAAGTTCACTAAGGATGCAAACTTTTCTACAGAGTCTGGTTTTGTTTTTCATTTCAAGACGCATTGTTGGTTTTGTACTTTATTTAACTAGCTGAGGACTCATCAAAATATTATATTGGTTTTACAATTGATGTCAACTTAGGTAGTTTTCATGGATTTTGTTGCCAACATCTTTTGCTGGAAACTGATTCAAGTGAGCATATTTGATGCGCTTTAAATTATTATATAAATTGCTTATTTTTTTTGGGTTTATTTTGTCTTTCTTTCACGTTGCTCAAATGCATGCAGGGTTTTTTCGCAGTGGCATTGATCAGCCTAGGCTCTCATCATACATATTTATAACACCAAATGCTACAATAAAACACATACATAGATATTAAGTTTTATGGGAAAGAAAGATAAATAAACCAGAAAAAAAATGATCAATTTATATACTAAACAAATGTAAAACAATGTTTTTAAAGCAATGCTCACTTGTATAATGTTGGTTTTGGAAACAAAATCTATGAAAATTACCTACGATGATAGCAATTATAATACCGGTCTAATATCTTGATGAGTACTCAGCGAACCAAATAAAGCACAAAACCAACAATATATCCTGAAATGAAAAACAAAACCAGACTCCGTAGAAAAGTTAGCATCCTCAGTGAACTTAGAGTTGGGTAATTCAGTCGCCTTTCTCCGAGGAGTGGTGCATTAATCACCTGGGTTCCATCCCAATACAGTAACCGGTCCCTGCATGCGACCACCGCCTTTTTCATTCTAATTTCGAAATACGATTCAGTATTTCAAAGCCAATATACATATGAAGTACATAACTTCTTTCCATTACACGATGGAGAGGCCTGTCACCATCAAGCGTAAACTGAAAACAGCAAGACAAATAAGTAAGTTAATCTTATTAAAGGACAGCATAATCAGATAGTGTTGATAAACAAAATCATGGGGAAAACAAAAAAGAGAGGCATAGAAAAGATGTTACAAATTGCTCGCCAATGTGCCTGTTGCATCCATTGCATCGGACATTCACAGCTGGAAAATTAAAGAGGGACCTACGAGTCGATATAGGATCGCTCTTCACATTCACACTACAAATATCAAGCAACCGCAATGATTAATCTATAATATTTATTCTACTCTATTACACAATGGAATGTAATGGGACAAGTATCTTACGCATTGTGGCAGAGAAATCTATTCACCCTCCCTTCTACCTGAAAAGCTTGTTTCAAAGTAAGATGACAACTTTTAAAGATATATATATATATATATATATATATATATATATTGTACGTATTGGTGTATATATCTGCTCATACAATGATTCTGTAACTAAACCTCACATGAAACATTTTGAATCTTTAAAATGAGCTAAGACATAATAAAACATGTATTTTTTACAACAGATATCAAATACTAAAAAAGAAGAAACGGGTTCCGGAGATAAAAAGAAAAGTTTGAAACAGAGAAAGGTACCTTTTTTTTTATTTCTTTTCGAAATAAACAAAAATAAATAGCAAATATACCTGTCGTTTTGTCTTCCCCTGCGTCGAACGCCGGCGTCTGAATACCCAAGAACCCCTAGGGGTTCTGATGTGGATTCAAAAAGGGAAACAGGGGTGAACATTTTTATTTTTGCATATCATTCTTTTTAAACCAAAATCAGATTTAAGGATTTTTTTTTGTGAAAGAAGGAAGGGACTAAAAAGGGCTAAAAAAAAAACCGACCTTTCTACCTCCGGCAACCGCATACGACGGGGATGAGGCTGGACCACGGCGGAACCCTAGGCCGGAGCCATCGCCGGACGGGGACAATTGCAGAGAAAAGGAGAGACCCCCTTTTGTTTTTTTTAAAAACCGATTAAAAGTGTTTTTCTGTTTTAATTTTCGGTCTTAAATAGGTGACGTGAAACGGCACCGTTTTCTCAACCATTTAAAGCACGAAACGACGTCGTTTAAGAAAGTAACCCAGGTGTCGACCCGACCCGATACTAGGATCCGCCTTGTTTTGTTTTAAGGGTTATTTTAAATCTTAGTCCTTCTATGTTTAAGGTTCTTTTCAATGGGGTTCTATCTTATTTTGTAATTTTGGCCACTTAATTTTATTTTGGTTTCCGTTTAGTCCGCTCAAAACTCAGCGTTTTGGAAACAGGGAATAACTTCCTAATTCGTCCCCCTTATTTCGTGCGCGTCCCATATCGGTCCTTTTTATCATTTTTTTATTCAATTTATCTCTTTTATCTCATTTTAGTTTCGATTTAGTCCCTCATTTTAATTAGTTTATTCATTTAACTGCTTATTTATTATTTCCTTATTTGTTATTTTTCTATCTTGTTTTTTGGGGGCATTCATTTATTTCTTTTTATTCTATTTTTGTTATTGTTATTACTATTTATTTTATTTTATTTAATCTATCCCTTTATTTTATTTATGTTTCAATTAAGACTTTATCAATTTAATTTTTTTATTTTACTTATGTATTTATTCATTCATCACTTCTTTCATATTTAAGTTTTTATTTTATATTTTTTTGAGTACTTATTTTTTATATTTGAAATTGGTTCATTTCTTTCATTATGCATTTGTATTTTGTTTCATTTTATTTTTATTGTCATTATTATTAATAGTATTAATTCATGTTTGAATGATTGACATTAAAATTAATGCGTTATTTTATTTATTTATTCACCTATTACCCTTATTCTTTATATGTATAATATATATATGATGCTTAAGTTGTCTTTGTTCTACATTATTACTTATTTTTCCTCATTATTATTTAATTAATGTAGATTTTAAAATTTTGATATGATCATTGCTTGCTTATTATTATTTTTATTTGCTTTCTATACTTTAAATCGTTGGTGTTATCATTTCATTTTATCGTAATTATGTCATAATCATTTTAAAATATATTCACATAGTTTTATGCCTGAATAACCTAAATTCGTATCGTTTCAAATATCATTAATTTTTTCCCAAATATGTTAACAAAATTTTCAAAAATAGGCAATGTTCCGTATTTGAAAAATTTGATAAAATCGTACCCTAACTTACGGGATTTCGATTTTTCTCGTTGAATTCAAATAATTGAATATCCTTTTAAAAATTAAAACACGTAAGATTTCAAATAAAAATCAAAGGCCAAATTATTCTTAAAGATTCGAAATGTCATGCCTTAACTTACTGGATGTGGCATTTTGTTGCCTCGAGATAAGAAAATCTTCAATATATTTTCGACTTTTTAAGCATTCCAAAACAAAATATGCATGAATGCAAAAATGGATCGTATTTTAAAATCTTTCCGAGTTTTTAACTTTCGACATAAAGACATCAAATAATCAATTAGGTACCAATTTTGGGCGTCACGAGGGTGCTAATCCTTCCTCGTGCATAACTGACTCCTAAACCCGTTTTCTGGATTTTGTAGACAGAAAAATATTGCTTTGATAAATCAAACATTTCGTTAAAACAATCAAACTACGAGATGACCCGATCATACCTTATAAAAAAGGATTGGTGACAACTCCCATGTTCGTTTTCGTTTTAAAAATCAAAGTCGACCCTTTTACAAAAAAATTGGTTTTGAGAATAAGCTTTTAACTAATGTGCTTCCTCCCAATCATTCTTTGCTTGTACAACACAACAATTAAGAACAAGCAATCCCATGAATAACAAAACCAAGAACTGAAGTTCCAGAAGTAAAAGAAGATTCTTTATATATTCATAAAAGAGAAAGAGAAAGAGTTACTACAGTAATGATGACGACATCCAAGGTGAGGAGGTGGTTTCTGCAAGTGCGGCATAAGAAGAAACGATTTCGAGAATTTAATCGATATCTAAAGGGTTTGTGGCCATTGGAATCCAAGAAACAAGTACTTTTAGAAATGATTTGAGCCGTGTCCAAGAAACACCCATCGTAATATTATAACGTCCAGATTTCAGAGGGAGAATAAAGCAGCGAAAGGGTCTTGGGTGTGAGTTTTTAGAAATGGGAATGGTTTCAGCTCATGGATTTTATATAAACAACAAGAAACCAGATAGATTGCTTCTTTTCCAGTTGTAACTGTCAAGATTGAAAGGGACCAGCTAAAATTATAAACTACAATATATATGGGTTAATATTAAAATTTATTGATTTTTTATCAGTAGCTTATATAATTATATAATTATAATGACTAGACGAAGAGGAGAAATGTCCAAATCAAACTATGTACCACAAACAGCTGGATTATATAATATAAACGAGGGATTACAAGCTTAGATTATATAAACTATGTACTACAATATATACGGTATGGGATAATGATGTGAGCACGCCGGGGTCCAGCAAATGCAATTTCTGATCCTCTCGAACTCCCTAAAGGCCCCATAACTCGAGCCTGAGCTAAACAACTCCGAGAAGCTGTTTCATCTTAATTGATTCAATTTTGAACCGAAATTCAGCTCGATGAAGATGGAAAAGCTTGGGTCAACATTTTAGAGAAGCCTTGCACCTTAGTGCAAGCTGATCTCAGCTCGGTTCAGCTCACCTGAGCTCAAGTCAGCTCACACGATTGAGCTCATTTTTAACTCTTTTAACTTATTAATTTTAATTGTTGGAATAAATTAAGTGTTTAATTTAATTTAGTTAGAATTATTACAGCTCATTAATATGTTTTTAGTTAGTTACCTGTTTTTATTATGTCTTAGTCAACAGCCGAATGTTAATGTGTCTTGTTTAAGACTTTATTAAATTTGTCTAGTGTTTAATTAAAGTTTCTAGATTTTGTTTTAATTATGTCCAGCTGAATTTGGCATGATTTAATTAGGTTCTTTGTGTTAAGAGGTGCAGTCGAATGTGAAGGGAATAAATGCAAGATACATGCACGGTTTGGGTTCAAAGAATGAGAAGATGCATGTATGGCTGGCTACAATGAATGGTAGCTGAACCATTAGCTTTCCAAGGTGCTTATTCGGCCAAAGGACACTTGCTTCATTAAAGTTCCAAGCTTGGCTGATCCTATCCCCAAAACAGCATCATGCCGTTCACACTTGGTGTTCACACTCCATGTCCAATCGGCTAGCCTTGTTCACATTTAAAGGACTTCTCAAGCTCCTGTTCACACATCTTTGGCTGTTCAGGTCCATTTTTAATGCTGCTATCTTTTCAGCCAAAGGTTGCAAATTGAATGCTTCCATTTAGGCTCATTCGTCGAACCTAGTTAGTGCCATGCATCCTTTAAGTATCCCAAATTCATGCAAGCTGATCAGCCCATTCTAGAAGCTGTCCATTGAGCTCCGTTCTAGTCTCGATTGACTTATCTAGCGAGCTAGTGGCGTCAACAGGAGCTTATTCTGAACTTATCACCAACCTTGGTGTGGCGTTCGTCCATTCAATTATACCTTCGGTTCTTACTTTTCTAAGTAACAGGTCGAGGTCCATCAACTATTTCCATCCTTCACCTTAAGCCATATAAGTCCCGGGGCGATACTCGCTATAGTATCGAATCGTTCTTAATGCTTAAGTTCGCATTTCTATCATCACCCTTTATCCAACCTATCTATCTTTTATTTTATTGCTAAACTGAACCTATAAAACTCATAAACTTATCCTTTATTTTAAACCCTTTTTGTTAAGACCTCCACTACCCTTAATCGAAACTACCTTTTCCGACATTGCGAATATTCTCCTCGTCGATGATCGGGCAAAGTACGTGAATCTATTCGTCATTCACGAGCTGAATCACATTAGATAATATATGGTCATGCAAGCTTAAGTAGCTCTACAGCTTTATGGCTTAAAATGTAGTTGACAGTCTTTTTCTCCACCATTGTGTATATCGCAATATTGACATTCACAATCAGCTTCATTAATATACATCAAACATTCCTTTTAATACAAAGAAGGCTGTAGCTCTAGTATGGGTAGAGGCTATGAATACCGGGATTTGAACTCAAGACATGCTGGATGTCACCTCTTAATTTTAGGGTGATTGCATGAATCAATTGGATTAAGCCCGAGTTACGGATAGAAGGTGAAAAAGGGGCACACAACAAATATCCCATATATATTTATACGACAGAAAGCTAATACACATATAATACACCCCCTAATGTGAATGTTTAACTCATATTCAGTGCGTTAGATAATTGATCAATACTAGTGGAAAATTGCGAGTAGAGCTTGTGATTGCATTTCATAGCAGAAACCATTTCTCTTAGAGTCATCTGCAGACCAAACAAATATCCCATGGAGTTTGTTCTCACTCTTCAGCCTACTGTAGGCAGTAAAGAAGCCATTTTCCTGTGTCAAGCCACCGCTGTCGTCGCTTATAAAGCTTGCTAAAACCTTACCACCATTATAGTTAGAGCTTTGGGTGTTGAAGTAACTGATGAACTGAGAGACCGTTGTTCCTTGATCATGGGCGTAAAACTGGAAGTTGACATAGTCTATGAGGTCACCATAGCTTTGCCACACGGCCTTGTAATGACTTTGAACATCATCATCGTCAAATGGAGCTATGGAAGCGAAAGAGATCACTCTATTATTCTTAAGGGTTTTTACGAGTTTCCCAATGCACTCAGCGAAAGTGTCAGGATCAACATTGAAGTGCTCATAATCAATATCAATCCCATCCATGTGCTACTCTTGGATGATATCTGTGAGTGAAGAAACTACATTAGAAACCCAAGAATCTACAGAGGAAGGGTCGAAGTAAGCATAGCTATCTCCCACACTGTCCCCTCCTAAGCTCAAAGCTACTTTAACATTTGAATGGGTGCTCTTGATGGAAGAAACTTGGGAAGGACTGAGGTTATCAGAGTCCCAAAAGAAATTGAACTTCCCATTTGTTGGAGAAGGAGAACTTGAGGTGTTATCATAGTGTATATGGAAAATGAAAGAATGAAGTGGAATTCAACGTTTGAATCAATGGGAACATCAGTGAATTTAACATTGTTGAATTCAGCTCCTACGTATTCTCGGAAAAGGTCCGAGTTGTAACGACCGATTTTGATCCTAATTGAAAAAGTGGTTTCAGGACCACAAATCCGAGTTTGAAAAATATTTTAAAATTATTTTTAATATTTATTATATGTGAATTTGCTTGTGATAGAATTTCATGTTTTAATTTCATCGTTTAAGTGTCCGATTAAATAAAAGGATTTAATTGCGTAAAATGTGAAATTTGCTAATTGATGTGTATGTGCCAATTTGCTAATGACTTTTTAATATTAGGTCCTTAAAAGGAAAATAGCCCATTTTAGCTATAGTGGACGGCATATGGTCTAAATGACCTTAATTTATATGTTAAAATTATTAAATATAAAAGGATAAATAAGTAATATAATAATAAGTTTTATATTAAAAGATAACAAATTAAAAGCCATGTTCTCATACTTTTTCTTCACCGAATAGAGAAAAGAAAAAGAAAATAGAAAAGTTTGAGGCATTCGGCACCTATTTAGCTTCATTAAGGTATGTTTCGTTTCTATTTTTGATAATTTTTACGTTTTTGAGATTGTTGCTAAGAGATGTACAAAACCCATGTCTTAATTTTTGTTTGTGATGATGATTTTGTGTTTTTCCATTGATGATACCTTGTGGTTTTTGTTGTTTGATGATGAAAAATGAAATATATGTGTTAGATTTATAAGTTTTGTCTTTGAATTTTTGACGAATTTGAGTAATTTAGACTAAATTGAAAAAAATAAATTTTTGAGGGACTAAAATGTGAAATAATTGAAATGTTTGGACTTGTATGAGGACTAGGAAGATTAGGCCCTTGTATGATGTAGTCAAATTTTGTGTTTGTGCAAAAAGGATTAAATTGTAAAAAGTGTGAAATGTTAGGAGCAAAATTGTAATTTGCCCATTTATGTGTTTTTAGGCTAAATTGAATGTAATGGTGTTTAAATAAGTTTAATTTGAATATTTTTAGATCAAGAATTAAAGAAATCGAATTTGGATCGGGAAAAGACAAAAATGGTCGAATAGCTGATTTAACAGTCGACGACATCCGAGGTAAGTCAATAAGCATTTAAATGTTGATATAACTATGGATATGTATTTGTTATGTATCAAAATGAATTATTTGAATTTATTTATGCTGTGGTCGAATGTGGGTATTGTGATTTGGCTAACTTCTGAGCTTGATTCGACCGATATTCGACGTCCGTAAGTCCCGTACGAACCTTAGGAATAGATGGGATACATATTGCATGACATAGGATATCCGATATGTGTTATCTTGTAAGACCATGTCTGGGACATTGGCATCATATTTGATTCGTGTAAGACCCTGTCTGGGACAGTGGCATCGATATGTGATTACATGTAAGACCACGTCTAGGACGTTGGCATTGTACAGGCTTCTGACTATCCGCATATCCTTTTTAATTCTGAATGGTTCAACGGGCATGTGTAAGTGACAACCAATGTGATATTTGAACTAAAAGAACTCAGGTATGTATATAAAATGTGTTAAGAAATGAAAGGTAAGTTATATATTTATTTCATTGTACAGAGGTTAATGTGTAAATAGGTGAACTATGTATAAGTTTTCTACTATGTGTATAAGGCCAAAGGGTATATTGTGTGAAATTGATATTGAAATTTGAGTATTTATTTGTGATTGTGTATCATTTATTATTTGATATAACCTTGTATATTTGATTTTGCTAAGTTGGTTGATATTACTTTGCTATTGACTTATTAAGCTTAAATAGCTTACTTTGTGTTTCTCTGTCTATTTCTGTTTTATAGATTTTGGATACGTTACAAGCTCGGGGATCGTCAACAAGACTATCACACTATCGTCAGTTTTCTTTGGTATTTTGGCTATGTTAATTATGAATATATGGCATGTATAGCATAGAAAAAGGTTGAATATGAATTAAGTACCTATTTATGTAATTAATAGCTATGCAAAAATGGCTTATCCTCTTTTGATTGATTTGCTATCTTTGATGATGGTTTGCGATGGTTGTTGTGAATGGGTTTATACATATGCATATTTGGTTAAGTATATGTTTCATAATAGGTAAGCTTGTGTTATGTTTTAAAACTAGACATATTGGACTTGGATATGTGATTATTAGTGTACATTGGTTATGTTTGGTGTGATGAATTCAATTAGTCAAAATGTGGACTTGAACCGAATGTAAACTTGGATATTTTGGCTATGGGTAAGTGATGATATTAGGGATATGTTGAATTCGATTAAGTGTTCTCAGTAATTGTATATTTGTTGTGGATTGTGTAAAGTTTGATTTACTTACTAAATGAACTATGGTTGAGTGTGTCTTTGTATGTGTATATATAAATCAACTGAATGATGTTAAATAAATTGTATATGTAATAAGTATTAGTAATTATGTAAATTAGTAAGATGTGATTTGGTTTTGATATATATAAATATATATATATATATATATATATATTTAACAAATAGGTGTCGAAACCATTTTTTCATGTTTAAAAAGGGATCGACTTTTAAATGACAGATAGAGTGTAATAGTCCAATTACGACCCTAACCGGAACGGTGGTTTCGGGACCACGAATTCGAGCCAGAAAATCTCATGATATTATTTTATTATCGTGTGTAGTAATTTTGAGAAAAATGTGTTGAATTGTGTGAATTTTAGTGCTTGATATGCTTGAATTAAGAGAAAGGATCAAATAGATAAAGTATAAAAGTAGCATTCACTAAATTGAAGGGTTTAATTTAAGTGGTGTTTGAAAGAATGGGTTTGCATGTCAAATAACCCAACTCTTAAGGTAGTGGACGGCAAAATGATTAGTAAATATTTATAAATTAAGTTGATTTTTGTTAATGGTATTTTATTTATTTATTTTATATTATGAAGTGAATAAAGAAATAATAATAATAAGAAAATACATTTTTCTTTCTCTTACCACTTCCTCATCATCTTCACGAAAACAAAGAGAAGAAGGAAGAAATTTGAGCTTCCATAGTTCGGTTATTGCATGTCCTCCTAAGGTGAGAAATTAAGCTTAATTTTTGTAAGTTCTTGCATGGTTGTGTTAGTTATCTTGAATGTTATCAAATACATGTGGAAATTTTGGAGTTTGAAGCTTATTCTAGGTTCGGCCATGGATGAACATCTTGGTTTTGTTATGTTTGATAAAAGAATATTAAGCATAGTTAAGACATCAACATGTTTGAATAGGAATCTAGATGAAATGTATGTGTGAAGGCTTGAATTATGAAAATAAATAGTTGAGCGTATAATTGCTTAAATAAATGGTTTATATAGACTTGTGAATGAGTGAAGAAGATTCAGTTTTTAAGGGGTTAGCCCGAATTTCATGAAATTCTTGTGATTATGTTTGAGGATTAAATTGCAAGAAACCGAAACTAGGGGGTAAATTGCAAATTTGTAAATTACATGTATGGTTTATTTTAATGATATGAAGAGACTTAAATAAGTTGGATGAGTATTCGACCTTAGCTTAAAGGTATTAATTTTTATATATTCGAATGAATGAAAAGAATTAGTATTAAATTGCAAGAAATTCAAACTAGGAATGATAGATTGGGAGAATGGTATAATTATGTGTTTTAATTTGAGATGAATGAAAATTATTTGAATAGGCTTTTTTCGAACTTAGTTTTAGATCAAGGGAGGAAAGATTTGGAAACGGATCGGGGGAAAGCTAAACTAGACGAGTAGCCGGAACATCTTTACCCTTCAACTATCAAAGTAAGATTTTAAGCAATTTTGTTAAGTCGGTATCTTTTACATATATGATTATTAATATAGAGGTAAGTAATGAAAATGGCATATTGCCGAATGTGATGGTGAATTGGATATATATATATATATATATATATATGGCTTAATGTGGTTTTTTTTTGGAGATTATGGATATGAATTTATGAGATGAATAATTGAATTGTTGATGTTGCATATAGTTTGAGAAATATTAAATTATGACATGTATGGATTCAATGATGATTCGGTTATATGCTATGGAATTGGTCGAATATTATATCTCTGATTTGGGCATTTAATTGCTAGGTTATGTTTATAAGTATTGTGGTGGATTTGATCTTGGTTTTTATATGGTTGCACAACTATAATTTATAGGACTATTAAAAAGGTACTAAGTGTACGAAACTATCACCGGGCACTTACTGTGCGATACTGGTTATATAGCTTTAAGTGTGCGGATATGTTAAGTAACGGCTCTATGTGAGCGATACGTTACAATAGATGGGCACTAAATGTGCGGTTATATTAAGTAATGGCTCTATGTGAGCGATACATTACGGTAACGGCTCTATGTGAGCAATACGTTACGGGAAGTTGCACTATGTGTGTAGGTCATCGGATTTTTCTTGAGAACACAAATACTTTTAAAAAGGTAAATGGAAAACTCGGGTAAGTGTATAGATGGGGGATAAATATTTCATCTTGGTATAAGTTATGCATACTAATTCGATCTACATATTAGTTATGAAAATGTTTGGTTTTGGTGACACAATGAGTGGGCGTTTGATGAATGGTACCTTAATGCTTCTAATGAGGTTGAAATTTAGGCAATATTTATTATGAAATAGACAAGGAAAGTGTATGTTTACTATTTGATGTTGAAATTTATTTTTGCTTATATCTTACTAAGGTTCAATTGTGTATTTGTTTGTTCTTGTGATAGATCTTTAAAGTTGAAGCTCATACTCGTGGATCCTGTCAAAGTCTAACACATTATCACCTATCTTGGTACTATCCTTTTTGTCGATAAACCTTAGGAAAATTATGGCATGTAATAGCTTTGATATTTTGGCCTCCTTGGTTGGATGTAATTGTGTATGCCATGCGAAAATGGCTAAGTTTCGGTTGTTTTGAACTTTCATTTTCTCGGCCATGTTTAAGTTTCTATGGATTTATAAGTTACGATGAATGGTATTCAATGTTGTTTTTTTTTTTAATAAAATGATCTAAATGCTTATATAGTTGTTGAATGGTAATTGATATATCGAACATATGGTTATAAGTGTGACTAAGTGAATTATTATTATTAATGATGTATATTCATCCTTGTATGTTTTATGAGTTTTAAAGAAAACAAATATACATATGTAGGAAGGAAATGTTAAAAATTGTATGCATGAAGTAAGTGACCGAATATGGTATGATAATGATATCAAGAAATTAGTTATCTAGGTTAATAGATTAATAAAGTTCGGCATGCATTTGTCTTGATAACAGTTCTTAAAGAGTACTTAAGGCTTGTGTGAGGTATTGTAATGTCAGTAAACCTAGTCCGGCGACGGATACGGGTTTAGGATGTTACATAGAGTCGCCACCAATCCTTTTTGTTTAGGTGTGATCTGGTCACCTATAAAATGTTTTGTTTTATTTTTAAAAGAAATCAATTTTGGTCTACGAATTTCAAGAAGAAAACGGGTTCGGGAGTCGGTTACTTGCGAGGAAGGATTAGCACCCTCGCAACGCCCAAAATTGGTACCAAATTGATTAATTGATGTCCTAATGTCGAAAAGTTTGAAATGATTTTGAAATTTCGTTCTTTTTAAAATTTTAAATAACTCGAATTGAATATTGAGATTCCTTATTCCGAAGGAATAAAATATCACATCCAGCACGATAGGATATGACAATTAAGTCCTCGAATCCAAGATCATCCCAAAATTCACAAAGCTCATGCATTGAAATTTTGAAAGGGTATTTGGTTATTTAGACAAACGGAAAACTGAAACCCAGCACGATAGGGCACGATTCCTCGAATTTTCAAGCACACAAATATTGCATTATTTCGAAAACATGGACATAATTTTAAAAGGATATTCGGTTATTTGGTCAAATAGAAAACCGAAACCCAGCAGATAGGGCACAGTTCATCGAATTTCCAAACACAAAAATATTGCCTTATTTTGAAAACATTGAACAAAATTTTAAAAGGATATTTGGTTATTTGGTCAAATAGAAAATCGAAACCCAGCACGATAGGGCACGATTCCTCGAATTTCCAAATACACAAATATTGCCTTATTTTGAAAACATGAACAAAATTTTAAAAGGATATTTGGTTATTTGGTCAAACAAAAATCGAAACCAAAGACGATAGGGCACGATTCCTCGAATTTCCAAATACACAAATATTGCCTTATTTTGAAAACATGAACAAAATTTTAAAAGGATATTTGGTTATTTGGTCAAACAAAAAATCGAAACCTAGCACGATAGGGCACGATTCCTCGAATTTCCAAACACACAAATATTGCCTTATTTTGAAAACATGAACAAAAATTTAAAAGGATATTTGGTTATTTGGTAAAACAGAAAATCGAAACCTAGCACGATAGGGCATGATTCCTCGAATTTTCAAACACACAAATATTGCCTTATTTTGAAAACATGAACAAAATTTTAAAAGGATATTTGGTTATTTGGTCAAATAGAAAATCGAAACCCAGCACGATAGGGCACGATCTCCTCGAATTTCCAAATATTACATTGTTTTAAAAACTTTTAAATAAGTGATTTTAAAATCAACTTAAAATATTTTGATTGAATCACTAGATAATAAGAAACAAAAATATAGTATCGAGCATGGAATAATAATAGGTGAATACAATCTTTGTACAAATGGATGACAAGGATGATACTATAAACATACAATATATACAAAATCAATAATCTCACAATTTCTATTTTGAAAATACCAACATTATTAATCAAGAATCAATGAATATTAAAAATATAACTAATTAAAAATAAATTAAAATAAAATATAGCAAATTTTAAAGTAATAAGCAAATAATATGTATCAATTTAAGTAATATACACGTAATAAAAAACTTGATATAAAATAATGTATATATAAAAATAATAACGATACATAAAAGTATATGGAATAAATAAATATATAATTTAGAATAGGGTCTTTTAAAGAAATAAAT
The DNA here is from genome assembly GCA_025506655.1 of Gossypium rotundifolium. NCBI lineage: Eukaryota > Viridiplantae > Streptophyta > Magnoliopsida > Malvales > Malvaceae > Gossypium > Gossypium rotundifolium. The sequence goes on along the minus strand of CP106723.1, from coordinate 13,730,100 downwards.
TATATACATAATAGATAATATAAAATCAATAGGATATGCATAAAAATAATTTAATATAATTATATGTATATATAAAAATATATAAAATTAATGAAAATAACATATTAATAAATAGTATCTAAAACCATTTAAAATGTATAATATTTAATATTAATAAAAATAATTATAGGAATCAATAAACAAATAATTAAATAAATAATTAAAGGACTTTATTGAAATCAAAACATAATTGGAGAGCTAAAAAGCAATAAATTAAAATGAAATTGAAAAAGGACTAAAATACTATGCGCATAAATTAAAGGAGATTAAAATCGCAATTTGCCCAAGTTATTCAACGTTGTATTTAAAGAGAGATTAAAATTAAAACGACTTAAAATTTAAAGGCGAAGTTAAAATAAAATAAAACTTAATTTAAAAAGAAATAAAATGCGAAAGGATTAAAATAGCAAATAGCCCATCCAAGGAAAATGCGCGGATCCTCTGGTGGGTCGGGTCGCGCACGTGGGTCAGGAGGGAAACGCGTCGTTTTAAACCCAAAGTATTAAGCCAAAACGACGTCGTATCAGTAGGCTATATAGGCCTATGTTTTCAGGAAAAAAAAACATTTTATCCTTCCCTTAAAAAAAATTGGAAATTCTCTGAAATCTTCCCCCTCTGACGATTTTCGATCACTAGCCCATCGTCGATCCGCCACCAACGACCACCGTACACGGTGGTCGGAGCCCCGAAACCCCTTTTTTCAAGCGAATCAAGGTATGGGTTCCTTTCTTCCCTTCTTCTCCTTTATTTTCACATGCAAAGAAAAATGAAGAAAGAACAAACAGAATAGGATTTGGAATTTTTATGAACTTCAAATCGAAAATCACATTTTTTAATCAATCTTTCTTTTGTATTTGGTATATGTGCATGTATATACAATCAAAATTGAATCCCCTTTTACAATAGACAATCGGCTTCTTTTATAGCTGAATCGAAAATAAAAATAAAAGATACAAAAAATCATTTTTGCCTAGCTATATATTCTGTTATTTGGCTATTGCTATTGCTGCTTTCTTTTCTGTTCGTTTGCAGTTACGAGCATCGTGGAGGCGTGCGTGGCCGTACGGAGGAGTGGAGGCCGCTCGTGGAGGGTGATGTGGCTACGGCGCGCGTGTGGGATTCGGTTGCTGTGGCGCTGGTAGTTCCAGAAACCTTTAGGGTTTCTGAAAGTGTTAGAATTTTTGGGCCAATCGGGCCTTGGTGTTTTGGGTCTAAATTTGGGTAGTGTTTAGGTTTAATTTGGGCCATTGGATTAGTTTTTGGGTTTGTAAAAACTATTAAAATGGACTTTTAATATTGGTTTTTTTTTTCATTTCTGTTTGCTCTTTTTTTGGTTTTATTTTTTATTTGGTTAATTGGGCCCCGGGTGAAAATGGGCTTTTACAATAGGTATATGGTCATATTGATCATCAAGTCTTTGATAATTGGAATTGAAATGATCATGTTAGATATATACGTATTCGGCAATGATGTGAAATTTTGATAGATGTTTAAATATAACACAAATGGATTTAGTTCTAGTAATTTGGTTATGATATTTGTATTTATGATAAACCATAAAAGTAACATATTTTAATCCCACATTTAGTATGCTTTTAGATGATTTATCCTTGATTTATGTAAAAAGGTGTTCTTAATCCTTTCTTTTCATGTCTTATACTGGGAAGCACCCAAGGATAAAAAGAAAGCAAAATGGGCTTAAAACGGACCAAATTGGGCCAACCCACGAAATTGACACGGCCTGGACTTCAAGCCACATAGCCGTGCGTTGCCAATCATCTAGAACACGGCCTTGTCCCGATTTACACGGCCGTGTCCCAATCGACAAGTCCGAACACGGCCTGGCCATGACTTATATGGGCGTGTGCCATGGGCGTGCCCCTGCCACGGGAAAGATCAATTTCACTCGGATTTGGATGCTTGAAGGCAAAGAAACACATTCCTAAGTCTACTTAAACACCCTAGGAGGAAATCTAATTGAATTAGGATACTTAGGAGCCAAGTAAAGCATCTCAAAGCCTATATAAACACCTCAAGGCAGATATTCAAAGGAGAGTTCAGCAGAACCCTTCGCGGTGGCTTTTGTCGAGCATCAAGTCGCCGGAAGCCTTTGCGAGCTTTTTCAGGGAATTACTCGAAGAGAGCCAGTTGATCTATCTCAAGAAGCGAAATTTTACTCAAGACGGAGGATCTCTCCTTCAATTCCTTCAAGGAGTTTTAGGGATTTCTTATGTTTTGTTTTATCTTTTCTCTTGATATGTTTTCTTATTTTGTTATGAACTAAACCCTTCAGATACCTGAAGGGGATGAAACCTAGATGAATCTTGTTATTTGGTTTTTGAGTTATATGATAAGTACTTAGTTTGTTCTTAATTATGTTGCTTAATTTAATCTGATGTGCTTAGGTAGAGGAGGAATAGACCTTGCCTAAGAGTAGATCTAGCATAATTAAGCGGAGTTGATCTCACACTTAGAGATAGGGTGACGAGATTTTGCTAGATTAGGGTGAAACCTAATATGGGAGTCCATTGATCAATTTCTGCTATTCTAGGGGGTTATTATAAGTGAACGAGAGTTCCACTAGTTAACCTAGGGTTAGACATTATTCACCTCGAGGGAGGGTTTAATATAGGTTAGGGAGTCTTATAGATCAAGCTAAGTAAAGAAATCATATGATTCAGGGTTAGATAACAAGTGAAGTCTAGGTGGATTCTTCCTGAGGGTATCGTCGTGATCAACTGAGTTTTTCCTAAAAGTTATTTCCCAATTCACTCTTTTGTCTTTTCATCTTTAGAGTAGTAGTAGTTAGTTTAATTTAGATTAAAACAACTTCACGTATTTTAGGCTAAATAATAGAAAGAAAGTTAGTATTAGTACTTTTAGTTCCTTTGGGTTCGACAATCCGGTCTTGCCTAAGCTATACTACTTTTCGATAGGTACACTTGCCTTTAATCATTGTCAGAGTTAGTTTCCAGGTTTGATCATTCTCTTATTATAAATTTTAACACTCAACTATTTGACATGATCAAGTTTTTGGCGCCGTTGCCGGGGAACTAAAATATTAAGAAAGCTCTTTTTCTATTACTTTAGCCATTATTTTTTTTATTTTTCGCAATTTACTTTTATTTTTATTTTTTTAGGTTAAATTTTTATTTTCATTAATTTTCTTTCTTTCTTTCTTTACTTACAGGTACCTCTAGTTTATGACTAGAAGGAACCCGAGAGGACCTTTGATATACGACAGTGATATTGAAGCTACCGCTCGCAGGAATCGTAGGGACATTAGACAAGCCCTAAATTACCAAAGAGAAGAACAACAAGACAGATCCAATCCTACTGAAGGGATGGACGAAAACAATCCACCGCCAAATGTGCAAGAACAGAATGCTCCGCATACTATATATGATTATGCTAAACCTAATTTGACAGGAGCAGAATCTAGTATTGTCAAGCCTGCTATAGCTGCTAATAAATTTGAATTAAAGCCTAACACAATACAAATGATTCAACAGTTTGTTCAATTTGATGGTTTGCAGGATGAAGATCCTAATACTCATATAGCTAATTTCTTAGAGTTCTGTGATACCTTCAAAATAAATGGTGTTACTGACGATGCCATACGTCTTCGGTTATTTCCCTTGTCATTAAGGAATAAAGCAAAGCGGTGGTTGAACTCATTACCACGAGGGTCAATCACTGATAAATCGTAAAAGTAACATATTTTAGGCCCACATTTAGTATGCTTTTGAATGATTTAGCCCTTAATTTATATAAAAAGGTGCTTTTAATCCTTTCTTTTCATATGTATACCCAGGAAAGCACCCGAGGACGAAAAGAACGAAAAATAGGCTTAAAACGAACCTAAATGGGCCTTAGCACAAAATCGACATGGCCTGGCCCAAAGATCACACGGTCGTGCCTTGCTAAACATCTAGAACATGGCCTCTCCCCGATTTACACGGCCGTGCCTCAATCAACAGAAACGAGACACAGCCTAACCATGATTTACACGGGCGTATACCGACCGTGCCCCTGCCATCGGAAGAACAAAATTTCACTCGGATTTGGATACTTTGAGGCAAAGAAACACATTCCTAAATCGATTCAAACTCCGAGTAGGCACTAGACTCGAATTAGGATACTTAGAGGCCAAGTAAAGCATCCCAAAGTCTATATAAACAACCCAAGACAAATATTCTAATGGTTCAAGTTTTAGCAGAGGATTCTCTGCCAGAGCTTTTATCATTTAGGGAATTACTCGAAGATAGCCAGTTGATCCATCCCAAGAAGTCAGAATTATACTCAAGACGGAAGATCTCTCCTTCGATTCCTTCAGGGAGTTTTAGGGATTTATTATGTTTTGTTTTATCTTTTCTCTTGAGATGTTTTCTTATTTTGTTATGAACTAAACCCTTCAGATACCTGAAGGGGATGAAACCTAGACGAATCTTGTTATTTGATTTTTGATTTATATGATAAGTAGTTAGTTTGTTCTTAATTATGTTGCTTAATTTAATCGGATGTGCTTTGGTGGAGGAGGAATAGACCCTGCCTAAGAGTAGATCTAGCATAATTAAGCAGAGTTGATCGGGCGCCTAGAGATAGGGTTACGAGATTTTGCCGGATTAGAGTGAAACCTAATATAAGAATCCATTGATCGATTTATTGCTATTCTAGGGGGTTATTATAAGCGAATGAGAGTTCCACTAATTAACCTAGGGTTAGATTTTATTTGCCTCGAGAGAGGGTTTAATATAGGTTAGGGAGTCCTATGGATCAAGCTAAGTAAATAAGTCGTATAATTCAAGATTAGATAACAAGTGAAGTCTAGGTGGATTCTTCCTGAGGGTATCATCGTGATCAACTGAGTTTTTATTTAAGTTATTTTCCCAATCATTCTTTTTTGTCTTGTGTCTTTAGCTTAGTGGTAGATTTTAGATTAAAGCATCTTTATTTTATTTTAGGCTAAATAATAAAAAAAGTTAGTATTAGTACTTTTAGTTCTTTTGGATTCGACAATCCGGTCTTGCCGAAGCTATACTACTATTTGATAGGTACACTTGCCTTTAATCGTTGTCAGAGTTAGTTTTCAGGTTCGATCATTCTTTTATAAATTTTAAAACTCGACTGTTTTGTAGCGATCAAGTTTTTGGCGCCGTTGCCGGGGAACTAAAATATTAAGAAAGCTTAATTTTTATTACTTTAGCCAATTTTTTATTTATTATTGCAATTTATTATTAATTTTTATTTTTATTTTTATTTTCTTTTGCTTTGCTAATCTTTACCTCTATTTTGCTTTTGGCAGAAAATTTTAGTCTATGGAAAAGATGGCACTGAATAATTATCAGTGTCAAGGCATGGGGACAATTCCTACTGAAGTAGCCAGTGCCTTCGACCTCGACGTGGTCACCAGGTTACCTAATCAATTAGGGATGATGAATAAAAATCTTGATAGTTTGTGTTCCTTGCAGGTACACCCAGTAATGCAATACGACTCGAATCTAGGAGGCGTGGCGAATCCTGAGTACCCACCCTACAGATATAGCATGTAGAATGAACAAGTCCACTATATGGGTAACTATTCTAGATCTCAAAATAATTTTTATAGTAACACTTATAACGCAGGTTGGAGGAACCACCCAAATTTTTCGTGGGGAGGACAAGGAAATCAAAGGCAACAATCTCCTCAAAACTTTCAAAATCAGCCCTATCCATAAGAAAGGAAACCAACCCTCAAGGAGATGCTGACAAAATTCATGGTAGCCGTAGATACCCATTTCCAAGACACTGAAACAAACCAACAAACAGAAATTGAAGGGAACGAGAACCAAGTTAGGGAACTTACTAAGTCAGTCAGGGAAGCCACTAATGCAGTCGAACAACTTGCAAAGTTAATGTCAGAACGACCGCAAGGACGTCTACCAAGCAATACTGAAACTAACCCGAGAGAGCAAAATCAAGCCATTTACGATAGTGAAGGGTTAGACAAACCAAACGCAATGGAAGAACCTGTGGTAAGCAAAGGTAAGGTTGAGGTTTATTATGATATACCAAAACCAGCAATTATAGAGTACCAACCTTGTGGGCCATATCCCGATGCAATAAAGAAAGACCACACAGAGGAAGAATTCAGTGAACTCACACTTTGTGTAGACGATGAAACAATCACTCTTCAAACTCTTGACTCAGCTAGGACTTCGAGTAAGAAAGGTACGAACGTTAATTTTATTGATAACCAATTGGTTCAACCTTTTTTACAGGAATCATCACGAAATCACCTAGCTGAGCTAGATCTTAAACCTCGCACCAACAAAGAAGAATTATATGAGGAACAAAGCCTTAAGGTTGACAAACCAGAAGAGCAAGAAACACAATTTAAAGAACCGGAACCACACAAAGTAAAACCAAAGAAAACCCCAGACAAGCTGATAGGAACAACAAATCACATCAAAATAGAGGATCAGGTATTGTTGAATAAGGAAGACCCTTGGATCACCATTTTAGACCTCAAGGCAAACAAAGAAATCACTTTTGAGGTACTTCATGTCTTTCTATATGGCACAGTCGAGGTAAGCAATCCTAAATTCAACACTTTTGAGATAAACACTACCCGACTTAAACTATATATCCATAATCGAAGTGATCCCATGAGAAAGGATTTTCACCTCCTCAAACCACCATGACCATACGAATGAGAGGTAAAGTCTAGCTTAAGATTATAAACGAGCGCTTCTCGGGAGGCAACCCGAGCACTAACCCTATTTATTTTTACATTTTTTATATTTCTCTTCTTCTTTCCTTTTCTTCTTCTTCTTTAGCATCGAACTAACCAAGAGAGCATATTTCCAGACCACACCGCCTTGGACACGGCCGTGGCTGTGGCCGTGTGGGCACCACAGGAAGGAACACGGGTGTGGGATGCATCTCTATTTAAACCCCCTTCTTCCTTCCCTTTTCCCGATAGCTTTCTTCTTTTTCTTTTATTTTTCATTATTTAATTTTATGTTATATTTATATTTATATTTATTTTTACTTCCTTTATTATTTTCTTTTTATTCTTTGTGCTATTTAGATTTAGTCTAGGATATAATAAAGCTGGCTACTTCAAGGATTCAATTTCAAATGCTTCAAGGCGCTTCCCCATGTTCACCTCCAAAATCAAGTTTCCACCAGGCCAACTCCCGGAGCCATTTGTAATTCAGGGAGTGACACTTTCTCCCATCTCTTTCGATTTTCTATTAATTATTATTTATCTATCTTTGTACATTGAGGACAATGTACATCTTAAGTGTGGGGAGGGTAAAAGTGTCAAACTTTTTGCATTATTCTCAAATCCCTGAATTTAGTATTGTTTTAAGTAATTTTCTCATATTACTAATTAGGGTGAAATTTCTAATAATTTATTATTTTATTGATATGTCTTGGATTAAGTCATTAACAATTGTGTATTGAGGATTAAAATTGAAGAATACTAGAGAATCAAGCATGATAAGTCTATTTTTCAGGAATAAAAAATTTTCTAGATTGTTGAACTGAATCTGAATATTATCTTGAAATTTGAAATTTACCAGGATTGATATCAAGAACCCATAATTTTTGTGAGATTTTGAGCCTTATAGAGCATAAATTCTTTTCCATGCTCACGTTTTTTGACTATGAGTGTGTCAACTTTGAACTGTTATTCTAGAACTTGCCTCGATCATGCATGCCGAGACCATATTTGTAACATCCTAAAAAGGGCCTATGCATTTTCGGGTTAATTGTACGAAGTGACATGTTTTATGTGTTATGAATAAATTTTGAACATTTTTAGAAACCTGGGAATGTATAGAAAAGTTACGTTAAAAAGAAGAAAGTTAACATTTTGGAAACCTAAGTAAAATAGGAAAGTTAACATCTTGGAAACCTAAGTAAAATAGGAAAGTGACCATTTTGGAAACCTAAGTTAAATAGGAAAGTAAACATTTTGGAAACCTAAGTTAAAGAGGGAAGTGAACATTTCGGAAACTTGGAAATGTAAGGAAATGTCAAGTTTAAAGAGCCAAGCGAAAATTTTGGAAACTTAGAAATGACTTAGAAATGTCGAGTTTTAAAGTTTAAAAGAGGAAATTAAGGCAATGAGGCCTTAAGAGAAAAAGTATGTGAAAATTGACACACAACAGGCTTGGAAAAGTGGCACAAGATGCCACTTAGGGCCTCTGGAAATGGCGCCACATGCAAGGGTATTGGGCCTAGGTTCGAGTCACTTGGGAGCAAACAAAAGAATTTTATTTTGGTGCAAGGAACAAGAGAGTTGGACGGCATTAAGGCACTATAAGGAGGTGTTTTATTGTTGTTAAAATTAGCGGATAAGATGGATAAGTGATGGATTTATTTTAATAATTTAAAGAGGTGATAAGGGATAAGAATTGAAGAATAACAAGGTAAGGCTAGAGATTAAGCCATAGCCGAATTTGTCAAATAAAGTGTCCATCTTTTCTTGATTTTTTTACTTCCTCACCATTCCTCTCTCTTGAATCTCCTAAGTCTTTCACCTCTCCCTCTCACGTTTTCATCAACCATTAAAAGTCAAAATTCTCCTCTTCCTATTCCATCTTAGCATAACCTTGTTCAACTCAAATCACCCTATTGCCGATTCTCCCCAAGGCCTTAGATCTTTCTTTCTTTTCGGTCTTGTTGAGCCAGAATACCTAAGTGACCATAGTGACTCTTCTCCAAGTCTCAAGGCCGAATCTTTGTGTTGACAAGATATAGGGGCTGTCGATTTCTCCAAGTAAGGGTAAGATCTAGACTCGGTTTTTACTCTTTTCTTTTTAAGCCTGTCGAAATTTAGAAACTAATCCCTCATATTGTATTTTGGCCGAAACTATGGAAGGGAATCTCAGGATTTAGGTGGTGTCGACTAGAGAAAGAAGAGTTCTCCGAGATTTCAACATTCAAGGGTTTTCGACAGTATTAAGGAAGAAAAGACCCAATCCGGGATTTAAGATTTGGAAGGTAAGCACCTATGTATATTCGGAAAAAGCCTAGATTAGTATTTAGATTTGTTCTTTAAATATTCAAAAGCCAAAACTAACCTATGTAAGATCTAGTGCTTGGCCGAATACAAGGAAGGAGAGATCCAAAGTTCCGGCATTTGTTTAGGCATCTATCGGCACCAAGGTAGGTTTTAATGTACAAATCCCACTAGGATTGGGAGTTATGGCCGAATAGGCTTTATGCTAACATAATGAGGTTGGTAGAATGTAGGGTCTTGAGATCCAAGGCGAGAGATCGATTTTGGGATTCGGTAAAATTTTAAGCGAATCGGTGTGTACCTACACTAATCTTAATTGATTTATGGCTTAAAATTGGTCTATGTGTTAATATGAAAGTATAAGAATATGGATAAAGTACCAAGTTAAGGTACAAAGTACTCAGTCGTTTCCTACTCCTACTAGGATTACGAAATATGTTATATTTAACATATGAAAAGTGACATGAATGTGAATTTTAAGTATGATATGCATGATGTGAATAATATGGGGCATTCGGGTTATACGAGAAAGGGGAAGTGAATGTGGTGACTTGATCCCACTATCGAATGTGGTGACTTGGTCACGTTATCTCGAATATGGTAACCCGGTTACATTATCGAATGTGGTGTCACATGACACGATTATTAAATCTGGTGGCTATGCCATGAACTTTTATATAGGCGATGAGCACACGTCATTGCAATGACGCCTTCGATGGTGTGTAGCGGATAGAGGGTTGACTTAGTAGTCCCCATGGTGTGCGAGGTTAGTGCAGGGGATGTGTAGCGGATGGCATCTAGGTTTGGGTTTGGGTTGCATCATTATCTTGAATTATTATGTGAACATGCCATGTATGGTATGCCTGAATTATTAATTTTAGTGTTGGTTACACATTGAGTCCGTTGACTCACCCCGTTGTGGGAACATGTTTCAGGTGACGATCAGTGATGGACCGGGTTCAGCAGGAGCTTAGGGATGGCCATGCACAGCAAGAAATTCTACGACTTGGACTTTTATTTTAATTTAAGTATTTTAAAGTTTATTTTGGTTTTAATTTTGGGAAATTATTTGATGTAATAAAGTAGTAGTAGCGTTTACTTTATTTCTTTTTTTATTGAGCCTACAATCTTTATAATTATTAAAGATTAAGTAATTTAATACAAAGCCCAAACGTTTTGTCACCTAAATAAAAGGATTTTTAATAACGATATAAACTTGTTTTCAACTCAAGCCCAACCCACTACAAATTATCTTCAAAACACAGTTTTCAAAGTAACAAAAGAAATTTGAACGGTTTACATCGAGGAGCATACCAGATCCGGTCCAGGCTCGTGTGCCGGGTGTGGGGTGTTTTAATTTGGTATTAGAGCCCAATTTTAAACTCTTGACCTTTGGGCTAAGGCCCAAAACGTTTTCAAATCGAGCCCAAATAAGCTTTATAAAGTATCTTATGAAATAAGCAGGTTTTTCTGGCATGGCACCTAAGTCTTCGACCTGCAGTCCACTAGGTAAGTACCGAACTATCGTGTGATTATGTGAATTATAGAAGGCGAGAAAAGGAATGGAGCGTAGAATAGAATGATAGGTACTTGAACCTAGGATTAGTTTACTCAAACACAAATACATAAGACTTAATGCACTAAACAAACCTATGGCTAAGTCAATCGAGTTAGGGTGTGGCAACCATGGTACGCATGTCAGGATTGGATCTGAAAGAGCACGGTATTTAGCGATCGTAGTGACTCACCTCCTCTTGCAGAATCCTACAGTGCGTAGCCGGTTCACCCTAACCCGAGAGGACTTAGTGGGTGGCAACCCACATGCGCATGCCTAGGAATGGTTTCGAGTGGGAGCTTGGTATTTAAGCGGTCAGTGTGACTCACCTCCTCTCCACACGAATCCTTCCCAGTGCGTAGCTTTGGTTCACTACGACCAAGAAGGCTCGGCCAAGGCTAAACCCAATAACTAAAACCCGAAAGGGAACTAGCCATGTTTTTTTTAAGAACCCTAATTTTAAAACTCTTAAAATCATTTTTCTTTAATTTGTGAAAACTATTTTTCCACACAATTTTCTAAAAAAATTCTGATTTATAAAATTACAAAAATACCCCTAGTGGTAAAATTACAAAATGCCCTTGGTTTATAAAATGTCTAAAATACCCACAGTTTTAATCAACATTATCATTATTTTATAACAAGTCCAAAAACCCTTATTTGTAAATTATCAAAAATACCTTGATATTTGGAAAATTACAAAATTGCCCCTAACTTATCAGAATTTTCAAAATGACCCCGATTTCTAAAATTTTTGCAACTTCATCGTTTTGGAAAATAAATTTCTCAAAAAGAACCCTTAAAGTTTTGCAAATTTTGAAATATCCCTGAATTATTAAACTTTACAAATTTACCCTGGTTTATTACCAAAATGCCTCGAAATTCAAAATTACCGAAATACCCCTAGAATTTCTAAATTTACCGAAGAACCCCGGGACTATAAAATTTCCAAAATACTTTTGACAAAATTATCAAGGAACTCTATTAGACAAATTACGAAAATACCCACAGTAGGACAAATTACATAAATACCCCTAGGTAGTGGAAAAATAACAACAATGAAAACTACAACATTTCTCGAATGAGCGAAGGTTCATAATTGTTTGATGGATGTATGAATGAATGAAAAGGCGTGGGCATGTATGAATACGAAAGAACCACTCCTAAATTTCGTTTCATAAAATTTCTTCGCGGGTAATCAAGTGAAACAAAAGTACTAATTCATAAAACTTCTTAATCGGATCTCGACGTTAGAAATGAGCTCTAGAGGACGTGGTCGTCATGGACGTGGTATAGGAAGAATGGCTGTGTCAGAACCCGTTAGATCGGGTCAAGGATCTGACAATGAGTTACCACCGCCACCACTACCCCAATTTGTTGGTGTCGGCGGCGAGGCTCGAGACGGGGGATGATCTTGTATCGTAGGTTGTCTTTGCGAGTTCTAGAAATAGTGGTGGAGCGGGTGGAAATATGGGGGCTCAAAAGTTTGTACCGGCGACTCGAGCTAACTGAGTGAGGTGTTAAGTGGAGTGTCAGTGTGGCACCGGTATAGGTGAATCTTGGTTGGAAGCAACCGGCGTATTATGGATGAGCTCGATCGATCCCAGAGGAAAAGTTGAAAGGAATGGTGGCACTGTTACGGGATGAAGCATACCAATGGTGGTTAACTATCCGGGATGGTGCCACGGCTGAGGATCTGACCTGAGAGTATGCCAAGGAGGCATATAAGAAAAAGTATGTCGGCACACGCTATATTGATGAGCAGAGGAAAGCTTTTCTAGGGCTGGTTCAAGGAAACAAGTTAGTAGCAGTATATGAAGCTAAATTTATGAGGTTAAGCCGATATGCTCGAGGAGTAGTGGCAACGGAACATGAGCAATGTGTCCATTTTGAAGAAGGGTTAAGGGATGACCTAAGGTTACTGACAGCTCCACATCAGGAACGGGAGTTTTTCGCGTTGGTTGAAAAGGCTAAGGTAGCCAAGGGAATCAAGGACTCGGTTAAGCAGAGCTCTGATAGGAATAGACCCAAGAGGGGTTATGGGTCATCCGGATCATTAGGAAATGTGCGAGAAAAGGCCCAGAGGCGATGGTAGAGGGTGACAAGTTGGAATGGGAGGCGATATCGTCCTTGTGATCATTGTGGAAAGAAGCACTTAGGGAGTCTTGGAAAAGAGCGGAAGGATGTTTTAGATGTGGGTCCAAGGACCATATGCTCAAAGATTGTCCTAAGAAACCGGATGAAAGTCGATCGTGACTCGAATGTTAATCAGTGGTAGAGGAGGAATGACCTCAGCGGGTCGTGGTTGAATAATGAGGTAATGGTCTTGGCGAGAAGCGTGGAACACAAAGCGAGGTCTTCTGCTATCTTGAGGCAAAGCGGTAGGGTTTGGTTTATCTTGGTTCGTCGGAGGAAGCGAGAGCGCGCAGCACGTCATAATAAGATGCGTTCTTTATTTATGGCAAGCCATATTATGCCTTAATTGATGTGGGCTCGACCCATTCTTATGTTACTGTAGTGTAGTTGAAACACTAGGCCTAGACTCGAATTTTACGGTAGGGAGATGATGGTAGTAAGCCGTTAGGCCAAACAATAGTGGTGGATAAGATCTATCGGAATGTACCCTAGAAATTCGGGAGTGAGCTTTGGTGACTTAATGGAGTTACCCTTGAATTTGACCTCATACTTGGTATGGATTGGTTAGTAGAACAAAGCGGTGTTGGATTGTGCGGCTAAGCGAATGGAACTAAGAACCCTTGAGGATGAGGTGGTCATTATGATAGAGAGAGAGAAACTACTTGTCTAATGTAGTTTGACACTTAAAAATTTGAAAAGATGGTTCGAAAAGGGTGCGAAGCACTTTTAGCCTTTGTAAGTGCGTTGGATGGAAAGGAGGAAGGTGTCAATGGGGTTAGAGCGGTAAGGGACTTTGAGGATGTGTTCCCGGAGGAGTTACAGAATACCCCGGATAGGAGCTGGAATTTGGAATAGATTTGCTCACAGGGAGCACTCTCGTGTCAATCGCTTCATCTAGAATGGCGCTAAAAGAGTTGGGTGAGCTCAAGGCTCAAATCCAAGAACTGCTTGATCGTGGGTTTATTCGACCCAGTGTGTCTCCATGGGGAGCACCGGTCCTGTTTGTAAAGAAGAAGGATGGAACTATGCGTATGTACATAGATTACCGTCAGTTAAATAAGCTAACCATTAAGAACAAGTATCCTTTGCCTAGGATCGATGACTTGTTCGATCAGTTGAAAGGGGCAGCATATTCTCAAAGATAGACTTGAGGTCGGGATATCATCAGTTGAAGGTGAAGGAGGCAGATATCCATAAGGCGACTTTTAGGACAAGATATGGCCATTTTGAGTTTGTAATAATGCCGTTTGGGTTGATGAATGCCCCAGTTGCGTTCATGGACATGGTGAACCGAGTTTTCCAACCTTACTTGGATAGGTTCGTCATCGTGTTCATCGACGATATTTTGGTGTACTCAAGTTTGAAGAGGAGCATGATGAGCATCTCAGAGTTGTCTTTGCAAGTGTTAAGGAGAAGAAGCTCTATGCCAAATTGACAAGTGTGAATTTTGGCTCAAGGAGGTGGCGTTCTTAGGGCATGTGGTATCCGCAGAGGGAATAAGAGTGGATCCTAGGAAGATCGAAGCGGTGTTGGATTGGAAGCCACCTAGGTCCGTGGCTGAGATCCGAAGTTTCTTAGGTTTGGCAGGCTATTACAGAAGGTTTGTGGAAGGGTTCTCGTCTATAGCCGTGCCTTTGACAAAGTTGTTGAGGAAGGAAGTACCCTTTGTATGGTCGGATAAGCAGCAGGAGAGCTTTGAGAAGCTTAAGAAGGTTTTAACGGAAGCTCCAGTATTGATTCAGCTAGAGGCAGGAAAGGAATTCACGGTGTATTGTGACGCTTCCCATACAGGTTTGGGTTACGTATTGATGCAAGACGGAAAGGTAGTCGATATGCATCTCGACGATTAAGGCCGCATGAGGTTAACTACCCAACCCATGACTTGGAATTGGCAGCTGTAGTTTTCGCCCTTAAGGTGTGGAGGCACTATCTCTATGGAGAAAGGTCAGTGATCTACACAGACCACAAGAGCCTTAAGTATCTGTTGACTCGAAGGAGTTGAACTTGAGGCGTGAAGGTGGGTGGAATTACTAAAGGACTATGGTATTCGATAGAATATCACGGGCAAAGCGAATGTAGTAGCGGATGCCCTAAGTCGGAAGGTGGTGTCGGATCGAGGGCAATGTTCACCCATTTAAGCTTGTATGAGGATGGAAGCTTTGTTGGTGAGTTGCAAGTCAAGCCAACGTGGTTGAAGGAGGTAAAGAGGACAGTTGATTGATGAGGATTTAAGTTTTAAGTTACAACAAGCACAAAGCGGAGAGTTAAAGGACTATGAAGTTAGTGATGAGGAATGTTGTACTTCAAAGAAAAGGTCGTATCTTTGAGGGACAAGGAGTTAAGGCAGGATTCTTGAGAAGCGCATGGTAGCCCTTATGCTATGCATCCGGAGGCACTAAGTTGTATAGAGATCTAAGAGAACAATTTTGGTGGCTGATCTTAAGCGAAGTTACTAAATTCGTGGGAAAATGTCGACGTGTCGACAAGTTAAGGTGAACACCAAGTCCCATCGGGATTGCTTTAGCTAATCGAGATTCCATGAGAGAAGTGGGAAAGAATTACCATGGACTTCGTTAGTGGGCTTCCCTACGCCTACTAAGAAGGACTCGATATGGGTAATAGTGGACCGTTTGACTAAGTCCACATTTAAATCTGGTAAGAGTGGATTATTCCCTTGAAGTTAGCCAAGTTATATGTGGCGGAAATCGTGAGACTACGAAGTCGGTGTCAATTATTTGAGATAGAGACCCAAAGTTCACGTCTCAATTTTGGAGGGCACTTCATCAAGCTTTAGGCACTAAATTGGACTTCACTCTGACTTTTCATCCACAATCGAATCGGAGGCGATCTGAGCAGGTAATCTAAGTGTTGGAGGATATGTTGAGAGGCATGTGATGGATTTCTCTCGAAGTTGGGGATTGCTTGCCTTTAGCGAGTTCGCCTACAACAACAGTTATCGAGCTAGCATTCGGATGGCACCATATGAAGCATTATGCAGGCGAAAGTGTCGAACTCCTACTTGTTGGGTGAGTTAGGAGAGCGTCGAGTTTTGGGACGAGTTAGTAGCGGCGAAGAGAAGGTTGAGATAATTGAGTCAGATTAAAGGAAGCCTCGATAGGCGTAAGTCTTACGCCGACCTCAAGCGGAAGGAAATAGAGTTTGAAGTGGGAGACCAAGTGTTTCTAAAAGTCTTGCCTTGGAAGAAAGTGATGAGGTTTGGTCGGAAAGGAAGTTAAGCCCAAGGTTTATAGGGCCTATCGAGTACTAAAGCGAGTTGGGCGATGGCATACCACTAGAGTTACCACCGAGTTGCAGCGGATGCACGACGTATTCCATGTGTCCATGCTATGTCGCTACCGATCGGATCCATCTCACGTGGTACCGGTTGAAGAAGTGGAGCTAAGGCGGACTTATCCTACGAGGAAGAGCCTATTGATTTTGGAGCGTGATGTGAAAGTGTTACGGAGGAATCGGTTCCTCTAGTCAAAGTGTTATGGCGCAATCATGGATCGGAGGAAGCTTCGTAGGAACCAGAGGAGGCAATGCATCAGCAATACCCTCAATTATTTTAGCTAGGAAATTTCGAGGACGAAATTATTTTAAGGGGGTAGAATTATAACATCTTAAAAAGGGCCTATGCATTTTCGAGTTAATTGTACGAAGTGACATGTTTCATGTGTTATGAATAAATTTTGAATATTTTTGGAAACCTGGGAATGTATAGAAAAGTTACGTCAAAAAGAGGAAAGTTAACATTTTGGAAACCTAAGTAAAATAGGAAAGTTAACATCTTGGAAACCTAAGTAAAATAGGAAAGTGACCATTTTGGAAACCTAAGTTAAATAGGAAAGTAAACATTTTGGAATCCTAAGTTAAAAGAGGGAAGTGAACATTTCTGAAAACTTGGAAATGTAAGGAAATGTCAAGTTTAAAGAGCCAAACGAAAATTTTTGGAAACTTAGAAATGACTTAGAAATGTCGAGTTTTAAAGTTTAAAAGAGGAAATTAAGGCAATGAGGCCTTATGAGAAAAAGTATGTGAAAATTGACACACAAACAGGCTTGGAAAAGTGGCCTGAAGATGCCACTTAGAGCCTCTGGAAATGGCGCCACATGCAAGGGTATTGGGCCTAGGTTCAAGTCACTTGGGGAGCAAACAAAAGAATTTTATTTTGGTGCAAGGAACAAGAGAGTTGGATGGCATTAAGGCACTATAAGGGAGGTGTTTTATTGTTGTTAAAATTCGGCGGATAAGATGGATAAGTGATGGATTTATTTTAATAATTTAAAGAGGTGATAAGGGATAAGAATTGAAGAATAACAAGGTAAGGCTAGAGATTAAGTCATAGCCAAATTTGTCAAATAAAGTGTCCATCTTTTCTTGATTTCTTTTACTTCCTCACCATTCCTCTATCTGCCGAATCTCCTAAGTCTTTCACCTCTCCCTCTCACGTTTTCATCAACCATTAAAAGTCAAAATTCTCCTCTTCCTATTCCATCTTAGTCGCAACCTTGTTCAACTCAAATCACCCTATTGCCGATTCTCCCCAAGGCCTTAGATCTTTCTTTCTTTTTAGTCTTGTTGAAGCTGAATACCTAAGTGACCATAGCCAACTCTTCTCCAAGTCTCAAGGCCGAATCTTTGTGTTGACAAGATATAGGGGCTGTGGATTTCTCCAAGTAAGGGTAAGACCTAGACTCGGTTTTTACTCTTTTCTTTTTAAGCCTGTCGAAATTTAGAGACTAATCCCTCATATTGTATTTTGGCCGAAACTATGGAAGGGAATTTCAGGATTTAGGTGGTGTCGACTAGAGAAAGAAGAGTTCTCCGAGATTTCAACATTCAAGGGTTTTCGACATTATTAAGGAAGAAAAGATCCAATCTGCGATTTAAGATTTGCAAGGTAAGCACCTATGTATATTCGAAAAAAGCCTAGATTAGTATTTAGATTTGTTCTTTAAATATTCAAAAGCCGAAACTAACCTATGTAAGATCTAGTGCTTGGCCGAATACAAGGAAGGAGAGATCCAAAGTTCCGGCATTTGTTTAGGCATCTATCGGAACCAAGGTAGGTTTTAATGTACAAATTCCACTAGGATTGGGAGTTATGGCCGAATAGGCTTTATGCTAACATAATGAGGTTGGCGAATGTAGGGTCTTGAGATCCAAGCGATGAGATCGGGTTTGAGATTTGATAAAATTTTTAAGCGAATCGGTGTGTACCCCACACTAATCTTAATTGATTTATGGCTTAAAATTGGTATATGTGTTAATATGAAAGTATAAGAATATGGCTAAAGTACCAAGTTAAGGTACAAAGTACTCAGGTACGTTTCCTACTCCTACTAGGATTACGAAATATGTTATATTTAACATGTGAAAAGTAGCGTGAATGTGAATTTTAAGTATGATATGCATGATGTGAATAATATGGGGCATTCAGTTATACGAGAAAGGGAAGTGAATGTGGTGACTTGGTCCCACTATCCGAATGTGGTGACTTGGTCACATTATCGAATGTGGTAACCGGTTACATTATCTGAATGTGGTGTCACATGACACGATTATTAAATCTGGTGGCTATGCCATGAACTTTTATATAGGCGATGAGCACGTCATTGCAATGATCGCCTTGATGGTGTGTAGCGGATGGAGGGTTGACTTAGTAGTCCCACGGTGTGCGAGGTTGGTGCAGGGGATATGTAGCGGATGGCATCTAGGTTTGGGTTTGGGTTGCATCATTATCTTGAATTATTATGTGAACATGCCATGTATGGTATGCTGAATTATTAATTTTAGTGTTGGTTACGCATTGAGTCCGTTGACTCACCTGTTGTGGGTACATGTTTGTGTGTGATCGGTGATGGACCGGGTTCGACGAGAGCTTAGAGATGGCCATGCAATGACAAGAAATTCTGACTTAGACTTTTATTTTAATTTAAGTATTTTAAAGTTTATTTTGGTTTTAATTTTGGGAAATTATTTGATGTAATAAAGTAGTAGTAGCGTTTACTTTATTTCTTTTTTTTTATTGAGCCTACAATCTTTATAATTATTAAAAGATTAAGTAATTTAATACAAAGCCCAAATGTTTTGTCACCTAAATAAAAGGATTTTAATAACGATATAAACTTGTTTTCAACTCAAGCCCAACCCACTACAAATTATCTTCAAAACACACAGTTTTCAAAGTAACAAAAGAAATTTGAACCGGTTTACATCGAGGAGCATACCAAATTTGGTCCAGGCTCGTGGGCCGGGTGTGGGGTGTTTCAACATTATTGATTTGATATACTGAGATGATAAAGGCACTTAGGTTTTAACCCATTCACTCCACTAAAAAGCCTACCCATATAATTTACCCTTAGTAAACCCCGTTGAATCCTAACGACCCTTTTATTGAATTACCCACTAATATTACCCAAAATCCCTTTGGATTTGTTATCACTATTCCTTTTAACTACCCTTCAATCGAGGTTTGATTTTGATTAAGTTACCAAATTATATTAAGTTCAGTAGTTACATTTATCATTTATTATGTATTTATCTTAGTTTGTTCTTAAAAAAAATCGAAGTATATTCAGTATTAGTAGTATAAAAAGTGAGCTTGTACATTTAAATTCCAATTATCAAAGAAAAAAAAAAGGCTCGTATTGTTATTAGTTTCAAAGTGTCAATCATTTATTTTCAAGTACATTATTTTTTTTTAGGTAATTTGTCAAGTAAATCTTGATTTTAACCCTCTAAATTCAGCCTGTTTCCACACCTTAACCCTAGCCCCGTTACAACCCTAATAAAGACCTTTTGATCTGTGTATCATCTCATAAAACAGTGGTGGAGATTTGATTTTCAGGCAAGCCTATGGGATTGACTTTTTAGGTTTGACTTATGAGTGCTTTTTCTTGATCGTTAAACATTTTTGAGTGATTTGAGTGAATCTTTTGTGAGGATGTCAATCCTTGTCGGTTTTGAATCAAAGGTAATTATTTAGATAAGGGGAGACACCTATGTTTTCGAGATAAAACTTTATGACTTATCTTGATTGAATCTGTAGGAATCTTCGAGTTGAATTATCCATGTATAAATTATCTATGAATTATGATGAGGCATTGTCGATAAGAATTATGAATTGTGGAAAGTTCGTTTTAATTGTAAATTGAGAATTTTGCTTGAGGATAAGCAAAAGCTTAAGTGTGGGGGTATTTGATAAACCGTAAAAGTAACATATTTTAGGCCCACATTTAGTATGCTTTTGGATGATTTAGCCCTTAATTTATATAAATTGGTGCTTTTAATCCTTTCTTTTCATATGTATACCCAGGAAAGCACCTGAAGACGAAAAGAACGAGAAACAGGCTTAAAACGGACCTAAATGGGCCTTAGCACAAAATCGACACGGCCTGGCCCAAAGATCACACGGCACGTGCCTTGCCAAACATCTAGAACACGGCCTCTCCCCTGATTTACACGGTCGTGCCTCAATTGACAGAAACGAGACACGGCCTAACCACGATTTACACTAGCTTGTGCCGACCGTGCCCCTGCCGCGGAAGAGTGAAATTTCACTCGGATTTGGATACTTTGAGGCAAAGAAACACATTCCTAAATCGATTCAAACTCTGAGTAGGAACTAGACTCGAATTAGGATACTTAGAGGCCAAGTAAAGCATCCCAAAGTCTATATAAACAACCCAAGGCAGATATTCTAAGGGTTCAAGTTTTAGCAGAGGATTCTATGCCAGAGCTTTTATCATTTAGGGAATTACTCGAAGATAGCCAGTTGATCCATCCCAAGAAGTCAGAATTATACTCAAGACGATGGATCTCTCCTTCAATTCCTTCAGGGAGCTTTAGGGATTTCTTATGTTTTGTTTTATCTTTTCTCTTGAGATGTTTTCTTATTTTGTTATGAACTAAACCCTTCAAATACCTAAAGGGGATGAAACCTAGACGAATCTTGTTATTTGATTTTTGATTTATATGATAAGTAGTTAGTTTGTTCTTAATTATGTTGCTTAACTTAATCGGATGTGCTTAGGTGGATGAGGAATAGACCTTGCCTAAGAGTAGATCTAGCATAATTAAACGGAGTTGATCGGGCGCCTAGAGATAGGGTTACGAGATTTTGCCAGATTAGGGTGAAACCTAATATGAGAATCCATTGATCGATTTACTGCTATTCTAGGGGGTTATTATAAGCGAACGAGAGTTCCACTAATTAACCTAGGGTTAGACGTTATTCACCTTGAGAGAGGGTTTAATATAGGTTAGAGAGTCCTACGGATCAAGCTAAGTAAATAAATCGTATAATTCAAGATTAGATAACAAGTGAAGTCTAGGTGGATTCTTCCTAAGGGTATCATCGTGATCAACTGAGTTTTTCTTTAAGTTATTTTCCCAATAATTTTTTTTTTGTCTTGTGTCTTTAGCTTAGTGGTAGATTTTAGATTAAAACATCTTTATTTTATTTTAGGCTAAATAATAAAAAGAAAGTTAGTATTAGTACTTTTAGTTCCTTTGGGTTCAACAATCCGGTCTTGCCGAAGCTATACTACTGTTCGATGGTACACTTGCCTTTAATCATTGTCAGAGTTAGTTTTCAGGTTCGATCATTCTTTTATAAATTTTAAAACTCAACTATTTTGCAGCGATCAATCTCCACATGGGATCAAATGACCGAAAAATTTCTTTTAAAATATTTTTCACCAGCCAAAACAGCCAAATTTAGGAATGACATATCTTCTTTTTTGCAGAATGACGCAGAAATATTATATGATGCATGGGAAAGATATAAGGATCTCCTGAGGAGATGTCCACACCATGGATTACCTTTGTGACTTCAAGTCCAAACTTTTTACAACGGTGTGAATTCTTCAACAAGGAAAATGATTGATTCATCAACCGGTGGAACTTTGAATAACAAAACTCCTGAAGCGGCTTACGATTTTATTGAAGAGATGTCGTTGAACACCTATCAATGGCAAACTGACAAAATCAGCTGGAGTTTTTAACATAGACCCTAGTAACAATGCTGTCAACAAATGTGGAGATGATGAATAAAAGGCTTGATAATTTATGTTTTTCGCAGGTACACCTAGTAATGCAATGCGAAGCAAGTGGGAATGTGGCGAATCCTGGGTACCCACCCTACCAACCGGGCACAAAAACAAGCAGAAAAACTATATAGGTAACAATTTCTGATCTAATAATCCTTATAGTAACCCTTATAACGCAGGTTGGAGAAACACCCCAAATTTTTCGTGGGGAGGACAAGGAAATCAAGGAAATCAAAGCGACAACCTCCTCCAAATTACCAAAATCAGCCCTATCCATAGGAAAAGAAATCAAACCTTGAAGAGATGCTGACAAAATTCATGGCAGCTACAGATTTTCATTTCCAAAAGACTGAAGCAACACTCAGTGAACAACAAAAATCATTCAAGGAAATCGAAAATCAAGTTGAAGAACTTACTAGGTTAGTGGGACATCTCACAAAGCTGATTTTTGAACGTCAACAAGGATGTCTACCAAGCAACACAGAAATAAACCCAAAAGAGCAGATCCAAGCCATCACAGCTCAAGAGGGTACAAAGGTAGACAATCTCACCTTAGCACAAGAAACTAAGGAAGAAAAAAGTAAAATAGAGGTAGCACAAGAAAAGCTAAAACTGGTAATTAAGGAGTACCAACCTCACATACCTTATCCCGAAGCATTGAAAAGAGATGATTCAGAGGAACAGTTCGGTAAGTTTCTAAAACTTCTAAAGAAATTACATATTAACTTACCTCTTCTTGAAGCTCTTTTCCATATGCCAGACTCGAGGAAATTTTTAAGACAGCTCTTGAAAAACAAACACAAAATAGATGAAGAGCACCACGTGGAATTGAATGCAGCATGCTCAGCAATGTTATAGAATAAACTACCGCAGAAACAAAAAGATCCAGGGAGTTTTATGATTCCATGTTTAATTGGTAGTTTAATTATTGATAATGCGTTAAAGTATAAATGTCATGCCTTATACATTATTTAAAAGACTAGGTCTAGGGAAGCCCAAACAAACTAGAATGAGTATTCAATTAGCTGAAAAAACTGTTAGAATTCCTAGGGGCATTATTGAAGACGTTCTAGTAAAAATCAATAAATTTGTTTTCCCAGTAGATTTTGTTGTTTTAGACATGGATGAGGATAATTCAATCCCCTTAATTCTAGGAAGACCCTTTTTAGCAACTGCCAAGACTAAAATTGATGTTGCCACATGTGAACTCATACTTTGTGTAGGTGACAAATCCATAGTCTTCAAGCTCTTGACTTGGCCATGACAACAATCAATGAAGGTAAGATAGATAATACAATTAACAACCAAATTATACAACTTTCATCACAAGAAACACCATAAGAATACAAACCTGAGCAGGATCATGGACCCCAAGCCAACCAAGAATTAGTACATATGGAACAAAGCCTTAGGGAAGACAAACTAAAAGAATGGAAGACACACTTTAAAAAAGAACGGAACCACACATAGTAAAACCAGAGAAACCATCAGAAGAGCTTGCAGAGACATCAAATCACTTTAAAATAGGAGACCAGGTACTGTTAGGCAAAGCCGATCCTCATATCACTTCAACAGACCTGAGGGAAAAAGGAGAAATTCTTCTTAAGGTACACGATATCTTCCCACACGGAATAGTCGAGGTAAGCAATCCAATATTCGACAATTTCAAGGTAAACGCTTCTTGACTTCAACTTTGTCACGAAAATAGAACTGTAAGCAAGAGGGAAGATATTCAAACCTTTAAACCTCCCTAAAATTTTCAAATACGAGGACAGTCTAGCTTAAGACTATAAACGAAGCGCTTCTCGAGAGGCAATCCGAGCACAACACTATTTACCTTCAAATTTATTTTCAATTTCTTTTCTTTCTTTATTTTATTTCTCAAAATTTAGTTTTAAGCTAACACAAAAGTGCAGGTTTCTAGGTCACACGGCCTTACACACGGCCGTGTCTGTGGCCATGTGACTACCGGAACCACCACACTAATAAGAGCAGAAGCTGTGCAATTCAGTCCAACCACCTCTCAATGTCACGGATCCAACCACCCTCCCTACGGGCACCAACAAATTAGCACGGCCGTGCCCACGATCGTGTGAAGCTACTAACTTATTGAGCATGGGTAAAACACACTCGTGCATCACAACCATGCCAACATACTGACTACACAAACACGGGCATGGTGGACTAAAATATGGGCATGGGGTACAACACGCCCCATACCACGGCCGTGCGAGGCGGCCGTGTAAACCAAAATGGCCTTGGGCCACGACCAGTGGGGAAGTGTTAAATTTCAAATCCTATTTAAACCCCACAACCTTCTCCTTCACCCCTAACTTCCCCTATCTTCTATTTCTTTCAAAATTTTCTTTCTTTCTTTAGGAAAAAGTGTCCAAATCCTTGAGCTACATCAGAACCATGCCAAAGAAGCGGAAAAAGGCAAGCATAATCTCCCGATGGAGACCCCAAAACATAAGTTCATGCCGGATGCTTCATCCAAACAACAAGCCAAGGGTCTTTGAGACCATATAGTTTTTATTTTTCTTTTCTCTTTTGCTTCAGTTTCCTTATCTTTACTTTTCTTCTGCTTAATTTAGTATATTTTTTTTAGTTCTTTAGTTTTAGGATCTAAAGGCTGCTTGGGAATCACGCCACCTCGACCACTACCACCACCTCTATCGCTCTAGAAGTCACAGCCACCTCACGAACCATCTACCAATAAGGATTCTCACGCCCTTTTATCTTTTAATCTTAGTTTATTTTCCTTCTTAAATTATTTTTCTTTATTTTTCTTGTCCTTAAATATATTATTAGTATATTTTTAATGTTTCTTTAGATTCCCTGGCTATATCTTCACAGGCTCCCCAATTTCTTCATCTAGCAGAGTTCGTTGGTAGCCACCCACCAGGACCATAGAAAACGCTACCACAGCCATGACCACAGCCAACTCCCGGAGCCATCCAAAATTCAAGAAGTGTCACTCTATCCCTTCTCTTTTGATTTATCCCATAACTGTCATTACCTATCTTTGTACATTGAGGGCAATGTACATATTAAGTGTGGGGGGTAAAAGTGTTAAACTTTTTACATTATTCTCAAAACTCGAATTTAGTCTTGTTTTTAAGTATTTTTCTCATATTACTAATTAGGATGAAATTTTCGATGATTTATGATTTTTATTGATATGTTCTAGAGTAAGTCATAGTTAATTATGCATTAATGATTAAATTTGAAGGATACTAGGGAATCGAGCATGATAAGTCTACTTTCTAAAAATTAAAATTAATAGGTTGTTGAACTGAATTTGAGTATTACTTTGAAGTTTGAAATTTACAAGGATTAATGTCAAAAACACCCATAATTTTTTGTGAGATTTTGAGCCTTATAGAGCATATATTCTTTTTCTTGCTCACTTTATTGATTATGAGTGTGTCAACTTTGAACTGTTATTCTAGAACTTGCCTTGTTTATACATATCGAGACCACACTTTTGATTTGATATATAGAGATGATAAAGGCACCTAGGGTTTAACCCACTTACTCCATTAAAAAGCCTACCTTCACAATTAATCCCTAGTGAACCCCGTTGAATCCTAACAACCCTTTCATTGACTTAACTACTAATATTAACCCAAAAAACCCCTTTGTATTTGTTATCACCCTTTCTTTTGACTACCCTTTAATCGAGGTTTGATTTGATTAAGTTACCAAATTATATTAGTTCAGTAGTTACATTTACCATTTATGATGTAATATTTTTTTAGTTTGTTCTTAATTAATTAAAAAATCCAAAAATAAAAGTATATTCAAGATAAGTAGTATATAAAGAGAGCTTGTGCATTTAAATTTCAATCATCAAGGAAAAAGCTCGTATTATCATTTTCAAAGTTTCAATTAATGTAATCATTTATTCTCTAGTTCATTGTTTTTAGTTAGGTACTTTTTAGGTCAAGTCTCGATTCTAACCTTCTAATTCAGTCTTTATCCACACCTTAACCCTAACCCTGTTACAACCCTGATAAAGACCTTTTGATTTGTGTATCATCTCATATACAGTGGTGGAGATTTGATTTTCAAGCAAGCCTATGGGATTAACTTTTCAGGTTCGACTTATGAGTGCTTATTATTGAACCTTAAACACCTTGAGTGATTTGAGTGAATCTTTTGTGAGGATTTCAATCGTTGCCGGTTTTGAATTAAAGGTAATTATTTAGATAAGGGGAGACACCTATGTTTTCGTGCTACAAATGTATGACTTAGATTGTTTGCATCTTTAGGACTCTTTGAGTTAAATTATCCATGTATAAATCATCTATGGATTATGATGAGACATTGTCGATAGGAGTTATGGATTATGGAAAGTTCGTTTTAATTGAAAGTTAAGAATTTTGCTTAAGGACAAGCAAAAGCTTAAGTGTGGGGGTATTTGATAAACCGTAAAAGTAACATATTTTAATCCCACATTTAGTATGCTTTTGGATGATTTATCCTTGATTTATGTAAAAAGGTACTCTTAATCCTTTCTTTTCATGTCTTACACTCAGGGAAGCATCCAAGGATAAAAAAAACGCAAAACAGGCTTAAAACGGACCAAATTGGGCCAACCCACGAAATCGACACGGCCTAGACTTCAAGCCACATGGCCGTGCATCGCTAATCATCTAGAACATGGTCTTACCCGATTTACACGACCGTGTCTCAATCAACAAGTCCGAACACGGCCGCCACGACTTACATAGGCGTGTGCCATGGACGTGCCCCTGCCGCGGAAAGAGCAATTTCACTCGGATTTGGATGCTTGAAGGTAAAGAAACACATTCCTAAGTCTACTTAAACACCCTAGGAGGAAATATACTTGAATTAGGATACTTAGGAGCCAAGTAAAGCACCTCAAAGCCTATATAAACACCCCAAGGAAGATATTCAAAGGAGAGTTCGAGAACCCTTCTGCTAGGGCTTTTTCAGGCGTCGAAGTAGGCAAGAAGCCTTCTGCCAGAGCTTTTTCAGGGAATTACTCGAAGAGAGCCAGTTGATCCATCTCAAGAAGCCAGAATTCTACTCAAAACGGAGGATCTCTCCTTCAATTCCTTCAGGGAGTTTTATGGATTTCTGATGTTTTGTTTTGTCTTTTATCTTGAGATGTTTTCTTATTTTGTTATGAACTAAACCCTTCAGATACCTAAAGGGATGAAACCTAGATGAATCTTGTTATTTGGGTTTTGAGTTATATGATAAGTACTTAGTTTGTTCTTAATTATGTTGCTTAATTTAATCTTATGTGCTTAGGTAGAGGAGGAATAGACCCTGCCTAAGAGTAGATCTAGCATAATTAAGCAGAGTTGATCGCACGCCTAGAGATAGGGTGACGAGATTTTGCCAGATTAGGGTGAAACCTAATATGGGAGTCCATTGATTGATTTATCGCTATTCTAGGGGTTATTATAAGTTTAACAAGAGTTCCACTAATTAACCTAAGGTTAGGCGTTATTCGTCTCGAGAGAGGTTTAATATAGAGTCTTACGGATCAAGCTAAGTAAAAAAATCATATGATTCAGGGTTAGATAACAAGTGAAGTCTAGGTGGATTCTTTCTGAGGGTATCGCCATGATCAACTGAGTTTTTCCTAAAAGTTATTTCCCAATTCACTCTTTTGTCTTTACGTCTTTAGAGTAGTAGTAGTTAGTTTAATTTAGATTAAAACAAATTCACGTATTTTAGGCTAAATAATAGAAAGAAAGTTAGTATTAGTACTTTTAGTTCCTTTGGGTTCGACAATCCGGTCTTACCTAAGCTATACTACTATTCGATAGGTACACTTGCCTTTAATCATTGTCAGAGTTAGTTTCTAGGTTCGATCATTCTCTTATTATAAATTTTAAAACTCGACTGTTTGACACGATCAATTTGCATGTGGTATTTGTGGGATGTAAATTTTAGTTATGTGAAGGTAATAGATGTGTTCCAAGATTAAATTGTTTATATGATGTAATGTGATAGAAATTCGAATAAAGAATTATGTATGTATTTGATGCTTAATTGAATTATTGGTATACTTTCTTGAGGATTTATTTATGGTTAGTCATGGATTCTATAAGAATGTGATTTTTAAATTTGGAATATACTTGGAGTTAAGTTTTAAATTGTAAATTGAATGATGATTATAATTGAAGTTGTTTTTGTAGAAGATTATATGATTGGCGAATGTGTATTTGTTATTACTTGAGTGATTTGACATGTATATATATATATATATCTATATATATTGGCTTATTAATTAGTAAGTAATTTGATTAAAATTCTTGATGGTCATTTGTACTTAAAATGATTCAAATGATATGTTTACATATGCATATATTTGTAATAAAAGGAATAGTGTATTGGTTTTGAAATGGTGTAGGTTTGAACATACTTGCTTAAAATCTTTTAATGTTGATAATGATATGTTCTTTATAGGATAGTTGTTAGATAATGGAAAAATGATTATTATGTTATATAAGATTTTTGTGTATTAGTTTTGTATGGTAATATAATTAGGTATATCATCGCCTTCTTAAATGATCGATATGTATAATAGACTATATAAGTTGTTTAACACGATATTTTATTATTATATAGAATGGGTAACTAAACACGTGGTTTATTTGTTTAATGATATGTATTAAAATGATTAAGCCTAAGTTGAGTTTGTTTTTGTTTAATAAATTAAATATTTAATGCAAAGTATGTGTATATGATTTGTTAAATAAAAGAAAAAATATATATGCCTGTTCTGAGTGATGTCATATTCGATAATGCCTCGTAACCTTAATCTGGCGACGGATACGAGTTAGGGGTGTTACACGAGTTCTCGAGAGCTTCTTGGATTGTCATATGGCAAGGGAAGAAAACTTGAACAATGAAAAGGGCAATGAGAAGATTAGAAGACTCCATTGCTACTGTGATGTGGGATTGGAGTTGAAGAATTACTCTCGTTAATATATAGGCATTGGAATGCAGAATACAAAGGTTTGAAGGCATATGGAAATTAAAAATAAAGCAATGATTTGGTTTCCGTTGTTGTAATTATGAATCTGGGATATTTAATCACAATAAATACGCTGCTATTTTGGCCTGAAGCTGTATCACAAAATACCAGTAATATAAATGAAGCTGGTATCTTCTTGCAGGGTATGATAATGATGTTATTTTGTCTTGCTGTAGGGGTATGATAGTTAATTGAGACAAGAACGTTGACTTGCCTTACTAGGAATGGGAGAGAAATCTGCAAATTTTGACCTTTTAATATATGTTTTATGTAAGATTTCAACAGTTTGTTGCTCTTAGATACCACAAGAAAAGTTCCTTCTAGATAGTATAAGAAAATAATATTGTATTCAATTTATTGGTTGACATTTTATTATTATTTTGGCCCGGAGATCTCCCACAGAATATCATTAACATTAATGAGGCTGATATCTTCTTGAACCCAATTAGCAAGGAATCTGAATATAAACAACAAATATTATTGTCACATACATATTAGTTAAACTGTTACTTTGTCTTGTAGTCGGTAGTGGTTTTCCTGACAAGGCATGTAAGAAGAATCTGCAACTATTTACCTTTGAATAATTTGTGTTGAAGTTGGCCTACATGCAACACATGCAGCACAGGAAGCAGCCAAGAAGCAGATAAGTTGCCCGAGCCATGCTAATGCTGTAAAAGATCTAGCTACTATTTTGTTTTGATACTTCAATCAATATTTTGTAATCTAGTTTTATTTGAACTAAGTTGGTTATTTGTTTAATGTAATTAGGTGAAGATTGAGCTGATAAATCAGCTTTGCAAAGTGTACAAGTTATGTTTTTAGCAAGTTTCAATGTATCTTAGTGGTGTTAGGTAAATGTTTAGGTAACACCTTGCTTATTGTTTACTAGCTTATGTCTGGTATATGTATTGGCATTATGCCATCATTCAAATTAATGAGAATTTATCAGAATTATTCATCCAATACTCTCTTAATTCTTTGTATTCATTTTTCTTCAAGCTCGATTCTGTTTGTTTGCTCAGCAAGTCTCGATCCTTGAAGTTCAAGCTTTGTTAAATGTCACTTACTTGTTTCATAGTTCCAAAAATTGGTATATAGAGTTTAATTCTTAGTGGACCTGTCATATTTTAATCCTTAAAGCCATGTCTTCATCCAGATTCTCTCCAGCTACACCACTTGTCTTCAATGAAAAAGGCTACCACATTTGGGTAGTAGAAATGAAGACATACCTGCAAGCATTCGACTTATGAGAGGTTGACAACTCAGATGCTAAACCAGCACCTCTAAGAGCCAATCCCACAGTGGCTCAAATCATGTAGCATATAGATGAAAGAACCAAAAGACACAAGGCCATGTCTTGCATCCAAAACAAAGTGTCTGATGTGATCTTCACAAGAATCAAGGCTTGTGAGTCACCAAAGAAGGCCTGGGATAGATTGAAGGAAATGTTCTATGGGATTGAAAGAATAAAACAACAACAGCTACTGAACTTGAGAAGGGACTTTGAAAATCTAAAAATGAAGGAAGAAGAAACTGTAAAGCAATATTCAGACAGAATCATGGTTGTTGTGAATAACATCAGACTGCTTGGAGACCATTTTAGTAAAGCAAGAATTGTAGAGGAGGTGATCTCAACCTTGCCTGAGAGATATGAAGCCAAGATCTCATCCCTTGAAGATTCAAGAGATTTGTCAAGTATCTCCGTGACTGAGCTGGTCAATACTCTTTATGCTCAAGAGTAAAGGAGAGCCAGTAGACTGGAGGAGCATCAAGAAGGTGTTTTCCAAGCCAGGAGCAAACCTGCCTCAAGCTCATTGTTCTTCAAAAAAAAAAAACTTGGATAGACAAGCCTAGATTAGATGGTGCAAGAAGAAGCAATCAACCTTGTAAACATTACGAAAGGCTCGGTCATCGAGAGGCAAACTGTTGGTTCAGACCTGATGTGCAGTGCAAAGTCTGCAAAAAGATGGGCCATGTTGAGAAAGTTTGCAGAAACAAAGGCAAGATGAGACAAAACCAACCTCAACAGCCAAGAGCTAAAGCTCAAGTAGCAGAAGAAGGTGGTAATCAAGAAGAGCAAGTCTTTGCAGTTTCTTGCTCAACTACCAAAAGAAAAACCACAAAAGGATGGCTGATTGACAGTGGTTGCACTAACCCCATGACTTCAGATGCTGCTATCTTTAAGAAAATTGATAAAAGTTTCGAAATAAAGGTGAAAGTTGGAAATGGTCACTTCATCAAAGCTGAGGGCAAAGGAGATGTGCTGATAGACACTCCTACATGTACCAAACTTGTTTCAAATGTCTTGTTTGTGCCTGAAATTGATAGAAATCTGCTTAGTATTGTAATATCCGGGAATTAGGGCTTGTGCATTTTTGCCTAATTGCATGTGCTTGTTTGCCAGGATAAATTATGAATGTGTTTTATGAATTTTGTGAACCTTAGTGTGAAGGGGAATAGCTTAAAAATTATCTAATTTTAAAGTTTAAAAGAGGAAGCTAAGTCTGATAAGGCCTTAAGAAAATTTGTAAGGGAAATTCGACATGAAATTGGGCTTGTTAAAGTGGTTGCAAGCGCCACTTAAAGCCTAGTAAGTGACGCCATAAGTCGTGAGGAAGGGTGGAGTTCGAGTGCATAGGAAGCAAGTTTTATGCAAGGAAGGAGAGGTGGACTAGAAATGGGGCAAAGGAGTTTTGGTTATGATTAAATTCCTTTTTAATATTAACTACGATAGAAGATAATGGTAGATTTTATTAACTTATTTTGTATGGGTAAGATAGAGATAAATGGTGGCCTATTTTTATTAATTTTAAGTGAAGTGATAAAGAGAAAAATAAGGGATTAGATAGGGGTAAGAGTGGCCAGCCAAGGGATTGCTTTGATGGCACTTTCAGTTTGGTGTTAGTAAGATAGGTGCATCGAAATTGCTCCTCATCTCATCTTTGTTTCATTTGTGCCGAAATTCCCAAGGAAAGAAGCAACTTGTGTTCTTCTTCTCTTCTTTCTTTTTGCTACTCATTGGCATAGTCGAATCTCTCTGCAATCATTCTATTTTCTTTTCAATTCTCCAAAAGCCGACAATAGGATTCCCTAGTCTTGCCGAATTCTCTAGTGCATCTCCTCTTCTCTTTTAGTTTGCCAAGCCGAAAACTCAAGCAAAGTTTAGCCGATTTCTTCACCTTTTTCTTCTTCTTTTCGCAAACTTCCAAAAGTCGAAAGCAAGTTCCTTCTAGGCTATAGCCGAATACTCAAAGTAGTCCTAGCCGAATATCTCTGTGAGTTTTGGTAAGGGTGCCGTCGACTACAATGCTAAGGGTAAGGATTCAATTGTTGTCATATTATTCCTTTTCCTTAAAGCTGAAATCAAAACTCTAATACCATTAATAATCTTTGGCCGAATCTTTGAAGGAGAATTTTGGGATTTCTAGTGTAGCCGATTTCTAGGAGAGGTCTTTCTTCGAAATTTTAAGGATCTAAGGTAAGTCATGTGTATGTTCGGCCAAGGGCCATCTATTGAAATTAAATGTTAGAATTGAATCTAACATAGTGCTTGTAGGGAGTTCGACAGATACCAAAGACAAGTGATATTTTTGGATTTAGATCCACAAGGTGAGTCAGAGGTATTCGGCCAAGGCCATATTTGGTGTTTTAGATCTATTTCTTATTTATTCAGAAGCCAAAAATTAACCTATAAATTGATTTAGTGCTAGCCGATTTCAAGAAAGAGGCACTACAAAGTTTTCGGGATTTGAGGAGTACTCAAATCGGAGGCAAGGTAAGAAGTTGATTGCGTTAATCCTTCGGGATTTGGCTAGTTAGCCGAATGGCTCTTTGCTAACATATGTAGGGTTGGCCGAATGTAGGAACTAGGGATCTAGGATGATAGATCGGGTTTTCGGGATTTTCAGAAAACTTGTTAAGTAAATCAGGTGTGTACCCCACATTAAGCCTTAATTAATTTTATGGTTATGTTTTAATAAGTATGTTAATAAGAATATGAAAGATGTGGCTAAGAGTACCATACAATGGTACAAAATACTCAGGTACGTTTACCCACTCCTACTATGAGTATGGTATGATCTATTATGGCACATATGTCAATAGTGATAAGAATGTGAAATAAGGCATGATATTGCATGATTTGTTTGACATGGGGCATATGGGTGATATGTAAAGGGGAAGTGAATTGGTGGTTTTATACCCCAATATCTGAATGTGGTGACTTATGTCACAAAATTTGAATGTGGTGACTTATGTCACGAAATTTGAATGTGGTGACTTATGTCACGAAATAATTATCTGGTGGCTATGCCACGAATTTTATAAGGGCGATGAGCACGTCGACTGCAGTGACTGCCTTCGATGGTGTGTAGTGGATGGAGGGTCGACTTAGTAGTCCCCACGGTGTGATGGTTGGTACGGGTGATGTGTAGCGGATGGTTATCTAGGCTTGGGTTCAGGTTTGCATCATGATTTATATATGTTTATCATGTATGATTTGACATGCCTGAATTAATTGAGACTTGTGTTGGTTGTACACATTGAGTCTGTTTGACTCACCCCTTTGTGGGATTACTTTTCAGGTGACACTCAGTGATGGACCGGGTCGGCAGAAGCTCAGTGGTGGCCATGCTCAATTCGGAGATTGTTATATTTTTATTAGTTTTAATTTTCAAGTTTTGAATTATTTCAGGTTTTATTTGATGTAATAAAGCTATAAGTATTAATTGTTTATGCATGCATTTAAACTATTTAGTATGATACGACATTTATCGATTTGAAGTTAAAGTTAATTTTTCTTTAATATAAATATTAATCGTTTTGACACCTAATCAACATGGGTTTTAATTTTGAACCCAACCCAAATCAACTTTTTTCAAAAACACACAAGTTTTTGGCGAAGCCCAAATAAGATTCGAATGGTTTTTCTCTAGAAGCATGCCAGATCCGGTCAGGGCTTGTGGGTCGGGTTTGGGGTGTTTCAAGTATAACTTAGTTGCTTGAAAAGGGTTATTCTATAGTATTCAAAGGAAAAGAATGCCTAATCAGTGATCCAAGTGGATCCAAGCTTATGTCAGTGACCATGGCTGACAGAAGCTTTATAGTGGACTGAAAAAAAGGCTCAAATAGTGCCTACACAACTATTTTAGATGAATCTAAGTTGTGGCACAAAAGGCTAGGCCATGCCAACTACAAATCACTAGTTTTGATGACCAAAGAAAACTTGGTGGAAAAGTTTTCGAAATCAGTAGAGAAAGATGAAGTTTGTAAGGTGTGCCAGCTAAGAAAGCAAGCTAGATTACGATTTCCTTCAAACAAAGCTTAGAGAGCTTCTGAAAGGCTGCAGTTGGTCCACACTGATGTGTGTGGTCCTATGAAGACACTGTCTTTGAATGGCAGTACGTATTTTATTCTATTCATTGATGACTACTCGAGGTATTGTTGGATTTACTTTATAAAGCATAAGTCAGAAGTAGCCTCAATATTTTGGAAGTTCAAAGCTGTAGCAGAAACAAAAACAAGTTGCAAGTTGAAGACATTAAGGTCTGAAAATGGTACAAAATACACTTCAGTAAGGTTTCAAGGCTTTTATGATGAAGCAGGCATCAAACACTAGCTCACCAACACTTATACACCTCAACAAAATGGTGTAAGTGAAAGAAAGAATAGAAGCTTGATGGATATGGCCAGGTACCTAATGTTTGAAAGAAATCTACCTAAGACATTGTGGGCTGAGGCAGTTAACACTACTTTTTATCTTCAAAATAGACTTCCAACTAAAGCTTTTGTTTAGAAAACTCCGTTTGAGGCCTAGTTTGGGTTCAAACCATAACTTGCTCATCTAAAGGTTTTTGGCCCCATCTATTATACACACATACCTGCAGTTAAAAGAGACAAGTGATCGTAGTTGTCGAGTTTTAAAATTTATAAAGAGAGAATGATTGAACTTGGAAACTAACTCTGACAAAGACTTAAGGCAAGTGCACCTATCGAACAGTAGTATAGCTTAGGCAAGACCGGATTGTCGAACCCAAAGGAACCAAAAGTACTAATACTAACTTTCTTTTTATTATTTAGCCTAAATATTAAATGAATGGTTGTTTAATCTAAACTTAACTAACTACTAAGCTAAGATACAAAGACAAAAAGAATAAATTGGGAAAATAACTTTAGGAAAACTTAGTTGATTAAGAAGATACCCTAGAAGGAATCCACCTAGACTTCACTTGTTATCTAACACTGAACAAGATGATTTATTCACTTAGCTTGATCCATAAGATTCTCTAATTTATATTAAATCCTCTCTCGAGGTAAATAACGTCTAACCTTAGGTTGATTAATTGAAATCTCTTTCTAATTAAAACCCCTAAGATTGCATTAACTCGACCTATGGACTCCCATATTAGGTTTGACCCTAATTTGGCAGATTTTTTTCACCCTATCTCTAGGCGTGATCAACTCTGCTTAACTATGCTAGATCTACTCTTAAACAGGGACTTTTGCTCCACCACCTAAGCACATCCAACTTTAATTAATATCTCAGAAATATCAACACAAGAATTAAGCACATATAATTAAGAACAAAATAAGTATTTATCATACAGTTTTGAAAACAATAACAAGATCCGTCTTACGTTTCATCCCCTTTAGGTATCTGAAGGGTTTAGTTCATAACTGTAAAATAAAACATCTCAGAAGAAAAGATAAAACAAAACATAAGAAAACCCTAAAACCCTCTGAAGGAATTGAATGAGAGATCCGCCATCTTGAGTATGATTTGACTTCTTAAGAAGGATCAACTGGCTATCTTCAAGTGATTCTCACAAATTTGACCTTTCTAGCTCGGCTTCTTGGCCTCGCTTATCGCCCTCTTCTAGGTTATGCTTAGGGTCTTTATATAGGCTTTTGAAATAGGTTTCTTTGCCCCTAAGTATCCTTTTCCGAGGAGAATTCCTTTTGCCCAAGGCAGAGACACGCCCTATGTCACACGCCCATGTGAGTCATGGTCAAGCTGTGTTCGGGTCTTTAATGAGGCACGACCATGTGGTCTTGGGCCCATGCCGTGTCAATTTTGTGAGTTGGCCCATTTTGGCCCATTTTAAGCCTGTTTCTTGTTCTTTTCATCCCCGGTGCTTTTCTGAGTATAAAACATGAAAAGAAAGGATTAAGAGCACCTTTTTACATAAATAAAGGTAAAAATCATCCAAAAACATACTAAATGTGGGACTAAAATATGTTACTTTTACGGTTTATCAAATACCCCCACACTTAAGCTTTTGCTTGTCCTCAAGCAAAATTCTCAAATTACAATGAAAAGAACTTTCCATAATTCATAATTCCTATCAATAATGTCTCATCATATACATGGATAATTTAACTCAAAGAGTCCTAAAGATTCAAACAATCTAAGTCATGAATTTGTAGCTCGAAACATAGGTGTCTCTTTTATCTAAATAATTACCTTTGATTCAAAACCGACAAGGATTGACATCCTCACTAAAGATTCACTCAAATCACTCAAAGTGTTTAAGGTTAAGGGAAAAAGCACTCATAAGTTGAACATGAAAAGTTAATCCTATAGGCTTGCCTAAAAATCAAATCTCCACCACTATTATATGAGATGATACACAAATCAAAAGGTCTTTAATCAAGGTTGTAACGGGGCTTAGGTTAAAGGTGTGGATAAAGGCTGAATTAAGAGGTTAAAATCGAGATCGAATTGATAAATTACCTAACTAAAAACAAAAAACTGAAAAATAAATAATTACATGAATTGAAATTTTGAAACTAATAATACGAGCTTTTTCTAAGATAATTTGAATTCAAACGTACAAGCTCACTTTTCATCATACTAATACTGAATATACTTCATTTTTTTAAGAACAAGCTACCTAATGCAAGATAAATTCATATACCGAAATAGAATAAAATAATCAAGCAATCTATTGAAATAATTCTCGATGTAAGGGAAGTCGAAAAAGAATGGTGATGATAAATACGAAAGGTTTAGGGTTAATATTAGTAGGTAAGTCAATAAAAAGGTTGTTAGGATCAACGGGGTTCACTAGGGGTTAATAATGAAGGTAGGCTTTTTATGGAGTGAGTGGGTTAAATCCTAGGTGCCTTAATCATCTCTGTATATCAAATCAAAAGTGTGGTCTCGACATGTATAAACGAGGCAAGTTCTAGAATAACAATTTAGTGTTGACATTCTCATAATAAAAAAGTGAGCACGAAAAAGAATATATGCTCTACAAGGCTCAAAATCTCACAAAAATTATGGGTATTTTGATATCAACCTCGTAAATTTAAAATTTCAAGGTAATATTCAGATTTAGTTCAACAACCTAGAAAATTTTTTTATTTTTGAAAAATAGACTTATCATGCTCGATTCTCTAGTATCTTAAAGTATAAATCATCAATGCACAATTAACTATGACTTAATCTAAAACATATCAATAAAAATCATAAATCATCAGAAATTTCATCCTAATTAGTAATATGAGAGAATTACTTAAGAACAACTTAAAATTAAGGGATTTGAGAATAATGCA
This sequence comes from Gossypium rotundifolium, assembly GCA_025506655.1. Lineage (NCBI taxonomy): Eukaryota > Viridiplantae > Streptophyta > Magnoliopsida > Malvales > Malvaceae > Gossypium > Gossypium rotundifolium. The sequence continues at coordinate 13,692,721 of CP106723.1, read as the reverse complement.
AAAAGTTAGGTAGAATTTGAGAATAATGCAAAAAGTCAGGCACTTTTACCCTCCACACTTAAGATGTACATTGCCCTCAATGTACAAAGATAGATAAATAACCATGTAATATTTAAATCAAAAGAGAAGAGGAAAAAGAACACTTTTGAATTCTGGATGGATTCCTTGAGTTGGTAGAGGTCATGGTGAAAGATGACCTATGTAGTAGTGAATTACTCCTAGTGATTTGTTCGTTATTTGGAGTGTGTAATTGAAACTGCGAAGTCATCAGTTAGATGTCTAGGGCGTAATTAAATAAATGTTTGTTAGGCATACTTTAAGGTTAGATAGCCAATAATAACATAATAAAATTTTAAAATATAAAAGGGAAAAAGTTTAAATTAAGACAAATAAAAATTAAAACGAAAAAATTAAAATAAAGAAAAGAAAACTAAAATAAAAAAATAAAAGGACTCAGAGGTCCTTATCATCAGCTGGGTCCTGCGGTGGTGTCGGTGAAGAAATGTGGAAGTGACGACAAATCTGCTGGAGGGTAGCCTCGATCCCATCAAAACGTTGAGCGGTGTCAGTGAACTGCTGAGTACAGTACTGCTCAAACTGGGTAAGGCGTGCAGAGATGTCCGAAAGTGAAGCTGCTGCATGGGAGGGCCGCTGGCTTGGGAGTGGTGCCTCCTGTGGTGGTGGGACATCATCAGTAATGACCTCGGGCTCCTCCTCGTCAGTGGGGAGGGCTAATCGGTACAGAGGAGGATCGGTCCCACGATGATATTTGATCATTCTCATGTGCAACATCGTCTAGATGCCCTGGGGTGCCATCTGCCCAATTAGCGTGAGGGAGGAACTCTAGGCGTCGGTGTTGAGGAGGCAAAAGTGTCGAACCAACCGTGTGATATATGGACCCATTGATAGAATCCCCCTCCTGTGTAGCTCCGTCTGGTGCTGAATCACACGGGCTATGAAATATGCAAGATCGGAAACGTGTCCGTTCGACATGCACCACAAGTAGTAGATGTCGTGTGTGTTCACCACCCCGGTGCTCTCGCGTCGACCTGTAATAGTCTGAGCCAAAATGGCATGAATGTACCTCAGAGACGGGACTAAAGTTGTCGCTTGGAGCAACTGGGGTCGTAATTACCCTTGTTGGGTGCTAAGTTGTACCAACAACATACGGGTGGTGCAGTGAAACTGGCGGTTTAGCTCGGAGAGATCATTCTCTGCTATAAAGTCATCCGTATAAAGTCCGAGTGCTACCCCGAATTGTGGTACGTTCAGTCGTCGCACGGTGCCTCCTAGACGAAATTGGATCGTGCCCGGATCATTGTATTGTGCCATCACCGCCTGTAGTTGAAAAGTTATGCAAAGCTCTAAGGTAAGTTCCAAGTACGTGGGCTCGATGATGGTAAAGAATTGATCCCAAGGCTCGGCCTTAAGAAGTGCTCGGACATCACTGTGAGCTTGACCTGCTCTAAAGTGGCCCAATCGATGCATTTATCGGTGCCGAGAGGTCGCGCCCAAAATGCCTTAAATCATTCCTCTTGGGCCTCTTGAGTAAATTGAAGGATTGGCGCACTTCGGAGGAGGCACTAGTAGAGGATGAGCTGGGTCCCTTTCATTTCTTAGAGGGGGTGGCCGCGGTTCGCTTTCCTCTTGACGATGACATTGTACCTGAAAATAGTTAATATTCAAGTAATGTTTTTACCAAACTAAATCAGGTACTTTTATCTAAACCTGAAATATTCAAAGGCTAAATACAAATATTTTAACTATGAGTAACCAATTTGTCAGTTATTCTAGCTAATTTTAAGTAAATATCTAAAGCAAAATAATGAATATAGCAATCAAATGAGTTGCAAGGGATTAAAGTTAAGAGTAAATAACACTAATAGGAAAAAGAAACTAAATAACATGAAATTTTAAATAGTTAACTAGTTCTAAAATTCAAGGAATTATTCTAAAAGAAAATAAATAATACTAATAGTAAAAATAAACAAAATAATATGAGAATTGAATAAAAAATAGTTAAATATATGAAAAAAATGAAATAGTGAAGGGTGACCAGTAGTGTTTTAGGGTGTGTAGCGTCGTGAACGACGGAGCACGGTCGTGGACAGTGGTGCACGGTCGTGTGTTGTGAAATTTTTGGATACGCACGGTGGTGGCGAGGGCGTGGGCTCCTATTTGACACAAGCGTGGCTGCATTTTTGTATGGGTATTTAAGAGGAGGGAAGGTGGAAGAGTTATGGGGGTCAAAATGGTGGTGATTTCTTATGGTGGCCAGATTTGGGAAGGAGAGGGTGAGAAGAATCGGTTAGGGTTGGGGTTTGGAGAAGATGAGAGGTTAAGTTCTTTAAATAGTGGTGAGGGCAAGGGCAGGGGCCACACCCTGCTCGATTTTAATCAGCCCTTGTTTTTCAGGATTTTGAATTTTGGGCGGGTTTAGGGGGTTTGGCCACAGCCATGGTTAAGGTGACACGCCCGTGTTCTTCTTCACATGAATATTCAGAACGGGCGTGTTCAGCCCTTGTTTGACAAGTCAGTACCTTCACACGGTTGTGTAGCACAGCGTGTCCAGCCCGTGTTTGGCAAGTCAGTATAGTCCACGGTTGCTCGGCAAGGCGTGGGAATATTGTCGCAGCTCGTGTTGGGATTAAAATTAACTTTTATCGAGCACGGCTATAAGTACGCCCGTGTTTCATCCCATGGCTTCCACACGGCCACGGGCACGCCCGTGTGCAAGGCCATTTGGTCTAAAACCTGCACTTTATTGGATTAATTAGTATGGAGTTGGATGCTAAAAATCAAAAGTATAATGTTAATGAAGTTAGTGCTCGGGTTGCCTCCCAAGAAGCACTTGTTTAAAGTCTTAAGCTAAACTTACCCTATTTTCAGTTCTAAAATAAGGTTCAAGGAGCTGAAGCTCCTCTCTCATATTCCTAAAATCTTCACGATTATAGATTTTGAGTCGGTGACCATTTGCCTTGAATGTGCCTTGAGTGGGATGAGTTACCTCGATTGTGCCATAGGGAAAAATTGTTTTGATCATGAATGGACCTGACCATCTTGATTTCAGTTTCCTAGGAAATAGTTTAAGCCTTGATTTATATAGCAGGACCAAGTCCCCTACTTCGAATTGTTTTGATTTCTTTAGACGAGCATGATGGCATCACTTTGTTGCCTCATTGTATAGTTTTGAGTTCTTGTAGGCATCAGCTCTCCATTCGTCTAGCTCGTTCATCTGCATCATTCTTTTCTCTCCTACAGTTTTAAGATCGTAATTTAAGAATTTTATAGCCCAAAAAGCTTTGTGTTCTAACTCGAATGGCAAATGACAACTTTTCCCATAGATAAGTTTGTATGGGCATGTCCTTAGGGGGTTTTAAATGCTGTTCTCTAGGCCCATAGGGCATCATCTACTTTTAATGGCCAATCTTTTCTATTTAATTCAACCATTTTTCTAAAATGCGCTTAAGTTCTCGATTCGCTACTTCTGCTTGGCCACTGGTTTGAGGGTGATATGGGGTAGCTATCCTGTGGTGTACTCCATATTTTTTTAAGACTTTATCAAATTGAGTATTATAAAAATGAGTACCCCTATCATTAATAATGGCTCTAGGTGTTCCAAATTGAGAGAACAGTATCTTGAGAAATTTAACTACTACTCTGGCATCATTAGTAGGTAAAGCTTCAGCTTCCACCCATTTTGACATGTAATCAACTACCACTATGATGTATTTATTTCCTAATGAACTAGGGAATGGACCCATAAAATCAATACCCCATACGTCAAATATTTCATATGATAACATGTATGTTTGAGGCATTTCATCACGTTTAGAAATATTACCTGTTCTTTGGCATTTATCACACGAAATGACATACCTGTTGGCATCTTTAAATAGAGTGGGCCAATAGAAACCTGATTTGAGTATTTTATGTGCTATCTTAATACCACTGTAGTGTCCTCCTGAAGGTCTGGAGTGGCAGTGTTCTAAGATTTTGCTTGCTTCTGCCTTTGTAACACATCTCTGAATCACCTGATCTGCACATATATGGAAAAGAAAGGGATCCTCCCAAAAATAGTTCTTCACATCAGAAAAGAATCGCTTCTTTTGATGATGTGTTAACCTTTTCGGTAGGATATTAGCAGTTAAAAAATTTACAATATCTGCAAACCAAGGTACCTCGCAATTGGTTATAGAGAATAGTTGTTCTGTAGGTAATGATTCATTTATCTCTATCTCTTCTCATTCTTCTATGTGTAGATTCTCAAGTCTAGATAGGTGGTCTGCTACAAGATTTTTGGCTCCTTTCTTATCCTGAATTTCCAAATCAAATTCCTGCAAAAGTAAAATCCACCTTATGAGTCAAGGTTTTGCATCGGGTTTAGTTAAAAGATAACGAAGAGCAGAGTGGTCAGTGTAAACGACAATATTAGATAATATTAAATACTATCTGAATTTATCGAATGCAAAGACCACAGCTAGTAATTCTTTTTCAGTGGTGGTATAATTTTCTTGCGCAGCTGTCAATGTCTTGCTAGAGTAATAGATCGGCTAAAAGTCCTTGTCTCTTTGCTGTCCTATAACTGCACCTACTACAAAGTCACTCGCATCACACATTAGTTCGAAAGGGAGATTCCAATCAGGGGCAATTATAATTGGGGCATTTATTAATTTCTCTTTATGGATATTAAATGCATCTAAACATTCTTGATCAAAGTTAAAAAGTACATATTTTTCTAGCAATTTCGTTAGAGGTTTGGCTATTTTAGAAAAATCTTTAATAAATCTTCTATAAAATCCTGCATGTCCTAAAAAACTTCTAATAGCCTTAACTAAACTAGGAGGAGCTAATTTTTCTATGGTTTCGACTTTGCTTTATCTACCTCGATTCCCTTACTAGAAATTTTATGTCCCAATACAATTCCCTCTTGTACCATAAAGTGACATTTTTCCTAATTTAAAACAAGGTTTGTTTCCTCACATCTCATTAGAACTCATTTTAACTTTTTAAGGCAAAGATGGAAATAATTACTGAATACCGAAAAATCGTCCATAAATACCTCCATAATGTCCTCCATGAGTTCATCAAAGATTGCCAACATGCAACGCTGAAAAGTAGGTGGAGCGTTACATAATCCAAAATACATTCTACGATAAGCAAACATACCGTATGGGCATGTGAATGTAGTCTTCTCTTGATCTTCCGGTGCTATTGGGATTTGGAAATGGCCGGAGATTCCATCTAGGAAGCAATAATACATATGCCCAGATAGCCTTTCTAACATTTGATCAATGAAAGGTAGAGGAAAGTGATCTTTTCTAGTGGCATCATTCATCTTCCTGTAATCAATACAGACTCTCCAACCCATGACTGTTCTGGTGGGAATTAGTTCATTCTTCTCGTTGGCTATCACAGTCATGCCTCCTTTCTTCGGAACAACCTACACAAGGCTTACCCATTTACTGTCAGAAATAGGATAAATTATTCCAGCATTTAGAAGTTTAATTACCTCAGCTTTCACGAATTCTTTTACGTTGGGATTTAATTGTCTTTAAGGTTGCACACATGGCTTGAACTCATCTTCTATTAAAGTTTTGTGGGTACAAAATGATGGGCTTATTCCCTTAATATCAGAGATTTTCCAAGCTATGGCTTTTTTATGTTCTCTTAGTACCTGTAGCAACTCCTCTTTCTCCTTGGGTTCTAGTTCTGAAGAGATAATTACTGGTAGCATAGAATTGTCCCTAAGAAATGCATATTCTAGGTGTTTCGGCAGCTTTTAATTCTAATTTGGGTGGTTCATCAACAAAGGGTTTTTGTTTTAAATCGTCATTGATTTCAATGCTTTCTTTTTTGTTTGTCTAGATGAATATGTTTTTAAATTTACCTTGTCGACTTCATCTTCTTCCCTCTCTTCTTGAGTAAGGCACAGTTCCATCGTGTCATCATGTATGATTTCCTATAATGTGTTCTGAATAATATGATCAGTAGTATCAACAAAATAACAGGAATCATCTTGTTCTCTAGAATATCACATGGCATCATAAATTTGAAAAATAATTTCTTCATTGTCTATTCTTAATGCAAGTTTACCATCACCTACATCGATAACTGACCTAGCAGTAGCTAAAAAAGGGCGCACTAAAATTAAAGGAACCTCAATGTCCTCATCCATGTGAAGCACAAAAAAATCAACAGGGAAAATAAATTTATCAATTTTTACCAAGACATCTTCAATAACTCCTCTAGGATATTTAATAGATCTGTCGGCTAACTGAATACTCATCCTAGTAGGTTTTGGTTCCCTAAGATCTAGTTGGTTAAACATTTTGTAAGGCATTAAATTAATATTGGTACCTAGATCAGCTAATGCTTTCTTAATATTTAAATTACCAATTAAATAGGGAATAGTAAAACTTCCTAGGTCTTTTAATTTGGTTGGTAACTTGTTTTGGAGGATGGCTGAACATTCTTCATTAAGCTCCCTATTGATACTTCTTCAAGCTTCCTTTTATTCGTCAGGAGTTCTTTTAAGAATTTTGCGTATGTCGACATCTGTGAAATGGCTTCAAAAAAAGGTAATTAAAAAGTTCAAGAAACTTACCGTATTGGGCATCTAATCATTCTTTCTTCAACTTTGCTAGATATGGGATTGGTGTTTTACTTTCTTTGCGTATTGGAGTTGCATCCTCAAATCCCTCATCCTTTGCTTTGTTATCTTCGTGTGGTATTCATTGCTTTGGTTCGACTAACTCCTTTCCACTTCTCAGTGTAACTGCCTTTACCTGTTCTGTTCCTTTAGAAAAATCTCTGATCAAATTTCAAAAACCATCTCAATAAGTTGTCCAACTGGCTTAGTAAGTTTTCGAACTTGGTTCTCGATCACTTTGATCTACGCTTGTTGGTTATTAAGTGTTGTTTTAGTTTTTTGGAAACGGGTATCTATGGCTGCCATGAATTTTGTCAGCATCTCTTCAAGGTTTGGCTTCTTTTCCTGTAGATAGGGTTGATTTTGAAAATTTTGGGAGGTGGTTGTCTTTGATTTCCTTGATTTCCTTGACCTCCCCATGAAAAATTTGGGTGGTTCCTCCAACTTGGGTTGTAAGTATTACTACAAGGGCTATTATTCAATCTAAAATTGTTACCTATAAAGTTCATATATTTGTTCTCTGTGCCCGATTGGTAGGGTAGGTACTCAAGATTCGCCACACTTCCACTTGTGTCGCACTGCATTACTAGATGTACCTGTGAAAAACACAAACTATCAAGCTTTTTATTCATCATATCTACCTGATTTGATAGCATGGTTACTACGTTGAGGTTGAAAACTCCGGCCGATTTCGTTGGCCTTGTCCTTGTAACTTGCCACTGATAGTTATTCAGCGACATCTCTTCTATAAACTCGTAGGCTACTTCAGGAGTTTTGTTATCCAGGGTTCCACCAGCTGCTGAATCGATTAGTTGTCTCATTGAGGGATTTACACCGTTGTAAAAAGTTTGGACTTGAAGCCACAAAGGTAATCCTTGGTGTGGACATCTTCTCAAGAGATCCTTGTATCTCTCCCATGCGTCGTATAATGTCTCTAAATCCATCTGCACAAAAGAAGAAATATCATTCCTTAATTTGGCCATTTTGGCTGGTGGAAAATATTTTAATAAAAAATTTTCGGTCATTTGATCCCATGTGGTTATTAACCCTCGTGGTAATGAGTTTAACCACTGTTTGGCTTTATCCTCAATGAAAAGGGAAATAACCGAAGCCGTATGGCATCATCAGAAATGCCATTTATTTTGAAGGTATCACAGAGCTCTAGAAAATTAGCTATGTGAGTATTTGGGTCTTTATCTTGCAAACCATCAAATTGAACAAATTGTTGAATCATTTGTATAGTGTTAGGCTTTAATTCAAAATTATTAGCAGCTATAGCAGGCCTAAAAATACTTGATTCTGCTATTGTTAAATGAGGTTTAGCATAATCAAATATAGTACAGGGAGCATTATTTTCTCCCAAATCTTGTGGTGGTGGGTTATTCTCATCCATCCCTTCAATAGGATTGGATTCGTTTTCTTGCTCTTCTTTTTTGTAATTTAGGGCTCACCTAATTCTCTGCGATCCATGCCTGTGGTAGCTTCAATATCACTATCGTATACTAATGGTCCTTTCGGGTTCCTTCTAGTCATAAACTAGAGGTACCTGCTAGGAAAAGAAAGAAATAAAATTAGCGAAAATAAAAATAAAATAATAAAATAAAAATAAAAGTAAATTGCAAAAATAAAAAAATCGCTAAGTAATAAAAATAAAACTTTCTTAATATTTTAGTTCCCCGGCAACGGCGCCAAAAACTTGATCGTAGCTGTCGAGTTTTAAAATTTATATAGAGAGAATGATCGAACCTGGAAACTAACTCTGACAACGACTTAAGACAAGTGCACCTATCGAACAGTAGTATAGCTTAGGTAAGACCGGATTGTCGAACCCAAAGGAACCAAAAGTACTAATACTAACTTTTTTTTTATTATTTAGCCAATTATTAAATGAATGGTTGTTTAATCTAAACTTAACTAACTACTAAGCTAAGACACAAAGACAAAAAGAATAAATTGGGGAAATAACTTTAGAAAAACTCAGTTGATTAAGAAGATAACCTAGAAGGAATCCACCTAGACTTCACTTGTTATCTAACACTAAACCAAACGATTTATTCACCTAGCTTGATCCGTAAGATTCCCTAATTTATATTAAACCCTCTCTTGAGGCGAATAATGTCTATCCCTAGGTTGATTAATTGAAATCTCTTTCTAATTAAAATCCCTAAGATTGCATTAACTCGACCTATGGACTCCCATATTAGGTTTGACCCTAATCTGGCAGATTTTTGTCACCCTATCTCTAGGCGCGCGATCAACTCCGCTTAACTATGCTAGATCTACTCTTAAGTAGGGACTTTTGCTCCACCACCTAAGCACATCCAACTTGAATTAATATCTCAGAAATATCAACACAAGAATTAAGCACACATAATTAAGAACAAACTAAGTATTTATCATACAGTTCAGAAAATAATAACAAGATCCATCTTAGGTTTCATCCCCTTCAGGTATCTGAAGGGTTTAGTTTATAACTGTAAAATAAAACATCTCAGAAGAAAAGATAAAACAAAACATAAGAAAACCCTAAAACCACCTGAAGGAATTGAAAGAGAGATCCACCATCTTGAGTATGATTCTGGCTTCTTGAGATGGATCAACTGGCTATCTTCGAGTGATTCCCACAAATCTGACCTTTTTGGCTCGGCTTCTTGGCCTCGCTAACTGCAATCTTCTAGGTTATGCTTAGGGTCTTTATATAGGCTTTTGAAATAGGTTTCTTTGTCGCTAAGTATCCTTTTCTGAGTAGAATTCCTCTTGCCCAAGGCAGAGACACGCCCTATGTCACACGCTCGTGTGATTCGTGGTCAGGCCGTGTTCGGGTCTTTAATGAGGCACGACCGTGTGGTCTTGGGCCCAGCCGTGTAAACTTTGTGATTTGGCCTATTTTGGCCCGTTTTAAGCTGTTTCTCGTTCTTTTCATCCTCCGGTGCTTTCCTGAGTATGAAATATGAAAAGAAAGGATTAAGAGCACCTTTTTACATAAATCAAGGTAAAAATCATCCAAAAACATGCTAAATGTGGGACTAAAATATATTACTTTTACGATTTATTAACAAGTTAGCCAAGAAGGCTCAACTTGGTGCCCTAGTAGGTTGTAGCAGCGTGAAGAAGGGTTATAGAATATTTGATCCTTCAAAAAAAAGTCTCTGTGAGCAACGATGTGGTATTTGATGAGAAGTCAAGCTGGAACTGGGATAAAAATAAACTAGAGACTATTGCTGAAGACCTGGTAACAGATCAGACTAAAGTTGATCAAAATGATGCTGAAATGAACTTTGATGATGTGCCATTTAGAGGAACTAGACCATTGGTTGAAATATTTAAGAGAGTTGAAGTTGTTGCAGTTGAACCATGCTGCTTTGAAGAAGCAGAAGCTAACCAATGATGGAAACAGACCATGCTTGATGAAATAAGCATGATTGAAAAGAATCAAACCTTGGAGCTAGTTCCAAGACCAGTCAACAACAAGGTCATTGGAGTAAAGTGGGTCTTTCGAGAAAAGCATAATGGTTATGAAGGCTTTCAGTCAAAAATATGGCCTTGACTACTTTGAGACATTTGCACCAGCGGCCAGGCTTGACACAATTAGGCTGCTAGTTGCCTTAGCAGCACAAATGCAGTGGAAAATTCATCAGCTTGATGTAAAATCAGCATTCCTTAATAGTTTTCTTGATGAGGAGACCTATGTTGAGCAGCCTGAGGGCTTCAAAGTAGCTGGCAAGGAAGATAGTGTCCACAAGCTGAAGAAGGCATTGTATGGCTTAAAATAGGCACCTAGATCATGGTATGGTAGAATCGATAACTATCTAGTCAGTTTGGGGTTTGAAAGGTGCATCAGTGAGCCAACCTTGTATGTGAAGAAAGAAGGTACTGAAACACAGCTCATAGTGTCTTTGAATGTGGATGACCTACTGGTGACTGGAGGAAATCATGAAATGTTGGCTGATTTCAAAGGCAAAATGAAACTGATGTTTGATATGTCTAATTTTTGACAAATGTCCTACTTCCTTGGAATGGAAGTATCTCAAACTCAGCATGGGATCTTCCTAAGTTAGAAGACTTTTGTCTTAAAGATTCTGAACAAATTTTCCATGCAGAATTGCAAGGCAACAAGCACACTAATTGCTGTTGGAGAGAAGCTATCGAGCCAAGATGATTTTGAAAATGTTTGTGAATCAAACTATAGGAGTTTGGTTGGATGTTTGCTTTATTTAACAACAACAATACTAGATATTATGTTTGCAGTAAGCCTCCTATCTAGGTTCATGCATTGTTACAATGCAAATCATTTCCAAGCTGCTAAAAGCGTTCTTAGGTACATCAAAGGTACACTGAGCCTTGGAATGAAGTTCACCAAGGCTAAAAGCATGAAATTGGTTGGCTATGCTAATAGTGACTGGGTTGGATCGATAGATAATATAAAGAGTACTTCAGGGTATTTGTTTACCCTTGGTTCAGCCATTTTTTGTTGAAGTTCAAAGAAGCAGAATATGTGGCAGCTGTAGGAGCTATCAACCAAGCCATTTGGCTAAGAAAGATCATGACAAATTTGAACCTTCACCAAAGGGAGGCAATAGAGATCAAATGTGACAATCAATCTGCCTTTGCAATTGCAAAGAATCCTAGTGTTCCATGGAAGAACAATGCACTTCAAGATTAAATTTCACTTTGTTAGAGAGATGGAACAAGCTCAAGAAGTGAAACTGATTCATTGCAGTTCTGAGGATTAGCTTGCTGACATCTTGATGATCGTGTTTGTCAGAGTTTTAAAATTTATAATGAAGAATGATCGAACCTGTAGACTAACTATGACAACGATTGAGGCACGTGCACCTATCGAACAATAGTATAGCTTAGGCAAGATTGAATTATCGAACCCAAGGGAACCTAAAAGTACTACTACTCACATTCTTTCTATTATTTAGCCTAAAATATGAAGTGATTGATTAATCTAAAATTAATGAAACACTAAGCTAAGATGAAAAGACAAAAAGAATGAAACTTGGAAAAAGACTGTTGGAAAACTTAGTTGATTTAGACGATACCCTTAGGAAGAATCCACCTAGACTTCACTTGTTATCTAACACTGAACCAGACGATTTATTCACTTAGTTTCATCTGTAAGACACCCTAATGTATATTAAACCCTCTCTCGAGGCGAATAACGTCTAACCCTAGGTTGATTAGTGGAACTCTTATTCTCTTATAATAACCCCCTAGAATAGTAGTAAATCGATCCATGGATTCCCATATTAGGTTTCACCCTAATCCAGCAAAATCTCGTCACCCTATCTCTAGGCATGCGATCAACTCCGCTTAATTATGTTAGATCTTCTCTTAAGCAGGGTCTATTCCTCCTCCACCTAAGCACATCAAATTTGGATTAAGCTCACATAATTAAGAACAAACTAAGTATTTAATCATTGAGTTCAGAAAACAATAACAAGATTCATCATAGGTTTCATCCCCTTCAGGTATCTGAAGGGTTTAGTTCATAATTATAGAATAAAACATCTCAAGAGAAAAGATAACACAAAACATAGAAAATTGATAAACCGTAAAAGCAAATTATTTTAATCCTATATTTAGTATGCTTTTGGATGAATTTATCCTTGATTTATGTAAAAAGGTGCTCTTAATCCTTTCTTTTCATGTCTTATACTCAGGAAAGAACCCAAGGATAAAAAGAATACAAAACGGGCTTAAAACGGACCAAATTGGGCTAACCCAAGAAATCGACACGACCTGGACTTCATGCCACACGACCGTGCCTCGGCAGTTATTTAGAACACGACCTCAACCTCGATTTACACGACCGTGCTTCCATCAATAAGTCCACACACGGCCTGGCCACGACTTACACGGGCATGTGCCATGGGCGTGTGCCATGGGCGTGTGCCATGGGCATGCCCCTGTCGCTGGAAAGAGCACTTTCATTCGGGAAAGGATACTTGGAGGCAAAGAAATACATTCCAAAGCTATTCAAACACCCTATTAGGAATTAGACTTGAATTAGGATACTTAGAGGCCAGGTAAGGCATCTCAAAGTCTATATAAACACCTTAGGGTGCAACTTGAAAGGAGGAGTTCGGCAGAACCCTTCTGCCAGGGCTTTTTTCATTTAGGGAATTACTTGAAGATAGCCAGTTGATTCATCCCAAGAAGCTAGAATTCTACTCAAGACGGAGGATCTCTCCTTCAATTCCTTCAAGGAGTTTTAGGGATTTCTTATGTTTTGTTTTATCTTTTCTCTTGAGATGTTTTCTTTATTCTTTATGAACTAAATCCCTCAGATACCTGAAGAGGATGAAACCTATGATGGATTTTGTTATTATTTTTTGAATTATATGATAAATACTTAGTTTGTTCTTAATTGTGTTGCTTAATTTAATCTAATGTGCTTAGGTAGAGGAGGAATAGACCCTTCCTAAGAGTAGATCTAGCATAATTAAGCGGAGTTGATCGGCCGCCTAGAGATAAGGTTACTAGATTTTGCCGGATTAGGGTGAAACCTAATATGGGAATCCATTAATCGATTTACTGCTTCCTTAGGGGGTTATTCTAAGAGAACGAGAGTCCCACTAATTAACCTAAGGTTAGACGTTATTCGCCTCAAGAGAGGGTTTAATATAGGTTAGGGAGTCTCACGGATCAAGCTAAGTAAAGAAATCATATGTTTTAGGGATAAATAATAAGTGAAGTCATAGGTGGATTCTTCCTGAGGGTATCGCCTTAATCAATTGAGTTTTTCAACAAGTCTTTTCAATTCATTCTTTTATCTTTGCATTTAGTTTAGTGTTTCATTAGTTTTAGATTAATAAACCAATCACTCCATATTTCAGGCTAAATAATAGAAAGAAAGTGAGTAGTAGTACTTTTAGGTTCCTTTGGGTTCGATAAAATAATCATGCCTAAACTATACTATTGTTCGATAGGTGCACTTGCCTCCATCGTTTTCATAGTTAGTCTACAGGTTCGATCATTCTTTTTATAAATATTAAAACTCAACTGTTTGACACGATCAAGTTTTTGGCGCCATTGCCGGGGAACTAAAATATTAAGAAAGCTCTATTTTTATTACTTTAGCCATTATTTCTTATTTTTCGCAATTTACTTTTAATTTTTTAGTTAAATTTTATTTTTGAAAAAAAAATTTAGTTTGCTAATTTTTCCTCTATTTTGCTTTTGGCAGAAAATTTTAGTCTATAAAGCAGATGGCACTAAATAACTATCAGTGGCAAGCTATGGGGACAGCACCAACAAAAGCCGCCAGTGTTTTCAACCTCGACGTGGTCACCAGGTTATCTAACCAACTAGAGGTGATGAATAAAAAGTTTGATGGTTTGAATAGTCTCTCGCAGGTACATCCAGTAATGCAATATGATTCGGATCTAGGAGGCGTGGCAAATTCTGAATACCCACCCTACGGATATGGCATGGAAAACGAGCAAGCTCACTATACGGGTAACTATTTTAGTCCATAAAATAATTTTTATAATGACACTTATAACGCAGGTTGGAGTTACCACCCCAATTTCTCGTGGGATGATCAAAATAGCCAAAGACCAGAACCTCCTCCAAACTTTCAACAATCACCTCACCAACAGGAAGAGGAGTCACACCTTGAGGAGATGCTGACAAAATTCATGGCAGCCACAGATACCCATCTCCAAGACACTGAGACCACCCTTCAGAATCAACAATCATCGATTAAAGGGATCGAGAACCAAGTTGGGGAACTTACTAAGTCAGTTGGACAACTTGCTAAGCTGATATCAAAACTACCACAAGGAAGCTTGCCAAGCAATACTGAAACTAACCCAAGAGAGCAAAATCAAGCCATTTACGATAGTGAAGGGTTAGACGAACCAAACCCAAGGGAAGAACTTGTGGTAAGTAAAGGTAAGGTTGAGGTTGCCATGATTTACCGAAATCGGTAATTACAGAGTACCAACCTCGTATGCCATATCCCGATGCAATAAAGAAAGACCACACAGAGGAAGAATTCGGTGAACTCACACTTCGTGTAGACGAAAAAACAATCACTCTTCAAGCTCTTGACTCAGCTAGGACATCGAGTAATAAAGGTACGAACGTTAATTTTATTGATAACCATTTGGTTCAACCTTCTTTACAGGAATCATCACGAAATCACCTAGCTGAGCTAGATCTTAAACCTCGCGCCAACAAAGAAGAATTATACGAGGACCAAAGCCTTAAGGTTGACAAATCAGAAGAGCAAGAAACACAATTTAAAGAAGAATCGAAACCACACGAAGTGAAACCAAAAGAGATCCCAAATGAGCTGATAGGAACAACAAATCACATCAAAATAGAGGATCAGGTATTGTTGGATAAAGAAGACCCTCAAATCACCAATTCAGACCTCAAGACAAACGAAGAAATCACTTATGAGGTACTAAATGTCTTCTTATACGGCACAGTCGAGATAAGCAATCCTAAATTCGACACTTTTGAGGTAAATATTACTCGACTTAAACTATATATCCATAACCGAAGTGATCGCATGAGAAAGGATTTTCACCTCCTCAAACCACCATAACCATACAAATGAAAGGTAAAGTCTAGCTTAAGACTATAAACGAGCGCTTCTCGGGAGGCAACCCGAGCACTAACCCTATTTTTACAATTTTTATTTTCTTTATTTTTATTTTTCTTTTCTTTTCTTTTTCTCTTGTATTTTCCTTTTAGCACTTAACCATAAACTAACCAAAAAAAAAGTAGATTTCTAGGCAACACGGTCTTACACACGGACGTGCCCATAGCCGTGTGGAAGCTAGGGGATGAACCATGGGCGTGCCGATAGCCATGGACAAACAGGGAATAAACTTCCTTCTCCAACACAGTGCGATACGAACACGGTGAAGGCCTACAATCGTCTTGAGTTCTTGATTTGTCAAGCACGGGCTAAATACACCCTTGTTACCTCACCGTGCCAACATATTGACTTGTCGAACATGGGCGTGCCTATGTAACCACGGCCGTGCCAAAAACCCTAACGCGCCCAAAACCCAAAAAACGCAAAAAGCACAAGCTATTTAAAACTTCAAACGAGCATGCTGATTGACCGTGCCCGAGCACCTTAAACGCGCCAAAAAATTCAAAATCTCTACACACAGGCTACATCTCTATTTAAACCTCATTCTTCCTTTTTCTTTTCTAATATTCATTTTTTTCCTTCTCTTTTTATTTATTTTATTTTCTTTCTATTTTACTATTATATTTTTTACTTTATTTTATTTTATTTTCTTTATTATTTTCTTCTTATTCTTTATGATATTTAGATTTAGCTTATGATACAATAAAACCAGGACGGCTGCTTCGAAGATTCAATTTCACATAGTTTGAGACGCTTCCCCACGTTCACCTCCAATCCTATCTAGTTCTTTTCATTGACTTCATCCAAAATTCAGGAAGTTTCACTTCTCTCCCTATCTTTTGATTATTAAATTGCTATTATCTATCTTTGTACATTGAGGGCAATGTACATCTTAAGTGTGGGGGGTTTACCTATAGTATTGTTTGAAAATCCCTGAATTTAGTCTTGTTTTTAAGTATTTTTCTCATATTACTAATTAGGATGAAATTTCTATTGATTTATGATTTTTATTGATATGTTTTGGATTAAGTCATAGTTAATTGTGCATTGATGATTAAATTTGAAGGATACTAGAGAATCAAGCATGATAACTCTACTTTCTAAAAATTAAAATTGATAGGTTGTTGACCTGAATTTGAATATTACTTTGAAGTTTGAAATTTACAAGGTTGACATCAAAATACCCATAATTTTTGTGATATTTTGAGCCTTTTAGAGCATATATTTTTTTCATGCTCACTTTATTGATTATGAGTGTGTCAACTTTGAACTGTTATTCTAGAACTTGCCTCGTTTATGCATGTTGAGACCACACCTTTGATTTGATATACAAAATGATAAAGGCACCTAGGATTTAATCCACTTACCCCACTAAAAAGCCTACCTTCACAATTAACCACTAGAGAACCCCGTTGAATCCTAACAACCCTTTCATTGACTTAACCACTAATATTAACCCAAAGACCCTTAGTATTTGTTATCACCCTTTCTATTGACTACCCTTTAATTGAGGTTTGATTTGATTAAGTTACCGAATTATTTTAGTTCAGTAGTTACATTTATCATTTATGATGTAATAGTTTTTTAGTTTGTTCTAAAAAAAATCCAAAATCCAAAAATCAAAGTATATTCAGTATTAGTATTATATAAAGTGAGCTTGTGCATTTAAATTTCAATTATCAGGGAAAAAGCTAGTATTATTATTAGTTTCAAAGTTCTCTAGTCCATTGTTTTAAGTTAGGTACTTTGTCAAGTCAGTCTCGATTCTAACCTTCTAATTCAATCTATGTCCACACCTTTAACCCTAGCCCCGTTACAACCCTGTTAAAGACCTTTTGATTTGTGTATCATCTCATATACAATGGTGGAGATTTGATTTTCAGGCAAGCCTATGGGATTAACTTTTCAGGTTCGACTCTTGAGTGCTTTATTGTGAACCTTAAACACCTTTGAGTGATTTGAGTGAATCTTTAGCAAGGATATCAATCCTTGTCGATTTTCAATTGAAAAGGTAGTTATTTAAAAGAGGGGAGACACCTATGTTTTCGAGGTACAAAATCATGGCTTATCTCGTTTGAATCTTTAGGATTCTTTGAGTTTAAATTATCCATGTATAAATTATCAATGAATTATGATGAGGCATTATTGATAGGAATTATGAATTGTGGAAAGTTCGCTTTAATTTTAAGTTGAGAATTTTGCTTGAGGACAAGTAAAAGCTTAAGTGTGAGGGTATTTGATAAACCGTAAAAGTAACATATTTTAATCCCACATTTAGTATGCTTTTGGATGAATTTATCCTTGATTTATGTAAAAAGGTACTTAATCCTTTCTTTTCATGTCTTATACTCAGGAAAGCACCCAAGGATAAAAAGAATGCAAAACGGGCTTAAAACGGACAAAATTTGGCCAACCCAAGAAATCGACACAGCCTGGATTTCATGCCACACGGCCGTGCCTCGACAATTATTTAGAACACGGCCTCAACCCCGATTTACATGGCTGTGCTTCCATTGATAAGTCCACACACGGCTTGGCCACGACTTACACGAGCGTGTGCCATGGGCGTGCCCCTGTCGCTGGAAAGAGCAATTTCATTTGGGAAAAGATACTTGGAGGCAAAGAAACACATTCCAAAGCAATTCAAACACCCTATTAGGAATTAGACTTGAATTAGGATACTTAGAGGCCAAGTAAGGCATCTCAAAGTCTATATAAACACCTTAGGGTGCAACTTGAAAGGGAGAGTTCGACAGAACTGATAAACCGTAAAAGTAACATATTTTAATCCCACATTTAGTATGCTTTTGGATGAATTATCCTTGATTTATGTAAAAAGGTGCTCTTAATCCTTTCTTTTCATGTCTTATACTTAGAAAAGCACCTAAGGATAAAAAGAATGTAAAACGGGCTTTAAAATGGACCAAATTGGGCCAACCCAAGAAATTGACACGACCTGGACTTCATGTCACACGGCCGTGCCTCGACAGTTATTTAGAACACGGCATGTCCTAGATTCACATGGTCATTCCTCGTCGATAAAAAAGCCCAACACGGCTGTCCCCGATTTACATGGACGTGCCCCAATCGACAGACCCGAAACACGGCCTAAACCCCGACTTGCACGGCCGTGCCTAAATCAATAGAATAGAGACACGACCTAGAAGATGACTTACACAGGCATGCCCTGGCCGTGCCCCTATCTCGAGAATGAGCAATTTCACTCAGAATTGGATGCTTGGAGCCAAAGAAACGTACTTCTAAGTCTACTCAAACACCTAGGACAAATTACACTTGAATTATGAGTACTTAGGTGCCAAGTAAAGCATCCCAAAGTCTATATAAACACCCGAAGGTAGCTATTCGAGAAAAAGGAGTATTAGCAGAGCTTTTCTACCAGAGCTTTTTTCATTCAGGGAATTACTTGAAGATAGCCAGTTGATCCATCTCAAAGAGCCGGAATTCTAATCAAGACGAAGGATCTCCTCTTCAATTCTTTCAAGAGGTTTTTCGGATTTCTAATGTTTTGTTTTATATTTTCTCTTGAGATGTTTTCTTATTTGGTTATTAACTAAACCCTTCAGATACCTGAAGGGGATGAAACCTATGATGGATTTTGTTATTTGATTTTTGGTTTATATGATTAATACTTAGTTTGTTCTTAATTATGTTGCTTAATTGAATCTGATGTGCTTATGTGGAGGAGGAATAGACCCTGCCTAAGAGTAGATCTAGCATAATTAAGCGGAGTTGATCAGGTGCCTAGAGATAGGGTTGCAAGATTTTGTCAGATTAGGGTGAAACCTAATATAGGAATCCATTGATCGATTTACTACTTCCTTAGGGGGTTATTATAAGAGAATGAGAGTTCCACTAATTAACCTAAGGTTAGACGTTATTCGATTCGAGATAAGGTTTAATATAGGTTAGGGAGTCTCACGGATCAAGCTAAGTAAAGAAATCATATGAATTAAAGGTTAGATAACAAGTGAAATCTAGGTGGATTCTTCCTAAGGGTATCGTAAAAATCAATTAAGTTTTTCCACAGTCTTTTCCCAAAGTTTCGTTCATTTATATTTGCATTTAGTTTAAAGTATTTCATTAGTTTTAGATAAATCAATCAAATCACTCCATATTTTAGGCTAAATAATAGAAAGAAAGTGAGTAGTAGTACTTTTAGGTTCCTTTGGGTTCGATAAGATATTCTTGTGTAAACTATACTACTGTTCGATAGGTGCACTTGCCTCCATCGCTGTCATAGTTAGTCTACAGGTTCGATCATTCTTTATAAGTATTAAAACTCGACTATTTTACAGCGATCAAGTTTTTGGCGCCGTTGCCTGGGAACTCTAAAATATTAAGAAAGCTCTATTTCTATTACTTTGGCCATTATTCTATTTTTATTTTTATTTTTTTAGATTAATTTTTTATTTTTACTAATTCTATTTCTTTCTTTCTTGACTTGCGAGGTACCTCTAGTTTATAACTAGAAGGAACCCGAGAGGACCATTAGAATACAAAAGTGACATTAAGGCTACCGCTCGAAGAAATCACAGAGAAACTAGACGAGCTCTAGACTACCAAAGAGAAGAACAACAAGATAGATCCAATCCTACTGAAGGGATGGACGAAATCAATCCACCAAAGCACAATAACAGAATGCTCCGTGCACTATGTATGATTATGCTAAACCTAATTTGACAGGAGCAGAATCCAGTATTGTTGGGCCTGCTCTAGCTGCTAATAATTTTGAATTAAAGCCTAACACAATACAAATGATTCAACATTTTGTTCAATTTGATGGTTTGCAGGACGAAGATCCAAATACTCATATAGCTAATTTCTTAGAGTTCTGTGATACCTTCAAAATAATTGGCGTTTCTAACGATGCCTGTAACAGACCGAATTTGACCCTAATCGAAACGGTGATTTTGGGACCATGAATCTGAGTCTGAGAAATATTTAAATATTATATTTTGTGTTTATTATATGTGAATTAATGTGTGTGAAATTTTCATAGAAAAATTTAATCGTTTATGTGTTTAATTTAGAAAAAGGACTTAATCGCGTAAAATGTAAAAGTTGCATACTAAAGTGAAAAGTGCTAGAATGATAATGGCTTTTTAATATGAGGCATTAAGAGGGTAATTACCATTTTTAAGGGTAGTGGGTGGCATATGTCAAGAATAACCTTATGATATATGTTATGAATATTATTATTAAAAGGTTAGTATGGTAATTTAAAAAATAAATAATATAAGTCATAATTTACTAAAACAAAAGCATTATCATCTTCACTTCTCTCATGGCTGAATGTTAGCTAAAGAAGATGGGCTAGAGAAGCTTTGAATTTTGGAAACCATTTGGCTTAATTAGGTATGAATTCTAGCTCGATTTTTGTTAATTTTGACGTTTTTGAGATCGTTGCTTCGAACAGTAGCTGACCCATGTTAGAATTTTTAAATCTAAGCATGCTTGATGTTTGGCCATTGACATGTTCATTTGGTTTTTATGTTTGATGATTTTATATTAAAGTTATGTTAAAGATTAACAAGTTTTGAATTGGAAATTTTGGTGAAATTGAGTATTTAGGGCTAATTTGTAAAAATAAATTTTTAAAGGGGATTATTTGTAAAATAAATGAAAGAAATGGACTTGTATAGTCCCTATGAATATTCGGCCCTTGAGTGGTAGTGAGAAATTTTGTGTATTTTGTGTTTTATGCAAATAAGACTAAATTGTAAAAATGTGAAACATTAGGGGTAAAATGGTAATTTGCCTATTTATGTGTTTTGGGACTAAATCGAAATGAAATGTACTTGAATGAGCTAAATTTCAATGTGTTTAGATCAAGAACAAAGAAAAATGAATTTGGATCGGGGAAAGGCGAAGGTTATCGAATAGTCGGTATACGTTGTCCGTCGACAGTCGAGGTAAGTCCTTAACCAAATGTATGTTAAAGAATTAATTGTAAGCATAGTATATGATAAAATTTGGAAATTTAAAGTACAAAAGTATGTGTTGGCCGAATCTATTTCAAGCTTAATGCCTAGCAGGCCTTGTGCCGATGATCTATTTCAGGCTTAGTGCCTAGCGTGCCTATCAGAGCTTAGTTGTCTTGTCGGTGAATATATCGGGCTTAATACCTAGCAGGCTAAATGCCAGTGTTTTAAATCTTGAACTTTTAGTTTAGCAGGCAAAGTGCCGGTGTAAGCGATTTGAATTGGTGTATAGCTTGTTATATGCTGGTGAGTTTTCAATTTCGAACTTTAGTTACGAAATGGTAAAGTTATGAAACAAACCGTGGAAGTTTAAGTTTATGAAAGTAAATTTGTGAGTTCGGCTATAAGGTATGTATTAAGCATACTTTAATGTTATGATTATATGCTATGATGCTAAGTAAATGAAATGGTGAAAGGAAGGGATATGCATATGATAGATGGAATGTAATTATAATGTATACTATGAGTGAAATGGTTATAGAAAAGCATGAAAGAAGCAAGTATTTGTACAAGTATAACTATATGCATAAGTGTGTGATTATTTATTTCGTATATAATATCTTGTGGTAAAGAAATGAAAGTTGATATATGTACAATGGAAGGGATATTCGGTTATGGTAAATTAAATATTAAGTCTTGAATGTTTAATGTTATGAAATGTTTTTATTAAATGCTTGTAGACTTGAATGTCATATTGTGGTTGCTTAAGACTTACTAAGCTAGTAAGCTTACCTTGTGTGTATCCCTTGTTTGTTTTATAGATTTCGTTCAAGCTAAGGGCTCAAAGGATCGTCAGAAGAATCATCCACACTATCAACCCCTTTTTGGTACTTATATATTTTGTTTTTAAATCAAAAGGCATGTATAGGCTAATTCTATGTTTGAATATCATTTTGATGATGTATAATAGCCATGCGAAAATGGCTTAAATTTTCATACTAAGCTCGGTTCTATTTACCCTTGACTATGTGATTAATATGTTTAGTTTCAACTATTAGGCTAGTGGCTGTTCTTTCATTTCTAGCTTATGTACTATGCGGACTATGTGATTGCTTGTTGTAATGTCAATGTTTGTGTTAAATTAGTCAAGTGTTTCGACATTTAAGTTAATATTTGTAGGTATAATTCAAGGTAAGTATGTGTAGTTGAGCATCATTTGGAATTTATGTATGTATGTCAGCTTTAGTTGATTTACAAAGTATGAATTATATTGAGTATTGCATGTATGTGTATTCAGCCAAACCTAGGTGATAGTTGCAAATGTAATTAACATGTTTAAATAAGTAAGTGTTTAGGCTCATAGTCGAACGTGGAAAATATGTATAACTATGATGTATTCATTATATATATTTGGTTTGTGAGATTGCTTGATTTAATTGAGTGCATGAAACTACTAATACTCGGCTTGTGCTAGATATTGAACATGAAATGTTATGAACAAAACCTTGTACATTCGGCCAAATATTTAAGTACATAGGTGATGTGTAATATGTTGCATGCATTTGATTATGTGAAAATAGGTTTTATGCCATATGAAATTGGTTTGAATAGGAAGCATTTTGCATTGACATTCAAAGTATACCTATTTTATTAATTAGTTACAAAAGGTTTAGTTGTTTATTAGTT
Organism: Gossypium rotundifolium; assembly: GCA_025506655.1. Classification (NCBI taxonomy): domain Eukaryota; kingdom Viridiplantae; phylum Streptophyta; class Magnoliopsida; order Malvales; family Malvaceae; genus Gossypium; species Gossypium rotundifolium. Next base: position 13,669,818 of record CP106723.1, on the reverse strand, counting down.
TCATAGATCAAGATCGTTTTTAAAAAAAATGTGGTGCTTGTAATCTGCATTGTCTATTTATGATTAAATTATTTGATGAAGATGATCAACTAAGATTCAATCAATTGAACGGAAGTTTTAACTTACATGGTAATACCCGTAACCCTAATCCGATGACGGACACGGGTTAGGGGTGTTACAATGCCATACGTCTTCGGTTATTTCTTTTTCATTAAGGAATAAAGCAAAGCAGTGGTTGAACTCGTTACCACGAGGGTCGATCACCACATGGGATCAAATGACCGAAAAATTTCTTTTAAAATATTTTCCACCAGTCAAAACGGCCAAATTTAGGAATGACATATCTTCTTTTATGCAGAATGACGCAGAAACATTATATGATGCGTGGGAAAGATACAAGGATCTCCTAAGGAGATGTCCACACCATGGATTACCTTTGTGGCTTCAAGTCCAAACCTTTTACAACGGTGTGAATTCTCCAACTAGGCAAATGATTGATTCATCAGCCGGTGGAACTTTGAATAACAAAACTCCTGAAGCGGCTTACGGTTTTATTGAGGAGATGTCGTTGAACACCTATCAATGGCAAATTACAAGGGCTAAATCGACAAAATCAGCCGGAGTTTTTAACATAGACGCAGTGACAATGCTGTCAACACAGGTGGAGCTAATGAATAAAAAGCTTGATAATTTATGTTCTTCACAGGTACATCCAGTAATGCAATGCAAAGCAAGCGGGAATGTGGCGAATACTGAGTACCCACCCTACCAACCAGGAGCAGAAAACGAGAAGACAAACTATATAGGTAACAATTTTAGATCCAATAATAATCCTTATAGTAACACTTATAACGCAGGTTGGAGGAACCACCCAAATTTTTCGTGGGGAGGACAAAGAAATCAAGGAAATCAAAGGCAGCAACCTCTTCCAAATTATCAAAATCAGCCATATCCACAGGAAAAGAAATCAAACCTTGAAGAGATGCTAACAAAATTCATAGAGGCCACAAATTCTCTGTAACACCCCAACACGGTCTATACGCTACGACTGAATCTGGCGTGTCACTGGGAAGAAAATGTCTTACAAACCTATTTTGGTCGACTTAACTTGAAGAGAAACTTTTGTGAAAATGAAAACGAGGTTGACTTGGGTGATTTGTTAAAACATTTTGAAACTTAATTCAGCATGGAAAAAATTTCTTGTTGTTAACCTTTGTTTATTAATTATCCAGCGTATAACTTTAGAAAACTCAAATTACCTACTTAAGTTTATAAAAAGGTCCACTTTGTAAATTACTCAACATGCCTTTTTCGTTTGATAAACATTTAGGGAAAACGGAAAGAATAATAAATCCCAAAGTAAAGTTTAAGTGGCCTTATTACAAAACTGAAATCCAAACTTTAAGAAAAGAATAACTAAATCCAAAATAAACATTGGAGAGGAGCACTTGTTGAGCATGGCCACCACGAGTCCACCCCGGCTCCAAATCCACGATCTAAGCGTTATCTACAAAATGTAAAGGAAGGGGTGAGTCATTGAGACTCAGTGTAATTCCCCATCCCAAAAGATATTAACTCATACACAGGTTCATATGATATTATGCATGTCATGCAACCCATTACCTAAATATCCATCCAAGTCTCCGAAATCTCCCCCTTGTGGCACCTAGCCACTGGTGGTACCTAACCACTGGTAACCAAAGTTACAAATATTCATTTGTGGGGCCAACCCACTTGTGGTACCTAAACACTGGTGACGATCCCTTAAATCGACATGTGGGGCCAACCTATTATGGTACCTAACCAGTGGGACGAGTCACAGAAATAATCATATGTGGTACCTAACCACTGGTGGTTCCAAACCACTGAGACTTAGTCACAGAATAATAATATGTGGGGCCAACCCATGTGTGGTACCTAACCACTGGTGATAGTCTGATAAATCATGCCTTCCCCCTCCTCTCATCATACCCATATTTCATGTATATGTTTCCTCATACAATGTGATCATGCTTAATTCATACGAAAATATAACATGGAACACACAGGTTTCACATAGATAAGGTATGATATTCATCATAATGGACTTACCCGGAGTCCTTGCTTATATCCGTAAGGGTAACGTAATGTTTCCCACTGTTATTCCACCTTTTAACACACAAAACATTTAACATAACAACATATGAAGTGCGTAAGAGTTACACACTTGTTCCTCGTACTATTGTACTCTCGACTTTAACACTATTGCCACTCGAGACTACTACTACCGGCTTACGATCTTGCTCCGATGCTGACCCATAACCCGGTGGCCAATCTCGCACTCCTGATACTGCTCACTTCTTGTACTTAGGGGCTGAGTTCATAGATCCAACCCTTCCTACTGCTTGGCTAACATTTGAGTCCATAACAATTCCTTGGTCACTAAATTGAATTAAACGATGAGATCAAATCTAAGAGATAATCATAATACTTAAAACGAAACCTTTACCTAGATTGTCAAATCCCAAAAATCCTCAAGAAAGCATCACCACCTACCTTTGGCTTTCCTCACAGTTTGGCACGAGAGATCACAACAAGAAAGATTTGGCTTCTATGAATAAAGAGTGAAAACTGACAAGATCTTAGGGAAGTGATTCGGGTTAGATCTAAATGAGAAAGAGAGAAATAGCAAGAAATAAAACCACGGAGAACCTACCAATCTTGAGATGATGATTCGGCTATAGTGTAACCTCGGGAAAAGAGGCTAGACTTGAAGGTTTCAGTTATGGGAGAAGTAAGTATGGCAAAGAGGGTTTGACTTTTAGGAAAATATTGAAGAGGAGAGAAGAGCTAGGGAGTTGCGGCAAAGAAAGGGAGAAAGAGCTCACAAGAGAAAAGAAAGAATTTCGGCTTGAAGAGAGAAGATGAGAAAGAAAGAAAAAGATGAAAAAGATGATCACTTGCCTACTAATTTTGGCATATCAACCAAATTTCACCCCTTTCTAGAGTTGGATTTTGGCCAACTCTGCTGTCACCTGATCACTCTTATCCTACTTGTTATCTTAATCCATATCCTCCCTTCAAGAGAGGCCTCCTTGGCACCAACTCCTCCCTTCATATTATCAACAAAATACAAGAATTTAAACTCCTATTTTCAAGCTATTGTGCCGTCCTCCCTTCCCCCTTTGGAGTGCCAAATTTTAGCCCAACAGTTTGGGCCCCAAGCGGCCAACACCTGGCCCAAATCCCTTCCCTTAATGACGCCGCCCACTTACTCCTTACGGCACCTCCAAACTTTGGGCCACTAGTCCACCTTGCAATCTAAACACAGATACCCACTTAAATTATGTCCTAGCGCTCTTCACTAGAAAATTAACCTAGGTCTCAGCCCAAACCTGGGCCCAATTCGCACCTCTAAACTTCAAGCTAACACTTTAACCCTACAACACACAAAATGCACAGACCCACTTATTCAAGATGTTACATTCTCATTTCCAAAAGACTGAAGCAACACTAGACGAACAACAAAAGTCGATCAAGGGAATCGAAAACAAATTTGGAGAACTTACTAGGTCAGTAGGACATCTCTCAAAGCTAATTTCTGAACGCCAACAAGGACGTCTACCAAGCAACACAGAAATAAACCCAAAAGATAGATCCAAGCCATTACAGCTCATGAAGGTACAAAAGTAGACAATCCCACATCAGCACAAGAAATCAAGGAAGAAAAATGTAAAACAGAGGTAGCTTACGAAAAATCAAAACCGGTAATCAAAAATGACCAACCTCACATACCTTATCCCGAAGCATTGAAAAAAGATGATTCAGAGGAACAATTCGGTAAGTTTCTAAAACTTTTAAAGAAATTACATATTAACTTACCTCTTCTTGAAGCTCTTTTTTAGATGCCCGATTCAAGAAAATTCTTAAGACATCTCTTGACGAACAAATGAAAAATAGATGAAGAGGACCATGTGGAATTAAATGCAACATGCTCAGCAATGTTACAGAATAGACTGCCACAAAACAAAAAAGATCCAGGGAGTTTTACGATTCCATGTTTAATTGGTAGTTTAACTATTGATAATGCGTTAGCTGATCTAGGGGCAAGTATAAATGTCATGCCTTATGCACTGTTTAAACGACTAGGTCTAGGGAAGCCCAAACAAACTAGGATGAGTATTCACTAGCCGATAAAACTGTTAGAATTCCTAGAGGCATTATTAAAGATGTTTTAGTCAAAATTGATAAATTTGTTTTCCCAGTGGATTTTGTTGTTTTAGACATGGATGAGGATAATTTGATCCCTTTAATTTTAGGAAGGCCTTTCCTAGAAACTGCTAGGACTAAAATTGATGTTTCCACAGGAGAACTCATACTTCGCGTAGGAGATGAATCGATCAATCTTCAAGCTCTCGACTCAGCCAGAACAACAAATGATGAAGGTAAGAAAGTTACTTTAATAGATAATCAATTTGTTCAACCTTTATTACAGCAAACACCACAAGGCATCAAACTTGAGTCAACATCTAGCCCCCAAGTCGACAAAGAAGAATCACACAAGGAACAAAAACTTAAGGTCGACGATTTAGAAGAGCAGAAGATACAAGTTAAAGCAAAGTCGAATCCACACAAAGTAAAATCAGAAGAACCACCAGAAGAGCTCATAGGGACATCAAATCACTTTAAAATAAAAGACCAGGTACACGAAATCTTTCCCACGACACAGTCGATGAAAGCAATCTAATGTTTGGGAATTTTAAGGTAAACGCTTCTCGACTCCAACTTTGTCACGAAAGAAGAATTGTAAGCATGAGGATAGATATTCAAACCTTTAAACCTCCCTAAAATTTTCAAACACGAGGACAGTCTAGCTTAAGACTATAAATGAGTGCTTCTCAGGAGGCAACCCGAATACTAACACTATTTATTTTCAAATTTATTTTTAGTTTCTTTCTTTTCTTTTCTTTCTTTTCTATCTTTTGTGATAATTATTTAGTTGAAAACTAACACAAAGTGCAGATTTCCAGGCCACACGGTCTTATACACGACCGTGCCCGTGGTCGTGTGGACCACCGAAACTATCAACTGACAAGAGTAGAGGCCGTGCAATTTAGGCCAACCACCCCTCGACGTCACAGATCCAACCACCCTACCCCAAGGGCACTGACAGATCAGCACGGGCATGCCTTTGAACCATGTGGTGCTACTGACTTATCGAACACGGGCGTGGTGAGAAGAAACATGGACGTAGCAAGAGACACAACAACAAAGGGAAACAACACACCTTTACACACGACCATGCGAGGCGACAGTGTGAAGCGACATGCCATTGGACCACGGGCGTGGGGACGTGCTAGATTTAAAACACTATTTAAACCCCACAGCCCTTTCCCTTCTCCCCATCTTCTTTCTTCTTTCTTTTTCCATATTTTTCTTTCTTTCCTTAGGAAAAGGGTCCAAGACTCTTGAGCAACATCAAAATCATGCCAAAGAAGCGAAAGAAGGCAAGCATAATCTCCTGCGGGAGGCCAATCTACATAAGTTCATGGCCACTTCAACAAAACACCAAGACAAAGGCCTTTGAGACTGATAAATCGTAAAAGTAACATATTTTAATCCCACATTTAGTATGCTTTTGGATGAATTTATCCTTAATTTATGTAAAAAGGTGTTCTTAATCCTTTCTTTTCATGTCTTATACTCAGGAAAGCACCCAAGGATAAAAAGGACGCAAAACGGGCTTAAAAAGGACCAAATTGGGTTAACCCAAGAAGTCGACACGGCCTGGGCTTTATTCCACACGGCCGTGTCTTATTATCCACCCAAAACACGATCACACCCTGATTTACACGACCGTGCCTCATTGACAAAATGCCCAACACGCTTGAACCCCGATGTACACGACCGTTCCCCAATTGGCAGACCCGAAGCACGGCCTCTACCTAGATATTACACGGACGTGTCATAACTGTGCTTAAATCAACAGAATAAAGACACGGGCTGGACCACGATTTACACAGGCGTGTTAAGATCGTGCCCCTGCCACGGGAAAGAGTAATTTCACTCGGAATGGGATGCAAGAAAAGCAATCCTAAGTGTAACATCCTAAAATTTGAGTATCATCTTGTTATTTGTGTTAGTTCAGTATGATTTTATTGTGTGCTTAGTATAGTTTTGTGAAGGTTCTAGAATAATTTTTAGTATTAAAAATTTAGTGAAGTGGATTAGGTGATCCTGACACTTAAGTTAATTTAAGTGTCTAATTTTAGCACATGAGGAGTTAGTGGCAAGGTGGTTATGGCACATGAATGGTTGCTTGAGGGGAGTGGTTCGAGTATCATGGAATACATTTTGAAGACTTTATTTTTATTCATCCTTACATCAAGTGTCGATCAAGTTTTACATATGGTAAGTTGGACTTTAAATTTTATGGCAAGTTGAATAATAGATTAGGAAAGCTTGTATTTTGGGATAAGAATCTTATGGATTAAGGAAGGATAAGGGGACAAAAGGCTTGAATGTTGGAGAGTTGTTTTGGAAACTCTTCTATGGCCATTAGTCCATGTATTTGGATGGTTTTGGGGCCTAGGGGGTTGACCGAATTTGTTGAAGGCTTGGTAGGTTGATAGTTTGTTAGTAAAAACTTTCTTAGCATTTGAGCATCATTTTTTCTTTTCTCTCCACAAACTCTCTCCCTAGCCGAATGTGTTCTTGGCAATAAGGTAAAAATTTGTTTTGGTATTATTCTTTGTTTTGTGTCATAACCGAAAACCCTTTGAGTTTTGCAAATTTTCCCTAGTACACCATATTGTGTAAAAACTGAAACCATCATAGTACTTGGCCGAACCTCTCTTGTTCTCAACTTTCTTTTCCATTCTTTTCATACTTGTTCAAAACCCACATTTCTTTTTACTTTCTCTTGGCCGAATCTTCCTCCTCCCAATTCTCTTTTCTTTCTTTCACTTTTGCTCAAAGTTGAAAGCATCCATCTCCCATTCTATTTACTTCTCTCCATTCTTTTCTTTCTTCTATTGCCAAATTATCCTTCTCCTATCTTTACTTTTCCTTTTCCTTTCTCATTCTCCGCTTTACCCGAATCCTATTTGTTGTCTTTAAACAACCATAGTTGAAACTTCCCATTCCCTTTTTGATTTGTCTTAGTCAAATATCAACAAGGGTAGATTTCTTTGGGTTCATCTATAATCGGTTTTGAAGATAGGTGAGTGTATTGGCCGAATTTCCTTATTCCTTTTCTTTTCTCTCTATCGTTTCTCATGAGGGCAAAGGTCAAATTTTTGGGCATTTGTTAGTAAGGTTCTAACTATTCATAGGAATCAAATTCTTTTAGGCTCTTCGGGACTTTGGAAGCAATCGATCTAAGCCTCAATTCTCTGACAATCGATTTTGGTAAGTCAAGGGTAAGGATTGTGTTAGTTATCGTTATTTCACCCTTTGGGATTTAGTGGTATGGCCGAATGGTCTATGTTTTTAATCTAAGTATTGGTGAATGTAGGACAAGGAGATCTAGTGCGGTAGATCGGGTCTTGAGATTTAGTGATTTTGTTAGTGATAGGTGTGTAACTTACACACTTTATAACTCAGTAATATATTAATAACTTGATCGTGTTTTAAAGCCAAAAACTGTGAAAATCTCCATATGATACCATAAGGGTATAAGCAAGGAATCGGGTAAGTCCGTTTCGATATGACTTTTACAATATGATGCATGATGATACTATTTATGATATATCTGCTATGTGATTCCTAATAAAGCATCATGGCATGATTTGTATAAATGTTGCATTGTGATGGGTGATATGAGAGGAGGGGGAAGGATTTGATATCCGTGTCTTTGGGACACCAGAGGTTTGGCACCTCCAATGGTTTGGCACCACAAGATTATTTCATGTCTTTGGGACACCAGAGGTTTGGCACCTCATAGCGACTCGTCCCAGTGGCTTAGCACCACAATGGGTTGGCCCCACATTTGATATTACGGGATCATCGCCAGTGATTTGGTATCACACATGGGTTGGCCCCACAGATGGATTATTCGTGACGTTGGGTCACCAGTGGTTTGGCACCACATTATTGGATATCGTGACTTTGGGTCACTAGTGGTTTGGCACCACCAGTGGTTTGGTACCACACGGGGTAGAAAAGGAGTTATGGATGGCTAGGTTGGGTGCATTATTTACATTTCTTGGTTATGAATTGTGTAAGTATGTTGCATTAATCAGGGGAAGGATTTATGCACTGAGTCTTGGTGACTCACCTTCTCCCTTATCTTTTCGGTGATTAAGTAGATCGCAGATGAGGAGCCGGATGAATTGAGGAGGCCATGCAATAAAAATTCGGTTTACATGAACTTGATTTGGGTACTTTATTTTATTTTAATTTGGTTTTCGTCTTTATTTGAAATTGTAATAAGGCCTCTTTAATTATGTTTTTGGATTATTTATATGCTTTGGACTTGTTTTAAACATGGCTAAATAAATATCATGGTTGATTTAATAATTGAGCCCAAAGTTTTCTAAACTATAAAAATGCAATGGTTTTCAAAATCTTACCATCGGGTAATATAAATCGTTTGATAGTAAAATTTCAACTTAAGTGTTTTCGACAACTTAAATGATTTCCAAATTGAAGTTTCTACACTCAAATGCAAACGGTTTTCAAAGTAATAATTCGGGTTTTTCTTAAAATGACATAAATGTTTTCTAACCTATGGATTGACAACTAAGTTTTAAAAGATTTATTTACGGAATTTCAAAGTAAATTATCAGTTTTTAACTTGTTATACACCTGTTTTCTACAAATATAGAACAACAAAGAGTTTATCACTAAAATTTAATCGGTAACTCAATTTTCTTCAAAACGTTTTCCTCTGTGGCATGCCAGATTCGGTCATGGCGTATTGACCGGGTTTGGGGTGTTACACTAAGTCCACTCAAACACTTAGGATGGATTTCACTTGATTTACGAGTACTTAGGAGCTAAGTAAAGCATCCCAAACGTCTATATAAACAACCCGGGGTAGCTATTCGAGGGGGTCAAGGTTTTAGCAGAGTTTTCTGCCAGAGCTTTACTTGTTTAGGGAATTACTCGAAGATAGCCAATTGATCCATCTCAAAGAGTCGAAATTCTACTCAAGACGGAAGAACTCTCCTTCAATTCCTTTAGGGAGTTTTAGGGATTTCTTATGTTTTGTTTTATCTTTTCTCTTGAGATGTTTTCTTATTTAGTTATGAACTAAACCCTTTAGATACCTGAAGGGGATGAAACCTATGATAGATTTTTTTATTTAATTCTTTCAGTTTATATGATAAATACTTGGTTTGTTCTTAATTATGTTGCTTAAATTTATCGATGTGCTTAGGTGGAGGAGGAATAGACCCTACCTAAGAGTAGATCTAGCATAATTAAGTGGAGTTGATCGGGCGCCTAGAGGTAGGGTTACTAGATTTTGCCGGATTAGGGTAAAACCTAATATGGGAGTCCATTGATCGATTTGCTGCTTCCTTAGGGGGTTATTATAAGAGAACAAGAGTTCCACTAATTAACCTAAGGTTAGACGTTATTCGCTTCGAGAGAGGGTTTAATATAGGTTAGGGAGTCTCACGGATCAAGCTAAGTAAAAGAAATCATATGAATTGAAAGTTAGATAATAAGGGAAGTCATAGGTGGATTCTTCCCGAAGATATCGCCTTTATCAATTGAGTTTTCTTCAAAGTCTTTTCCCAAAGTTTTGTTCTTTTATCTTTGCGTTTAAGTTTAAGTGTTTCATTTGTTTTAGATTAATAAACCAATCACTCCGTATTTTAGGTTAAATAATAGAAAGAAAGTGAGTAGTAGTACTTTTAGGTTCCTTGGGTTCGATAAGATATTCTTGCTCGAGCTATACTCTTTGTTCGATAAGTGCACTTGCCTCTATCGTTGTCACAATACCATGTGTTTGATCACTCTTTTATAAATATTAAAACTAGACTGTTTTGCAGCGATCAAGTTTTTGGCGCCATTGCCAGGGAAACTTCTAAAATATTACGAAAGCTCTATTTTTATTACTTTAGCCATTATTATTAATTTTACTTTGCTAACTTTTCTTTTATTTTTGATAGATAATTCTAGTTTTTCAAAGGAATGGCACTGAATAATTATCAGTGGCAAGGCATGGGGATAATTCCTACTAAGCAACTAGTGTTTTCAACCTTGAAGTGGTCACCAGGTTATCTAATCAGTTTGAAATAATGAATAAAAAGATTGATGGTTTGAATAATCTCTCGCAGCTACACCCAGTAATGCAATATAACTTGAATCTGAGAGGCGTGGCGAATCCTGAGTACCCACCCTACGGATATGGCATGAAAAACGAACAAGTCCACTATATAGGGAACTACTCTAGATGTAAAAATAATTTGTAAAGTGACACTTATAATGTAGGATGGGGGTACCATCCCGACTTCTCGTGGAATGATCAAAGACATGATTTTCCTCCAAATTTTCAACAACCTTATCCATAGGAAAGGGAATCAAACCTCGAAGAGATTATGACAAAATTGGTGACAGCTACAAACTCTCGTCTTCAAAAGGCTGAAGAAACACTCGATGAACAACAAAGATCAATCGAGGGAATCAAGATTCAGGTATGAGAAATCATCACGTCGCTTAGACTACTTATTGAGACATTATGTGAAATAAGGACAGAGATTTTCTCCAAAGATGCACAACAGGTAAAAATAGTTACACTAAGGAGTGGCAAAGAGTTAATTGAACGACAAAGAAAGACACCACATGAAATTACCAGGAAAAAGAGTGTAGAAGGTGAGAACGATAATCCATTGCCTACAGAGAATAAACCACAATTTCCATATCCAGTAAAATTGAAGAAAGAACAATTGGATGCTCAATACGGTAAGTTCCTCGAACTCTTTAAACAAATACATATTAACTTACCTTTCGTTGAAGCTATTTCACAAATGCCGAAGTATGCAAAATTCTTAAAGGAACTTCTTACGAACAAAAAGAAGCTTGAGGAGGTATCCATGGTGGAGCTTAATGAAGAATGTTCAGCCCTACTCCAAAATAGAGTACCACTGAAGTTAAAAGATCGAGGGAGTTTCACTATTCCTTGCTTAATCGGTAGTTTAAACATCAAGAAAACATTAGCAGACCTAGGCGCTAGTATTAATTTAATGCCTTACAAATTATTTAAACGGCTAAATCTTGAGGAACCAAATCCCACTAGGATGAGCATTCAATTAGCTGATAGATCTATTAAATATCCTAGGGGAATTATTGAAGATGTCTTGGTAAAAATTGATAAATTTATTTTTCCTGTTGATTTCGTTGTGTTAGACAGGGATGGAGACATTAATGTTCCTTTAATCTTAGGGCATCCTTTTTTAGCCACTGCTAGAGCTATTATTGATGTAGGTAATGGTAAACTAGCTCAAAGAATAGGTGATAAAGAAATTATCTTTCAACTCTGTGATGCCATACGATATTCTAAAGAACAAGATGATTTCTATTATTTTGCCAACACTACTGATCATATTATAGAGAATTCATTACAGGAAATTATACAGGGTGACACATTAGAATTGTGTCCGGCTCAAGAAAAGGGGGAAAAGGATGAAGACAATGAGTTGAATCTGAAAATGTCATCATATGAAAAACAGAAAGAAGAAAGCATCAAGAATGATAATTAAATTAAACTAAAACCCCCCATCGTAGAGCCACCCAAATTGGAACTCAAACAGTTGCCAAAACACCTTGAATACGCATTCCTTGGGGACAATTTTACACTACCAGTAATCATCTCCTCAGAATTAGAATCCAAAGAAAAGGAGGAACTAATAAAAGTACTAAAAGAACACAAGAAATCCATAGCTTGGAAAATTTTCGATATCAAGGGAATAAGCCCCACATTCTGCACCCACAAAATTTTGATGGAAGAAGAATATAAACCATGTGTGCAACCGCAGAGATGTTTAAACCCCAACATGAAAAAAGCGGTCAAAGCTGAGGTAATTAAACTTCTAGATGCAGGAATAATTTATCCTATTTCTGACAGCACTTGGGTAAGTCCTATGCAGGTAGTCCCAAAGAAAGGAGGAATGACGGTAGTACCCAATGAAAAAAATGAGTTAATTCCCACAAGAACAGTTACAGGATGGAGAGTCTGCATAGGCTATAGAAAGTTGAATGATGCCACCTGAAAAGGTCATTTTCCTTTGCCTTTCATAGATCAAATGCTAGAAAGATTATCCAGGCATATGTATTACTGCTTCCTGGATGGACTCTCCAGCTACTTTCAAATCCCCATAGCTCCTGAAGACCAAGAAAAATTAACATTTACATGCCCATACGGTACATTTGCTTATCGTAGAATGCTTTTGGATTATGTAATGCTCCTAATACTTTTCAGCGTTGCATGTTGGCAATCTTCGATGAACTCGTGGAGGACATCATAGAGGTATTTATGGATGATTTCTCGGTATTCGATAATTCTTTCCATATTTGCCTTAGAAATTTAAAACGAGTTCTAACGAGATGTGAAGAAACAAACCTTGTTTTAAATTGGGAGAAATGCCATTTTATGGTTAGAGAAGGGATTGTATTAGGACATAAGATTTCTAGTAAAGGAATTGAGGTAGATAAAGCAAAAGTTGAAACCATAGAAAAATTACCTCCCCCTAGCTCAGTCAAGGCTATTAGAAGTTTTTTAGGACACGCAGGTTTTTATAGAAGATTTATTAAGGATTTTTCTAAAATAGCTAAGCCTTTGACAAAATTACTAGAAAAAGATGTTCCTTTTAATTTCAATCAGGAATGTTTAGATGCATTCAATATCCTTAAGGATAAATTAGTAAATGCACTAATTATAATTGCAGCTGATTGGAACTTACCCTTTGAATTAATGTGTGATGCAAGTGACTTTGCAGTAGGTGTAGTTTTGGGACAACGAAGAGACAAGCATTTTCAGCCAATCTACTATGCTAGCAGAACATTAACACCTGCGCAAGAAAATTACACCACGACTAAGAAAGAATTGCTAGATGTAGTTTTTACTTTTGACAAATTTAGACAATATCTAATATTGTCTAAAGTTGTTGTTTACATTGATCATTCAGCTCTTCGTTATCTTTTAAACAAACCTGATGCAAAACCTAGACTAATACGATGGATTTTACTCTTACAGGAGTTTGATTTGGAAATACAGGATAAGAGGGGAGCTGAGAATCTCGCGGCAGATCATCTTTCAAGACTCGAAAATCAACACACCAAAGAGCTTGATGAACATGAAATAAATGATTTGTTTCCCAAAGAATAACTATTTTTATAACACATTCTGAAGTACCCTGGTTTGCAAATATTGTAAATTATCTAGCAGTTAACATCCTACCAAGAAAATTGACACATCACCAAAAGAAGCAATTTTTTACTGATGTAAAAAATTATTTTTGGAGGATCCCTTTCTTTTCAGCATATGTGCAGATCAGGTAATTCGAAGATGCGTTACAAGGACAGAGGCAAGCAAAATCCTGGAACATTGTCATTCAGGACTATCAGAAGGACACTACAGTGGTATTAAGATAGCACACAAAATACTCGAATCAGGTTTTTACTGGCCCACTCTATTTAAAGATGCCAATAGGTATGTTACCTCGTGTGACAAATGCCAAAGAATAGGTAACATCTCTAAACATGATGAAATGCCTCAAACATATATGCTATCATGTGAAATATTTGACATATGGGGCATTGATTTTATGGGTCCATTCCCTAGTTCATTTGGAAATAAATACATCCTAGTAGCAGTTGATTACATGTCAAAATGGGTAGAAGCAGAAGCCTTACCTACCAATAATGCTAGGGTAGTAGTTAAATTTCTCAAGAGACTATTTTCCTGATTCGGGACACCTAGAGCCATCATCAGTGATAGGGGTACTCATTTCTGTAATACACAATTTGAAAAAGTCCTAAAGAAATTTGGAGTATGCCACAGAACAGCCACCCCTTATCATCCCCAAACTAGTGGGCAAGTTGAGGTAGCAAACCGAGAGCTTAAGCGCATTCTAGAAAAAAATAGTTGAATCTAATAGAAAAGATTGGGCAGTTAAAGTAGATGATGCTTTATGGGCTTACAGAATAGCATTCAAAACACCTCTAGGGACATCCCTATACAATCTGGTATACGGGAAAAGTTGTCATCTACCATTCAAGTTAGAACACAAAGCTTTCTGGGCAATAAAATTTTTAAATACTGACCTTGAACTTGCAGGAAAGAGAAGAATGATGCAGATAAACTAGCTGGATGAATAGAGAACAGAAGCCTATGAGAACTCAAGGTTGTACAAAGAAGCAACAAAGCAACGTCACGATGCTCACCTCAAGCAATCAAGACATTTCGAAGTAGGAGAACTAGTCCTACTATACAATTTAAGGCTTAAATTATTCCCTGGAAAGTTAAAATCTAGATGGTCAGGCCCATTCATGATCAAGACAATATTTCCATATGGTACCATTGAGGTAGCTCATCCCACTAAAGGCACATTCAAGGTAAATGGTCACCAAGTTAAGATTTATAATGGTGCAGATCTTGGAGATACAAGAGAGGAGTTTATGCTCCATGAGCCTTCCTTTAGAACTAAAAATAAGGAGAGTCTAGCTTAAGACTATAAACGAGCGCTTCTCGGGAGGCAACCTGAGCGCTAAACACATTAACTTTGTTTTGTAAAAGTCTAACAAAAATGCAGGATCATTAACACGACCTTGAACACGGGCATGCCAATAATCGTGCATAAATAGGGAAACCTCTCTGCCCAACACGGGCTGCGACAAAATTGTACGGTCGTGCCTCATAACCGTGTGAGGCTACTGATCTATCAAGCACAGCTAGAACACAGGCGTGCACCTGACCGTGTGAACATACTGACTTATCGAGAACGGGGGTGTCAAATTAACACATGAGCGTGCTGAAAACCCTGAATCGCGCCCAATTCTAAGTAATCGCGAAAAGCACGGGCATTTCAAAATTCACACAGTCGTGTCGGGTGGCCGTGTTCTACTCTCTTTATAAGAAATTTCACCGGAAAAAAACCTCTCCCATTTTAAACCCTAAACACAATTCTCAGCCTCCTTCCCCAAAATTTCCACCATACCCACACCCTCTACCACCCGAAATTACCTCCCCTTACCTTTTCCTCAGCATAACCAGTCAAAAACAAGTCGTACGCCCACCACACAACCGTGCTACCATACGCCACCGTCGTGCCCCACCCGTGTTCATCGCATACAACCATCCCTGGTCCTTTTTTCTTCATATTTTCAATTATTTCCTCTTTATTTAAGAGTTCTATTTGATTTTAGACTCAAAAATTTGATTCATTTTGTTTAGTTTTCTAGTATTTTTACTTTCATCTTTCTCTTGATTGATTTATTAATGGTTTTATTCCAATTCTTTTTATATATTCTCTGTGTTAGCATTAGTTTTCTTTTATGTTCATTGCAGACTTGATATTCTATTGCTAAATGTAGTTACCTTTGTTAATGTATTCAGTACTTAATCATGGTTTTAGTTAAGAATTGTTTTAAATGAATAATGAGAGTATGATTTTAGTATATGTTCTTCAAAGAAGCATCTATATAGGGCTATTAACTTTAATTATTGTTAGGAAATTCATGGCTATATAAAGGAGGTGTATATCTTTTGATTATGTTGTAGGAATTATGTCGTCATCACGTATTAAAAGGGCCGTTCCAAGCAAAAAGAGGAAAGGGCCTATGGATCATCATCCGGAACTGCCACCACCGAACTCCGACATCCCTTCCTCAGATTTTCCCAAGCAACACAAGAAGAGCGCTACATGGAAATCTGACAGAGACCTATCGGTACCGGTAGGTGCATTGATTGGGATGCCCTGGAGCAAGTCAGACATGATGGGGATGTTCGAGCTCTCATCTCAATAGAACCATGGGAGAGATTTTTTACGATCATAGAGCCCACATACTTGGAACTCACTCTCGAGTTCTGCACCACATTCACCTTACAGATGGTCATGGCATAATTTGATTACGCCGCCACAATCCGATTCGCCTAGGGGCAATGCAATCGACAAAGCGCACCTCAATTCGGATCGACACTTAGACTCTATACGCCAGAATTTATAGAGGAAAACTTGCTGGACGAATTGAACTGAGAGCTCCACTGTACCCCTATCACATGTTGGCGCAGCCTAAAACCAGCCAAACACTATTACAATCCGAGTTGCTCCAAAGCGACTGCCCTCCTCCCCGCTCTCACGTACCTTCATGCCATTTTTGCTCATACTATTACAGGTCGCAAAGACAGCACCAGTGTCGTCAACAAACAAGATGTTTATTTCTTATCATGCATGTCTGAGGTACATGTCTTCGACGTAGCATATTTCATTGCATATGCAATGCAGCATCAAACAGAGCAGCACCGGAAAGGAATCCTGTCAATGGGCCCTTACATCACGAGACTAGCTCGGCATTTGAATCTCTAAACACCGAAAATCAGATTGCACCTCTCACACTGATAGGGAATATGGCCCCGACAATGCTCCACATGAAGATGATCAAGCACCAAAGAGGCACCGATCCCCTCAATACCGATTAGTGACACCTACAGCAGAGGAGGAAGCGAGGACATTCCTGATAATGTCCCACCACCATCGAAGAAGCACAGACTCAACACCACCAATATCGAGCATCACCTTCACTTTCAGACATAAATGCTCGCCTCGACCAGTTCGAGTTTTATTTTGCTGAGACTGCTCGGCGCCTAGATAGAATGGATGCCACCCTTTAGCAAATCTGTCATCATTTTCACATATCACCACCAACACCACCACAGGATCCGGCTAATGATAAGGACCTTTGAGTTCCTCTTAGTACATAACATTTAACTTTTATTCACCATTCCTTTTTGTTTTTATTT
This sequence comes from Gossypium rotundifolium, assembly GCA_025506655.1. Lineage (NCBI taxonomy): Eukaryota > Viridiplantae > Streptophyta > Magnoliopsida > Malvales > Malvaceae > Gossypium > Gossypium rotundifolium. The sequence continues at coordinate 13,652,870 of CP106723.1, read as the reverse complement.
TTAGGCTTATTTTTATGTTTTAAATTAGAATTGCTCTTTATAGTATATTATCTTCAATTGGTTATCTAATCTTCGAGTGTGCCTAATTTACATTTCATGGCAGCACTAAATTATTTCAATAATGACTTCAAAGCTACAAACACACACTCCACATACATAGCATTAGGAGTAAATCACTACTCTCAAAAATCACCAATGCTAAATACTAGAGCCATCCAAAAATTCAGGAAAGTGTCACTTTCCCCCTTCTCTTTTGATTTATCCCATTACTGTCATTATCTATCTTTGTACATTGAGGGCAATGTACATCTTAAGTGTGGGGGGGTTAACTATAGTACTATTTGAAAATCCCTGAATTTAGTCTTGTTTTTAAGCAAATTTCTCATATTATTAATTAGGATGAAATTTCTAATGATTTATGATTTTTATTGATATGTTTTAGAACAAATCATAGTTAATTGTGCATTGATGATTAAATTTGAAGAATACTAGAGAATCGAGCATGATAAGTCTACTTTCTAAACTTAAAATTGATAGGTTGTCGAACCTAATTTGAGTATCACCTTGAAGTTCAAAATTTATAAGGATTGATGTCAAAAACACCCATAAATTTTTGTGAGATTTTGAGCCTTATAGAGCATATACCCTTTTTCGTGCTCACTTTAATTGATTATGAGTGTGTCAACTTTGAACTGTTATTCTAGAACTTGCCTCATTTATACATGTCGAGACCACATTAATGATTTGATACACTGAGATGATAAAGGCACCTAGGTTTTAACCCGTTCACTACACTAAAAAGCCTACCCATACAAATTAACCCCTAGTGAACCCCGTTGAATCCTAATAACCTTTTTATTGACTCACCCACTAATATTAACCCAGAATCCTTTTGTATTTGTTATCAACATTTTTTGACTACCCCTTTAATCGAGGTTTGATTTGATTAAGTTACCGAATTATATTAGTTCAGTAGTTACATTTATCATTTATGATGTAATATTTTAGAAGGTTTGTTAAAAAAAAAAGAGCTCGTATTAAAGTATTATCAAATTTTAACTAATGAAAATACTCCTTATTATAGAGGAATTATCAATAGTAGGTATTATTAATTTTTCATTCGATGTAAATATTCATATTTAGTTCATTATTTCTAGTTAGGTAATTAGTCAATTCAATCTCGATTCTAACCCTCTAATTTAGCCTGTATCCACACCCTTAACCTTAGCCCCGTTACAACCCTGATAAAGACCTTTTGATCTATGTATCATCTCATACACAGTGGTGGAGATTTGATTTTAAGGCAAGCCTATGGGATTAACTTTTCAGGTTCAACTTTTGAGCGCTTTTTCTTGATCCTTAAACACTTTGAGTGCTATGAGTGAATCTTTAGTGAGGATGTCAATCCTTTTCATTTTTGAATCAAAGGTAATTATTCAGATAAGGAGAGACACCTATGTTTTCATACTACAAAGGTATGACATATTGTAATTGAATCTTTAGGGTTCTTTGAGTTGAATTTTCCATGTATAAATTATCTATGAATTATGATGAGGCATTGTCAATGGAAATTATGAATTTTGGAAAGTTCATTTTAATTGTAAGTTGAGAATTTTGCTTGAGGACAAGCAAAAGCTTAAGTGTGGGGGTATTTGATAAACCGTAATAGTAACATATTTTAATCCCACATTTAGTATGCATTTGGATGAATTTATCCTTAATTTATGTAAAAAGGTGCTCTTAATCCTTTCTTTTCATGTCTTATACTCAGGAAAGCACCCAAGGATAAAAAGGACGCAAAACAGGCTTAAAATGGACCAAATTGGGCCAACCCAGGAAGTCGACACGGCCTGGGCTTTATTCCATACGGTCGCGTCTTATTATCCACCTAGAACATGGTCACACCCTGATTTACACGACCATGCCTCGTTAACAAAAATCCCAACACGGCCTGAACCCCAATGTACACGGCCGTGCCCCAATTGGCAGATCCGAAGCACGGCCTCTACCTAGATATTACACGGGCGTGTCATAGTCGTGCTTAAATTAACAAAATGGAGACACAGGCTGGACCACGATTTACACGGGTGTGTCAAGGCTGTGCCCCTACCACGGGAAAGAGTAATTTCACTCGGAATGGGATGCTTGGAACCCAAAAAACACAATCCTAAGTCCACTCAAACACTTAGGATGAATTTCACTTGATTTACGAGTACTTAGGAGCCAAGTAAAGCATCCCAAACGTCTATATAAACAACTCGAGGTAGCTATTCGAGGGGGTCAAGGTTTTAGCAGAGTTTTCTGCCAGAGCTTTACTTGTTTAGGGAATTACTCGAAGATAGCCAATTGATCCATCTCGAAGAGTCGAAATTCTACTCAAGATGGAGAAACTCTCCTGCAATTCCTTCAGGGAGTTTTAGGGATTTCTAATGTTTTGTTTTATTTGTTCTCTTGAGATGTTTTCTTATTTAGTTATGAACTAAACCCTTCAGATACCTGAAGGGGATGAAACCTATGATGGATTTTTTTATTTAATTCTTTCGGTTTATATGATAAATACTTGGTTTGTTCTTAATTATGTTGCTTAAATTTATCTGATGTGCTTAGGTGGAGGAGGAATAGACCCTACCTGAGAGTAGATCTAGCATAATTAAGCGGAGTTGATCGGGCGCCTAGAGATAGGATTACGAAATTTTGTCGGATTAGGGTGAAACCTAATATGGGAGTCCATTGATCGATTTACTGCTTCCTTAAAGGGTTATTATAAGAGAACGAGAGTTCCACTAATTAACCTAAGGTTAGACGTTATTCACTTCGAGAGAGGGTTTAATATAGGTTAGGGAGTCTCAAGCTAAGTAAAAGAAATCATATGAATTGAAAGTTAGATAATAAGTGAAGTCATAGGTGGATTCTTCCCGAAGGTATTGTCTTTATCAATTAAGTTTTCTTCAAAGTCTTTTCCCAAAGTTTTGTTCTTTTGTCTTTGCATTTAAGTTTAAGTGTTTCATTTGTTTTAGATTAATAAACCAATCACTCTGTATTTTAGGCTAAATAATAGAAAGAAAGTGAGTAGTAGTACTTTTAAGTTCCTTGGGTTCGATAAGATATTCTTGCCTGAGCTATACTAATGTTCGATAGGTGCGCTTGCCTCTATCGTTGTCGTAGTCAGCCTAAGGTTCGATCACTCTTTTATAAATATTAAAACTAGACTGTTTTGCAGTGATCAGAGACAAATTAGTTTTTATTTTTCTTTTCTCTTCTCCTTTATTTTCCTTATCTCTAACTCTCTTGAACTTAATTTAGTTTATTTTGTTTTAGTTTCTTGGTCTTAGGTTCAAAAGGCTGCTAGGGAATCACGCCACTTCCACCATCACTAACACTCTGCAGCCTTAGATGTCACATCGACCTCGCGAACCATCCAACAATAAGGACTCCTTAGTCCATTAGTTTTTATTTTTAATTTTAGTTTTCTTCTTAGTCTCCGTCCCTTTAAATTTCTTGTCCTTAATTATATTAATAGTATATTATTAATGTTTCTTTAGATCTCTTGGCTATATTTTTAGAGGCTACCCAATTTCTTCATCTAGCATAGAGTTCGTTGGTAGACACCTCACCAGGCCCATAGAACACTCCATCACCACCACCAAAGACACCGCTCCTCCAAGTTCCCTTCTACCAAGATCACTGTCGACTCCCAGAGCCATCTAATAATTCAGGAAGTGTCACTTTCTCCCTTCTCTTTTGATTTATCCCATTATTGTCCTTATTTATCTTTGTACATTGAGCGCAATGTACATCTTAAGTGTGAGGGGGTAAAAGTAATGTGTCCAACTTTTTGCATTACTCTCAAATCCTGAATTTAGTCTAGTTCAAAAGTATTTTTCTCATACAACTAATTAGGATGAAATTTCCAATGATTTATGATTATTATTGATACGTTTTGAATAAGTCATTGATAATTGTGCATTGATGATTAAATTTGAAGAATACTAGAGAATCAAGCATGATAAGTTTATTTTTCAAAAATAAAATTTTCTAGGTTGTTGAACTGAATTTAAATATTACCTTAAGGTTTGAAATTTATAAGGATTGATGTCAAAACACCCATAATTTTTGTGAGATTTTGAACCTTATAGAGCATACATTCTTTTTCATGCTCATTCTTTGATTATGAGTGTGTCAACTTTGAACTGTTATTCTAAAACTTGCCTCGTTTATGCATGTCGAGACCACATTATTTATTTGATATACTGAGATGATAAAGGCACTTAGGTTTTAACCCACTCTTACCACTAAAAAGCCTACCCATATAATTAACCCATAGTGAACCCTTTTTGAGCCCAACAACCCTGTTTATTGATTTACCTGCTAATATTACCCAAACCCTTTGAATTTGTTATCACTCTTCCTTTGACTATCCCTTTATTGAGAATTGATTCAATTAGTTAATTAAATTAGTTTATTACAGTTATTATGTATTTATCTTAGTTGTTCTTAAAAAAATCAAAATCTATTCATTATTAGTAATTGTTTAAAGGAGCTCATGTGTCTAAAATCCATTTATTAAAGAAGAGCTCGTATTGAAGTATTATAGTGTTATTAGTTTTCAATTGATGTAAATACTTATATTAGCTCATTATTTCTAGTTAGGTAATTTGTCAAGTCAAGCTCGATTCTAACTTTCTAATTCAGCATGTATCCACACCTTTAACCCCAGCCCCGTTACAACCCTAATAAAGACCTTTTGATTTGTGTATCATCTCATATACAGTGGTGGAGATTTGATTTTCAGGCAAGCCTATGGGATTAACTTTTCAGGTTTGACTTTGAGTGCTTTATTGTGAACCTTAAACACCTTTGAGTGATTTGAGTGAATCTTTAGTGAGGATGTCAATCCTTGTCGGTTTTGAATCAAAGGTAATTATTTAGATAAGGGGAGACACCTATGTTTTCATGCTACAAAATCATGACTTATCTCGTTTGAATCTTTAGGGCACTTTAAGTTAAATTATCTATGAATTATGATGAGGCATCGTTGATAATAATTATGAAATATAGAAAGTTCATTTTAATTGTAAGTTGAGAATTTTGCTTGAGGACAAGCAAAAGCTTAAATGTGGGGGTATTTGATAAACCATAAAAGTAACATATTTTAATCCCATATTTAGTATGCTTTTGGATGAATTATCCTTGATTTATGTAAAAAGGTGCTCTTAATCCTTACTTTTCATGTCTTATACTCAGGAAAGCACCTAAGGATAAAAAGAGCGTAAAACGGGCTTTAAAACGGACCAAATTAGGCCAACCCAAGAAATTGGCACGGCCTGGACTACATGTCACACGGTGTGCCTCGACAATTATTTAGAACACGACCTGTCGCCTGATTCACACGGCCGTTCCTCGTAGACAAAAAAGCCCAACACGGCCTATCCCCGATTTGCATGGCCGTGCCCTAATCGATGCACTTCAAGAGACGACACGAACCCGACTTGCACGGCCATGCTTAAATCAACAGAATAGAGACACGGCCTAGAAGAAGACTTACACGTGCGTGCCCTGGTCGTGCCCTTACCGTGGGAATAAGCAATTTCACTCGGAATTGTATGCTTGGAGCCAAAGAAACATACTTCTAAGTCTACTTAAACACCTAGGACACATTACACTTGAATTATGAGTACTTAGGTGCCAAGTAAACCATTCCAAAGTCTATATAAAAACCCGAAGGCAGCTATTCAAGAAAAGTTGTATTAGCAGAGCTTTTCTGCCAGAGCTTTTATCATTCAGGGAATTACTCGAAGATAGCCAGTTGATCCATCTCAAAGAGCTAGAATTCTACTCAAGACGGAGGATCTCCTCTTCAATTCCTTCAAGGGGTTTTTGGGATTTCTAATGTTTTGTTTTATATTTTCTCTTGAGATGTTTTCTTATTTAGTTATGAACTAAACTCTTCATATACCTGAAGGGGATAAAACCTATGATGGATTTTGTTATTTGATTTTTGGTTTATATAATAAATACTTAGTTTGTTCTTAATTATGTTGCTTAATTGAATCTGATGTGCTTAGGTGGAGGAGGAATAGACCCTGCCTAAGAATAGATCTAGCATAATTAAGCGGAGTTGATCGGGTGCCTAGAGATAGGGTTACGAGATTTTACCGGATTAGGGTGAAACCTAATATGGGAATCCATTGATCGATTTACTGCTTCCTTAGGGGGTTATTATAAGAGAACGAGAGTTCCACTAATTAACCTAAGGTTAGACGTTATTCGCTTTGAGAGAAGGTTTAATATAGGTTAGGGAGTCTCACAGATCAAGCTAAGTAAAGAAATCATATGAATTAAAGGTTAGATAACAAGTGAAATCAAGGTGGATTCTTCCTAAAGGTATCGTCGAAATCAACTGAGTTTTTCCACAGTCTCTTCCCAAAGTTTCGTTCATTTATCTTTGCATTTAGTTTAATGTATTTAATTAGTTTTAGATAAATCAACCAAATCACTCCATATTTCAGGCTAAATAATAGAAAGAAAGTGAGTAGTAGTACTTTTAGGTTCCTTTGGGTTCGATAAGATATTCTTGCCTAAACTATACTACTGTTCGATAGGTGCACTTGCCTCTATTGTTGTCATAGTTAGTCTACAGGTTCGATCATTCTTTATAAATATTAAAACTCGACTGTTTTACAGTGATCAAGAACCCTTCTGTCAGGGCTTTTTTCATTTAGGGAATTACTTGAAGATAGCCAGTTGATTCATCCCAAGAAGCCGAAATTCTACTTAAGACGGAGGATCTCTCCTTCAATTCCTTCAGAGAGTTTTAGGGATTTCTTATGTTTTGTTTTATCTTTTCTCTTGAGATGTTTTCTTTATTCTTTATGAACTAAACCCCTCAGATACCTGAAGGGGATGAAACCTACGATGGATTTTGTTATTATTTTCTGAATTATATGATAAATACTTAGTTTGTTCTTAATTATGTTGCTTAATTTAATCTGATGTGCTTAGGTAGAGGAGGAATAGACCCTGCCTAAGAGTAGATCTAGCATAATTAAGCGGAGTTGATCAGGCGCCTAGAGATAGGGTTATGAGATTTTGCCAGATTAGGGTGAAACCTAATATGGGAATCCATTGATCGATTTACTGCTTCCTTAGAGGGTTATTATAAGAGAACGAGAGTTCCACTAATTAACCTAAGGTTAGACGCTATTCACCTCGAGAGAGGGTTTAATATAGGTTAGGGAGTCTCACGGATCAAGCTAAGTAAAGAAATCATATGGTCCAGGGATAAATAATAAGTGAAGTCATAGGTAGATTCTTCCTGAGGGTATCGCCTTAATCAACTGAGTTTTTCAACAAGTCATTTCAATTCATTCTTTTATCTTTGCATTTAGTTTAGTGTTTCATTAGTTTTAGATTAATAAACCAATCACTCCATATTTTAGGCTAAATAATAGAAAGAAAGTGAGTAGTAGTACATTTAGGTTCCTTTGGGTTCGATAAAATAATCTTGCCTAAACTATACTATTGTTCGATAGGTGCACTTGCCTCCATCATTGTCATAGTTAGTCTACAGGTTCGATCATTCTTTTTATAAATTTTAAAACTCGACTATTTGACACGATCAAAAATCCCTAAAACCCCCTGAAGGAATTGAAGGAGAGATCCGCTGTCTTGAGTAGAATTCCAGCTTCTTGAGATGGATCAACTGGCTATCTTCGAGCGTTTCCCCACAAATCTGACCTTCTGCCTTAGCTTCTAGCCTAGCTGACCGCCTAACTGACCGCCCCCTTCTAGGTCTACTTGGGGTCTTTATATAGGCTCTTGGAATGTGTTTCTTTCTCCCCAAGTATCCTTTTTCGAGTGAAATTGCTCTTTTCTGATGCAGGGACACACCATGTCACACGCCCATGTAAGTTGACTTCAGGCTGTGGCCAGGTCTGATGATTGTGGCACAGTCGTGTGGCTCCGGGTAAGGCTGTGTTCTAGTTATTCGACAAGGCACGGCCATGTGGCTTGAAGTCCAGGCCGTGTCGATTTCCTCTTTGTCCCAAATTGGCCCGTTTTAAGCCCGTTTCTCATTCTTTTTGTCCTCCGGTGCTTTCCTGAGTATGAAACATGAAAAGAAAGGATTAAGAGCACCTTTTTACATAAATAGGGGCTAAATCATCCAAAAAATGCTAACTGTGGGATTAAATTATGTTTTATTTATGGTTTATCAAATACCCCACACTTAAGCTTTTGCTTGTCCTCAAGCAAAATTCTCAATATACAATAAAATGAACTTTCCATAATTCATAACTTCTATCAAATATGTATAATCATAATTCATAAATAATTTATACATGGATAATTCAACTCGAAGAGTTCTAAAGATTCAAACGTTCTAAGTCGTGAATTTGTAGCTTGAAAACATAGGTGTCTCCCCTTATCTAAATAATTATCTCTGATTCAAAACCAACAAGGATTGACATCCTCACTAAAGATTCACTCAAATCACTCAAAAGTGTTTAAGGTTCAAGGAATAAGTGCTCGAAAGTCAAACCTGAAAAGTTAATCCCATAAGCTTTCTTGAAAATCAAATCTCCACCACTATAATATGAGATGATACACAAATTAAAAGGTCTTTAATTAGGGCTATAACGGGGCTAGGGTTGAAGGTGTGGATAAAAGTTGAAATTAGAAGGTTAAAATCAAGATTGATTTGACAAATTACCTAACTAGAAACAACGAACTAAAAATCATGAAATAATTACATCAATTGAAACTTTTGAAACTAAATAATACGAGCTTCTTCTTTGGTAATTAGAAATTTAAATGTACAAGCTCTCTTGTCATAACACTAATGTGAATATACTTGATTTTTTTTAAGAACAAACTAAATTACAAGATAAATTCATAAACTGAATAAGATAGAACTAATCAGGCAACTGATCAAAACAATTCTCGATATAAGGAAAGTCGAAAAAAGAATGGTGATAACAAAAATAAAGGGGTGTAGGGTTAATATTAGTGGGTAGGTCAATAAAAAGGGTTGTTAGGATCAACTAGGTTTACTAAGGGTTAATTGTTAGGGTAAGCTTTTTAGTGGAGTGAGTGGGATGAGTCCTAGGTGCCTTAATCATCTCTGTATATCAAATCAAAGGTGTGGTCTCGACATGTATAAATGACGCAAGTTCTAGAATAACAGTTCAAAGTTGACATACTCATAATCAATAAAGTGAGCACGAAAAAGAATGTATGCTCTATAAGGCTCAAAATCTCACAAAAATTATGGGTATTTTGATATCAACCTTGTAAATTTCAAATTTCAAGATAACATTCAAATTCAGTTTAACAACCTAGCAAATTTTTTATTTTGAAAAATAGACTTATTATGTTTGATTCTCTAGTGTTTTAGAGTATAAATCATCAATGCACAATTAAATATGACTTAAAGTAACACATATCAATAAAAATCATAAATCATTAGAAATTCCACCCTAATTAGTAATATGAGAAAATTACTTAAAAATAAGACTAAATTCAGGGATTTGAGAATAATGAAAAGTTAGGCATTATTTGAGAATAATGCAAAAAGTCAGGTACTTAATCCCCCCACACTTAAGATGGACATTGCCCTCAATGTACAAAGATAGATAATTACTCATGTTATGCTAAATCAAAAGAGAAGGGGAAAAACTCCCTGAGAGCTGGCAGAGGTCGTGGTGAAGGAGAATCTAAAGGAGACGGTGGTGGTGTTGGCGTTTTCTATGGTCCTGGTGGGTTGCTTTCGACACTCTTTGCCCAGATGAAGAAATTGGGGGACTTATGAAGATTTAGCCAAGAAATCTAAAGAAACATTAAAAATAGACTAATAATATAATTAAAGACAAGAAAAATAAAGAAAATGAGACTAAGAAGAAAACTAAAATTAAAAGAAAAGATTAACGGACTAGGAAGCCCTTATTGAAGGATGGTTCTAGAGATTGGGCATGATTCCCAAGCAGCCTTTAGAACCTAAAACCAAGAAACTAAAACAAGACCAACTAAGTTAAGCATAAGAAAGTCAAAGAGAAGGAAAATAAAAGAGAATATGAATGTAAATTAAAATTTAATTGGTCTCAAAGACCCTTGGCTTGTCGAGTAGCTGAAGCTGCTGGCATGAACTCATGTGAATTGGTCTCTTTTGAAAATATTGTGGTTGGCCTCTTACACTTATTTGACATGATGTTTGAATAGCTCAAGAATCTAGATAAGAGTATGAAGGGGGAGGATGAAAATCTAGGGAAGGATGAGAGGAAGAAGGAAAGAAGAAGGGATGGCATGGATAAGAATGAGGGTGGTTGGTTTAAATAGGGGTTTTGTTTCTGGTACTTTCCCACGCCCGTGGGCTGAGCGTGTGTCAATTCACATGGCTGTTTTGCACGACCGTGTTTTGGGGTGTGTTGATAGGTACACGCCCGTTTTTCAGCCAACCATGCCCATGCCTGAGAAGTTAGTATGTTGGCACGATTTTTAGAACTGGCATATTCTACCCGTGGTTAGAAAGTCAGTAGCTTCACACGGTCTTGGGGTACAGCTGTGCCACTTTGTTGGTGCTGGGGGAGTGGTAGAGCCCGTGATTTCAAAAATTGGTTGGGACTAATTTGCACGGCCCTGACATGCTAGTACCAAGATTTGGGTGGTCCATACGGCCACGGCCACAGCTGTATGCAAGGCCGTGTGACTTGGAATTTCGTACTTTTGGTTAGTTTTTTAAAAAAATAAGAGAAATAAAAAATAAATACAAAAAGAAGTAGGGTTAGTACTCGGGTTGCCTCCCGAGAAGCACTCGTTTATAGTCTTAAGCTAGACTTTCCTTGTATTCACAAAATCAGGGTGGTTTAAAGATTTGAATATCTTCCCCCGTGTCATTAGTATTATTTCCATGATAAAATTTTTGTTGAAAAGCGTTTACCTTGAAAGTGCCAACTATAGGGTTACTTACCTTTACTCTTCCGTACGAAAATATATTGCGTACCTCAAGAGGGGTTTCTTTGCTCAAATTTAGGTCTGGTCTATTGATGTGCGGATCTGCTTTATCTATCAATACCTGATCTCTTATTTTGAAGTGATTCGATGTCCCTATGAGTTCTTTTGGAGGCTCCTTTAGTTTTTCTTTGTGTGATTTCGGTCCTTCTTTGGCAAGTGTCCTTTGCTCTTTTAGTTTATCAATCTCAAGGCTTTGTTCCTCACGTGGTTCTTCTTTCTTTGCACAAGATTCTTGTTTCATCTCAGGTTTGTAGCTCTTTGGTTGTTCCTGCAGTGAAATTTGAAAAGATTGATTATCTCTTGATTTATTTTCTCACCTTCATCGATTGTTGTCCTGGTTGAATCAAGAGCTTGTAGACTGATCGATTCATCACCTACACAAAGTATGAGCTCTCCTGTGGCAACATCAATTTTAGTCATGGCAGTTGCTAAAAAGGGTCTTCCTAAAATTAAGGGGTCGAATTATCCTCATCCATGTCTAAAACAACGAAATCTACTGGGAAAATAAATTTATCAATTTTTACGAGCATATCTTCAATAATACCTCTAGGAATTCTAACTGTTTTATCAACTAATTGAATGCTCATCCTAGTTTGTTTGGGTTTCCCTAGACCTAGCTATTTAAACATTTTATAAGGCATCACATTTATACTTGCCCCAAAATCAGCTAACGCGTTATCAACAGTTATTCTTCCGATTAAACATGGAATTGTAAAACTCTCTGGATCTTTTAATTTTCACGGTAGTCTATTTTGCAACATTACTGAGCATATTGTGTTTAATTCCACATGTGGATCCTCGTTTATCTTTCGCTTGTTTGTCAGAAGCTGTTTTAAGAATTTCCTTGAATTAGGCATCTATGAAAAGCTTCAAGAAGTGGTAAGTTAATATGTAATTTCTTTAAAAGTTTAAGAAACTTACCAAACTGTTCTTCTATGTCGTCTCTGTTCAATGCTGCGGGGTAGGGTATGCGATGTTGGTACTCTTTGATTACCGATTTTGACTTTTTAGGTTTTCTTCATTTTACCTTCTTCTTTCTTGGTTTCTTGTGTTGAGGTGGGGCCATCTAGTTTTTCACACTCTTAAGCTGTTATGGCTTGGATTTGCTCCTTTGGGTTAATCTCTGTGTTGCTTGGTAGACGCCCTTATGGTCGTTCAGAAATTAATTTCGTGAGATGTCCTACTGACTTAGTAAGCTCTCCGATTGTTTTAGTAAGTCCTCTAACTTGATTCTCGATTCCTTTAATCGATGCTTGTTGTTCACTAAGCGTTGTTTCGGTTCTTTGGAAACGGGAATCTGTGGCTACCATGAACTTTGTCAGCATCTCTTCAAGGTTCAGTTTCTTTTCCTGCGGATAAGATTGATTTTGGAAATTTGGATGAGGTTGTTGCCTTTGATTTCCTTGTCCTCCCATAAAAATTTGGGTAGTTCTTCCAACCTGGGTTGGGTTGTAACTATAAGGATTATTATTAGATCAGAAATTGTTACCTATATAGTCTGTCTGTTTGGTTTCTGTGCCCGGTTGGTAGGGTGGGTACTCAGGATTCGCCACATCTCCACTTACATCGCACTGCATTATCGGATGTACCTGCGAAGAACATAAATTATCAAGCTTTTTATTCATTAATTCTACCTAATTTGACAGCATTATTACTGCATCGAGGTTGTAAACTCTGGCTGCTTTAGATGGCTTTGTCCTTGTAACTTACCACTGATAGTTATTCAGTGACATCTCTTCAATAACTCGTAAGCTACTTTAGAAGTCTTATTATTCAGGGTTCCACTGGCTGATGAATCAATTAGCTGCCTCGTTGAAAGATTCACACTGTTGTAAAAATTTTAGACTTGAAGCCATAACGGTAATCCGTGGTGTGGGCATCTCCTCAAGAGATCCTTGTATCTCTCCCATGCATCGTATAATGTCTCGAGATCCATCTGCACAAAAGAAGATATGTCATTCCTTAATTTGGCCATTTTCGCTAGTGGAAAATATTTTAACAAAAAATTTTCGGTTATTTGGTCCCATGTGGTGATTGACCCTCGTGGTAGCGAGTTTAACCACTGTTTGGCTTTATTCCTTAATGAAAAAGGGAATAACCGATCTTCAGAAATGCCATTTATCTTGAAGGTATCACAGAACTCTAAAAAATTAGCTATATGAGTATTTGGGTCTTCATCCTACAAACCATCAAATTGCAAATTGTTGAATCATTTGTATAATGTTAGGCTTTAATTCAAAATTATTAGCAGCTATAGCAAGCCTAACAATACTTGATTTTGCTCCCGTTAAATTGGGTTTAGCATAATCATACATAGTACATGGAGCATTATGTTCATTCGCATCTCGCGGTGGTGGATTATTCTCATCCATCCTTTCAGTAGGATTGGATCTGTCTTGTTGTTCTTCTCTCTGGTAGTCTAGGGCTGGCCTAGTTTCTCTATGATTTCTTTGAGCGGTAGCTTCAATATCACTTTCGTATACTAAAGGTCCTCTCGGGTTCCTTCTAGTCATAAACTAGAGGTACCTATAAAGAAAAGAAAAGAAGTTAGCAAAAAGAAAAGATAAAAGTAAATAGCAAAGAAAAATAATGGCTAAAGTAATAGAAATAGAGCTTTCTTAATATTTTAGAGTTCCCCAGCAACGACGCCAAAAACTTGATCGTGTCTGTCAAAGTTTTAAAACTTATAATGAAGAATGATCGAACCTATAGACTAACTATGACAACGATTGAGGCAAGTGCACCTATCGAACAATAGTATAGCTTAGGCAAGATTGAATTATCGAACCCAAAGGAACCTAAAAGTACTACTACTCACCTTCTTTCTATTATTTAGCCTAAAATATGAAGTGATTGATTAATCTAAAATTAATGAAACACTAAGGTAAGATCCAAAGACAAAAATATTGAAACTTGGGAAAAGACTGTTGGAAAACTCAGTTGATTTAGACGATACCCTTAGGAAGAATCCACCTAGACTTCACTTGTTATCTAACACTGAACCAGACGATTTATTCACTTAGTTTGATCCGTAAGACTCCCTAATGTATATTAAACCCTCTCTCGAGGCGAATAACTTCTAACCCTAAGTTGATTAGTGAAACTCTCGTTCTCTTATAATAACCCCCTAAAATAGCAGTAAATCGATCTATGGATTCCCATATAACGTTTCACCCTAATCCAGAAAAATCTCGTCACCCTATCTCTAGGCGTGCGATCAACTCCGCTTAATTATGTTAGATCTTCTCTTAAGCAGGGTCTATTCCTCCTCCACCTAAGCACATCAAATTTGGATTAAGCTCACATAATTAAGAACAAACTAAGTATTTATCATATAGTTCAGAAAATAATAACAAGATTCATCATAGGTTTCATCCCCATTCAGGTATATGAAGGGTTTAGTTCATAATTATAGAATAAAACATCTCAAGAGAAAAGATAACACAAATCATAGAAAATCCCTAAAATCCCTGAAGGAATTGAAGGAGAGATCCGCCGTCTTGAGTAGAATTTCGGCTTCTTGAGATGGATCAACTGGCTATCTTCGAGCGTTTCCCCATGAATCTGACCTTCTACCTCACTTCTGGCCTAGCTGACTACCTAATTGACCGCCCCCTTCTAGGTCGTACTTGGGGTCATTATAAAGGCTCTTGAAATGCATTTCTTTCTCCCGAGTATCCTTTTCCGAGTGAATTACTCTTTTTTGATGCAGGGACACGGCCATGGCACACGCCCGTGTAAGTCGACTTCAAGCCGTGGTCGGGTCTGATGATTGTGGCATGGTCGTGTGGCTCGAGGTAAGGTCGTGTTTTAGTTATTCGATAAGGCACGGCCGTGTGGCTTGAAGTTCAGGCCGTGTCGATTTCCTCTTTGGCCCAAATTGGCCCGTTTTAAGCCTGTTTCTCGTGGTGCTTTCCTGAGTATGAAACATGAAAAGAAAAGATTAAGAGCTCCTTTTTACATAAATAGGGGCTAAATCATCCAAAAACATGCTAAATATGGAATTAAAATATGTTTCATTTACGTTTTATCACTTGACAAAGCATCTTTGTGTGTCAAAGTTCACTGATTTGTGAGCTAAGCTGGGAGTATGCAGCATGCAAACCAAGGAGGAGTGTTGAAGTTGGCCTACATGCAGCACATGCAGCAGAAAAAGCAGCCAGAAAGCAGAGAAACTGCCCGAGCTATGCTAATGCTGCTAAAGATCTAGCTATTGTTTTGTTTTTGTTACTTCAATCAATATTTTGTAATCTAGTTTTATTTGAACTAAGTTGGTAATATGTTTGATGTAATTAGGTGAAGATTGAGCTGATAAATCAGCTTTGCAAAGTGTACAAGTTATGTTTTTAGCAAGTTTCAATGTAACTTAGTGGTGTTAGGTAAATGTTTAGGTAACACCTTGCTTATTTTTGACCAGCTTATGTCTAGTTTATGTATTGGCATTATGCCATCAGTCAAATTAATAAAAATTTATCAGAATTATTCATTTAATACTCTCTTAATTCTTTGCATTCATTTTTCTTTAAGCCTGATTCTGTTTGTTTGCTCAGCAAGTCTCGAGCCTTAAAGCTCAAGCTTTGTTAAACTTCACTCATTTGTTTCATAGTTCCAACAATTTGTCTTTTTTTACCCAAATTCTTGGTTTCTCAAAAATATGTTGAATTTTCCATTTGTAGGTGATGGATGATTGCAAAAGCTAGAGTGAAGTGAAATTTGACCTTGATCCAACATAAAATGTAGGCAGCTTAAGCCTTGATCAAGCATATTACTAACACCAAATGCTACAAAGAAAATACATACATAGATATTAAATTTTATGAGAAAAAAATGAACAATTTATATACTAAACAAATATAAAATAATGTTTTATAGCACATCAAAGATGCCCAACGGATTAGTTTCCATGCATAAAAATGTTGGCTTTGGCATTAAAATCCTTAATTTTAACTGCCAAAACCAACAGCAGGTATGCTACTAATCCTAGAAGCTACCATGTTAATTAAAAAACCAATTTTTTGAACCCAAAAAAAGTAATAAAATGAAGGAACTTATATATGCAATATAAAGCTTCTTCTCCTTCTCGACATCATAGGGACATCGTGTAATAGTCCGGTTTATACCCTAGTCAGAACAGTGGTTTTGGGACCACAAATCTGAGTCTATATAATATTTTAATATTATTTTTTGCGCTGTTGATATGTGACTAAGCATGTGTTAAATTTTCGTAAGTTAATTTGTCCGTCTGTGTGTTTAATTTGAGAAAAAGGATTGAATTGCATTAAATGTGAAAGTTGCTTGCTAATTGTTAAAGTATTAATGTGTTGTGGCTTTGTAAATATGGAAGCCTTATATGGCAATTTAACCATTATTTAGTTAGTGGATGGTGGAATGTCATCATAACCATTATATATGTTTGTCTTATATGATTATTAAATGGGAAATTTTGGAAATGGATTAATATGTATGCTTTATTAATTATAAGCATAAAATATGGCCATTAGTTCATCCCATTTTGGCCGAAATTAGCAAAGAAAAGGAGGAACAAGTATTTTAAAGGTTTCGCTATTTCAAACTATAATTTAGGTATGTTTTGGCTATGCATTTTAATAATTTTTATCTTTTTGAGATTATTGCTTTGTCTACTACAAAACCCATGTTTCAATTTGATGAATTGATGTTGTTCATGAAAAATGCCATTGATGATATGTTAAGTTTTGTGATGATTTTTGGTGTTAAATGAAAGATTTTAGCTAGATGAACATGTTTTGTTCTAGAAGTTTTGATGAGTTTAGGTAAATAGGGCTAAATTATAAAATTATTATTTTAGAGGACTAATTTGTGAATTTGATGAAATATTTTGACTTATATAGTCCCTAGGGAGGTTCGGCTATGTATATGTGTGGACAAATTGTGTATATTTGATATTTTGAGAAAATTGGACTAAATTGTCTGAATGTGAAAATGTGAGGGCTAAATTGCAAATTGGCCTAAATGTGTATAGTTGGATTGAATTGAATGAATTAGTGAATAATAGGATTAATTCTGAATATGTTTAGATCAAGAACAAAAGAAAACGACCTTAGATCGCTATGCAAATAAATGTATATGTATGCAATTGTAATTGTTCTTACGATTAATGATGATAATGAATGCTTGTGTTATGAGAGGTTATGCATTTGAATTTCGAGATAAGTTTGATAAAGTGATTAAGACCGAGAAGCCCCGTATGAACCTAGGAATAGATAGGATTGACTAAATCATGAAATAGACATTTGTTCTGTTGTTATCATGTAAGACCACGTCTGGGACGTTGGCGTTGATTTGAGACTCGTGTAAGACCCTGTCTGGGACAGTGGCATTGATATTCGATTATGTGTAAGACCACATCTGGGACATTAGCATCAATATGATCTTTACGTATAAGACCACGTTTGGTACGTTGGCATCGTTATGATCCTTTTGAGTAAGACCCTGTCCAGGACAGTGGCATCGATATCTGAGTACATGTAAGACCTCGTTTGGAATGAAGGCATTGTACGATTATTTCGAGCTTCTGAATATCCTACTAGATTTCTTATAGTTCAACGGGCAAGTATGAGATACGAATGAGAAATCTGAGCTTTGATAGATTAAGTAAATGAATGTCCGATTCAGGTACATTGATTATAAACCAAATGTGTATATAAGGTAAGAAACTATGTGATGTACTATGATGATTTGTATGATGGTTTAGAAATATGTTACATGAAAAGCATACATGAAAAAGCTATGTGTATATGATTCTTGAAGTGATAAATGTGGCAAATTTGGCCAAGGATATGAATCAAAGTATAAATATGAGAAATTTGCTTGTAGAAGAAATGTGCCAATATGGTTATATGTTTACATGCTTTACATATTAAGTTTGTTTGTATATTGATTTACTAAGCTTTTGGAAAGCTTACTTTGTGTGTGTCTTCTCTGTTCTTTAGGTCGTCAAAGCTATTGATGGTTCGAGACCGTCACGGATCATCATCACACTACTAAACTCATTTTGGTACATTTTGGGAATGGTTATATCTAGATATGGCATGTATAGTCTAGTTTTTGGTACAAGTTGATGTATATACTTAGTCATGAGATATGACTATTTTGGTTAATATTAGGCCTTGATGAATGTGATATATGTATAGTTTTGGTATGGTTTAATGCCCATGAAATAGTCAAGTTTTTGGTTAGTTAAATGATGAAGATATGCTTTGGTTATGTATATGTTTTGTCTTGAATGATAGCATGGTTGAAATGGATTTTGGTTGCTATGTGTTCAGGATATGTCTTGGATTATGATGCTTGTAGGTTTGACCCTTATGGTGGAAATTTGACCTTGTAAATGGCCTATAAAGTCACACGGTCGAGGCGCACGGGCGTGTCTAATGACCGTGGGTGTATATCAGGATGTAGCTTAGTAGTACACGGCCTCGACACGGGGGTGTCAGCTAACCGTGGTGTACAAGTCAGTAGCTAACTAAAAGTATACAGCCATGGTACACGGGCGTGCTTGGTGGCCGTGGTGGAGAAGTCAGTATATGGCCTAAGAGAACATGGCCTGAGCACATGGGCGTGCTTGGTGACCGTGGGGACCAAGTTAGTATAGGTCCACGGGAGGACACACGGGGGTGTCTTGAAGCCGTGGGAAGTACATAGTCTCCTTCCACGGGCGTGTTTCCCCTGTAGTTTAGAAAAGTTTTAAATTTTCCATGAAATTTGTATGTGTTTCATTGAGTCCCACTCGATTTATAAGCATGCCTAGAGTCTCGATGACTCATTCAAGGGACACTATGATTGTGTTGGATGATGATCTTGTTTGATTTCATTAAATGCTTTTCGATCTATTTGGTAACGCTCCTAACCCTAATCCAACGACGAACTGTGGGATAGAGGTGTTACATTTGGTTGGTATTAGAGCTATGATTTAGCCGATTCTCGGACTAACGTAGCGTGTCAGAGTCTAGCTATACTTGCCATATATCTGAATTGTGATAGTGTGATAAATCTTGACATATAAATGTGATTTTCGTATAGTAATGGATCCCGAAAGAGCCGTAGCTGATGACGTAGAAAGTAATGTGCCTACTCCCACGCAAGGGCATTGCCCTTTGATTCGAGACCAACTACGAGCGGTCAAGAGGGAGAAGCTAAACAAGCTTTCTTCCAGATGATAAGTGAGTGGTTCACTCAGTTTGTAAAGAATAACTCGACTGTTTCACAATCCCCGCCCTGTTAATCCCTCTCAGACTACAGTTGTGCCACCGGATATGCATCTAAATCTGTTGAATAAACCTCCGATTGACAAGATCCGTAAGTATGGGGCAGAAGAATTCTGGGCTACTAAAGATGATGATGCCGAAAAGGCCGAGTTCTGGACTGAAAATACTATCCGGGCATTCGAGGAAATGTCTCTGACTCCAGAAGAATGCATAAAGTGTATTGTATCGTTACTTTGAGATGCAGCCTATCAATGGTGGAAAACCTTAATTTATGTTGTTCCGAGGGAACGAGTTATATGGGACTTCTTTCAGATCGAGTTTCGAAAGAAATATATCAGTGAGAGATTCGTTGATCAGAAACAGAAGGAATTTCTAGAACTTAAACAGGGCCAAATGACTGTTTTTGAGTATGAACGATAATTCGTTAGATTGAGTCAGTATGCCCGGGATTGTATGTCATCTAAAACTATAATGTGCAAAAGTTTCGAAGATGGCCTGAATGCAGACATTCGTTTGTTAGTCGGGATTTTAGAAATAAAAGATTTTGTTGTACTCGTTGACCGAGCTTGCAAAGCTGAGGCACTCGGGAAAGATAAAAGAAAAGTTGAGTCAGAAGCTCGTGATTTGAGAAAGAGATTTTAGAGTAAATCATTTCAGTCTGCTTCAAAGAGATTCAGAGATGATCAAATTCGTATTAGAGATAATGTGGGACATTTGAATAGAAATCGAGCTAGATCGCAAATGAGTTACAAAACTCCGAAACTTCAATAGGCAATGTTGGCAATGTCCGGACTGAAAGACCTGAATGTAAACATTGTGGAAAAAGACATCCGGGAAGCTATAGATTAAACGACAGAGCTTGCTTCAGATGTGGATCGCTTGATCATTTTATACGTGATTGCCCCGAGTGCGCCGAGCTGTGGACCTGCTCGTAATCGAGATCTGATAATGTACCTATGAGAGGTAGGTCATCAAAGAATGTAAGAAAGATTAGTGGTAGCCAGAAAACTACGAGGGACAATATTGTCAGATCTGAAGTTAGAGCGCCAGCCAAAGCGTATGCTATTCGAGCTCGAGAGGAAGCTTCATCGCCTGATGTTATAACTGGTACTTTTACTCTTTAGGATACTTATATGATTGCTTTGATAGACCCTGGTTCTACGCATTCGTATATATGCATGAATTTAGTATTCAGTAAGACTTTGCCAGTAGAGTCTACCTATAAAAGTATCGAACCCCTTAGGTAAAAGTGTCCTAGTTGATAAAGTATGCAAGAACTGTCCGTTAATGTTTTGAGATATTTGTTTCCTTGCTGATTTGATGTTTCTGCCATTCGATGAGTTTGATATTATTCTGGGTATGGATTGGTTATTTATGCATGATGCTGTTGTGAACTGCAAAAGAAAGACTATAGATTTGAGATGTTCGAATGATGAGATTGTACAGATTGAGTCTGAGGATTTGAATGGATTGTATACGGTGATATCTATTTTGAAAGCTCAAAGTTATGTGAAAAAGAGGTATGAGGCATACTTTGCTTATGTAATTGATTCGAAAATGTCTGAAAGGAAGATTAAGCCAGTGCCTATTGTCTGTGACTTTTCTGATACATTTCCTGAAGTGTTACCAGGTTTACCTCCAATTTGAGAAGTTGAGTTTGGTATTGAATTGTTGTCATGTACTACACCTATTTCGATAGCTCCATATAGAATGGCACCAACAGAGTTGAAAGAATTAAAGTCACAGTTGCAAGAATTCACTGAGAGAGGGTTTGCTAGACCGAGTTTCTCACCTTGGGGTGCTCCTATTCTGTTTGTGAAAAAGAAAGATGGCACGATGAGGATGTGTATCGATTATCGTCAGTTGAATAAAGTGAAAATAAAGAATAAATACCCATTGCCCAGAATTGATGATTTATTTGATCAGTTGAAAGGAGCTACTGTGTTTTCCAAAATTGATCTAAGATCAGGATATTACCAGTTGAGAGTGAAAGATTCAGACATTCCAAATATTGCTTTCAAAACGAGGTTCAGGCATTAAGAGTTTCTAGTTATACCATTTGGTCTAACCAATGCTCTTGCTATTTTTATGGATCTGATGAACAAAATTTTCAGACCGTATTTAGATCAATTTGTCATTGTATTCATTGACGACATTTTGATTTATTCGCGTGATGAGGCTGAACATGTTGAGCATCGTGCTGCAAACCCTGAAAGAAAATTAATTGTATGCGAAATTCAGCAAATGTGAATTCTAGTTGCACGTGGTTAGCTTTTTGGGACATATTGTGTCAACTTCTGGAATCCGAGTAGATCCAAGCAAGATTTCGCTATTTTAAATTGGAAACCTCCGAAGAACGTGTCTGAAGTTCGCAGTTTTCTGGGTTTAGCTGGTTATTACCGCAGATTTGTAAAAGGCTTTTCGACTATAGCTATTTTGTTGACTAGATTACTTCAGAAAGATGTCAGATTTGAATGGTCGGATAATTGTCAAAAAAGTTTCGATCAGTTGAAAACTCTGTTAACAGAAGCTCCAATATTAGTACAGCCAGAATCGGGTAAAGAATTTGTTGTGTACAGTGATGCCTCGTTAAATGGTTTAGGATGTGTTCTGATGCAGGAAGGCAAAGTTGTAGCTTATGCCTCGAGACAATGGAAGCATCATGAAAAGAATTATCCGACACATGACCTTGAGCTTGTTGCGATTGTATTTGCACTTAAAATTTGGCGCCATTATCTGTATGGTGAAAAATGTCACGTATATTCAGATCATAAAAGTTTGAAATATCTGATGACTCAAAAAGATTTTAATTTGCAACAGAGAAGATGGCTTGATTTGTTAAAAGATTACGAGCTTGTGATAGATTATCATCCGGGTAAAGCAAATATTGTTGCAGATGCTCTGAGTAGAAAATCATTGTTTGCATTACATGCTCTGAATGCTCAGTTAGATTTGGCTGATGACAGTTCGGTGATAGCTAAATTAAAATCAAAACCGTAGTTCATACAATAGATATGTGATGCTCAGAAATCTGATAATGAATTGCTAGTGAAACGAGCTCAGTGTGAAGTGAATTCTGAATCTGAATTTCAAATAGTTGATGATTGTTTGAGATTCTAGAATCTTATCTATGTTCCGAGAAATCCAGAGTTGATTCAGTTAATTTTGAATGAAGCACATAACAGTAGTTTATCTGTTCATCTAGGAAGCACTAAAATGTATCATGATTTGAAACGACATTACTGGTGGTCTGGTATGAAACGGGACATTTCTGACTTTGTTTCAAAATGTTTAGTCTGTCAGCAAGTGAAAGTCGAACATCAAGTTCCGTCTAGGTTGTTACTGCTAATTTTGATTCCTGAGTGGAAATGGGATAGAGTAACAATGGACTTTGTTTCTGGTTTGCCCTAAATCCGAAAAAGAAATATGCGATATGGGTCGTAGTTGACCGATTAACTAAATCTACCCACTTTATTCCGGTAAGATCTGATTTCTCACTTGAGAGATTAGCCAAGCTTTATATTGCTGAGATTGTAAGATTGCACGGGGTGCCGCTATCCATTGTATCAGATAAAGATCAAAGATTCACATCACGATTTTGGAAGAAATTGCAAGAAGCTTTGGGCACGAAATTACACTTCAGTACAGCTTTTCATCCGCAAACAGATGGTCAGTCTGAATGGATTATTTAGATTTTGGAAGACATGTTAAGATGCTGTATACTTGAGTTTCATGGTTTGTGGGAAACAGTATTTACCATTGATTGAATTTGTGTATAATAATAGTTTTCAAACGAGTATCAAAATGGCACCATATGAAGCTTTGTACGGACATAAATGCCGTACACCTCTGTATTGGACTGAACTCAGTGAGAATAAGTTACACGGAGTTGATTTGATTAGAGACACAAAATAGAAAGTGAAACTAATCGAGATTGTTTGAAAGCAACATCTGATCGTCAGAAGTCTTATGCAAACTTGAAACGAAAAGATATAGAATTTAAAATCGGCGAAAAAGTATTTTTGAAAGTGTCTCCGTAGAAGAAAGTGCTACGATTCGGACATAAAGGTAAATTGAGTCCAAGATTCATCGGACCGTATCAGATCATTGAACGTATCGGGCCTATTGCATATATATTAAAGTTACCCTCTAAGTTAGAAAAGATACACAATGTATTTCATGTTTCGATGCTTCGTAGATATCGATCTGATCCGTCACATGTGATTGCCCCATCTGAAATTGAAATCCGGTTTGATATGTCATATGAAGAGGAACTGATTCATATCTTAGCTCGTGAGGTGAAAGAGTTAAGAAACAAGAGAATTCTGTTAGTAAAACTAATGTGGAATCAACACGGAATAGAAGAGGCTACGTGGGAGCCTGAGAACTCAATGAGACAGCAATATCCAAATCTATTTAATGGTAAGATTTTCGGGTGTAACACCCCAAATCCGGTCAATACGCCACGACCGAATCTGGTATGTCACTGAGGAAAATATTTTTGAAAGAATCGAATTAACAATTAAATTTGGTGAAAAACTCTTTGAAATTCTATATTTGTAGAAAAGCAGTGTATATTAAGTTAAAACCGAAGATTTACTTTGGAATTACATAAAACTTTAAAACTTAGTTGATAAATCATAGGTTAGAAAACATTTATATCATTTTAAGAAAACTCAATTATTACTTTGAAAACCATTTGCATTTGAATGTAGAAACTTAACATTTAAAAATCATTTAAATTATCGAAAACACTTAAGTTGTTTAAATTATCAAATGATTTATGTTACCCGATGGTAACGTTTTAAAACCATCGCGTTTTGTAGTTTAGAAAACTTGGTGCTCAATTTATTATAATAATCATGAAATTTATAAACTATATTTAAAACATATTCAAAACATAAAAATAATCCAAAACATAATTAAACAGCCTTATTACAAATCCATAAAATATGAAAACCAAATTAAAATAAAATACCCAAATGGAAGTTCATATAAAACCAACTTATATTGCATGGCCTCCTCGAGTTCATCCTACTCATCATCCGCGATCTCAAGAATCACTGAAAGGATAAGGAGAAGGTGAGTCACCAAGACTCAGCATATTCCTCTCCAGGAAAATACCACATACTTACACAAATTATAACAAAGCAACATATATGTATAATGCACCCAACCTAGCCATCCATAACTCCTTTTCTACCCGTGTGGTACCAAACCTTTGGTGGTGCTAAACCATCGGTGACCGAAGTCACGATATAAATGTGATACTAAATCACCGTGACCAAAGTCACGAATAATCCATCTGTGGGGCCAACCCACGATGATACCAAATCATGGCGACGATCCCATATCTCAAAAGTGGGGCCAACCCACGGTGGTATTAACCACGAGGGACGAGTTGCTATGAGGTGCCAAACCTCCGTGTCCAAGACACGAATGTGATACCAAATCACCGGAGGTACCAAACCTCCGTGTCCAAGACACGAATGTGATACCAAATCACCGTGACCAAGTCACGATATCGATCTTCCCCTCCTCTCATATTGCCCATACCAATGCAATAGATAGACAAATCATGTCAATATTCTTTATTATGAATCACATAACAAATATATCATAAATCATAGATCATGATTTCAATCCACATGTATTAACAACATAACGAAACGGACTTACCCGAATCCTCATTCACACCATCATGGTATCATATCCAAATCTCATCGTTTTTCCCACTTTCATAATATGATTAGTTATAACACACATAAATACATATATAAACCAAGTTATAAAGTGTGTAAGATACACACCTTTCACCAAAGCAAAACTAACTTTCGAAGATCCGAACTACCGCACTAGATCCTTGTCCTACAATCGGCTATATCACAATATTTTAATGAAAACCATTCGACCAACAACATATCTTAATCCAAATAACCTTAGGCTTCCTCAACCAACTTAAGAGTATAGAATCCTTACCACTTGACTTACCAACTTTGATTTGCTAAAGGAATGGCTTAAATCGATTGCTTCCGAAATCCCAATGAGCCTAAGAGAATAATCGAATCCTAAAAATGGTTAGAACCTTGCAAAACAATGCCCAAAGGTTTGGCCTTTGTCCACAAGAAAACATCATAGAAACGAGAAAGAAAAGAAAGAAAAACGTCCATGAACACTTACCCCTTTTTATCCAAAATTGATAGAAGAAAACCAAGGAGAGTCTACCCTTGAATATTCGGCCAAAATAATACTAAAAGGAAGTAGAAGATTCGGCTATGGTGATGTGAAAAAGAAAAGAAGAAATAGAATGAAAGTAGATGTTTTATCTTTGAACAAATGAAAAAGAAATGGTATTTGAGATGGAGAAATATTCGCCAAGAGAGTGTAAAAGAAGATGTGATTATGAACCAATGTCAAAAGAAAAGAAAAGAGAGATGGGAGAGATGAGATTCGCCAACACTGCTTTTGCCTAAAAGAAAAGTGCAAAACACCAAAATGAAGCTTTGGTTTCAAAAGCAAAGATGAAAGAAAGGAAATAGCATTTTGGTTCAACAAAATAAGAGCTAAAACAAAAGCTAAATTTACACAAAATGCACAATAACATTCGCCAAAGAAAGAGTTTTTTGGAGAGGAAAACAAAATGCAAAAAGATGTTCAAAAGGAAAAATTGGCCAACTATTCCCCCAAACCACCTAACAACATTCGCCACCCCCTAGACACCCATGCCGCCCACATACATGCACTAAAGCCTTGAATAAAGTTTCCAAAACATCCTCCATATTCCATGCCTTATGTCTCCCCAACCTTCCATAACTTCAAGATTCTTATCCCCAATTTCAAGCTTTCCTTAAATCAACATTCAACTTACCAAAAGATGAAAGTCCAACCTATCATAAACATAGGTTGACCGTCCATAAATGCTATGATGAAATAAAAATCCTCAAAATGCTTTCCTTGATACTCGAACCACTAACCTCAAGCACATTTTCAAGAGCCTTAACCATCTTGCCACTTATTCCTCTTGTTCTTTAATTTAACACTTAAATTAACTTAAGTGTCAAACTAACTTAATCCACTTCATTAAATAAACCATACTAAAAATTATTCTAACTTCCTAAATAAAATCAAGCCTTCACAAGACTATGCTAACACATAAAATTCATACCGAACCACACAGATAATACTCAAATTTTAGGATGTTACAATTCTACCCCTTAAAATAATTTCATCCTCGAAATTACCCGATCAAAAGAGTTGAGGATCTGCCGCCTCATTGCATCCTCCAGGTTCCCATGACTTCTTCACGCCATGGTTCCGCTTATAAAACCTTCACTAAAGGAACCGACTTCCACGTAAAACTTTCACGCCTTGATCTAGAATCGCAGTGTTCTTCTTCTATCGTCAAACTGGACTCAATTCTATTTCCTCTCGCCACGACATGCGGTGGATCGAACGATAGCGTCTAAGCATGGAGACATGAAACACATCATGAATCGCTCAACTCTGCTGGCAACTCAAGTCGATAAGCCACCGTCCCACTCGTCTCAACACCTTATACTGCCCAATGAACCTTGGACTTAACTTGCCTTTTCTCCCAAATCTTAACACTTTCTTCCATGGCAAGACCTTCAGAAAAACTTTGTCACCCACGGCAAACTCTATATCCTTCCGCTTAAGATCGGCATATGACTTCCGCTTATTCAAGCTTCCTTCGACGAGCTCGAATCAATTTCACCTTATCCTCGGCCGCAACCAACTCGCCCTAACATCCGACGCCACCCAACTCATCCAACATGTAGGTGTGTGACATTTCCTACCATACAATGCCTCATATGGTGCCATCTTAATGCTTGCTCGATAACTATTGTTGTATACAAACTCGCCTAACAGTAAAAACTCTTCCCACCGCCTCTAAGTCCAAAACACATCCTCTCAAAGATATCCTCTAAAATCGAATGACCCTTTCCGATCGTCCGTCGATTGTGGATGAAATCAGATCTTGAAATCTAAGCGCTGCCCTAAAGCTTGATGTAACGCTCTCCAAAACCTCGGCGTAAATCTAGGATCTCCGTGCGAGATGATCGACATTGGTACTCCGTGCAACCTCACTATCTACGCCACATACAACTTAGCTAGCTCTCAAGTTAATAATCCACCCTCATCGAATGAAATGAGTGACTTAGTCGACGATCCACAATCACCCAAATCGAGTCCTTCTTACTAGGTGTAAGAGGTAATCCATCGACAAAATCCATAGTGATCCTCTCCACTTCCACTATGGAATCTTCACCTATGAAGTAATCCGACAGAATCGATGTTGAGTCCCGACTTGATTTATAAGCATGCCTAGAGTCTCGATGACTCATTCAAGGGACAATATGATTGTGTTGGATGATGATCTTGTTTGATTTCATTAAATGCTTTTCGATCTATTCGATAACGCTCTTAATCCTAATCCGGCGACGGACTGCGGGATAGGGGTGTTACACATCGGGCTGTCCAGCTCTAATCATAGGTTGAAAATACTAAACAAGAGACAAAAATATGTTAATCGTACTTAAAGGTATATAAGTACATTACAAGCTAGTCAAACTAATTTGGATTAAAAACGTATGGCTTTGGAAATTCATTTTGTTTGAACTCTTTGATTGATCTGATTCATCACTCTTTTGCTGCTGAGCTACATTAGCTTTCATAGGAAGATTCCTAACAAATTCATTTTGTCTGGATTCACAATCAGTCGACATCTCAGTAAGCAACTCAATATAGAAATTAATTGCAGAGGCTACAACTCGAACATATTCATATTCATTCACAAGTCCAAAAAGAACAATACTAACTTGTTCTTGATCAGAAATGCCAGTTCTAGTTGCAGCCAGAACATCACACATGTGTTTGATCTTGAATAAATATTCTTTGATAGATAGTTGCCCCTTCTTTTGAAAATACAGTAGGTGTCTTAGACTTGAAAGTTTAACACTGGAATGAGTTATAAACTTTCTTTCGGTGGTCATAACTACATCATAACTAGTTTTGGCATTTATCAAGTACAGTAGACTCTCATCACGTACAGTAGAGAGTAACCAGGAGGCCAGAAGCTTATCTTGCTGTTTATATAGCAAAAAATCTGTATTGTCAACCAGATTCCCATCTGCATCAGTCACAAATTGAGAAATATGACAAGAGGATTTTGCACATAGATATTAAATTTTATGAGAAAGGAAAAAAATGAACAATTTATATACTAAACAAATGTAAAACAATGTTTTATGGCTGATCGCATGTCAATCGAGTTTTAAAATTTTATAAAGAGAATGATCGAACATGGAACCTAACTCTGACAATGACTTAAGGCAAGTGCACCTATCGAGCAGTATAGCTTGGGTAAGACCGGATTGTCGAACCCAAAGGAACTAAAAGTACTAATACTAACTTTCTTTTTATTATTTAGCCTAAATATTAAGTGAATGATTATTTAATCTAAAATTAACTAACTACTAATCTAAAGGCACAAAGACAAAAAGAATGAATTGGGGAAATATTTTAGGAAAACTCAGTTGATTAAGACGATCCCCTAGGAAGAATCCATCTAGACTTCATTTGTTATCTAACACTGAACCAGACGATTTATTCACTTGACTTGATCCGTAGGATTCCTTAATTTATATTAAACCATCTCTCGAGGCAAATAACGTCTAACCCTAGGTTGATTAATTTAAATCTCTTTCTAATTAAAACCCCTAGAATTGCATTAACTCGATCTATGGACTCCTATATTAGGTTTGACCCTAATCCAGAAGATTTTCAGCACCCTATCTCTAGGCGCGCGAGCAACTCCGCTTAACTATGCTAGATCTACTCTTAGGTAGGGACTTTTGCTCCACCACCTAAGCACATCCAACTTGAATCAATATCCCGGAAATATCAACACAAGAATTAAGCACACATAATTAAGAACAAATCAAGTCTTTATCATATAGTTTAGAAAACAATAACAAGATTCGTCTTAGGTTTCATCCCTTTCAGGTATCTAAAGGGTTTAGTTCATAATTGTAAAAGAAAACATCTCAGGAGAAAAGATAAAACAAAACATAAGAAAACCCTAAAACCCCCTGAAAGAATTGAAGGAGAGATCCTCCGTCTTGAGTATAATTCCGGCTTCTTGAGATGGATCAACTGGCTATCTTCGAGTGATTCCCACAAATCTGACCTTCTTGGCTCGGCTAAACGCCCCCTAATCTCAAGATCTGGAAGAGTCCCTTTTTAGGTTATACCTAAGGTGTTTATATAGGCTTCGGAATGTGTTTCTTTGCCCCTAAGTATCCAAATCCGAGTAGAATTCCTCTTGCCCACGGCAGGGACACGCCCTATGGCACACGCCCATGTGAATCGTGGTCAGGCCGTGTTCGGGTCTTTAATGAGGAGCATGTGTGGTCTTTGGCC
The DNA here is from genome assembly GCA_025506655.1 of Gossypium rotundifolium. Lineage (NCBI taxonomy): Eukaryota > Viridiplantae > Streptophyta > Magnoliopsida > Malvales > Malvaceae > Gossypium > Gossypium rotundifolium. The sequence goes on along the minus strand of CP106723.1, from coordinate 13,623,174 downwards.
CAGACCATGTCGATTTCGTGCTTTGGCCCGTTTTAAGCCCGTTTCTCATTTTTTTCATCCTCGGGTGCTTTCCTTAGTATAAACATGAAAACAAAGGATTAAGAGCACCTATTTACTCAATTCAGGGGATAAATCATCCAAAAGTAAGATAAAGGTGGGACAAAAATATGCTACTTTTACGGTTTATCAAATACCCCCACACTTAAGCTTTTGCTTGTCCTCAAGCAAAATTCTCAACTTACAATTAAAACAAACTTTCCATAATTCATAATTCTCATTAACAATGCCTCATCATAATTCATAGATAATTCATAAATGGATAATTTAACTCAAAAGAGTCTTAAAGATTCAAACAATATAAGTCATACATTTGTAGCACGAAAACATAGGTGTTTCCCTTCATCTAAACAATTACATTTGATTCAAAATCGACAAGGATTGACATCCTTACTAAAGATTCACTCAAACCACTCAAAGTGTTTAAGGTTCAGGGAAAAGCACTCAAAATTCAAACATGAAAAATTAATCCCATAGGCTTGCCTAAAAATCAAATCTCCACCACTGTAATTTGAGATGATACACAAATCAAAAGGTCTTTAGTGAAAAATAAATAATTACATCAATTGAACAATTGAAGTTAATAATACGAGCTTCTTCTAAAATGATTGGAATTCAAACGTACAAGCTCACTTTTCATACTACTAATACTGAATATTCTTCATTTTTTTTAAGAACAAATCAAGATAAATTCACATACTGAAATAAAATAACCAGGAACATAATTAAATCAAATCTCGATATAAGGGAAGTCGAAAAAGAATGGTGATAACAAATACGAAGGGTTAGGTGAGTAAATAAGAAGGGTTGTTAGGATCAACGGGGTTCACTAAGGGTTAATTATGAAGGTAAGTTTTTTTTATGGAGTAAGTGGGTTAAATCCTAGGTGCCTTAATCAACTCTGTATATCAAATCAAAGGTGTGGTCTCGACATATATAATCGAGGCAAGTTCTAGAATAAAAAATCAATGTTGATATACTCATAATCAAAAAATGAGCATGAAAAAGAATATATGCCCTATAAGGCTCAAAATCTCACAAAAATTATGGGTATTTTATATCAACCTCATAAATTTCAAATTTCAAGGTAATATTCAAATTTAGGTCAACAACCTAGCAAAAAATTTTAATTCTAAAAAGTAGACTTATCATGCTTGATTCTTTAGTATCTTAAAGTATAAATCATCAATGCACAATTAAATATGACTTAATCTAATCATATCAATAAAAATCATAAATCATCAGAAATTTCATCCTAATTAGTAATATAAGAGAATTACTTAAGAACATATTAAAATTTAGGGATTTGAGAATAATGCAAAAAGTTAGGAAAAATTTTAGAATAATGCAAAAAGTCAGGCGCTTTTACCCCCCACATTTAATATGTACATTGCCCTCAATGTACAAAGATAGATAAATAATCATGTAATGCTAAAATCAAAAGAAAAGGGGAGAAGTGACATTTCCTGAATTTTGGACAGATTCCTTAAGTCGGAGGTGAAAGATAAGTTAGAGGACGGTGGTGTTGGCTATGGTCATGGTGTGGTGGATGCCAACAATCTCTATACTAGATGAAGAAATTGGGAAACCTATGAAGATTTAGCCAAGAAATCTGAAGAAACCTATAAAATAAACTAATAATGTATTTAAAGATAAGAAAGATAAAGAGAAAGAAACTAAAAAGTAAAATCAAATTAAAAGAAAAGATTAATGGACTGAAAAGTCCTTATTGATGGATGGTTCGCGAGGTGGGTGTCATTTCTAAGGCCGTGGTGCGTGATTTCCAAGCAGCCTTTAGAACCTAAAACCAAGAAACTAGACTAAGATAAACTAAATTAAGCAGAAGAGAAGTAAAGATAAGAAAAATAAAGGAGAAGAGAAATGAAAAATGAAAACTAAATAGTCTCAAAGACCCTTGGCTTGTCGAGTAGCTGAAGTGGCCAGCATGAACTTATGTAGATCGGTCTCTTTTGAGGAGACTGTGCTTCACTTCTTTCGCTTCTTTAACATGGTTTTGGTGTAGCTCAAGAGTATAAAGAATTGATATGGAGGGGGAGAAATCTGAGAAAGAAAAAGGAGAAAGAAGATGGGAAGTAGGTGAGAAGAAAGGGGAAGTGGTTTAAATAAAATTTTTGGAGTCTGACACATCCCCACGCCCGTGTATTGTGTTTGTGCCGAGTCACACGATCGCCTCGAACGGTCGTGTTTCAAGGTGTTTCATTTCTCCCACGCCTGTGTGCAGGTCGCCACGCCCGTGTCTAATGAAACAGTGTCGACCACGGCTGCGTCGTACGGTCATGGTGTTCTGTCAGTGTCCGTGGCTTGAAGATATTTTTCATCCTACGTCGTACTGTCTTTGCCATGTCAGTACAGAGATTCGGTACTTCCACACGGTCACGGCCACGGCCGTGTGCAAGGCCATGTGATCTGGAAATCTGTGCTTTTGGTTAGTTTAAAACTAGGTGTTTAGGAAGAAGAAAAGAGAAGAAAGTAAAAACAAATGTGAATTAAAATAGGGTTAGTGCTCGGGTTGCCTCCGAGAAGGACTCATTTAAAGTCTTAAGCTAGACTTACCTCTTATTTGCATGATTATGGTGGTTTGAAGAGTTGAATATCTTTCCTCATGCTATCAGTTATATTTCCATGATAAAATTTAAGTCGAGAAGCATTTACCTTAAAAGTGCCGAATGTGGGATTGCTTACCTCAACTATTCTGTATGGGAAGATATTGCGTACCTCAAGAGGGATTCCTTCATTTGTGTTTAGGTCTGATGTGGTGATTCGAAGATCTGCTTTATCTAACAGTACCTGATCTTCTATTTTGAAGTGGTTTAATGTTCCTATGAGCTCTTCTGGGGGCACATTTGGTTTTACTTCGTGCGGTTTCGGTTCCTCTTTAAAGTGTGTCTTCCACTCTTCTAGTTTTTCGATCTTAAGGCTTCTCTCCTCATATAATTCTTCTTTGTTGGCACGAGGTCCATGATCCGGCTTAGATTTGTAGCTTTATGGTGTTTCTTGTGATAATGGTTGAACAGATTTGTTATCAACTAAGTTTACTTTCTCACCTTTATCATTCAATGTTCTGGAGTCAAGAGCCTGTAGATTGATTGATTCGTCACCAACACGGAGTATGAGTTCTCATGTGCCAACATCAAGTTTTGACTGGTAGTTTCTAGGAAGGGTCTTCCTAAAATTAAAGGAATCGATGTAACACCCCATACCCGAGTTTGAGGCTGAGACTGGATACAAGACATTACTATGCTTGAACTTGCTTACTCATGAACTTACGGGCTGTAAAATTTCGTTCTGAATTTTAAAACTTCTCTTCCTTAGTCTAATCATACATTCTATGGGCCTACGAGGCCTTGAACACATATCTTGAAGCTTTCAAACTTAATCGGGACTTTTCCTTAAAACAAGGGTCACACGCCCATGTGGCTTGGGACACGCCCATGTACCCCCTAAGACACGCCCATGTCTCCCAACCGTGGTCGACACTGACTAATTACACACGAACTTGGCATGCCCGTTGGCTTAAACCGTGTGCCAAATCTTGATATACTATTTTGTTTACATGGCCTGGGGCACACGCCCATGTTATAACCGTGTGTCTTAACGGCCTTAACAAACGGTCGTAGGAACAGTCCGTGGCCTATTTTAATTTAAGGTGCAAAGGTGTAGTATACACACGGCCTAGACACACGCCCGTGTGTCCGTCCGTGTGGGCACTTAAAGGCTATTCACCAAGCCAAATGCCACCCTGAAATTAAATATCAATCATAAGCTTCATTTACCAACTCAAACATTCCATCTAATATGAACAATAATGTATACTTTATTGACATTTAAAAGCATACAAACATAGTCCATCTTGGCTAATCACTTAGCCATATACAAAAGAATATTAAACTTGATAGCCTAAACCTTGGCTCTTCTTAAAACATATACTCAAAATAAAATGCTTCCTATACATGCCATACTTAATATAAACAACTTGGCTATACCAAAATAGTGATTGATAGTGTGCTTCGAGCTCCAATGACGATAATCCTCGAGATTAGCTTGTAACATCCTGAATAGGGCCTATGCATTTCCAGTTTAATTGTATGAAATGACAAGCTTCAAGTACTGTGAATAAACTTTTGATACTTTTGGAAACCTAGAAATGCATGAAAATGGAAACGAAAATGGAAATGAAAATGGAAATGAAAATGGAAATGAAAATGAAAATGGAAATGGAAATGGAAATGGAAATGGAAATAAACATTTTTGGAAACCTAAAGGAATTAGGAAAAGTGAACATTTCTGAAACCAAACCAAAATAGGAAACTAAACATTTTGGAAACCAAACCAAAATAGGAAACTAAACATTTTGGAAACCAAGCCAAAATAGGAAACTAAACATTTTGGAAACTTGGAAAATCTGAGCAGCAGCGAAAATTTTAGGAAACTTAAAATGACCTTTAATGTCAAATTTAAGAGCCCAAAGGGGAGCTTAGGGCCAAGTGACCCTAAAAATATAAAGAACATAAAATTTGACCCAATAACGGACTTGGAAATGTGGCCTGAAGATGCCACCTAAGGCCCTAGGAAATGGCCCAAATGCAAGAGGTTTTGGGCCTGAGTTTGAGTCATCAAGGAAACAAATAAAAGAAATAAAATTTTGTCTCCATGAGTGGAGAGTTGGACGGCACAAGGAAGAGGAGTTTCTATTCAATAAAAACTCTTGGCTAATTAGGAGATTTGATGGAATTTCATAATTGATAAAACTAAAACTTATCACAAGTGAAGAATTGGCTGAATTAGGGACTCTAAGGCTAATAGATTCGGCCAAAGAAAGAAAAGAAAGGAGCCATTCTCTTCTCTTCAACATCTTGCCGAAACCTCCAAGTGAAAGTAGCAACAATCTTTCCTCTTCTCTTTAGCCGAAATTCCCTTGTCAAAAACTCTCTCCATCTCTTTTTCTTTCTTTTTCTTTTCTTCTACTATTCATCCACAAAAGCCAAAACTTTGAGATCCACAATAGTGCCATAGCGAATAGCATAAGGGATCTTCCGGATTCGAAAACAAGGATTTGAAATAACGATCAACTTTGGATTTGAGGAAGTTGTCGATTTCAAGGAAAAAGGAGGTGAAGTTTCGGATTTAAAATCCATAAGGTAAGCCCTAAAGGTATTCGCCAAAGTTATGTGATTACCTAGATTAGATCCGTAATTATTAAAAGCGAAAACTAATTTATGTTGAAGTTTCAAGGTTGGTAGAATATCAAGTGAAGGAAAACAAAGATTCCGGATTTGAATAAACATCAAATCGGCATCAAAGTTAAGCCTCTTTACAAATCCTACTAGGATTTGGATATTATAGCCCAAAATAGAATTTATGCTAAGTAATATTTGATAAACCAAATGTAGGAATTAGGATCTAAACATTAGATCTTGCTTTCAAATCTCAAGGAATCGCTAAACAAATCAGGTGTGTATTCCACACTATTCTTAATAGTTTTATGGTTTAAATATGTTATATATGTTAATGGGAAAGTGAAAGAAAGTGGCTAAAGTGCCATATTATGGTAAAAAGTATTCAGTATGTTTTCCTACTTCTACTAGGATTTCAAATAAATGTTATACAAGTGAAAAGTGATGTGAAAGTGTAATAAAATATGTTATGCATGATATTTATAATTTGGGGCATTGGGATTTATGTGAAAGGGAAGAAGGTGTTGACTACGGTCTCACCAACGTTATAAGTGAAAGTGATGACTCGGTCTCACTAAGTGAATGTGATGACTTCGGTCTCACTAAGTGAATGTGATGACTTGGTCTCACTAAGTGGTAACTTCGGTTACATTACTGTTGGTGGCTATGCCACAATTTTATCGATGGGCGATGAGCACGCCGATTGCAATGACGCCTTCGATGGAGTGTAGCGGAAGGAGGTTGACTTAGTAGTCCCCACTTGTACAAAGTTGGTACATGTGGAGTGTAGTGGATGGCATATAGGTTTGGGTTCGGGTTTGCATCATTACCTTGAAATTGTTATATGCATATGAATTTTTTTATGGTGTGCCTATCTCTATTATGTTTAGTGTTGGTTACACTTGAGTCTATCGACTCACCCGTTAGGGAATATGTTTGGTGATGAGCGAGAATGGACCGGACTGCGAGAACTTGTGGTGGCCATGATCGACTTGAAGTTCAGCTTTAATTTGAATATTTATTTTATTTTAAATTCTTGTACAATTTATTATTTTGGGTTTCATTTTATGTAATAAGGCCACCGTGATTTAATTTTTATTTCTACTATAATTACTATGTTATGAGTTTAGGGCTTTATAACTAGTAGGCCCACTTAGTATGAAATAAGTTTAAATATTTTATCACTTGAAGCAAATGGTTTTTGTTATAAAATTAAATTTGTTTTCAACTCAAGCCCAACCCACAACGAACTATCTTCCAAAACTCATAGTTTTCAAAACGTTCGAATGAATTTGAATCGGGTAACTTCGAGGAACATACCAGATCCAGTCCATTCTCGTGGGCCGGGTGTGGGGTGTTTCAATTTGGTATCAGAGCAGTTCAAACTCTCTACTGTGGCCTAAGGCCCAAAACATTTTTAAAATAAGGCCAAATGAGTTTTATGAAAGTATTTTTACAAATAGATGTGTATAAAGACATGGCCCCTAAGTCTCCAAACCATGATCCACCTGTAAGTACCCTAACTCTATGTGTGATTCTCGTGATTTATATAAGGGTAGAAAAGGCATGGAACGAGAATAGCATGATAGGAACTTGAACCCTAGGGTTAGACAAACACAAACACATAAGATTTAAGGCACTAAACCAACCTATGACTAAGTCAATTAAGCTTAGGTGTGGCAACCATGGTACGCATGTTCAGGAGTGGATCCTCAAGAGCTTGGTATTTAAGCGCCCTAGTGACTCACCTTCTCTTCTTGAATCCTACAGTGCGTAGCTTCGGTTCACCCTAACCTAGAGGACTTAACGGTGTGGCAACCCCAGACGCATGTCTAGGAATGGTTTCGGTGGGAGCTTGGTATTTAAGCGATCCGTGACTCACCTCCTCTCCACTCGAATCTGCACAGTGCGTAGCTTTGGTTCACCCCGACCAAGAAGGCTGGGTCATAGGCTAAACTCAATAACTAAAACCCGAAAGGGAATTAGCCATTTTTTAACACTTAATATTGCAATTCTTAAATCACTTTCTTTCTCTTATCCTTAATTCACTTAAAACTATTTCAAGACACAATTATTTTGAAAAATTTTGATCCATACAAATTACAAAAATGCCCATAGTGGTAAAATTACCAAAATGCCCTTAGTTTATAAAATGATTCAACTATTCAACAGTTTTACCAAAATTTCATTATTTTATAAATATTCAAAACCCTAACTTGCAAACTATCAAAAATATCTTGATTTTGGAAAATTACAAAATTGCCTCGACTTACAAAATTACTAAATGACCTCAATTTCAAAAAAAAAATTTTTTTGCAACATTCCCATTTTGAAGGACAATTTTAAAAGAACCTCATAGTTTTACAACTTTTGAAATACCTCGATTTATTAGATTTTACAAATTTACCTTGATTCGTGAAAATTATCGAAATAACCCCGAACTTAAAAATTTTTCCAAATTACCCCTAGACTTCAAAATTTTCAAAATAATTTTCGACAAAAACACCAAGGAACGTTTTTCTTCTGAAAAATTACGAAAATGCCCCTGTAGGACAAAATTACGAAAATACCCCCGGGTAGAGGAAAACAACAACAACAACAAAACTACAACGTTTCTCTGAATGAACGAATGAATGGAAAAGACTGTGTGTTTGTATGAATACGAAAGAACCACTCTTTAAACCCTTTCCATAAAACTTCTTCGCTGATAAATAAGTGGAACAAAGACTAATCCATAAAATTTCTTAATCAGATCTTGACGCTAGGAAATGAGTTCTAGAGGACGCGGTCGTCAAGGACGCGTGAGGAAGAATAAGCGTGTCGAACCCGTTAGATCGGTCAAGGTTCGACAATGAGTTACCACCGCCACCACCCCCCCACCGTTAATGTCGAGCAAGAGGCTCAAAGCAGGGATGAGGTCGTGTCGCAGCCATGTTGCAGTATTGGAAATGGTGGTGGCGGTGGAAATTTAGGAGCTCGTAAATCTGACCGGCGACTCCGATCCAACGGGCCGAGGTGTTTAGTGGAGTGTCGGTGTGGCACCCAGATCTGCGAGTATTGGTTGGAAGCAACCGGCGTATTATGGATGAACTCGACCGACCCCGAGGAAAAGTTGAAAGGGATGGTAGCCTCATTACGTGATGAAGCATACCAATGGTGGCTAAGCTGTTCAGTGATGGTGCCACTGGCAGAGGATCCGACGTGGGAGTATGCTAAGGAGGCATATCGGAAGAAGTATGTCAAGCACTCGGTATATTGATGAGCAAATAAAAGCTTTTCTAGGACTAGTTCGGGGAACAAATCGGTGGTGGCATATGAAATTTGAATTTTCGAGGTTAAGCCGATATGCTCGAGGAGTAGTCGCGATTGAACATGAACGTGTTCGTTTGAGGACGGATTAAGGGATGACCTAAGGTTATTGATAGCTCCACATCGAGAGGGAGTTCTCCACGTTGGTTGAAAAGGCTAAGGTAGTTGAAGGAATCAAGGACTCGACTAGGCGTAACTCGGCGAGAATAGACCAAGAGAGGTTATGGATCGTCAGAAATGTGCAAAAAGGCCCAGGCGAGGGGTCAAAGGGTCAACAAGTTGATACCGAGAGGCGATGTCGTCCTTGTGAGTATTGTGGAAGGAAGCACTCGGTGAGTGTTGAAAAAGATAGGAGCATGTCTTAAATGTGGGTCTAAGGACCATATGCTCAAGGATTGTCCAAAGATATCGGATGACGAGTACCAAAGAACTCGTAATGTTAATCAGTGGTAGGGAGGACAAGCAATTTCAACGAGGTCGAGGTTGAATAATGAGAGGTAATAGTCTTTGGCAGAGGACGTGGCGGAGGTGCCACCAACATCGAGGCAAGACAGTAGGGTTTGGTTTATGTGGTTCACGAAGGAGGATAAAGATGCACCGGACGTCATAACCCAGACGTTCCTCATTCATGGTAAACCCTATTATGCTTTAATTGATGTGGGCTCGACCCATTCTTATGTTGCTGTAGTGTAGTTGAGACACTAGGCCTAGACTCGAACTTTCTAATAAGGAGATGACGGTAGTAAGCCCATTAGGCCAAACTATAGTGGTAAATAAGATCTTTCGGGATATACCCCTAGAAATTTAGGGAGTGAGCTTTGGTGACCTAATGGAATTATTCTTCGGGAATTTGACCTTATACTTGGTATGGATTGGTTAGTAGAACATCGAATGTGTTGGATTGTGCTAAACGAATGGAACTAAGGACCCCTGAGGATGAGGTGGTCATTATGATAGGAGAGAGAAGGAACTATTTGACTAATGTAGTTTCGGTGCTTAAGGCGAAAAGGATGGTACGTAAAGGGTACGAGGCGTTCTTAGCCTTTGTAAGTGCGTTGGATGGAAGTGAGGAAGGTGTCAAAGTAGTCAGAACAGTAAGGGACTTTGAGGATGTGTTTCCAGAGGAATTACCAGGAATACCCCCAGATAGAGAAGTTGAATTTGGAATAGACTTACTACCAGGAACAGCGCCTGTGTCAATTGCTCCATACCGAATGGCGCCAAAGGAATTAGTGGAGCTTAAGGCTCAAATCCAGGAATTATTGGATCGTGGGTTTATTCGGCCCAGTGTGTCTCCGTGGGGAGCACCGGTCTTGTTTGTGAAGAAGAAGGACGGAACTATGCGTATGTGCATAGACTATCGTCAATTGAATAAGCTGACCATCAAGAACAAGTATCCCTTGCCAAGGATCGATGACTTGTTCGATCAGCTGAAGGGAGCCGCAGTGTTTTCGAAGATCAATTTACGGTCGGGATACCATCAGTTGAAGGTGAAGGAGGCTGATATCCATAAGACCGCTTTTAGGACAAGATATGGTCACTTTGAGTTTATAGTAATGCCGTTTGGGTTGTGAACGCCCACCGCATTCATGGATATGATGAACCGAGTGTTCCAACCTTACTTAGACAGGTTTGTTGTGGTATTCATCGATGATATCTTGGTATACTCTAAATCTGAAGAGGAGCATGATGAGCATCTCTAGATTGTGTTACAAGTATTAAGGGAGAAGAAGCTTTATGCCAAATTCAGAAGTGTGAATTTTGGCTTAGAAGTTTCTTTCTTAGGACACGTGGTGTCTGCCGAGGGAATAAGGGTGGATCCTAAGAAAATCGAGCGGTGTTGGATTGGAAACCACCTAAGTCGATTGGAGATTCAGTAGTTTCTTAGGATTGGCGTGCTATTACCGAAGGTTCGTGGAAGGATTCTCGCCGATAGCCACGCCATTAACAAAATTGTTGAGGAAGGAAGTACCCTTTGTGTGGACAGATAAGCAACAAGAGAGTTTTGAAAACTTAAAAGGTATTAACTAAGCTCGGTGTTGATTCAACCCGAGGTGAAAGGATTTTGTGGTATCTTGACGCGTCACATACGGGGTTAGGATGTGTTCTTATGCAAGATGGCAAGGTAGTCGCTATGCGCCCCGACGATTAAGGCCGCATGAAGTGAACTACCCAACCCATGACTTGGAATTGGCGCAGTGGTCTTCGCCTCAAGGTGTGGAGGCATTATTCAGATGGAGAAAGGTCGATGATCTACATGCACCACAAGAGTCTCAAGTACCTATTGACTCAAAAGGAGTTAAACTTGAGGCAACGAAGGTGGGAAAGAATTACCATGGACTTCGTTAGTGGGCTTCCCTCACGCCTACTAAGAAGGACTCGGTATGGGTGATAGTGGACCGCTTGACCAACCCCGCACATTTTATCCCAAAGAAGAATAGACTATCCTCTTCAAAAGCTAGCCAAGTTATATGTGGCGTAAATTGTGAGGTTACATGGAGTACCAATGTCGATCACCTCGATAGAGACCCAAGGTTTACGCCTCGATTTTGGAAGGCACTTCATCAAGCTTTAGGCACCAAGTTGGATTTCACTACGGCCTTTCATCCACAATCGGACGGGCGATGCAACGAGTAATACAAGTGTTGGAGGATATGTTGAGAGGATGTGTGATGGATTTTGAGGAAGTTGGGAGGACTACTTGCCTTTAGCGAGTTCGCCTACAACAACAGCTTATCGAGCTAGCATTCAATGGCACCATATGAAGCATTGTGCGGACGGAAGTGTCGTACTCTACTTGTTGGTGAGTTAGGAGAACGTCGAGTTTTGGGACCGTAGATAGTGGCGTAAATGTAAGAGAAGGTTGAAATAATTGAACACGGTTAAAAGAAGCCTCGGATAGATGTAAGTCTTATGTGAGCCTCAAACGGAAGGAAATAGAATTTGAAGTAGGAGACCAAGTGTTTCTAAAAGTCTCACCATGGAAGAAAGTGATGAGGTTTGGTCGAAAGGAAATTAAGCCCAAGATTTATCGGTCCCTATCGGGTACTAAAGCGAGTGGGACCAGTGGCATACCAGCTAGAGTTGCCACCAGAGTTGCAACAAATGCATGACGTGTTCCATGTATCCATGCTACGTCATTACCGATTGGATCCCTCTCACATAGTACCAGTGGAAGAAGTGGAGCTAAGGCCAGACTTAACCTACGAGGAAGAGCCAATTCGATTTCGAACGTGACGTGAAAGTACTATGGAGGAAGTCGGTTCCTCTAGTTAAAGTATTGTGGCGCAATCATGGATCGGAGGAAGCTTCGTGGGAGCCGTAAGAGGCAATGAGACAACAATACCCTCAATTGTTTAGTTAGAAAATTTCGAGGACGAAATTTTGTTTAAGGGGTAGAACAACAACACTCGAATAGGCCTATGCATTTCAGTTTAATTGTATGAAATGACAAGCTTCAAATCTTGTGAATAAACTTTTGATACTTTTGGAAACCTAGAAATGCATGAAAATGGAAATGAAAATGGAAATGAAAATGGAAATGAAAATGGAAATGAAAATGGAAATGAAAATGAAAATAGAAATGGAAATGGAAATGGAAATGGAAATAAACATTTTTGGAAACCTAAAGGAATTAGGAAAAGTGAACATTTTGGAGACCAAACCAAAATAGGAAACTAAACATTTTTGGAAACCAAACCAAAATAGGAAACTAAACATTTTGAAAACCAAGCCAAAATAGGAAACTAAACATTTTGGAAACTTGGAAAATCTGAATGCATGAAAATTTTAGGAAACTTAAAATGACCGGAATGTCAAATTTAAGAGCCAAAGGGGAGCTTAGGGCCAAGTGACCCTAAAATATAAAGAACATAAAATTTGACCCAATAACGGACTTGGAAATGTGGCCAAGATGCCACCTAAGGCCCTAGGAAATGGCCCAAATGCAAGAGGTTTTGGGCTGAGTTTGAGTCATCAAGGAAACAAATAAAAGAAATAAAATTTTGTCTCCATGGTGGAGAGTTGATGACAGAAGGAAGAGGAGTTTCTATTCAATAAAAACTCTTGGCTAATTAGGAGATTTGATGGAATTTCATAATTGATAAAACTAAAACTTATCACAAGTGAAGAATTGGTGAATTAGGGACTCTAAGGCTAATAGATTCACCAAAGAAAGAAAAGAAAGGAGCCATTCTCTTCTCTTCAACATCTTGTCAAACCTCCAAGTGAAAGTAGCAACAATCTTTCCTCTTCTCTTTAGCCGAAATTCCCTTGTCAAAACTCTCTCCATCTCTTTTCTTTCTTTTCTTTTCTTCTACTATTCATCCACAAAAGCCAAAACTTTGAGATCCACAATAGTGCCATAGCCTAATAGCATAAGGGATCTTCCGGATTCGAAACAAGGATTTGAAATAAAGATCAACTTGGATTTGAGGAAGTTGCCGATTTCAAAGAAAAAGGGAGGTGAAGTTTCGGGATTTAAAAATCCATAAGGTAAGCCCTAAAGGTATTCGGCCAAAGTTATGTGATTACCTAGATTAGATCCGTAATTATTAAAAGCCGAAAACTAATTTATGTTGAAGTTTCAAGGTTGGCCGAATATCAAGTGAAGGAAAACAAAGATTTGGGATTTGAATAAACATCAAATCGGCATCAAAGGTAAGCCTCTTTACAAATCCTACTAGGATTTGGATATTATAGCCCAAAATAGAATTTATGCTAAGTAATATTTGATAAACCAAATGTAGGAATTAGGATCTAAACATTAGATCTTGCTTTCGAAATCTCAAGGAATCGCTAAACAAATCAGGTGTGTATTCCACACTATTCTTAATAGTTTTATGGTTTAAATATGTTATATATGTTAATGGGAAAGTGAAAGAAAGTGGCTAAAGTGCCATATTATGGTACAAAGTATTCGTGCACGTTTTCCTACTTCTACTAGGATTTCAAATAAATGTTATACAAGTGAAAAGTGATGTGAAAGTGTAATAAAATATGTTATGCATGATATTTATAATTTGGGGCATTCGGGATTTATGTGAAAGGGAAGAAGGTGTTGACTACGGTCTCACCAACGTTATAAGTGAAAGTGATGACTTGGTCTCACTAAGTGAATGTGATGACTTGGTCTCACTAAGCGAATGTGATGACTTGGTCTCACTAAGTGGTAACCGGTTACATTACGATGGTGGCTATGCCACAATTTTATCGATGGGCGATGAGCACGCCGACCGCAATGAACGCCTTCGATGGAGTGTAGCGGAAGGAGGGTTGACTTAGTAGTCCCCACTGTGTGCAAAGTTGGTACGGGTGGAGTGTAGCGGATGGCATATAGGTTTGGGTTGGGTTTGCATCATTACCTTGAAATTGTTATATGCATATGAATTTTTTATGGTGTGCCTATCTCTATTATGTTTAGTGTTGGTTACACACCGAGTCTATCGACTCACCCCGTTGTGGGAATATGTTTCGTGATGACCAAAGAATGGACCGGGACGGTAGAACTTGTGGTGGCCATGATCGACTTGAAGTTCAGTTTAATTTGAATATTTATTTTATTTTAAATTACTGTACAATTTATTATTTTGGGTTTCATTTTATGTAATAAGGCCACCGTGATTTAATTTTTATTTCTACTATAATTACTATGTTATGAGTTTAGGGCTTTATAACTAGTAGGCCCACTTAGTATGAAATAAGTTTAAATATTTTATCACTTGAAGCAAATGGGTTTTGTTATAAAAATTAAATTTGTTTTCAACTCAAGCCCAACCCACAACGAACTATCTTCCAAAACTCATAGTTTTCAAAACGTTCGAATGAATTTGAATCGGGTAACTTCGAGGAACATACCAGATCCAGTCCATTCTCGTGGGCCGGGTGTGGGGTGTTTCATAGCTTGGCGAGTCTACATGGAAAGAAAGAATAAAAGACGTAAGCATTTAGCTTAGTAAGTTTGCATATAATGCACATGGCAACATACTTGCTTAATATAAACCATTTGACATTATCAATGGTATCATAATTTCAGCCATAAAGCTTACTTACTCATATTGATTCTTACATGTCTCATGATACTTACTAGTCTCATACTTGTGAAGTAAATGAGGTAACCCGTATCACTTGATAGCATTGATCAGTATACTTTAACATGATAATCATGATCTTTAATTCATCATTCATAACATGACAATACTAATTTCTTCTTGATAGTAGTATTGCGTACTTAACTTTCTTGTTTTCTCATTTCTCATTTTCCCGATGAATTTCTATGAATAACCGAGGAACTAAATGTCGACCCATATATAACTTGATGCCAAAGCCATATCCTAGATACGGTCTTACATGGAATATCTCGTCTTGGTTTCGAAGCCATGTCTTGACATGGACTTATACGAAGTCTTTCTCGTGGGTTCCCTTGGGAACGTACCATTGCCATGTCTTGACATGGTCTTACTTGGTATCTTTGCTCATGAACTGGTCAATGTCGAGCCTTGGCTTCGACTTACATGAAATCTTCCTTGTTCTCACCAATGCCATGCCTTGGCTTGGACTTACATGGGATCTCTATCTCTTGATAGCTTTTCAATGCCAAGACTTGTCTTGGACTTACATGATAACTTTTCTTGGAGACTCACCAATGCCATGCCTATATTCACTCATGTATAACTATATTATAATCCAACGAAAACTCATATATGTCTATACCGAATATACCAATCAAATGCTTTCGACCTTAATAGACTCGCATGTGTCATTTATCATTTTACAAAAAATAAATTTAAACTCCATCAAACATAATTGAACACCGAGTATAATGACATATCAAACATATCAACATTTCTCACTTGTATACCATGATTGATTATACATTCTCAAAACATCATCTTAGTCCGAATATCCATTAACCACAAGACCACAATATACCTATTATAAGCACATGTACCAAAGCCGAATATAAACTAACCTAAAATCCACACAACCATTGCATCATAACGACATAAACGTATACTCCATTTGATCATAAAAACTATATGCATCAATACCATACTAAAAAAAGGATATAAGCCATATTCGCATGGCTAAAATATATACAAGGACAAAGTTTTCAACTCAAACATAGACCTTATCAATCCTATACATGCTTTTATCCATAAACCAAAATAAAAGAGTACCAAAAAGATGATAGTGTGGTTGACTTTGCTAACAATTCCCCGAGCTTGTAGCTTGACCAAAATCTATAAAACAGAACATTGAACACACACAGAGTAAGCTTACTAGCTTAGTAAGTCTTAAGCAATTTACGTATAACATTCAAACATATAAGTATTGTAATCATTAGGTTTATAACATTTAATCTAAACATTTCAACTTGTAAGTTCATCATGGTCGAATGCCATTAATTCATTTATACTTATCTGTACACATATGCATACACATCTAATCTATCTTTAGCATTTTCACCTACAGCCGATTCTCCAAAATACATGTCTAAACTCACATTCTATTATATAATGCTCATGTTCATCAATGGTAAGCTCAATAGCATATATTAGAATTCTTACCGAACTATTGACTAGAGCACATCATACATGATCCAAATGGTAATATACCCATTTACCCTATTTCTTACACATATACTAAGTGAATACTTACCTGAGCTTTTAGCTCATTACATTAATCATGTTCCAACTTGCTATGATTCATGAATTCTCCATTTATAACGCATCACCGGCATTTAGCCTGCTAGGCATCAAAGCCTGAAATACTCACCAGCATTAAGCCTGCTAAACTAAAGGTCTGAAATTGGATCACCGGCATTTAGCCTGCTAGGCAATAAGCCCGATACACTTCGCCGGCACAAGGCCTGTAGGCTTAAAGCCTGATACAATTCACCGGCATGAGGCCTGCTAAGCTTGAAGCCTGATTCAATATTATATCATCTCATATACATTTCGATAATGCTGCCCAATTCAACACAAGTCACACAACATTCCATCACTAAAACATATCAATCCGGTTTAAATTGTAGCAACAATTCATCTCATTTTCAATATTCACATTCGACTAATACAAATTTACAAGCATAATTTCATGATCGGCATATAATTCATGTTATATATACTTTTAACGATGTTATATTGCTCATAGACTTACCTCGACTATCGACGGACAACGTAGACCGGCTATTTGATAACTTTCGTCTTTCCCCGATCCAAATCTGTTTTTCTTTGCTCTTGATCTAAACACATTAAAATTTAGCTCATTCAAACACATTTCATCTCAATTTAGTCCCAAAACACATAAACGGGAAAATTACCATTTACCCCTAATGTTTCACATTTTTACAATTTAGTCCTATTTGCATAAAACATAAAATACACAAAATCTCACTATACCACCCAAGGGCCGAATGTTCATAGGGACCATACTAGTCCAGTCCATTTATTTCATTTATTTTTCATTTTAACTCCTTAAAAATTTATTTTTTACAAATTTAGCTAAATTCATCAAAAATTCAAGAACAAAATATGCTCATCCAATAGATATCTACCATCTAATACCATAAAGCATCACAAAAATCAACCTAGCATCAATGGCATTTTACACAAACATCATCAATTCATGAAATTGAGACATGGGTTTTAAATCTCTCGAAGCAACGATTATAAAAACGTAGAAATTATAGAAAACCGATCAAAAACTAACCTTAAATCACCAATTTCTCCTTGGCCGAATGTTAAACTTTGTTCTTCCTTTCTTTATGCAATTAGGCTAAGAAAATGAAGATGATAACATGCATTTTATGTTTTATTTTTAACATATATATGTTTATTACCAATTTACCTAATTAACCTTTTAATAAAAATAACTCTAATATATTAACTAAGGGCATTTGTGACCTTTGCCGCCCACTATCCTTAAAAATGGGTAAATTGCCCTCTAAGGCTTTCATATTAAAAGACCACTATCAAATTGACACTTTTCACTATAGTTTGCAACTTTTGTACTTTACGCGATTAAGTCCTTTTCGTCAAATTAAACACTTAAACGATAAATTTTTTCTACGAAACTTTCACACACATTAATTCACACATAATAAGCACAGAATATAATATTTAAATATTTATCAGACTTGGATTCGTGGTCCCGAAACCACCGTTCCAATTAGGGTCAAATTCAGACTGTTACAACTCTCCCCCTTTAGGGATTTTTGTCCCGAAAATCTTACCGTTAAACAAAGTCGGATGTTGTTGCCTCATTGAATCCTCAGGCTCCCACGTAGCCTCTTCACCTCCGTGACGATCCCATTATACTTTCACTAATGGAATTTTCTTATTTCTTAACTCTTTCATTTCCCGAGCTAAAATACAAATCGGTTCCTTCTCGTACGTCATATCGGATTGAATTTTAATTTCAGACGGAGGAATTACATGTGAGGGATCTGATCTATATCTACAGAGCATCGAAACATGAAACAAATTGTGCATCTTTTCTAATTCAGAAGGCAACTTCAATCTATAAGCAACAGGCCCGATACATTCGATGATTTCATACTGTCCGATGAATCTCGGACTCAGTTTGCCTTTTCGACTAAATCAAGTACTTTCTTCCATGGTCAAACTTTCAAAAATACCCAATCTACGACCTGAAACTCAATGTCTTTATGTTTCAAATCAGCATAAGACTTTTAGCGATCTGATGCAGCTTTCAAACTATCTCTGATTACGGCCACTTTTTGTTCAGTCTTTTTAATCAAATCAACCCCGTGTATCTTGTTCTCACTGAGCTCGGTCCAGTATACTTGCGGCCGCTTAAAGCTTCGTAAGGTGCCATTTTGATACTATATTGAAAACTGTTATTATAAGCAAATTCAATCAAGGGTAAGTATTTTTCCCACGTACCTTCAAACTCAAGGACGCAACATCTCAACATGTCCTCAAGTATCTGAATGGTTCGCTCAGACTGACCGTCTATCTGCAGATAAAAGGCTGTGCTAAAGTGGAGTTTAGTGCCTAAAGCATCTTGCAACTTCTTCCAAAACCGCAATGTGATTCTTGGGTCTCTGTCCAAAACAATGGAACTCGGTACACCATGTAATCTCACAATTTGAGATACATACATTTCAAAGAAGTTTATCGGCTTAATAGTCTGCATTTAACCGGAACAAAGTGAGCTGATTTAGTTAGTCTGTCCACTATAACCCAAACTGCATCTTTCTTACTCGGTGTCGTAGGCAAACCGGATACAAAATCCATGGTAATTCTATCCCATTTCCATTCAGGTATCATGATCGGCTGAAGTAATCCAAAAGGCACCTGATGTTCAGCTTTTACTTGCTGACATATTAAACACTTTGAGACAAATTCAGATATATCCCTTTTCATGCCAGGCCACCAATAGAACCGTTTCAAATCGTTATACATTTTCGTGCTACCCGGATGTATCGACAATCGACTATTATGAGCCTCATTCAAAATCATCTGAATCAAATCCACATTATTTGGAACACACATTCGGCCTTGGAAGTTCAAACAATCATTTTCATCAATTCCAAACTCTGACTCCGCATCATTTTCACACTGAACTCATCTAGAAATCATATCTTTGTCAATTTTCTGTGCATCACAAATTTTTTGAATAAGCAACGGTCTTGCCTTCAACTCGGCTATGATCGAACCATCACCAGACATAACCATATATGCGTTCAACGCACGAACGAGCAAACAATGATTTTCGACTTAAGGCATATGCAACAACGTTGGCTTTTCCAGGATGGTAGTCAATCACCAATTCATAATCTTTTAATAGTTCTAACCATCTGCGTTGTCTCAAGTTTAAGTCTTTCTGAGTCATCAAATACTTCAGACTTTTGTGATCCGAATAAACATGACATTTCTCACCGAACAAGTAATGGCGCCAAATTTTCAACATGAATACAATAGCTGCTAGCTCTAAATCATGTGTTGGGTAATTTCTTTCATGAGGCTTCAGCTGTCTCGAAGCATAGGCTACTACCTTTCCTTCTTGCATTAAAACGCAACCCAAACCATTCAAAGAAGCATCACTATATACAACAAATTCCTTACCCGATTCAGGCTGTATTAACACTAGAGCCTCGGTCAAAAGAGCTTTCAATTGATCAAAACTTTTCTGAAACTTTTCTGTCCACTCGAACTTGACATCTTTCTGTAGTAGCTTTGTCAGGGGTGTAGCTATCATGGAAAAACCTTCCACGAATCGTCTGTAATATCCCACAAGTCCCATAAAACTTCAAATTTTAGCAACATTTCTTAGTGGCTTCCAATCAAGTATAGCCGATATTTTGTTCGGATCAACCCGAATGCCTAACGCTGAAACAACATGACCTAAAAAGCTGACTTCATTCATCCAGAACTCACACTTACTAAACTTTGCATACAACTATTGATCTCGCAAAGTTTGTATCACTAATCTCAAATGCTCAGTATGTTCAGTTTCATCTTTAGAGTAGATCAGTATATCATTAATAAACACTACTACAAATCGATCCAAATGCTGTCTGAAAACCCGATTCATTAAATTCATAAAAATAGCAGGTGCATTAGTAAGTCCAAAAGGCATAACTAGAAACTCATAATGTTCGTACCTCATTCGAAAGGCAGTCTTAGGCACATCAGAATCTCTGACTCACAACTGATAATAACCCGATCTCAGATCTATCTTTGAAAACACTGAAGCCCCTTTTAATTGGTCAAATAAATCATCAATTCGAGGCAACAGATATTTATTCTTTATTGTCACTTTATTTAACTGCCGATAATCAATACACATTCGCATCGTCCCATCTTTCTTTTTCACAAATAGAACTGGTGCACCCCAAGGAGAGAAGCTCGGTCGTGCAAAGCCCCTATCTGTTAGTTCTTGCAACTGTGCTTTCAACTCTTTCAACTCAGTAGGTTCCATCCGATATGGAGCTATCAAAATCGGAGTCGCCCCCGATACTAATTCAATGTCAAACTCAATCTCTCGCACTGGTGGTAAACCCAGTAATTCTTCAGGAAACACATCTGGGTATTCACACACAACTGGTATGGATTCAATCTGCTTTTCAGACACTTTATTATCCAACACGTAAACTAAGTAAGCTTCATATCCTTTTCTCACATACTTTTGGGCTAATATCGAGGATATTACTGTAGGCAACCCCCTCAAATCATTAGATTCAACCCGAACAATTTCACTGTTCTGACATCTCAAATCAATAATCTTTCTTTTGCAATTCACCACGGTATCATGCAAAGTTAACCAATCCATTCCCAAAATTATGTCAAACTCGTTGAAAGGAAACAACATTAAATCAACTGGAAAGCAGGAGTCCTGAATCATCAACGGGAAACCTTTACACACTTTATCAACAAGTACACATCGACTTAAGGGGTTGGACACACGAATCACAAACTCGGTAGACTCAACAGGCAGAGTCGTACTGGATACCATAGTATCACACACATATGAATGAGTCGAACCAAGATCAATCAATGCAATCACAGTAGTATCATAAAGTGTGAAAGTACCGGTAATAACATCTGGGGAAGAAGCATCCTCTGTGGCACGTATAGCATAAGCTCTAACTGGTGCTCGAGCCTCTGATCGAACTACGGTGTCCTTCGTTCCTCTCTGACTGCCATCTACACTCCCTGCATGTCTGGGTGGTCTACCTTATGCTGACGCGTTGCTCGGTTTAGTATTCTGAGTCGTATTTTGCTCGGTTAGCATCAGGCACTCTCGAATAAAATGGTCCGATGATCCACATTTAAAGTAGGACCGATCACGGAATCTATAACTCCCGGAATGCCATTTACCACAATGCTTACAGATAAACCGTAAAAGTAACATATTTTAATCCCACACTTAGTATGCTTTTGGATGATTTAGCCCGCAATATATGTAAAAAGGTGCTCTTAATCCTTTCTTTTCATGTCTTATACTCAGGAAAGCACCTAAGGATAAAAAGAATGAGAAACGGGCTTGAAACGGACCTAAATGGGCTTAGCAAGAAATCGACACAGCCTGGACTCCATCACACACGGCCGTGCCCTAAAAATTTATTTCACACGGTCGTTCCTCGTCGATAAAAAGCCCAACACGGCCTCTCCCCGATTTACATGGTCGTGTCCCAATCGACAGACCTAAAGCACGGCCTGAACCTCGACTTACACGGGTGTGCCTGAATCAACAGAATAGAGACACGGGCTATCCACAATTTGCACGGGCGTGTTTCGATCGTGCCCCTGCCACAAAAAGAGCAATTTCACTCGGGTTTAGATACTTTGAGACGAAGAAACATATTCCTAAATCGACTCAAACTTTGAGTAGGAATTAGACTCGACTTAGGATGTCTAGGAGCCCAGAAAAGTCTATATAAACACCCCAAGGTAGCCATTCTAAGGGATCGGAGTTTTAGCAGAGTTTTCTTCCAGAGCTTTCTTTGTCTAGGGAATTACTCGAAGATAGCCAGTTGATCCATCTCAAAGAGCCAGAATTCTACTCAAGACGGTGGATCTCTCCTTCAATTCTTCGAGATTTTTAGGGAGTTCTTATGTTTTGTTTTATCTTTTCTCTTGAGATGTTTGGGTATTTAGTTATGAACTAAACCCTTCAGATACCTGAAGGGGATAAAACCTATAATGGATTTTGTTATTTGATTCTTTGATTTTATATGATAAGTACTTAGTTTGTTCTTAATTATGTTGCTTAAATTTATCTGATATGCTTAGGTAGAGGAGGAATAGACCCTGCCTAAGAGTAGATCTAGCATAATTAAGCGAAGTTGATTGGGCGCCTAGAGATAGGATTACGAGATTTTACCGAATTAGGGTGAAACCTAAGATGGGAATCCGTTGATCAATTTACTGCTTCCTTAGGGGGTTATTATAAGAGAACGAGAGTTCCACTAATTAACCTAAGGTTAGACGTTATTCACCTCGAGAGAGGGTTTAATATAGGTTAGGGAGTCTCACGGATCAGGCTAAGTAAAGGAATCATATAATTCAAGGGATTAGATAATAAGTGAAGTCATAGGTGGATTCTTTCTGAGGGTATCGTCTTTATCAACTGATTTTTCCTAAAGTCTTTTCCCAAGTTTCATTCTTTTATCCTTGCATTTAGTTTATTGTTTTTTTAGTTAGTTTTTAGATTAATAAACCAATCTCTCCATATTTTAGGCTAAATAATAGAAAGAAAGTGAGTAGTAGTATTTTTAGGGTTCCTTGGATTCGATAAGATATTCTTACCTAAACTATACCATTGTTCGATAGGTGCACTTGCCTCCATCATTGTCATAGTTAGTCTACAGGTTCGATCCTTCTTTATAAATTTAAAATGTGACTGTTTTGCAGCGATCACGTTTTTGGCGCCGTTGTGGGAAAATCTTAAAATATTAAGAAAGCTCTATTTCTATAACTTTAGCCATAATTTTTATTGTATTTTTTTCTTTTTTTATTTATTTATTTACTTGTTCGCTAATTTTTCTTTAATTTTGACAGAAAATTTTAGTCTATAGAGAAGATGGCACTGAGTGATTATCCGTGGCAAGTAAGGAGGACGATTCCTACTGAAGAAGACAGTATCTTCGACCTCAACGTGGTCACTAGGTTATCTAATCAATTAGGGATGATGAATAAAAAGCTTGATAGATTGCGTTCCTTGCAGGTACACCCAGTAATGCAATACGACTTGAATCCAGGAGGCGTGGTGAATCCTGAGTACCCACCCTATGAATATAGTGATAAACCGTAAAAGTAACATATTTTAATCCCACATTTAGTATGCTTTTGGATGAATTTATCCTTAATTTATGTAAAAGGTGCTCTTAATCCTTTCTTTTTATGTCTTATACTTAGGAAAGCACCTAAGGACAAAAAGAACATAAAACGGGCTTAAAACGGACCAAATTGGGCCAACCCAAGAAATCGACACGGCCTAGACTTCATGCCATACGGCCGTGCCTTACCATCCATCTAGGACACGGCCTATCCCCGATTCACATGACCGTGCCTCATCGACAAAAAGCCCAACATGGCCTGATCACGACTTGCATGGTCGTGCCCCAATTGACAGACCTGAAGCACGGCCTGAACCTCGACTAGCACGGCCGTGCTACAGCCGTGCCTAAAACAATAGAATACAAACACGGCCTAGAAGATGATTTACACGGGCATGCCTTGGTCGTGCCCCTGCCACGAGAATGAGAAATTTCACTCGGATTTGGATGCTTAGAGCCAAAGAAACATAATCCTAAGTCTACTTAAATACCTAGGACGAATTACACTTGAATTATGAGTACTTAGGAGCTAAGTAAAGCATAAAAAAAGTCTTTATAAACACCCCAAGGCAGCTATTCAAGGGGATCGAGGTTTTAACAGAGCTTCTCTGCCAGAGCTTTTGACATTTAGGGAATTACTCGAAGATAGCCAGTTGACCCATCTCGAAGAGCTAAAATTCTACTCAAGACGGCGGATCTCTCCTTCAATTCCTTCAGGGGTTTTAGGGATTTCTTGTGTTTTATTTTATCTTTTCTCTTGAGATGTTTTCTTATTCTTTTATGAACTAAACCCTTCAGATACCTGAAGGGGATGAAACCTATGATGGATTTTGTTATTTAATTCTTTGATTTATATGATAAGTACTTAGTTTGTTCTTAATTATGTTGCTTAATTTTATCTGATGTGCTTAGGTGGAGGAGGAATAGACCCTGCCTAAGAGTAGATCTAGCATAATTAAGCGGAGTTGATCAGGCGCCTAGAGATAGGGTTACGAGATTTTGTTGGATTAGGGTGAAACCTAATATGGGAATCCATTGATCGATTTACTTCTTCCTTAGGGGGTTATTATAATAGAACGAGAGTTCCACTAATTAACCTAAGGTTAGACATTATTCGCCTCGAGAGAGGGTTTAATATAGGTTAGGGAGTCTCACAGATCAAACTAAGTAAAGAAATCATATGAATTAAAGGTTAGATAATAAGTAAAGCCATAGGTGGATTCTTCCTAAAGGTATCGTCTTTATCAACTAAGTTTTTCTACAGTCTTTTCCCAATTCTTTCTTTGCATTAGTTTAAGTGTTTCATTTATTTATTTTATCTTAATAAATCAATCACTCCATATTTCAGGCTAAATAATGGAGAGAAGGTGAGTAATAGTACTTTTAGGTTCCTTGGGTTCGATAAGATATTCTTGCCTAAACTATACTACTGTTCGATAGGTGCACTTGCCTCTATCGTTGTCATAGTTAGTCTACAGGTTCGACTATCCTTTTTATAAATTTTAAGACTAGACTGTTTTGCAGCGATCAAGTTTTTGGCGCCATTGCCGGGGACTCCTAAAATATTAAGAAAGCTCTATTTCTATTACTTTAGCCATTATTTGTATTATTATTTTTTTCAGATTAAATTTTAATTTTTACTAATTCTCTTTCTTTTTTCCTTTACTTGCAAGGTACCTCTAGTTTATGACCAGAAGAAACCGTAAAAGACCATTAGAATATGAAAGTGACATTGAAGCTACCGCTCGCAGAAATCGCAGAGAAACTAGACAAGCTCTAGACTACCAAAGAGAAGAACAGCAAGATAGATCCAATCCTACTGAAGGGATGGCAGAAAACAATCCACCTGATGTGCAAGAACAGAACGCTCCGCGTACTATGTATGATTATGCTAAACCTAATTTGACAGGAGCAGAATCTAGTATTGTTAGACCTGCTATAGCTGCTAATAATTTTGAATTAAAGCCTAACATAATACAAATGATTTAACAGTTTGTTCAATTTGATGGTTTACAGGACGAAGATCCAAATACTCATATAGCTAATTTCTTAGAGTTCTGTGATACTTTCAAAATAAATGGCATTTCTGACGATGCCATACGTCTTCGGTTATTTCCTTTTTCATTAAGGAATAAAGCAAAGCAGTGGTTGAACACGTTACCACGAGGGTCAAACTCGTTACCACGAGGGTCAAACACCACATGGGATCAAATGACCGAAAAAAAATTTTTAAAATATTTTCCACCAGCCAAAACAGCCAATTTTAGGAATGACATATCTTCTTTTATGTAGAATGATGCAGAAACATTATATGATGCATGGGAGAGATACAAAGATCTCCTAAAGAGATGTCCACACCACAGATTACCTTTGTGGAACTTTTTACAATGGTGTGAATTCTGCAACTAGGCAAATGATTGATTCATCAGCCGGTGGAACTTTGAATAACAAAACTCCTGAAGCGGCTTACGAATTTATTGAGGAGATGTCGTTGAACACCTATCAATGGCAAATTACAAGGGCTAAACCGACAAAATCAGCCGGAGTTTTTAACATAGATGCAGTAACAATGTTGTCAATATAGATGGAGTTAATGAATAAAAAGATTGATAATTTATGTTCTTCACAGGTACATCCAGTAATGCAATCTGAAGCAAGCGGGAATGTAGTGAATACTGAGTACCCACCCTTCCAACCAAGAGCAGAAAACTAGCAGACAAACTATATAGGTAACAATTTTAGATTCAATAATAATCCTTATAGTAACACTTATAATCCAGGTTGGAGGAACCACCCAAATTTTTCGTGGGGAGGACAAGGAAATCAAGGAAATCAAAGGCAGCAACCTCCTCCAAATTATCAAAATCAGCCATATCCACAGGAAAGGAAACCAAACCTTGAAGAGATGCTGACAAAATTCATGAAGGCCACAGATTCTCGTCTCCAAAAGACTGAACCAACACTGACGAACAACAAAAATCAATCAAGGGGATCGAGAATCAAGTTGGAGAACTTACTAGGTCAGTGGGACATCTCACAAAGTTGATTTCTAAACGTCAACAAGGACGTCTACCAAGCAATATAGAAATAAACCCAAAAGAACAAATCCAAGCCATCACATCTCAAGAGGGTACAAAGGAAGACGAGTTTACCTCAGCACAAGAAACCAAGGAAGGAAAAGGTAAAACAAAGGTAGCACAAGAAAAGTCGAAACCGGTAATCAAATAGTACCAACCTCGAATACCTTATCCCGAAGCATTGAAAAAAGATGATTCAGAGAAACAATTCTGTAAGTTTCTAAAACTTTTAAAGAAATTACATATTAACTTACCTCTTCTTGAAGCTCTTTTCTAGATGCCCGATTCAAGGAAGTTCTTAAGATAGCTCTTGACGAAAAAACGTAAAATAGATGAAGAACACCATGTGGAATTAAACGCAACATGCTCAGCAATGTTACAGAATAGACTACCACAAAAACTAAAAGATCCAAGGAGTTTTACGATTCCATGTTTGATTGGTAATTTAACTATTGATAATGCGTTAACTGATCTAGGGGCAAGTATAAATGTTATGTCTTATACATTGTTTAAACGACTAGGTCTAGGGAAACCCAAACAAACTAGGATGAGTATTCAACTAGCTGATAAAACTGTTAGAATTCCTAGAGGCATTATTGAATATGTTCTTGTAAAAATCGATAAATTTGTTTTCCCAGTAGATTTTGTTGTCTTAGACATGGATGAAGACAATTTAATCCCCTTGATTCTAGGAAGATCTTTCCTAGCAACTGTTAGAACTAAAATTGATGTTGCTACAGGAGAACTCATACTTCGTGTAGGAGATGAATCGATCAATCTTCAAGCTCTCGACTCAGCCCGAACTACGGATGATGAAGGTAAGAAAATTACTTCAATAGATAATCAAATTGTTCAACCTTCATTGCAGGAAACACCACAAGGCATCCAACCTGAGTCAACTCACAGCCCCCAAGTCGACAAAGAAGAATCACACAAACAACAAAACCCTAAGGTCGACGATTTAGAAGAGCAGAAGATACAAGTCGAAGAAAGGAAGGATCCAAACGAAGTAAAAGTAAAAGAACCGCGAGAAAAGCTCATAGGGACATCAAATCACTTTAAATTAAAAATCAAGTACACGAAATCTTCCCCACGACACAATCGATGTGAGCAACCCAAAGTTCAAAAATTTTAAGGTAAACACTTCTTGACTACAATTTTGTCACGAAAATAGAACTGCAAGCATGAGGGAAGATGTTCAAACCTTTAAACCTCCCTAAAATTTTCAAACACGAGGTCAGTCTAGCTTAAGACTATAAACGAGCGCTTCTCGAGAGGCAACCCAAACACAAACACGATTTATTTTCAAATTTATTTCTAGTTACTTTTCTTTCCTAAGTATTTAATTGAAAACTAACATAAAAGTACAGGCTTCCAGGCCACACGGCCTTACCCACGGTCGTGCCCGTGGCCGTGTGGACCACCGAAACTACCACACTAACAGAGTAGAGGCTGTGCAATTCAGGCCAACCACCCTCCGACGTCACGGATTCAACCACCCTACCACACAGGCACCGACGGATCAGCACGGGCGCCTATGGACCGTGTGATGCTACTGACTTCCTCGAAACGGGCGTGGCCATTGGAGACACAGACGCGGAAGAACAAACACACTTTAGACCACGGTAGTGTAAGGCGGCCATGTTAATCGATACACCCTTGGAGCACGGGCGTGGGAACGGGACAGATTTCAAATCCTATTAAAACCCCAAAGCCCTCCCCTTCTCCCCATCTCTTTTGTTCTTCTTTTTCCTTTTCAATTTTTTCTCTCTTCTCTTAGGAAAAGGGCCAAACTCTTGAGCTGAAATAGAATCATGACAAAGAAGCGTAAGAAGGCAAACATAGTCTTCCCAAAGGAGACCCGAAACATAAGCTCATGCCTGCCGCTTCATCCAAACACCAAGCCAAGAGTCTTTGCGACCATTTAGCTCTTATTTTATTCTTCTCTTCTTCTTTATTTTCCTTATCTCTAACTCTCTTAAACTTAATTTAGTTTATTTTGTTTTAGTTTCTTGGTTTTAGGTTCAAAAGGCTGCTAGGGAATCATGCCGACCTCTACAATAACCTCTTCACTTCTACCATTACCAACACTCCGCAGTCTTAGCGGTCACACCAACCCCGCGAACTATCCAACAATAAGGACTCCTTAGTCCATTAGTCTTTCATTTTAATTTCAGTTTTCTTCTTAGCCTCCATCCCTTTAAATTTCTTGTCCTTTATTATGTTATTAGTTTATTATTAATGTTTCTTTAGATCTCTTGGCTCTATCTTCGTCAGGCTCCCTAATTTCTTCATCTAGCGAAGTCGTTGGTAGCCACCCCACCGGGCCCGTAGAAAACTCCATCACCACCACTAAAGACACCGCTCCTCTAAGTTCCCTTCTACCACAACCATTGCCAAACCTCGAAGTCATCCAAAATTTAGGAAGTGTCACTTTCTCCCTTCTCTTTTGATTTATCCCATTATTGTTATTATCTATCTTTGTACATTGAGGGCAATGTACATCTTAAGTGTGGGGGGTAAAAGTGTCCAACTTTTTGCATTATTCTCAAATCCCTAAATTTTATCTTATTTTTAAGTACTTTTCTCATATTACTAATTAGGATGAAATTTCTAATGATTTATGATTTTTATTGATATGTCTCTGATTAAATAATTGATAATTGTGCATTGATGATTAAATTTGAAGAATACTAGAGAATCAAGCATGACAAGCCTATTTTTCAAAGAATAAAATTTTTTTAGGTTGTTGAACCAAATTTGAATATTACCCTGAAGTTTGAAATTTACAGGGATTGGTGTCAAAAACACCCATAATTTTTGTGAGATTTTGAGCCTTATAGAGCATATATTCTTTTTCATGCTCACTTTATTGATTATGAGTTTGTCAACTTTGAACTGTTATTCTAGAACTTGCCTCGTTTATGCATGTTGAGACCACACCTTTGATTTGATATACAGAGATGATAAAGGCACCTAGGATTCAATCCACTTATCCCATTAAAAAGCCTACCTTCACAATTAACCCCTAGAGAACCCCGTTGAATCCTAACAACCCTTTCATTGACTTAACCACTAATATTAACCCAAAGACCCTTTGTATTTGTTATCACCCTTTCTATTGACTACCCTTTAATTGAGGTTTGATTTGATTAAGTTACCGAATTATTTTAGTTCATTAGTTACATTTATCATTTATGATGTAATATTTTTTTAGTTTGTTCAAAAAAAATCCAAAATCCAAAAATCAAAGTATATTCAGTATTAGTATTATATAAAGTAAGCTTGTGAATATAAATTTCAATTATCAAGGAAAAAGCTCGTATTATTATTAGTTTCAACGTTCTCTAGTCCATTGTTTTTAGTTAGGTACTTTGTCAAGTCAATCTTGATTCTAACCCTCTAATTCAGCCTATTTCCATACCTTTAACCCTAGCCCCGTTACAACCCTAATAAAGACCTTTTGATTTGTATATAATCTCAATTGCAGTGGTGGAGATTTGATTTTCAGGCAAGCCTATGGGATTAACTTTTAGGTTCGACTTTTGAGTGCTTATTTTTGAACCTTAAACACTTCGAGTGATTTGAGTGAATCTTTGTGAGGATACCAATCCTTGTCGTTTTTGAATCAAAGGTAATTATTTTGATGAGGGGAGACACCTATGTTTTCGAGCTAAAAACCTCATGACTTATCTTAATTGAATTTTTAGGGCTCTTTGAGTTGATTTATCCATGTGTAAATTATCTATGAATTATGATGAGACATTGTCGATAGGGATTATGAATTAGGGAAAGTTTGTTTTAATTGTAAGTTGAGAATTTTGCTTGAGGACAAGCAAAAGCTTAAGTGTGGGCGTATTTGCTAAACCGTAAAAGTGACATATTTTAATCCCACATTTAGTATGCTTTTGGATAAATTTATCCTTAATTTATGTAAAAAGGTGCTCTTAATCCTTTCTTTTTATGTCTTATACTCAGGAAAGCACCTAAGGATGAAAAGAACGTAAAACGGGCTTAAAACGGACCAAATTGGGCCAACCCAAGAAATCGACACGGCCTAGACTTCATGCCACACGGCGTGCCTTGCCATCCATCTAGGACACGGCTTGTCCCCGATTCACATGGTCGTGCCTCGTCGATAAAAAACCCAACATGGCCTGATCCCGACTTGCATGGCCGTGCCCCAATTGACAGACCTGAAGCACGGCTGAACCTCGACTAGCACGGTCGTGCTACAGTCGTGCCTAAAACAACAGAATAGAAACACGGCCTAGAAGACGATTTACAAGGTGTGCCTTGGCCGTGCCCCTACCGCGGGAATGAGCAATTTCACTCAGATTTGGATGCTTAGAGACAAAGAAACATAATCCTAAGTCTACTTAAACACCTAGGACGAATTACACCTGAATTATGAGTACTTAGGAGCTAAGGAAAGCATAAAAAAAAGTCTTTATAAACACCCCAAGGCAACTATTCGAGGGGATCGAGGTTTTAGCAGAGCTTCTCTGCCAGAACTTTTGAAATTTAGGGAATTACTCAAAGATAGCCAGTTGACCCATCTCGAAGAGCCGAATTCTACTCAAGACGGCGGATCTCTCATTCAATTCCTTTATGGGGTTTTAGGGATTTCTTATGTTTTGTTTTATCTTTTCTCTTGAGATGTTTTCTTATTATGTTATGAATTAAACCCTTCAGATACCTGAAGGGGATGAAACCAATGATGGATTTTGTTATTTGATTCTTTGATTTATATGATAAGTACTTAGTTTGTTCTTAATTATGTTGCTTAATTTTATCAGATGTGCTTACGTGGAGGAGGAATAGACCCTGCCTAAGAGTAGATCTAGCATAATTAAGCAGAGTTGATCGGGCGCCTAGAGATAGGGTTATGAGATTTTGCCAGATTAGGATGAAACCTAATATGGGAATCCATTGATCGATTTACTGCTTCCTTAGGGGGTTATTATAAGAGAACGAGAGTTCCACTAATTAACCTAAGGTTAGACGTTATTCGCCTCGAAAGAGAGTTTAATATAGGTTAGGGAGTCTCACAGATCAAACTAAGTAAAGAAATCATATGAATTAAAGGTTAGATAATAAGTAAAGTCATAGGTGGATTCTTCCTGAAGGTATCGTCTTTATCAACTGAGTTTTTCTACAGATCTTTTCCCAATTCTTTCTTTGCATTAGTTTAAGTGTTTCATTTATTTATTTTATATTAATAAATCAATCACTTCATATTTTAGGATAAATAATTGAGAGAAGGTGAGTAATAGTACTTTTAGGTTCCTTGGGTTCGATAAGATATTCTTGCCTAAACTATACTACTGTTCGATAGGTGCACTTGCCTCTATCGTTGTCATAGTTAGTCTATAGGTTTGACTATCCTTTTTATAAATTTTAAGACTAGACTGTTTTGCAGTGATCATATAGCATGCAGAATTAACAAGTCCACTATATGGGTATCTATTCTAGTCCTCAAAATAATTTTCATAGTGACACTTATAATGCATGTTGGAGGTACCATCCTAATTTCTCGGGGGATGATCAAAGTAGCCAAAGGCAGCAACCTCCTCCAATTTATCAAAATCTGCCCTATCCATAGGAAGAGATATTAAACCTTGAAGAGATGCTGACAAAGTTCATAAAGGCCACAAATTCACGTTCCCAAAGGACTGAAGCAACACTAGAAGAACAACAAAAATCGATCAAAAGAATCGAGAGTCAAATCAGATTCCTTACTGAGATGGTATGTGAAATACGGACAGAGATTTTCTCCAAAGGCACACAGCAGGCAAAGGCAGTTACACTAAGGAGTGGCAAAGAGCTAATTGAACCACAAAGAAAGACACCACATGAAGTTACCACGAAAAAAAATGTAGAAGTTGAGAACGATGATCCATTACCTATAGAAAATAGAGCACAAATTCCATATCCAACAAAATTGAAGAAAGAACAATTGGATGATCAATACGGTAAGTTCCTCAAACTATTTAAATAAATACATATTAACTTACCTTTTGTTGAAGCTATTTCATAGATGCCAAAGTATGCAAAATTCTTAAAAGAACTCCTCACGAACAGACAAAAGCTTGAGGAAGTATCAACAGTGGAGCTTAATGAAGAGTGTTCAGCCCTTCTCCAAAATAGACTACCACGGAAGTTAAAAGATCCAGGGTGTTTCACTATTCCTTCGTAATTGGTAGTTTAAACATCAAGAAAGCATTAGCAGACCTAGGCGCTAGTATCAACTTAATGCCTTACAAATTGTTTAAATGGCTAGATCTTGGGGAACCAAATCCCACTAGGATGAGTATTCAATTAGCTGATAGATCTATTAAATATCCTAGAAGAGTTATTGAAGATGTCTTGGTAAAAATTGATAAATTTATTTTCCCTATTGATTTCGTTGTTTTAGACATGAAAGAAGACATTAATGTTCCTTTGATCTTAGGCCGTCCCTTTTTAGCCACTGCTAGAGCGATTACTGATGTAGGTGATGGTAAACTAGCACTAAGAATAGGTGATGAAGA
Organism: Gossypium rotundifolium; assembly: GCA_025506655.1. NCBI lineage: Eukaryota > Viridiplantae > Streptophyta > Magnoliopsida > Malvales > Malvaceae > Gossypium > Gossypium rotundifolium. Next base: position 13,590,194 of record CP106723.1, on the reverse strand, counting down.
AATTATCTTTCAACTTTATGATGCCATGCGATATTCTAAAGAGCAAGATGATTCATGTTATTTTGTTGACACTACTGATCATATTATTAAAAACTCATTGTAGGAAATTATACAGGATGACACAATGGAACTGTGACCACTCAAGAAGAGGGGAAGAAGATGAAAACAATGAGTTGAATCTGAATACGTTATCATTCAAACAATGGAAGGAAGAAAGCATTGAAAACGATAATGAAATAAAACAAAACCCTCCATCGAAGAGCCACCTAAATTGGAACTCAAACAGTTACCAAAACACTTGGAATACGCATTCCTTGGGGACAATTTTACGCTACCAGTAATCATCTCTTCAGAATTAAAATCCAAGGAAAAGGAGGAGCTGATAAAGGTACTAAAAGAACACAAGAAAGCCATAGCTTGGAAAATTTCTGACATTAAGGGAATAAGCCCCACATTCTGCACCCACAAAATTTTAATGGAAGAAGAATATAAACCGTGTGTGCAACCTCAGAGACGAGTGAACCCCAACATAAAAGAAGTGGTCAAAACTGAGGTAATTAAACTTCTAGATGTAGGAATAATTTATCCTATTTACGACAAAGACTTGGGCAAATCTTGTAGGTAGTTCCAAAGAAAGGAGGAATGCGGTAGTACCCAATGAAAAAATGAGTTAATTCCCACAAGAATATTTACAGTTTGAGAGTCTCGTGATAGACTATAGAAAATTGAATGATGCCACCAGAAAAGATCACTTTCCTCTACCCTTCATGGATAAAATGCTAGAAAGACTATCTGGGCATATGTACTATTGCTTCCTGGACGGACTCTCCGGCTACTTTTAGATCCCCATAGCTCCTGAAGAGCAAGAGAATACAACATTTACATGCCCATACGGTACGTTTTCTTATCGTAGAATGCCTTTTGGATTATGTAATGCTCCTGCTACTTTTCAGCGTTGCATGTTGGCAATTTTTGACGAACTCGTGGAGGACATCATGGAGGTATTTATGGATGATTTCTCGATATTTGGTAACTCTTTCCATCTTTGCCTTAAAAATTTAAAATTCTAAGAAGATGTGAAGAAACAAACCTTGTTTTAAATTGGGAGAAGTGCCACTTTATGGTTAGAGAAGGGATTGTATTAGGACATAAAATTTCTAGTAAGGGAATTGAGGTAGATAAAGCAAAAGTTGAAACCATAGAAAAATTACCTCCCCCTAGTTTGGTTAAGACGATTAGAAGCTTTCTAGGACATGCAGGTTTTTATAGAAGATTTATTAAAGATTTTTCTAAAATAGGTAAGCCTTTGACAAAATTACTAGAAAAAGATGTTCCTTTTAACTTCAATCAGGAATGTTTAGATGCATTCAATATCCTTAAAGATATATTGATAAATGCACCGATTATAATTGCACCTGATTGGAACTTACCTTTTGAATTAATGTGTGATGCTAGTGACTTTGCAGTAGGGGCAGTTCTGGGACAATGAAGAGACAAACATTTTCAGCCAATTTACTACGCTAGTAGAACATTAACACCCGTACAGGAAAATTACACCACGACTGAGAAATAATTACTAGCTGTAGTTTTTGCTTTTGACAAGTTTAGACAATATCTAATGTTATCTAAAGTTGTCGTTTGCACTGACCATTCAGCTCTTCGTTATCTTTTAAACAAACCGACGCAAAACCTAGACTAATACGATGGATTTTAATCTTACAAGAATTTGACTTGGAAATACAGGATAAGAAGGGAGCTGAGAATCTCACGGCAGATCACCTTTCAAGACTAGAAAATCCATACACCAAATAGCTTGATGAACATGAAATAAATGACTCATTTCCCGAAGAATAACTCTTTTCTATAACACATTCTAAAGTACCCTGGTTTGTAAATATTGTGAATTATTTAGCAGCTAGCGTCTTACCAAGAAAAATAACACATCATCAAAAGAAAAGATTCCTTGTTGATGTGAGAAATTATTTTTGGGAAGATCTATTTCTTTTCCGAATATGTGCAGATCAGGTGATTCGAAGATGCCTTACAAAGACAGAGGCAAGCAAAATCCTGGAACATTGTCATTCAGGACCATCAGGAGGACACTACAGTGGCATTAAAACAGCACACAAAATACTCGAATCAGGTTTTTACTGGCCCACTCTATTTAAAGACACCAACAGGTATGTTACCACTTGTGACAAATGCCAGAGAATAGGTAATATTTCTAAACGTGATGAAATGCCTCAAACTTATATGTTGTCATGTGAAATATTTGATGTTTGGGGTATTGATTTTATGGGACCATTTCCTAGTTCATTCGAAAATAAATACATCCTAGTAGCAGTTGATTACATGTCAAAATGGGTAGAAGCAGAAGCCTTACCTACCAATGATGCGAGGGTAGTAGTTAAATTTCTCAAGAAACTATTTTCCCAATTCGGGACACCTAGAGCCATCATTAGTGACAGGGGTACTCATTTCTATAATACACAATTTGAAAAAGTTCTAAAGAAATATGGAGTATGCCACAGAATAGCCACCCCATATCATCCTCAAACTAGTGGGCAAATTGAGGTAGCAAACCGAGAGCTTAAGCGCATTCTAGAAAAACCGGTTGAATCAAATAGAAAAGATTGGGCAGTTAAAGTAGATGATGCTTTATGGGCTTACAGAATAGCATTTAAAACACCTCTAGAGACATCCCCGTACAAGCTCGTATACGGGAAAAGCTGTCATCTACCATTCGAGTTAGAACACAAGCTTACTGGGTAATAAAATTTTTAAATTCTGACCTCAAAATTGCAGGAAAGAAAAGAATGATGCAGATAAACGAGCTGGATGAATGGAGAACGGAAGCTTATGAGAACTCAAGGCTGTACAAGGAAGCAACAAAGTGGTGTCACGATGCTCGCCTCAAGCGATCAAAACATTTCGAAGTAGGGGACCTAGTCTTGTTATACAATTCAAGGCTTAAACTATTCCCTGAGAAGTTAAAATCAAGATGGTCAGGCCCATTCATGATCAAAACAATATTTCCATATGGCACCATCAAGGTAACTCATCCCACTAAAGGCACGTTCAAGGTAAATGGTCACCGACTTAAAATTTATAATGGTGCTGACCCTGGAAATATGAGAGAGGAGCTTTTGCTCCAAGCACCCTCTTTTAGAACAGAGAAAAGGGAGAGTCTAGCTTAATACTATAAATGAGCGCTTCTCGTGAGGCAACCTGAGCGCTAACACATTAACGTTGTTTTGTAAAAGTCTAACAAAAATACAGGATCATTAACACGGCCTTGAACACGGGCGTGCCAATGTCCGTGTGCAAAGAGGGGACACACCACGGGGCATGTCCAGAGCCGTGGACAACAAGAAAAACCTCTCTTCTTCAACACGGGTTATGACAAAAAGACACGATCGTGCCTCACTACCGCATGAAGTTACTTGACTTATTAAGCACGGGAAGAACACACCCGTGCCCATCAACCGTGGGAAGATACTGACTTCCCAAACACGAGCAGGACACGGCCGTGCCCACCAACTGTGTGAGGATATTGACTTATCGAACACGGGCTCCACACACCGTGCAAACTCAACCATGTGAACCAGCATATGGGCGTGGCAAGAGCAACACGGCGTGGCAAATCCATTGAACGCGCTTAAACCCCAAAATCACGAAAAACACGGGCAAAATTCAAATCAACATGGGCGTGTCAATTGCCCATCCCCCATTCCCTATAAATAAAATCCAATCGTCTTCCCCAACTTTAAAACCCTAAAATCAAATTTTCATCTTCCCCCAAAATTCCGGCCACAAAAACAACCCCTTCTGACCTACCGCCATTTTTCTCCAAAATACCTACCAAAACCGACCACACGCCCGCAGCACCATCGTGCTCAACAACCCCACGACCCTGTCAGGTCGTGTCAATACTGAAGAACCCATCACCACCGCCATGTACCTCACCCATCACCGCTCCTGGTTCCTTCTTTTCACAAATTTTCTCCTTATTTAAAGTTTTGTTTGATTTAGACTTAAAAATCTAATTCATATTGTTTAGTTTACTCATTTGGCTTTAATTTTCTTCTTGGTTGTTTTATTAGTTGCTTTATCCTATTTTTCCTTGTTGATTTCCATTGTTTAATACATTTTCTACTTTAGCATTAGCATGTTGATTTTATTGGCTCTCCTCATTGAAGAATTGATGCTCTACTGCAAATTTTAGTCGGCCGTTAAATCATGATTTTCATGCAACATGCTTGGCTCCAATGAATTCTTTGTATTGATTTATTATTGTATTTGGTTTCAACCATGATTTTAGTTAGGAATTATTCTAATGAAATTGTGGTTGCTGATTTTAGAAGCATTGCATATTGGCTATTGAATTTTGATTATTATTCAAAAAATTTTGGCTATATAAAGGAAGTGCTCTCTATTTGATTATTTTACAGAAATCATGTCGATCTTTCGAACCAAAAGATCAGCCCCGAGTAAGAAAAGAAAAGGGTCCGGATCAACATCCGCAAGCACATCTTTCGAGTTCCGACACCCATTCCTCCGATTCCCGCAAGTAACGCAGGAAGAACGATACAAAGCATTCTGGGATAGACCCCTCGGAACCGGCAGGTGCATCAATTGGGATGCCGTGGAGCAAGTCGGACTTGCTGGAGATGTTCGAGCTCTCATCTCAACCGACCCATGGGAGCAATTCTTTGCTATAGTAGAGCCAACATACTTGGAACTCACTCTCAAGTTCTGTACAACATTTACCTTATAGATAGTCATGACTCAATTTGATGACGCCGACACAATTCAATTCCGCTTGGGGGGCAATGTACGTCGACTGAGCGTACTACAATTTGGATCGGCACTAGGACTCTATACGCTGGAATTAATAGAAGAAAATCCACTTTCTGAGTTAGACAGAGAGCTCCACCGCACCCCTATCTCATGCTGTGCATCCTGCAACCAACTAAATGCGAATACGATCCGAGTCGCTCTAAAGCAACTGCCTCCCCCACTCTCAGGTATCTTCATGATATTCTTGCTCATACTATTACAGGGCACAAAGAGAGCACCGGCGTCGTCAACAAACAAGACGTCTATTTCTTGTCATGCATGTCTGAAGGATATGTATTCGACGTGGCATATTTTATTGCATGCGTAATACAACACCAAACAGAGCAACACAGGAAAGGGATCTTGTCAATGGGCCCTTACATCACGAGGCTAGCCCGACATTTGACCTCCTCAACACCGAAGTCCAAACTGCCTTCCTCACACTGATAGGGAACATGGCACCTCAAGGCATCCAGACGATGCTCCACATGAAGATGGTCAAGCACCGTCGAGGCACCGACCCTCCTCAGTACCAACTAGTGACTCAGACAAAGGGGAAGCCGAGGATATTCCTGATGATGTCCCACCACCACCGGAAGAGGCACGGACTCAGCACCACCAGCAATACCAAGTAGCACCTTCATTAGAAGATATAAATGCTTAACTCAACCAGTTCGAGTTATATTTTGTGACAACACTAGGCGTCTCGACGGGATAGAGACCACACTTCAACAAATATGCCAGCACTTCCATATCTCACCAGTGGAACCATCACAGGACCCGGGCAATGATGACGACCTTTGAGTCCCTCTGATTATATAGACCTTAACTTTTATTATTTGCCATTTTATTCTATTTTTGTTCTTATTTTCTTTTATTTTTATTTTTCTTTTCATATGTTTTAATTTAGAACTTCTCTTTATTACATCTTTTATATTTTCTTTTATTCTGTTTTAATTTAGCTATCTAATCTTCGAGTATGCCTCATATACATTTCTTGACAACACTAAATGATGACTTCATAGTACAACACACACTCCACCTACATAGCACTAGAGGTAAATCACCACTTCAAAAAGTCATCAGAACAAATCGAGGAGCAATCAAAATTTGGGAGTATCACTTTCTCCCCTTCTCTTTTGATTTATCCCATAATTGTCATTATCTATCTTTGTACATTGAGGGCAATGTACATCTTAAGTGTGGGGGGTAAAAGTGTCCGACTTTTTGCATTATTCTCAAATCCCTGAATTTAATCTTTTTTTTAAGTAATTTTCTCATATTACTAATTAGGGCAAAATTTCTAATGATTTATGATTATTATTGATATGTCTTAGAATAAGTCATAGTTAATTGTGCATTGATAATTAAATTTGAAGAATACTAGAGAATCAAGCATGATAAGTCTATTTTTCATCAAAAATTTTCTAGGTTGTTGAACTGAATTTGAATATTATCTTGAAGTTTGAAATTTACAGGGATTGATGTCAAACACCCATAATTTTTGTGAGATGTTGAGCTTTATAGATCATATATTCTTTTTCATGCTCACTTTATTGATTATGAGTGTGTCAACTTTGAATTGTTATTCTAGAACTTGCCTGAATTATACATGTCGAGACCACATTATTGATTTGATATACTGAAAAGATAAAGGCACTTAGGTTTTAACCCATTCACTCCACTAAAAAGCCTACCCATACAATTAACCCTTAGTGAACCCCGTTGAATCTTAACGACCCTTTTTATTGAATTACCCACTAAAATTAACCCAAAAACCCTTTGAATTTTTTATGATCATTTCTTTTGACTACCCTTTAATCGAGGTTTGATTTTGATTAAGTTACCAAATTTTATTAAGTTCAAGAGTTACATTTATCATTTATGATGTATTTACTTAAGTTTGTTCTTAAAAAAAAATCATCAAAGTATATTCATTATTAGTATTTGTTTAAAAGGAGCTCATGTATTTAAACTCCAATTGTTGAAGAAGAACTCATATTGAATTATTAGTTTTCGTTTGATGTAAATATTTATTATTAGTTCAGTGTTTCTAGTTATGTAATTTGTCAAGTCAATCTCGATTCTAACCTTTTAATTTAGCCTATAATCCACACCTTAACCCTAGCCCCGTTACAACCCTAACAAAGACTTTTTGATTTGTGTATCATCTCATAAAACAGTGGTGGAGATTTGATTTTCAGGCAAGCCTAAGGGATTAACTTTTAGGTTCGACTTGTGAGTGCTTATTCTTGAACCTTAAACACCTTGAGTGATTTGAGTCAATCCTTAGTGAGGATGTCAATCTTTGTCGATTTTAAATCAAAGGTAATTATTTAGATAAGGGGAAACACCTATGTTTTCAAGCTAAAACTTCATGACTTATCTTGTTTGAATCTTTAGGGCACTTTGAGTTAAGTTATCCATGTATAAATTATCTATGATTTATGATGAGGCATTGTCGATAGGAATTATGAATTATGGAAAGTTCATTTTAATTGTAAATTGAGAATTTTGCTTGAGGACAAGCAAAAGCTTAAGTGTGGGGGTATTTGATAAACCGTAAAAGTAACATATTTTAATCCCACATTTAGTATGCTTTTGGATGATTTAGCCCGCAATATATGTAAAAAGGTGCTCTTAATCCTTTTTTTCATGTCTTATACTCAGGAAAGCACCTAAGGATAAAAAGAACGAGAAACGGGCTTGAAACGGACCTAAATGGGCCTTAGTAAGAAATTGGCACGGCCTAGACTTCATCACACATGGCCGTGCCCTAATAATTTACTTCACACGACCGTTCCTCGTCGACAAAAAGCCCAACATGGCCTCTCCCCGATTTACATGGCCATTTCCCAATCGACAGACCTGAAGCACGGCCTGAACCTTGACTTACACGGGTGTGCCTGAATCAACAGAATAGAGACACGGGCTGTCCAAGATTTGCACGGGCGTGTGCCGACCATGCCCTTGCCGCGGAAAAGAGCAATTTCACTTGGGTTTGGATACTTTGAGATGAAGAAACATATTCCTAAACTGACTCAAACTCTGAGTAGGAACTAGACTCGAATTAGGACGTCTAAGAGCCTAGAAAAGTCTATATAAACACCCCAAGGCAGCCATTCTAAGGGATCAGAGTTTTAGTAGAGTTTTCTGCCAGAGCTTTCTTTGTCTAGGGAATTACTCGAAGATAGCCAGTTGATCCATATCAAAGAGCCGAAATTCTACTCGAGACGGTGGATCTCTCCTTCAATTCTTTCGGGATTTTTAGGGAGTTCTTATGTTTTGTTTTATCTTTTCTCTTGAGATGTTTTGATATTTAGTTATGAACTAAACCCTTCAGATACCTGAAGGGGATGAAACCTATAATGGATTTTGTTATTTGATTCTTTGATTTTATATGATAAGTACTTAGTTTATTCTTAATTATGTTGCTTAAATTTATCTGATGTGCTTAGGTAGAGGAGGAATAGACCCTGCCTAGGAGTAGATCTAGCATAATTAAGCGGAGTTGATCGGGCGCCTAGAGATAGGGTTACGAGATTTTGTTGGATTAGGGTGAAAACTAATATGGGAATCCATTGATCGATTTACTGCTTCCTTAGGGGGTTATTATAAGAGAACGAGAGTTCCACTAATTAACCTAAGGTTAGGCGTTATTCACCTCGAGAGAGGGTTTAATATAGGTTAGGGAGTCTCATGGATCAGGCTAAGTAAAGAAATCATATAATTCAAGGGATTAGATAATAAGTGAAGTCATAGGTGGATTTTTCCTGAGGGTATCGTCTTTATCAACTAAGTTTTCCTAAAGTCTTTTCCCAAGTTTCATTCTTTTATCATTGCATTTAGTTTATTGTTTCTTTAGTTAGTTTTTAGATTAATAAATCAATCGCTCCATATTTCAGGCGAAATAATAGAAAGAAAGTGAGTAGTAGTATTTTTAGGGTTCCTTGGGTTCGATAAGATATTCTTACCTAAACTATACTATTGTTCGATAGGTGCACTTGCCTCCATCATTGTCATAGTTAGTCTACAGGTTCGATCCTTCTTTATAAATTTAAAACGCGACTATTTTGTAGCGATCACTTACATTCAACTCGATTCTGTGAACATTACCAACACTAGCTATCGAAGTAGCTCGGGAACTCGCAGGAGGTCGATCTCATCTAGACATGTATGAAGTAGCTTTATGTTGACCAAAGTTATCTCTGAACTTTTTAGATACAGATTGGAAGGCCTTACTCGAGGATCTCTTACGAATGTCTCTAGCTTCCATTTCAGCCTTTCTTTTCTCTTTCCCAGGCTTTTCAGCTTTGCAATCTCGCTCAACAAGTACCACGAACTCTTTGATTTCAAGAATGCCCACAAGCAACTTTATGTCTTCATTCAGATCGTCTTCAAACCTTTTGCACATAATGGTTTCAGTTGATACACACTCTCGGGCATATCGACTCAATCTGACAAATTTTCGCTCATATTCAGTTACAGTCATACGGCCCTATTTTAACTCCAGAAATTTTTTCCTTTTCTGATCAATGAACCTTTGACTAACATATTTCTTACGAAACTCGATTTGGAAAAAATCCAACGTCACTTTTTCTTTCAAAACCACTGATACTAGTGTATTCCACCAGTGATATGCAGTGTCCCGTAATAGAGATATAGCACATTTCAGGCATTCATCTAGAGTACAAGATAGCTCATCAAGCACCCGAATAGTATTATCAAGCCTCATCTCAGCCCGCTCTGCATCATCATCATCATTAGCTTTGAATTCTTCGGCCTCATATTTTCTGATTTTATCAATAGGAGGCCTACTAGATCTTATCGGATCTATCATCGGAGGTGCTAAAGGTACCGGAGTTGGATTATTTGGGGTGGAGGTTGTTGTACAGCCAGATTAGTCTGAATAAACTAGGTAAACCATATGTTCATCATCTGGTAGAAGGCTTGTTCAGCCTCCCCCTCATGGCTACCAAATCGGGTCGAGAGTTCATCGGCGTTGATCTGCAGGCGCGATCAGGCGCTACACTCTCTACATCATCTGCTACAGCTTTGTTAGGATCAGAATCCATTTACTATATAAAACACAATTCAAAATGTCAGAAGTCACCACACTATCTTATATACTACAAAGGCATGTATAGCTAGACTCTCACGCATTATGGTAGTCCTAGAATTGACTAAATCGTAAGCTCTGATACCAATCAAATGTAACACCCCTAACCCGTATCCATCGCCAGATTAGGGTTAGAAGGCATTTCCGAACTAAACTCATTTCCAAATAAACATTCAATTGAATTCAAGCATAAACAATGCGATCATTACTATATTATATAACGTTACCACAGACCAAATTTAATTTCTAATATAGCTAAAAACATGAGCATGTCAACTCAATCACTTTGCATCACATTACTAAGGATTCTTTATCAATTTATAGCAATTGACTTTATGGATTCACCAAATAATGTGATATGCTCATCATTCTTATTTTCGAATTCAATTGTATATAACATATTCTTTTCACCCATGTACTATCAAATTAAAACGCAGACTCATATTCATACCATAGTGATCATTTAAGTTATCTGTTAACCTACATTCACAAGCCTTTCCTATTTAGCAACACATTCGGCATCTGAACTATGCAATTAACTACCTCATATGAATCGTTCAATCAATACCATGATTATACATTACCATTCACACCACACCCAAATTGACTATTTAATATATACATAATATGCTTATACAAAGTTATGTAATTAAACCGAACCCATTATTATTATAGAAAACTAAGTACATACCTAAGCATAACAAATATTCACTCATGTATAACTATATTATAATCCAACGAAAACTCATATATGTCTATATCGAATATACCAATCAAATGCTTTCGACCTTCATAGACTCGCATGTGTCATTTATCATTTTACAAAAAATAAATTTAAACCCCATCAAACATAATTAAACATCGAGTATAATGACATATCAAACATATCAACATATCTCACTTGTATACCATGATTGATTATACATTCTCAAAACATCATCTTAGTCCGAATATCCATTAACCACAAGACCACAATATACCTATTATAAGCACATGTACCAAAGATGAATATAAACTAACCTAAAATCCATACAACCATTGCATTATAACAACATAAACATATACTCCATTTGATCATAAAAACTATATGCATCAATACCATACTAACAAAAGGATATAAGCCATATTCGCATGGCTAAAATATATACAAGGACAAAGTTTTCAACTCAAACATAGACCTTATCAATCCTATACATGCCTTTATCCATAAACCAAAATAAAAGAGTACCAAAAAGATGATAGTGTGGTTGACTTTGCTGACAGTTCCCCGAGCTTGTAGCTTGACCAAAATCTATAAAACAGAACATTGAACACACACAGAGTAAGCTTACTAACTTAGTAAGTCTTAAGCAATTTACGTATAACATTCAAACATATAAGTATTGTAATCATTAGGTTTATAACATTTAATCTAAACATTTCACCTTGTAAGTTCATCATGGACGAATGCCATCAATTCATTTATACTTATTTGTACACATATGCATACACATCTAATCTATCTTTAGCATTTTCACCTACAGCCGATTCTCCAAAATACATGTCTAAACTCACATTCTATTATATAATGCTCATGTTCATCAATGGTAAGCTCAATAGCATATATTAGAATTCTTACCGAACTATTGACTAGAGCACATCATACATAATCCAAATGGTAATATACCCATTTACCCTATTTCTTACACATATACTAAGTGAATACTTACCTGAGCTTTTAGCTCATTACATTAATCATGTTCCAACTTGCTATGATTCATGAATTCTCCATTTATAATGCATCATTGGAATTTATCCTGCTAGGCATCAAAGCCTGAAATACTCACCGACATTAAGCCTGCTAGACCAAAGGTCTGAAATTGGATCACCGGCATTTAGCCTGCTAGGCAATAAGCCCGATACACTTCACCGGAACAAGGCCTGCTAGGCTTGAAGCCTGATACAATTCACCGACACGAGGCCTGCTAGGCTTGAAGCCCGATTCAATATATATCATCTCATATACATTTCGATAATGCTGTCCAATTCAACACAAGTCACACATCATTCCATCACTAAAACATATTAATTCGGTTTAAATTGTAACAACAATTCATCTCATTTTCAATATTCACATTCAGCTAATACAAATTTACAAGCATAATTTCATGATTTAGCATATAATCCATGTTATATATACTTTTAACGATGTTATATTGCTCATAGACTTACCTCGACTATCGATGGACAACGTAGACCAGCTATAATATCTGAGAATTAGGGCTTGTGCATTTTTGCTTAATTGCATGTGCTTGTATGCCTGTGTATATTATGAATGTGTTTTATGAATTTTGTGAACTTCAGAATGTAGATAAATGCTTTAGAAATTATTTAATTTTAAGTTTCAAGAGGGAGCTAAGCCTAAGAGGTCTTAAGAAAATTAGTAGGGGAAATATGACACAAAAATGGGCTTGTTTAAGTGGCTTGGAGGTGCCACTTAGGGGTTCAGTATGTGACGCCACAAGCAGGGTGCAAGGGCTTAGGTTCGAGCAACGTGGGAAGTAAATGAAAGAGTTTTATTTTGCTACAAGAGTGAGCAGTAGTGGACGGCACTAAGGCACTAAAGGGATGAGTTTAATCTTCTTTAAAATTTCATCTAAGATAAGGGATAAATGATGGATTATTTTTATTAATTTTAAATGAAGTGATAAGAGAAAAATAAGGGAATAGATAGAGGATGAGTGCGGCCGGCCTAGGGACTCATTTGATGTGATTTTTGGCCAAGCATAGTAAGGGGGTAACCGAATTTCATTAAGCATTCTAGCCTCCCTTTCGTTTGCTCTTTTCTCTCCAAAGCTGTCACTTTTCTTTTTCTTTTAATTGTTCTAGCTGAAAGTTATCTTTGTTCTCCTCTGAATTCTCATTCTTTTCTTTTCCATACACGAATCACACAAAAAATGCCTCTTTTTCCCATTTGATAGCCATTACCGATTCTTCCTAGGTCCTATACTTTTCTTTTCTTTTCTTGTTAAAATCGAATCTTTCTAGTGATCATCCAAGAGCCGAAAGTTTAAACTCTTTGAATCGATTTCTCCTGCAAGCTCTTTCTGGCCGATTTCTTAAGGGATTCTTTCGGGATTTTACTATAGTCGACTATAAGGAGGTCTCAGGATTTCAATATCCAAGGTAAGTTATGTGATATTCGGCCAAGGGCTACTTATTGTGATTTAATGTTAGAATTGGATCTAACATGAGTTTATAGGTATTTCGACAGATACCACAACCAAGGGACACTTTACGGGATTTAGATCCACAAGGTAAGTGAATCATGATAGTCGGCCAAGGCCATAGTTAATATTGTAACATCCTTAAAATGGGGTTCTACGTTTTGCTTGTGTTGCATGTGATGTACTGATTATAAGGTTTATTTAACATGCTTTGGGGTCTAGTTATAACCCTAAGTTAGGCCTGAGTTAGGGCCAAGAATTTTATTTTTGACATTTAAGGAAGTGAAGCTAAGGGAGAGAGGGGTTAAGAAATTTTATTTGGGAAAGTTGACACAAGAACTACCTTAGTAAAGTGGCAAGGAGGCGCCACTAGGGTGTCGAGAGTGGCGCCACATCTGAGAGGGAGTGCCTGTGTTGAAGTGAAGGAATTGCACTCCTGCTTACTCTTTTTCATGCCACAAGTAAGGAGAGGAGTGCTCAGGTGGGACTCTCCTGATGGATGAGGATTAAGTTATCAGATTTCAAATAAGGATATAGATGAGGGAATTAAGGAGTGTGATATTTTCAAACTTGTTTGTAGAGAGTTGGCCGAAGGTGGGATTGTAGGCAAATGGGGCTATCGGTTTTGGGAGCATTTGGTATAGCCAAATGTCCCCCCTACACTCATTTGATGTTATTTTATTTTCTCTCAAGTACCTAGCTGAAATCATCATCTCCCTCATATCTCTCTCTTTTATTTTTTTCTTCTTTCTCTCTCTTGAGACTCTAAAGCCGAAAACACCATAACCAAACCCTTACCCTCGTCTTGTCTTTCTCTTCTCTCAAACTCATTACCGAATTCCTTCTCTTTCACTTCATTGATCTCTTCATCTCCAAACATCTACAAAAAGGGCCAAAATTTCAGTCTAGTTCTCTTGTTGGCCGAATCTCTTAGTAAGGATTATTCTTTATTTTCTTGACCGATTTGTGTAGTGACTGAAACTCATTTCTCTTCTATCTTCTTTCTCCATTCTAGACCTTAGTGTTAAAAACTCTGTTCTTATTCTTTGAAGGAGCCGAAACTATTGACATCATCTAGGGGTGCCGAATATCGGTGTGATTAGCCGAATCTATCATTAAGGTAAGGGTGCGGTAACTCTTTTTTTCTTCTTTCAGGATTTATGTTTTGGCCGAATGGCCTTTAGTTCTCTAATGAAGTGATAAAAGTCGATTGTAGGGAAGGCTATTGCCGAATTCAGGGAGCCTTCGGGATTTGGTGGTCAACCTAGGTAAGCGTATTAATATCTCAAGATCTATTCCTTAATTGATCAAAAGCCGAAGGCTAACTTTTGTGTGTGCTAGTGTGGCCGATTACAAGGAGAACTTAGTGTGTAACTTCGGGATTTGGTAGGAGACCAAATCAGCACCAAGGTAAGAAATAACCTTGTGCGATTCCTCCTTCGGGATTTGTGAATAAGCCGAATAGCTTAAAGTCTAAAAGTGGTGTTGGTCGATTGTAGGTGCAGTAAGGAAATACGTTTCGGGATTTCGTAGAAACGCATAGTTGCGGGATTTTACGAATAGTCAGGTGTGTAAACACTTACACACTTTATTAGTTAATAATGCTTATTATGTTATCATTTAACTCTCGATATTAGTGACTTTGTCTTGTGGGCATAAGCTTGGAATCTGGGTAAGTCCCCTGTTAGGTGATTCTTGGTACACATCATTGTGATCTATTGAAAGCTATGATACATGATATTAGCATGATTGATCGGTATTATGGCATGTATGCTATGACATGATGATGGGTTTGATGAGAGGAGGGGAATGATTTATTTTGGGTGTCACGATGGTTTTGACCACATGACGGGTTGGCCCGTCTTGATATTTTAATTTGTGACTAAGTCCTAGTGGTTTTGACCACAATGGTTTTGACCACATATCGATTTGTGACTTGTCCCAGTGGTTTGGTACCACAGTGGGTTGGCCCCACGAGATTAATTACGGGATTTTCATCAGTGGTTTTGACCACACGATGGGTTGGCCCCATCCCTTGATTTGTGACTTCATCATCGATGGTTTTGACCACACCAATATATTTGTGACTATGGTCACCAGTGGTTTTGACCACAGGGGTAGTTTAAGGTGTATGGATGGCTAGGTTATGGGTTGCATGTCTTGCATGGTTTGCATGTTTTTTTTACTGATAACTTGTGTAAGTGGATGCATTATCGGGTTAGGGATTTACACACTGAGTCTTGGTGACTCACCCCTTCCCTTCTATTTTGCAGATGAGTAGATTACAGAGATGGAGCCGGGAGGACTCGAGGTGGCCATGCATGTTCGATGGACTTGATTTCTTTAGTTACTATTTAAATTTTAAAATTTAAGTTTTTGGAGCTATGTAATAAGGCCACTAAGATTTGATTTGATTATTTTTTTATTATTGCTATTATTTTAACTACGTAGGATAAATAGTTTTACTAATTAACCGGCAGAACGCAATGTTTTCAAAACTACAACACCTTTGCATTGTTTTAGAAAGCGTTGCCATCGGGTAACACCACTTAACATGTGAAAACAAAGATATCACGAAGGGTTTCTATAAACTTAAACAATAATTAGACTGTAAGTAAGGTTTCCTAAAAAGGGTTTTCTAAGAAAATTTTCTGGCAGACTTTCATTCTAAAAGGTTTTTACTCTGTGACATGCCAGATTCAGTTGTGATGTCTTGTTGAGTTTGGGGTGTTATAATTTTGGTATCGAGCCGAGGTTCAAAGGCTCATTGTGGGCCCAAGGCCCAAAATGTTTTAAAGTAGGGTCTTTGAAAAGTTTTGTGGAAAAGGAACATGGGTTGAACAAAGATGGCACCGGAGTCTCGGCACCAATCCATGAGATAAGTACTTACATTGCTTGTGTGATTTGTATGTGGGGAATAGGGTATTAGAGATCGTAGATTAGTAAATAGGAATTATTGAACCCTAGGAATAATTTACCCCAACTCAAGTACATAAGACTTAATGATCCATTAAACAAACCTGTGAGTACTTCACTGAGCCAAAGGTGTGGTAACCATTGTGCGCATGTCTAGGAGTGGACTCAGGGAAGAGCTTGGTATTTAAGCAGTCCTAGTGACTCACCTCCTCTTCACCCGAATCCTACCTGGTGCGTAGCGATGGTTCACCCCAGCTAAGACGACTTATTCACAGGCTAAACCGCATAACTAAAACCCAAAAGGGACTAGCCATTTTGGTTCCGAAATACTATAAACTTTAGTTTTGAAAATCACCACAGTACCCCTGATTTGAAGAAAAAAAAACCAAATTACCCTTGATTTTTTAAATGACCGAAACACCCCCTACATTCCAAAATTTCTGAAATACCCTCAGACTTCAAAAATTACCAAAATAGCCCCAGATTGCAAACCTACCACAACACCCTGATTTCACAAAATCACCAAGGAATCACATCTTTAAAAAAATTTACGAAAATACCCTTAGCTTACAAAATTACGAAAATACCCCTGGTGTTGAAAATTTCCAAAACTTCTGTGAGTCTCTCCTAAATATCTATGATTTGAAAAAGGTTTTCAAATTAACTCTATTTTATTACTAAAATACCCTGGTAGGCTAATTACGAAAATACCCCCGGGTAGTGAAATAACGAGAATACCCCTGCACGTAGAATGAGGGTAGGAAAATGAACTGAAAACTGTGTGATGATCGAAATAACCACTACTAAATTCCTCTACATAAAACTTATCTATGGGTAATAAGTGGAGCAGAGACTAATTCATAAAAATCTTTTAAATAGATAAATCGCAACTATAGACATGAATTGAGGGGCCGGTCCTAATGTGCGTGGTCGTGGTAGAGGCGGATAGTATGTCGAGGCAGTTAGAGTCGAGGACAAGGGTCCAAAATGTGATGCCACCACCACCACCACCGATGCGAATATCGAGGATCGACGGGGGGAGGATGCACGGTGTCATGAGCAATCTGCGAGTGGTGGAAATAGTGGCTAGAGTTGGTGGGAGTGCAGGAGCTCGAAAGCACATGTCCGAGCGACTTGAGCCAATGGGTAGAGGTATACGAGGCATTTGGTGTGGCTCCCAATGCAGCTGAGTATTGGTTGGAAGTAACTGAACGAATTATAGATGACTTGGATCTGACTGCTGAAAAAAAACTAAAAGGTATAGTGTCGCTCCTCTAGGATGAGTTATATCAGTGGTGGCTCACGGTTCGGGATAGTCACGATGGATGACCTCACTTGGGATTATTTCAAGGTAGCTTACCAGAAGAAATATGTTGGGACTAGCTACATTGATGTGCAAAGGAAGGCGTTTCTAAGGCTAGTTCGGGGAATAAATCAGATGTCGAAATCGAGGCGAATTTTTAAATTTGGTGATATGACTCGGGGCATTATAGCTCTGAACATGGCGGTGTGTTAGATTCTTGGATGGATTGAGGGATGATCTCGAAATTCTGATTGCTCCTAGCAGGAGAGAGTTTGCGGTCTTAGTGGAAAAGGCCAAGGTTCTTTGAGGAGGTAAAGCGATCGGTGAAACGAAATCAGGAAAAGGGATGGAATAAAAGGAATGCTAGTTCGTTTGGGTCTAGCGGGAACCAACAAAAGCAGGGTAAACATAGTGGGTTGAATCAAGTCGCTAGGCCACTCTTCGGTAATACTCGGTGGCATACGATGTGCTCGGTGTGGGAAGTCTCACACGGGGAATCTTTGACCGGAAGCAGAGGATGTTTTGAGTGTGGGTCGATGGAGCATCGAGTGAGGATTGTCTGAAGCGATCGGCTAGCTGCGATCGGGGATCGAGCTATACTCGAGAATAGGAGTGATGTTCAAAGTGACCATAGAGGGCCGTGGTCTTCTAGAGGAGGTAATAGATCTGGTAGGCGGTGGAGCTCTCGAAGAGGTGTAGGTGGTGCGAGAGGCTAGGCGGCCTAGATTGGTTTCTGCAATGAGGCATCGAAAGGAGGGTGATGCACCGGATGTCATAACCGGTACGTTTTTAATTTTTGGAAATCCTTATAATGCTTTAATTGATGTTGGGTTCAACGACTCGTATGTAGCGTGATAGCATAGTGGAGACTATGAACTTAGACTACGAGCTTACTTCAGGAAAATGGTATGTTAAGCCCTTTAGGTCACTCTATAGAAGTAAGTAAACTATATAGGAATGTACCCCTAGAACTTCAAGGGGTCGTGTTTTTGGCTGATCTGATGGAACTTTTGTTTGGGGAGTTCGATCTAATTCTCGAAATGGATTGGCTAGTGAAGTACCAGGCCAGTTTGGATTGCGCAGCTAAGTGCATGGTATTGAGGACAATGGAAGGGGAGGAGGTGGTGATGATAGGTAATAGGAGGGAGTACCTATCGAATGTGGTCTCTGCACTAAAGGCGGAGAAAATGGTTAGGAAAGGCTGTGAGGCATTTTTGGTTTAGGTGTGTGCCTTGGACGTCAAGGAGTTAGCAGTGGAGAATGTCCGAACAGTAAAGGAATTTGCAGATGTATTCCCAGAAGAACTTCCGGGTTTGCCTGCGAATCAGGAAGTGGAATTTGGTATAGACTTGTTACCAGGAACTGCGCCAATGTCTATAGCCCCGTATAGGATGGCGCCAAAGGAATTGGTGGAGCTGAAGGCTCAAATTCAGCAGTTGTTGGACCGAGGTTTTATTCGACCAAGCATATTTCATTGGGGAGCACCTGTGCTCTTTGTTAAGAAGAAGGATGGTACAATGCGGATGTGTATAGACTACCACCAGCTGAATAAGTTGACGATCAAGAACAGGTATCCGTTGCCTCGGATTGACGACCTGTTTGATCAACTGAAGGGTGCATCGATTTTCTTGAAGATAGATCTCAGGTCAGGGTATCATCAACTCAAAGTGAAAGACGTTGATGTGCATAAAACGGCATTTCGTACTTGGTATGAGGACTACGAGTTCTGGTAATGCCGTTCGGGTTAACTAATACACCGGTAGCATTCATGGACTTGATGAATCGGGTGTTCCAGCAGTACTTGGACCAGTTTGTTGCAGTGTTCATAGACGACATATTGGTGTACTCAAAGACTGAGGAGGATCATGATACACACTTGCGGGTGGTATTGCAAATTCGAGGAGAAGCGACTATTTGCCAAATTGATGAAGTCGAATTCGGCTTAGGAAGTAACTTTCTTGGGTCCAGAAGGATTAGAGTAGACCTACAAGATTGAAGCGGTGTTGGATTGGAAATCGCCTAGGTCGATGGCTGAAATTGAGTTTTCTAGATGCAGCGGTATTATCGAGATCCGTGGAAGGTTTTCTCGATCGCGGCACCATTGACTAAGTTATTGAGGAAGGAGTTCCATTTGTGTGGACGGAGAAACAAAGAGGAAAGTTTTGTGAGTTAAGGAAGATTACGACTAAGCTCTAGTTACGGTACAACCCGAGGCGGAAAGGTATTCACGGTCTCTTGTGATGCATCGCATACTGGTTTGGGATGTGTCTTGATCACGAGGAAGGGAAAGTAGTAGCGTATGTGTCTCAACAGCTGAGACCGCATGAGGGTAACTACCCAACACATGACTTGGAGTTGGCTGCGGTGGTTTTTGCCCTGAAGATTTGGAGGCATTATCTGTACGAAAAAAAGTCGGTAGTTTACACAGATCACAAGAGCCTGAAGTATCTCCTGACTCAGAAGGATCTGAACTTAAGGCAATGTAGATGGATTGAGCTATTGAAGGACTACGACTGTTCGATAGAGTATCATCCGGGCAAGGCCAACGTGGTGGCAGACGCGTTGAGCCGTAAGATGGTAGCGGACTTACGAGCGATGTTTGCTCACCTTAGTCTGTATGATGATGGGAGTTTGTCGGTGGAATTGCAAGTAAAGCCAACTTGGGTAGAGCAGGTTAAGGAGAGACAATTAATGGATGAGGGTTTGAATGCCCATAGGTTGCAAGTTCAGAATAGTGGTGTAGAGGGTTATAGTGTGTCCAATGATGGAGTATTGTGTTTCCAAGGGAGAGCTTGTATGCCGAAGGATATGGAGTTGAGGCAAAGGATTCTTTAGGATGCACATAGCAGCCCATCGCCATGCATCTGGAGGTAGCAAGATGTCTGAGATCTGCGAAGTAGTTAAGTAGCCGTGGTTAAGCGAAAAATGGCGAGTTTGTGGGTAAATGTTTGACGTGTTAGTAGGTCAAAGCTGAACACCAGCTGCCGTCAGGTTTACTTCAGCCGGTGAAGATTCCTCAGTGGAAGTGGAAAAGGATTACCATGGACTTTGTCAGTGGGCTACCCCTCACGCCTAGTAAGAAGGACTCAGTCTGGGTGATTGTGGATCGTCTAACCAAATCAGCTCACTTCATATCGGTAAGGGTTGATTATTCGCTCCAAAAGTTAGCCAAATTGTATGTGGATGAGATTGTAAGGTTGCATGGAGTTCCAGTATCAATCATCTCGGATAGGGATCCTAGGTTCACATCGAGGTTCTGGAAGACTTTGCATCAGGCTTTGGGCACGAGGTTGGATTCGATCTGACTTTTCACCCGCGATCGATAGGCGATACCGAAAGGGTAATCCGATTTTGGAGGACATGCTAATGGGTTGTGTTACGGTTTTCGGTGGTAGTTGGGAGGAGTATCTACCATTGGCGAAATTTACTTATAACAATGGTTATCAGCGAGTATCGACACGGTACCATATTAGGCACTATATGGGCCGGAAGTGTCGTACACCTACGTGTTGGACAGAGTTAGGTGAACGACATGTTTTGGGTCCCGAGTTGGTGGCGAAGCGAAGATAAGGTCAAAGTGATTGGGCTCGCCTCAAAGAAGCGTCAGACGACAGCGAAGTCTTCTGTAGATCTTAAGCGTAGAGATATGGAGTATGCAATGGGTGATAAAGTCTTCTGAAGGTATCACCATGGAAGAAGGTGCTAAGATTTGAATGGAAAGGGAAGTTAAGCCCTAGGTTTATCAGCCATACGGTATTGAAGCGAGTAGAACCGGTAGCTTATCACTCGAGTTAAGCGAGTTAAGTCGAACACGGCGTCTTCCATGTCTCAATGCTTAGGCGCCACCGATCGGATCCATCACACGTGGTACCGATTGCGAAGATTGAGGTAGCTCGGACTTATCTTTTGAAGAGGAGTCGGTGCGGATCTTAGATCGAGGATGTCAAAGTTACGCGGGAAGTTAGTGCCCTTGGTGAAGGTGTTATGGCAAAACCATGGTGCGGAGGAGGCCACGTGGGAACCCGAGGATGTGATGAGGCAGCAATACCCTCAACTCTTCTGATCAGGTAATTTCGAGGCCGAAATTATTTTTAAGGGGGGTATAACTATAACATCCTTAAAATGAGGTTCTACGTTTTGCTTGTGTTGCATGTGATGTACTGATTATAAGGTTTATTTAACATGCTTTGGGGTCTAGTTATAACTCTAAATTAGGCCTGAGTTAGGGCCAAGAATTTTATTTTTGACATTTAAGGAAGTGAAGCTAAAGGAGAGAGGGGTTAAGAAATTTTATTTGGGAAAGTTAACACAAGAACTACCTTAGTAAAGTGGCAAGGAGGCGCCACTAGGGTGTCGAGAGTGGCGCCACATACAGTGAGGAGTGCACGTGTTGTTTGAGGAATTGCACTCACCTTACTCTTTTCACGCATACAAGTAAGGAGAGGAGTGCTCGGTGAGACTCTCACGATGGTGAGGATTAAGTTATCAGATTTCAAATAAAGATATAGATGAGGGAATTAAGGAGTGTGATATTTTCAAACTTGTTTGTAGAGAGTTGGCCGAAGGTGGGATTGTAGGCAAAGGGGGCTATCAGTTTTGGGAGCATTTGGTATAGCCAAATGTCCCCCCTACACTCATTTGATGTTATTTTATTTTCTCTCAAATACCTAGCTGAAATTATCATCTCCCTCATATCTCTCTCTTTTATTTTTTTCTTCTTTCTCTCTCTTGAGACTCTAAAGCCGAAAACACCATAACCAAACCCTTACCCTCGTCTTGTCTTTCTCTTCTCTCAAACTCATTGCCGAATTCCTTCTCTTTCACTTCATTGATCTCTTCATCTCCAAACATCTACAAAAAGGGCCAAAATTTCGGTCTAGTTCTCTTATTGGCCGAATCTCTTGGTAAGGATTATTCTTTCTTTTCTTGATCGATTTGTGTAGTGACTGAAACTCACTTCTTTTCTATCTTCTTTCTCCATTCTAGACCTTAGTGTTAAAAACTCTGTTCTTGTTCTTTGAAGGAGCCGAAACTATTGACATCATCTAGGGTGCGAATATCGATGTGATTAATGAATCTATCATTAAGGTAAGGGTGCGGCAACTCTGTTTTTCTTCTTTCGGGATTTATATTTTGGTCGAATGGCCTTTAGTTCTCTAATGAAGTGATAAAAGCCGATTGTAGGGAAGGCTATTGTCGAATTCAGGGAGCCTTCGGGATTTGGTGGTCGACCTAGGTAAGCGTATTAATATCTCAAGATCTATTCCTTAATTGATCAAAAGCCGAAGGCTAACTTTTGTGTGTGCTAGTGTGGCCGATTACAAGGAGAACTTAGTGTATGACTTCAGGATTTGGTAGGAGACCAAATCGGCACCAAGGTAAGAAATAACCTTGTGTGATTCCTCCTTCGAGATTTGTGAATAAGCCAAATGGCTTAAAGTCTAAAAGTGGTGTTGGCCGATTTTAGGTGCAGTAAGGAAATACGTTTCGAGATTTCGTAGAAACGCATAGTTGCGGGATTTTGCGAATAGTCAGGTGTGTAAACACTTACACACTTTATTAGTTAATAATGCTTATTATGTTATCATTTAACTCTCGATATTAGTGACTTTATCTTGTGGGCATAAGCTTGGAATCCGGGTAAGTCCCCTATTAGGTGATTCTTGGTACACATCATTGTGATCTATTGAAAGCTACGATACATGATATTAGCATGATTGATCGGTATTATGACATGTATGCTATGACATGATGATGGGTTTGATGAGAGGAGGGGGAATGATTTATTTTGGACTGTCACCAATGGTTTTGACCACATGACGGGTTGGCCCGTCTTGATATTTTAATTTGTAACTAAGTCGAGTGGTTTTGACCACGGTGGTTTTGACCACATATCGATTTGTGACTTGTCTCGGTGGTTTGGTACCACAGTGGGTTGGCCCCACGAGGTTAATTATGGGATTGTCATCAGTGGTTTTGACCACACAATGGGTTGGCCCCATCCCTTAATTTGTGACTTGGTCATCGATGGTTTTGACCACACCAATATATTTGTGACTATGGTCACAGTGGTTTTGACCACACGGGGTAGTTTAAGGTGTATGGATGGCTAGGTTATGGGTTGCATGTCTTGCATGGTTTGCATGTTTTTTTCTTGATAACTTGTGTAAGTGGATGCACTATCGGGTTGGGGATTTACACTTTGAGTCTTGGTGACTCACCCATTTTGTAGATGAGTAGATTGCGGAGATGGGTAGGGAGGACTCGGTGACCATGCATGTTCGATGGACTTGATTTCTTTAGTTACTATTTAAATTTTAAAATTTTAGTTTTTGGGGTTATGTAATAAGGCCGCTAAGATTTGATTTGATTATTTTTTTATTATTGCTATTATTTTAACTACGTAGGATAAATGGTTTTACTAATTAACCGGCAGAATGCAATGTTTTCAAAACTACAACACCTTCGCATTATTTTAGAAAACGTTGCCTTCAGGTAACACCACTTAACATGTGACAACAAAGATATCACGAAGGGCTTCTATAAACTTAAACAATAATTAGACTGTAAGTAAGGTTTCCTAAAAAGGGTTTTCTAAGAAAATTTTACGCGCGACTTTCATTCTAAAGGTTTTACTCCATGACATGCCGGATCCGGTTGTGATGTCTGACCGGGTTTGGGGTATTCTGATATTGAAGATCGGTTTCTTATTTGTTCAAAAGCCAAAATAACCAAGTCCGGTGAACTAGTGTTGGCGATTGCAAGGAACAAATATCACGAAATTTTGGGATTTGATTAGTAATCAAATCGGCTGAGAAGGTAAGATTTTGATTACGTTAATCCTTGATTTGATTATTTAGCGAATGGCTTTTCTTTCAAGTACTTAAGGTTGGCGAATGTAGGAACTAAGGATCTAAAGCATTAGATCGGGTTTTGGATTTCAAATGAAAGCGTTAAGTGAACGGTGTGTAGCCCCACACTAAATCTTAATAGATTTACGGTGATATTTTAATATATATGTGAATGAAAGTATGTGAACATGGTTAAAGGTACCAAACAATGGTACGTAACATCCAGCACGTAATCTTTCATATTACATCAATAAGTGAATATTGAAAAGAATGTGAAATAAGGCATAAAGCATGATAATTGTATGATTTGCATGACATGGGGCATATGGGTGATATGAAAAGGGGAAGTGATCTGGTGGTTTATACCACAATATCGAATGTGGTGACTCATGTCACGTAATCGAATGTGGTGACTTACGTCACAAAATATTATCTGGTGGCTATGCCACAATTTATAAAGCGATGTGCAAGTCGTCTGCATGCTGCGATCGCCTTCAATGATGTGTAGCGGATGGAGGGTCGACTTAGTAGTCCCCACGGTGTGATGGTTGGTACGAGTGATGTGTAGCGGATGGTCATATAGGTTTGGGTTAGGAATTGCATCATTTCTTATAATTTGCTATACGTATATGTATGATCTGATATACCTAAATCATTGGGACTTTGTGTTGGTGGTTATACACTGAGTCTGTTTGACTCACCCCGTTGTGGGATATTTTTCAGGTGACACTCAGTAATGGACCGAGTCGGCAGAACCTCAGTGGTGGTCATGCTCAGCTCAGAGTTATTCTATATTCATTGTCTTTTTTTTTAGTATTTGATTTATTAAGGATTTGTTTTTGATGTAATTATGGCCATTATTATTTGATGTTTTAAGTAAGTGTTTTAAATTGGTTTATTATGATAAGGTTGTAATTAAATTGAGACTAAATAAATTTTGTCAAAATGTAAACAAATATTTAAATGTTTTGACACATAAACAACACAGTTCCAATCAACCCAACACAAATCGAATGTTCTTCAAAACCATCCATATTTTTCCAAATCAACAAACAAGATTTGAAAAGTTTTACTCAAGGAACATACGAGATCCGGTCAAGGCTCGTGGGCCGATTTTAGGATGTTTCAGCTTGGTATCGAGCAGGTTCAAAACTCGACCTTGAGGGCTTTTAGGGCCAAAACATTTTCTTTCTTTTGAAATGGGATTTTCCTAAGAAATGAGCGGGTTTTACGGCATGGCTTTGAGTCTCCTACCAAAGTCCACCGGTAAGTACTCCTAACTCTTACATGAATTGTATGTGGGAAATCATAGGGGCGTAGATTAGTAGATTAGGAAATAATAAACCCTAGGACTAGTCCACTTCAACACCAAGATACATAAAACTTAAAGTCAAACCAAACAAACCTGTGTCTGAGTCGCCGAGTTAAAAGTGTGGCAACCATTGTGCGCATGTCTAGGATCGGATTCAGTGGGGCTTGGTATTTAAGCAGTCCTAGTGACTCACCTCCTCACCGCTCGATTCCTACCTGGTGCGTAGTGACGGTTCACCTTAGCCAAGAGGACTCAAACACAGGCTAAACCCAATAATTAAAACCCAAAAGGGACCGTCACCCTGTTTTGTGAAACTCAAAATTCAAACCATGATTTAAAATTCCAAGTGTCATTGATTTAAAAATGACCAAAATACCCTTTATTTGCAAATTGACCAAATTACCCCTAACCTGTACAAATAACCAAAATACCCTCAGTGTGGAAAGTTATCGAAGTGCCCTCAATTTAAAGTTTCTAAAAATACCCTTATTTTGAAAAGTCACCAGGAACCATATTTTGTGAAAAATTACCGAAATGCCCCTGGTTTGAAAAATTACAAAAATACCCTCAGTTTATAAAATTATCATTTTACCTTGAAATTTTATTACCAAGTGTTTCAATTTTGTAAAAATACCAAAAATCTCGCTTTGTGAAAATTTCAAGTACCCTAATTTGGAAAATTACCAAAATACCCTATAGGATAAAATTATGGAAATACCCACAGGTAGTGGAAAACAACAAACAATGACAACTACAACATTTTTACGTAATGAACATAACTTCATGAATGTGATTGAATGAATGAATTGAGGCTGTATGTGTATGAAATCGAAAGAACTACTCTTTAAAACTATTGAACATAAGATTGTTCGCGATAAATCGATGGAACAAAACTAATTTATAAAATTCTTTAATCGATAAATGCAAGCATGAATTCTAGGGGACGTGGTCATAACGCGTGCGTGGTAGTGGTAGAGGTAGAATGACCGAGTGTCGAGCAGATTAGGTCCGGACAAGGGTCCGAAAATGAAATGCCACCACCACCACCGTGATGTGGAATATCGAGGATCGACGAGGATGATGCGATATCACAGGAGATGTTGTGGGTTTTGGAAAGGGTGGCTAGAGCGGTGGAGGCATGGGAGCTCGAAAGTCGGTACTGAGCAACTTGAGCCAATGGAGTGAAGTTTTTCCGTGGAGTATCGGTGTGGCACCCAATACTGGTGAGTATTGGTTAGAGGCGATGGAGCGGATTATGGACGATTTGGACTGACCGCCGAGGAGGCGAAAGGGGTAGTGTCGCTACTCGTGATGAGTTATACCAATGGTGGCTCACGATTCGGGATGGTCGCCGTGATGATCTTACTTGGGAATATTTTAAGGCGGTATATCGGAAGAAGTACATTAGAATTAGTTATGTGGATCTTGAGAGGAAGGCATTTTGAGGCTAGTTTAGGGAATAAGTCCAGTAGCGAGAACGAGGTAGAATTTTTAAAATTTGGCCGTTATGCTCGAGGTATTGTGTCGACGAGCATGAGCGGTGTGTCTAATTTGAGGATAGATGAAGGATGATCTGAGGTTGTTGATAGCTCCACAACAGAGTGAGAGTTTACCGTGTTGGTAGAGAAGGCTAAGGTAGCGAAGGGATTAAGGACTCGGTGAGGCGAATCTGATCGAAATAGGCAAAGAGAGGCTTTGGATCATCGGGGTCTTCAAGGAGTGAGCAAAAAAGCCTAGAGTTGATGGGCCATGAAGTCGACAAGTCGCTATGGGGAGGACGATCTGTACTTGTGACCAATGTGGGAAGATGCATTTAGGAGAGTGTTGGAAGAAAGCGGAGGATGTTTCAAGTGTGGGTCTAAGGATCATATGATCAAGGACTGTCCTATAAAGATAGACGGGAGTCGACCAACAGGTCAGGGCTATAATCAGGCTGGAAGAGGTGGACAGCAGCCTCAGCGAGGGTCGTGGTCCGGTTGGTAGAGGTAATAGTGCTGGAATAGGATGTGGAATACCAGGCAGAGGTGGTAATAATGTAGAGGCTAGACAACTGGGTTTGGTATATGCAATCCGTCGAAGGGAGGATAGAGACACACCGGATGTCATAACTGGTACGTTTCTTATATTTGGCAAACCTTACATTGCTTTGATAGATGTTGGCTCTACCCACTCTTATGTTGCATGTAGAGTAGTTGAAACACTAGGCATAGCCTCCGAACTATCTAATAGGGAGATGGTGTAGTAAGCCCATTAGGTCAAATTGTAGTGGTGAATAAGATATTTGGAGTATACCTCTAGAGCTTGAGGGAGTGGTATTCCTGTGAGCTTGATGGAACTACCCTTTGGAGAATTTGATTTTATCCTTGGCATGGGTGGCTAGTGGAACAAAGTTGTATTAGATTGTGCTGACTAAGCGAATGGAGTTAAGGACGCCAGAGGATAAGGCAGTAGTTATGATAGGGGAAAGAAGAAACTACTTGTCTAACGTAGTTTCTACTTTAAAGGCTAATAAGATGGTTTGGAAAGGGTGCAAGGCATTTTTGGCCTTTGTTAGTGCGTTGGATGCAAAAGAAGGGGGAGTTAGTGGAGTTAGAACGGTAAGGGAATTTGTGGATGTCTTTTCGGAGGAATTACCTAGAATACCCCCGGATAGGGAAGTAGAGTTCGGAATTGACTTGTTGTCGAGTACAGCTCCTATGTCAATTACCCCATACAGAATGGCACCAAAAGAGTTGGTTGAGCTCAAGGCTTAGATCCAAGAGTTGCTTGATCGTGGGTTTATTCTACCCAGTGTGTCTCCATGGGGAGCACCGGTCTTGTTTGTGAAGAAAAAGGATAGAACCATACGCATGTGCATAGATTATTGTTAGTTGAATAAGTGACCATCAAGAACAAGTACCCTTTGCCAAGAATAGGCGATTTGTTCGATCGACAAGAGGGCCGATATTTTTGAAGATAGATCTAAGGTGCGGATATCATCAGCTTAAGGTGAAAGAGGCTGATATCCATAAGACAGCTTTTTAAAAAAGGTACGGGCATTATGAGTTCTTGGTAATGCCGTTCAGATTGATAAATGCCCCAGCCACGTTCATAGACATGATGAACCGGGTTTTCCAACCCTATCTGGATCGGTTCGTTATTGTGTTCATAGACAATATTTTGGTGTATTCGAAATCAGAGGAAGAACATGACGAGCACCTCTGAGTCGTGTTGCAAGTATTAAGGGAGAAGAAGCTTTATGCCAAGTTCAGCAAGTGCGAATTTTGGCTAAAGGAAGTTACATTCTTAGGACATGTGGTATCTGCTGAAGGAATAAGGGTGGATCCTCGGAAGATTGAGGCAGTGTTGGATTGGAAACCACCTAAGTCTATGGCAGAAGTTCGGAGTTTCTTAGGATAAGCAGGCTATTACAGAAGGTTTATAGAAGGGTTCTCATCAATAGCCGCACCTTTGACGAAGTTGCTAAGGAAGGAGGTACCTTTCATATGGTGATAAAGAAGAAAGCTTTGAGAAGCTTAAGAGGGTTTTGACTAAGCTCAGTTCGATTGACCGAGGCGGAAAAGAATTCATGGTGTATTGTGAAGCTTCTCACACAGGTTTGGGATGTGTATTGATGCAAGACGGGAAGGTAGTTGCTTATGCGTCTCGACAATTAAGGCCACACGAGGTTAACTACCCGACGCACAATTTAGAGTTGGCGGTAGTGGTCTTTGCTCTTAAGGTATGGAGGCATTATCTCTATGGAGAGAAGTCAGTGATCTACACAGACCACAAAAGCCTTAAGTATCTGCTGACTCAGAAAGAGTTGAACTTGAGATAGCGAAGGTGGGTGGAATTATCGAAGGACTACGATTGTTCTATAGAGTATCACCTGGGCAAGGCGAATGCTGTGACAGATGCCCTAAGTCAAAAAGTAGTGTTGGATCTAAGGGCAAGGTTTGCACATCTTAACTTGTATGACGACGAAAGCTTATTGGCAGAATTGCAAGTTGTCGAGCATGGTGAATGAGGTGAAAGAGGGCCGGTTGGCGGATGATGATCTAAGTGCTAAGCTTGGCAAATCAGAGCGGGGAGTTGAGGACTATGGTATTAATGGCGATGGAGTATTGTGTTTCAAGGGTAAGGTCGTATGTCAAGAGCGAGGAGTTACTGACGAGAGAATTCTTGAGAATTGCATAGTAGCCCTTATGTTATGCATCCCGGAGGTAGTAAGTTGTACAAAGATCTAAGGAGCAGTTTTGGTGGCTTGGTCTTAGCGAGAAGTTACCGAATTTGTAGGAAAGTGCTTAACATGTCGACAAGTTAAATTTGAACACTAAGTTCGTCGAGATTGCTTCACCGATTAAGATTCCGCGATGGAAGTGGGAGAGAATTACCATGGACTTCGTTAGTGGGCTTCCCTCACGCCTACTAAGAAGGACTCGGTATGGGTGATAGTGGATCGCGGACAAAGTCTCGTGCATTTCATTCCAAAGTCTGAGTTGACTATTCTCTCCAGAGGTTAGCAAAGTTGTATGTTACAAAAATTGTAAGGCTGTACGGAGTGCCGATGTCAATTATCTCGGATAGGGATTCGAGGTTCACGTCTTGATTTTAGAAGGCGCTACATCAAGCTTTAGGCACCAGATTGGACTTCAGTACGGCATTTCATCCACAGTCGGACGGCCAGTCTGAGCAAGTGATACAAGTGTTGGAGGATATGTTGAGGGGCTATGTGATAGACTTCAGAGGAAGTTGGGAAGAATATTTGCCTTTAGCGAAATTTGCTTACAACAATAGCTATCAGGCAAGTATTCGGATGGCACCGTACGAAGCACTCTATGGACGGAAATGTCATACTCCCACATGTTGGATAGAATTGGGAGAACGTCAGATTTTTGGTCCAAAAATTGTGGCAGAATCGAAAGAAAAGGTTAGGGTAATTCAGACACGGTTGAAGGAGGCATCTGACAGGAGAAATCGTATGCAGATCTCAAACGGAAGGAAATGGAATTTGATGTGGGAGATCAAGTGTTTCTTAAAGTGTCACCTTGGAAAAAAGTGATGAGATTTGGTCGAAAAAGGAAGCTAAGTCCCAGGTTTATAGGACCTTATCGGGTATTGAAGTGAGTTGGAACAGTGGCATACTAGTTAGAGTTGCCACCAGAGTTGCAGCAGATGCACGATGTATTCCATGTCTCGATGCTACGTCGATATCGATCGAATCCATCTCATATAATACCGGTTAAGGAGGTAGAGCTGAGCCCAAATCTGTCCTATGAGAAAGAGCCGATTTAGATTCTGGAACAAGATGTGAAGGTGCTTCGGAGGAAGTCGGTCCCTCTAGTCAAAGTGTTGTGGCGTAACCATGGATTGGAAGAAGCTTCTTGGGAGCCGGAAGAAGCAATGCGACAGTAATACGCCTACCTATTCTAGCCAGGTAATTTCGAGGTCGAAATTATTTTAAGGGGGGTAGAACTGTAATATCCGGGAATTAGGGCTTGTGCATTTTTGCTTAATTGCATATGCTTGTATGTTCTGTGTATATTATGAATGTGTTTTATGAATTTTTTGAACTTCAGAATGTAGATAAATACTTTAGAAATTATTTAATTTTAAGTTTCAAGAGGGAGCTAAGCCTAAGAGGTCTTAAGAAAATTAGTAGGGGAAATAAGACACAAAAATGGGCTTGTTTAAGTGGCTTGGAGGTGCCACTTAGGGGTTCAGTATGTGACGCCACAAGTAGGGTGCAAGGGCCTCGGTTCGAGCAATGTGGGAAGTAAACGAAAGAGTTTTATTTTGCTGCAGGAGTGAGCAGTAGTGGACGGCACTAAGGCACTAAAGGGATGAGTTTAATCTTCTTTAAAAATTCGGCTAAGATAAGGGATAAATGATGGATTATTTTAATTAATTTTAAATGAAGTGATAAGAGAAAAATAAGAGAATAGATAGGGGATGAGTGTGGCCGGCCTAGGGACTCCTTTGATGTGATTTTTGGCCAAGCATAGTAAGAGGTGATAATGAATTTCATTAAGCATTCTAGCCTCCCTTTCGTTTGCTCTTTTCTCTCCAAAGTCATCACTTTTCTTTTCTTTTAATTGTTCTAGCCAAAGTTATCTTTGTTCTCCTCTAAATTCTTATTCTTTTCTTTTCCATACGAATCACACCAAAATGCCTCTCTTTCCCATTTGATAGCCATTACCGATTCTTCCTAGGTCCTATTCTTTTCTTTTCTTTTCTTGTTAAAACCGAATCTTTCTAGTGATCATCCAAAAGCTGAAAGTTTAAACTCTTTGAACCGATTTCTCCTGCAAGCTCTCTCTGGCCAATTTCTTAAGGGATTCTTTCGGGATTTTGCTATAGTCGACTATAAGGAGGTCTCAAGATTTCAATATCCAAGGTAAGTTATGTGATATTCGGCCAAGGGCTACTTATTGTGATTTAATGTTAGAATTGGATCTAACATGAGTTTATAGGTATTTCGACAGATACCACAACCAAGGGACACTTTTCGGGATTTAGATCCACAAGGTAAGTGAACCATGATAGTCGGCCAAGGCCATAGTTGATATTATAGATCGGTTTCTTATTTGTTCAAAAGTCGAAACTAACCAAGTCCAATGAACTAGTGTTGGCCGATTGCAAGGAAGAAATATCACGAAATTTTGGGATTTGATTAGTAATCAAATCGGCAGCAAGGTAAGATTTTGGTTACGTTAATCCCTTGGGATTTGATTATTTAGCCGAATGACTTTTTACTGAAGTACTTAAGGTTGGCCGAATGTAGGAACTAAGGATCTAAAGCATTAGATCAGATTTTCGAGATTTCAGTAAAAGCGTTAAGTAAACCAGGTGTGTAGCCCCACACTAAATCTTAATAGATTTACGGTGATATTTTAATATATCTGTGAATGAAAGTATGTGAACGTGGTTAAAGGTACCAAACAATGGTACAAAACATCCAGGTACGTAATCTTTCATATTACATCAATAAATGAATATTGAAAAGAATGTGAAATAAGGCATAAAGCATGATAATTGTATGATTTGTATGACATGGGGCATATGGGTGATATGAAAAGGGGAAGTGATCTGGTAGTTTATACCACAATATCTGAATGTGGTGACTCATGTCACGTAATCTGAATGTGGTGACTTACGTCACAAAATATTATCTGGTGGCTATGCCACGAATTTATAAGGGCGATGTGCAAGTCGTCTGCAGCGACTGCCTTCTTTGATGTGTAGCGGATGGAGGGTCGACTTAGTAGTCCCCACGGTGTGATGGTTGGTACGGGTGATGTGTAGCGGATGATTATATAGGTTTGGGTTCTGGAATTGCATGATTCCTTATAATTTGCTATCGTATATGTATGATCCGATATACCGAATCGTTGGGACTTTGTGTTGGTGGTTATACTTTGAGTCTGTTTGACTCACCCGTTGTGGGATATTTTTCAGTGACACTCAATAATGGATCGAATTCGGTAGGAGCTCAGTGGTGGTCATGCTCATTTCAAAGTTATTCTATATTCATTGTCTTTTTTTTTTTAGTATTTGATTTATTAAGATTTGTTTTTGAAGTAATTATGGCCATTATTATTAACTATTTTAAGTAAGTGTTTTAAATTGGTTTATTATGATAAGGTTGTTATTAAATTGAGACTAAATAAATTTTGTCAAAATGTAAACAAATATTTAAATGTTTTGACACATAAACAACACCGTTTCTAATCTGAACCCAACACAAATCGAATGTTCTTCAAAACCATCCATATTTTCTAAATCAACAAACAAGATTTGAAAAGTTTTACTCAAGGAACATACCAGATCCGGTCAAGGCTCGTGGGCTTGGTTTGGGGTGTTTCAGCTTGGTATCAGAGCCTAGTTCAAAACTCAGTCTTGAGGGCTTTTAGGGCCCAAAATGTTTTCTTTCTTTTGAAATGGGATTTTCCTAAGAAATGAAGGTGTTTTCGGCATGGCTTTTGAGTCTCTACCAAGTCCACGGTAAGTACCCTAACTCTTCTGTGAATTGTATGTGGGAAATCATAGGGACGTAGATTAGTAGATTAGGAAATAATAAACCCTAGGATTAGTCCACTTCAACACCAAGATACATAAAACTTAAAGTCAAACCAAACAAACCTGTGTCTGAGTCACCGAGTTAAAGGTGTGGCAACCATTGTGCGCATGTCTAGGATTGGATTCAATGGGAGCTTGGTATTTAAGCAGTCCTAGTGACTCACCTCCTCACCGCTCAAATCCTACCTGGTGCGTAGTGACGGTTCACCGTAGCCAAGAGGACTCAAACACAGGCTAAACCCAATAATTAAAACCCAAAAGGGACCATCACCCTGTTTTGTGAAACTCAAAATTCAAACCATGATTTTAAAATTCCAAGTGTCCTTGATTTTAAAATGACCAAAATACCCCTAATTTGTAAATTAACCAAATTACCCCTAACCTGTACAAATGACCAAAATACCCTCAGTGTGGAAAGTTACCAAAGTGCCCTCAATTTAAAGTTTCCAAAAGTACCCTTATTTTGAAAAGTCACTAGGAACCATATTTTGAAAAAATTACCAAATGCCTCGGTTTGAAAAATTACAAAATACCTCGGTTTATAAAATTATCATTTTACCCTTGAAATTTTATTACCAAGTGTTTCAATTTTTAAAAATACCAAAAATCTACGCTTTGTGAAAATTTCAAGTACCCTAATTTGGAAAATTAGCAAAATACCCTATAGGATAAAATTACGAAATACCCCAGGTAGTGGAAAACAACAAACAATGACAACTACAACATTTTTACGTAATGAACGCAACTTCATAAATGTGATTGAATGAGTGAATTGAGATGTATGTGTATAAAATCGAAAGAACTACTCTTTAGAGCTATTGAACATAAGACTGTTCGCGATAAATCAGTGGAACAAAAACTAATTTATAAAATTCTTTAATCAGATAAACGCAAGCATGAATTCTAGAGGACGTGGTCGTAACGTGCGTGGCCGTGGTAGAGGCCGAATAATCGTGTGTGAGGCCGTTAAGTCCGGACAAGGGTTCAAAATGAAATGCCACCACCACCACCATTGATGTGGAATATCGTGATCGACGGGGATGATCAAGATCGCAGCGATCTTGTGGGTTTTAGAAAGGGTGGCTGAGGCGGTGGAGGCATGGGAGCTTGAAAGTCGATACCGAGCGACTTCGAGTCAATGGAGTGAGTTTTTCGTGGAGTATCGGTGTGGCACCCAATACAGCTGAGTATTGGTTAGAGGCGACGGAACGGATTATGGACGATTTGGACCTCTCTGCCGAGGAGAAACTAAAAAGGGTAGTGTCGCTACTCCGTGATGAGTCATACCAATGGTGGCGCACAGTTCGGGATGGTGCTGCCGCTGATGATCTTACTTGGGAATATTTTAAGGCGGTATATCAGAAGAAGTACATTGGAATTAGTTATGTGGATACGCAGAGGAAGGCGTTTTTGAGGCT
Organism: Gossypium rotundifolium; assembly: GCA_025506655.1. Taxonomy (NCBI): domain Eukaryota; kingdom Viridiplantae; phylum Streptophyta; class Magnoliopsida; order Malvales; family Malvaceae; genus Gossypium; species Gossypium rotundifolium. Next base: position 13,555,169 of record CP106723.1, on the reverse strand, counting down.
GGTTCAGGGGAATAAGTCCGTAGCGTAATACAAGGTAGAATTTCTAAGGCTGAGCCGTTATGCTCGAGGTATTGTGTCGACAGAGCATGAGCGGTGTGTCCAGTTTGAGGACGGACTGAGGGATGATCTGAGGTTGTTGATAGCTCCACAGTAGGAGCGAGAGTTTACCGTGTTGGTGGAGAAGGCTAAGGTAGTGAAGGATTAAAGACTCGGTGAGATGAATCTGATGGAATAGGCAAAAGAGAGGCTTTGGATCATCAGGGTCTTCAAGGAGTGAGCAAAAGAGGCCTAGAGTTGATGGGCCACAAAGTCGACAAGTCGCTACTGGGAGGGACGATCTGTACTTGTGACCAATGTGGGAAGATGCATTTAGGAGAGTGCTAGAAGAAAACGGGAGGATGCTTCAAGTGTGGGTCTAAGGATCATATGATCAAGGACTGTCCTATAAAGATAGACGGGAGTCACCAACAGTCAGGCTATAATCAGCTAGAAGAGGTGGATGACTGACCTCGGTGGGCCGTGGTCCAGTTGGTAGAGGTAATAGTGCTAGAAGAGGACGTGGAACACCGGGCAGAGGTGGTAATAATATAGAGGCCAGAATGCCAGGTTTGGTATATGCAGTCCGCTGGAGGGAGGATGGAGACGCACCAGATGTCATAACCTGTACGTTCCTTATATTTGGCAAACCTTACATTGCTTTGATAGATGTTGGCTCTACCCACTCTTATGTTGCATGTAGAGTAGTTGAAACACTAGGCATAGCCTCTGAACTATCTAATAGGGAGATGACTGTAGTAAGCCCATTAGGTCAAACTGTAGTGGTGAATAAGATATTTTAGAGTATACCTCTAGAGCTTCAGGAGTGGTATTCCTGTGACTTGATGGAACTACCCTTGGAGAATTTGATTTTATCCTTGGCATGGGTAGCTAGTGGAACAAGGTGTATTGGATTGTATAGCTAAGCAAATGGAGTTAAGGACGCGGAGGATAAGGCGGTAGTTATGATAGGAAAGAAGAAACTACTTGTCTAATGTAGTTTCGCTTTAAAGGCTAATAAGATGGTTGAAAAGGGTGCAAGGCATTTTGGCCTTTGTTAGTGTGTTCGATGCAAAAGAAGGGGAGTTAGTGGAGTTAGAGCGGTAAGGGAATTTGTGGATGTCTTTTCGGAGGAATTACAGAATACCCCGGATAGGGAAGTGGAGTTCAAATTGACTTGCTCTGAGTGCGACTCTGTGTCAATTGCCCGTCATGAATGGCACCAAAGGAGTTGGTTGAGCTCAAGGCTCAGATCCAAGAGTTGTTTGATCGTGGGTTTATTCGACCCAGTGTGTCTCCATGGGGAGCACCGGTCCTGTTTGTAAAGAAAAAAGATGGAACCATACGCATGTGCATAGATTATCGTCAGTTGAATAAGCTGACCATCAAGAACAAGTACCATTTGCCAAGAATAGACAACTTGTTCGATCAGCTTACGGGGGCTGCAGTATTTTCGAAGATAGATCTAAGGTCTGGATATCATCAGCTTAAGGTGAAGGAGGCTGATATTCATAAGACAGCTTTCCGGACAAGGTACGGGCATTATGAGTTCTTGGTAATACTGTTCGGATTGACAAATGCCCCAGCCGCGTTCATGGACATGATGAATCGGGTTTTCCAACCCTATCTGGACCGGTTCGTTGTTGTGTTCATAGACAATATTTTGGTGTTTACAAAATCGGAGGAAGAGCATGACGAGCACCTCCAAGTCGTGTTGCAAGTATTAAGGGAGAAGAAGCTTTATGCCAAGTTTAGCAAGTGCGAATTTTGGCTAAAGGAAGTTACGTTCTTAGGACATGTGGTATCTACTGAAGTAATAAGGGTAGATCCTCGGAAGATTGAGGCAGTGTTGGATTGGAAACCACCTAAGTCTGTGGCGGAAGTTCAAAGTTTCTTAGGATTAGCAGGCTATTACAGAAGGTTTGTAGAAGGGTTCTCATCAATAGCCGCACCTTTTGAAGTTGCTAAGGAAGGAGGTACCTTTCATATGGATCGATAATAAAGATGAAAGCTTTGAGAAGCTTAAGAGGGTTTTGATGAAGCTCGATTCGATTGACTGAGGTAGGGAAAGAATTCATGGTGTATTGTGACGCTTCTCACGTGTTTGGGATGTGTATTGATGCAAGGCGGAAGGTAGTTACTTATGCTTCTTGACAATTAAGGCCACACGAGGTTAACTACCCGACTTACGATTTGGAGTTGGCGCAGTGGTCTTTGCTCTTAAGGTATGGAGGCATTATCTCTATGGAGAGAAGTCAGTGATCTACACAGACCACAAAAGCCTTAAGTATCAGCTGACTCAGAAAGAGTTGAACCTGAGACAACGAAGGTGGGTGGAATTATTGAAGGACTAGGATTGTTCCATAGAGTATCACCCGGGCAAGGCGAATGTTGTGGCAGATGCCCTAAGTTGGAAAGTAGTGTCAGATCTGAGGGCAAGGTTTGCACATCTTAGCTTGTATGACGACGGAAGCTTATTGGCAGAATTACAAGTTAAGCCGACATCGCTGAATGAGGTGAAAGAGGGTCAGTTGGCGGATGATGATCTAAGTGCTAAGCTTCGGCAAGTACAGAGCGAGGAGTTGAGGGACTATGGTATTATTGGCGATAGAGTATTGTGTTTCAAGGGTAAGGTCTGTATGCCGAAGAATGAGAAGTTACGGTAGAGAATTCTTCAGGAATTGCATAGTAGCCCTTATGCTATGCATCCTGGAGGTAGTAAGTTGTACAAAGATCTAAGGGAACAGTTTTGGTGGCCTGGTCTTAAGCGAGAAGTTACCGAATTTGTAGGAAAGTGCTTAACGTGTCAGCAAGTTAAGGCTGAACACCAAGTTCCTTCAGGATTGCTTCAGTCGATTAAGATTCCGCAGTAGAAGTAGGAGAGAATTACCATGGACTTCGTTAGTGGGCTTCCCCTTACGCCTACTAAGAAGGACTCAGTATGGGTGATAGTGGATCGACTGACAAAGTCCGCACATTTCATTCCTGTGCGGGTTGACTATTCTCTCCTGAGGTTAGCAAAGTTGTATGTTATGGAAATTGTAAGGCTGCACGGAGTGCCGATGTCGATTATCTCGGATAGGGATCTAAGGTTCACGTCTCGATTTTGGAAGGCGCTACATCAAGCTTTAGGCACCAGATTGGACTTCAGTACGGCATTTCATCCATAGTCGGACGACCGGTCCGAGCAGTGATACAAGTGTTGGAGGATATGTTGAGGGGTGTGATAGACTTCGAGAAGTTGGGAAGAATATTTGCCTTTAGCGTAAATTTGCTTACAACAATGACTATCGTGCAAGTATTCGGATGGTACCGCATCTAAAATCAGATGGATGGAAATGTCGCACTCCCACATGTTAGACGGAATTGGGAGAACGTCAGATTTTTGGTCCGAAAATTATGGTAGAATCGAAAGAAAAGGTTAGGGTAATTCGGACACGGTTGAAGGAGGCATCTGATAGGAGAAGTCGTACGCAGATCTCAAACGGAAGGAAATAGAATTTGATGTGGGAGATCAAGTGTTTCTTAAAGTGTCGCCTTGGAAAAAGGTGATGAGATTTGGTCGAAAAAGGAAGCTAAGTCCCAGGTTTATAGGACCTTATCGGGTATTGAAGCGAGTTGGAACAGTGGCATACCAGTTAGAGTTGCCACCAGAGTTACAGCAGATGCACGATGTATTCCATGTCTCGATGCTACGTCGATATTGATCGGATCCATCTCATATAATACCAGTTAAGGAGGTGGAGCTGAGATCAGATCTGTCCTATGAGGAAGAGCCGATTCAGATTCTGGAACGAGATGTAAAGGTGCTTCAGAGGAAGTCCGTCCCTCTGGTCAAAGTGTTGTGGCGTAACCATGGATCGGAAGAAGCTACTTGGGAGCCGGAAGAAGCAATCGACAAAGAATACCCCCACCTATTCTAGCCGTGTAATTTCGAGGTCAAAATTATTTTAAGGAGGTAGAACTGTAATGTCCGGGAATTAGGGCTTGTGCATTTTTGCTTAATTGCATGTGCTTGTATGCTGTGTATATGATGAATGTGTTTTATGAATTTTGTGAACTTGAATGTAGATAAATACTTTAGAAATTATTTAATTTTAAGTTTCAAGAGGAGCTAAGCCTAAGAGGTCTTAAGAAAATTAGTAGGGAAATATGACACAAAATGGGCTTGTTTAAGTGGCTTGGAGGTGCCACTTGGGGTTTTAGTATGTGACGCCACAAGCGGGGTGCAAGGGCCTCGGTTCGAGCAACGTGGGAAGTAAATGAAAGAGTTTTATTTTCTTTGCAGGAGTGAGCAAGAGTGGACGGCACTAAGGCACTAAAGGGATGAGTTTAATCTTCTTTAAAATCCGAGCTAAGATAAGGGATAAATGATGGATTATTTTATTAATTTTAAATAAAGTGATAAGAGAAAATAAGGGAATAGATAGGGGATGAGTGTGGTAGGCCTAGGGACTCCTTTGATGTGATTTTCGGCCAAGCATAGTAAGGGGATAAAGAATTTCATTAAGCATTCTAGCCTCCCTTTCGTTTGCTCTTTTCTCTTCAAAGTCGTCACTTTTCTTTTCTTTTAATTGTTCTAGTAGAAAGTTATCTTTGTTCTCCTCTGAATTCTCATTCTTTTCTTTTCCATACACGAATCGCACCAAAAACGCCTCTCTTTCCCATTTGATAGCCATTACCGATTCTTCCTAGGTCCTATTCTTTTCTTTTCTTTTCTTGTTAAAACCAAATCTTTCTAGTGATCATCCAAGAGCCGAAAGTTTAAACTCTTTGAACTGATTTCTCCTGCAAGCTCTCTCTGGCCGATTTCTTAGGGGATTCTTTCGGGATTTTGCTATAGTCGACTATAAGGAGGTCTCAAGATTTCAATATCCAAGGTAAGTTATGTGATATTCGGCCAAGGGCTACTTATTGTGATTTAATGTTAGAATTGGATCTAACATGAGTTTATAGGTATTTCGACAGATACCACAACCAAGGGACACTTTTCGGGATTTAGATCCACAAGGTAAGTGAACCCTGATAGTCAGCCAAGGCCATAGTTGATATTATAGATCGGTTTCTTATTTGTTCAAAAGCCAAAACTAACCAAGTCCAATGAACTAGTGTTGGCCGATTGCAAGGAAGAAATATCACGAAATTTCAGGATTTGATTAGTAATCAAATCGGCAGCAAGGTAAGATTTCGGTTACGTTAATCCTTCGGGATTTGATTATTTAGTCGAATGACTTTTTACTGAAGTACTTAAGGTTGGCCGAATGTAGGAACTAAGGATCTAAAGCATTAGATCAGATTTTCGGGATTTCAGTGAAAGCGTTAAGTGAACCAGGTGTGTAGCCCCACACTAAATCTTAATAGATTTACGGTGATATTTTAATATATATATGTGAATGAAAGTATGTGAACGTGGTTAAAGGTACCAAACAATGGTACAGAACATCCAGGTACGTAATCTTTCATATTACATCAATAAGTGAATATTGAAAAGAATGTGAAATAAGGCATAAAGCATGATAATTGTATGATTTGTATGACATGGGGCATATGGGTGATATGAAAAGTGGAAGTGATCTGGTGGTTTATACCACAATATCTGAATGTGTTGACTCATGTCACGTAATCTGAATGTGGTGACTTACGTCACAAAATATTATCTGGTGGCTATGCCACGAATTTATAAGGGTGATGTGCAAGTCATCTGCAGTGACTGCCTTCGATGATGTGTAGCGGATGGAGGGTCGACTTAGTAGTCCCCATGGTGTGATGGTTGGTACGGGTGATATGTAGCGGATGGTTATATAAGTTTGGGTTCGGGAATTGCATCATTCCTTATAATTTGTTATATGTATATGTATGATCTAATATACCTGAATCATTGGGACTTTGTGTTGGTGGTTATACACTGAGTTTGTTTGACTCACCCCATTGTGGGATATTTTTGGTGACACTCAAGAATGGACCGGCCTGGCAGGAGCTCGATGGATGGTCATGCTCATTTCGAGTTATTCTATATTCATTGTCTTTTTTTAGTATTTGATTTATTCGGATTTGTTTTGATGTAATTATGGCAATTATTATTAAGCTGCTTTTAAGTAAGTGTTTTAAATTGGTTTATTATGATAAGGTTGTTATTAAATTGAGACTAAATAAATTTTGTCAAAATGTAAACAAATATTTAAATGTTTTGACACATAAACAACACCGCTTCCAATCAACCCAACACAAATTGAATGTTCTTCAAAACCATCCATATTTTTCCAAATCAACAAACAAGATTTGAAAAGTTTTTACTTAAGGAACATGCCAGATCCGTTCAAGGCTCGTGGGCCGGGTTTGGGGTGTTTCATCGGCTATTCGATAACTTTCATCTTTCCTTGATCCAAATCTGTTTTTCTTTGTTCTTGATCTAAACACATTAAAATTTAGCTCATTCAAACACATTTCATCTCAATTAAGTCCCAAAGCACATAAACGGGCAAATTACCATTTTACCCCTAATGTTTCACATTTTCACAATTTAGTCATATTTGCATAAAACATAAAATATACAAAATCTCACTATACCACCCAAGGGCCGAATGTTCATAGGGACCATACTAGTCCATTTATTTCATTTATTTTGCATTTTAACCCTCAAAATTTATTTTTTACAAATTAGCCCTATTTAGCTAAATTCATCAAAAATTCAAGAACAAAATATGTTCATCCAATACATATCTACCATCTAATACCATAAAGCATCATAAAACTCAACCTAGCATCAATGGCATTTTACACAAACATCATCAATTCATGAAATTGAGACATGGGTTTTAAAGCTCTCAAAGCAATGATTACAAAAACGTAGAAATTATCGAAAACCGATCAAAAACTAACATTAAATCACGAATTTCTCCTTGATCGAATGTTAAACTTTGTTATTCCTTTCTTTATGCAATTCGGCTAAGAAAATGAAGATGATAACATGCATTTTATGTTTTATTTTTAACATATATATGTTTATTACCAATTTACCTAATTAACCTTTTAATAAAAATAAATCTAAGATATTAACCAAAGGCATTTGTGACCTTTTCCGCCCACTATCCTTAAAAATGGGTAAATTTCCCTCTAAGGCTTTCATATTAAAAGACCACTATGAAATTGACACTTTTCACTATAGTTTGCAACTTTTGCACTTTACGCGATTAAGTCCTTTTCGTCAAATTAAACTCTTAAACGATAAAATTTTTCTACGAAACTTTCATACACATTAATTCACACATAATAAGCACAGAATATAATATTTAAATATTTCTTGGACTCGAATTTGTGGTCCCAAAGCTACCGTTCCGATTAGGGTCAAATTCAGACTGTTACAGATACTTGGTCTAGCACCACTATTTCGACTAGGCCCTAAATCGATCGTTTTCAATCGAATTGTCCTCATCTATGTATGAAACGAAAAAGTCTACTGGGAATACAAATTTATCAATTTTTACGAGTACATCTTCAATTATACCCTTAGGAATTCTAATGGTTGTATCTGCTAATTGAATGCTTATCCTAGTTTGTTTGGGTTTCCCTAGACCTGTAACATCCCAAAATAGGGCCTAAACAAAACAGTGGTTGTGAAACCATGAATTTGAGATAGAAAATTTTTTTACGATTAATTATTATGATTTATCAAGTGATAAGATGCATGTGTTAGAATATCGATAGAGAATTTCATGAATTACATGTCTAAATTGCTTATTAGGACTTAGTTGCAAAAGTTGATAAATATGAGTTTTAGATGTAAGGATTTAATTGAAGAGCATAATTTAAGTAGAGGTCCTTAAATGGCTTTCATGGACAAAAATGGACATATATAGGTAGAAAGAACCAAAGTCTTTAATGAAGGGTAATTTAGTCATTTGGTAATAAAAAGAAATTAAAAGGGAAAAAGATGGCAAAATATGCTCATCTTCTTCATTAGGACAAAATTTCAAGGGTTCTCCATAGCTAGGGTTTGTTTCAAGCTTCCAAGCTCCATAATAAGTGATTCCAACCCCGTTTTTAATGTTCTTTACATTTTTGAAGCTCCGGTAGCTCGGTTTAGCTTATTCTATCAATAATTCATGGTAGGGTTCATATTTTGAAAAATACCCATAAGTGAAATGTGTTTATTTTGATGTTTTATGGTAGAATATGAAGTCTTAAATTATGTTAAACAACTTTTGTTAAGTGATTTTAAGTGAAAACGAGTAAAACGGCTTAATCAGTAAAAATACCTAATGTTCATAAGTACATGTTAGAGTGAGAATTTGATGTTGTCATAGAAGGGAAAAATGATCAGTATGCCATAAAACATAAGAATAATGGATAAAGTTTAATTTTCGAGCTTTGGGGAAAATGTGTAAATATGTAAAAGTTTATAGGCAAAATTATAATTTTTCTAAAGTTAGAGTTAAGGACTGTTTTGATAAATGTGAGTACTAAATAAGCTAAATTTTCTATTATAGATCAAGAAGAACAAAATCTGGAGTTAGATCGGGGAAAGAAAAATATAGTGGACTAAATCGATATAGTTTATCGTATTTTATTTAAAGGTAAGTTTGCGGTAAATAAATTCAATATTCTATTATTTTACATTCAATACTATTAAATTCCAGCATTTACATATTTATTCTATAAATTTATTATTTAAAGAATCAAGCATGAATTGACGGAGAAGCTATCTCAGAAAGTCCTGGTTGAACCTTAGGAATGTGTAGGATACAAATGTCATGACATTAGGGTTTAAGGAAATCATATAAGACCATGTCAAGACATGGCATTGATATGTTACTATAAGGCAAAGGTCCCATGTAAGACCATGCCAAGGCATGGCATTAGTGAGTTCATAAGGCAAGGATACCACGTAAGACCATGTCAAGACATGGCAATGGTTAAGTTTCAAAAGGAAAGGTACCCGTATCCTTAGTATTCCAAGTGATTCAATAGGAAAATTCAAAGAGTATACCAAAGGAAAGGTAAGACAAGTTCAAGCTAAAAAGGGTACAGGTAAGAATTTAAGACTTAAGTATATTAAATTGAAGGCTTAAATAATCTTGGTAAGAAAAGATTAAGATAATTCATTAAGAATGTTGTTATTTATTTACATGTAAACTTACTAAGCTTTATGCTTACTCCCATTCCTTTCTTTTTTTTATAGTATTACAAGCCAACTCAGGGATCGTAAGGACGTCGGAGATTGCTACACACTATCAAAGGATTATATTGGTATTTTGTGACTTGAACGTTTTAAGTTATGGCATGTGTAGGGACTTAGCCATTTTGTGTGTATGACCTTGTGATATGGCTTAAGATTGGCTTGTAAATGCTTGATAATGATTAGCTATTAGAATGGCTAATTAAGAGCATGTTTTGGATGTTTTGTAATGCCTAGTTGACAGTTATTATAAAAAATTATGTAATTATATGCAGGGGAACAGTTTGGATAGCAGTGACGTGATTTTGAAAAATCACCAAGGATATTAGAAATGGAATTAGGGTGTGTATGAGATATAGAATTAAAGCTTATTGAGTCTATTTTTATATGAAAGAAACATTTCATGCAAAAGAGTTGTATATTATGAGATAATTGATTTTTAGTGTAGAGGGGTCAGAATTGTCTATCTGTGTAACAGGGGAGACTTTAACTAATAAACTGTACTAATTGGCCACACCAAAAATTTTGGAAAATTATAGTAAGAAGATATGTGAGTTTAGTTTCAGGGAAAATTTACGGATATAAATTTTGAGTTTCATAACTCAAGTTATAGTCAATTTAGTGAACATGATGCAGATGGATAGTTTCAATTTTTATGCCCCGAACTAGTAAGTTAAGTCTAGTAATGCCTCATGCTCGACTCCAGCAATGGTCTCGGGTAAGGGGTGTTACAAGACCTAGTTGTTTAAACATTTTATAAGGCATGACATGTAACAGTCCGGTTTACACCCTAGTCGGAACAGTGGTTTCGGGACCACAAATTTGAGTCAGTGAAATGTTTTAATATGATATTTTGTGTCTTTGATATGTGATTAAGCATGTGCTAAATTTTCGTAAGTTAATTCGTCCGTCTGTGCTTAATTTGATAAAAGGACTAAATCACATAAAGTTTAAAAGTGGTTGTTTATTTGATTAGTGGCCAAATTGATGTGGCTTTTTTTGTAAGGGACTTAAGTGGCAATTAAGCCACTATTTAGTTAGTGGATGAATAAAGATCAAATATACCCTTGTTATATATGTTTTATTTTATTAAATGAAAGGATATTATAGTAATATGTTAATTTGTTAATTTACAACAAAACAAAAAGGCTAAAAAGCCACCATATTCATCTTTTCTCACTGATTCATGAAAGAAAAAGAATAAGGTTGAGCTTTGTTACATTCGGTTATCGCAAGACTAAATTCAAAGTATGTTTTAGTTGGTTTTTGATAATTTCTATGTTTTTATAATCGTTGCATCTTCTACTATCAAGCCCATGTCTCAATTTTGTGTTTTGATGATGTATGTGAAATATGCTATTGATGAATTCATGAGATATGTGATGTTTGATTGTGCTAAATGAAAGATTTGAGTTAGCTAAACATGTTTTGTTCTTAAAGTTTTGATAAATTTAGCTAAATAGGGCTAAATTGTGAAAATAGAAAATTGAGAGACTAAATTCCTAATTTGAGGAAAAATATGGGTTTGCATGATATGTGTGAATATTCGGCCAAGCTTGTGTATGTGTTGATTTTGTGAATTTGATGTTTTGTGAAAAATGAACTAAATTGATAAAGTGTGCAAATATAAGGGTTAATTTGTAAATAACTCTAAATGTGTGTCCATGGATTGAATTGTATGAATTAGTGAATAAAAGGGTTAATTCTGAATACGTATAGATCAAGAACCGAGGAAAACAGACCTAGATCGTGAGAAAGCGAAGGTTAACGAGTAGCCATTTTCATTTCTGATATATCGAATCTGAGGTAAGTCACTATGCAAATAAACATATTTGTATTAAATTGAATATGTTTATATGACAAATGTTGTTGATGAATGCTCAAGAAAGGTTATGTATATGAATTCTGAGATATGTTCGATATAGTGGTTAAATCCGAGAAGTCCTATATGAACCTAGGAATAGATAGGATTAGCTATGTCATGACATAGGTATCTGCTCTATTTTACCATGTAAGACCACGTCTGGGACGTTGGCGTTGATTTAAGACTCGTGTAAGACCCTGTCGGGGACAGTGGCAATGATATCTAACTATGTATAAGACCACATCTGGGACATTGGCATCGTTATGATCTTTACATGTTAGACCATGTCAGGGACATCGGCATTGTATTGATCTGTGTAAGACCCTGTCTAGAACAGTGGCACCGATATCTGAGTACACGTAAGACCCCTGTGGACGTTGGCATTGTACTAATATTTCGAGCTTTCTGAGTAATCTACTAGATTCCTAAAGGTTCATCGGGCAAATCTGCGATACGAATTGTAAATCCGAGTTGTGAGCAAATAAGTGAATGAATATCCGTTTCAGGTACGTTGATTGTACATTAAGTATGTGAAAGAGGTAAGTACCTATATGACTTTGTTTTGAAGAAAAGTATGATTGGTTTTGGAAATGTGGATCTTAAAATGTTGAAAGTGGCGAATGTGTCCATAATTTGATGAACCAAGTTATATATGTGAGGATTTGATAAGTGTTTGGAATGTGCCAATGTATCTATTTGCATATTATGTATCCTATACTAAGTTTGTTTGTATATTGACTTACTAAGCTTTTGGAAAGCTTACTTCGTGTGTATTTTCTTTGTTTTATAGGTCGTCAAAGCTACTAAAGGCTCGGGACCATCAAGGATCATCATCACACTACTAAACTTATTTTGGTGCCCTTTTGAAATGTATATAGCTAAATATGGCATGTAGAGGCTAGATATGAGTATATGATTTTGAAGTGAACTTAGTCATGTGTACTTGGCAAGTTTGAGTTGATAAATGTTTGAATGAATGTGTTATATGATGCAAACTTTGATATGCTTTGATGCATATGAAATGATTAAGGTTTGGTTGAGCAAATGGATGATATATGTTTAAAATGGAGTGGATTTTAGTTGGTAATTTGCTATGAATGGAATTGGTATTAAATGCATTGATGGAATGTTTATTTTGGTATGTTTTTGGTTGCCATATATGCATGAAATGAGATGTATAATGTTACTTGTAGGTTCGACCCTTAAGGGTGGCAATTTGGCCTTGAAAATGGCCTATAATGTCACACGGTTAAGGCACACGGGCATGCCTAAAACCATGGATAAATTGGCAAAATGTGGCTTAATTTGCACACGGCCTCGACACGGGTGTGCTGGGTGGCCGTGTGAGAATTGGCAGTATATGACTGTCACAGATCGAAATTGACCCTAATTGGAATGGTTGTTTCGGGACCACGAATTTGAGTCCGATAAATTTTTAAATATTATATTGTGTGTTTATTATATGTGAATTAACATGTGTGAAAGTTTCGTAGAAAAATTTTATTGTTTAAGTGCTTAATTTGATAAAAAGGACTTGATCGCATAAAGAGTAAAAGTGGCATGCTAAAGTGAAATGTACCTTTTTGATTGTGGCTTTTAAAGTGGATGTCTTAAAAGGACAATTAGCCCATTTCTTTAGATAGTGGATGGCATATATGAGAAATAAGATTAAAATTTTGTTTTATAATAATATGTTTTTTTAGGTAATGAATAAACAATATTACTTTTAATTTTAAGGCATAAAATAATGAAACAAAGTGGGAAGAAAGAGAATATACCTTGTTCTTCTTCTTGGTCGAATGTGGGAGGAAGAAAACTCCATCGTTGAAGCTTAAATTTGACAACTTGGGGCTTAATTTAGGATCAAGAACAAAGAAGAACAGTTTGGATCGGGGAAAGGCGAAAGTTGTCGAATAGCGGTCCACGTTGTCCGTCGATAGTCGAGGTAAGTCTTTAAGCAAGTATATGCCAAATAATTATTTATGAACATAAAATATGATGAAATTTGGAAATCTAAAGTATAAATATACATGTTGGCGAATATGGATTATGAGTTTGTAGTGAATTTAATTTGATTAATGTAATGTGAATATGTATGTTTGGGTTAATAGATGAAAGTAAAATAAAGAATATGAGATGGTTGATATTTTAGTACTAAGTAATGTGTGTCAAAAGGTTGAATGTGTTGATATTAGGCCTCGTGCCTAGCGTGCTTAGTGCTAGGTGACATATTCGAACTTCGTGCCTAGGTGCTTAGTGCCGATGACATATTCGGGCTTCATGTAGCGAGCTGGGTGACATATTTAGGCTTCGTGCCTAGCGTGCTTAGTGCTTGTGACATATTCGGGCTTCGTGCCTAGCGTGCTTAGTCTTCGAGACATATTCGGCTTTTATGCCTAGCAGGCTTAATGCCGATGATACTTTTAAATGAAGGAACCATAAATTGCTCGAGGTGTAACATAGTTAATGTATTGAGTTAAAAACTCAGGTAAGCATAAGTCCCTTTTGAATTCATCAAAAGTAAGGTAAGTTGTGTTTAATATTACTTGAGTTGAAATAATATGATAAGAAAGGTGTGATGTGAAATTTAGCTTATAATCGATGTGTATGAATATTATATAACAAAATTTTTAGTGTAATAATGTAATTGATATGAATGTTGTATTTATATGATTCTAAACATGTGTTTCATGTAATATATGCACTTGGTACTTGGACGAGATGCAGGTTGATGGTAATGAAGTATAATTATTTGAGTTAATATACTACTAGTATTCGGTCTTGTTTCAATTTCATGTTGAAATGTTCATATCCAATGTCCTAAATTTATTGATTAGAAATGTTCAAGTGTTCGATTGTTGTATTATATATTGCTTACGACTTACTAAGCTAGCAAGCTTACTGTGTGTGTTCTTGTCTACTTCTATTTTATAGATTTTTGGTTCAAGCTACGGACTCGAAGGATCATCCAAGAAGTCAATCGCACTATCAAATCTTTTGGTATACCTAACTTAGTTCTATTTGAAAGGCATGTATAGGTTAGACTTAAGTGTTAACTATGGGATTTTGGGTGATTATACATAACTATAATATAGCCTTGCGAAAAAGGCTTAGTTACTTTAGATAAATTAAGTTTTACATGGTAATGGCTTGCGTGATAGTATTATGGATGTATGATTGTGTTTATAGCTTAGTTCATGATTGAAGAGGAATCGAATATAGATTTATATATATATATATATATATGGTGTGGTATTTGATAATGTGTTTAGCTATTAGGTGAAGTCATGGGTGTTTATAGGTTAAAGCATGTAGAATATTAATTTGGTAATATGATTAATGAATGAAATTTGATGTTTGTACTATTGACATAGAATTCGGTGACATAGTCAAGTTGATTTCATGTTATATATTCGCAATGGGGTATTGTATATTAGGGTCAAGTAGATTTTGATCATTGATTTGTGAATTGAATGTGGCGAAAATTATTTAACTCGAGAGGGAGTTGTAATGTGAGATCATGCATATTTCTTTTGGTCAAATTTGTTGTTTATTGCACGTTTATAATAATTAATTATATTCATAAGTCAAGAAAAGACATAGGATTATTGTTCAAATTATAAATTTGAGAGTTCATGTTTACATTATATAAAAAAATTCAATATAGTTATGCTTACTAGAAATTACTAGTTTATTTCAATACATGTGAACCGAGTGGCAAAATTTTATAGTTATGAAATGCAAGGACTTTGTAGACAATTTAGATCCAATTGGATACGCAAATAAATTCATGTTAGTGTTGCTAAAATAAAAGAATGAATTTCAATGAATGCATGCAATGATTTATGTATAGTTAGGTAATGCCTCATAACTCAAATCCGTGACGGCAGTCTTGATTAGGGTGTTACATTTAATTGGTATCGAGCTACGATTTAGTTGATTCTAGGACTAGCGTGAGAGTCTAGCTATAGATGTCTAGCTATACATGCCTTTAATTGTATCATTGATAGTGTGGTGACTTTGACATTTCAAACTGTGTTTATTATAGTAATGGATCCTGATCCCGATAGAGCCGTAACGGATGATGTAGAGAGCGTAGCGCCTGACCGTGCACACGGATCAGCGCTAGTAGACTCTCGACCAGTTTCAGATAGCCATGAGGGGGAGGCTAAACAAGCCTTCTACCAGATGATGAATGAATGGTTTACCCACTTTATCAGGAATAACCTGGCTATACAACAAACTCCACCCCCGAATAATCCAACTCCGATACCTTTAGCACCTCAGACGATAGATCCGATGAGATCTAGTAGGCCTCCCGTTGATAAATTCAGGAAACATGGGGCCGAAGAATTTAAGGCTAATGACGATGATGATGCAGAACGAGCTGAGTTGTGGCTCGATAACACTATTCGGGCACTTGATGAATTATCCTATACTCCAGAAGAATGCTTGAAATGTACTATATCATTATTTGGGACACTGCATATCACTGGTGGAATACACTAGTATCAGTAGTCCCAAAAGAAAAAGTGACTTGGGATTTCTTTCAGATCGAGTTCCGTAAGAAATACATTAGTCAAAGATTCATCAATCAAAAACGAAAAGAATTTTTGAATCAAAGCGAGGCGAATGACCGTGATGAATATGAACGAAAATTTGTCAGACTTAGTAGATATGCTAGAGAGTGTGTTTCTACTGAAGCCATTATGTGTAAAAGATTTGAAGATGGTCTGAATGAAGATATAACGTTACTGGTCGGCATTCTTGAAATCAAAGAGTTTATGGTACTAGTCGAGCGGGCTTGTAAAGCTGAAGAGCTCGAAAAAGAGAAAAGAAAAGCTGAAATAGAAGCTAGAGATACTCGTAAGAGATCAACGAGTAAGACTTACCATTCGGTGCCTAAGAAATTCAGAGATGACTCCAACCGACATAAAGCTACTTCAGACTTACCTAGACGTGATCAACCTCCAGGGAGTTACCGAGCCACTTCGATGGCTAGTGTTGGTAACGTTCCATAGGATCGAGTTGAGTGTAAACATTGCAGGAAATGGCATTCTGGAAGTTGTAGGGTTCGTGATTGGTCCTGCTTTAAATGTGAATTGTCGGACCATTTTATTCGAGAGTGCCGATGTTAGCCGAATGAATATGGTTCAAAACACTAGACCGAAAGCAAAGACGACAAAGACGGGGCCGACCACCCAAACATTTCAGCAATGTAGGTGGCAGTCAGAGAGGGATGAAAGACACTATAGTTCGATCAGAGGTCCGAGCACCGATTCTGACTTTATGCTATACGAGCCGTAGAGGATGCTTCTTCCCAAATGTTATTCTTGGTACTTTCATACTTTATGATACTACGTGATCGCGTTGATTGATCCTGGTTCAACTCATTCATATGTGTGAAACCTTAGTATCCGAGAAGACTCTCACCTGTTGAGTCTCGAGTTTGCGATCCGTGTGTCCGATCCTTTGGGTCGTTGTGTAATGGTTAATAAAGTATGTAAAGGTTGCCCATTGATGATTCGGGATTCTTGCTTCGGTGATTTGATGTTATTGCCTTTTGACGAGTTTGATATAATTCGGAATGGGTGGTTAACTTTGTATGATCGATGGTGAATTGTAAAAGAAAGATTATTGAATTGAGATGCTAAAGCGGTGAGATTATCCGGTTGAAATTAATGATGTGAGTGGGTTGCCTCTTGTAATAACCTCGATGTTAGCCTGAGGTATGTGAAAAGAGGATCTGAAGCTTATTTGGCATATGTCTTGGATAATAAAGTAGTCGAAAAGCAGATTGAATCTGTGCAGTTGTGTGTGAATACCGGATGTGTTTCTGAAGAATTATCGGGTTTACCACTAGTAGGAGAGATTGAGTTTGGAATTGAATTAGTATCGGAGACGACTCTGATCTCGATAGCTCCGTATCGGATGGCACCTACTGAGTTAAAAGAGTTGAAAGCACAATTGCAAGAGTTAATGACGGGGGCTTTGCACGACCGAAGCTTCTCTCCTTGGGTGCACGGTTCTTTTTGTGAAAAGAAAGATGGAACGATGCGAATGGGTATTGATTATCGACAACCGAATAAAGTAACTATAAATAATAAGTATCCACTACCACGTATTGATGATTTGTTTGATCGGTTGAAAGGGCTTGGTGTTTTCAAAGATAGATTTGAGATCGGGTTATTATCGATTCTGAGTCAAAGACACAAATGTGCCAAAGCGCATTAGGACGAGGTACGAACATTTTGAATTCTGGTTATGCCTTTTGGACTCACTAATGCACTCTTTGTTTTATGGATCTAATGAATTGGGTCTTTAGACAGTTTCTCGATCGGTTTGTAGTAGTGTTTATTGATGATATACTGATCTACTCTAAAGATGAAACCGAGCATGCCGAGCATTTGAGATTAGTGCTACAAACTTTGCGAGATCAACAGTTGTATGCAAAGTTTAGTAAATATGAGTTCTGGATGAATAAAGTCAGCTTCTTGGGTCATGTTGTTTCAGCATTAGGTATTCGGGTGGATCCAAACAAAATAGCGGCTATACTCGATTGGAAACCACCAAAGAATGTTTTCGAGATTCGAAGCTTCTTAGGTCTTGCAGGATACTACAGACGGTTTGTAAAAGGTTTTTCGTGATAGCTACACATTTGACAAAGCTATTACGTAAAGATGTCAAGTTTGAGTGGTCAAAAAGTGCGTAAAAGTTTGACGGTGAAAGTCCTTTTGACCAAACTTTAGTGTTAGCTCAGCCTGAATCGGGTAAAGAATTTGTCATTTTTAGTGATGCTTCTCTAAATGGATTGGGTTGTGTTTTGATGCAGGAAGGAAAAGTTATAGCCTAAGCTTCGAGGCAACTAAAGCTGCACGAAAGAAATTATCCAACTCACGATCTGAAATTAGTAGCTATTGTCTTTGCATTGAAAATTTGGCGTCATTATTTATTTAGTGAGAAATGTCACATTTATTCGGATCATAAAAGCCTAAAGTATTTGATGACTCAGAAAGATCTGAACTTGAGACAACGCAGATGGTTAGAACCATTGAAAGACTATGAATTGGTGATTGACTACCATCCGAGAAAAGCTAACGTTGCTGCAGATGCGCTAAGTCAAAAATCATTGTTTGCTCTTCGTACGATGAACACACAGATGGTTATGTCTGGTGATGGTTCGATCATAGCTGAGTTACAAGCAAGACCGATGTTTATTCAGCAAATTTGTGATGCACAGAAAGCTGACAAGGATTTGATTGCTAGGCGAATTCGATGTGAAAAGATGCGGATCAGAGTTTCAAATCGATGTTAATGACTGTTTGAACTTTAAAATCGAATGTGTGTTCAAGAACTCGATTTGATTCAGATAATTCGAGCGAGGCTCATAGTGGTCGATTATCAATACATCCGGTAGCACGAAAATGTATAACAATTTGAAACAGCTTCTATTGGTGGCACGGCATAAAGCGGGATATATCCGAATTTGTTACAAAGTGTTTAATTTGTCGACAAGTAAAAGTCGAGATCAAGTGCCTTCTGGGTTGCTTCAACCGATCATGATACCTGAATGGAAATGGGATAGAATCACTATGGATTTTGTATCTAGTTTGCCTATAACACCGAGCAAGAAAGATGCAGTCTGGGTTATAGTAGATAGATTGACCAAATCGGCTCATCTTGTACCGATTCAAACGGACTATTCACTTGATAAACTTGCTGAATTGTATATATCACAGATTGTGAGGTTGCATAGTGTACCGAGTTCCATTATTTTAGACAGAGACCCGAGATTCACATCACGATTTTGGAAGAAGTTGCAAGATGCTTTAGGTACTAAACTTTCTTTAGTACAGCTTTTCATCCACAGACAGACGGTCAATCTGAATGAACTATTCAGATACTTGAGGACATGTTGAGATGCTGCGTTCTTGAGTTTGAAGGTACGTGGGAAAGATACTTACCTCTGATTGAATTTGCCTATAATAACAGTTTTCAATCTAGTATCAAAATGGCGCCCTATGAAGCCTTGTGCAGGCGAAAGTGTCGAACACCATTATATGGTGAGCTCGTGAGAATAAGATACACGGGTTGATTTGATTAAAGAAATGTAATGTAAAGTAGCTATTATTAGAGATAATTTGAAAGTCGCCGGATCGTCAAAAGTCCTATCTGATTTGAAACGTAAAGACATTGAATTTCGTGTCGAGATCGAGTATTTTAAAGGTTTCTCCGTGGAAGAAAGTACTCCGTTTTGGTCGGAAAAGCAAGTTGAGTCCGAGATTCATCGGACCGTATGAAGTCATCGAACGTATTGGGCTGTTGCTTATAGATTGAGGTTACCTCTCGAATTAGAAAAGATACACGATGTATTTCATGTTTCGATGCTTCAGAATCAGATCGGATCCGTCACATGTGATTGCTCCATCTGAGATTGAAATCCAACCCGATATGACGTATGAGGAAGAACCGATCCGTATTTTAACTCGGGAAATGAAAGAATTAAGAAATAAAAGAATTCCATTAGTAAAAGTACTATGGAATCGGAACAGAGTTGAAGAGGCTACGTGAGAGCCTGAGGATTCAATGAGGCAACAATATCTGACTTTGTTTCACGGTAAGATTTTCGGGGACGAAATTCCTTAAGGGGGAGAGTTGTCACAGACCGAAATTGACCTTAATTGGAATGGTGGTTTCGAGACCACGAATCTGAGTTCAATAAATTTTAAATATTATATTGTGTGTTTATTATATGTGAATTAATGTGTGTGAAAGTTTCAGAGAAAAATTTTATTATTTAAGTGCTTAATTTGATAAAAAGGACTTGATCGCATAAAGAGTAAAAGTGGCATGCTGAAGTGAAATGTACCTTTTTGATTGTGGCTTTTAAAGTGGATGTCCTAAAAGGATAATTAGCCCATTTCTTTAGATATTGGATGGCATATATGAGAAATAAGATTAAAATTTTGTTTTATAATAATATGTTTTTTAGGTAATGAATAAACAATGTTACTTTTAATTTTAAGGCATAAAATAATGAAACAAAGTGGGAAGAAAGAAAACATACCTTGTTCTTCTTCTTGGCCGAATTTGGGAGGAAGAAAAACTCCATTGTTGAAGCTTAAATTTCGGCAACTTGGGGCTTAATTTAGGATCAAGAACAAAGAAGAACGGATTTGGATCGGGGAAAGGCGAAAGTTGTCGAATAGCCGGTCTACGTTGTCCGTCGATAGTCGAGGTAAGTCTTTAAGCAAGTATATGCCAAATAATTATTTATGAACATAAAATATGATGAAATTTGGAAATCTAAAGTATAAATATACATGTTGGCCGAATATGGATTATGAGTTTGTAGTGAATTTAATTTGATTAATGTAATGTGAATATGTATGTTTGGATTAATAGATGAAAGTAAAATAAAGAATATGAGATGGTTGATATTTTAGTACTAAGTAATGTGTGTCAAAAGGTTGAATGTGTTGATATTCTAAGCCGTGCCTTGAGCTTAGTGCTAGTGACATATTTGGGCTTCGTGCCTAGCAAGCTTAGTCTTGGGTGACATATTGCCTAGTAGGCTTTTATGCCTAGCAGCTTAATCGTGACATGATACTTTTCGATGATACTTTTAAACGAAAGAACCATAAATTGCTCGAGGTGTAACATAGTTAATGTATTGAGTTAAAAACTCGGTAAGCATAAGTCCCTTTTGAATTCATCAAAAGTAAGGTAAGTTGTGTTTAATATTACTTGAGTTGAAATAATATAATAAGAAAGGTGTGATGTGAAATTTAGCTTATAATCGATGTGTATGAATATTATATAACAAAATTTTAGTGTAATAATGTAATTGATATGAATGTTGTATTTATATGATTCTAAACATGTGTTTCATGTAATATATGCACTTGGTACTTGGACGAGATGCAAGTTGATGGTAATGAAGTATAATTATTTGAGTTAATATACTACTAGTATTCGGTCTTGTTTCAATTGCATATTGAAATGTTCATATCCAATGTCCTAAATTTGTTGATTAAAAATGTTCAAGTGTTCGATTGTTGTATTATCTATTGCTTACGACTTACTAAGCTAGCAAGCTTACTATGTGTGTTCTTGTCTACTTCTATTTTATAGATTTTTGGTTCAAGCTACGGACTCGAAGGATCATCCAAGAAGTCGATCGCACTATCAAATCTTTTGGTATACCTAACTTAGTTCTATTTGAAAGGCATGTATAGGTTAGACTTAAGTGTTAACTATGGGATTTTGGGTGATTGTACATAACTATAATATAGCCTTGCGAAAAAGGCTTAGTTACTTTAGATAAATTAAGTTTTACATGGTAATGGCTTGCGTGATAGTATTATGGATGTATGATTGTGTTTATAGCTTAGTTCATGATTGAAGAGGAATCGAATAGCCTAGATGTATATATATATATGGTGTGGTATTTGATAATGTGTTTAGCTATTAGGTGAAGTCATGGGTGTTTATAGGTTAAAGCATGTAGAATATTAATTTGGTAATATGATTAATGAATGAAATTTGATGTTTGTACTATTGACATAGAATTCGGTGACATAATCAAGTTGATTTCATGTTATATATTCGGCAATGGGGTATTGTATATTAGGATCAAGTAGATTTTGATCATTGATTTGTGAATTGAATGTGGCAGAAATTATTTAACTCAGTAGGGAGTTGTAATGTGAGATCATGCATATTTCTTTTGGTCAAATTTGTTGTATATTGCACGTTTATAATAATTAATTATATTCATAAGTCAAGAAAAGACATAGGATTATTGTTCAAATTATAAATTTGAGAGTTCATGTTTACATTATATAAAAAAAATTTCAATATAGTTATGCTTACTCGAAATTACTAGTTTATTTCAATACATGTGAACTGAGTGGCAAAATTTTATAGTTATGAAATGCAAGTACTTTTTAGACAATTTAGATCCAATTGGATACGTAAATAAATTCATTTTAGTGTTGCTAAAATAAAAGAATGAATTTCAATGAATGCATGCAATGATTTATGGATAGTTAGGTAATGCCTCATAACTCAAATCCGGTGACGAGTTCTGGTTAGGGGTGTTACAATGACCACGGGAAGGACACACGGGTGTGTCAAATAGCTATGGGAGAGGCACGGTCTCCTCCCACAGGCGTGTTTGGTGGCCGTGTGGAATAAGTCAGAATGCTTGCTCTGTTTTGGCACGACCTGGACATGGTGGTGTCTAGTGTTCGTGTGAGGAACACGGCCTGGTGGCACGGGTGTGTAAGCCCTGTAACTTAGAAAAGTTTTTAATTTTCCATGAAATTTTATAAATGTTTCAATTTAGTCCCGAATCAGTTTATAAGCATGCTTAGAGTCTCGATGACTCATTTAAGGGACATTATACTTGAGAATGATGATTGAATGTATGAACTTTCTGTTAATGCTTTCTGATCTGTCTGGTAATGCTCTTAACCCTAATCCGGTGACGAACACGGGATAGGGGTGTTACATGACGTATATACTTGCCCCTAAATCGGCTAAAGCATTATCAACAATTAAACTACCAATTAAACATGGAATTGTAAAACTCCCTGGATCTTTTAATTTCTGTGGTAGTTTATTTTGCAAAATGGCCGAGCACTTTGCATTCAGGTCCACATGCGATGCTTGGTCTAACCTCCATTTGTTTGTCAACAGCTCTTTTAGAAATTTCCTAGAATCTAGCGTGTACGAAAGAGCTTCGAGAAATAGTAAGTTAATATGTAATTTCTTACAAAGTTTAAGAAACTTACCGAACTGGTCCTCTGTGTTGTCTTTCTTCATCGCTTCGGGATAAGGTATGCTAGGTTGGTACTCTTTGATTACCGGTTTTGGCTTTTCTTGGGTTACCTCAACTTTACCTTCTTCATTGAATTGGGTTCATCTAACCCTACACTATCCTAAGCTGTTATGGCTTGGATTTGCTCCTTCGGGTTAGTCTCAGTGTTGCTCGGTAGGCTTCCTTGCGGTCGTTCGGGGATCAGCATAGCAAGTTGCCCTAACTGGTTCTCAATTCCTTTGATCGATGCTTGTTGATTCTTAAAGGTGGTCTCAGTGTTTTGAGACGGGTATCTGTGGCTGCCATGAATTTTGTCAGCATCTCTTCAAGGTTCACTTCTTTTCCTGTGGGTACGGCTGCTATTGGAAATTTGGAGGGGTTGTTGTCTTTGGTTTCCTTAATTTACTTGCCTCCCCATGAAACCTTTTGGGTGGTTCCTCCAACCTGGATTATAATTATTACTATAAGAGTTATTATTAGATCTGAAATTGTTACATATAAAGTTCATCTATTCACTCTCTGTGCCCGGTTGGTAGGGTGGGTACTCAAGATTCACCACACTTCCACTTGTGTCGCACTGCATTACTGGATGTACCTGCGAAGAACACAAATTATCAATCTTTTATCATCTCTACCTAATTTGATAGCATGGTTACTGCGTCGAGGTTGAAAACTCCACTGATTTTGTTGGCCTTATCCTTGTAACTTGCCACTGATAGTTCTTCAGCGACATGTCTTCTATAAACTCGTAGGCTGCTTCAGGGGTTTTGTTGTTCAAGGTTCCACCGGCGGCCAAATCGATTAGTTGTCTCGTTGAGGGATTTACACCATTGTAAAAAGTTTGGACCTAAAGCCACAAAGGTAATCCGTGGTGTGGGCACCTTCTCAAAAGATCCTTGTATCTCTCCCATGCATCGTATAATGTTTCTAAATCCATCTGCACAAAAGAAGAGATATCATTCCTTAATTTGGTCGTTTTAGCCGGCGGAAAATATTTTAATAAAAAATTTTTGGTCATTTGGTCCCATTTAGTAATTGACCCTCGTGGTAACGAGTTTAACCACTGTTTGGCTTTATTCTTTAATGAAAAGGGAAATAACCAAAGACGTATGGCATCATCAGAAATGCCATATATTTTAAAGGTATCACAGAATTCTAGAAAATTAGCAATATGAGTATTCGGGTCTTCATCCTGCAAACCATCAAATTGAACAAATTGTTGAATCATTTGAATAGTTTTAGGTTTTAATTCAAAATTATTAGCAGCTATAGCAGGCCTAACAATACTCAATTCAGCTCCTATTAAATGTGGTTTAGCATAATCATACATAGTACGAGGAGCATTATTTTCTGCCACATCTTGTGGTGGATTATTCTCATCCATCCCTTCAGTAGTATTGGTCTCGCCTTCTTGCTCTTCTTCTTTGTAATTTAAGGTTCGCCTAATTTCTCTGCGATTCTTGCAAGCGGTAGCTTCAATATCACTGTCATATACTAAAGGTCCTCTCGGGTTCCTTCTAGTCATAAACTAGAGGTACCTGCTAGGAAAAGAAAGAAAGAAAATTAGCAAAGTTAAAAATAAAATTAAATTGCAAAAAATAAAAAATGGCTAAAGTAATAAAAATAGAGTTTTCTTAATATTTCAGGTCCCCAGCAACGGCGCCAAAAACTTGATCGTGATGTTAGAGTCTTAAAATTTTTTAAAGAGAATGATCGAACCTGGAAACTGACTCTGACAACGACTTAAGGCAAGTGCACCTATCGAACAGTAGTATAGCTTAGGCAAGATCGGATTGTCAAACCCAAAGGAACCAAAAGTATTAATACTAACTTTCTTTTTATTATTTAGCCTAAATATTAAGTGAATGATTGTTTAATCTAAAATTAACTAACTACTAATCTAAAGACGCAAAGACAAAAAAAAAGAATTGGGGAAATACTTTAGGAAAACTCAGTTGATTAAGACGATACCCTAGGAAGAATCCACCTAGACTTCATTTGTTATCTAACACTGAACAAAACGATTTATTCACTTGACTTGATCTGTAGGATTCCCTAATTTATATTAAACCCTCTCTCGAGGCGAATAACGTCTAACCCTAGGTTGATTAATTGAAATCTCTTTCTAATTAAAACTCCTAAAATTGCATTAACTCGATCTATGGACTCCCATATTAGGTTTGACCCTAATCCAAAAGATTTTTGTCACCCTATCTCTAGGCTCACGAGCAACTCCGCTTTACTATGCTAGATCTACTCTTAGGCAGGGACTTTTGCTCCACCACCTAAGCACATCCAACTTGAATCAATATCCCGAAAATATCAACACAAGAATTAAGCACACATAATTAAGAACAAATCAAGCATTTATCATAGAGTTCAGAAAAAAATAACAAGATTCGTCTTAGGTTTCATCCCCTTCAGGTATCTGAAGGGTTTAGTTCATAATTATAAAAGAAAACATCTCAGGAGAAAAGATAAAACAAAACATAAGAAAACCCTAAAACCTCCTGAAGGAATTGAAGGAGAGATCCTCCGTCTTGAGCATAATCCGCTTCTTGAGATGGATCAACTGGCTATCTTCGAGTGATTCCTACAAATCTGACCTTCTTGGCTCGGCTAAACGCCCCCTGACCTCAAGTCTGGAAGAGTCCCCTTTTAGGTTATACCTAAGGTGTTTATATAGGCTTCGGAATGTGTTTCTTTGCCCCTAAGTATCCAAATTCGAGTAGAATTCCTCTTGCCCACGGTAGGGACACGCTCTATGGCACACGCCCGTGTGAGTCGTGGTCAGGCCGTGTTCGAGTCTTTAATAAGGCACGGCCGTGTGGTCTTTGGCCCAGGCCGTGTCGATTTCGTGCTTTGGCCCATTTGGCCTGTTTTAAGCCCGTTTCTCTTTCTTTTCATCCTCGGGTGCTTTCCTGAGTATAAAACATGAAAACAAAGGATTAAGAGCACCTATTTACTCAATTTAGGGGATGAATCATCCAAAAGTAAGCTAAATGTGGGATAAAAATATGTTACTTTTACTGTTTATCAATAGCACATCAAAGATGCTCACCTGATAAGTTTCCATGCATAAAAAAGTTGGCTTTGGCCTTAAAATCCTTGTTTTTAATTGCCAAAGCCAACAGCAGGTATGTTACTAATCCTGCAAGCTGCCATTTTTATTCAAAAACTAACTTTTTCAACCCAAAAAAATGTAATAAAATGAAGGAACTTATATATGCAATATAAAACTTCTTCTCCTTCTCGACATCATAGAGACATCTGGCTGTCCAGCTCTAACCATAGGTTGAAAACACTAAACGAGAGACAAAAATATGTTAAATCTTATTCAAAGGTATATAAGTACATTACAAACTGATTGGATTAATTTGGATTAAAAACTTATGACTTTGCAGCTTTATGACTTTAAAACGTAGTTGATAGTCTTTTTCTCCACCATTGTTTATATCATATATAGAGCTTCATTAATATACGTTAAACTTTCTTTTATAGTACAAAGGAGGCTGCAGCTCCACTATGGGAAGAGTTTATAAATACCAGAATTCGAACTCCACACAGCTGGAATCAAGTGAAATTCGACGGTACTTAGAGTTTATTGGCATATATATCAAAGACCATGACCAATGTTAACTACATCAAATGCATGCAGGATTTTTTCATAGTGGCATTTAATCAGTCTAGGTACATATTTCTCACACCAAAAGTCACAATAAAACTCCTACATAGATATTAAGTTATATATATTAAACAAATGTAAAACTTGGCGCTTTTCCAAAACGCGCTAAAAATCACGAAAATAAGAAAAATTAAAATATTATACTTTTAGCTGCTTTGAGCAAAAACGCTAAAAGTCCTAAAATAATAAAAAAATTAAATATTATACTTTTAGCGCGCTTTTACCAAAAATGCCGCTAAATGTCCTAAAAATAAAAAATTAAAATATTATACTTTTAGCGACGCTTTTACCAAAAACGCTAAAAATCCTAAAAATAAAAAATTATAAAACGCCACAAATCCAATTTAAAATATATAATTTAATTTGAAGACTTATTAAAATAAAATTCACGAACAATATGTATTAAAATGGAAATTCATGAACAAGACATATAAGAAATCGCGATCGAGGTATGCGTTGATACCAACAAAGATGATCAAAGAACTTAATCACATAAGAAAAACACATGGTTAGACAGATCTTTTTACATTTTAATACATCATAACCATAATTGATACAATTTTATACCCTAATTGCTGCACCAGCTGCAGTTTCCAGTTGAAGAACCTTGATTCCATTGACCTCCTGCAGCCAATTTTATAGTTTAGAAATCGGAAATCCACCAAAGAATAGGCAATTTCATAAAATGCATGCTGACATAAGAGAATAGGCAAGATAAAGTGAATGCGAAGGAAAAAAAAAGTCATGTAGATTAGCATCATAGCAAACAGATTAACTAATGATACATCTACAGGATGGCGCTTAAATTCAAAAAATGCACACTGCAAATATGTCATTATGCTTCATTTTTATCCAATCAAGTTCTTTACTTTAATTTTTATTTTATATTTACGAAGAGAAATATCTTTTCTCCCATTATAACAGCATTATCTCCCATTATCTTAAACAACTAGCATGTTTCATCTCACAATCCCTCTTTTACTAATCATTATGTGGTAAAAACCAATATCTATGTTTTTTGATAAAACCAAGATTTATGTTTTAACTATACTTTCACAAGCAATCCCCATTTTACATAAAATGCAAAGAGAATCGAACAAAGCAAAAATAGAAACATTGCACAAACATCATTTCAGTATAAACAAATAAGAGAATGCAAAAGTCTACATCTAATAAGAGAAAAGTGCAATAAAAGGTACCTCTTCCAAAGCTATTGATCTTTGTTAATCACGAAGTAAGCAAAGCAACAACTTCCGGTCAGTCTTGAATTGGAAGTATTTGCTTTGAAGGAACCTATATTTAGTTTCAAAATTGAATTATTTAACAATTTAAATATTGGAATAAAAAGGTAGAATAGATGATACACAAGATTTTATAAAATATTGAATAAACAAATAAATAAACTTGATCTTATACCTTCATGAATTCAGCATAACATCCAATTGTCATGACTGCAGCAGGAGTTCCAACTTCCAAATTTCTTACAGAATCTCCAATGGCAGCAATTATTCCCACTGCCTGTAACAGCAAAATTGAACCATAGCCATAAGTATATCAGCTTAATTGAACTATATTATATTACCACATCCCAAAATGATACAGATTTAGCTTTTGCATGAAAAACATGCATCAAGTATATAGAAAATATAGATTGAAAATCTGCCAGTCCTCTGGGCAAATTTTTCATATGAAAAACATACAATTTGCTACAATGGCAATAAGCAACAAATTATCAGAATGATCAATGAGAAAGCAATGCACTCATTCAGAACTAAATGAATATTTAAAATTACCTATCAACGCTCAAATATGGCATCCAAGAAGTAAAGCTTCACACATGTGATATAAGTTCACTTAACGTAAAGCCTAAATTGGCATTTCCATCTATTCAAACAAGAAATCTTGGTTGTTTCTCATGAAGCTTAATGATCCCATGTTGGTAGGCATTGAAGAAATTTCTTTCGAAAAAGACACCTTGGTGAAATTTCACACCTGTTGTATTTGTTGGGATATGGCTTGAAACTCAAATTACGCCATGGCGCCCATCGTAATATATAGATATAGCATATTAAATTAAGTTATAATAAATGTCGTAAAATTGGTAGAAACTTGGAAAATATGTTAGAACAAATCACCCTTTTTCGCAAAAACTCTATTTCAATTTAGCAAACATTTCGTCTTTGTTGCACCAAATGTAAACAAATTAAAACATATAGGAGAAAAATGAAATATAAATGAATAAAGAAAAAAATAATGAAGGTAAAATAAAGTTACCTTCTTGGACCCGATCCTAGTAATTCCTCTTTCAAGCTGCTTTTCACCGCTTTAACTCTTTCACAGTTAAGGAACTCAAGGAATCTCCCATTAGGTGCCTTCAAACAAACACAAATTAAAAAAAATCCAAGTTTTTTATTTTAAATTTAAATTGAAATGTTAATTTGTGAAAGTAAAGTACCTGTTAGAATTCTGTAACATTTGAATCTATTGTCTCAACTTGGCTGATTCTTGTTGATAATACTACATAGTTCATACCAGCTTAATGATATACACATATATGTATCATTCTTTTCATGCAAATGCTAGCATATGATAGTATATATGATATACATGTATAAGAAATTTATATATACCTGAGCATTGATTTCAGTAACAGTGTTTGTGTTAGAAGTATCTGAGCAAGCCTTCTTGTACCTGTCTATTATTGATCTTATGCTGCATCAAATAAAACACAAATTTGTTAAAAAAGGGATACATATATATATATATATATATATATATATATATATTCGACTTTTATTTTGGGTCAATTCTAGAAGTGAATTTCATGTACATATGAATCAAACACTTCCAATCCAATATGGACATATACTATTAGCTTAGGGCAAAAATCACATACACTCTTCATAACATGGTATATATTCACACAACTTACATTATTAGACAAATTTTAAAAATAAAAACATTCACATACACTCTTCATTTGTGAACAAAGATCTCATAGAAGTGCATTCAAACATATAAATTGTGATAAAGTTTCACATATTATTTTTATGATATATGGTGACTAAGGTGCATTTTGAAATACTAAGATGAAAAGCCACTCAACTCACTCAAGACTATACTACCCATATACATAAAATAAAAAGACATTTGGATCTTTTAGTACTTAATATATAGACTACGCTTATTAGAAGCATTATTAAAATAAAAGAACATAAAAAATTTGTTGATTCATGCAACTAAAGCTTTTTCAAGAAACAAAGTAATTCACCACTGCTTTGATCTCCACAATACTCGGTTCTCGATCAAGAAGAATCAAGATGTTCTAAAGGAAAGCATCGGGCTTTTCAGATCCCCATCTTCAATAGCTTTAGTTTGTCTAGTAACAATCTCAAGTCGGTGTCGGTGTCAAAAACATAAGAAGCCATGAAACAAGGTGAGATTCAACACAGTTGGATAAAGTCGAGAGAAATATGGTTGAATGACAAGTGAATGCAGCAAGATTTCATATGAAATCTGTAAGTATTTTATTAATATCTATAATTTGCTTCCTACAAATTACACGGCTGGAAATTAAGTAATATATTCTTTTCCTTTCATTATTTTCTTTTTGAGAGAGAAAACAAAGGTGTCATCACTCAATACCATGCTCACTCCCAAAGTAGATAACTTTTGTTGTTTATATATATTAAAAATCGTAAAAAAAGAAACTTACAATATCATATTAACTAGTCATCACTATATTTTTTCATTGGTCAACATTGTTTATAAATATTTTAAATCTAATTCTTGTGAATGGACAAGCCCAAGGCACAATTTAAAAACAAAGTAATTTGTAAATATTTTAAAAGGCATATACTTAATTGAGTGATGAAAATTTTATGCTAAAATATACTTAATTGAGCTTAAAACTAAGTTTCTCAACTACATCTCGAGTCGAGCTCGAGCTTAAAAAATTATGCAAGAGTGAAGAAAAGAATTCAACAAATATACCATTCCCCTTTTCTCTAGAAGAAAAGGGGTACTCCATTTCACAAAAGAACCAAAAACTTCCAACTTTTTAAAAGCAAAAGGAACTGATTCGGATCCAAGACTTCGATCTCACCTTTTTTATTTTTTATCTTTTGCATTTACTGATAGATAAAGAAAAAGAAAAGAAAAAACTAGAAACCACTGATTCGCCCTTTCAGTTCAGTTGACAATCGTCCACCAAATATTAACTGCTAAAGTTGTAAAATTTTCATTTAATTTCTTATTTTCTTTACTCAAATTTGAAATTTCCAAGCATCCAAACATAAGAAAGAAAAATTGAAGTCCAACAAAGCATAAAGTTTTACAATTTGAAGCAAAGATTTGTTTTTATCTTCATTCCTCTTGAAATATGAAACAACCAACATTACAAATCGTGTCTTGTTTCCACCCTTCTTTTTTCCCATTCCCAATCCCCATAGCCCCAACAATAATATGTAAAAATCTTACAATAACAAGCGTTAGAAAAAAGAAGAAGCGAAAATTAAAAAGAAAGTCATTTTATTTTTGGTTCAAGAAGTAGAAGAACACAAACTCGAGGTGAAGTAACTGGAAAAGAGGAGAAGCCTAGGCTCAATCTCATGGCGTAGATGCGGTGATGGATGCAAATAAAACCCTTCTCTTTAATTGCCTTCTCTTGACTTCCTTGTCTAGATTTGTAACACCCCGAAAATTTTTACAGTGA
This sequence comes from Gossypium rotundifolium, assembly GCA_025506655.1. Lineage (NCBI taxonomy): Eukaryota > Viridiplantae > Streptophyta > Magnoliopsida > Malvales > Malvaceae > Gossypium > Gossypium rotundifolium. Next base: position 13,523,871 of record CP106723.1, on the reverse strand, counting down.
AATATTATCCTTAATATAGTAAAATAAGAAAATAAAGTGACGAGAAGGGGAAATCTGGATTATGTCAACATTGGGAAATATATTATGATATATTACATTATTAATTCAAGATAGGATTGAATTGTAAAAGTGAGAAAAGTTTTATTACCTAAGAGTAAATACTCAAAATTTGAGGGTTAAAGTGTAAATATGAAAAAGTTTAAGGACCAATAGTGTAAATATTTTAGGGGTGGAATAATCTAGAAACTAAGGGAAATGGATGAATTAGGACCAAATTGAATAGGTAAAGAATTATGAGGGATTAATTCAAAATTTTATCAAATTATGTGATGATTCAAGGGTGGAATTTAAAAGATCACAAAGGGCAAAATGGTCAATTAGAAGAAAGAGAAATCTAGAAAGTGAAATCTAGAAAGTAATGATAATAGTGATGATATTTTATAATTATTTAATTAGATAAATATTATTTTATTAATATTTTGATAAGATATTTTATTATTTATTATTATTTTATTATTATTTATGTAGTATATAAGGAAGGAAAGATGATGAATGATCATCATCTCTTTCCCATGCTAACCAACGTGAGAAGAAGAGAAAGAAAAGAAAGTTTTGCTTTCTTTACAAATTAGTCCTTCCACCAAAAATCCACCATTTTCACTTAGAATTCAAAAGAATTTACATAGCCATCAAGAGAGAAAGATGACAAGGAGACTATGGGGAGCAAGAATATCAAGTTTGATTCAAGAAATAGAAGCTGGAGGAGAGAGAAAATCAAATTAAAGATTGAAATCTATAAAACAAGGTAAGAACGTCATGTTTTCAATATATTTTAAGCTTGATATTGTGGTAAAAGCATGGAAATGATGTTAATGTAGAGTTTTCTTATATAAAGTTTTATGTTCTTGATATGTTAGAGAAGGAAAATAAGAGAAAGTAATGGAAATGTTGTAGAGAAAAGAAATAAAGGTGTTATAAACTTGATAATTAACATTTTGCATTAAAACAGTTTTGGACAGCAGTAGTAGTCTAACTTTGAAAAATCACCAAAAATTGTAGAAATTGAATTAGAAGTTGAGTGAGATATAGAATTAAAGCTTATTGAGTCTATTTTCATATGAAAGAAACATGGAAAGCAAAGGAATTCTGTATTCTGAGATATTTATATTTTTGTAAGACTGGTTCAGAGTGATTTCGAGATCCCCTGTTCTATCTTTAGAAAGTCATCAAAAATTGAATAAAAATAATTAGGGGCTTAAATTTATATGTTTAGAATCCTGAATGAGTATATTTTCAATAGAAATAAACAAGAACATCATCTAAATCTTGTATGAAGAGATAACTAATTTTTAGTGAAGAAGGGTCAGCACCGCCAGACAACAGAATAGGGTGAATTTGATGAATAAACTGTACTAATTGGCTAGGCTAAAATTCTGGAAATTTTATGGTATAAATATATGTGAGTCTAGTTTCAGGAAAAATTAATGGTTTTTCATTTCGAGTTCTATAACTCAAGATATAAATAATTTAGTAACTATGACTCAAATGGACAGTTTTGAATATACATATGAGTAAATAGTGAAATTATTTATAATGTTACGTATAGCATGTTATATACATTAAGGATGTGGAATGGAGAGGAGGAGGAGGAAAATATGTATAAATATTCAGCTAGCATGGCTAATTTGTAATGTTTTAGGCTCAAGGACTAAATTGAATAAAAGTAAAATTTTATGATTAGTTTGTAAAAATGTTGAAATGACCAAATTGCATGAAATGGATTATTTTATTATTGAAAGTATGAAATTATTAATTTAGATTAGATCAGTTGAAAAATTTATGAAAATAGAAAATTACCAAAATGCCCTTAAATTTTGGTATTTCGCAAATTTAACTAGATAAGTTCGTGTAACTTAATTATGTGATATAAGGAAATATGAGTTGATGGTATGTGAAATATTAATATGATGAATTAACTGATTTATGTTTATGAAGAAGAGACAAGTGAATGATATTTATCATGATATGTAAATATGTGATTATCTTTAATATGTTAATACAAGGTAATTAAGTATGTTGAGACGAGTAATAAATTTAAGTAAGACATGACGAGAAAAATAAATATGTTTAAGGGACAATATGTTTAATTTTGATTGGTTTCAAATATAAAAAAGAAATGAAATAAAAGGTCGATAAATAAATTTGTAATTAGGTAATGCCTCGTACCCTATTCCGTTGAATACGGGTAAGGGTGTTACAAGATTCAGATTATTATTTATACAATTCAGATAATTTTCGGATCCGAACGGTCAAAGGGTCGGGTATGAAAGGAGTGACCAGCTAAGAGCCGAGAAGGAAGTCGAGAATGCTAGGGAGAGTATTTCGGGTTACTGGCGAAAACCGTAATTGTTGGAGCCAAAAGCCGGGTTCAAGGGGTTGATTTGAGATTCTTGAGGAGCTCCTTCGCTCGTAAAGCCTAAACCTGCACTCGCTTGTTTTTGGGGATGGATTTGATCGGAGGATATGGGTTTTGGGGTTTGAGTCCGAGAGAGAGAGGAGTGGGTTTGGTGGAAGAAGCGAGCTTGGCGGTCTCAGAGGATCCGGTGAGCATTTGGACGACTTGCTTGAAAGAAAAGAGCTGCCTTCAGCCAGAACACCATAGGTCCTGCTTGTTCGGCTCACTCTGCTTAGCAAAGACAGTAAGGGTTTCCTCGTTGCGATGTAGAGAAATTTTGAGAAACCGATGTAGAGAAATTTTGGACTTAGGAAATTTAGGGTTTGGGGGAAATAAAAATCGGGGGGAAAAAATGACTGAAATTTTGCGGCGTTTTTTAAAAAAACGCCACTATAGTTTATTTTTATGCTTTTTTAAAAGCATACTACTGACTCCATTTTACTATTACACAATTTTAACTTATATTTTTTATGTTTTTCTTTTAAAATTATTATGGTGAGATTATCATTTTTTGAATTTTTATTTTATTATATTTTGAGTATTGAACTTTTAAGTAAAATATTAAATATTAAATTTTTAAGTTTTTAATTTTTAATTTTTAATTTTTAATTTTTATTATTAAATTTTAAAAATTTAATTTTTATTATTAAATATTAAAATTTTAATAAATAAATTTTCAAACTTAATTGAGTCATATTAATTTAAAAGAATTAGATACATGCCATAAGTTTTATATAATTTTTTATGTAAGAAAACAAACTAAAAATTCCAAAATATGAAGTAAAAGGTTTAAAAACTATAATTTATATAAAAAATCATAATATCTCTTTTATGATTATATAATAAATTATTTAATATATAAATTAAAAATTTAACTCCAAGCCCTATTATATAACCCCAAACCCTAAACTATAAACCCTAAAATCAAAAACCTAATACATTAGCCATTCCCCCCAAATCCTAACCCTAAACACATAAACCATAACCCATAAACCCTAAACTCAAAACCCTACCCCATTAACCATTTCTCCCTAAACCCCTAACCCTAAACTTTAACCTAACCACAAACACTTAAACCTTAATACCGTAAACACTAAGATATTAAACAATATACAATAAACCCAAACAACAAACTTTAAAACACTAAACCCATATACCAAAATAACAAACCCTAAATCATGAAATTAACATACTAAACATTAAACCCTAAATCAATTTTAATAGCTTAATTTGTAACTTAAATGAAAACTTCTAAATTGTTTAGTTAGCAATTTGTAACTTTTCATAATTAATTAATTTGTAACTTCTAAATTGTTTAGTTAGCAATTTGTAACTTTTAACAAAAAATTTTCTCTTAAATAATTAAAACTAGAATCATAATTTTAATGTATTAAAATTAATGTTATATCTTTCACAATTATACATTAATAAATTATTTAATATATAAATTAAAAGACACTAAATTAATCTAAACCCAAACCCCAAATCATAAACTATGAAATCCTAACCCTAACCCTAACTCATAACCCTATTACCCCAAACCCTTAAATAACCATTTATCTTTCAACCCATTAACCCTAACTTTTAACCCATGAAACCCTAACACATCTCCATAAACTCTGAAACCCCAAACCCTAAACCCTAACACCCTAACCCTTAAACCCTAAACCCTTACCCTTTAAACCTTAAACTCTAAACCCTAAATCCTTAAACATTAATCTGCAAATCATAAATCATAATCCCTAAACATTAAAATAGCTCCTAAACCTTACACACTAAACTATATATGCTAAACCATAAACCCTAAACAATCATGAGAATAATGCTCAGACTTTTAGCGGCGTTTTGCCAGAAGCGCCGCTAATCTTTTTTCCAGAAGCGCCGCTAATGCTCAGACTTTTAGCGGCGTTTTTCCAGAAGCGCCGCTAATGCTCAGACTTTTAGCGGCGTTTTAAGAATAAACGCCGCTAAATATCCTTTTTAGCGGCGTTTTTGTAAATAAACGCCGCAATTGATCATTTTTTGCGGCGTTTTAGAGAAAACGCCGCTAATGGTTTCTATTTGCGGCGTTTTTCTTTAAAACGCCACTAAAAATGCCGCTAAAAGTCTATTTTGCTGTAGTGTATATATGTTTTAAAGCGCATCAAAGATACTTGAACAGTTTCCCTGCACAAAAATGTTGCCTGGCTGTAAAATCCTTATTTTAACTGCACAATCTCATTCAAAAACTAACGAAGCCAACCTCACATTTACAGTATGTTGATGACCATTCGGCCCTTAAACCAAAAACAGAAGCTAAAATGAAAAGAAAAAAAAAACCAGCAACACTTTCTTTTCCTTGTAGAAATTGCATTCCTACTTTGCTTAGAATTCACTATTCGTTGTTACAGACTGGCTTGAGTGTGTCAGCATAAGTCAACCGGCTTCCGTCCCAATACAGCCAAAGCCACCATTTTCATATTCAACTTATATAATAAATTTTATTCAAGAAAAATCCATTTCTATAACAAGAAAAATCAATTTTAAGTAAAGTGATGCTAAATTATATAAAATTAATGTAAAAAGATTAAATCGATAGAGAGATTAAAATAAGAATTAAACAAGAAAAAACTTACGGATTCAACATAAACTTTTGTTCTGTGCTCGACCCTATAGGCAGCCGGGGCAATCCAACTCCAGCCGTAAGGCCCGTAACCTGAAAATAGTATATGAAAGACAATTTTATGTTAAATATGTGCAACCACAAATAATATATAAACAAAATCAATAATTATAAAATATGATTGATTTACATAGGACGGGACCAATTGCCTTAATAGAAAAAGTTAAAAGGATTAATTTTGTCGTTAATCTTTGTATTTTGTTGATTTTATCTTTATATTTTAACTTGATTGATATTAATCCATATACTTTTGAATTGGTCAATTTTAGTCTATATATATACACATTTTATTTTTAAAATTTTAGTTTTGACCCAATGGATAGTACTTAAATTAGTTATTAGTCTTGCACTATCCGTAAAGTTGTAAATATATCAACGGCAATAGTTAAATCCGTTTGATCAACTATAATAATATTACACATATGATAATATATTTTATTAATTTTCTTTTAAAAATAACAAAACTTAATGATTTCAATAGCTACAATTTGACCAAGATTTAAATTTCAAATTTAAAAATAATAGAAGTTAAAATTACCAAATTATATTATAAGGATTAAATTTACAACTCACATTTAATATAGGGAGTAATAACAAATTTTAACCAAATGAAAGGTATAGTTAGTGCAAAAAACTTACTAATCTCTCGCCAAGGTATTTGTCACATTGCTTGCAAAGCACATTCATCATAGCGGAAGGATAGAAGACAGATGCTGGTCGGGTTGGAGGTTGCCGAATTGATAGCTTACAATGAGACCAAGGCCATGTTGCAAGTTTAACACGCACATTCACTCTTTTATATCAATCAATACACAAAGATTTCAGTTATGATAATTGCACTATTTGAATATTATTTTTTTGGTAATTATATTAATTAAATTGAGAGATATATCTTACGGTTTACGACCGAAGATTCACCTCGTTCTAGGTGACTAAAATTATTTTTATTCAAAGTAAAATGGTGAATAAATTTATCAAAACAATATTTAAATGTGGAGGAATGCATATATATGTTTAAATTTAAATTTGTTATTTTAAATTAATTAGTCCTAACTAAAGTAATTAAAATTCAAAATAATTTAAATTCGTGATGATTTAATTTATTTAAATTATTCTATTCCTAATAATTTAAACCTGAAACAATTCAAATATCAAATAATATTCGAATGATAACTTTTTAAAACTCTTTAATTAACCCAAATCAAACCTTACAAGCAAAAAGAAAAGATGCAAATATTATGTTGTATATGCTTCTTTAAAGAAGCCATGGAACCTAAGCATATATTTCCTGGTAAACTAAAGAACAAGGAATCCTATAAAGAACACAACCAAGAACTGAAACCTGGGCAGACAAGAAACTTGATACATAAAACATTTGAGAAACTTGCAAACAAAATGAAGATCAAGAAACAGAGAGAGGGTTATTACAACTATGGCGGCAAGGAAGTTGTAGGACGACAGCCGACAGGACGTGGTTTTGGCAATGACGGCACATGAAGACACGGGAACGGGGAATCAGAGTTGAGAACGTATCTAATGGCGTCTGAACCACTGGACGACGCCATTTCAGTCTTGGGGCCGATTGGATCAAAGATTGCAGCTGACTCCAACAAAACGCACACCCAAAGTTAGTTAGATTATGAACTTCATAGGGATATGGAAATGTAGAAGGAAAAAAAAAAGGGAAATGGGGTTCTTGATCGTAAGTTGTTTACCAGTGAAAAATGGGTTTAACGGAGGGATGTTGTTGAGGGAAATAAATTGAAAATGGTCTAATGGGGGTTTATATAAACAGATAAAATGTCCCTTCTTCAGTTACAAGAACCTCGCGGGAAATTCACGGCTAAAAACCAACTTGAAATGCTCCAAGCCTTTTTCAGTTATAAAGATGTAAAGGATCGTTACAAAATAGAAACTCAATGAAGGTTACTATACAATAATCAATATATTAGATTGACACGGCTATTATTGTCAAAATAAGTGAATGTAAATTTGAGTGTCGCTGAAGATTTAAGGTATTATACTATTATTTATGGATTGAAGAGTGCCGTCAATAATTTTAAATATTATATCACAAAAACAAATATAATTAGAATCTATAATAAAATTGTTAAAAATAATAATCATTCAATGTATAACATTTGATTAGTTGATATTTGCTGTTCATAAGAGAACAGAATTTTACAGCCACCCTGTTTAGATTTGGTTTAACTAAAGGATTTTGATAGTGCAAGAAGAAGCATGGCACTCATAGCCATGAACCATCATTTTGAGCAGTAATGTCATTTTTACCAATAATAAACTGGGCACATTATTTTTATTTTATTTGTTTACTTTTTCAATTAAAGTCATAGTTATAATTCATAAATATGCCAACCCTTTTTAAAGGGTATGTTGGGCTTGCTTTCCGAGATATATTTGTATTGGGCTCCTCTTATTGTGTCTATGTGGGAAATCCAAGTTCTTTCCGTGTCGAAAAAACCGAGTAGCCGACCGCAAAAAGAACCTTGAAGTGGGGGCAAATCAAACATTCAACTTAATACACGTGTTATTTTATCATTGGACAAGAATCTTTTTTTGTCTTCGTTGTCTCGCACGATCTCCATCATGATATGGAGCGGAGTGGAGCCCCAAAAAGAATATATAAATAAATAATTAAAACCACTAAAATATTTCACTTCAGCTCAAAAAAGAAAGGGAAAAAAAATTCAAAAAAGAACTAGAAATTTATTATCGCTCACAGTCTCTTTGAGAAAGCCCAATAATTCCCTCTCTCATTTTTAATTTTAGATATTTTTGTTGCCCTAGATTTTCTCTCTGTAAGCTCTACCTAGAGAAGAAGCCATGGTGAGTTTTTTCTTTTCATTTTTTAAATTTTTTCTTCTATTTTCTTTTCCATTTTCAGTTCAAGTCTTTGTCTTCGATCTGTCTTTCTTTGACTTGCGTAGAAAATTTAAATTTTTTAGATCTGATTTATTATTTACATTGAACGTAGAACTCTGTGTTTCTGCTGATTGGCATAGTCTGAATCTTTTTATTTTTTTGGGTTGTTGCTGGATTTGCATTTTGGTTTAATGATGATAGTTATGAATGTTTTTATGCTTCGATTATTGTTCGATCTTCTGCTTGATGCTGTGTTGACGTTTTGGATTGTTAAGCTTGAATGAGAACTTATTGTAGATAAAAACAATGCGTAACTTAATCTTCATGGATTTACCATTACGGTTCCTTTGAAAATTTGGGTTTGAACTCATATATTAATAAGTGTTATAACTTAAATATGTTTAACGGATCAATACACTAAATAGATTTTGAGAAATTATTGTAGATAAAAAAAATGCTTAACTTAATCTTCATGGATCTACCATTCGGATTCTTTGAAATTTTGTGTTTGAATTGAGATATTAATAAACGTTATAATTTACAATGCTTAACGAACTGTTTATCGAAGTATAAGGATTTTCTTTTTCTTTCTAATCCATTATCTTTTTTGACTTTTGTTTTCTAATGGATTCATTTTGATCATTTTTCTAGTGTCCATCGCTGATAGATGACGTTTTTTAAATTTAAAAATATTGTTTAATTCATTCTTTTTTATCCCCACAAGCGGATGTGTATCACTGGTGAAGCGATTTCCTATTGATGACCTGTGACATGCCATCTCAACTACTTTTATTATTGTTGGTGTTGTTGCTGCTTGACTTTATCACAAAGAAAGTAATCGGATTCATCTCCTAGAGTGGCCCCAGTTGGTTAATAGTCTCTAAGATTGGGATATTGCATTTACACCTGTTAAATTTTTAAGAATGTTGTTTCAAAATCTATGGTTCATTGTCAAAACAGTGAAAAAAAAAAGTGGGATTGGATCAATTTGGTTGACCTGGTTGTTTTGAGTCATTGATCCGTCTTTATGTTCTTTTTTCTAAATGGGAGAGAGAACTCAAGAACATATGATTTTTTTTAATTAGCCTAATTATGATTTCATTTCTTGGGAATTCTAGCCAATGGGAGTGATCTCGAGTCCAACCTTATGTAAACACTGTTTGTGCTCTCTTTATATTTATCTGGTTTAAATCCTATCATGTGTGGGTCTTGTCTAGATTTATTTTGGTCTATGTTTGGAGATATTCTGATTATCAATCCATTGTACAGTTATTGATTCTAATTATAGTTATTTGGATTTATATTATTCGTATATGTAATTGTGATTGTTCTTGTATTTGTATTTGTGCCCTCAAAAAAATAAAAATAAAAAATTGGGTCATTGTTGTATGGAATCTTATGTTTTCCATTACAGGCTAATGCAGTGTCTGGAATGGCTGTGCATGATGACTGCAAACTGAAGTTCCTTGAGTTAAAGGCCAAAAGAACATACCGCTACATAGTATTCAAGATTGAGGAGAAACAGAAGCAGGTTGTTGTGGAAAAGCTTGGTGAGCCAAGTCAAAGCTATGATGATTTCACTGCAAGCCTCCCTGCTGACGAATGTCGGTATGCTGTCTATGATTTTGACTTTGTGACTGCTGAGAATTGCCAAAAAAGCAGGATTTTCTTTATTGCATGGTATGTCTTATATGCTTAAAAATATTAGTGCTTTTGCCTATTATTCTCAAGCATTGTACATTCTAGTCATTGTTGTTTATGTTTTTTATTGTTTATTTGAAGGTCTCCTGACACCTCAAGGGTGAGAAGCAAGATGATTTATGCAAGCTCAAAGGACAGGTTCAAGAGGGAGTTGGACGGTATTCAAGTAGAGCTGCAGGCAACTGACCCGACTGAGATGGGACTTGATGTTATTCGAAGCCGTGCCAACTAAATTGGCATCTCCAAATGGCAGGAATAATGGAGATGGTAGAATGCTTTCTGCTTTTGTTTCAAGTGAAATGTTAATAGTTTTGTGGTGTGGTATGATTTTGGTTTGTTGTTCAGATGTTATATCCAAGTCTTTGTCTAGAAAAAGTTTAGCAATTTCCATTTGAATCTTATGATTCTGTTATGCATGTCTCAAAGTTATCGGACGGAGTATCTTACAGATAGAGTCGATAAACAAAAGTCTCATCTTCTTCAAGAGTATATGAAGCACTCTTTTTTGAGGGGTTTTTTCCATTGCAACTTTGACCATGGATGGTTGGTTACTCGCATATCTGGTTGTTGCTCATACTTGTGAATATTGTGCAAGCCCGATGTGATATTAGACCTATCTATTTTAACACGATCTCAAAAAGTCAGCCTAATCAATCCTAAAAATTGATAAAACCAAAAATACTCTTCACAATTTTTGTATTTTTACTTTTAGGAATTTAATTTAATTTTCAAAATTTTAATTTAGTTGTTAATGTTGTTAAATTTGAAAATAAATTTAACATTTTAACAATTTTAATAGTTGAACTGGAATTTTAAAATTTGAAATGTATGACTAAATGCTTAGAATAAAATTATATGGATTAAATTTTAAATTTACAAAGAGTATAATAAGATAACATATTTTTCAACTTAATGAAAGAAATTTAGAATTTGAATTAATCTTAATCTTGATTATATATTATATTGTTTGGATATTTAAAATTAGTAAAAGAAAGGAAAGTGAATTAATTTTAACTATTTTTGTTTGACTAAATAGTAGAAAGGAAAAGAAATCATTAATTATAATGAAAATTTACACAGATGACTTTTTATAAAATTATTTTAAAAAGAAAGAGAGGGTAAAAGGTATTTTACGTCTTAATTTTTTTTCTAAGTTTTCCTTTCCCTAGCTTTCTCCAACTTAGGGTAATTTCAAATTTATGATATGATTAGTTACGACCGATTTTTCAACTAGAATCCGTGGCTTTGATTATTAGTTTTTGCAATTTGTAAAATATATGGATTGAGTTCTTATATTATAATTTAGTTATTTTTAATTTTTATATTTTTCAAATTTAAAAATTCTTCATCAAATAATAATTATTAAATTTATTGAGTTCTGCTATTTTTGAAATCTAATGCGATAAACATATTATTATATGTTCAATGAAATATCAACTCGTTATTTTTACATATTACTTAACTAAAAATTCAATTAATTGATTAATAGCGGACATTTGTGTTAAGACTAAAGCTTCAAAATTTGAAAAGTAAAGGAAATTAGAATGATCTAATTAGAGAATATGATAAATCTATAATTGTACAAGTAGTATAATATTAGAATTTGAATTTAACCAAATAGATTTAATTGTTATTATTTGGGTTAAAACTTAAATTTAAAATAAAAAAATAAGCACTAAAATTAAAAAATCAAAAAATACAAAAACATATTGATCAAATTAAAATACAAAAATTAAATCTACAATTTTTTTACTATCTGCATGAAGTTTTAACCTGCTTGATAAAAGCTCATTTTCACATTAAATGGCCCAAAGTACTAACAAAAAGGGGAAGTGAGATCCTTGGCGTGCTTGTCACTTCAATGGTTAAATATGTTACTAGTCCTTGTATTTTGATAAAATTTGAGCTTTAGTCTATATTTCAAAAGTTAAAAATAAATCCTACTGTTAAAATCTAACAACCTCAACCCAATCATTAACTTTGTTTGCATATTTTTTTTAAATTTATCTATTTAACAAGATTAATGAGCCAGAAACTACCAACATCAATAATGATTAGACTAGGATTTCAAACAGAAAAAGTAAGATGATTGAATTTTTAACTTTTAAAGTTCAGAGACTAAAATTCAAATTTTGTAGAAGTACAGGGACTAACTACATATTCTAACCTACTTCAATTTACAAATGATCAAATTAAATGGTAAAGATTTTATTATCATTGAACAAATGGTAAGGCTTTAGGTGAACTCTTTGCCATCATCAGCCTTATGCCACCATCTTCTCAGTTCACAAGGTACCCTGTACAAGAAGACTGGTAATCTTAATCTTTTCCAGATATACCGGACCGAATCTTTGCCTAAACTCCGTCCAACCGTCTTCGGTTTGGCAGTGAATGAACTTGTCCATTTCGAGGATAATCAAGTTTAAACCATACTTTCCATTAAGGCAACCCCCATAACAACAGGTCCCTGTTCAGTTTCCCTTAAAATTTTGTATCGTTAAAAACATTTTCCAAGAAGATTACTAATTGACATTCTCATACGAATTCTTCAAACGATTTCCACGAGCAAGAATATCATGTGTAACATTACTTGGCTTAACACCTCTTCTGAACATGTCATCGCGCAATTCGAATGCCTTGTTCAGCTCTCCAGCAACACAACAGCCGTGTATCAAAAAATTATATGCCAATGTATCTGGCATTATACCCTTATTTAGCATAGAGTCCCACAACCGAATAGCTTTGTGTAAACTACCTCTTCTACAGTGCTCATAAATTATAGTTGAATAACTAATACAATCCGGGAGAATACCATTGTCAGCCATTCCAACTAAAAGCTCCATGGCCTCCTCAAGTCTTCCTAACTTGCAAAAGCCACGGATAAGTATATTGTACGTGACTGTGTTAGCTAAAACTCCTCTAACAATTGCATTGTGAAGCTCTACAGCTTTGTCCATATTCCCTTCCTCGGCCAGCCGATCGATGAAACATCCGTATGTTATTTGGTTCGGGAGCAAATTACTAACCAGCATTTCTTTACAAAGAAGCTCAGCTTTATCAATGAAACCAGCATTACATAAGCCATTTATCAGAGCAGTATATGTAACAACATTAGGGATGCATCCTTCACCGATCATAATATCCCAGAGCCCGAAAGCCTCCCTAAGATTTCCCACTTTACTGTTTGCATCTATCATGCTTGTGTATATCACATTGTCAGGGCTCAATCCTTGATCGTCCATCTCCTTTAGGAGCACAAGTAACCTTCTTGTATCATGCTGTTTTAGAGTTCCATCAATAAGTACACCATAACACACAAGATCCATATCAATGCCTCGTGCAACCATCTCACGACAAGCCCTCAATGCGTCCTCTATTTTCCCTTCCTTGCAATAACCATGTAATAGTGCACTATAACACATCTCATTCAACTTACGGTGATCTCTATGAAGGCCATCCAGGAACTCTTTGGCTTCCGCACTCTACCAACAGAACAAAGACCACTTATTAAAGATCTATAAGTATACGTATCAGGCACAAGACCTCTGTCCACCATTTCGCCGAACAATTCAAAGGCTTTTGCCATGTTACCGTCCCTGCAGTATCCCTCAATTAGAACATTATATGTCACCTCATTTGGCATAATGTTTCTCTCTACCATTTGACCAAACAATCTAACCGCCTCCACCATCATATTTGCTCGACAAAGACCGGATATAAGAGCAGTATATGTATAAGTGTTCGGAGCAATTGCCTTCCCTGTCATCTCATGATATAGCCTAAACGCCTTATGCAATTTTCCTTCATTGCAATATCCACTCAACAACGATGTGTAAGTAATCACAGTTGGCTGCAATCTGTTGTTAATCATCTCATCAAAAAAAGACTCTGCTAAACTCAAATTCCCTAACTTGCAGTACCCACTGATCAAAGAATTATAGGGATAGACCGTCACTTTTATTCCCGCCTCTCTCATTTTACTAAGAAAGCTAAGTGCAATATCCATTTCGCCTCTTCTACATAATGAATCAATCAAAATAGAGAAAGTAACATCATTCGCATGCAAACCCTTGCTTTCCATTTCATTGTAAAGCAACTCGGCTTCATCAAATTTCCCATTTTTGCATAATGAATTGATCAATGCATTGTAAACAAACAAATTAGGTGCTAACCCAATTTCCCCTACTTTCTTTACCAAACTAAAAGCATCTTCAACCTTCCCCTTCCTCCTCAGCCCCTCAACCAGACTTGTAACTACGGCTTCACTCGGAGCAAAACCCAACTTTATCATCTCATCCATCAACTCTACGGCAACATCAAATTGTTCCACTCTGCATAAGCCAAGGACTAACGTATTATACGTGATAATATCTGCTCTCAATCCCCGTTTAACCAATCCGTTCTTAATCTCAACTGCCTCCCACACCCCATGATTCTTACAAAGCCCATGGATAAGCACATTGTACACCACCACATTCAACTCGGCCATGTTCGACTCCATTTGATGAATCATCTCATAAGCTCTAATAAAATCCTTCGATTCGCAAAAACTTCGGATCACCACCGTGTATATAAAAATATCAGGCCTAATACCAGCTTTCACAATCTCATCAAACACTTCCAAAACAATGCCAAACTGTCTAATTTTCGCTAAGTCGTTCAAAAGAGCACTTAGGGTCCTAATTTGAGGCAGCAAACAACAATCAAACTTCCTCATTAATCTAAATACCATTAAAGCATCAAAAGCTCTCCTATTCTGCACATAATGTTGGATCAACAAATCAAAACCCAAACTCGAATGGAACTTACATTTCTCATTAGCCTTCCAAAGTGCTTCAAAGGCCTCACTCGGACTCAACCCACGAAGCAAAAGCGTCTGCAAAAGCGAAGAGGCGGGCCAAAAGAGATTAACGTTGAGTAAAGCGTGAATCAACACGCAAAACGACTCGGCCGAGTGGTGGAAGCCTTTGTGAAGTCCTAGGAAGTTAAAGAACCGTAAAGCTAACCTCGGGTCGTCCAAGGTTTGGATCAAGACTTCCTCGACGTGGTGGGTCTTCAGGAAAATGGCGGTGTTTAATGCGACCTTCCAGCTTTGCCTTCCACGCACAATGAGTCTGAGATCGGAAATTATTTGAGCGTCTTTGGCTTTTTCATCATTATCTTGAGGGGAAAATTTGGGTGTAGCACAAAATCTCTGTTTTGAGAAAATGATAGGAATTTTGAGAGGCCGATGAGATGGGTATAGCTTCATTTCTTCGAGTTTAAATGGGGATTTCCTTTCTGGATTTCCACCATGGATTTGGAGGAGGCTTGCAAAAATGGGAGCTTTGATGAGAGAAATCGGCTTTCAGTGGGGCAGTTTGCTGCGATGGTTACGGGTCAACCTGGAATGAACAAAAATATGGATCTTGAGATAGTGGGTATTTAGTCTAAGGTTTAATTCTGCTATATGTCCTACCAACTCCTCAGTCTTTTAAAATTTAGTCCCTCTATTTTGGATAAAGTAACATTTAATCTCTAACTTGATAACTTTTTTTTTTTTCTACATTAGTCTCAAGTGATAGATTTTTCCAATTCAATCAATAAACTTGAATTTCCTTGATATCGTAATACTCTGAAATGTGTCACGTGGTCTTTCAATTTTTTAAAAATTATTTATAATATTTTATTTTGTATTTTTGGTTTTATATAATTTTTAGAAATTTTAAGTAATGACACGACATAATTTCAAAAACTAAATTGAGAGACCAATTTTTACTGAAATTCAAAGTTCAAAGACTAAATTAAGAAAAGTTATCAATTTTAAAACTGATATGAAGCAAAAGAAATTAAAAACTTTATTTATAAAGTTTTGATTTATCCTTTATTTTTAATTTCAATTTTTTATATTATTCAGTATCCGTTTTACAACTCATATTTAGAATTTGGGATTGTCTCTCTCGACAACATTAAATCTAACAATCGAATCAACATCTCCACTTATAAATACAATGTGTCTTACCATCATATTCAACACTTATTGATTTTTAATTTTAAACTTTAAATATTAAAATAATATATATTCAAATTTTAAAAAAAATTGCTCACAATATTATATTCTAAGTAAATATATTAAATTTTAAAATACAAAGATTAGAAGCAAAATAGTATTTAACCCATTAAAGTGATGACCTAGTAGGACTAACCCACTTAAACTCGGGCCTAAATAGAATTTGGAGTTTTGGATTAAACTAATAATATTTCTAACTTAATCATGATGATCCACCTACATAGAAATACAAATCAATTTTATAAGATCAAATGTATAGAAAATTAGAATAGCTAGATCTAGGATCATTCTATTTAAAAGTGCCTCGTTTCCCTTCTCTTGGCTTTTAAAATTTGTGTAGCAATGCTAAAGTTTGGTAAAAGTATGCATGTTTAGTATTTTAGTGAGAAATCAATTCATTCAATTGATAATTTTAATCATTTTCATGATTTACGTGGAAATTTTTTTCTTATTTTGAAAAGGTCTTATATTTTATAAAAGTTTTACTTATTTTTTAATAGAGTAAATTAGAAGAAAAGTTGATTTTAAAAATAATTAGGGATTTAGGTCGTTTTTCTCATATTTAGAGAAATAGGTCAATTTAAGAGAGAGAAATAGATACGCTTCTTGCAGGATGCAAATTCTATTTGTAATTTTTTTTTTTTTTTTTTTGTGTGTTGGAAATTTGGTGAGAAGGATTTGTTTGTGTTTGTGTTTGAGGTAGACATTGTGATAGTTTTAAGGTATGTATGAGTTAACGGTGATGTAACGGCACTTAGAGACCCACATATTTCATCTGTCGTGTGGGAATGAAATCATCACCTTAAAAGTCCATCGCATTGTAACTCAGGTTCCCAGTTCACAATGGTTATATGGTCACGGGTTGAAAATTAACTAAGGCTCCCAGTTGATGGTGGTTATGTAGTCACGAGTTAGAGTATAACTCGAGACCCCAGTTGGCAATGGTTATGCGGTTATGGGTTCAACTTTTTTTTTTCTCTACCTCTACCAAAGTAGTATCATTAACCTCATTGTTCGAAACTTGTGACAGAGAAAATGAAGAAAAAGCTAAAACTCGAGTTGGGATAGCAACAGTTGTAATTATTAATGAGTTTTTTAATCACAACAATCGCTATTGTCCCAAGTTACATTTCTACTTTTCTCCAGCGTCACAATCACTCATCCCCCTGAAAGTTTTTTTACCCCCAACTTTATCACAAGTTTCGATAATAGAGAGATTAAGGATACTACATTTAGTGGAGATGGAGAAAAAGAATAAGTTGATATATTGAAAAATCCCTTAATTTTTCCCTATGATTATGATCTCAAACTTACATATAGGGTTTATAAATCATCCTCTTCCGGTATCATGAAACTTGAACTCGTGATCGCATAATGACCAACAACTCGGGGGTTGAGTTATACTTCAACCTGTGATCGCATAACCACTATAACTAGGAGCCTTAGTTATACTTCAACCCGTGACTGTATAACCATAGTGAACTGGGAGATCAAGTTGCAATGCAATGGGCTTCTAAGGTGATGGTTCGATCCCCACACGATAGATAAAATGTGTGGGTCTCCGAATGTCACCGCATAACCGTGAACTCAAACATACCTTAAAACTATCACACAGTCTCCCTCAAACATAAACACAAATAAAATTTTCCCTCCAAAAAATTCAACACTTAAAAAAACAATTTAGAAGAGTGATTGTAATGTCAGAGTCTTAAAAATTTATATAATGAATGATCTAGCCTAAAAACTAACGGTGACAACGATTGAGGCAAGCGCACCTATCGAACAGTAGTATAGTTTAGTGGCAAGACCGGATTGTCGAACCCAAAGGAACCAAAAGTACTAATACTAACTTTTTTTTTATTATTTAACCTAAAAATTAAGGAAATTTTTGTTTAACCTAAAATTAACTAACTACTAAGCTAAAGATGCGAAGACAAAGAGATTGACTTGGGGAAATACTTGTGAGAAAAACCAATTGATTAAGACAATACCCGAGGAAGAATCCACCTAGACTTCGCTTGTTATCTAACTCTGAACCAGACGATTTATTCACTTGACTTGATCCGTAGGATTCCCTAATTTATATTAATACCTCTCTCGAGGCTACTAATGTAACACCCTTAACCCGTGTCCGTTACCAGATTAGGGTTATAAGGCATTACTGAGCATAATTCAGTTTATTGCAGTCAAATATACACCGTCTTTCAATATTTGATCACAAAAGCATACAAAAGAGTAAAACGTTTGATTTCTGAATACATATTTGCCATACTAACTTAAATCATACATGGCTTAGAAATCAAAGAACATAGATCAAACATGCAATGAACTTTTATCCTCTTCACATAACATTATTATAACATAAGCTTTCCATGTATATTGTTCATACTCAATTATTTATACAACTTATTCATTAATAATGCCTTCATCAACCTTACCTAAATTCGCAAATCATTTAAGCATTTAATTATGCATACATCTTCCTTTCAAATAAATTGAGACAACTAACACCAATCCAAATTATTTTATGTACCTCCAACTCTATTATCAAATAAGTTTGTGACCATACTCCAAACTAAAACACCCAAACATTAAAGTTATCAAATACGAAATAAATATAAGCCATTTGCATCCTTCTCCAATCAAGCCATAAACCATACGCTTTATGTACATACACCATATCATATTCTTACCAAAAGGACTTATAACATAACCAATTATATACGATATTAAACTAGCATCATTTTCAAGCCATTTTTGCATGGCCATATTATCTATAAACAAAGCTTTATTCACATACTTCTTGCTAGTTTATACATGCCTTTAACTATAGATAACTAACATGAAAATACCAAAAAGGGTGATAGTGTGATTGACTTCTTCAAAGATCCGCAGAGCCCGTAGCTTTCTCGCAAACTATAAAACAGAACAAAGAAAACACACAAAGTAAGCACACGGCTTAGTAAGTCTCAAGTAACTACAGTTTATATCCAAACATTTAACTTTAAAACAAACAATTTACGAAAATTTAAAGTAAATGTTATAAAAATAAATAAAAACTATGACATGGCCGAATACTATCAATAATTTGAGCTTGAGAATTTACACCTATTTTCCATGAACATATACATGTCACGTTATTAATTTACATAATTATCATAAGTGTCCTGTACTCCAAAATCGAATAAATATATCATACCTAATAATCACATTTTCTTCTTTTGTACACATATACCACCACATTCAAATTCACTTATCCAATAGAAATATCATATATATATATATATCACCGATTCATCAAAGAAATAATACTCTACTATAAATCACTCGACAGCACATTATGAAATCCTTATTGAATCCTCAACTCAATCTCATCATAAAAAAAAAACTCATTTGATGTCATAGTTAATTGGTCCATTCATTAGTAATATAATAGGATATTACTTACCTGAACTATTCACGTATTACATTAAATATTATTGGATTCACGACTTCTCGATTTATCACATATCACCGGCATTTAGCCTGCGAGGCATTTAAGCCCGAAGTATATCATCGGCATGAAGCCTGCTAGGCACAAAGCCCGAAATATATCAAAGACGAAGCTTTGTTAGGCATAAAGCCCGAAATATATCACCGGCACGAAGCCTGCTAGGCACAAAGCCTGATATTTCAACATTTTCAACATTTGTACATTTAAACATATTAATCCCATGCTTTCGGCATTAAAATAAAATTATTCCAACATGTATATTATGCAAAGAATCGAGCAATAACTATGATTTATACATTCAAACATTATCATCCAAATTGAACATCAATTTGAATATAATACCGATTACAATAATTTAACTCATAAACATTACTCAAGCCGTACATCATTATTAACTCATGTACGTAAACCACATTCACATACCATATCAATTGTACTAATTAACGTTACATTTCCAAACATATTCAATCCAAGACATGGACATTTATATTCGGCTATCACCTATTATCTTACTCAAGTATATTAAATAACATTATTGAACATATTGCTAATAATTTATTTAATGTGCTTTAACTTAAGACTTACCTCAATCGACAACGAACGACTTAAACCTATTATTCATGAACCTTCGTTTTTCCCTATTCAAATTCGGTTTTCTTTGTTCTTGATCTAATCACAATAAAATTTAGCTCTTTCAAATACTTTTCATTTCAATTTAATCCAAAATCATATAATTTAACAATTTACAATTTTACCCCTGACATTTACAATTTATACTATTTAGTCCCTAATACAAAACTCACAAATTATTCAAAATTTGGTTAACATCCCTTAGGGCCGAATCTTCATAAGGACTTTATAAGTCCATATATTTCATAAAATTTTCAATTTAACCCTTCAAGATAATATTTTCACAAATAAATCCCTAATTAGCTACATTCCTTAAAAACTCAAAACAAAAGATGTTCATCTAGCTCCAATCTTACATTTAATACCAAAAATCATCATAAAACTCAATTTATCTACAATGGTATGTCTCACATACATGACCAATACACAAAATCAATACATGGGCTTGAAAGTAGAGTGAACAACAATCACAAAAATGCAAAAATGATCAAAAATCCAAAGCTTAAACTTACCTAATTAAGCCTAAATATTGCGAAACCCTTGGAGCTTTTCCTCTTCTTTTATTTCCTTAGTTTTGGCCAACTAGATGAAAAATATGAACATGCATTTGTTTTTCCCTTTTTATATTTTAAAATATGCTTATTTAATATATCATATATGTTTATTATTATATTACACATATAACTAATATTAAAATGCATAATGGATGCATGTTGTCGTCCACTCACAAATGAAATGGGAAATTTGTAGCTTAAGTCCACATATTAAAAGAGACAAATTAATTTAATCACTCAATTTAAATAAAGCTACTTTTACCACCTTTGCAATTAAGTCCTTATTCTAAAATTAAACGTCCAAACAGATAAATTAACCTACGATGTTTTAACACATACTCAAACTAATAACATAGATATCAAATTAATAAAAAATATTTTTTCTAACCCAGATTCGTGGTCCCGAAACCACCGTTCCGATTAGGGTCAAATTTGGACTGTTACAACTCTCCCCCGTTAGGGATTTTCGTCCCCGAAAATCTTACCGTTAAATAAAGTTGGGTATTGTTGCCTCATAGAATCCTCAGGCTCCCATGTAGCTTCCTCAACTCCGTGCCGATTCCATAAAACTTTCACTAATGGAATTCTTTTGTTTCTCAATTCTTTTATTTCCCCAGCTAAGATACGGATCGGTTCTTCCTCATATGTCATATCGAAACGGATTTCAATTTCTGAATGAGGAATCACATGTGACGGATCTGATCTGTACTTACGTAGCATTGAAACGTGAAATCGTCATGTATCTTTTCTAGTTCGAGGGCAACTTCAATCTATAAGCAATAGGCCCAATCGTTCGACGATTTCATACGGTCCGATGAATCTCGGACTGAACTTGCCTTTCCAACCAAATCGGAGTACTTTCTTTCATGGAGAAACTTTTAAGAATACTCGATCTCCAACCTGAAATTCAATGTCTTTACGTTTCAAATCAGCATAGGACTTTTGTCTATCCGAGGCAGCTTTCAAATTATCTCTGATCACAGCCACTTTCTGTTCAGTCTCTTTAATCAAATCAACCCCATGTATCTTGTTCTCGTTGATCTCAGTCCAGTATAATGGTGTTCGACACTTCCGCCCGTACAAAGCTTCATAGGGCGCCATTTTGATACTAGATTAAAAGCGTTATTATAGGTAAATTCAATCGAGGTAAGTACCTTTCCACGTACCTTCAAACTCAAAACGCACATCTTAACATATACTCAAATATCGAATAGTTTGTTTAGATTGACCGTCATCGAGGATGAAAGGCTATACTAAAATAGAGTTTAGTACCTAAAGCATCTTGCAACTTCTTTCAAAATCGTGATGTGAATCTCGGGTCTCTATCTGAAACAATGGAACTCGGTACACCATGCAACCTCACAATCTATGATATATACAACTCAGCAAGTTTATCAAGTGAATAGTCCAAATGCGAATCGGTACAAAATGAGCCGATTTGGTCGGATCTATCCACTATAACCCGATCGCATCTTTCTTGCTCGGTGTCACAGGTAAACCAGATACAAAATCCATAGTGATTCTATCCCATTTCCATTCAGGTATCATGATTGGTTGAAGTAACCCAGAAGGCACTTGATGCTCGGCTTTTACTTGCTGACAGATTAAGCACTTTGAAACAAATTCAGATATATCATATTTCATGCCAGGCCACCAATAGAACTGTTTCAAATCATTATACATTTTCGTGCTACCCGGATGTATCGATAATCAACCACAATGAGCCTCACTCAGAATCATTTGAATCAAATCTGAGTCCTTCGAAACACACATTCGGCTTTTAAAGTTCAAACAGTTATTTGCATCAATTTGAAACTCTGATTCCGCATCTTTTTCACACTGAATTCGCCTAGCAATCAAATCCTTGTCAACTTTCTGTGCATCACAAATTTGCTGAATAGACATCAGTCTTGCTTGTAACTCGGCTATGATCGAGCCATCATCAGACATAACCATCTGTGCATTCATCGCACGAAGAGCAAACAATAATTTTTGACTTAATGCATCAGCAACAACGTTAGCTTTCCCCGGATGGCAGTCAATCACCAATTCATAGTCTTTCAACAGTTCCAACCATCTGCGTTGTCTCAAGTTCAGATCTTTCTGAATCATCAAATACTTTAGGCTTTTATGATCCGAATAAACGTGACATTTCTCGCCGAATAAATAATGACACCAAATTTTCAATGCGAAAACAATGGCTGCTAATTCCAGATCGTAAGTCGGATAATTTCTTTCGTGCGGCTTCAATTGCCTCGAAGCATAGGCTATAACTTTGCCTTCATGCATCAAAACACAACCCAATCCATTCAAAGAAGCATCACTAAAATGACAAATTCTTTACCCGATTAAATTTGAGCTAACTTGGAGCTTCGGTCAAAAGGGCTGTCAGCTGCTTGAAACTTTTCTGACACTTTTCTGACCACTCAAACTTGACATCTTTCTATAATAGCTTTGTCAAAGGTGTAGCTGTACAGAAAAACCTTTTACAAACCGTCTGTAGTATCCCGCAAGACCTAAGAAGCTTCAAATCTCAGAAACATTCTTTGGTGGTTTTCAATCGAGTATAGCCACTATTTTGTTTGGATCCACCCGAATACCTGAGGCTGAAACAACATGACCCAAGAAGCTGACTTCATTCATCCAGAATTCACATTTACTAAACTTTGCATACAGCTGTTGATCTCGTAAAGTTTGTAGCACTAATCTCAAATGCTCAGCATGCTCGGTTTCATCTTTGGAGTAGATCACTATATCATCAATAAAAACTACTACAAACCGATCCAAAAGCGTCGAAGACCGATTCATTAGATCCATAAAAATAGCGGTGCATTAGTGAGTCCAAAAGGCATAACCAAAACTCAAAATATCCGTACCTCGTCCAAAATGCAGTCTTTGGCACATCTATATCTCGACTCTGGCGATAATAACCCGATCTCAAATCTATCTTGAAAATCTGAAGCCCTTTCAATGATCAAACAAATCATCAATCCAAGTGGCGGTACTTATTCTTTATAGTTACTTTATTCGATTGCCGATAATCAATACACATTCGCATCGTTCCATCTTTCTTTTCACAAAAAACTGGTGCACCCAAGGAGAAGTTTCGGTTGTGCAAAGCCCACATCTCATTAACTCTTGCAACTGTGCTTTCAACTCTTTTAACTCAGTAGGTGCCATTCGATACGGAGCTATCGAGATCAGATTCATCCCCGGTACTAATTTAATGCCAAACTCAATCTCTCGTGTTGGTGGTAAACTCGGTAATTCTTCAGGAAACACATTTGGGTATTCACACACAATTGGTACGGATTCAATCTATTTTTTGGATACTTTATTATCCAGCACATAAGCCAAATAAGCTTCGCATCCTCTTTTCACATACTTTTGGGCTAACATCGAGGTTATTACAGTAGGCAACCCACTCACATCATTAGATTCAACCCGGATGATCTCACCATTTTGGCATTTCAAATCAATAATCTTTCTTTTACAATTCACCACTGCATCATACAAAGTTAGCCAGTCCATTCCCAGAATTATATCAAACTCGTCAAAAGGCAATAACATCAAATCAGCTGGGAAGCAAGAATCCCGAATCATCAATGGGCAACCTTTACATACTTTATTAACCATTACACAACGACCCAAAGGACTAGACACACGAATCGCAAACTCAGTAGACTCAACAGATAGAGTCTTACTGGATACTAAGGTTTCACACATATATGAATGAGTTGAACCAGGATCAATCAACGCGATCACAGAAGTATCATAAAGTATGAAAGTACCGGTAATAACATCTCGGGAAGAAACATCCTCTCGGCTCGACAAAGATAAGTCAGAATGGTGCTCGCCTCGATCGAACTCTGATGTCTTTCGTCCCTCTCGACCGCCACTTACATTTCCTGAATGTCTGAGTGATCTACCCCGTGATGGCGTGCTGCTCGGTCTAGTGTTCTGAGTCATATTTTTCTCAGCTAACATCGGGCACTCTCGAATAAAATGGTCCGACGATCCACACTTAAAGCAGGACCGGTCGCGAACTCTACAACTCCCCGGATGCCATTTTCCACAATGTTTACATTCGACCCGATTCTGTGGAACATTACCAACACTAGCTATCGAAGTGGCTCGGGAACTCACTGGAGGTCGATCACGTCTAGGCAAGTCCGAAGTGGCTTTATGTCGACTGAGATCATCTCTGAACTTCTTATGCACGGAATGGAAAGTTTTACTCGATGATCTTTTTCGAGTGTCTCTAGCTTCTACTTCAGCTTTTCTTTTCTCCTTTCCAAGCTCTTCGGCTTTACAAGATCGTTCGACTAATGTCACGAACTCTTTGATTTCAAGAATGCCAACAAGTAACTTTATGTCTTCATTCAGGCCGTCTTCAAATCTTTTACATATAATGGCTTCAGAAGATGTACACTCTCGAGCATAACGGCTCAACCTGACAAACTTTCGCTCGTATTCCGTCACAGTCATGTGACCCTGTTTTAATTCCAAAATTTCTTTTCGTTTCTGATTGATGAATCTCTGACTGATATATTTCTTACGGAACTCAATTTGGAAGAAGTCCCAAGTTACTTTTTCTTTCGAAACCACTGATACCAGTGTGTTCCACCAGTGATAAGCTGTGTCCCAAAGTAGAGATATAGCACACTTTAGGCATTCTTCTGGAGTACAAGATAGCTCATCAAGTACCCGAATAGTATTATCAAGCCACAACTCAGCTCTCTCTGCGTCATCATCATCATTAGCTTTAAATTTTTCAGCCCCATGTTTCCTAATTTTATCAACAGGAGGCCTACTAGATCTCATCGGATCTATCACCGAGTGCGATGACGATCTGGAGTTGGATTATTCGGGGGTGGAGGTGGTTGTACAGCTGGGTTATTCTGAATGAACTGGGTAAACCACTCAATCATCATCTAGAAGAAGGCTTATTTAGTCTCCCCCTCGTGGTTACCCGTAACTGGTCGATAGTCTACTAGCGTTGATCCACGTGCACGGTCAGGCGCTGCGCTCTCTACATCATCCGCTACGGCTCTATCGGGATCAGGATCCATTACTATATAAAATACAATTAAAATTGTCAGAAGTCACCACACTATCATATATACAATTTAAAGGCATGTATAGCTAGACTTTTACGCACTACGGTAGTCCTAGAATCGACTAAATCGTAGCTCTGATACCAATAAAATGTAACACCCTTAACCCGTGTTTGTTACCAGATTAGGGTTATAAGGCATTACTGAGCATAATTCAGTTTATTGCAGTCAAATATACACCGTCTTTCAATATTTGATCACAAAAGCATACAAAAGAGTAAAATGTTTGATTTCTAAATACATATTTGCCATACTAACTTAAATCATACATGGCTTAGAAATCAAAGAACATAGATCAAACATGCAATGAACTTTTATCCTCTTCACATAACATTATTATAACATAAGCTTTCCATGTATATTGTTCATACTCAATTATTTATACAACTTATTCATTAATAATGCCTTCATCAACCTTACCTAAATTCGCAAATCATTTAAGCATTTAATTATGCATACATCTTCCTTTCAAATAAATTGAGACAACTAACACCAATCCAAATTATTTTATGTACCTCCAACTCTATTATCAAATAAGTTTGTGACCATACTCCAAACGAAAACACACCAAACATTAAAGTTATCAAATACGAAATAAATATAAGCCATTTGCATCCTTCTCCAATCAAGCCATAAACCATACGCTTTATGTACATACACCATATCATATTCTTACCAAAAGGACTTATAACATAACCGATTATATACGATATTAAACTAGCATCATTTTCAAGCCATTTTCGCATGGCCATATTATCTATAAACAAAGCTTTATTCACACACTTCTTCCTAGCTTATACATGCCTTTAACTATAGATAACTAACATGAAAATACCAAAAAGGGTGATAGTGTGATTAACTTCTTCGAAGATCCGCAGAGCCCGTAGCTTACTCGCAAACTATAAAACAGAACAAAGAAAACACACAAAGTTAGCACACTGCTTAGTAAGTCTCAAGTAACTACAGTTTATATCCAAACATTTAACTTTAAAACAAACAATTTACAGAAATTTAAAGTAAATGTTATAAAAATAAATAAAAACTATGACATGGTCGAATACTATCAATAATTTGAGCTTGAGAATTTACACATGTTTTCCATGAACATATACATGTCACGTTATTAATTTACATAATTATCATAAGTGTCACGTACTCCAAAATCAAATAAATATATCATACCTAATAATCACATTTTCTTCTTTTGTACACATATACCACCACATTCAAATTCACTTATCCAATAGAAATATCATATATATATCACCGATTCATCAAAGAAATAATACTCTACTATAAATCACTTTCAAAGACATTATGAAATCCTTATTGAATCCTCAACTCAATCTCATCATAAAAAAAAACTCATTCGATGTCATAGTTAATTGGTCCATTCATTAGTAATATAATAGGATATTACTT
The DNA here is from genome assembly GCA_025506655.1 of Gossypium rotundifolium. Classification (NCBI taxonomy): domain Eukaryota; kingdom Viridiplantae; phylum Streptophyta; class Magnoliopsida; order Malvales; family Malvaceae; genus Gossypium; species Gossypium rotundifolium. The sequence continues at coordinate 13,496,905 of CP106723.1, read as the reverse complement.
ACCTGAACTATTCACGTATTACATTAAATATTTCTTACCTTATTGGATTCACGACTTCTTGATTTATCACATATCACCGGCATTTAGCCTGCTAGGCATTTAAGCCCGAAGTATATCAAAGACGAAGCTCGCTAGGCCCAAAGCAGAAATATATCACCGACACGAAGCCTGCTAGGCATAAAGCCCGAAATATATCACCGGCACGAAGCCTGCTAGGCACAAAGCCTGATATTTCAACATTTTCAACATTTGTACATTTAAACATATTAATCCCATGCTTTCGGCATTAAAATAAAATTATTCCAACATGTATATTATGCAAAGCCGAATACGAGCAATAACTATGATTTATACATTCAAACATTATCATCCAAATTCGAACATCAATTTGAATATAATACCGATTACAATAATTTAACTCATAAACATTACTCAAGCCGTACATCATTATTAACTCATGTACGTAAACCACATTCACATACCATATCAATTGTACTAATTCACGTTACATTTCCAAACATATTCAATCCAAGACATGGACATTTATATTCGGCTATCACCTATTATCTTACTCAAGTATATTAAATAACATTATTGAACATATTGCTAATAATCTATTTAATGTGCTTTAACTTAAGACTTACCTCAATCGACAACGAGCGACTTAAGCCGCTATTATTCAGTAACCTTCGTTTTCCCCTATTCAAATTCGATTTTCTTTGTTCTTGATCTAATCACAATAAAATTTAGCTCTTTCAAATACTTTTCATTTCAATTTAATCCAAAATCATATAATTTAACAATTTACAATTTTACCTCTGACATTTACAATTTATACTATTTAGTCCCTAATACAAAACTCACAAATTATTCAAAATTTGGTTAACATCCCTTAGGGCTGAATCTTCATAAGGACTTTATAAGTCCATATATTTCATAAAATTTTCAATTTAACCCTTCAATATAATATTTTCACAAATAAATCCCCAATTAGCTACATTCCTCAAAAACTCAAAACAAAAGATGTTCATCTAGCTCCAATCTTACATTTAATACCAAAAATCATCATAAAACTCAATTTATCTATAATGGTATGTCTCACATACATGACCAAAACACAAAATCAATACATGGGTTTGAAAGTAGAGTGAACAACAATCACAAAATGAAAAATTATCAAAATCCAAAGCTTAAACTTACCTAATTAAGCCTAAATATTGTCAAAACCCCTTGGAGCTTTTCCTCTTCTTTTATTTCCTTAGTTTCGGCCAATTTGATGAAAAAGATGAACATGCATTTGTTTTTCCCCTTTTTCATATTTTAAAATATGCTTATTTAATATATCATATATGTTTATTATTATATTACACATATAACTAATATTAAAATGCATAATGGATGCATGTTGTCGCCCACTCACAAATCAAATGGGAAATTTGTAGCTTAAGTCCACATATTAAAGGAGACAAATTAATTTAATCACTCAATTTAAATTAAGCTACTTTTACCACATTTGCAATTAAGTCCTTATTCTAAAATTAAACGTCCAAACAGATAAATTAACCTACGATGTTTTAACACATACTCAAACTAATAACATAGATATCAAATTAATAAAAAATGTTTTTTTCTAACCCAGATTCGTGGTCCCGAAACCACCGTTCCGATTAGGGTCAAATTTGGACTGTTACAACTAACGTCTAACCTTAGGTTGATTAATTGAAATCTCTTTCTAATTAAAACCCCTAGAATTGTATTAACTCGATCTATGGACTCCCATATTAAGTTTGACCCTAATCCGGCAGATTTTCGTAATCCTATCTCTAAGGTTCCGATCAACTTTGATTTTCGTCATCCCATATTAGTTTTTGTAGCACGAAAAGTATAGGCGTTTCCCCTTACCTAAATAATCACCTTTGATTCAAAATCGACAAAAGTTGACATCCTCACTAAAGTTTCACTCAAATCACTCAAAGTGTTTAAGGTTTAAAATTAAGCACTCAAAATTCGAACATGAGAAGTTAATCCCATAGGCTTGCATGAAAATCAAATCTCCACCACTATAAAATGAAATGATACACAGATCAAAAGGTCTTTATTGGGTTGTAATAGGGCTCGGGTTAAAGGTGTGGATAAATGTTGAATTAAAGGATTAGAATCGAGATTGAATTGACAATATAACTAACTAGAAAAATGAACTAATCCTAAATAATTACATCAATCGAAAAATTGAAACACTAATAACACGAGCTTCTTCTCAGAATGTGGAATTACTTGCTTAAGCTCGAACATAGAAATAATAATGAATAACTTTCCAACGTCTTTTTTTTTAAGAACAATATTTACAATAATAAGAAAAACTTTAACAACTGAAATATAGAACATAGTTAGGCAACTGCTCAAAATTGAATCTCGACAAAAAGGGAGTCAAGAAATGGTGATAACAAATACAAGATGGGTTTGAGGTTAATATTAGTGGGTGAATAAAAAAAAGGGTTGTTAGGATCAAAGGGGTTCACTAAGGGTTAATTGTGAGGGTAGGCTTTTAGTGGAGTAAGTGGGTTAAAACCTAGGTGCCTTTATCATCTCTGTATATCAAATCAATGATGTGGTCTTGACATGTATAATCGAAGCAAGTTCTAGAATAACAAATCAATGTTGACACACTCATAATCAATAAAGTGAGCAAGAAAAGAATGTGTGCTCTAAAAGGCTCAAGATCTCACAAAAATTATGGTTTTTTGATATCAACTTTGTAAATTTCAAACTTCAAGGTAATAATTAGATTTAGGTAGACAACCTAACAAAATTTTTAGTTTTTGAAAATAGACTCATCATGCTTGATTCTCTAGTCTCCTAAAGTTTAAATCATCAATGTACAATTAACAATGACTTAATCCAAAACATATCAATAAAAATCATAAATCAACAGAAGTTTTGTTCTAATTAGTAATATGAGAAAATTATTTAAGACAAGATATCATTCAGGGATTTGAGAATAATGCAAAAAGTTAGGAACTTTTTCAAAATAAAATTCACCTGTAATATCCCGGATTTAAGGGTTATGCGTTGGATGTATAATTTGCAAGTTAGTAGGCTCAGGCTATGGTTGAGTGTGTTTTAAGGGTTTTGAGGATCCAAGGATGTAGGAGGAAGTCTTGGAAAAAAAATGTTAAAATTTTAAGTTTAAAGGAGAAGCTAGGTGAAGGAGGTCTTAAAAGAAATTGTGGGGAGTTTATGGCACAAAAGATCTAGCAGCAAAGTGGCAAGGGACGCCACCTGGAGTGCTGTGGAGTTTGCGTCAAAGGAAGCTTCAGGGGGAGGAGGTTCGAGCAACGTGGGAAGCATTAGAGACTTGTATTTTTGCGTCAAAAAGGGGAACTAGGCTAAGGAGGCTTTAAAGGGAATTCGTGAGGGATTTATGACACAAGGATTGGCTTGGTAAAGTGGCTGCAAGGCGCCACTTAAGGCCTTGGAAATGATGCCATGTGCAGTGGGCAGGGGCCTTGGTTCGAGTTGCGAAGGAAGCAAGAAGGAGCATTTTATTTTGCGTCAAATTGGAAAGAAATTGGACGGCAATGGGACTTTTAACTGGTTGAGGATTAAGCTTATTTCTCCTTTTAATTTTCGGCTAAGGTAGGATAAATGTTGTATTATTTTATTTATTTATTTTAAAGGGCAAGATAAGAGATTAAATGGGATATTAGTAAGGGATAATTGATGTTTTTTTTATAAATCTTATATGAGTAGCATAGAGATAAAATAGGAGAAGAAAGAGGGATGTGATATGAGAAGAGCTAGTGGCTGAATATAGGGACTCTTTTGGGTGGTAAAATTCGGCCATGAAAAGGGATTAATGCCGAAATTGTTAGCTCCATCCTTATTGTTGCTTTGCCGAATTTCTTCCCACTCACTCCTCTCATTCTTTTCTTTCGTCCAACACCAAATCTATTTCTATTTCTTTGAAGCCATAACCGAAGCTTAAAGTGCATATTCTCTTTGTTTTGCCGCAAGTCACAAAAGCCAAAACCCCTCTATCATTGTTCTTTATTGCTGAATCCTCTAAGCATTAAAACCCTCTCCATTGTTGCGGTTCTTCTCTTTACCATAAAGTGCTGAAACCACCATTATTGTGCTCAAGCCGAATCTTTAAGGAAGGGTGTTGTTGACTACTTACGTTAGTCTCTTCAAAGCAACGTGTAAGGGTAAGTGTTTTCTATCCTAGCAGTCGGTTATAGGTTCTCTTCCATTTGTGTGCCGAAAGTAAGTGGGTAAGGCCTTGGTTTTAGGCATGGCCGATTGTTCACAATGACATAAGGTGTGTTCTTTTGTGTGTAGCCAAAAGAAAGAAGCATTAAGGGAGCCTTTCGAGATTTGAAGTCATCAAGGTAAATGGTATGTGTAGTTTAGGCCAAGGGCCATTCTCCTAGACTATTGCTAATGGCCGAAGCTGACAGGTGGATTAACAGGGATATCGACAACTTCAGTAGCAAGCAACAGTTTTTGGGATTTCGATTTAGCAAGGTAAGTAGTTGTATACTTGGCCAGAGGCCATTTTTATGGATTAAGTGCCTAAAGCCGATTCTAACAGTGGTTAATAGGGAATTCGACAATTTCGTGAGCAAGGACTGATTTCGGTAAGTAAGGTAGGTAATTCATGATATTCGGCCATGGGCTATGTTTGGTATTAAGTTAGCCGATTTTAACTATGATGTTTAGGGCCAAATCGACAGAAGTAGCAGAAGCTTCCGGGATTTTTGATCCATTCTTGGTAAGGCTATAGTTATTCGTTTAAGGGATTGTATTAATCGGTTTCGATTAAAGTATTGTTGATGGAGGCGAATACCGGTCAAGGAGGACAAGGATAGTTCCTATCCGAAGTTTAAAGGAGATCCATTTCGAGTTCGGGATTGGCCAGGGGTGTGGACCCGTCGAGGCGGCGAGTAGGCAGATAGCCGTAGTCTCGATTAGTGATAGCATCGGGATTGAAAGCGTAGTTCTCCAAGTTATAAGGCGTGTAGTTAGCCTACCGTTTTCTGGGCTTATGATTGTATGAGATATTTGTATGTGTGTTATGAATGTGCTACTAGTGCAGTAGAAATTGTGATATGGATACCCTCAAAGGGTATGTCAATAATCTGGTAAGTACCAAATCTGATGAAATGTGATTATTGATATTAATATGTGATAATATAAGAAATAACATGTACATACATTATCATCATGGCACTATTTTATGTTGCATATGCATGGGTGGGATATGAAAGAAGGGCGGGGTGTACTTGATGCGTGGTTTGATGAATGGCTCGTGCCTCATCGTGATTGATATAGGCTATGTGCCATATCGTGGTTATTGATGGCTTTGTGCTCATCGTGGTTTTGATGATAGCCGGCTACATCATGGATTGACGTCGACTAAGGTCGCATTGTGGATTATTTGCGATTAAGTTCGCGTGCGGCATTGTTGCCTTATTGGAGTAAAAAGGGAGGTGATTTAATAATCCCCGGTGTGTGGTAAGTGGATACGGGGTGTGTAGAGGATGGACCCTAGGTGGGTTGGGCTTCATAATTGCATAATTTTGTATGTGAATACATGTGAAAATGGGCCAAGCCCAATATATGATATGAATAAATGTGAAAATGGGCCAAGCCCAATATGATATGTGGATTAATGTGAAAGTGGGCCAAGCCCAGTATGTGGTGTGGATTAATGTGGTAATGGGCCAAGCCCAGTATATGGAAATATGTGGTTAATTACACTATTATATGGATGTGATATGGATATGGGTCAAGCCCAATAAGTGAAAGCATGTGAATAAGTTGCATTAATATTTGTTATATGGGTTAATACATGGTTTGACATGCGGGTGGAATTCAGTAGAATAATTACACACTAGTCTGTTAGACTCACCCAATTTTTATCAAACCTTACAGGTGATGTGCGATGTTCGGACCGGGTTGGAGTGGATACGAGGTGGCCCATGTAGAAGAAGTTGCTTTCCTTATGTTTTATAATTTATGCTTTCAGTATTTTAAATATCCATTTGTTGTAATAAGGGCCTTGAAGTATTTGAATTTTGTTATGTTCAAGTTAGTTTTATAATTAAGTTAATATTTTGCAAGTTTAATTTTAAAAGCTATTTATATCCCAAAAGTCATATTAAAGTTTTGAATCCGGAAGTTTTTATAACAACTTAACTTTTACTTAGAATGTTTTAAATTACGAAAAAGTTTTTATTAAAGGCGACAAATTCTTAACGATTTTTTTTCCTTTAAGTAAGACTATTTTGCAAAAGTTTTCCGCAGTGGCATTTCAGATTCGGTCGTATCGAATGGGCTGAGTTTGGGGTGTTACATCACCCCCCACACTTAAGATGTACATTGCCCTTAATGTACAAAGATATGTAATAAACATATAGTAATAAAATCAAGAGAGAGGGAGAGAAGTGAAACTTCCTGAATTTTTGGATGGAATCCTTGAGTTGGGAGTGTGGAAACTTGATTCGGAGGTAAAAGATGTTGGAAGAGGTATGGCATGTTTTCCTCAGTATAGATGGTTATTCCAGAGTGCAGTTTTAGGATTTTAATTGCTAGAAAATTATTAAGTTCTTTAGAATAGAAGGATTACTCAAATTTTGCCTGAAGATGCAAATTGGGTAATAGTTAATATGGGGCCTAAAAATAACCGTAATAAAGATAAGTCAATAATCAAAGAAAAAGATAAAATTACAACTAAAATGAGTCTTTTAGAAAAAACTAAAAATAATATAAACATATGGGAAGAAAAGGACTCAAAAGTCCTCATCGTCAGACGGCTCCCGAGGTGGGGGCGAGGATGAAATATGAAGGTGCTGACATATCTGATGGAGAGTGGGGTCGATGTGATCAAAGTCGCTGGAAGCATTGCTGCTCAAATCACGTGAGGAGCTCAGATATGTTTGAAAGAGAAGCTGCCGCATGAGTTGGGCGATGGCTTGGTGTTGGCCCTTCATGTTGGTGTGGGACATTTTCAATAATATCCTCAAGGTCCTCCTCCTCGGTGGTTTGGGTAGCTAATATTAGGGAGGATCGGTCCTGCGGTGACACTTGATCATCGCATGTTGATCATCGTCGCGATGCCTTGTGGAGACATCTATCCTATTAAGGTGAGTGAGGCTGATTGTACTGCGGTGTTGAGGAGACCAAAGTGTCTCACGAGTCGTGTCACATAAGGCCCCATAGAAATGACCCCCTTTCAATGTCGTTCGGTCTGATGCTGGATAGCCAGAGCGATGAAGTATGTAAGGTCAAAGACGTGTCCATTCGCCATGCACCAGAGGAAGTAGGCATCATGAGTGTTAATTACCCCGGTGCTCTCTCGCCTTCCCGTCAATGTGTGAGCTAAAATAGTGTGTAAGTACTTCAATGATGGGGCGAGAACTATCGCTTTGGAGCGACTAGGGTCATAAGTGGCCGAGGCGGGGGCTATATTATACAAACATATCACAGGGGAGTTATGGATGTGGCGATGGAGTTTCCCAAGATCATATTCTCCCATGAACTCTTCCGTGTCGAGTCCTAGAGCAACTCCAAATTTGAGAACACTCATTTCCCAAACTAAACCTCCTAGACGAAACTAAATAGTGCTCGGGTCATCGTGGTTTGTCATTACTACCTGCAAATGGAAAGTAGAGCAAATCTCTAATATTAGTTCAAGGTAAGTGGGCTCGACAATATCAAAAAAGCACTCCCAAAGGTCAGTCGTCAGTAGTGCTCTAATATCATCCTCAAGTTGAACGTGTTCCAAGGTGGCCCAGTTGATACATCTACCTTGACTGAGAGGTCGTGCTCGTAGGATCTGAAAAAGTTCCTCTTGAGCTCTAGGAGGAAATCATAAGAATGGGTGTCTCACTTCGGCCGATGCGCTTGCGGATGATGAGCCGGGTCTCTTTCATTTTTTGGATGTGGGGATGGCGATTTTCTTGCCTCGAGAAGAAGATATTATGTTCCTGTAGAATAGAATATCATCTCATGATAATACCTATGAGTCCAAATTTTCAATCTCATTATATTAACAATGAATATTTCTTCTAACAATTCTCTTAATATTAGAGATTCAAGACATTCGAAAATCATAGTTAAACTATTTATAACGCTTAAGTAATCATTAGTTATTGCAAATAATCAACAAAAGTGAATGCTAAATAAAAATTTTAAGGAATAAATCAAAGATCTGAAAACAAGCATGGAATGTATAGTATCAAGCAGTAAAGTAGAGGGTGTATAATGGATCGACGGAGATGTGGAGATGGCGCACCTATGTTCAGGGGTTTCGAATGTTCAGGGGTTTGGCGCGCCTATGTTGCGTCCCACGCCCGTGTCGCACGGGCGTGCCTAGCTTTGTTTGCTTCTCCCATGCTCATTTCATTCTTCCCCAAGCCCGTGTTCACTCGACAGGTTTGGCCACAATTATGGGGCACGGGCGTGTCGCACGCCTACGTCATTTACTCAGTTTCGACCACGACCTAATCACAATGCCGTGGTGTGTTGTCGTAGCCCGTATTCTTTAGGCAATTTCGACCACGGTCATGTCGCACGACCGTGGTGATTAGTCGGAGCCCGTGTCTTGGGAAAAATTTTCCTCTTTGATCTGCACGGCCTCGCCACCCGATATGCTTACTCGTGGTATCCATACGGCCACAGGCACGCCCGTGTGCAAGGCCGTGTGGTAGGGAAACCTGCGATTTATTAAATTGGTGAATTTGTAGTTAAGTGCTAAAAATTGAAAATATGATATTAGTGAAGTTAGTGCTCGGGTTGCCTCCCAAGAAGTGCTCGTTTAAAGTTTTAAGCTAGACTTACCCTGTTTTCATTTCTAAATGAAGGTTCACGGAGCCGAAGCTCCTCTCTCATATTCCTAAAATCTTTACCATTATAAATTTTTAGTCGTTGACCATTTACCTTGAATGTGCCACGAGTTGGATGAGTTACCTCTATTGTGCCGTAGGGAAAAATAGTTTTGATTACGAATGGACCTGACCATCTTGATTTCAGCTTTCCAGGAAACAATTTTAACCTTGAATTGTAGAGCAGGACTAAATCTCCTAATTCGAATTGCTTCGATTGTTTTAAACGAGCATCATGGCGTCATTTTGTTGCCTCCTTATATAGTCGTGAGTTCTTATAGGCATTAGCTCGCCATTCATCAAGCTCGTTCAACTGCATCATCTTTTTTCACCTGTAGTTTTAAGATCGTAATTTAAAAATTTTATAGCCCCAAAAACTTTGTGTTCTAACTCAAAAGTAGATGACAACTTTTTCAGTAGACAAGTTTGTATGGGGATATTTCTATGGGAGTTTTAAAAGCTATTCTATAGGCCCATAAAGCATCATCTACTTTTAATGCCCAATCTTTCCTGTTTGATTCTACTGTTTTCTCTAGAATACGCTTAAGTTCTCGATTTGCTACTTCTACTTGTCCACTAGTTTGAGGATGATAAGGGGTAGCTGTCCTGTGGTGTACTCCATATTTCTTTAAGACTTTATCAAATTGAGTATTATAAAAGTGAGTATCCCTATCACTAATAATTTCATTGGGTGTTCCAAATCGAGAGAAGAGTTTCTTAAGAAATCTCACTACTACTCTAGCATCGTTAGTAGGTAAAGCTTGAGCTTCCACCCATTTTGACATGTAATCTACTGCTACTAAGATGCAATTATTTCCAAATGAACTAGGAAATGGACCCATAAAATTAATACCCCGTACATTGAATATTTCACATGATAGCATATACGTTTGAGGCATTTCATTGCGTTTAGAGATATTACCTGTTCTTTGGCATTTATCACATGAAGCAACATACCAGTTGGCATCTTTAAACAGAGTTGGCCAATAAAAACCTAATTCGAGCGTTTTATATGCTATCTTAATCCCGCTGTAATGTCCTCCTGAAGGCCTTGAATGGAAATGTTCTAGGATTTTGCTTGCTTCTGTCTTTGTAACACATCTCCGAATTACTTGATCTGCACATATACGGAAAAGAAAATGGTCCTCCCAAAAATAGTTTTTGCATCAGTAAAGAATCACTTCTTTTGATGATGTGTTAACCTTTTTGGTAGGATGTTAGCAGCTAAATAATTTGTAATATCTGCAAACCAAGGTACCTCGGATTCGGTTATAGTAAAGAGTTGTTCTTCAGGAAACGAGTCGTTTATCTCACTCTTGTCGAGTTCTTTGATATGTGGATTTTCAAGCCTAGAAAGATGATCTGTTGCAAGATTTTCAGCTCCTTTCTTATCTTGAATTTCTAAATCAAACTCCTGTAAGAGTAAAATCCTTCTTATGAGTAGAGGTTTTGCATCGAATTTAGTCAAAAGATAACGAATAGCTGAATGGTCAGTGTAAATGACAACTTTAGATAGTATCAAATATTTTCTAAATTTATCAAATGCAAAAACCACAGCTAGCAATTCTTTTTCTGTGGTGGTGTAATTTTCTTGTGCGGCTGTTAATGCCTTGCTAGCGTAATAAATCGGTTGAAAGTGCTTGTCTCTTCGCTGTCCCAAAACTGCACCTATTGCAAAATCACTCGCATCACACATTAGTTCAAAGGGTAAATTCCAATCAGGTGCAATTATAATTGGAACATTTATTAATTTATCTTTGAGGATATTAAATGCATCTAAACATTCCTGATCAAAATTAAAAGGTACATCTTTTTCTAGTAATTTCGTTAAAGGCTTAACTATTTTAGAAAAATCCTTAATAAATCTTCTACAAAATCCAGCATGTCCTAAAAAACTTCTAATAGCCTTAACTGAACTAGGAGGAGGTAATTTTTCCATGGTTTCAACCTTTGCTTTATCTACCTCAATCCCTTTACTAGAAATTTTATGTCCTAACACAATCCCCTCTCAAACCATAAAGTGACACTTTTCCTAATTTAGCACAAGGTTCGTTTCCTCACATCTCATTAGAACTCGTTTTAAATTTTTAAGGAAAAGATGGAAAGAATTACCAAATACCAAAAAGTCATCCATAAGTACCTCCATAATGTCTTTCACAAGTTCATCAAAGATGGCTAGCATGCAGTGCTAAAAAGTAGCAAGAGCATTACATAATCCAAAAGGCATTCTATGATAAGAAAACATACTGCATGAACATGTAAATATTGTCTTTTCTTGATCCTCAAGGGCTATTGGGATTTGGAAGTAGCTGCAGAGTCCGTCAAGGAAGCAGTAGTACATATGCCCAGATAATCTTTCTAACATCTGATTAATAAAGGGAAAAGGAAAGTGATCTTTTCTTGTGGCGTCATTCAACTTTCTATAGTCAATGCAAACTCTCAAACCTGTAACCGTTCTTGTAGGAATCAATTCATTCTTTTCGTTGGTTATAACAGTCATGCCTCCTTTCTTTGGAACAACATGCATAGGGCTTACCCAAGTACTGTCAGAAATAAGATAAATGATTCCAGCATCTAGAAGTTTAATTACCTCAGCCTTAACAACTTCCTTCATGTTGGGGTTCAATCGTCTTTGAGGTTGCACACATGGTTTATATTCATCTTCCATTAAAATTTTATGGGTGCAGAACGATGGACTTATCCCTTTAATGTCAGAAATTTTCCAAGTTATGGCTCTTTTATGCTCCTTTAGTACCTATAGCAACTTGTCTTTCTCTTTGGGTTCTAGTTCTGAAGAAATGATTACTGGTAACATGGAATTATCCCCGATGAAAGCTTATTCTAAGTGATTTGGCAACTGTTTTAATTCTAATTTCGATGGCTCATCAATAGAGGGTTTTTGTTTTAGTTCGTCGTTGATTTCAATGCCCTCTTCTTTCTTTTGTCTAGAGGAAGATGTATTAAAATTCAACTCATCAGTGTCATCATCTACCCTCTCACCTTGGGTAAGACACATTTCCATCACGTCATCATGTATGATTTCCTATAAAGAGTCTTGAATAATATTATCAATGGAATCAATAAAATAATAGAAATCATCTTGTTCTCTAGAATATCGCATAGCATCGTAAATTTGAAAAATGATTTCTTCGTCGCCTACCCTTAGCGCAAGTTTACCATCACCTACATCAATGACAGCCCTAGCAGTAGCTAAAAAAGGCGCCCTAAAATTAAAAGGTACCTCAACGTCCTGATCCATGTTAAACACAACAAAATCAACATAGAATATAAATTTATCAACTTTTACCAGAATATCTTCAATCACTCCCTTAGGATATTTAATAGATCTATCAGCTAACTGAATACTCATCCTAGTGGGTTTTGGTTCCCCAAGACCAAGCTGCTTGAACATTTTATAAGGCATTAAATTAATACTAACACCTAAATCAACTAGTGTTTTCTCAATATTTAAACTACCAATTAAACAGGGAATAGTGAAACTTTCTGGATCTTTCAATTTGGTTGGTAGTTTATTTTGGAGGATGAACATTCTTCATTAAGTTCCACGATTGATATCTCTTCAAACTTACTTTTATTTATTAGAAGCTCTTTTATGAATTTTGCATATGTCGGCATGTAACAGCCCAGTTTAGACCCTAGTCAAAACAGTGGTTTTGATACCACAAATTTGAGGTTAAAATAATATTTTAATGTTACATTTGGTGTTGGCTCTATGTGACTTAGTCTGTGTGAAAATTTTTATGATAATTTGATCGTTTATATGCCGAATTAAGAGAAATGACTTAATCGCGTAAAGAGTAAAAGCTATGTGCTGATTTATAAGTACCTAAGTGTGGTTGTCTTCATAATAGAATGGCCTTAAGAGACAATTAAGCCATTATTAAAGATAGTGGATGGCTAAATGACAAATTAGCCTTAATATATATTTGTTTTATATGTTTAATGAAAGGGTAAATGAGTAAAATGTTAAATATGATAATAATAATAATACAAAACATTAAAGATGACCATTATCATCTTTTCTTAGCCGAATGTGAAGAAGAAAAAAGAAAGAAATAGGGCTTGAAGCATTCGGCTATTGTTACTATTGATTGAGGTATGTTTGAGCTCTGTTTTTTATGATTTCTACGTTTTCGTAATCGTTGCTTCGTGTTCTAGGTAACCCATTCTTTAATTTTGTGAATTGATGATGTTTTTGTGATGAGTCATGGATGAATACTTGAGCTATGTGTTAGTTGATAGTGAAATATGGAAACTTGGTGTTGGATTAACATAGTTTGTATTGGGATTTTTAGTGAAATTGAGTATTTTGGACTTAATTGAGAAAATGAGAAATTAAAGGGTTAATTTATGAAATAAATAAATTTATGAGCTTGTATTAGCATGGGAAGAATTTGGCTAGCATATGTGTTTTGAAATTATGTGTATTTGATGATTTTATGAATAGAGGACTAAAGTGTTGAAATGTGAAAATGTGAGGGCTATTTTGTAAAATGCCCTAAATGTGTGTGTGTGGACTAAATTGAATGAATTAGTGATTGAATGGGTTGGATTTGAATGTGTATAGACCAAGAGAGGAGAGGTTCGGATCGAGATCGAAGCAAAGATAAAGTGTTTGATTAATCGACCGTTTCGATAGTTCGACGTTCGAGGTAAGTTCGGATATAATACATGTTATTAAGATATGTTTTAGCATTATGTGCAAGATTTAATTAGATGGCACTAAGTGTGTGAAATTGAAATCGAAACAGAGATGAATAGCACTGTGTGTGCGATGTTATGAAAGCTTTGGCTTATTGATTTGGCACTGTGTGTGCGATACCAAGATAAGTCGGTTGAAAGAATAGGCACTAAGTGTGTGATGACGAATATGCTTCGATCATGTATATGGCATTGAGTGTGAGATTAAATTGAAAGAATATCAGAGGATGATTGACATGTAATATCGAACATTGAATAGTTTGGAAGTTGAATAACTATGTGTTAGCTAAGGTATGTATTGATCCTTTGTGGTTGATGAGTTTATAGATAAAGCTATGAATGGGTGAATGAGTATTTTAGTTATGGATGATATTGTATGAATATGAGAAAATTGATCTATGTGATGGTTTATTGTAAACATTGGTTTGATTTGATGAGATTATTGTATTGAATTTTCAAACTTACTAAGCTTTGGAAAGCTTACTGTGTGATTTGTTTCTCTGCTTTGTAGTGTCAGTAAGCTAGCTCGGATCTGGGGATCGTCAGCACCTTAATCACACTATCGACAATCTATTTTGGATACTTTTGGAAAGATGTACATAGTTAAAATATGGCATGTATAGGCTAGTTATTTGAATCATTTTTGAGATGTGTAAATAACCATGTGATGTGGCTAGATATATGTTGGCTTTAAGCATGAATGGCTTTGATATGTGATGCATATTTTGGTATGGCTTGTGAGTAAATAAAATGACTTATGAATGGTAAACTTTGTGATGGTATGGTGCTAGTATGAATTAGAGAATTTGGGAATGAATCATATTTGGTATTGAATGTGTTCAAGTGGTGCAATTTAATCTATAAGTTAACATGGTTGTAAATGAGATTGTATGAGATATTATGTTGATCACTTGACATGAGTTTGTTTGCCAAATTGTATGTGGAATTATGCTTAAATGTGATTGTAGGTTTGACCTTTGTGTGGGTGGCATATTGGCCTTGCATATGGTATATTTTGCCAACACGGTTATGGCACATGGGCGTGCCTAATGGCCGTGGAAGAATGACAGGATCTAGCCTATTAATACACGGCCTTGACACGGGCGTGTCAGCTAGCCATGGGCATAAGTCAGTAGCTAGCCTAAGAGCACACGGCCATGGCACACGGGCATGCTTGGTGGCCGTGTGGGGAAATCAGAATGCTTGCTCTGTTTTGGCACGGCCTGGACACATGGGGGTGTCTGGTGATCATGTGAGGCACACGGCTTGGTGGCACGGGCGTGTGGCCTCAACATACTTGTTAAATGCTTGAATTTTCTAAAACTTTCGTAAGTGTTTGGTTTAGTCCCGACCCCTCTCTAGTATGTGTTTAAGGTCTTGTAGGCCTCAATAAAAGACTATTTGATTATGTTTTGATGTGCTATGATGATGATTGACTTTGTGTCATAAATTAGATGTGTAATGATTCGATTGTTCAGGTAATGCCTCTTAACCCTATTCCAGCGACGGATTCGGGTTAGGGGTGTTACACGACATCTACGAAATAGCTTCAACAAGAGGTAAGTTAATATGTAATTGTTTAAAAAGTTCAAGATTGTGCATCTAATCGATCTTTCTTCAACTTTGCCGGATATGGGATTGGTGGTTTACATTCTTCGCATACCGGTGTTACATTCTCAACTTTCTCATCCTTTGCCTTATCAGTTTCGTGTGGTATCTTCTTCTTTGTTTCAACTAACTCATTTCCACTTCTTAGTGTAACTGCCTTCACCTACTCTTTTTCCCTAGGTAAACTTTCTGGTCGCCTTTCAGAAACTAACTTAGTTAGTTGTCCAATTTGATCCTTAAGCCCTTGAATCAATGCTTGCTGATTGTTCAATATTGTTTCGGTATTTTGGAAATGGGTTTCTGACACCTCTATAAATTTTGTCAGCATCTCTTCAAGGTTTGACTTCTTTTCTTGTAGGTAAGGTTGTTGTCTTTGGTTTCCTTGACCACCTCACGAGAAATTGGGATGGTTCCTCCAACCTAGATTGTAAGTACTACTATAAGGGTTATTTTAAGGTATAAAATTGTTACCCATATAGTGAACTTGTTTGTTTTCAGCGCTCGGGTTGTAAGGCGGATATTTTGTATTGTTCATCCAACCTCCATTCGTATTGCACTGCATAATTGACTATACCTGCAAAGAATCACATAAACTATCAATCTTTTTATTTAACAGTTCTACCTGATTTGATAGCATGGTTACTGCATCAAGGTTGAAAGCACTGGCGGTTTTTATTGGTTTTGTTCTTATAACTTGACACTGATAATTATTTAGTGACATCTCTTCAATGAATTCGTAGGCAACCTCAGGTGTTTTGTTATTCAGGGTTCGCCGCGGCTGAATCGATCAACTGCCTGGTTGATGGGTTCACGCCGTTGTAGAAGGTTTGAACCTGAAGCCACAAAGGTAACCCATGGTGAGGGCACCTTCTTAGTAAGTCCTTGTATCTCTCACACGCATCGTATAGCGTTTCTAGATCCATCTGCACAAAAGAAGAGATATCATTCATCAACTTGGCCATTTTGGTCGGTAGAAAATATTTTAATAAAAAATTTTCGGTCATTTGATCCCATGTAGTAATTGATCCTCGTGGAAGAGAATTCAACCACTATTTGGCTTTATTCCTTAATGAAAAGGGAAATAACCGAAGACGAATGGCATAATAGAAACGCTATTTATTTTGAATGTATCGTAAAATTTTAAGAAATTCGCCAAGTGATTATTTGGATCTTCATCCTGCAAACCATCAAACTAAACAAATTGTTGTATCATCTGAACTGTGTTAGGTTTCAGTTCAAAATTATTAGCAGCAATAGCAGGTCTAACAATACTCGATTGGGTTCCTGTTAAATTAGGTTTAGCGTAATCATACATAGTTCGAGGAGCATGATTTTCGGTCACCTCTAGAGGTAGCGGATTATTCTCAGCCATCTCTTCGGCAGTATTAATTTCGTCTTCTTGCTATTCTTCTATGTAATTTAAGCTTCGCCTTATTTCTCTACGATTTCTGGGAACAATACCTTCAATATCACCATCGTAAATTAAGGGTTCTGTCTGGTTCCTTCTAGTCATAAACTAGAGGTACCTACCAGGAACAAAAAAAAAAAAAGAAAAAATTAGCAAAGTTAAAAAAATAAAAATAAAAGTAAATTGGAAAAAATATAAAATGGCTAAAGTAATAAAAATTGAGTGTTATTAATATTTCAGGTTCCCGAGAACGGCGCCAAAAACTTGATTGTAATGTTAGAGTCTTAAAAATTTATATAATGAATGATCTAGCCTAAAAACTAACTGTGACAATGATTGAGGCAAGCGCACCTATCGAACAGTAGTATAATTTAGTGGAAAGACCGGATTGTCGAACCCAAAGGAACCAAAAGTATTAATACTAACTTTCTTTTTATTATTTAACCTAAAAATTAAGGAAATTGTTGTTTAGCCTAAAATTAACTAACTACTAAGCTAAAGATGCGAAGACAAAAAGATTGAATTGGGGAAATACTTGTGGGGAAAACCAATTGATTAAGACAATACTCGAGGAAGAATCCACCTAGACTTCACTTGTTATCAAACTCTGAACCAGACGATTTATTCACTTAACTTGATTCATAGGATTCCCTAATTTATATTAATACCTCTCTCTCGAGGATACTAACGTCTAACCCTAGGTTGATTAATTGAAATCTCTTTCTAATTAAAACCCTAGAATTGCATTAACTCGATCTATGGACTCCCATATTAGGTTTGACCCTAATCCAGCAGATTTTCGTCATCCTATCTCTAAGGTTGCGATCAACTCCGCTTAACTATGCTAGACCTACTCTTAAGCAGGGAATATTCCTCCTCTGCCTAAGCACATCAATACTTGAATCAATATCCTGAAATATCAAAATAAGAATTAAGAACACATAATTAAAAACAAATCAACTATTTATCATACAGTTCAGAAAATAATAACAAGATTCATTTTAGGTTTCATCCCCCTCAGGTATTTGAGGGGTTTAGTTCATAATCATAAAAGAATACATCTCAGAAGAAAAGATAAAATAAAACATAAGAAAAACCCTAAAACCCCCTGAAGGAAATTGAAGGAAAGATCTTCCGTCTTGAGTATGATTCCGGCTTCTTGAGATGAATCAACTGGCTTTCTTCGAATGAATCCCACAATTCGGGCCTCTTTAGCCTCACCCTTTGGCCTCTCTGAACCGCCTCCTTTTAGGTCATACTTAGGGTGTTTATATAGGCTTTCGGAATGTCTTTCTTTGCTCCTAAGTATCCTAATCCGAGTGAAATTGAAACAGGTCACGGCAGGGACAAGCCCGTGTAGCACGGCCATGTAGCACGGCCGTGTGAATCGAATCCAGGCTATGGTCGGGTCTGCTAAGGAGGTAAGGCCGTGTGTTTCGGGCCCAGGCCGTGTGCAATTCATACTTTGGCCCATTTTCTCCGTTTTTGGCCCGTTTCTTGTTCTTTTCATCCTCCGGTGCTCTCCCATGTATAAAACATGAAATTAAAGGATTAGGAGCACCAAATTCCACAATTATGGGGATAAATCATTCAAAAGTATGCTAAATGTGGGACTAAAATATGTATATATTATGGTTTATCAAAGAAAATATTTTATTTTGTAAGGGATAGTGACCGAGAGAGTTGATGGAATAGGAGAGAGCAAAACCCCCCATTTATATATGCAACCAAGAGGATTTTTTTAAAAAAAAAAACTGTGTGGGAGCCAATGACTGTCCAAGATTTTCGGGATGGGATGTTAGAAAATTATTCCAGGATTCTCGAATTCTGAAAATTTTCATAGGTTAGGATTAGGGTTGAAAATGGAAGAAAAAAAAACGCCTCCTACAAGAGACGTTTTCAGCTGAGGTGGCAGAAAGGACGTTAAAAGCACACCTTGTAAAATGCATTTTCAACTGAGGTGATTGCCATGTAGATCAAAAGCGCGCCCTTTTATACTTTTAAAAAATTCCATTTACATTTTTTAATTCATTTGAGAAAGTGATTTTAATTTTTTTTAAAATGACATTCTAGCTTACTCTTTATCTTTTATACTACGTACACTTAACTTCTACAAGGTTTTAATTATAAAGACAATTTCGGACTTTAAAATTATCGTTTAAGAAATTGAATTTTTAAAAGTAATATTTTACTGTTATTAAAATAATTAATTAATGTCTTACAAATAAATTTTACATTAAATAATACGTAATTTGTAATATATATATTTTAAAAGTTTATTAGCTCTAAATATAAGGTCATTTTATTGCAATAAACATACGATTATGAGTTATAATAATTGTTGAGGACATCATAATGTGATTTTCAAATGGGTTAAATTATATATTTATATGATATGGTTATTGTTCATGAATGTGATATTGTAGATATATTCTCATGCATGTTGACACATATCTTACTCTAGGATTAAAACGTGTTTTCTAGATGTGGGTTCGCTTATATGGTGATGCAAACTCATATCGTGCGATCTCATAAAAAATGCGAGCACTTTACATGCAAACTGCGTAGAATACGAGTCAGGACCTAATCGATAATCGGCTAATGAATCGATAATAGTGAGTATCGTAATAACAATATTTAATAAAATGTTTAATTATTAACTTTAACTTAGGATAACTTCTATTAATACAAGTTATAAAATACAATTCATAAATTGCATGCAATAATTTTATAATTCAACAAGACTTCATAATAATGTTATTCCTTTTACATATAAATAATACCTTTCTATCTTTATAATCTAATAAATTTTATAATAAAAATATTACATTTTAAATATATAAAATCTAAAGAATAAATGCGTATTTTAAAGTTATCAATATTGGATGATCATTAATTTTAAATTTAGCCATCGATTCTAATCACTTAATTTTACATCTTCATTCATAATTTTATACGACCCTAACTCCTCTTATTTTAAATTAGTCCCTCAAGTTTTTTATTCGTTTAAAATTTTGAAATTATGACTAAGAAAATTGCCCACCAAATCCTCTATTTCCACATTCTTTGAAAAGTTTGAATTTTTATTATTATTTAAATACATTTTCGAAAAGTTTTTTAAATAGTTATTTTAGCTTCTTAAACAAATTGTTTACTTTAGTCGTTTCTGCACCAGCAAATAATTATACTTCTTCTAAAGGTTATTATTCCTTAGTGGTATAAAATAAAGCTAATTAAAATATTGTGCATAAAATCACATAATATTTTATTTATTTCTATTATAAAATTTTAAAATTACTTAAAAGTTAGACCTTATTTAATAGACCATTAAAATTTAAATCAATTAAAATTAATATGTTCAATGATTTAATTTTTTTATGTTTGTTTGATAATTTAAAATAAAAACAATTTGATAAAATTTTTCTATAAAAAAATGTGTAAAATAATAAAAATAATAAAACTACTTATCATTTCATGGAGAATATTTTCAATTAAGTCTATTTTATTTTATTCATTTTAATATTATATTATTCTATAAAAGCTTTACTTTTAAAGTTTGATTTTATTTAGAATAAGGTGAAATGTTTAAAAATTATGGAGAAAATGTAGAATTTTTTATAATTTAAAATCTATATTTATCAAACAATCTAATTATATTCCATGATTAATTTTAAGTAATATATCAAACAATTTTATAATATAAATTCAATAGTTAATTTTCTAGCACTTTTTTTCAGTACATAATTTTTGGTTTATCGAAGAACACCTTATTTAATATTTATCAAAATATTTTCAGTTAAATATATTTAAAATATTAAATTAAATTAATTTAAAAACATATGTATATGTTTAAAAATTTTAAAATTTAAAATTATTCACCAAAAAAATTTAAAATTTAAAAATTTTTAACAAACATATTTTAAAACAAATTGTTTAAAACAACTTCAACTTATTATTATTAAAAAGAAATTACATATATATATATATATATATATATATATATATTAAAAACGGTGTAAAATATGTTAAAACATATTACAATTTGTTAATTACAAAATTTATAGAAATTTTAAAATATTACCAATTATAATTTTAATATTACATTTTCAAAATTTTTAAAAACTATTTATATTGATAAATCTAGTTTTAATAAAAATATTTTATCCAAAACTGGTTTAAATTTAAAACCTATATAAAAATATTTAAAACATAATAAAAATAATTTGATTGTGTATTAAATGTAATCATTTTAGTACGTTATTTAAAAATATTATAAATTTATAAAAGAGTAAGAATGTTAAAAAATTATTATAAATTTTACTTTAAAATTTTAAAAACTATAATTTATATACCGTTGAATAAATTTTAATTGATATATACACAATCATTCATTGGATCCGAGCTCATTAATCTGTGCGCCATGATATCTCCAATAACATTCCGCCACGTTTCCATCTTTGTTTCCCACGGTAAACCGTCTTAAGGCACATTTCCAGGCCGTCGATCCAAAAAATTAATCCAACGGGCACAATAACGCCACACTATCAATCCCCGTCCCTCTAAATCTTCCAATCAAACTCTTCCATTGTCTCCTATATATACATTTCCGCTTCCTTGTCAAACCCACAACGGTCAACCACCAGAAAATCGCGTAAATTTTATCGTCTTCCACTCAAAACAAACCAGAAGAGAATCTACCATGGCGCCCAAAGCTGAGAAGAAGCCTGCTGAGAAGAAGCCGGCCGAGGAGAAAAAGACTACCGTCGCTGAGAAATCCCCTGCCGAGAAGAAGCCGAAGGCCGGCAAGAAGCTTCCCAAAGAAGGCGGCGCGGCCGGAGACAAGAAGAAGAAGAAGGCCAAGAAGAGCGTGGAGACCTACAAGATCTACATCTTCAAGGTCCTTAAGCAAGTCCATCCTGATATCGGGATCTCAAGCAAGGCTATGGGGATCATGAACAGTTTCATCAACGATATCTTCGAGAAGCTTGCTCAGGAAGCTTCTAGACTCGCGAGGTACAACAAGAAGCCAACGATTACTTCCAGGGAAATCCAGACCGCAGTTAGGCTTGTACTTCCCGGAGAACTCGCCAAACACGCCGTCTCTGAAGGTACTAAGGCGGTTACCAAGTTTACTAGCTCTTGAAATTTGACCTTAGGGTTTTTTTCTCTCTCTCTGTAATTTGGCGGAATTCGATAAATTTAGGATTAGGGTTTTATGGAATTATAAATTGTTGTTGTTACCCTTCTGTTGGTTAATGTGGTTTTGTTGTAATTACAAGTTGCGAATGAAATTTGGAGTAAATCTCTTCGCTTCGCGTGTCTGCCCGTTTCGAAGATGGTGATAAATGACACCACCAGTTGGAATAAGTAAACGATTGTTCATAGATCACAGTTGCACAAAGTGGGGTGCATTGTATCTGCCTTTTTTACAGAACCACAAGCGAGTCAATGCTTTGATAATGATTGTAAAGTGGGCTATGTAATGCGGCACTGTCTTATCTTTTAGATTGTTATTTTGATTTGAGTTAGGGATACAATTTAATTAGATATTAATTTAAGTTTTATTTGGATGGATGATGTTTTTTTCATGGGATCAAAAACAGCAATGACAGTGAGAATGACTGACTGAGATTAAAATGTGTTTAGATTCAAATTTATAATGATGAGGAAGAATAAAAATGATAAATGAAAATATTAAATTAAATTATATATAATAAACAATTGTTCATATTATATAATAATTTAAATTAATTATATTTGTGCCTTTTATCATTCAATATCTACTTAATTACGATTAAACCAAATTTATTTAATAATATTTATTAAATTAATATAAAAATTCAAATGTATGTATATACACAGTCAAAGTGCAAGTCTTCTATTCCATCAGAAGAGAAAACAACATTCAATGAAAATTAAACTATAGTCCCCAAACCTTACAGTAATACACGAAGAGCCATAGAGGTCAAAGTGGAAAAACCCAACTCATGCAGGAGATTTTTCTTATGCGGCGCTATCAGCTCGAGTGAAAACTCTTAAGCACCAGTGCAGTGAATAGCTTTTCACTGGGCAAACCCAGCTTCATCCAAAGGGATGACAGTGTTATGAAAATATCATTATCTAAATTATGTGAAAAATATTTAATAAATATAATTATTGAAAGTTTAAATAAAAATAAAAAAGATTTTTATTAAAATGGTAAAGATAGATGTCTAAATTTCATTGTCATTGGTTCAAATATTTTATTACGATTAAATTTTTATATTTTTGAGAATATGATTGAGTTTCTATAGATTTTATATGGAAAGTATAAATCAAAAAGTATTTTTATAATAATATAATTTATTTTGTATATAAAACATATTTTTAGTAATAAGCTTCATCGAATTAGTTGGGTATTAAATTAAATTCAAATATTTTTAGTAATAATTCATAGCAAAGTTAATATATGTAATTAAATTAAATTCAAATATGTAACATTTATTTACATAAAACTATTAAAAAGAAAAGTAAAAGAAAACAAAATATGGTTATTAATGATATTAGTTTTAAGGTTGGAACTTTAATATCAAGTTTGAGTCTTGTTTTATGTAAATTGGATTAATAGTTAAACTAATTAGACAATCAATTTTTGATTTCTCCGTATTCAAAATACAATTAAGAATATTTCATTCGACGTAGAATAATTAGCACATAACAATTATCTTAATTAGAGTGATTAAATTAAAAAAAAATTAGAATGACTACAATAGGACAAACCCTATTTTAGAATGACTATGTGTGGAATTTACTCAAAATTAATTTAATTAATAAATCTACTTATTGGGGTTTAGCGGAGGACGAAAGTTTGAGAACATTTAGTGATTGTTCCTCTCATTTAAAGTATGAAGTGAAATTATTGACGTAATTGATACGTGATACCTAATCAATGAAAATGCTTCATGTGTCTGATTTTTTTCTTATGTCATTAATAATGTAATTGTTGATCATTGACTATTTATCGTTGAAGGTTTTAATGCATATTTAAAAGTTTTAGAACAGAAGGTTTTTTTTTCTTTTTGAAATATTTTTATTTTAAATAATATTTTATAAAAATTTATTTTATATAACTTATATACATATTATAATTCTAGAATTTTAGAATTTAATAAAAATTATGCTGGTATAAAATGTTTATTTCTAGATAATATATATAATTTTGAATTTTGAATTTTTTAGTATAAAGTTAAATCTATTTTGTATCTAATAATACTAGTATAAACCTCTTTATTGAGTTTGATGTACTAAGTTAAACGTACATTAGCTAAATGGGGTCTTGATTGTAATGAAAAGTTCAAGTTTTGGACATCCATCGCTCTAGTTTCAATTACATAATTTATAATTCATGTCTAGATTTTTTCTATATATTTATTTTGAGATATTCTATATATTTATTTTAATTAATTAATTTAAGTCTAATTTGAATGGCTGAGCATACATCCGTACTGTGGTTCCGTGAGGTCTTCACCTCCGTATGGCCATAGGAAATGTATTCCCGAACCGAACTCGATCTGTAAGCCTATAATGGGTGAGGATTGAGGAATCTGCTAGTTCAGATACTTTCCTTTAGAACTAAACCACATATAGTGAACCCTAAGAGCCTACCCTAGGTAGAGCCATGCTAAACCTTAGTGGTTACCCATACCGTGGTTTGACAGTTTTTACTTGCTTTGGTTGCTATTATTCATTACTAACCTATTTTTTTTGCCATGTTTGCATATCATATCATATTAAAAGGGCGTCGAGTCCTGTTCGGTTACTAATTTAGGAGGCTTGTCATGGAAAACGAATTCCTTGATAAAGTAGAGGATAATGCGGCCGTGTGTATATGGTCGACTTGAGAAGGGATAGGTAGTATATGTGACTCTTTTTATGTAAAGGATTTTGTTTTTAAATAAGTTTTCTAAAAGAAATTGAACCAGAATCGATGCCTTTTATTTTTGCATTTATATCATGCATTTGCATCACATCACATCATATGCATTAAATGTCATAAAAGAACCCTATTAACTGGAGATTATATTATAGTGACCTTGGAACATCATTACTATACGAATGTAAAAGCATTAAGGATATAATAAAATTTTGATCATCAACGCCAGATTCGATGAGGGATCAAATGAAGGAAACCTAGGAGGCATTCGCCCATTGAAATTTGGAAGTGTTACGAGCAATTTGGATCATGAAAGAAATTACTTTAGTTTTAGAGCTAACATAGAGTAACGTTCAAAACACACTTGTTGTTTTAAGCCTAGAAATAATAAGAATCTTTTGTGAAATAGGCTCCGGTTCAAACATTTTTATTTTTAATAAAAATGCATTTTTGTGTTTCATGCCGAGCAAATATTTTCTCATTTTTTTTCTCCATGTCATACTATATATTCTTTTGTTCTTTGGAATGTTCTTTCATTTTTCATTCATGATTATAAATAATAATCTTCAGAACCATTTATTCTTTGGAATTTGCCTTCGTACCTACAATAGGTACCCAGATATCGGGACATGAGCAACGCTGTTACGGACTCCCTTTTGAGTGAAATATGGGTCTAAAAGGATCTGAATATTTTGAAGATGTCGAGATTACAACTTACCCATTGATCATTAAGGATGGTAAAACAAAATGCAAATAGACTCTATCATACAAAGGTCGATGGACATTGTGAGTGCAGGAAAAGAGTGAAGATCGAAGCCTTGCCTCCAAGAAACAAAGCAAGACGCCATCGAGTTATTCCAAGAATTCAAAGATGTCTTTGCATGACCGCATCAAGATATGCCTAGGCACGAGGAGGCTATGGAGTGTTCGGAAAGACACATGCTAGGAGATTTCGATAGCGAGTTGATTATAAGGTTCGGTATTCTTTGGTCTACCATGAAAGGGAGGTTACATCGGTTATGTCGTAAATACCAACTTGGGAAGGCGTGACTTATATGCTTCCTCTATTTTTTTCCTATACGTGGAGCATAGATGTTACGGGGACGATCTCGTCAAAAGCATCTAGTCGACACCTATTCATCTTCATGATTGTCAATTATTTCACTAAGAGGGTGAATGACGGTTCTTATGGCAAAGTTACAAAAACAACTGTCATCAAATTCAATTTCAATTTTGAATGCAAGTTCGAGTTCAAAAAAAGAGGAAAAGAAAAGAAAGAAGCTATCCAAAGATTTTGAAAGATCGTTGAAACTTGTAAAGATTGGCATAGACTAGTTACCATTTACCCTCTATGCTACTCGAATGTTGGCCAGGACCCTTACCGGGGCAACGCCTTTCTCATTAGTCTATGGGATAGATGCAGTTTTGCCTATCGAAGTTGAGATTCTTTTACTTCAGATCCTGTCAAAGCTGAAGTTGGATAAAGCGGAATGGGTTCAATCTCGATATGATCAACTGAATCTGATCGGAGAAAAAAATTAAGAGCCATCTGTCATAATCAAACGTACCAGAAGCGAATAATGTGGGCTTACAACAAAAAGTCCACCCCAGAGAGGTTCATGAAAGAGACTTGGTATTGAAAAGATCCTCCCTATGCAAAAGGGCTTCAGGGAAAAGTGGATGCCTAATTGGGAAGGACATTATGTTGAAAAGAAGGTTTTTTTTGGAGAAGCATGGATACTTACCGAGATGGACGGTAAAAGTCAGTCAAACCTAATTAATGCGGACCCAGCCAAGAAACGCTTCGCTTATGACGGAAATAAGCCAAGGCAAAAACCCATAAAGGGCGCTTTAAAGTTTTTTGCAAAAAAAAAATGGAGAGGCCAAAGTGAAAACCCGCAAAGGGCACTTTGAGACCAAAGGGGCTTTGAGTCGAAACCCCAAAAAAAAAGGGCGGCTCAAATTGTGATCAAATCGTGATGGGGCATACAGTAGTTTCGCTACGCTTGAATTAACAATGAGGAAGTATGTTACGTCTTGGGGCATCGACAAAGTACTCGAATCCCTAAACACATATTATGCTTAAATGGTCCTCGAAGTTTGAACAAAGAAGCTCAGTTGCGATATCGGGGCACCTAGTTTCCATCTTACCCATTCGAATTTGTTCATTTCAAGATACATTACCAATAAATTTCCTTTTTGATTGCATTTTGCTATCTTATTTATTTTAAGCTATACTCCTAATTAGATTCTTTCTTGTCCATTATTATGGTCTTTTTCAAGCATTTTTTATTGAAATAATGATTACTGAACTACTAATGCTTTCACAAAAGAAGTTTTACGTATTACTCTGAAAGTCTCTAAATAATACAAGAATCCGAAACAGGACAATTGTTTAGAACTAACCAGGCTTAAAGGGCTTGGAGCACTTGAGAAAAGGGACTAAGCAGTGACAACATCTTCAGATTCTCTGTTAGAGGTATCAGCTGAACAAAGAAGACATACGTCAGGGATATCACCTTAATAAACAACAAGCAATGACAGCCTAAGTGTTAAAAATAGATCATTCTCATTTTGCACTCATTCATAATACATATGGTTAGGAACATTTTCATGACATCCTAATCATTTGGCATAAACATATACCCTATGAAATCAATTCTGGTAGGTTCCCAGGAGGACGGTGTAGCAAAATTGATGGGACTTACAGAAGATTACAGACCTTATCCCACCTGGCGAGAGTGGAGCAATTGAAAACATTGAGCCTTAATTCCTTAAGCGGTAGGGTAACAGTGAATGTTACAGATCTTATCCCACCGGCGGAGTAGAAACAGATCGAAGACGATGAGCCTTAATTCCCTAAGCGGTAGGGTAACGAGCTAAAAGCGAGATCTTATCCCACTGGCGAGGAGTGGAGCAGATCGAAAACATTGAGCCTTAATTCCCTAACGGTAGGGTAACGAGCGAAAATATCGATTTTATCCCACCGGCGAGGAGTGGAGCGGATCAAAGACGATGAGCCTTAATTCCCTAAGCGGTACAGAATAGAGCTAAAAAGCGAGATCTTATCCCATTCAAGAGAGTGGAACAGATCGAAGACGATGAGCCTTAATTCCCTAGCGGTAGGGTAACAGGCTAAAAAGCGAGATCTTATCCCACCGAGCAAGAGTGGAGCAGTCGAAAACATTAAGCCTTAATTCCCTAAAGCAGTAGGGTAACGGTCGAAAATATCGGACCTTATCCCATTGGCGAGGAGTGGAGCAGATCAAGACGATGAGCCTTAATTCCCTAAGTAGTAGGGTAACAAGCTAAAAGCAGATCTTATCCCCTTGGCGAGGTGGAGCAGATCGAAGGCGATGAGCCTTAATTCTCTAAGCAGTGGGGTAACAGGTTAAAAGCGAGATCTTATCCCACCGAGTAGAGTGGAACAAATCGAAGCGATGAGCCTTAATTCCCAAGCGGTAGGGTAACAGGCTAAAAAGCGAGATCTTATCCCTTGAGTAGGAGTGGAGCGATCGAAGGCGATGAGCCTTAATTCACTAAGCGGTGAGGGTAACAGGCTAAAGAAGCGAGATCTTATCCTCATCGAGTAGGAGTGGAACAGATCGAAGACGATGAGCCTTAATTCCTAAGCGGTAGGGTAACAGCTAAAAGCGAGATCTTATCCCACCGGCGAGGAGTGGAGCAGATCGAAGACGATGAACCTTAATTCCCTAAGCGGTAGGGTAACAAGCTAAAAAGCGAGATCTTATCCCATCGGCGAGAGTGGAACGGATCGAAGACGATGAGCCTTAATTCCCTAGCGATGAGGGTAACAGTGAAAATTGCGATTTTATCTCCCTTGGTAGGAGTGGAATAGATCGAACAAAATTTCTATAACCACAAGATGCAATGGGTCAAAGCAAGCTACCAAGAAGAAGCGCCAAGAAATCAAGACTCAAAGAAAGCAGGGCAAAATTGGCTCCTTTAGAATTTTTGCTTTGTTCCCGTTACACAATAGCAAGCAAAGAGGGACAGCTGTATGACCCAATTTTACCCCAACCAAAGCCCAAACAACAAACCAAAATAGAATCAAACCAAACCCAATTAACCAAGCCCAAGTAACCCTAACCCAACTAGACCACTAAACCGACCACTAACTCCACCACCCCACTAAACCGACCACTAACTCCACCACTCCACTAACTCCACCACCCCACTAAACCGACCACTAACTCTACCACTCCACTAACTCCACCATCCCACTAACTCTATCACCCTACTTGCATGCATAAGTTGTAGAATTTGGCTATAAAAGCCATTCAAAACCATTGTAAAGGGAGGTTTTTTTTTGCTTCTATTTTCAGATAGTTCTGAATACACAAGAAATCAAGTACACAAAAGAAAAGAATTTTGAGATGATTCAAAATATTCAAGGTGTTCTTTTATTTTGTTCTTTTATTCTTTTTTACACTTGTTTTTAAGAATAAGCGAGAATACTGGAAAAAGAGGTAAGCGTACCCATTTTGAGATCGTCAAAAAAAAGCTTTTTAGTTTCAATACTGCAGTGTCTTTCTTGATATGCAATGACTCCGTTTTGGAGGGTGGGGATATTTTCCTTTAGTCCCTCCTTGTTACTCACAAGTTCTAATTGGTCATTCTTTTTAATTTTATTTACGATTTTGCCCCGGATGCTTGTTTTAAATTCAATTTAGTCCCTATTCGCTTTACTTTCAAATCAATTATATATATATATATTATTGTACTTACTTTTAATGTGGCCATTACCATTATTGTTTTAATATTTTTTTCCTTTTACTTTATTACTATTACTAGGTTCGTTAGCATTATTAGCATCATTTTATTATTGCCACTATTTTACATGTATTATTACTATAAAAATCGCTTTTTATATTACTATTTATTATTCCTATTTTCATTACTATTATTTTTATCACTATTATTACATATATATTATTACTACAATTATACTTATTATAATTACATTTATTTTACTACTACCATTATTTTTATTATTACCACTATTAATTCTAATATTATTACTATTATTTTCTTATTGATATTTTTATTTTTCTTTTTTTCAAAATTCATAAAAAGGGGTTTCACAAAGGTAATATTTCGTGTTTGAAAGTTCGAGAAATTGTGCCCAATCGTCTTTGGGCTTCAATTTTTCATTCGTCTGATCACTAAATATTCTTTAAAGATTTTGATCATGTTTTTGAAAATAAGGCAATGTTTCGTGTTTGGAAGTTCGAGATTCGTGCCCAATAGTCTTTGGGTCTCGATTTTCTATTCGTCCAAACAACTAAATATCCTTCAAAGATTCTTTGTCGTGTTTTCTTAAATAAGGCAATATTTCATGTTTGGAAATTCGAGAGATCGTGCCCAATCGTGCTGGGTTTCGACTTTTAGTTTGACCAAATAGCGGAATACCCTTTTTTAAATCGGATGCATGAATTTTGGAAATCATGGAACGATATTGGTAATGAGGGTTTGAAACATCGTGTCCTATCGTCTTGGATGTGGTATTTCATCTTTTCGAACAAGAGTTTCGATATCTAATGCGAGTTATCCAAACATTTTAAAGATTCATATTTTAAAATATTTTTAATTTTCGATATTAAGGACATTAATCAATCAACACGGTACCAATTTTAGGCTTTGCGAGGGTGCTAATCCTTCCTCGCATGCGTAACCGACTCCCAAGCCCGTTTTCTTAAAATTAAGAGACCAAAATGTTTTCTAAAGTGACCCAATCACACTTCAAAATGATTGGTGGCGACTCGTTTTCTTTTTAAAAGTCGGCCCGTTTTCCAAACAAAAAAATAGTTTCGACAGTAATCATAAATTCAATTGATTAATCCAATATTAGTTGAATTAAAATATTAATTAATTTTGCTTTAATTTTATTTTTTTAAAGAAAAAAATCAATTCTAAATTATTTATCAAAATCCATCATTACAATCCACAAATAAAAAAAATTCATTAACCAACTATCAATGCCGATTAAGGACCAACTCTACGACCTGGTCTTTAAGAATGGTAATGAGACGAGGTAGAGCGATTTTTTTTTTCACTCGGATCCCAATTAATTTAATTTTTTTATAAAAAATCCACTCCAATTCGACATATCGTTAAATATTACCTAATTTTATATCATACCAAAATTTAAAATTTTATAAAAAATTATAAAAATTAAAAATTCATGCAGTATGCTTGTGAAAATAATGTATTTAGAACATAGATATATATTTAAAATAATATACAATAAATAATGAAATATATTATTTGAATAAAACATATGATATATATACGATATTAAAAATAAAAATAGAATAAATTGTAAGTTAAACACATACATACATTAAATTAATAATACTAAATGAATACATTAGTCCTAAGTTGCTTTCGAGTTAATTTGTAACACCAACTCAATAAAAATATTATTAATATATGCGGTTGATGGAGGTAATAAAATGTACATAATAAAATTAAAATAAATCTTTAAATGAGTGGTAAATTCAAAATTTTACTAATGCAATTGGTGTGGGTTCAAATCCCACAATATACATTTTTTATGAATAAAAAGTCTAAAATATCATTGAATAATATAAATTTTAAATATCAAAGGATACTTTTTTAATTTCGCTAACTGTGTTAGTGACCGGTTGGCTCGTGACACATATTCAACCAGTAACTTAAATAATAGTACTAGCTTCTAATGTTACAAGTGTTGTATATGATTTTATACATTTAATACTTAATCATTTTTTATTTTTAATTGCAATAATTAACATAAAATACTATTTCTTATTTGAATTATTGAATCTAATTAAAATATATTAACTTATCAATTCAAATATTATAATAGAAAATTTTAAATCATAATTAAAACATTTTTAACATATTCAACCTACAATATACTTTTCCTTTAGGTGATTAATGTAAAGTACCATTATTTAGAAAATAACTAATTAACATAATTAAATATAATATTAATTAAATGATAATTAATATGCTTAAAACTCTATTCAAGTAATAACTTTATTTCACATGAATAAAATTAGCACAACTTTTTTTATATCAATTTTCAATTAATAATAGTAATTATAATTATCACAAAATTTCCTTATATTTTATATTTAAAGTTCTATTCAACTAATAACTCTATTTTTAATGTATAATTATAACCACTTTTTAACTAATAATTGTAAATGAAATTATAATTATTTTTAGATACATAATTATCACAATTTCTATAATTATTTACTTTCAAATTTTTATTTTTAAATTTAAATTTTGTAATATGATGAAAATAAAAGGTATTCTTGTTAACTCAAAATTTTTTTTTTAACTTCTACTTTTATATATATTATAAAATGTGTATAAAATAGTTAAAATGTTATAACATAATAAATAGCTAAAAATAAAAATATGTGAAAATATTTGTAGAAATAGTTCTACATGTCTATGCCCTCAACTCAAATAAGAAATATCTATATTATATTTAAATTATTGATTGAGTTAGGTTACGAGTTAACCGTACATTAATTCAATTAAAAATAATTTAAAATTTTTATATTTAAAATCTATATTTATATTTTTATGAGAGTATTTTGTGTTTTTTTTTTTGTATCTTTAAAGGATAATTTGTCAATTGAATCTTAGTTCAATTGGCATAAATATTGTTGCCAATACAGGAGTACGTAGGTTTAAATGCACAGAAGCACATTAATTCTCTTATTTATGAATTGGGGAGAGGTTATGGGTAATTTCAAGAATTATATCAAAAAGAGCAAATATCAAAATTTAATTATAATGTGATTGTTAAAAAAATAAAATACAATTTAAAATCCAAGTAAATTTACAAATGAGAAATGATGGATTTTGAACTTAAGATTTAATTTTGCCATTTTAACTAAAAGTTTGTCTAATATATATATATATATAACTATAAAAGATTTAAATCTATTGAAAATTAAAATTAAATTTTTACACATGTTTGATAATCCAAAATAAAAACAATCTCATAGAATTTTTTATAAAAAGTGTAAAACATGATAAGTAGATAAGAACTATTTAATTAGCACTTAATGGATAATATTTTCAATTAATTCATTTTTATTTTATTTATTCTAATATTATATTATCCAATAAAAACTTTTACGTTTAAAATAAGATGAAATGTTTAAAATTAGGATAAAATACAAAATATAATTTTTATAATTTAAAACCTATATTTATCAAAAATTTAATTATATTCGTAATTACTTTTAAGTAATATATCAAACATATTTTGTAACTTAAATTGAGCATTTAAATTTTCAATACTTAAATTTTCAACTCTTATTTTTAGCATTTAAAATTACAATTTATCAAACAACATTCCCGCTATTTTTTCTTTTCAAAAAATAAAAATAAAATGGTTAAAGTATTTAGTAGGTCCCTTTATTATATGGATTGAATCAAATTAACCCTCTATTATTAAATGAATCAATTTAGTCCTTTTATTATTAAAAGAATCAACTAATTAAGGCCACATTGTAACACGTTAACATTTACTATATAAAAATATTTTGAAATTTATCTATTTCAATCGTAATTCAATTCTAAACAATAAATGTTAGCTTTATTTCAATTTAATTTTAATTGATTCTTTTAATAATATAAAGACTAAATCAATCAATTTAATAATAAATAAACTAATTTAATCAAATTTTTATAATGAAGGGATCTCTCTTTTTACCAATGGGTTTATTTTGATGTGGTGTCACTGCCTCACATGATAAGAAGTTAATTAAACGTGCTCTCAAGTCTCATTCCCCTCTCAAAATCTATAACAGCAAAAGAAGCCCCAAATCATCATCTCTCATCACGTTCCCTTCCAAACTAAAAAACTCTCCTTCAAAAACAAGAAACCAAGCGAACATGTTCCCTTCTCTAAAATCAATACGTCGCCAAATCACGGCCCGATGGCCTCAAATACTCCACGCTCTAACATGGACAGCACTGTTGGCGTCAGTGGTAAGCATAGTATCGTTTGCTTCGGAGATGGCCTTTGTTTCAGCAATATCTCCGACATCCTCCTTCTCTAAATCCTGCAACGTTGAAGGGCTCGTCAGGATTCCTTTAGACTTCCAAAGAGAGAAAATTTGCTTGCCTGCTCATTTGATGAAGCGATCCAAGGTGGACTTTTTTGTGCCCACCGTCTTCGCTGGCCTCGTCGTTGCTGGTTCTGCTTGTGTGGTTCGATCTCTGGGACTGTGGGACAGTGATTGAGATTGGTTAATCATTAGCAGACTAGTTACTTTTTTTCTGATTATATCTACAGGGGTTTCATTGCATCCCCAACAAAAACTGTGAAAATATAAATACTTTATCAAGGACTTGTTATGTCTACGAGGGTTGAGGATCATGGTTTTTTTTTTTTTCATTTGCTGCAATTTTAATTAATTTTTGCAATGAATTTCTGGAATGATTTAATTTCATTTCAGTCCTTGTATGTTATTGAAAATTGTGATCTAATCCTTAATTTGACATAATTCAATCTTCTAATTTTATAATATTATTAGTAAATCTAAATTATCCATTTTACTATCAATGAAAAATGATTTTTAAAACTTTTAACTACTCCTCCTAACAATCATATCTCTGAATTTGAACCCAAATTATTTTTCTAAACCCTCATTGATAGCCGACATCAATTAAGGAAAAATGAAAGATTATTGTATGGAACAGTTACACTATATCAATATATTTCATTTCCATTTGAATCAAAATCATAAAATAAGTCAACTAATCATTTAATTAAATGATAAAAATTAATTTAGCAATTCATTGATAAATAAATTAATGGATAATTGATTTTTTATATAAATATGATAATGTGACAAGATTTAAATGGAAATTTTATATTTTAATTTAGTATAATTGTTTCATACAATTATTTATCATGAATTAAGTTATATATATACAATAAGAGCAAGTGAAAATTCCAAGATTATTGAAATTGGAATGGACTGATTGAACAGTTTGATTAGGAATCTATTTGCTTGATCTGTCCTACTACTAATCTGATTTCAAAATATTAAAATTTTAGTCAATATATTTTATTACTGATAAATTTATATCACAATCGAATATTTAATAACATTTTAAAATAAATTACATATCATCATTTTAAAAGCAAATAATGATTTTATCAAATTCCCCCTAACATAATATTATGGAATTAAACCATAATTAAACGCTTATGTAATGCTTTACTTTGGAAATTTGGATACGTCGGTGTAAGAAATACAAAGCGAAAAAGGAAATTAAAAAGAAGAAAAAATAAGATGGCGTCGCCCGGACTCGAACCGGAGACCTTCAGTGTGTTAGACTGACGTGATAACCAACTACACCACGACACCATATTGACTTTCCCTTAATAAATTTTCTAATTGATTAAGAAGTTAAGCTCCGCTGCTTTTCTTTGTTAATTTTCACTGGGTCCCTTCTTCGTTCTTCTCTTTTGGTTTTGCGTAACCCTAACGTTGCCCTTTCGTCTCTCTTTCCCACTCTGTACTTCAATTTTAATTCAAAAAAGTTTTTTAAACTCCAACTTTACTCGTCCTGTGATATTGCGTAATTTTAAAATATTAAATAAAATGCATATTACAAAAGAAAAACTTATAATTGAAATATTTGAAATAACAGTTAAAATGTTTTTTTTCTTAAATTTAAATCAAATTCATGACGTGAATATGTTAAAAAGGCATACGTTAAACATCGTCACCAATCATCAATGAAGAAGATCAAACCAAGATATTTAAGAATCAACACAAAGGTTCTAGCTATCTCTTCCTAACATAATATCAATAATTAATTTTTATTAACTGATCTCATATTCAATATATTGTGTCAGTGAAAATACATTTTACAGAACGCGTTTTTATTAAAATTTGATAATCTAGCTCATTTGGTCAGATAGTTAAATATTAGTGCTTTTGTACTTGAGTCCCAAGTTTGATGTCTCTCCTACTTATATTTGTATTTTTTATCTCATGTTGTTTTAAGCTTTTTTATTTTTAATTAATATTTTTAACACATTAGCTCTTCTGGTTAGATAGTTAGATAATTGTGATTTCATCTTTGAGTCTTAGGTTTAATTCCTTTTATAAACGTTTTGTAACACCCCTAACCTGTCACCATTGCTGGATTAAAGTTATGGAGCATTACAGTACAATTCAGAACATTTAACTTCAAATAGAAACTATTATTTAGATTAATTAGTAACATTCAAAACACACATTACATTTATAGCACAGATATACCTACAAACCTTAAATTGAGCTTACGAGACCTTAAAAATAGTTTGAAAGCAATTCGGGATCAATTTGAAACAAAATAGAAAATTTCGGTAAAACATGAAAATTTTGAAAACAAGGGTCACACAGCCATGTGACAATGCCCAGACCCGTGTGTGCATTCGTGGGTCACACGGTCGTGTTGTAGGTAGTGTGCCAAATCGTGTTACATGCTGACTTAAGACACACGACCATGTCGCAAGTTGTGTCACAGATCGTATGAAACCTATACTTTAAACAATAATGACACATGGCCGTGTAGGGTGGTCGTGTGCCACACACGGCCGTGTGACAGCTCATGTACTCCTATTTGTACCTTCAAATTCAAGTTTACCATAACATGCTTACTTGGACATCAAATAACCCAATTTCCATAAATTAAACCTACTCA
Organism: Gossypium rotundifolium; assembly: GCA_025506655.1. Classification (NCBI taxonomy): domain Eukaryota; kingdom Viridiplantae; phylum Streptophyta; class Magnoliopsida; order Malvales; family Malvaceae; genus Gossypium; species Gossypium rotundifolium. The sequence continues at coordinate 13,460,631 of CP106723.1, read as the reverse complement.
AAACACAATTAAAAAAAGCTCAAAACATGTCAAAACATCCATCTTAAGTGCCTAACCAATGTGCCCTCAATGACACCACAATTCAATAACCAACCCAAAGTCACATTTCAAATCAAAGTGATTGCATTCAAAATACTCAAACGCCTTTAATAACTCTTACCAAAACAACCATTACTTTCAATCCATAATACAAGTTGCCACATTCAAACACTTTCATTAGACTTATATCAAATATACCAAACATTCCTCAAAACATATATATACCAAGCCAAAAACATATTCACATGTTCTAAAATCCATCCAAGGACAAGCATCATTCAAGTTTAACAAACTTCACAACTAACAAGTAGCCAACATAATTACAATTCACCTATTACATACCATTTATAACCTTATACCAAAGTAACCAAAAACTACAAAAGTGATGATTGGATAGTGTGTTTGTGCTCCGACGAAATTCTAACTGATCGAGCTTTTCAATGATCTACAAAGAAAGAAAACAACGTATGTAAGCAAATCAATGCTTAGTAAGCTCGTATATAACTGAAACCAAACTTACTGAATTTGAATCATTTTGTGCATTTCATGCATAATCTCATTAACAAGCTTATGAATTCATTCATTTCCTATACACACAAAAAATCTCACAAATTAGTGAGTTCATATATAGACATGAAACTTGAGCATACTATAGCAAAAAACATTCAGATAACATATTAGCCAATCAATTCATTAAACTCATATTCAAGTGGTAAATCACATTCCATTTTATTATACCATGTTCAATTTCTCATTTCAGTGGTTGGTTCCATCTAGCTAATGCATATATTCTTTTCATTTTTCACAAATAAGAACTTAAAACATATCATATCATATCATGTTCATAAATAATAAGTGCAATTCAATTACCCTTCTCAATCTATAATATGTGACACATTCCATTCAGAGCTTGATACCATATAACCATTTCATAATAATTCCTTACATAAGTCAATTTACACATATAGCTATTTCAATTTCTGCCCTTATCCCAACATGATTCAATAATTTCCAAGTCATTAAACATTTAAACATACAAATATTCAGAATTTGTAATATGCTTATTCCAATAAAATAGTTCCGTATCAAATAACCGTTATGTTTTGATGGATTTTTGTATGAGTATTCAATACATAAGTCCAGAAACAGATAATGCTCATAAGAGCTAATTAGATACAAAATAAATGTGTTAGATTACTTGTCCGGGCTAAACCAATGACAACATAGATAAACTAGCTTGGCCAAAGCTAGGTAGACCTGTAAAACGACAACGAATTACTAGTCCAGGCTAAATCTAAGTCTGCAACACTTGAAGTTACTTGGTCCAGATTAGAAATTCAAACAAAAATCTCATGTATGAAACTTTTACTCGATCCATCGAAATCGTTCCAGAGATTTATTTTATTACACATAGATTAATTCCATTTCAACAAAAAATATATATGTGTCAATAACCAGAATTAATATTGAATTATAATCAAGGATATCAATATGAACTTAACTAAACTAATTCTACAGCAAACATGACTCTAATGACTCATCAGCAAATTTTCCTTTTCTGCGTTTGTCTATCGATTGATCCTTTTCTTAATTGATCCGTTTCTTAATGTATATGTAATAATTTAATTCAGTTATTCAATTCATTTACTTCTAAAACACTTAATTTCATACATATAACAATTTATCCATATTTTATATTTTTTACCTAAACTTTAAGCTTTTATTCAATTTAGTCCCTAAATTCGAAACTTCAAATTTAATCTAATTAAACTCGAATCATGCTGACCAAACCCCATATTTAATACATTTTCACAGAATTTCATATAATTTTATTATTTTAACAACTCAATCCCTAAATACAAAATTTATTTAATCAAATAATCTTTAAACATATCATAGTTTCCAAATCTAACAATTTCTATCAAAACATATAAGATTCATCAATGACAAATTTTAAAATCTTTAACAGTTTTGAAAATAGAGGTACAGGTCAATTAAACCTAATTGCAACGATTTTAAAACATAAAATTTACGAAAAACGGGTAACAATTACACTTACATGCAAAGGGGCCGATTATTGAATAACTTGACTCTTCCATTTTTCTCCTCCAATGGCGTTCGTAAGGTGGAGGAAGCTGAGAATGAATTTTCATTCTCCTTCCTTCCACTTTAGTTACTTTATTTTATTTAATAATTAACAAAACAAAAATCGTCCACTAAAATGAATCATGGACTTATTGCAACATAAGACCTTCCAATAATGATGTTATGGCTATTAAGCCTAAATAATTTAATAGCGATTAATTTTTATAACTTTTACGATTTAATCCTTTTCAATTAATTAATTATCCAACCATTAAAATTTATGAACTGAACCTTCACGTACCAAAATAATAACTATGTAATTATTTAATAAAAATATCTATTAGTTCGGTTTATAGAAACGAGGTTCTGATACCTCATTTTCTAAAATCACTTGATTTTAAGGGCCTACCACTTGAACTTAATTATTCATTCAATTAATAAAAATCATTAAATCAAAATTTAATGTAGTTCTATATTTAACTCATAAATATTAAATAATAATTGTCGAAACTATTTTTTTGTTGGAAAACGGGCCGACTTTAAGAGGAAAAACGGAGTCGCCACCAACCTTTTTTGAAGTGTGATTGGGCCACTTTAGAAAATATTTTGGGTCTTCGAATTTTAAGAAAATGGGCTCGGGAGTCGGTTACGCACGAGGAAGGATTAGCACCCTCGCAACGCCCAAAATTGGTACCTTATTGATTGATTAGTGTCCTTAATGTCGAAAATTAGAAAAGATTTTAAAATATGAATCTTTAGAAAATGTTTGGATAACTCGAATTGGATATCGAAATTCTCTTGTCCCGAAAAGGTGAAATACCGCATCCAGCACGATAGGACACGATGTTTCAAACCCTCGATACTAAGATCATTTCATGATTTCCAAAATTCATGTATTGCGATTTGAAAAGGGTATTTCACTATTTAGCCAAACTAAAAAACTAAAACCCAGCACGATTGGGCACGATTCCTTGAATTTCCAATCATGAAATATTGCCTTTATTTAAGAAACACGATAAAAGAATCTTTGAAGGATATTTAGTTGTTTGGACGAATAGAAAATCGAAACCCAGCACGATTGGGCACTAATTTCTCAAACTTCCAAACACGAAACATTGCCTTATTCTCAAAATATGATCAAAATCCTTTAAGGGCATTTAGTAATCTAGACGAACGAAAAATCGAAGCCCAGCACGATTGGGCACGATTTCACGAACTTCCAAACACGAAATATTACCTTTGTGAAAATCCCCTTTTTATGAATTTTGAAAAAAAGCAAAAAGAAAAAAAAAGGTGGAAATGTAAACACGATTAATAAGGAATAATAATGATGAACACAAAAAGGGGAAAAATGAGCAATAATATTATAATAACTAAAATAATATGTAACAAATAAAACAAATAGAAATAATAATGATGAAAGGTAAAACTAATAACAAATAATTAATAATGAATAAAAAATGATGGTATGATATTAACAAGAATAACAAGTAAAAAAAATAGGGTTTCTTGATATAATAAAAATAATAGATATAAAAGTAATAATATATAATAAAACAATTAAAATAAACCATAATATGTGTAATAATAGATATAGTAGTACATGGAAATATAAAAATAATAACAGTAATAAAGAAAATGTTAGTAATAAAATGATATGACGATAAATATAATAATAATAATAAATAACAAAAAAATTTAAAATAACTAATTTGATGGTAAAATAGCCAAACAATCGAAAAGGGACTAGATCAGATCAAAAACAGAAGCGTGGGGACTAATTTAAAACAAAAAAATAGATGGGCTCAATTGCAATGCGCGCGCAACTTGGAGGGTCCAAAACAGCAATTACCCCAAGTTCCTGAACACTGCCCCTGAGCTAGGACTAAATTGAAACAGCGCATAAAATGCAGGGGCAAATTTTAAAAATGAAAAAAAGTTGAGGGGGGACGCCATTAAACAGGCGCGAAGAAGGAGGACCTATCGCGCAATTTCCCCATATATGGAAAAAAATGCGCATATTCACCTGCAGAAGCAAGTAATTGTGCGGGCCTACCCCTTTTTAATGCTTAAAACCTAAAAATAAAACCCTTCTTTCACTCATTTCTCTGTTTCAAACAAAAAAACCAGAATAGAACCCCCTTTTCCTTATTTCAGTTTTTTAGGGTTTGGATTCTCTTAGTCTGACGGCGAGCTTCTCCTCCCCACGCGCGCCTCGGTTGCGGCGGTTGAAGGAAACCCGGTAAGGCCCCTTTTTTAACGTATTTTATATATAAAAATAAAGAAAAAAAATCTTAATGTATGTAAACTGTCGAAAAGAAAAAGGGCAAAAAACAAAAAGAAAAAAAAAAAACCTTTTCTCTTTGATTCTGTGTATTTCTCTGTAAAACGATGTATATTGCCATCTCAAAAAAAAAAAAACCCTTTTACAGTGATTCCGAAGGCTTTTATAGCCTTTGAGTTTTACAACTAAAAAAACTCTATTTGTTGTTGCTTTGTTGTGCTGTTATGCTGTTGTATTCCCTTTTTCCTCGCAGGTACGTGGGCACGAGCCAGTGTTGGAGTCACACACGTTGTGGGATGGACTCTGGCCTGCTCGCTATGGTTTTGTTTCATTGGGTTTTTTCTTTTTTGTGCTAAAACTTTTAATGAAATTGCTGTAAGATTTTTGGGGTTTTGCTTGTTGGGCTCCGGGTGAAAATAGTATTGGGCCCGGGTTTTGAAATTGGGCCTTGCAATAATATTTACGAACTCATTCGTTAGATTTGTGATCCCGAAATCATCATTTTTGATACCACTGAAAAACGGACTGTTACATGTTTAATACATATTTTATTTCATGTTTTTTAAAACTTTTTTTAATTAATAACTCTTTTATTTATAAAATCAAATAACTATTTCAAATATAATTATTTTTAGTAATTATAATTTTTACATGTATAATATTTATTTTTCAATCCATATCATGAGTGTAGTAAATTTTAGTATTATATATTTTTATACGTGTTTTTGAAATAATTATCTGAAATATTTCACATATAAACATAATAATATTTGAAATAATTAATTGAAATATTTCACATATAAAAATATTTGAAATATCATACCCACAATGTAGATTAAAAGACAATGATATTTGAAATATTTTAAATATTTTTATTAAAAATATTTTACATATTTGAAATAATAATGATATTTCAAATAACTATTTGACTTTATTATATTAAAAATCATCATACCCACAATATAGATGGAGAAAATAAGTATTTGACATAAAAATATTATATATAAAGAAAAATATATCAAAAGAATTTGTTGATGTTTTAAGAAATAATTACATCTTTATTATTTGATTTTATAAATAAAAATTTATTAATTAAAAATAATAATAATAACTTAAAAATATATTTATTAATTATAAATATCATTTAAAATTTAAAAAAACTTTAAACAACATGAAATAAAAAATGCATGTAAGAGAAATTAAAACTGAAACTTAAAAATGAAACAACAATTATCTAGTCATCTACCCAAAAGAACTAATATGTTAAAAATATTAATTAAAAATAAAAAAGCTTGAAATAATATAAAATAAAAATACAAATTTGAGTAAGAAAAGAATCAAACTTGAGACTAAAGGACAAAAATATTAATATTTAACTATTTAACAAAAAAATCTAATTTATCAATTTTAAGTGAAACCGCACGCATTTTTATTTTTCTCTCTAAAAAAAATCTATTCTCTTAAATATAAAAAAAACCCTAAAATCATAAATATTAAAAAATATATATATGTTTAATGTTTTTTTCTTTTGGGTCAGTAAATACAACGCCAAATGGGAAATGAAAAATAGAAAAAAACAGTGGCGTCGCCCGGACTCGAACCGGAGACCTTCAGTGTGTTAGACTGACGTGATAACCAACTACACCACGACACCGTAATGATAATTTCATTAAATAGCTTTCTATAAAGGAATGAATATAACCCTACCACGTTGAGTTACCGACTCAAGCTCCGCTGCTTTTCTTTATTAATTTTCAATTCAGTACGATTTCTGTTCTTCGTTTTTCTCTGGGCGGAACCCTATCTCTGCTCCTTACATCTCTTATTTCTACACTGTACTTCAATTTATATTTCTGAAGCTCTTTTTTTATTTGTGAATCTCTAACTAAAGACGAACAAAAAAATGTCAAGTGCATTAGAGATGTCGCTAGACGACCTGATCAAGCGTAACCGTAAGTCCGGATCCGGAAATCCCCGCGGTCGAGGCCGGGGATCCGGACCGGGACCCGCCCGCCGCTTTCCTAACCGCGGAGCAAACCGCTCGGCACCGTATACCGCTGCTACGGTAAATATCCTAGGGTTTTAGATCTGATTACGCTTTTCTTTTTTTTTTTTTTTTTTTTGAATTTTCTTCTTGATTCTGGCCAAAATAAAGTTATTGATTCAAAAATTTTAAATCAGCTAAGTTCGTTCAATTTTTTCAGGCGCCGGAGACGACGTGGCAGCACGATATGTATTCGGATAAGGGAGCGGGGTTCCAAGGTGAAGCCGTTCGGGCCGCTGCAATAGAAACCGGAACGAAGCTCTACGTCTCTAATTTAGATTATGGAGTATCTAACGACGACATAAAGGTATTTTTTTTAATAATTGTCTTTTGCTATTTTATTAGTTAGTAAATTCAGTGTTTCTCTTCTGTTTCAATTTGTTATTATGTTTTTTTCCTCAAAATTTTATTCGTGTTATTATGTTACCGGCGATATTGATTTGATTTTTTTCTTTATGTACTTATATTCTTGATTCCCAGGCTTGGCTATTCAATTTTCATTTTTTCTTATAGTTAAATAATTGATTAATTTGAGATGTACATATATTTGAGATAAGTGAGGGTTAAGAAAAAGTCTACTATGCTTAGAAATACTTTCAAAGAAATTTCGTCCAAAGTTGATATTTTGTTGTTGTTAGTGTTTTTATTTTTTGTATCTTTCTAACGTTTGTGTTTTAATATACAGGAGTTATTTTCTGAGGTTGGTGACCTGAAACGATATGCAATTCATTATGATTGGACCGGTAGATCAAAGGTATTGAATCAAGTTTGGTATTGATTGGTCCTTCAAATTGAATTATTTGTATAGCACTGAAGTTTAGAACAAAAAAATCTTTCTCTTAGGGAACCGCCGAAGTTGTCTTTTCACGGAAAGCAGATGCTATGGCTGCGGTCAAGAGATACAATAATGTTCAACTTGATGGAAAGCCGATGAAAATTGAGATTGTGGGAACAAACATTGCTACCCCTGCTGCACCAACAGTTGCCAATGTTGCTTTTGGAAGTTCAAATGGAGCCCCTAGAGGGTATGATTTTTCATTTATTTGCACGGCCCTTTATTCAATAGCTCGGATTCCATCATTTCTTAAGCTGGCTCTGTTGAGATGTTACTGTTGCTAAAATATTTTGCCTATATTTTCAGTTATCTTTTGTTCCTGAAATTTTCAAAAGCTGAAATGAATCTCAGTGCTAATTTTTGCTGAAATTTCATCTTAAGTATCAGTTTATTTGAGCTTTCTAGTTTTTGGTTTACAATAGGGTGATAGTTAGAGGGAGTTCATTTTTTTTTCATGTGGCAGACAGCAATCCATATTTGTAATCATCTATTAGCTTTTACTGTATGGAAAATTTGTACCGCACTGACATTTATGTTAGTGAATATGCGAGAACAGTTTATCCATATATTTTCTACTATTAATAAACAATTTTTGGTTATTAAAAGACAGAATATACTTGTCTGATCTTTATGTGGTTATTTTACAGTGGCCGTGGCAGGGGTGGAGGATTCCGTAGGCAACGTGGTGTTGCTGGAGGCCGTGGCTTTGGAAGAGGCCGTGGACAGGGAAGGGGCCGTGGAGAAAAGGTTTCGGCAGAAGATCTTGACGCTGATCTAGAGAAGTATCACACTGAAGCAATGCAGACAAATTGAAGCATTTCTCATGTTCTGTTGGTTGGGTTTTAAGTCTTCTTTTCTACTATGGACATTATGTGCTTGATGCTCAACTATATTGTGTATCACTACCAAATTCACTCTTTAGAGGAACTAGTCATATGGAGAGAACTATTAGTGTCTAAAGTTTTATGGAGTTTGAGCTTTTACTGTTGACCTTTTACTTGGGTATGAAGAATGTGGATTAGTGGGGAACAAAAAAAACTATCATTTTGTAATCTGCAATTATGCTTTTAGTTCCATTGAAATTGGGCTCATTCCACCACTCAGTAACAAAGCGGAAAGTCTTTCTCTTGGTTTTCCATATGCAAAGGGAACTTTGGCTGCATGCTGTGGGAGTCGTAATCTTGCCGCTGCCCAAAGCTGCATTGCCTTTTGGTTGCTCCTGCATTTTGGAACTAGGGAGACTGCAATCTGAGGTAGATCTCTTTATGTTCTTTTCTAGCTTTTCAGAATTTTGTCCTTTGTATTATTGGTGATGCCACTGGTTTTCCTATTTAGGCTTTTAGGTTGCGTATGTTCCTTCACTCTATTGTATTATTGCCAGGGGATTAATCTTTGCCCCTATTATCTATGAATTATGCTGATATGGCTTATTGTAGTAAACTATTGTAGAATCTCCCTGCTTTGGTTTCAACCAGTTGGTTTCTTGCCGGAGAAAATCTGTTGATGGCTCCAGTACAGTTGGCTTATAGGAGCTTGTTCTGGAGTTCAAATGATTATAGAAATCTGTTGAAGTACAATAAGATTCTGAAGCTTGCTCTTTCAGTTTCCATATAAAGTGAATGAACCCCCTCTGCCTCCGCATATATGCCTCCATTTCATTCTGGGGCTTGATGAAGTTGAATAAGAGTATAGTTACGGCATGAATATACTTTAAGAAAAGCTAAGATTTAAATAGCGGGAAATTGCTTAAGTTTTTTTGTCATTCTGTGAGCTGCTATGCTAATGCTTGGAGCAAACGGCTTTTGTCACTACTTCCCCTGATTCAAGGTTAGGAAATTCAAAGTGGACGATGCTTATTTGCCGTAGTAGTATCGGGTCTTCACTTTGGAAGCTTGCCCCAACCTTCAGACTATGAAGTTGGTGAGTGCTGGTTTTCCTATTTACATATATGCACGGTTATTGACCAATGAGTCTTATTTTGCTCATGATTAACATCTATATATAGTTTTTATGATTCCTGAATTTCAGTTATTTTAATAAAAATTGCATCTCAAGAAATGTTGTGTTTATTCATTGAATTGATCTAAGGGGTGCTTCTTTCAATCTAGCAATTCCTGGTTAGTTTATGTGTTGGGATGTTCAACTATTCTTTATGTTGATCTTTTTCTCCCAATTTTGAAGACCATGCTGCATCTTCTAATTCAAGCATATTAAAGTAGGTTTAGAATTTGTTTATTCTTGCTCGACACTGTTTACGTTAGGACAGTTAAGCCTGAGCCTGTGGGCCGGTTTATACTGTTTTTAACTTAATGGTATCAAGAGAAAATTTGAAATACTAAAATACGGACTGCTGGAATTGAATTAACTTGCTTTGGATGAGGACCGTTTGTGTGTTATGGATAGCGGATGTGCGATGGGACGAGCAGTTTTAATGGGGTTTTTTTTAAACAAAAAATAAATATGAGAATCGTCTGTCACGAGTAGTGTTTTCAAGGATTATGTATAACATAGAGTTCGATCTAGATGTTGAATTTGGTTCGAGTTATTTTGGTCATAATTTAGTGCTTCAATTTGATTTTAGAGCTTTTGCCTTAACAGTTATCAGGCCATATGAAGCGTCAAATTAAGTATAAAATAATATACTAATAAAAATAACAAAAATCAGGTGAACTATTTGTTTGCTTTTAAAAATATGAATCAATTTTACAAAAATCAATCGAGGTAACATTCATGCATGAGTTGGGTGAGTATCAGTTTAACATTGTTTTTAAAAATATTTTTGGAGCAAAGTACTATTAAGCAAGATTCTTTAGCTTTTCCTAAAAAGTGTTTTTGAGATAAAAAAAATATAGTTGTAAAAAACTTTTTAGTCAAAAGTGTAAATATTTTTTAGTTTTTGTTTCAAAGTGTTTTTTAGTTCAAAAATACTACTAGGAAAATGTTAAATTAAGTCTTTGAGTATAAAACGTTGTGATAGATCTAGTAGCATCTGCTTCCTTCTAGTTCCTCCGCGGATCTTTATGATACTTCTAAACAAAATGAATAATGGATTGTCCTAGCTCTTGCTTTTTTATTATTCATATCACTTGAGGTAATCTTGTCTGGTCGAGGTTCCTAAATTGATTCCAATACGTAACGTGGTTTGCCTATAAAATGACTGATGTCACAAGTTTTAGCACCTTAAATTATTAAAAAATAAAAGAGCAAAGAGTAATATTGTATTTTAATAAAAATTACAATGAAAGCTTTGGCTCCATGATACTCTTATTTTCTTTTCTTTAATAAATTAATCATTTTGTAAAAAAAAAAAAAAACAGAATATAAGAGTATAATAATTGAAAATAATGTTCAAAAAATAATTCTCATTTAAAAAATATTTAAATTTATTTCTTTAAGAAGTCCACTCTCATTTCGATTGTTTCCAGTTATCCAGAAAATACTGTTCTATCACTCCCATTGTCAATTTTTTCACTTCTGCACAAAGGGTGACATGTTATCTTTGCATTGTGGAACGATTCAATTTGAAAAGCTATACAAATCCTTAAATATAATTTATTTAAATACTACTTTTAATTTTTAGCTAAAAGATTTCCTATCTCTCATGTTCTTTATCATTTGTACTTCCACATATTTTAAATGATATATTTTATTTTCATTCACATAATTAAATTTCTAGTATTTTTTTAGAGTCAATGAATTTTTTAGCTAAATTTGCAACTAAAATTTAGTATCAAATTCATTTTAGTACCCGAACTGGCATGATAAAAATTGTGTTAGTCACGTTACTTAAAAATTTTAAAAATTGAAATTGAAGTAATGATGTATAATCTCAAAATAAAATTAGGAAATCTAGGTTCCAAGGAGCAAAAAGAACAATCAAGTCCAACTAGAAAAGGCACACTAATCCTATCAATTCTAATAGGAAAATAAAATTCGGTTTTGAATTTGAGCCGTTATTAAACACAAAAATGTAACTAATCTCAAAACACATACTCATTACCAAAAAACCCTTTTTGAGTTTGCACGAGGATCGGGACTCTATCTAAAAGGCAAACACATACAAGAAAAAAGGAAAACAATATACCTAATACATGAAATCATACAAACCTAAATTTATTGAAACGGAGAGGACGAAAGGATGGGTCTAAGCCGTTTTAGGCTCTCTAAGCTTCCCCCACCTGGAATGGATCACCCTCAACAGGGAATAGAACACAGCCTTTATGCATGACACTATAAAGTTCCAACATGAAGACGGCCAATACCAGGGATATAACAGTCTAAAGAACAAACTTATTAGATGTCGTGGGTAACGCCCTACCTGCAAAATACACGAATAATCACCCCCAAATAATTGCATCACTTTCAAAATTCAACTCCATAGAGGTATATCTCTTGGAAACAATCTATTCTAAGATTCTACATGTGAAGAGTGCGTCATAGCAAATTAGGTGTAAGTGACTGGATACTTGTATGGAAGAATTTTCAACTTGCAAAGGATGCAAGGAGGGGGAAGTTGGGAAGGAATTAAAGTGAGTGTGCTTGATAGAAAAGAAAAATACGAGGCAAAGCCATCATCTTCCATCATAATACATTAACAGAGAAAAGAAAATGAGAAAGATGTAAGTTAGATGTGTATATTTACAATTTTATATGTTTTTAAAACTATCATTCTGAATCTTCTTCAGAAAATTGAAGAAGTAAAAAATAAAAGCTAGAAAAATAAATTTTCTTACCATTGGTGTTTTTAATAAAAGATGAAAATTTGAAAATAATAATAATTTTCTTTCTAATCATTGCTAGAATAAGATGAAAGGAAAAAAATATAGTTTTCGAAAAATACATAATTTTAAACTAACTTACATCTCTATTATTTCCTTTTCTATTTATTATTTCAATTTTAAATACTGTGTTTTTATGCATTACAATGGAAACTAGTCATCTCTCATATTTTCTTTCTTTTCCACTTTTCCGCTTCTTTTCATCCTTTCACTGAACCAAAAGGACCATTTTTAGGTTGGTCTTATCAGGTGTCTTACTGTTAAGGTTTAACTCAGTCATTAACAACCAATGAGCACATAAATGAACCCAAAATGTAACATGAAGAGTTATCATAGTTCATTTACGTCTCTCAATCACAGAGCGTGAGCCTTGCACAATCACAAGGTTGCTTCCTTGTGACCCGAAGGTCATCCATTCAAGTCATGGAAACACCCTTGTACACTCATGACAAACTCTATTTCAGAATAGAGAAAGATGCTTGATTCATTTTCTTTCAGAAAGACAGTCACTTGAGATGGTAAGGTACTTACAGGAAAAAGGAAATCTAAGGCATCCCAAGCTGCATGACGGACAGCCCTTGTAGGATACATTGGACCACCAGGTGAGGTAAAGCTATACAGACAGGTCTTCAGCCTTGTACTTGTGGCCATTCTCAGTTCCATGCCTGCAGGTATTAAAAACTAAGGTCATATTTGAGTAACCAAAAACCCCCTAACCTTAGAAGAAGTTGATGGTAATAACTAATACCTCGGAGAATCTTAACCTGCGAAAGATAATGCAGTAAGACCGGCTCAACCTTTAATTTTTGAAGCTGGCAAAAGAAATTTTTTGATAGGTCAATGTGTGGATCATAGCAATGGCTTTCAGTTAAGGTGGTTATATGTATACCTATCATCGAAACATAAAGTTACCTGGTCGGTTAGTTCAATAACAAGTATATCTGCTGGTCCACCAATCAGGAAAGAATTTGGAAACACGGGGCATTGCTTTAGGAAGCTTTCAATTTTTTCAACTGCATATAATAAAACAGCATAAAAGGAACACCCCTACATGCAAATTATTTTTCAAAATAAGGATCCAAAGGGAGGAATAATCCAACCTGAGTTGTAAAAGAATATGAATCTTGAAAGTAGAAGATAAAGATCTCGCTGGGCCTGAAATCACAAAATATAGTTTTAGAAGATAAATGCCACCAAGGAATCCTGATCGGAAAAGGGCAATTACACAAAGATCCAGAACTTGGTACTATCTTCTTTCAGATATACCAAAACACGAGATAAAGCAAAAATATTTGACCTGTCTTGGAATTTTATTTAACCGTGTCGACTCCAATGTGACTTCATCAAGGAGGTACTGAGTTCACAGAAGAAGAGAAGTATTAATAGATGGATTCTCCAAAATAAAAATAAAAAAAGAAACATGCATTTCAAACAGCAATGTGCTTCTTTTTGCTTTTACCTGAAAGAGAGACTGGAAACACCTTGTATTTGATTGTATATCCATCCTGCACACAAACACAAAGTAAGTTATTACCTTACCAGGGTGTAAGTGATGCCACTTTTTCAACAAGCATGACCATCATAAAGGCAATATGGTCATCCAAATTCAAAAGCTATTGGCATTTGGCAACGTGACAAAATCCCACACAAGCATTACCAATTTGTGTTCATACCAGAAAACATTTGTTGCACCCTGAACAAGTGCAGAGGAATAACGAAGTTGTACCTCTGCATTATCCAGTTGAACTTCAAATAACTGCAGAAAAAATCTATTGTTCAATATAAAGAACTTCATGGAAAGAGAATCAAAAGATTATTCACTGATCAAAACAAAACTTTTTCAGTCAAGAATGCCAAGATATCTTAATTGCTAGTAGAAGCGATAATTATCCATTACCTAGCATGACTAGACATGATACATACAAAGATTTTTTGTGGTCATTGTGATCCAGAGAACCAATGTAGATCATTTGTGGTTATTTTGATCTAGAGAACCCATGATACATACACTTCCATATTAGGAATATGCATCAAAATCCCAATTGAAATTAGCTACGGTAACCAGGAACCATGTGTCAGAAGGGAAAAACAGCAGGAACTAGACTATAACTCTAAGGCAAAAATCAAGTTCACATCCTTTTTTCTTTGCTTTGTTACTTTTTCCAGTTTCGGGAGACTCCAAACTATACCTTGCCAAGCCACCAACCATCCACACAGTTGATAGCACCAGAAATAAACAGCAGCAACAGCCAAAAAATTTATATTCCCATTAAACTACCATCATTCAAGCAGAGCAGTCCGGGAGGAGGCAAGAAATTTGAGTTCCACTCACAGGGCAATCAGATTGAAACTCGGGGAAAGCTCAGCTGAATTTTATATCTTTTAACTTGATTAGAAATGGTTCACAAGAAAATGATTTTCTCTAGAGAAGAACTCATAAACGTGAATTACTACTGCAGCAAGAAAAAAATCAGGACAGAGGAATTTCATGATGAAGGACAAAAAGGACTACAAACTAATCATGAGATTGCTTACCCATTTATGGAATAAAAGGGAAAAAATGTGAGATGCGAATGATTGGCTCCATAGTTGCACAATCAGATCAAGGATCGGCTTTCCACTATCAGGGGATCGAATATAGTAATCCGCAAGGACATCATAAAAGCATAATCGACCATTAGCACCATACTCAGCAGGAGTTATTGCATCTTCGTCTCTACTTAGGATTATATCTGTTTTAAGTCTCCAACAAAATCACACATAACTGAAAATTAAATTTCCATCTGATAAAAAGAATTACAAAGGCACGAAAACTTGAAAAATATCTATTTGATTAATGTAATTTTTAATATGAAAAGCCAAACAATTAGAATGAGTTAGATATCTTAGCTAACCTTTGGCTCGATCATCGACTTCCAAAGCTATATCTGCAAATAGTTCTTGTAATAAGTTGCGTCTCTGAGATGGAGACGCTAATGCCTGCAATAAATTTGAACATACATCGATCAAGAAATTCCTAAACGCAGAATAAGTGCTTTTATTACTTTTGAGTTTGGATCAAATGATTAGCAGAAACGATGTAATTAGTATGAGACTTCCCAGGGTCCAGACACTAGTAAATACTCAAACCATTACCTAAAATGTTAAACCTTAAACCTAATATATCCCTTTTACGAGAAAAAAAACGAAAAGAAATTAGAAGATTGTTTTTATAAAAAATCTTAAACAAATTCGGTTTTCTCTCATCATATAAGATGAAGACGCTAATGCCTGCAATCAATTTGAACATACATCGATCAATAAGCTCTTAAACGCAGAAAAAGAAGTGCCTTTTATTACTTTTTGGATCAAGTGCTTAGCAGAAACAATAAAATAAAATTAGAAGACTTGACAGAGTCCAGACGCTAGTAAATACTCAATCATTACCTAAACCGTTAAATCTTAAACCTAATATACTCCTTTTTCGAGAAAAAACAACAAAAAGAAATTAAAAGATTGATTTGAAAACGTAAAAAAAAAAAATTCCGCTTTTCCTTTTATCATATCGAGAAACAAAAATAAAAATAAGAGAAAAACGAACCCGCTGAAGCTTTTTCTCGATTTCTAGGGAGAGCTTGTTGAGATAAGCGGAGCTTTGAGGCCTTGAAGAAGCTTCTTGTTGCTGCATTTTATTTTACCTTTTATGTTAAGATCTCAACAGGAGAAGAAGGAAATTAAAATCTATCATTCGAGAAAGAGGAATTTTGAAATCAAATTTGAAATTTAGCCAATCAAATAGTTTTTATATTTTCGTTTTCGGCCTATTCGCTCCCAACAGAAGTACTTTCTTCGATACGAATGGCAGCGGCCTTTTTGACCTTTTACCGTCCAAAAGTACAGAAGGCGGTGAATTTCATAATAAGTATTTACTAGAAAATATAACTTTTTAAATAAATCAATGGCGGAATGTGGAAGGTAAGCATGAGCATATATGGCGTGAGAGAGAAGCAACAGCTTGGAAGAATAGAGGGGAAGAGCTTTGTTGAGAGGAAAGCCAAAATGGGGGATAATGGTGGTAGAGACTGATTATAATTGATTAACAATTTTTTATGGGGTGCTTGCTGGTACGTTTTAACATTTTCCACGTGTATGATTTCATGTTCCACGTGGCTGTTTCGTAGGATGAGAGTTTTGAGTGGCCTAAGTGTGGGACTGGATAGAGCAAACCACGGTCACCCGAGAATGGAGAATTGGAAAGCAGTTGCTTTTAATCCATTGAGCCACGTGTTAAAAAATTAAACATTTTTATACGTGTAAGATCTGTAGTTTTCTTCTACTTTTATGCTATGGCATTATAAGAAGTAATTTTCAATATTTTTAAAATAAAATAACATTAACAATAATCCAAAATGAGTTAAACCGATGAAATTCAAAAAATAATAATTCAAATTTATATTAGTATTATAATCTTCTCCAAATAAATTTTGAATCTCCAAAGCAACATAAATGATCAAAATTTGAAATTGATTCAAAATAAAAGTTTATCCAAAATTCGAAATTGACTTGAATCGAGAGGTTTGAAGAGTTTAAAATTTAAATTGTCTTAATTCAAATAAATTCAACTGGTAATTAAGTAAACAATAAATTTAAATCTCAAAATTACACATAAATTTTTTTAAATATAATTAGTAAATTTTAATCTTGTACAATTATATATACAAAACTTTGATTTTAATTTTATTTGATTTAATTGTATATATTAAAAATTAATTAAACTATTTTCCTCTCTAGTAAAGACATACATTAATCAAATCTTATGTATACAGTTATACAAATTCAAAATTCCCACAACTTTAATGCCTTCCTTCATGACTCTTGTCCATTCCATTGTGTTTTCTTCTTTTCTTTTCTTTTTTTTTTTACAAATAAAATATTGGCTAAATTTCTCAATTCTAATTCTTCTAATTAAATTTTAATTTTGATCCCTATATTTTAAGATTTTACTTTTATATTTTAATTTTAATATAGTTTGATATCTTAACTTTTATAGCATCATTATTTAATCTAAATACTTTATTTTGACTCAAATGCTAATGTGATTTTTCAAAATTGTTAACACCGTTAAAATTTTTGTTAAATTTAGATACATTATAATTGTTATAGAAAAATTAATAAAACAATAAATAAAAGAGGATGAAAAATACGAGAGAATTTCATTGTTTTATTTTCATTTACAAGGTGCTATTTATAGGCTACTTTACAATCAATAAATGCATTTAATTAACTAAGTTTTCTTAATTACTCCATTTAATGGTCTCTTGATTATAAATAAACTAAAGAGTTTTATCTCATTACTTTAATATGCTTAAGGGGGTTATAGACATCCATTTAATTTACAATACTCCCCCTTGGATGTCTTTTAAAAAAAATGTGCCTCATTAAAACCTTTATTAGGAAAAACACTATAGGATAAAAACCTAATGAAGGAAAAATAGTACACAATCTCCTATTACAAGTTGCCTCATTAAAATCTTTATCGTGAAAACCGGTGGGACAAAACTTTGGTTAAAGGAAAAGAGTACAATGTGTTTTAGACTTCGATGACGACATCACATTATGTCTTTGAGTCGACGCATTCCAATCTTGTTTCGTAGTCTTTCAAATGTTGAAGTTGGCAATGCGTTGGTAAAAAGATCGCTAAATTATCACTAGATTGAATTTGTTGAACTTCTATGTCACCTTTGTTCTCAAGATCATGAGTAAAAAATAATTTTGATGAAATATGTTTCGTTCTGTCACCTTTGATATAACCACCCTTTAATTGAGCTATACATGCTGCATTATCTTCATATAAGATAGTTGGCATATTTTCCTGTAAAGGCAAATTACATATCTTCTGGATATGTTGGGTTAATAACCTTAGCCAAACACACTCTCGGCTTGCCTCATGCATTGCAATTTGATAATACTCTAGAACGTCATGTTTTTATGTGCTAATTGCATATTTATTTTGAGTATGATTCTACTAATTTGGGCTTTTATGATATTTTATTTTATAGGGACTAAATTGGAAGCAGAAGAGAAATTAAAGGCCAAAAATGTGAAATTAAAGATAAAATGGGCCAATGTGCGACATAAGGAAAAGATTGGTGCCAAAAGTGCTAGCATGGAGGACAGAAGGGTTGAATTGCAAAAAGAAGAGATTTTTATTTTGTCAAACTCTATTTTAATTATATTAGGATAATTATAGAGGATTATTTATTTTCTCTATTTATCTTTAATTATTTGTAATTATCTTTAAGAATTTAAGTAGGATTAGTCTATCTATCTTAGCACTATAAATAGGGGATGGAGTGACTTAGTTGGTGGTTCATCTTTTTCTGTAAACTCTCTCCCCAAAATTCTTTTGTTCTTTCATATTTCTTTTTAATAAAACCTCAATTTATATATTTATTTTCTTTTCCACCACAACCATGAGCCACTAAAACCCATCTAGCCAAAGGTTGCCGAAAATCCCCAAAAAGGGTTATTGAGGTTTAAAATCCGTACTTAGCCTTCTCAACAGGGTATTCATCGTTTCTCAGACTACTGGTGACGCCTGCTCATGTCCCTTAAGAAGTAATCTTTTCAACGTTTGCAAGGAACGACCGCTTTATATATTTTGAGAAGGTTGCACAGTCAGTTCGTTAGTTTACTGCGTCAAAGGTTGGCGAGCCCAAGAGACAAAATGGCGTGGGATTCGCCATTGAGAAACGTTGATCTAGCATAGATGATCCCACAAGAGTGATTGTTGGCTAGAGTCAGGTTCCACCAAATTGAAGTCTAAATCCTTGGAGCTGGTGGTCGTAGGCGTCCTCTTCCACTATAACTGGCTTATTCGAGTTGAGAAGGATTATATAAAAGCCAAGGATTGAACCCAAGGCGGATCGAGGCAACTGGAGGCTGGAATCACTCCACATAAGAAACTTTCTCTAAAACTCTTTCTTTTTATTTTCCTCATTTTAATTTTCGTAATTTATTCTTGTAATTTCAATTCGTTTTAAATTCTATTTTTATTTTCCCAGATCAAACTTTTAATTCTATTATTTTTATTTTTTTCAGGAACGCAGGTTTTCTTGGGCACGATTCTGCCCAGGATTTTGAGAAACAATCATTCGTATAATTCGGTCCCTGAGGATTCGACCCTACTTTCCCTTTACTGTTATTTTTACTATTTTACAAGGAATAGGATATATTTGGTGCTTTCAACGACACATCACAATTATTTCAGCATGATTTGAAGAGGCAGCAGCTAATGTTTTTGTCGAACGCCATGATATGGCAGTACCTCCACATGTAAATAAATATCCCGTTTGAGATCAACCTTTATGTGGATCCGATAATTATCCAGCATCAGCATAACCAACTAATAGGGATTTCGAATCATTTGAATAAAATAACCCCATATCAATGGTCCTTCTAAGATATCTAAATACATGTTTAATTCCATTCCAATGTCTACCTGTTGGAGAGGAACTAAATCTTGCTAACAAGTTTACAGCAAAAGCTATATCAGGTCTTGTGTTATTTGTAAGATACATCAATGCTCCTATGGCACTTAGATATGATACTTCAGGACCAAGAAATTCTTCATCATTCTCACAAGGACGAAATTGATCTTTATTCACATTTAACGATCGTACAACAATTGGGGTACTCAATGGATATGCTTTATCCATATAAAATTTATTTAAGATCTTTTTCATATAAGTTGATTGATGGACATGAATTCCATCTTTTAAATGCTCGATCTGCAGACCAAGACAAAATTTTATTTTTCCGAGATCTTTCATCTCAAATTTTTTCTTTAAATAATTTACTACATTTTGAAGCTCTTCAGGAGTTCCAATAATATTTAGATCATCAACATAAATAGCAATTATCACAAAGTTTGATTCAAACCTTTTTATAAAAACACATGGGCAGATTGGATCGTTTTTATAACCTTCTTTTAACAAATATTCACTAAGACGATTGTACCACATACGTCCAGATTATTTTAATCCATATAAACTTTTCTTTAATCTGATTAAGTAATTTTCTGGAAACACTATATCCTTGTGGATTTTAAATCCTTCCGGGATTTTCATATAAATTTCACTATCAAGTGTAACATACAAATAGGTCAGAATAACATCCATTAGACGATGTCAAGTTTTTCACATACCGCAAGACTAATAAGGTATCTAAACGTGATTGCATCCACCATGGAGAATATGTCTCTTCATAATCAATGCCGGGTCTTTATGAAAATCTTTGTGCTACAAGTCGTGATTTATATGTTACGATTTCATTTTTCTCATTTCGCTTTGCACAAATATCCATTTATATCCTACCGACTTTACATATTTAGGTGTTTGGACTATAGGTCCAAAACCTCGCTTAGAAAGTGAATTTAATTCGCTTGAATTGCGTCTTTCCATTTTGGCCAATCTTTTCTATTTCTACATTCCTCAATAGATTTAGGCTCAGGATCCTCATTTTCTTTTGATATTTCAATAGCAACATTATAAGCAAAATTGTTGTCGGCAACTATATTTTTTCGGTTCCATCTTTTTCCTGAAGTAACATAACTTATTGAGATTTCTTCGTTATCACCATTTTCAGGTACCTGAACCTCTTCTGGGGTTTTTTGATTAGTTATATCTTTGGCCTCTTCTGGGGCACTTGCCTCCACAATATTACCATCTTGAATAATTGATCCTTTCCTTTTACGAGGATTTTTATCTTTGGAACCGATTGGTCTTCCACGCTTCAGGCGTGGATTACTTTCTTTTGCACTAACAATTTCCTTTATTGGGATATCAATTCGTATTGGAGCATTTTCAGCTGGTATGTGAGATTTTGTAATTCTCTTTAGGTCAGTAAATGAATCTGGCAATTGATTTGCAATGTTTTGCAAATGTATAATCCTTTCAACTTCTTGTTCACATTGACTTGTACGAGGATCTAATTGAGATAATGATGATCCATTCCATGTAATTTCTTTTACCACTTGTATTTTCTCTCCCCCTAATGTTGGGAATGTTGTTTAATCAAAATGACAATCAATAAATCATGCAGTAAATAAATCTCCTGTTAATGGCTCAACATATTTTATTATAGAAGGAGATTCATAACCAACATATATTCCCAACCTCCTTTGAGGACCCATCTTTGTGCGTTGTGGTGGAGCAATTGGAACATATACTGCACATCCAAAATTCTAAGATGAGAAATATTTGGCTCGACCAAAAGCCAATTGTAATGGGAGTACTTATTATAACTTGTTGGCCTTAAGCGTTTAAGTGTGTCGCTGCATGCAAAATAGCATATCCCAAGTCGTAATGAGAGATTTGTTCTCATAAGCAATGGTCGAGCTATTAGTTGGAGGCGTTTGATAAATGATTCAGCTAAACCATTTTGTGTATGAACATGAGCTACAGGATGTTCAACTTTTATCCCAATTGACATACAATAATCATTAAAAGCTTGGGATGTAAACTCACCAGCATTATCAAGACGAATAGTTTTGATTGCATAATCTGGAATTGTGCTCTTAGTCGAATTATTTGAGCAAGTAGTCTCGCAAACGCCAGGTTGCGAGTCGATAATAAGCTCACATGTGACCACCTACTAGATGCATCTATTAATACCATAAAATATCTAAATGGTTCACATGGTGGATGAATGGGCCCACATATATCACCTTGAACACGTTCCAGAAATGCTGGAGATTCAATCCCAACTTTAGCTGGTGATGGTCTAATAATCAATTTTCCTTGAGAACAAGCGACACAAGATAAATCCTTTAATTCAAGAAACTTTTGTTTCTTTAATGGGTGTCCAATTGAATTCTCGATGATTCTTCGCATCATAATAGATCCGGGATGGCCTAATCGGTCATGCCAAATAGTAAAAGTATGTGGTTCTACAAACTTCTGGTTTGTAGTAACATGTGACTCAATTACACTAATATGTGTATAATATAAACCTGATGAAAAAGCATGTAACCTTTCCAAAATATATTTCTTTCCATATTCAACATTTGTATATATATATATTCAACATTTTCTCATTCATAGTCTCAATATGATATCCATTAAGATGAATATCTTTAAAACTCAATAAATTTCTTTGAGACTTGGTGGAATATAAAGCATTGTCAATGATAAATTTTGTACCTTTAGGTAATAATATAATAGCTCTTCCGAGCCTTCAATAAGTTTTGAACTACCCGATATTGTATTAACATGGGCATTACTCATTGTCAAATGAGAAAAATATTTTTTATCTTTGAGTATTATATGTGTTGTAGCACTATCTGCAAGACATATGTCTTCATTGATTTTGGGTCCATAAAAATTTTGTTAATATTCATATTCTTCATAAAAACAAACAAAATATAATATGAGAAACATTGCAATTATTTATTAAATATATAAATTATTCTTTATGCAAGAAAATAAAATATACTTAAAACAACATAAAAATGTCAAAATAACATTAATTTATCATTAAATTTATTATTAAGGTCATTAAATTTATCATCCTCGTAGGCATGGTTAGTTTTATTATTATAGTGAATATCTTCATCTTTTGCCTCCATTTCATCATTTTGGGATATAAAATTTGTCTCCATATGTTTTCCCTTCCTTTTAAAGGATGCTTGATAAAATTTCGCTAAATGCTCGAGACGTTATTGTGCACGTGACCAATGCCCCTTCATACCACATCGGTAGCATATATTCTCAACAATCTTTGAAGGATTATTTTGACCACTTCTTTCTTGTCTTTCATTGTTATTCTTTTTCTGATGGTTAGAAGTATCATTATTATGACCACCATAATAACAATTACTAATACGTCCTCGACCCTCCCCACTACGCCCACGACCACCGCGACTTCTATATTTTCTATTTTCATAATTATTGTGTAATGCTACATTCACTTGTGGAATGGTGCGTAACCAATGGGACGAATTCCATGATTTTTCATCAATAGCTCATTATTTTGTTCAGCCACCAAAAGACATGAAACCAATTCAGAATACCTTTTAAAACCTTTTTCACGGTATTGCTGCTGCAGGAGCACATTAGTAGCGTGAAAGGTTGAAAATGTTTTCTAACAAGTCCTCATCGCTTATGTTTTCTCCACATAATTTTAGTTGAGAACTAATTTTGAAAAGTTCTGAATTGTATTCACTTACAGTCTTAAAATATTGTAGCCGTAAGTGCATCCAATCATAACGAGCTTTAAGGAGTATCATAATTTTCTGATGGTCAACTCGCTCTTTCAAATTTTTCCACAACTCAAGAGGGTCTTTCACAGTGAGATATTCCACTTTTAATCCTTCATGCAGATGATGACGGATGAAAATCATTGCTTTTGTCTTATCTTGATTAGATGCTTCTTTATCTGCTAATATAGTATTTCCTAGACTTTTAGCATCTAGGTGAATTTCAGCATCTAATACACATGACAAATAATTCTTGCCTAAGATGTCTAAGGCCGCAAATTCAAGTTTGGCAAGATTTGACATTATAATCACTTAAATCAAAATAAAAAAAAATAGTAAAATAGTAAGTATTCTCAATCGTGAAATAATTCAATTATATATACCAAATTTGCTAAACAATAATATGTATATCAAATATTTGCATAAAGAGGAATAGTCATAATAATAACTTAACACAAATTAAATTAATTGAAATATCTTTTAATAAAAAAACCATGAATATATAATTATCAATATTAGATTTTAGTTATAAAAATAAATGTGCAAATGTTACCCAAAACAAATATTTTATCTAGAAAATAAAATAAAAGAATTATAAAAATACGTATACCGTACATAGTTTAAAGGAGTTATACAAGCAAATTATATAAAGTCGAAATGACGTGAACTTCACTATGAACTCGTAGAAGCTAGTATTGATAACGTGTTATAGAAAAATTAATAAAACAATAAATAAAAGAGGATGAAAAATACGAGAGAATTTTATTGTTTTATTTTTATTTACAAGGTGCTATTTATAAGCTCCTTTACAATCAATAAATGCATTTAATTAACTAAATTTTCTTAATTACTCCATTTAATGGTCTCTTGATTATAAATAAACTAAAGAGTTTTATCTCATTACTTTAATATGCTTAAGGGGTTATAAACATCCATTTAATTTACAAAAATAATGTCTTTTTTCTTTCTATTATATGGATATCAATTTTTTTTTTTAATTTCAAATTATCACACCAACAACTTTAATAAAAAAATTTAACAAATGGACCTGAATTTTAAATTCAAAATGTAGAGGACTAAATTCCTAAAAGTAAAAGTATGAATATTAAATTCTAAATATATGAAGAGTACAAAGATCATATTGTAATTTTTAAAATTTTTAGTTTATATTTTAGAAAAAAAATTATTATTAAACGAAGGTTCATTTTAAGAATACAAGCCGAAGAATTGAGATGTAATTGGAGTATTCAGTGCATTGTAATTTGCAAGGGAGGCCGGGTGAATCAAGACTCGGAGATTATTAAAGCTCAAAAGTAGAATTGTAGAAACCAGGAGAAAATAACATTTTAGTTATGGAGGGACTCATAAGACATGTACAAAGAAGATTGACTGCACTCACCAACCCATCAGCATTCTTCTAACTCTATCTACAATCTGATTTCTAGCTAACGTAATCGATAATTGGAATCCGCAGTTCTCGTCCAAAAGGAATCTGTATACTTCCCATTCTCGATCTGAACTCGAATATCTTCCGATTTCAGCCTAAAAACCGACAAAGCAAATGGTTAATGGAAGGTTAAAGCCATTATTTGGATGCCAACCATGCTATTATATTGGTATTAAATAATGGAAATACAAGCTAAACCTTTGAGTTCGAACTACCAAGCATTGTTGTATCATTGTTATCCTTCTGTTATGTTATATCATAGCAATTTTGCAGTAAGTTACAATCTATTTTTGTACTTCAAATCATTTTCGGTGCTGAAATGATTGCTTACCGAGAATATGCAAATTCCAAGAGCCTTTAGAGCTAGTGTAACATCATAGAAAACTCTTGGTCTCCCCTTTCCAGATAACTCAACTGGATTAGCAACCAGAAGTTCAGTATCAGGCCCCCGGTTTGCGATGATGACACGCAATGGGTGAAGCATTTCCACCTTCAAACGAGAGCATAGCCCATTTTGCTTCTCAGGATCCACAAACTTTTTGCCATCCTTTTGCTGAATAAAGAGGTCCAAATCACGGTAGCCTTTGAAATTTGGTGAGAACCGGCCAAAAGCTATCTGAGAATAACAAAACAAAATAGCATATATCAGCAAAGTTGAAAATTCATGCAGAAGCCAAAGTGGAAGAAAGGAGGAGATGCATCAATCAATTAGACGTTCAAAGTTGTTTCAATCAAGAGCACCTTGATCCAAAAGAGGCAATTCAGTGGCTAAAGAAAACAAACCGACGGAGAACCTTCGGAAACAGTTGAGTAACACCACACATCATAATTATGGTTCAAGGGAATCCATCAACTCAATGGCAGGTCTAATCTAAGGAAAGATATAGAATTACTGACTGTCAATCTCTTAACAGACAAATCATTGGTGTTTTCCATTTCAATTTGGAGAATGAAAAGTTCTAAGGACAAGCATTGAAAAGGTAGAGGTGAAACTGCTTCAAACCCCAATCATGTAAATTTTGCAAAAATATGAACTCAGCAATATGGCATCTCCAACCTGTGAGATGTTGTAGGAGCTATGCAACATAACCGGACATGCAAATTTTAGTGCAATACAATAGAAACTAACTTCATGAGCAGAATACAGAATACCTTGATATTGCAGTCTTTCAAAGTTCTCAAGATATCGTAGAAAAGACTTTTGTGATCAACACAATGTATTTGAAGTAATGTATGAGCTGGGCTCAATGAATTATCTACTACCACATTTGCTTTCTTCAATTTTGTCATATCTGAGCTAAGAGCTTGCGAACGAGTCTCTTTATCGGACAGCTCAAAACAAAATAACTCTTCTGCTACAGCAGGAGAAAGAGATGAGATACCATGAAGACAGTCATACTCTGGACCAACCAACCTGAGTTTACAACTGATGCATGAATCACCCAACACGGCATCTAATTGTTTACATAAGTGATGTTGCCGTTCTTCGGTGTGTAAAAGCTCCCTGACCATGTTGAGAGATAATTGAGATCAATAACCAAGCCATTCAATATTTTATTCCTTTGACCACTTGGTCATAATTAATTCAATTACACAGTTTCTGATCACAACTCGTCAATAAGTTCTAAACATCTCAAATAACAGTTCAATCATCAATAGACAATATATACTTTGTTATTTTCAGTCTTCAATGAAGAAATACACTCAATCTCACAGAACTGGGAATCAAGAACAACAGGTGTTTGGATCAAATAATTTTCTTTCCCATGGCAAGTCAAAAGCATAGAGAAACGTAAAACAAGATGATTAAAGCCAAAGAAAACCATAAACTTCAAGACAAATATTTCATTTTCATTACAAGTGGACAACTTGATAACTGAGAAGCGGTCCCCCAAAATTATACCGTCAGTACAACATTTAAATGCTAGACCCTAAATACGTCAACATATCAAACAGAAACAAAGAACTGAAATTTCTTAAAGAAAATTCAAAACACAATAAAAACTGTGAACTACATAAATTTGCTATTAAACATGCAAATATACCTTATATGTTATAAACGAAAAAGACAAAAGCGGTGCAAGCATATCAAAAAAGAATCTTACATGTTATCAGTTATAAAGAAGAGGTCGAGGACTCTGCCATCTGGGGTTGTTGTAACTTTAACCTTTTGAATTGTGAGCTCAAGCTCACAGAGAACCTGTGTAACATCTAAAGCAACGTACCAACCACATTAGATTCAACTATGCATGTAACACACCTACCCACACGTGAAAGAACACACATCCACACATTAATTAGGGCTGTAAAGGAATCAATCTAGAATGAGCTTTTACCTAATCTATAAACAATCTTATAAATGAACTTGTTCGCGAGCATAAACACACTTTTGGATTCATTTCTAATTTTTATTCAAAATAAATAGTTTAACTTAATAAAGTAATAGAATCCGAATTAGATTCAACTAAAGCAAAATAACAGCCACAGTAGATTGAACTATGCACATTGCACACCTAACCACACATGAAAGAACACACACATCCACATTTATCAGGGTTGTAAAGGAATCAATGTTCAATGAGCTTTTAGTTAATCTATAAACGATCTTACAAACAAACTTGATCATGAACATAAACGAATTGAAAACACTTTCTTAGACATTGATTCTTTTCTAAAATTTTGCTCACAATAATTTGTTTAACTTAATAAAGTAATAGAATCCAAATCCATTCTCAGACTTATTTCCTAAATCCTATGCCTAATTCACAACCTAACATAAATTAAGGAACATTTACTTGAAATCATGCTTACCATGTAGCAATCCTTTCCGGTCAAGGCAAAAGAACTTCAACAAGTAAACCGGAGAAGCCGGGGAGTTGGAAGGTTGATCATTCAAGTAAAATGTCACCGAACAAGAAGGACATAAGGATTGAAGGCGGTTCTTCAAGCTTGGCCACCTCACAACAGGTGAGCTCGAATGAGGAACCACCCAAAACACCATATAGCACCAAATTCCATCCGTTGAAACATCTGCGACCAGAAAATTATAACTATTAAAAAACATACCTCTACCAGAAAACACCAGGTTTCAGTTCATATCAAAGTTTCAAAAACTAAACCAGCGAAAAACCATTCATAATTTCAAACAACGCCAAATCTAAAAGAACTCACCTCCTTTGGTGATGTAAAGACCGAAATCGAGAATTATATGGCAAATATCGCATCCTAGGCCGTGCTTATCAGGACAATTAACGGTGATTACATGCGGCTCTCCTTGCTTGTTTCCTTTCTGGATCAAAACGGCATCGTCGCTCGGCACTCCCATACCGGCGACAATGCCAGATCGATCTCCGATGTTAGAGCTTCGCTTTTTTTATTAGGCTTTTCCAATTTTCTTTTTTCTTTGTTTTTTTTTTTTTTTTTTGAAGGATAATAAAATAAATGTAAGGAGGCAACGGGGAAGGTCGCTGTGAGCGTGACGGTTACTATTTAGGGACAGACCAACCCAGCGTCCAGAATAGTGTGGGAGGTTTTAAAGACACGTGGCGGATTTACTGTGGCGTTTTGGACCGTCCGATGAAACACGTGGCGACGGGTATGGGCTGTTGTACATGTTGTGTGGGATTGGACTTTTTTATTTAAATAACTCAAATAATTTAATTAAATATCAAAATGACCAATATTTTTAATTAAACACTAAAATGACTTGAAATTTATGGTAAAAAAGTAAAATCCGAGGCCCCAACAACGATCTAGAGGTGAGTAAAATTCGATAAAAATTTAAAAATTTTAAATTTTGAATTAAATAGTTTGAGTTATTTGAGTTAATCAAGTTATTCGGATCAACTCGAATAAAAATTAAGTTTTTGGTTTAACTCGAATATTAATTATACAATTCGATTTATCCGAAAATTCGAATAAGAAAAGACAAAATTACGTCGTTTTGATAAATATTTACTTTTTTAAAAGTTAAAATTCAAAATAATTAAGTTAAAAGGCAAAACTAGTCGTTTTGATAAATGTTTACCCATTAAGCTAAGATATAAAATCATTATATTGTTCATGTAGTTAAATAATCTTGTACTTCGTCTACTAGTTAAATAATCGGTCCATCTAATCGCAACAATAAGTATAAATAATAGGATTCGTTAACTCGACTCGATTTGACTCGAAATTTTTTGACTCGATTCGATTCGATTAGAAAAAAATTTAAATTGAGTTCGGTTGCTAAAATAGGATTTGTTAACTCGACTAACTCAAAAATTTTTGACTCGATTCGACTTGACTCGATCGAATACTCACTCTTACTTGCCACATCAGTAGACAGCATTAAAAAATTAATTTTTTGGTGAAGCCATATAAAATGGCGCCATCTATATAAATACCATAGAAATACTACAAGTTATGGAAAATGAGGACTTCAAAATAATTTTTCATTTTTTGGTGAAGCCAACTTAAATGGCGCTGCACACACCTGATACCCTTTTTTTACTTTTTGTTTTTACTTTTTTATTAACTTTTGTCTTTTTCTTTAATTTTTTTTAAGTTTTATATTTTTTTATTTTGTTTATTTATTTATTTTATTTATTGTTATTAATTTTAAAAATTTGAAATGTATATTTGAAAAGTTTTATCATATATATTTTTAAAATTTAAAATATTATTTTAAATTATTTTTAAATTTTGAATATTATTTTTAAAATATTAAATATATATTTTAATAATATAAAATATTTAAATATTTTAAAGATATGACCTTTCAAATTTATTATTAATTTTTAATATTTTAAATATTATTTAATTTGTTTTATAATATTTTAAATTATGATTTTTAAATTATTTTTAAAGATATTAGGCTTTTTAATAAAATAACTCAAAAATTTAATTAATTATAAAATGACCCATTTTTTTAATTTGGCTCTACCAATTTTTCTTGTAGATTTCGTGTCACTTTCGTGTTTAATTAAAAATAAGTTATTTTGATAATGAATTAATTTTTTGTGTTATTTTATAAAAAACCAAGATATTCAAACTATTTTTAAATTCTATTTAAAAGTTAAAAATAATATTTTATTTAAAAAATGAAATTTGAATTAATTAAAAATAAAAATATTTGTTAAAAAAGATTTATTTGTTAAAAATAAATTTATTTAAAATATATATATTAAAAAGTAAAATTTAAATTAAAAGTTAAAAATATATATTATAAGATCACATCATGTCAATAATGTTACTAAACATAAAATTAAATATTTAAAAAATAATTATATAAGGGGGTTTGGTCCCTTTCAAAAGAAAGAAAAGAGAGAAAAAAAGTTAAGTTAGTTAAATTTTTCTTTTTCTTTTATAGTTATTGAAATATTATAATTATTTATATAGTATTTATGTGTTTTTTTATATTATGCAGATATTAAAATGTCTTTTAGAGATATGGATCGCACTTCATCGATGATCGACGGAACAATAAAATTAATTAAGAATTAAATAAAAAAATCGTTTTAGTTTCTCTTTTTTCTTGCTAATCACTACTTTGCTCAACGTGTTTTGATTCATGAATGTGATCTCTATTTAGTTATTATTATTCTTTTTAACTATTTTCTTACATGAAATTAATTTGTATATATGGGTTATAATTTTTAATTTTAGTACACATTCATAAATTTATGTACTTAATATATATTTTAATAGATAAAGACAAAAAGATTTTCTTAATAGATTTAAAATGTTTAAAACTTAAAGAAATTAAATATATTAAAAATGTTATGTATAGCCAATTTTAAAATTTTAATATATTTAATATATTTTTAAAAATTAAATATATTAAAAATGTTAATATAACCAATATTAAAATTATAATATATTCAATATATTTTTTAAAATACATTTTAAAATGTTAATATATTTAATATTTTTAATAGGAAAAGAGAAAATGATTTTTAATATATTTAAAATTTTAAAAACGTAAAATTTTTAAATATATTACATTTTAAATATGTTAAAAGAAAAATTGAGTATAACCAATTTTAAATTTTAATAACTAAATATATTTAAATATATTAAAATTTTGAACATATTAAAAAATTAAGTCTATATATTATATGTAAGATAAAAGTTCTCGTATGTAAGATAAATTTTGAGTTTGAATAAGCCTAGTTTATATTATATGTAAAACTCTATATAGTATTATAGATATCAATTCAATAAAAGTAAGTTTTTTTTTTTTTTTTACCCATACAACCTATAGTTTTTAGGATATTATTTTTATTTTTATGTACTTTTGTTGTTATATAGTTGCCTTTAGTTTTAATGCTTAACTATGATTAATATTTTATGACAAATTTTCATTCTATTATTAATATATTATTACTTATTTAATTTAACTTAAATAAAAAATACTTAGAATGGCTACGTTGGTATAGTATAAGTGTGATGTTTTTGTTTTCTTAACCTTTCAATTTTAGTCTTCAATATATAATTTTATGTTTAAATTATATAGATAATTGATTGATCATATTTTTATAAAAAATTTACCATACAGGATGGTTATCGGGTTTTAAGGTCGCAGTTTCATTTTCCCAAGTACGATCCGGACGAGCGAATCATGCCATACTTACAGATGGCGGGATTTGAGGACGTCGTATTGATCCGGAGGTTTGACCTGAGGGTGAACTTAATATCCGCCTTGGTTGAGCGGTGGTGTACGGAGACCCACACCTTCATTATGTCGTGCGAGGAGTGCACTATCACATTGGAAGACATCGCTATGCAACTTGGGTTACGAGTTGACGGTGTTGTGGTCACGGGTCGAAGCAATGTGTTTGAACCTTCAGTACTATGCCACAGATTGCTTGGACGGTCCCCTAATGATGGGGAACGAAATTTCACATGCTTGACATTGAAATGGTTGAGAGCAAATTTTAAGGAGTTATTGAGCACTGCCACTGAGTACGAGGTGATGTGCGCTGCACGAGTCTATATCATGCAGTTAATCGGGGTACTTATGCCAAACAACACGTCTAATAGGGTCCACTTAAAGTACTTGCCTCTATTGGAGGATTTTTCTCATGATGGTAGTTATAGTTGGGGATCGGCAGTGTTGTCCGCGTTGTACTATGAGTTTTGTCGAGCAACAAAACATGGGGTTAGTAACATGGCTGGTTGTCTGGTTCTGCTACAATCTTGGGCTTTATACAGGATGTCGTTTCTAGCAGCTGTTAGGCACCAACCATATTCGTGGCCACTTATAAATAGGTAAAAACAAAATTATACTTAACATTTAATGACTCATAAGTATGGATAATATTTTCTAAAGTTTAACTGCTAACGTGTTTGTTTTGATTTTAGATAGGCCACGTCTCCGAGAATTGGTGCGAGCCAAACATTAATCATTTACCGCCAAATGATAGAGGCGTATGCCGGAGAGAAAGTAATATATATTTATATGGTTTAAGTAACGTTGATTTAACTTATCCACTTGCAGTATGGGCTGTAACTTGACTCATTATGTTATATTGTGTAGTTCTTGTGGATTCCGTATTCTGCAATGAACATTGCAACCATTATTCCTTAGTTGGTTCACGCTGAAGCCCATATGTGGTGCATTAACACGCCAGTGCTCAACTTTTCAACCATTGAGTGGCACAACGGCGATCAAGTTATGCGACAATTTGGGTGTAGACAATTTGTACCGGTCGAGCCAGAACAATTTGATGAAGTCCACGGTAAGACCATGAGGGGGAAACATACAATAGATTAGAGCATAGAAAATCAAACTTTTGTAGCACTATGGAATGCCTGATACGACAGGCGGCCTGAGATACACTCGTGCATGTTTGACTTTAGTCTCTCGACTGAATACATGCAATGGTACATGACTCGATGGCGTGTTTATTTATATGGTGGACAACTTATGATAGTATCGGGTCACGGTTACAGACGTGGAAATCAACCTATGGGGGAGCTAGAGGATCAACATATGGCGGAGCCCAACTCGGAGGACCAACCTTTGAACATCTCGGACCAATGGGTTGACGCTTTTTGCGATGAGTCACAGAGCAGTTCATATCACTCGGACATTGCCGGTTCAAGTTCATATCACCCAGACATAGGCAGTTCAAGTTCATATCACCTAGACATAGGCGGTTCGAGTTCATTTCACCCAGAACAACCACCGATATCATTTGATATGTTTGATAATAACATGTACTCCACCCCGCCTCAAGCCACGTTTGATCCAGCTGTCGATCTTCCTGATGTGTACAATACACCCCAACGTCCACCCCGTCAACGAAGGCCCGTGAATCGCTATATCCCAACAACAATACCACTCCCCGTTTTTTCCAATTTTAAGTTATGTAAATTTCAAGTGTTATGTAATATTTCTTGTATTAGTTTAGGGTTCCACATCTTATATATTAGTCTTTTTTATATAATTTATAATATCTTTTAAAGTATTTAAAGTTGCAACTGTTAATTTTAAGTAAAAACTTAACACTAAATGATACAAACTT
Source organism: Gossypium rotundifolium (assembly GCA_025506655.1). Lineage (NCBI taxonomy): Eukaryota > Viridiplantae > Streptophyta > Magnoliopsida > Malvales > Malvaceae > Gossypium > Gossypium rotundifolium. Next base: position 13,427,373 of record CP106723.1, on the reverse strand, counting down.
TATTTCTAAGAGATAGTAAAATGCAAACATCAGGTACAACATTTAATTTCTTTCAGACCGTGAGATTGACCAGTGTAGACGTTTCCATGGGGACATTTGCTCCGATTGTGGCCAATTGTTCTACATATGGTACAATGTTTTGGATCGACTTGTTCTCTTATATTCATGTCATTCCGAATCCTCATTGTTGTCGGTCTACCTTTGATTCTCCTATGTAGTGACCGATCTAGCAACATCTTGAACACAGGCGGTTGCACTTCCCATGTTGATACATCTCTTAATACGAGAAACTCATTACCCCAAATACGCAATATACATTTAAGTGTATACACATCATCGATATATTATTCGACATTCACACTGTAGGTAACATACACTGCAACCACATACGCACACGAATAACGTAGTGTTTGGAACATCCCGCACTCACATCACCTGTTTCAGAGATCAACTCCATATGACCGTGGTGGGATCCCCAACCGGCGACCGATATACTCTGTCACTCGAAAAGTTTCCAAATTTCGGGAATATAGTTCTGCATTCATTGACCTAGCCCTTTGAGCATTCTCTTTCATGGCATCCCTAATTTTTTCGACGTACACGTATTTTGCCTCTAATTATTTTGCTTGTTTCAACCCCATTTTTGGCATTAAGGTTGCTAGCATATAAAATGTGGTTTAAAAAACCACTGAAATTGGCAAGTGACGTGTACGCCTCAAGACGAAGTTAATGGCCTCAACGAGGTTAGTTATCATTTGACCATACCGGTACCCCTCGTCAAAACATTGAGCCCATTGCCACGGCTCCATGCTACCTAACCACTATCTAAGAGAAGGATTGGACCCCGCCATATAGTCTCTAACCTCGCCAACTTATGTCTGAAACGGTGTGCTTCTAGCTCATATCCTACGTATGTATTCTAATTTTAAGTTATGTTACTATTCAAATTAGGAAATGAACTCAAAATAACTATAAATACAAATTTAAATATGATATTTTTACCCATGTTCACAATTCGTTTGCGCTAGTCTTTGTTCTTGTACTGATTGTGGAAGTTGACAGTGATGATGACGAATACAATAGACGGACCTCCATGGAGCCTCAGATTATCGAATCGCAGCAACAAGGCCCTTCGATTTGTAGGAGATGATACAAATGTTGTCTTGCCTGACAACATGTCTCCGTAAGTTCTGAATGAAATATGCCCACGATTAGGAGTTTTCAGACTCCACGATGGCAAAAGCTATCGGTAGTACATTTCTGTTACCGTCTTGTGCAACCGTAATCAAAAGTATTTGTGTATATTTTTCATAAAGCCATGTTCCATCAACTTGCACTAGTGGTTTGTAGTGGGGGAAGGCTCTAACACATGGATTGAAAGTCCAGAACAGTCGATGAAAAACTCTTCTCCCCAGTTCCAATTATCCATTAGGGCCTCTATAAGGCAACGTTTGAAAGTCCACGATAGCTCTTGGAATGTACTCCATCATCACTGAAATCCAACCTTGAAGTTCATTGTATGACTCATCCCAGTCACCGTACAATTGTTGTATAGCCATTTGTTTCACCAACCACGCTTTCCTATACGAAACTCTGTACTGAAATCGAGCTTGCATGTCTGCAATCAATGTTGACACAGGAATGATTGGACTATCTTTCACTAGTGGCATGATGCAGTTGCAAATACTTTTGGCATCTAATTTTCGGTGGTCTTGAGACTTATGTGCGACACTACATGTATGACGCCCTTTAATTTTCATATTTGCCACTATTGAATCCTCTGTATAAATGCATCTCGAACTCGCCAACCACACCCATCACCGGTTCTCCAAGATTTCCCAACATATAATGTCGATGTAGATTTGACAACCTTGTAATCAATCGACAACTTCATACTATATTGTTTGATGGCAAACACATAGTCCTCCTTGTTCTTGAACTGTTGCCCAACGAATAACTCCTCGAACTGTGAATTTATCGCCAATCTATGAGCAAGTACTATATCGACGTATTTAGAAAAATCGGATGCATGCGCTGTATCTGGATCTACATTCAACATGTCGCCCTCAGGTTCATTTCGTAAAATAATGCCACGACTTGGGTTACTGAATGAAGGGCCATGAAATCTTCAACCTCTTCCGTGCCTTCATCATCAATATCATCCGAAACCTCATCTGTAACACCCCTAACCCAAAAACCATTATCAAAATAGGGTTAAAGGTGTTACCAGACATATCGAAAACATTTATAGAATTAATCATACATGCATTCAACAATATCAAACATGGTGTCCCTTAAGTAGATCATTAAGACCCTAAGCATACTTATAAACCGAGTCGAGACTAAACTGAAACACATATAAAGTTTCATGAAAAAAATTGAAACTTTTCTAGAATACAGGGGAGACACGCCCGTGGGGGTAGGCCGTGCCTCACCCACGGCTACATGACACACCCGTCCGACCTCCCCGTGGTTACGCACTGCCAAAATCAACACGGCTAACAAGCATGCTCGTGTGCTAAGGCCGTGTCCTATAAGGTCATATACTGTCATTTCTGACGACCTATAGGCACGCCGTGCAAGGCCGTGTGTCTGATTTAAGCCACATTCTCGCCAATTTACCAACGATTTGAGGCACGCCGTGTACCCCAACCGTGTGACGTTATAGGCCATTTTTGCAAGGCCAACATGCCACCCACGTAGGGTCAAACCTACAAGCCAATCAACCAAACACCTCATGCACATATATCACCTTCATTTAAGCAAAGTCTTAAATCATAAATAGGCAAATCACATGGCTAAGATCATATAACAAGTTATACCAGCATACTAGCCTATACGTGCCATATTTAGCTATTTACATTTTTCAAAAGGGTACCAAAAATCGGTTTAGTAGTGTGATAATGATCCTTGATAATCTCGAGCCCTCAATAGCTTTGACGAGCTATAAAACAGAGAAAATACACACACAGAGTAAGCTTTTCGAAAGCTTAGTAAGTCATATACAAATAAACTTGGCATAAAAAACATATATGTAATTTGATACATTTGCACATATCATTCACTTAACAATTTATCATGCATATGCTTGATTCATACTTATGACTACATTTGTCACATTTATCCATTCAAAACTCATTTGAAACACATAGCTCATTCATAATCTTTCTTGCATCTCATTCACATTATCCTATTCAAACATACTTTTCTTCAAATCAAAGTCATATGCATACTTACCATTCATGCATACTTAATGCACATTCAACTTTTGAATCGGTATTCATTCACTTAATTGATCATAGCTGGATATACCAATCAGTATTGCAGACTTGCCCGTTGAACCCTTAGAAACCTAGTAGGATACTCGTAAAGCTCGAATAGTAGTACAATGCCAATATCCTGATGAGGTCTTACATGCACTCGTATATAGATGCCACTATCCTGCATGTGGTCTTACACAATTCAATACGATGTCGATGTCCCGGACATGGTCTTACACGTACAGATCATAACGATGCCAACGTCCCAGGCGTGGTCTTACACGGGTCTTAAAATCAATGCCAACGTCTCAAACGTGGTTTTATATGATAAAACAGAACAGACACCTATGTCATGACATAGCTAATCCTATCTATTCCTAGGTTCAAACGGGACTTCTCAGACTTAATCATTATAACGAACTCATCTCGAAATTCCTACACATACCCTCTCAATAGCATTTGTTATCAACAATAGTCATATAATCAAATATAGTATCATACAAGTATGTTTATTTGCATAGTGACTTACCTCAGATTCGGTTTATCGAAATGAAAATGGCTACTCGTTAACTTTCACTTTCCCGCGATCTAAGTCCATTTTCCTCGGTTCTTGATCTTAAATTTGTGCCTCAAACTAGCCGAAATTACAAAGCTTCAAAGCTTTATTTTTCTTTTTATTTTTCGGTGGAAGAATGGATAAACTAAGTCCATTTTCATATTTTATTTTATCATATAATCATTTAATAAATAAAAGATATTTTTAACCTTTAATCAAATATATTAAAACATATAATTCAAGGTCATTTATGACCTTAGCCATCCACTAATCACTTAATGGCATATTTTCCTATTAAGGCCACAACATTCAAAAGCCACATCACTTAAGTACTTTAGCAAATAGCAAGCAACTTTCACATTTCATGCAATTTAATCCTTTTGTCAAATTAACCACATGCATAATCAAATTAACTTACGAAAATTTAGTACATGCTTAAACACATATCAACAGACGTAAAATAATATTAAAATATTATGATTATCGTGGTCCCGAAACCACTATTTTGACTAGGTATCAAATATTTTGTCCCAAAATATTCTTATTGAGTCGAATATTGTTGTCTTATTGAGTCCTCAGGCTCCCAAGTAGCCTCTTCTATTCCGTGACGATGCCATAACACTTTCACTAATGGAATTTTCTTATTTCTTAACTCTTTCACATCAAGAGCTAAGATACATATCGATTCCTCTTCGTATGTCATATCAGAATGAATTTCAATTTCAGATGGAGCAATCACATGTGACGGATCAGATCGATATCTACGGAGCATTGAAACATGAAATACATTATGAATCTTTTCTAGCTCAAAGGGCAACTTCAATCTATATGCAACAGACCCGACACGTTCTATGATTTTATACGGTCCGATGAATCTCGAACTTAACTTGCCTTTACGTCCAAATCGAAGCACTTTCTTCCATGATGACACTTTTATAAATACTTTGTCGCCGATATCAAATTCTCCCTCTTTTTGTTCCAAGTCTGCATAGGACTTCTGACGATCAAAAGCTGCTTTCAAACAATCTAGGATCAGTTTCACTTTTTATTCGGTATTTTTGATCAAATCGACCCCGTATAACTTATTCTCACTGAGTTCAGTCCAATACAGAGGTGTACGACATTTACGTCCATACAAAGCTTCATATGGTGCCATTTTAATGCTTGTCTGAAAACTATTGTTATAGGCAAATTCAATCAACGACAGGTATTGTTCCCACGAACCATTAAACTCTAATATACAACATCTTAACATATCTTCAAGAATCTGAATAATTCGCTCGGATTGACCATCCGTTTGCGGATGAAAAGCTGTACTGAAATGTAATTCGTACCCAAAGCGTCTTGCAATTTCTTCCAGAACCGCGATGTGAATCTCGGATCTCTATCTGACACAATAGATAGTAGCACCTCGTGTAATCTTACAATCTCAAAAATATAAAGCTCAGCTAATTTCTCCAGTGAGAAATCAGATCTTATCGGAATAAAATAGGCAGATTTCGTCAATCGGTCAACTACGACCCAAATCGCATCTTTCTTTCTCGGAGTCAGAGGCAATCCAGAAACAAAATCCATTGTTACTCTATCCCATTTCCATTCCGAATCGAATCTATTGTAATAATCCGCATTTAAACTTGATGTTCTACTTTCACTTGTTGGCAGACTAAACATTTCAAACAAAGTCGAAATGTCTCGTTTCATACCGCATCACCAAGAGTGTTGCTTCAAGTCATGGTACATTTTGGTACTTCCAGGATGAACAGATAAACGACTATTATGGGTTTCATTCAAAATCACCTGAATCAGATTTGGATTTCTCATAACACAAATATGATCTCAAAATCTCAAACAATCATCAACAATTCGAAATTCAGATTCAGAACTCGATTCACATTGAGCCGCTTCGCTAGTAATTGGTTATCAAATTTCTGAGCATCACAAATCTGTTGTAAAAACAACGGTTTTGCTTTTAATTCGCTATCATAGAACTATCATCAGACAAGTCTAACTGAGCATTCAAAGCATGTAGTGTAAACAATGACTTTCTACTCAATGCATCAGCAACAACGTTTGCTTTACCCGGATGATAATCTATCACAAGCTCGTAATCTTTCAATAACTCAAGCCATCTTCTCTGATGCAAATTTAATCTTTCTAAGTCATCAGATATTTCAAACTTTTATGATCTGAAAACACATGACATTTCTCGTCGTACATATAATGACGTTAAATTTTTAACGCAAACACAATTGCAGCTAATTCAAGGTCGTGTGTTGGATAATTCTTTTCGTGAGGCTTCAACTGTCTTGAAGCATACGCTATAACTTTGCCTTCATGCATCAAAACACATCCCAAACCGTTTAACAAAGCATCATTGTATACAACAAATTTCTTACCCGATCCTGGCTGTACTAACACCGGGGCTTCTGTTAACAGAGTTTTCAACTAATCAAAACTTTTTTGACACTTATCTGAACATTCAAATTTGGCATCTTTTGAAGTAATTTAGTCAACGGAGTAGCTATCGCTGAAAATCCTTTTACAAATCGACGGTAATAACCGGTAAAACCCAAAAACTACGGACTTCAAACACTTTTTTCGGAGGTTTCCAATTCAAAATAGTAGAAATCTTACTCAGATCCACTCGGATTCCAAAAGCCGACACTATATGTCCCAAAAACTAACCTCGTGTAACCAGAATTCACATTTGTTGAATTTCACGTATAATTACTTTTCTCTCAGAGTTTGTAACACAATTCTCAAATGTTTAGCATGCTCACTTTCATCGCGTGAATAAATCAATATGTCATCTATGAATACTACAACAAATCGATCTAAATACGATCTGAAAATTCTATTCATCAGATCCATAAAAACAGCAGGAGCATTGGTTAGTCCAAATGGCATAACTAAAAACTCATAATGCCCGTACCTCGTTCTAAAGGTAGTTTTCGGAATATCTGAATCTTTAACTCTCAACTAGTAGTATCCCGATCTCAGATCAATCTTTGAAAATATAGTAGCTCCTTTTAACTGATCAAATAAGTCATCAATCCTAGGCCACAGATATTTGTTCTTTATGGCCACCTTATTCAACTGACGGTAATCAATGCACATTCTCATCATGCCATCTTTCTTTTTACAAATAGAACATGTGCAACCCAAGGCGAGAAACTCGGTCTAGTGCATCCTCTATCAGTCAATTCTTGCAACTGAGACTTTAACTCTTTCAACTCAGTTGGTGCCAATCTATACGAAGCTATCGAAATAGGTGTCGTACCAAGCAACAATTCAATACCAAATTCAACTTCACGAATTGGAGGTAAGCCCGGTAACTCTTCAGGGAACAAATCAAAACACTCACAGACAATGGGCACTGATTCAACTTTCTTCTCGGATACTTTTGAATCAATTACATAAGAAAAATATACCTCGTAACCCTTTTTCACATAATTCTAAGCTTTCAAAATAGATATCATAACAGGCAATCCATTCAAATCATCAGACTCACAGTATCATGCATAAACAACCAATCCATTCCCATAATAATATCGAATTCATCAAATGGCAAAAGCATCAGATCAGTAGGAAAACAGATATCTCGAAACATTAACGGACAGTTCTTGCATACTTTGTCAACAAAGACACTTTTACCTAAGGGGTTCAATACTTTTATAGTAAACTCAGATGACTCTACAGGTAAAGTCTTCTTGAATACCAAATAATGCGTAGAACCAGGGTTTATCAAAGCAATCACAGTAGTATCGTAAAGAGTAAAAGTACCAGTTATCATATCAGGTGATGAAGCTTCCTCACGAGCTAGGATAGCATACGCTCTGACAGGCGCTCTAGCTTCAGATTTGACAACATTGTCTCTCGTAGTTCTCTGACTACCACAGGCATTTCTTACATTCTTTGAAGATCTACCTCTCACAGGGGCACTATCAGATCTCAGATTCTGAACAGTTTCTAGCTCAACAGTCTCAGGACAATCTCGGATAAAATGACCAAGCGATCCACATCTGAAGCAAGCTCTGTCATTTAATCTATAGCTTCCCGGATGTCTTTTTCCACGATATTTATATTCGGGTCTCTCGAATCGAACATTTCCAACGCTGGCCACTGAAGTTGCTGGAGTTTTGGAACTCAATTGCAATCTAACTAGATTTCTGTTCAAATGTCCCACATTATCTCTAGAACGACTTTGATCATCTCGAAATCTTTTCGGAGTAGACTAAAATGATTTATCACGAGCTTTAGACTCAGCTTTTCTTTTATCCTTCCCGAGTGCCTCAACTTTGCAAGCTCGGTCAACGAGTACAACGAACTCTTTTATTTCTAAAATCCTGACTAGCAAACGAATGTCTTCATAAAGCCATCTTAAAATCTTTTGCACATTATAGCTTCAGAAGATACACATTCTCGAGCATATTGACTCAATCTCATGAACTCTCATTCATACTCAGAAATAATCATTTAGCCCTGTTTTAGTTCCAAAAATTTCTTCCGTTTCTGATCGACAAATCTCTCACTGATATACTTCTTTCAGAACAATCTGAAAGAAGTCCCACGTGACTCGCTCTTTTGGAACAACAGAAATTAAAGTTTTCCACCATTGATAAGCTACATCTCAAAGTAATGATACAACACACTTTATGCATTCTTCCGGAGTCAGAGACATCTCATCAAATACCCGGATAATATTTTAAATCCAGAACTCGGCCTTTTCAGCATCATCATCCTTAGTAGCTCAGAATTTTTTTGCGCCATACTTACGAATCTTGTCAACCGGAGGCTTACTCAACAGATTCATATTTGCAGTCGGAGGTATATTGGATATTTGAGGGGGATTAACCGGGGGCGGGGTTATGAAACAGTCGGGTTATTTTTTACGAACTGAGTGAACCACTCACTCATCATCTGGAAGAAAGCTTGTTTAGCTTCTCCCTCTTGACCGCTCGTAACCGGTCTCGAATCAGAGGGCACTATCCCTTGCATGGAATCAGGCGCATTACTTTTTACGTCGTTAGCTACGGCTCTTTCGGGATCCATTACTATATGAAAATCACATTTTACACGTCAGGATTCATCACACTATTATAATTCAAATATATGGCATGTATAGCTAGACCCTGACACGCTACGTTAGTCCGAGAATCGACTAAACTTTAGCTCTAATACCAACCAAATGTAACATCCCTAACCCGAAAACTGTCACCGAAATAGGGTTAAAGGTGTTACCAGACAGATCAAAAATATTTATAGAATTAATCGTACATGCATTCAACAATATCAAAGATGGTGTCCCTTAAGTAGATCATTAAGATCTTAAGCATGCTTATAAACTGAGTCAGGACTAAACTAAAACACATATAAAGTTTCATGAAAAAAATTAAAACTTTTCTAGAATACGGGGAGACACGCCTGGGGTAAGTAGTAGTGCCTCACCCACACCACATGACACACCCGTGCGACCTCCCCGTGGTTACGCACTGCCAAAATCAACACGGCTAACAAGCAGGCCCGTGTGCTAAGGACATGTCCTATAAGGTCATATACTGCCATTTCTTGCACGACTTGTAGGCATGCCCATGCCAAGGCCGTGTGCAGTGTAAACCACATTCTGCCAATTTACCCACGGTCTGAGGCACGCTCATGTGCCCCAACCGTGTGACGTTATAGGCCATTTTTGCAAGGTCAACATGCCACCCACTTAGGGTCAAACCTACAAGCCAATCAACCAAACACCTCATGCACATATATCACATTTATTTAAGCAAAGTCTTAACTCATAAATAGGCAAATTACATGGCTAAGATCACATAACAACTTATACCAGCATACTAGCCTATACATGCCATATTTTGCTATTTACATTTTTCAAAAGGGTACCAAAAATCAGTTTAGTAGTGTAATGACGATCCTTGATAATCTCGAGCCTTCAATAGCTTTGACGAGCTATAAAATAGAGAAAATACACACACAGAGTAAGCTTTTCAAAGCTTAGTAAGTCATATACAAATAAACTTGGCATAAAAAACATATATGCAATTTGATACATTTGCACATCTCATTTACTTAACAATTTATCATGCATATGCTTGATTCATACTTATGACTACATTTGTCACATTTATCCATTCAAAACTCATTTGAAACACATAGCTCATTCATAATCTTTCTTGCATCTCATTCACATTATCCTATTCAAACATATTTTTCTTCAAATCAAAGTCATATGCATACTTACCATTCATGCATACTTAATGCACATTCAATGCACCTGAATCGGGTATTCATTCACTTAATTGATCATAGCTCAGATATATCATTCGTATTGCAGACTTGTCCGTTGAACCCTTAGGAACCTAGTAGGATACTTTGAAAGCTCGAAATAGTAGTACAATGCCAACGTTCTAGACGAGGTCTTACATGCACTCGTATATCGATGCCACTGTCCCAGACAGGGTCTTACACAATTCAATACGATGCCGAGGTCCCAGACAAGGTCTTACACGTACAGATCATAACGATGCCAAAGTCCCAGACGTGGTCTTACACGGGTCTTAAAATCAACACTAACGTCCCAGACGTGGTCTTATATGATAAAACAGAACAGGCACCTATGTCATGACATAGCTAATCCTATCTATTCCTAGGTTCAAACGGGACTTCTCAGACTTAATCATTATAACGGACTCATCTCGGAATTCCTACACATACGCTTTCAATAGCATTTATTATCAACAATAGTTATATAATCAAATATAGTATCATACAAGTACGTTTATTTGCATAGTGACTTACCTCAGATTCGGTTTATCAGAATGAAAATGGCTACTCGTTAACTTTCACTTTCCCGCAATCTAAGTTCGTTTTCCTCGGTTCTTGATCTTGAATATGTGCCTCAAACTAGCCGAAATTACAAAGCTTCAAAGCTTTCTTTTTCTTTTTGTTTTTCGGTGGAAGAATGGATGAACTAAGTCCATTTTCATATTTTATTTTATCATATAATCATTTAATACAAAAAAAGACATTTTTACCCTTTAATCAAATATATTAAAACATACAATTCAAGGTCATTTATGACCTTAGCCATCCACTAATCACTTAATGGCATATTTTCCTATTAAGGCCACAACATTCAAAAGCCACATCACTTAAGTACTTTAGCAAATAGCAAGCAACTTTCACATTTCATGCAATTTAATCATTTTGTCAAATTAACCACATAGACAATCAAATTAACTTACGAAAATTTAGTACTTGCTTAAACACATATCAATGGCACAGAAAATAATATTAAAATATTATTCAGACTCGGATTTGTGGTCCCGAAACCACTATTCGACTAGAGTATAAATTGGACTGTTACATCATCAACATCGGGGTCACTAAAATCTTCAATGTCTTGATCAGAATCTTCAACATTATTGGTCATTTCTCTGACATTTGCCTCTATGCTTATTATCACTTCTAGATGTATTTGTAAACGGGGACCGGGGGTAGGGTTATTATATGAACTCCCACCATAATTAGAATTTTTGGGCATCTGTGATGTCCCTTCACATTCTAATTGGTCTGTCTATCCAACATTAAGATCAAAGTCAAATTCGTGATGTTGACTTATTGGACTAACATTCTCAACTGGCTCTAAGTCTGCTAACTCGACAAATAATTCAACTGGTTGGGGGTTCTCATTCCCAGTCAGCTACCATATTTCCATCATAGTGCCTAAGTCATCATCATCTAACAGCTGCATCTCACAAAATTTGAACGGAACTGTAGAGACTGGAAACTTGTAAAATAATTTGGACATCGCCCTTCCACAACGGATAGCTATTTTTGCACTGATTTTCCTTTTCATTTCTGCTAGCTTCACATTTTTTTAAATAGCAAACCTACTCTTTGCCGACCTTGAAATACACAACCAACGTCACTTTCTATAATTTCACCATAAAAATAACATACACCAAAAACACCTCATTATTCATCTTGAATAGATTTTTTTAACTATCCTAGTGAACACAATAATTTCACCATTCTATATATGTTAGAGAACCAAGAGGTGGAGTCATTCTTAATGGCTCCACCAAAATAAAATATTAAATATTAAATTATTATATTAAAAACTATAAAAAGTACACTATAAAGTGATGGACCAAATAAAATATTAATTCTTACAATTTTAAATTTAATTTAAAAACGTTTGAATATCTTTAAAATTAATTTTAAAATTAATAATTTATAAAATTATATTTAAAATATTATAAAACAAATAATAAATTTGAAAGGTCATATCTTTAAAAATAATATAATTTAAAATAATTTAAAAATCATAATTAAAAATATAAAACAAATTAAAATATACATTAAAAATATTATAAAACTAATAATAAATTTGAAAGGTCATATCTTTAAAATATTTAAAATTTTTATATTAAAAATATATTTAATATTTTAAAATATTTTTAATTTTTAAACAATAATTTAAAAATAATATTTGAAATTTAGAAAAATAATTTAAAAATAATATTTAAAATTTAGAAAAATAATTTCAAATATATAAATTATAAAATATTTCAAATATACATTTCAAGTTTTTAAAATTAATAATAAATAAAATAAATAAATAAAGATAAAGACAAAAAATTGTTAAAGAAATGACAAAAGTAAAAAAAGTAAAAAAAAAACAAATTTTAAAAAAATAGAAGCAGGGCACCATTTAAATTGGCTCCATCAAAATTAGAAAATTATTTTAAAGTCCCTCATTTTTAAGAATTTTTAAATTATGGATTTTAATTATTTTCAAAGATATTTAAACCTTTTAGAAGAATTTTTATAAAAAATTGTTTAAAAATTTTAAATGTTTAAATATTATTAAAATATATTTAATATTAAAATAATATTAAAAATTAAAAATAAGTTCAAAATATATTTTAAAATTTATAAGAATAATTTCAAATATATATTTAAAATTTAAAATATATTTTTGAAATTATTTTATTTTGTTTAAAATATATTTAAATTTTAAAATTTAGAAAATTTAATTTTTAAAATTTATAAGACATAATTTAAAAATAAATATTTAAAATTTAAAAATAATATTTAAAATTTTAAAATATTTATATTATAAAATATTTCAAATATATACATTTCAATTTTTTAAAATTAATAACAATAAATAAATAAAATAAATAAACAAAATAAAATAAGAAAAATATAAAACTTAAAAAAATTTAAAGAAAAGACAAAACTTAATAAAAAAGTAAAAAAAAAAAAGTAAAAGAAGGGTGTCAGGGGTCTGGTCAGGTGACGCCGTTTAAGTTGGCTCCACCAGAAAATAGAAAATTATTTTGAAGTCTACCATTTTTTTAGAATTTGCAATATTTCTATGATATTTATACAGAGTTGCTTCATTTTATATAACTCCACCAAAAAATTAATTTTTTAATACTTCCTGTTGACGTGATAAATTAATGACGTCATAAAATTTGGCTCCACCAATTTTTATTATAAATTTCAGATCATTTTAGTATTTAATTAAAAAAGTAGGTCACTTTAATATTAAATTAAGTTATTTAGATTATTTAAATAAAAAAGCCGTGGGGTTGGGATGCACTGTTTTTTATCGTCTTGCAGTAAAATTGTTACAGTCACGAGTAGGCGAACACGAAGGTGACCAATTTGACTCGAAATCAAATGCAAGACGGAAATTTGAAATTAGTATAAAAGTTTACTACGGACCCATGTTGGATGCTACTAGAAATTGGTTCAAATTTTGTTTATTAAATCTGATTTCATAGTTAAATTTAATTAACTAAGTAAATATCCTCTTTTTTATCAAATTAATTAAATAATTTCTAAAAAGAAATTAAGTAAATATTCATAGGGTTAGTTTGGATGGTGGTGTGTTTACCTCCGGTGAGGTTAAAAACAATGATGGCGGTGAGATTAATTCTTTGTAGCGGTGAGATTGGATCTTGTAGCGGTGAGATTAAAAACAATGATGGAGTGTGTGTTTGGATTCAATCGAATCGTGGCGGTGAGGTGAAAATAAAAATGACCATTAGGACATCATATTAGAATTGGCTATAAGAAATTTTTCAACATCTCTCAAAAATGAATTTAAAAATATAATAAAATATACTTTTAAGTACTAAATTGAAAATTTAAATATACTTTAAATCTGAAATTGAAAAGTCTCTAACTACTAAAGTGAGAGAATTAAGCCAAAATTTTAAAATACAGCATCAAATAAGATTAATCTAAATGGGGATGACACTTGATAAATATAAAATTATTCAATTTGTTCAAACTATTTTAATTTCACGATCACTTGGATGATATTCTTTAATTATTATTTGGACAACAATAAACAACCATCGATCGAAGCCACCTAAATTGGTAAGAAATTAGGCAACATGCATGCAAACCGCATGCTTCATGACTCCTCGATGACTAGAAATTTCACTAAAATTTCACTTAGGCTCCGTTTGTTTAGCAGTAAAATATTTTTCGGAAAATGATTTCTAGAAAATGATTTACAAAAAATATTTTCTGGTGTTTGGATAAATCTGTGTAAAATATTTTCTGCTGTTTGACAGTTTTCCTTAAAATATTTTCCGTAAAAGCTGTTTTTACATATATTAATAAATTTTATATACATATTAATAAATTTTATATTTTAAATTGTTTTTACATATATTGCAATGATTTTTATAAATAAATAAATTAAATTAAATATATAATAATACTCAATTATTAAGCTACATTATTAACCGTCATAAAATGAAAACAACCAAAGTCAAGTTTTGTAATTGTGTTAAAAAATAAAAACAAGGATTAAATAAAAAATAAAAACATTAAATATTACAAGGTGTTCAATAATCCTTCACAAATGAAGGGTGAGAAAGATGCTTGTCGGTGCATAAATCTATTAAACTCATCCACAAATGTAAAATATCAACTATGACTCCTAACGTTGATACCACGAGAAAAAGAAAAACAAATAAAGAATATTACAAGCCCTTAAAGCATCGGTAAGGATAGTGGTATTGCTGCATTGAAAATGCTACTACTGCATTAACCTTTTCATAAAGAACCGTTTAAACTATTGCATTAACCTTTCCATGCATCTTGCTAAAACGATACTTGTACATATTCTTCTTCAATGTAAGAATAAACCACATAAAACACGATCCCAATAACCCAACACAAAAGGAAAAGATATCAATGACCATAGGTATTATTTTATATAAAAGGAAAATTCAAGGGGCAATCACCATATAAAAAGTAAGAAAAGCATCTAGCATATAAGAAAACAATATAGGCATTCCGAAATAATAAACTAGTTCCACTTTGGTCAAAATGATATAGGCATTCACACATAAAAGAAATGCTTAACCAACCCGCAATGTACAAGAAGTAACAGATAGCCATTTGATACTTGATAAGGTTTGCTAACAAACCGATACAAAAATTTATGCGAGTAATGAATTGACGAGTGGTTGGTGAGAAAGCGACCATATACAAATAACATTGCAATTGAAGAAGAAATGCGCCATAAAAGCAGAGATGAATACATGTTAGTAAGATTGAACACTAATGTCTATGGCACAACAAATATTGAAGGAAAATGTAGTATTCTCACCAATTTAATAGCCTAAATCCTAGAAGATGCTCATCTTCATGTGCTTTTCGAGTAGATTAAATGACTCTTTTGCCATAAATATTTGGATAACCACCACCATAGCTGTGATATAGAGATGACCCATATAGACAACTAATGCAAAACCCCAATCATCCAAACAAGAAAGTATGTCCTAATCCACATTGATTTGTACTTGTTACGGTCATCAACAAGCAAAGTTCCACCATTTGGTTTGCTAGGTTCGGAATAACCTAAAAGAATATTTGGATTTTTATTAAGTTAAAGATAAAAAACAGCTTTGCTTGCATAGAAATCTCCTTTCAACGTCCGAGTACCTAACCTTATTAGAACGCTTACTGTTGCCGAACACGAGAAGTACCGGTGATGATAGGGCTATATTATTCTCCTTTTCCATGGCTCTTTAGTCAAATGTCAATCGTCAAACAAAAACACATGCATATACTTGTGAAGCGGGGAAAGAATTATTCTTGTCCGAGCTACCAAATTACACACACTTGAAAAGATCATATCATGATCATATTAGGAACACTATATCATGATCATATTAGGAACACTTACCGCAATCTTTAAGGTGATAGAAAGCATCCGAACTAGTAGTAAGCAACATCAAGTATGTATTGACTGTCACAAGAAAGTAGTTTGTTACGGTCTTTGTCGGCATGACCAATATAGAGCAAAAGATGATAGAATTGCATGACGTAGAATTTGCATAAAACTAATGTCCGAAATCGTCACTCACATCAAAAAATGCACATAAGCATACAAAATGCCATAGGATTATATCTTGGTAAACAAATTGGTGAAAATGATTCTCACATCTGCATAAACCATGTAGATGTGATAAGAACAAAAGGCACGTGCAATCATCAATATAAATACAATACTAAGTCGATTCGTCTTTACGTAAGAGAAAGAAAAGAGAATAAAAGAAATGAAGAGAGGACAATGCAAAGAATCAGGACTTGATTGTTTAAGTTCACAATTATCAAGATATTCATTCACCTTTATCAATTGTAATATTGGGATGTTAAGAACCTTTAACATGACCACAAAACAACAAAAGAACTGCAAACATGTTAGGGAGACCCTTGATTAAGATGCAATGGTAATGAGGTTGTTCATTTGCCAAACAATGCTTAGCTAGAAATCCACATAAATCAACTGACCATCCAAGCCAAATGGGTCACCATTCGCTTCCCACTACCTTACTAAGGAGGACATTGCAAAGGAAGGTACGAGAAGAACAATCATATCCCACATTTTCATGCTTTAGATTTGACCAAATAAAACAAGGATTAAATGAACTACTAATGTTATTTCTATGTACCTAAATGACTCGATGATAACACAAAGTTTGAAAGTAGCAACATATCGTCGAGGATGAAGAGAGGCTTTTGTGCACCAACAAGGTGATAACTCAAATTGACCTTGGTTTATTAAAATAAGCCGAAGCAATAAAAGTATTATTTTTGGGGTTAAACCATTTCGGGGAAAGGAAGAAAAAAGAGAATGAGAGAATTTTACCTTGTGTTTACACATTAGTATTGCAAATAGAACCCCGAATCAGCAACATCTTGCAATATAGCACTGCACTTGCCTTGTTGCAAAAGCAAGCGGAAGACAAGTGTATGTGTGAAAAATGTATTTGGGTTCTCGAAAGAAGGGAAAAAAGGTTTAGGAGGTACCATTCGGGTAAAATATGAAAGGAGGAATGTTGTGACTCACATGTAATTAATAGAAGTAACAAAAATGTGAAAAAGCAAATACATATTATCCTTGTTCGAATGCGAGCCATTATATACTACCGGAAAATGTGAAAAATTGTTAAAATCTAGCAATTGACATAAAATAAGTAAAAAATCAAGTAGTTCATTTTCAAGGGTTAAGCAAGAAAGCAAAAGAAAGGAGTTAGCGGAGGGGTGAGAAGAGGAGATATAACATCATTAGACATGCAAGAAAACCCCAATGAAATGCCCCAACCGATGGAGTGGATGAGGAAGGAAAACAAAAGGGTGGGGTGAATTGAGGAAAATCCAACATTATTAGACATGCAAGAAAAACCCAATAAAACGCACTAACCGAACAAGTGGATGAGAGAAGAAAACAACATCTGTTCCTCCAAGCAAAGGTGTCATATCAAACTTGGATTCTTCTCAAAGCACCTATTTATTGACTTTGTTAAGATAAGTATCATCTGCAACCATTTCATAAGCAAGCAAACGTTACGATAATAAGTACTTTTAGGTTACTCCACAAGCAAACAATATAAAAAGGGGTCAAAAATGATAATGGGAAATTTGCAAGGCTCGAATAGGCAAGTGGCAACCAAATTCATCTGCTAGAAGTAGAGATTTGCAAGGGAGACTATGAGATACTGATCGTAAATAAGCTCCAATTGTCTTTTAATGATTCAAAGGGCTCCTCCGTGCGGTGATGCAAACTAAATAGATTGGTCCTTCACAAGAAAGACCATCTAAACAAACAAATATGTCATTGCGATCTTATTAAATTGATCAAAAAATAAGCTAGATTCATCGAGTTGAAGTAATAAGAAATTAGTGGCGGTTTGTAAGAAGCTAAGCTTTATTGATGAGGTCAAGAGGAAAACTTTTCATGTAAAGCGTGCCTATTTTAAACTAGCACCAAACATTCGCTATCACGTCGGTCACTTTTATTTAAAAAATAAATACTTAATATTAACGTGCCTTTCCAATCGCAACAATAATAATTTTGAAGATTTCCACCACATCTAATGAACTAAAATAATCAGATTAAATTGCACTTCTCAATGTTTATTTTTGAAGCATTCAGTATGCAAAAAGAAAATTCAAAGGTCTACTTAAAAGCTCTATCACTAGTTCAAATGCAAGAAATGTAATAAAAACTGATTGTAGAGCTAAAAACTAAAAAAAAAAAAAAAAAGGGATAACTTCCGTTTAGAGAAATAGGAAATATAACAATACCTGGTGTTTCCCAGCCTTGACCAATTTGACACGATCTCCCCTGAAAAGCAATGAATGAAATAGTTAAATTCTTCCAAAGACCTGAAATAAAATGGAGAAAGTAACCCAAATAATTGCACTCGATAAAGCACGAATCTCCACTAAAATCCAAGTAAGCTAAATGCAGCCAAGTACCCATTCTCCACGAAGGAAATAATGGCTTGTAGTGTTGCGGAAAAACCAGCTAGCTTGTGCTCATCCCCGTATCTGTTAGTCAAATATACAAAATAGGATACATATAAGCAAGTAGTTCATATTAAATTTCCACAATGCACCTTTGATTCTTGGCATTTTGAGGAACTAGTGACAAACACGGAATATATTGGTTTGCCGAATTACTCAAAATGAAGAAGTGCTTCTTCCTCTTTCTCCAAGATATTGAAGCATCATCTTGTACTTGATTATAAATCCAACGTGACACGATATGGGAAGAATTTAAAATAACTTTTTTTTACTTTTCAAGTGAGTGATGCCCATGAAAGGCAAATAATCCTAACATTAAAGCGGTAAAATCGTTATCGGAAAATCGAACTTCATAAATATTCCTAACGGAAATTCGATTAATTTATCGCACGACAATGAATGAAGATTTGCGATAACTAAGAACAAGCTAAACCAAAATGAAATGGCTCACCTCATCGACGTGGCGTTCTTGGTAACCAGAGGAAGCACGAATCGGAGATTCCTTGAGGAACCATCATTCCTCGGTTCTCGGATCTCATTATCGTCAATTTCACTCGCTTCATCAATCCTCGACGGGCTAGTGGCGCTGCTCCCTCTCCCATCGGCATATCGCTCATGCTTGGACTCGAAAGCCCTTCGTCGCCGAAAGTTTCTCGATCCTCCACCCGCAATCGATCGTCATCTTGATAGCCGTTGTCGTTTCTATCGGATTCAACAATCCATCGGTGATTTCGTTCCGTTTCCACGATGATTACGTTCTAATTCGGTCGGTTCATTCAATGTCAAGAAAGCGAATCGTTCATCGACCGGTTTGGGATCGTAATTAGGTCGACTTTCTTGCCTCTCGTACTTGGACTCTGATGAAAACCCACAATCAAAAGCAAAAGGGAAAGAAGTCATGAAAACATCGGGAAAAGATAAAAGGAGTTATGAGCGTTAAGGTTATAGTGGGAAAATAGCTTTCTACTGCAGGTGAGTTTTTTCCCACTGATAGCTTTAGCTCCAGTCAAAAATAAGACCAGCAGTGAGATGAGAATTTTTAAACTCACCTCACCATTAGATATCCAAATAGCATTTCAGTGAGTTTCATACCTTCAGCTGCACCTCACTGGCACCAACTGGTGAACCAAAGGCAGCCTTAGTAAGTAAAGAATTGAGACAGTGATGGTAGTGGATTGAAGAAGTCAACCAGAAGTTAACCCATATTATAATCAAAAGAGTTGAAGTTATAAAAAATGAATTGAAACGATAAAAAATAATTTTAAAATGAAACAAATGTTTATGTTTCAATTTTTTATTTTATTTAATCTTTTATAAAAAAATTTAAATTTCTTCACTTCTTTTATTTTATAATCGTTGAATCAACGGTCCGATGCTTAAGTCAGAATTTGCTGGTCTCACCAACTCGATTTTATAATATTGATGTCACGATGACATCTTACCCATTCACAACAATATGATAGGAGGAGCGGCCAATCTTCAAAATTCCAGTTGGTTCCAAATTTTAACACTTCTCTTTTCACTGTCATCTCGCTGTTAGCTTTTATGTTAACTTTCGTTGGTCATTCCATCTTTTTTTCTCTCCATCTTTTGAGATTATGCCCCCCCTCCCTCTATCTTTTTCTATGACCTTCAGCAGTTGTGACGTGGATGGCTTAAACGCTGTTCTACCGTGTTTAAAAAAATATTTTTAGTTTTAAAAATATTTTTAAAAGAAAAATTATGTTAAATAAATTATTTTTAACTGAAATTTGTAGCTTTTAAAATGTTTTTGAATTTTTTTGGAAAAATGAAATTAAAATTTTAATGCTTAACTACAAATGTGTTAAAATTATTAATTAAAAATAAAAATAATTTTTTAAAATACTAATTATAAATATTTAATGATTATATTTAAAATATAATTTATATATTCTAATTTAATTTTATAAATAATTAATATTTATTGCTTAAAATATTTAAAATTTATATTTCATTTATTAAAATATTAACAATAATTTTTTATATTTTTACTAAAATATAATAATATTAACTAATTTAAATATTATTTAAATGCATATTTATTTTTAATAATAACTTTTAAAAGTACTTTTTGACAATAATACTAAACACTCAAATTTTAAACTAAATTTTTCAAAAGTACTTTTCTACAATATTTTTTCACAGTACTTTTTTAAAATATTATCAAACTAGCCCTTTAAACTCTTATTACTTTGAGGAATTTTTTCACCTTTTGCTTAGAGCATGGCTCGCTTTTTCAATTTATGTGTTTTTTTTCTTTCTATCTTGACCTTTGTTTTTCTTTTTAAGGTGTTTTTCTTTTTAAGATCAAGAAAAACTGATGAAGGTTCTAGATGCATTGGAAGCCCATTGTGAATTCTGACATCATCAAACGCCGGTTAAAGCTTTCATATGAGTTTAGTACACCTTAGCATTATGCTAATCCATCTTTTGCTATCAACCTGTAATCAACAACAGCTAACGTTATGAGATTTAAACATGGAAAGGATAGCATGAAAGATGAGAATTTTAGCTTGAAGCTTGTTTGCGAATTTGGAGCCACGAAAAGTATCTCATTGTTTTCTAAACTCAGAGAGAAAACTGAGACTACCGGAAAAAAATAGTCTCTCCGATTTCTCTTTGAGTTAATATTGCTATCAAAAGTCTAAATTTATCTTTCACTCTTTAAAAAAAGTCAAATTTAAATTAATCTTTTGAAAAAAGTAGAAATGATTTTTTTCATAAGATTATAAATTAAAATATTAAATTTTTAAACATGGTAACCTACATGACAATCTATATGCATTACAAGTTTTTTTTTTTAATCTTCATGAATTTTTATATTTTTTAATTTTGATTTTGATTTTTGATTTTTATAATTTTGAATTATTTGTTGACATAAGATATAAGATAAATGATTTTATGTTAATATGATGTGCACATGTACTACCATGTAAGCTGTCACACCAACAACATTAAAAAATTAATGTTTTACTCATCCTTTTCATTAAAAAACAAAGCAACTTGATTCTTTTTTAAAAGTTAAAGGCCAAATTTAACTAAAAAAATAAGGACCAAATTGACAAAATTTATCATTATGCCAAATACTTTGTAAGCTTTGGGTTTGAATAGGGCCGATAAATTAAGTGAAAACCAACATGCAACCTTTGGATGAGGCTAAGAGTTGTTTTTGGTGGTGCTGCAATTCTGCAAAAAGTTTAACACAACAACAAGATTGAGTGATATACCTCATGAACCTCCCAACATACCTTACGAACCTCACAGCGTATCCATAGAGAGGTAGACATGTGTCTCCCAATGGAATCAATAACACTACGAACTCTGAGTTAGTTCACGAACCTCAACTCACTGAACTTTGGCAAGAGGCACCTCCATTAAGACTATATAAGGATCACGCAGAGGCCAAGGTGTTTGATCGCTAGTCACCCTAAAATGTCTCATCCTAGGACGTAATATCACCTTCATTGCCAAAAATATCTAATCAGACTAATTCAACTTATTTAGTTTAATTCACATTTATCAATTGCATAACAAATAAATCATTTAACAACATCATTCATGTTCATTCATAAGGTCTAAGGTCTTATTACATCTAATTACAGGGTTATGCTAAGTTAAATTTTACTATTAGTCCTTATACTTTATGAAAGTTGTGGATTCAATTTTCGTATTTTAATTTGTTCTTCTTTAATCATTATACTTCTCAAATTCTAAAATTGTAGTCCTCACCAAATAAAAATTGTTAAATTTCTTAAGTTCTATTATTTCTAAAATCGATACAATAAATATATTACAATATATGCAATGTCATATCAACTTAAAATTTCATATATCACTCACTAAAAATTTAGTTAATAGATTAGCAACTATCATTTGTATTAGTTTAGCTTTCTTTTTGTCTCACGCTATAGTATTGCTATAGTATCAAATCCACTATCACTGCTGTTTTTACACTAACAACAGGTAAACGCACTGCCCATCCAAAGGGACCTTTAGACTCGAAGGTTAATAGAATATAGAACGGATGAGAAAAGTAATCTCTATTGTATGGGATCAACGTTTAAAAATGACTTAATTCACACTTTAGCTTTTGAAGTATACTCATTTTTTATTTTGGTATCAAATTTTTTTTGTCTCAGTTTGATACTTAAAGTACAATTTCTTCTATTTTTGTCCATTTTGTATCGGATGTTAAAAAGAAATTATTAGACAACTTTAGCTAATGAAAAAGCACCATGTGGCATGTTTTGACCAATGAAAAAATATCACATGACAATTAAGTTTATTTAAGATAAAAATATTAAATTTAAATTAAAAAATAAAATTATAATATTAAATATTTAAAATAAAAAAATATTTTTAACTTTGAGTGACTATTGATCAGCATTGATTAATGTTGTTTGGTCAACCACCTGCGCTATTATAACACGGGTAATTTACCAAAAAAAGCCCAAAAATTTGAAAAATTACGGAAATGGGCCATTTTGTAGAATATTTACGGGAAAGGGCCATTTTCCTAAAAAGCGTCACATCAGTAGCGTTTTGGAGAAGCGACAAAAGCGCTCCACGGGAGGCGTTTTGTCCACCTCAGCAAAAATCGTCCACGTAGGCGCTTTTCTTTGAGTTGGACAAAACGCCCCTGTGGGCGCTTTGGTCGATTTCCAAAACGCTACCGACGTGACGCGTTGCCCTACCTCCTATGAATTTTTTTTGAAGTTTTTGGCCCAATAGTCTCGGCAAAATAATTTTGATGAGGCGTTTCGAACAAACAGATGGCCAAAACGCTTCAAACAGTAGGCGACTGTCGACATGCGTCTTGAAAAGCGCTCACGTGGGCGCACTTTTGCTCTGATTGTCTCCAGCAAAATAATTTTGAGGAGACGTTTCTGAACAAATAGTGACCAAAAACGCTTCCAGCAGGGTGCACTGTCAGCATGCATACTGAAAAGCGCTCCCATGTGGACGCGCTTTTGCTACAGTTGTCTCCGAAAAAATTAGGCTATAAATCAGTCAAATTTCATTCTCAGGTTGCATAAGAGAAATTGAGGCAAAAGGAAAAAAAATTAAAAATGAGTAAACGTATTAATGCTGTTATTTACTACGATGGTGAAGTTCGTGACACCGAAAATGGGGTTGTTTTCTTATCGGAGAACACAACGCGACTGAGTTTTAATCGGAACATCGATTTGGTAGAACTTCGCAAAAGAATTAGGCGTAAAATATTCGGAACAACGCCAATGAAAGTATAGTGTATTAAGTATAGATTTTACGCCTCGGTTGATCCGGTGAGATATAAGTCGTTCGACATCAAAGGTGCTCGGGGCTTTGAGGCAATGGTGGAGACTCTTCTTGCCAGTGGATCACCCTATATCGAGGTATATGTAGAATTTTCATCTCCAAGTGATCTTTTTGCGACCTCGACATCTACTGCTGTTCGAGGGGAATACACGACCCCAAGCTGACACTTTGTAAGTTGGAGGCAAAACACAGAAGTGCCGTGTGCGGTCGTAGTATGGAAAACATAACCCCTACACGACACTCGATTGGTGGATGGGACATGCATATCCGTCATTCGACGTCCGATGATAGAAATACGTATTGGGGGACGTCGTCAACTTCTAGTGGTTGGCAATCCACATACGATTGGAATCTTTACGAAAGATGTTTAAGGAGAGATGATGTACTCTCGACGACATCCACCGGCGAGGGGCCCTCGTTTGTTGCAGGTTATGGAGGGTCGGACGATGAATCTGATGTGGATCCACCTCGGGAGGCAAGGCCCGACGGTGCAGAAGTTGGATTATTTTCTGAACCGGAGCCCGTTCCAATTGTACCTGAAGACGTTGAGGGCGGTTCAGACGAAGAAGAAGAAGATCAGCTATTTAGAGCGTACTCGCCTCCAGCCCACATGCATAATGTCGATCTATCTCAAGATGCATCTAGTTTCCTGAAATACCACACCGGACACGTGACCGTACAGATTCTTCGTTGGATTCGGACCAATTAGAAGTTGGTAACCAGTTTTCCAACAAGAATACTTTTTTTGCTGCATTGAAATAGTACAGCATTAAAAACGGGGTTAACTACAATGTGGTTAAATCCAAGCTCGATAAGTTCGACGCGAAGTGTGCAGTGTAGGATGGCACATGTTCATGGAAAATCATGGCATCGTTGAGGAAAAGGCGAGGTTGTGGGAGATAAAAAGTACAAAGATCGACATACATGTCTTGCGGTGCAAGTACCACCGTGTGTCGTTGATTTGAATAACTTGATAATAATATGTAATGTTGCATTGTTTAACGTGCTGCGTTGTGGTGTAACACAAGATCATCCGAAGATGGATTCGACATGTTGGCTAAACTAATAATCCCGACGGTGAAGGCCGATCCCAAGACTACGGTGCGGTCTTAATTGGCGATTCAGAGCTAATTGGGGTACACGCCTCTTCTGAAAGCTTGGATAGCCAAGTAGAAGGCGTTAGAAAAGTTACATGGGTGGGACACTTCATATAATGAAGTGTGGCGGTGGTGTCAGTCTTTGGAGAGATATGTCCCGAGCAAAGACGACGGACCTTGAAAGCGGAACTCGCAGATTACAACGATTGTCTGCTCCGTGGATGCGCAGTGTTCAAGCGTTTGTTCTGGACATTTAAGCAATGCCGAGATGCCTTTAAATACTGCAAGCCATTGGTACAAATTGACGGTACCTTTATGTATGGTAGATATACGCATCGGCTATTGCTAGCTGTGGCACAAGACGGCTGTGGGAGAATCCTTCCGATTGCGTTCGCAATAACACCGGGGGAGTCAGCTGATGACTGGGACTTCTTCCTATCTAGGTTAAGGAGGCATGTTTGCCCCCAACCTGACATATGCGTTATATCGGATCGGGGCCCTGGAATACTTGCGGCAATAGAACGGCAGGGAAGCATGTGACATCGCACACACCATCGATATTGCCTGAGGCATGTTTCATCCAACTACTATGGGCAACATCGATCTAAAAGACAGAAACAGCAAGTGACCGATATGGGTATGAAATGTCTATTGATATAATTTCGTTTGTAATATTCAATTTATTCTCAATTGAAGAGTGGTATGTAATATTCGTTATCAACGTATATTGGCAGGGTATGAGATCAATAAAGACCGTTTTCACGAGATGCTGGACAGTTTGTGCTCAGATAACGCCGAAGACGCAAGCTACTTGTGCAATATTCCTTTCGAACAGTGGACACAAGCTTATGACGGCGGCCTATGATATGGGCATATGACCACAAACCTGGCCGAATGCATAAATTACGTTCGAAGGAACCCGTCATCATCGATTACATCGGCCAGCGAAGACATATTTTTGGTTAGCGGCGCTATTTCCAAAGAGAGCAGCGAGTTATAGAGGACAGATGCAAAGAGGCCATGTATGGAGCCCGAAGGTCTTGCAAGAAATAAACCGTGGGAAGGCACGGGCGAACACCATGCACGTAGTGTGTCACGATCGCGACAACCTATGGTTTCGTGTCACGGAGTTTGACAGACCGAACCAAGGTATTGTTGGCGGCCATTATCGTGTACACTTGACAAATAGGACCTGCAACTGTGGGATATTTGATGCACTTCGTTACCCATGCGCCCATGTACTTGCGGCTTGTCAGAATCTCCGTCTTGATCCAATGAGATATGTCGACGAAGTGTATAAATTAGAAAACACAGCCAACGTGTGGAGACACGTATTCCCACCGTCCGAGATGAATGTAAGTGGCCATCGGTATCGCTTGCACCATATAAGTCATTGGGATAGACAATTGAGGCGAAACCAAAATGTCGACCTTGCTCGACTAGAATACATAACAATATGGATATCCAGAAACAAGCAACCAAAGTCGATTGTCTTGGATGGTGTAGGAACCCGGCCATACATCTCGCTCATGTCCAAATCGTAATAGTTGACCGTGTTCTTAGGTCTTTTGTCTCATAAATGCTATGTAATATCTATTTTTTTGAAGGAAAACGGTGAACTTTTGTACAATAACTTTTATTTTATTAAAAAATTAAAATAAATTAAAAATTAAATTATAAAGAAAAAGTTAAACTCAAATTTTATTAAATATATTAAAACTTAATTACAAAAAAAAATTAAACCAATTCTATTTTGTCAAAGGTATTAAAATTTAAATAAATTAAAAAATTAAATTAAAAAATTTAAAAATTAAAATAAATTAAAAAATTAAATTATAAAGAAAAAGTTAAACTCAAATTTTATTAAATATATTAAAACTTAATTACCGAAAAAAATTAAACCAATTCTATTTTGTCAAAGGTATTAAAATTTAAATAAATTAAAAAATTAAATTATAAGGAAAAAGTTAAACTCAATTTTATTAAATATATTACAACTTAATTACAAAAAAATAAACCAATTCTATTTTGTCAAAGTTATTAAAATTAAATAAATTAAAAAATTAAATTACAATAAAAAAACAAACTCAAATTTTATTAAATATATTACAACTTAATTACAAAAAAATTAAACCAATTCTATTTTGTCAAAGGTATTAAAATTTAAATAAATTAAAAATTAAGTTATAAGGAAAAAGTTAAACTCAAATTTTGTTAATTATATTAAAACTTAATGACAAAAAAATTAAACCAATTCTATTTTGTCAAAGGTATTAAATTTAAATAATTTAAAAAATTAAATTATAAGGAAAAAGTTAAACTCAAATTTTATTAAATATATTACAACTTAATTACAAAAAAAATTAAACCAATTCTATTTTGTCAAAGTTATTAAAATTAAATAAATTAAAAAATTAAATTACAATAAAAAAAAGCAAACTCAAATTTTATTAAATATATTACAACTTAATTACAAAAAAAATTAAACCAATTCTATTTTGTCAAAGGTATTAAAATTTAAATAAATTAAAAAATTAAATTATAAGGAAAAAGTTAAACTCAAATTTTATTAAATATATTAAAACTTAATTACAAAAAAAATTAAACTAATTCTATTTTGTCAAAGGTATTAAAATTTAAATAAATTAAAAAATTAAATTATAAGGAAAAAGTTAAACTCAAATTTTATTAAATATATTACAACTTAATTACAAAAAAAAAATAAACCAATTCTATTTTGTCAAAGTTATTAAAATTAAATAAATTAAAAAATTAAATTACAATAAAAAAAGCAAACTCAAATTTTATTAAATATATTACAACTTAATTACAAAAAAATTAAACCAATTCTATTTTGTCAAAGTTATTAAAATTAAATAAATTAAAAAATTAAATTACAATAAAAAAAGTAAACTCAAATTTTATTAAATATATTACAACTTAATTACAAAAATTAAACCTTAATTACAAAAAAATTAAACTCAAATTATAAATTAATTTACAATAACTCAAATTAGGGGTTTAGGGTTTAGTGTCGATCGGTGGGAACCAAGTGCCACACGGGCGATCGACGATCACGCTACCGGATTCCTCCTTCTTCCGGCTTCCTATAGGGTCGAGAACCTCGGGTGGAATCGAGTTCCTCGGCGGTGGGTCCAGTTCGATGTTGCGATGGTGACCCACTCTGATAAAATAATGACCCCGGAGGTGTTTGCATAAACCACGCAGGGTGACTGCATCTCGAACGGAGAAGGAGCCTGGCAGAAAGAAGTGCTCCCCGACGGTGCCTCCTCTGAACCCACATGCGACGTCGGCCTCACCATCGGCTGGCCAGTAGAAGTAGTCGGGAACGGACTCGAACCCGGCCATGCACTCCAACCTGGGCTAGGACTAGGAAACTAAAACATTATGGGTTAGGAGGATACATATAAGGGGAAGGGTACGCACCTAGCATGAACGGTAGATCTTGAATATCGTGTTGTTGTCATTTGAACTCGATGGGCCCGGTGGATCGTGGGCGCTGTTGTCTGGCCCGTGATCGTGTCGACGCCGATGATGGCCCCCTCATCACCCCTTCTCCTTGATTTAAAGGGGCCGACGTTCCTTCGCTCGCAAAGTTGCCGCCGCTTCTCTTCTTCCGACAACAGATCTGACTTGCCATGGATCCTTAACCATGGCATGTACTCCAAGACGCGACGCTAACTCCTAACGACTATCGGTTCCGGTCCGTATATAGTCATATCGGTTCTCCCACGTCCTTGGCCAATTCATGTGTGGCTGCCGTAAGTCCACTTTGTGCTCATCATCAGCACCTCCGGTGGCACGGGAATCGATTGCCAAAATCTAAATTGCCGCAGAACCCGATCTGCCTGGTGCATCTCTACGGTCGCGTAGGTGATCAATGAGACCTTTACGTGCCAACCGTTCGGATTTTGGAGGAACTCTTCCGGAATTACTGTCCGAATTTTTGGATCGTCGTACGGTGTCCATTGAAACTATATTAACATTACGAAAATATTAGTTATATACCTAATATTAGACACTACATACGAAATACTAAATTATAATAACAAAATTTGAAACTTACTTGTGATTCCGACCTTTGGTCCAATAGGAGCCGTATATCTTCAAGCGAGTTAGGTATTCCAACATGACTCGCCGAATGGTTCCATCTAATTAAATAAACTTTTAGCATGCAATTATACTATAAATCTATGAAATAATTGTAAAATATAATATTAAATTTACGTCATTATCAGTGGGAATGAATATGGGTGGTCGAGTCGAGGGCGTAAAAATGGAAATCGAAACCATGCCCATGACTGCAGTAGTGATAGGCAACCTCCGATTTTTCCTTTATTCGATCGCGTCAAGACATCTCCCGGTACAACCTCGACAAAGAGCGGACCCCAACTCAATTCACCGTTGCTTCTGAAATCAACAAGTTTCAGGAGCCATCTCAGGTGGACGAGGTTTCTAGAGAGGTCCGGCATCAGATAGCCTCCAATTATTTGAAGAATGTATGCCCGAGCATACCGTATTCTTTCTACTTCGGTCGAACCCTCGTTCGGCTCCGGGAATGTGTCTCGTAACCACGCCATATCGATCCTAGCTCCTTGAATTCTATTCGAAATGGCACCCAGAAGCTCGTAGCATACGGCCATCCAATCGGTAGATGTTACGGCCTGGTGACCACCGACCCGTCCACCGGTAATCCCAATTGCAATTGCACATCTTCCGAGTGATGGTACACTCTCGCATGGCGATGGAAAGTGTGGGTCTCGGGTCTCCACCTCTCAATCAACGCTACCGATCAAAAGCGGCTCCAACTTGAACCCCTACCTATCGTACGTGCAAAAACTCGCTTCCAGCAGTAATTCTCGATCAAGAGCGATGGGGACCATGCATGTTGCGAATATAACATTCCAACACCCGATCTATGACTATTTAAAACTTATAAAATTAACAATTAATTAAAATTACATAATTGAAAAAAATTAAATAATATTGAAAAATTAAAATTAAAACTTGCCATTTGCATTTGCTCGACAGAGATGTACTTGTTGTCTAGGCGAAGTAATTCCCCGGCCATTGTAATCCAATAAAAAAATTCAAAATTTTCTAAAAAAATATATTAAAAAAATTATAAAGGGCTTTTTAAGTAAATAGTAAGGACTATTTTTGAAATTTGAGCGTAAATTTCAAGGACCTTGAGAGAAATTTGAGAGAAAATTGAGAGAAAATTGAGAGAATATTGAGAAAGGATTGAAATGTGAAAAAAATAAAGGGTGGGGGGTTTTATACTTTTTTTTTTGACCGTTGGCGCTAAGCGGCATGTCAGCCAGACGCTTTTGCCACCTCAAAGAAAAGCGCCACGTGGGACGTTTTTTTCTTGAGGTGGCAAAAGCGCATACATGTATGCCGCTTTAGCCCCTTATCCCCCAAAAACGCGCTGAAGTGGACGTGTTTTTGGGGGAAATGGCCCTTTCCCGTAAATTTTCAACAAAATGGCCCATTTCTGTAATTTTTCAAATTTTTGAGCTTTTTTTGGTAAATTACCCATTATAACACACATGTCCTTTTTTAGTATTATATATATTATATTGAATAAAATGTAAAAGAATCATATATATATATAATTGAAAAATCTAAATAGTATATAAAAATTAAAAATATTTAAATTTCAAGTAATTGAGAAAATAACTTGAAATTCAAATACCTTTTAATATTTTAGAATTTTATAAACATTTTTTACTTTTTTATAATTTTATTTTTTACATTTTTTAATAATATTATTAATTTTAATTAATTTCTTTTCAATTATCGCATTTTGTAATTTTATTTTTATAATTTATATTTTTACAAAATTTTATATTTTTGAATTTTTTATATTTATATACTTTTTAATATGTGTATATATTTAATAAAAGAAAATATTTGTTTTTTAATAAAAATGCTATATGGCACTTTATAATTGGGAAAAATAGAAAAAAAAATGTCGATTTTAAAACATATTTAGCAAGGTAGGCTTTTCTTTTTTAATTTGAAGAAATAAATTGGTTTTGGAGAGAGAAATAGAAAATGCTTCCTGTAGAAAGCGTTTTCAGCCGACATGTCAAAAAACGCTTTCTACAAAATGTTTTTTTTTGACATATCAGTGGTTTTATCCTTGAGAATTACGTTTGATTCCTATCCCACTTACATTTGTATTTTTTATTTCATGTTTTTTAATTTTTTTAAATTTTTAATTAATATTTTTTTGTGTTAAAAAAACCTAACTAAACAAACATACTATGCCTAAAAATTTGATACCCTATCATTCCAATAATTCCCTAAAAAAAGGTCATGATCTAAATTACTTCTCCTAAGCAACTCCCAACCATGTGCACAACAAAATTATTCTGCCCATCTTACTTATATCTTGATAATTTCCACAAAATCCCAAGATAAGCCTTGAAACACGAAGGACTTATTGCTATTGATTCGATGATCCCTATAGGACGTGGTCAGCGAGAATTAATTATTGGGGATAGACAAATCTGTAAAATAGTAGTAGCCACGGATATGATTCTCAATCAGTAAGGGCAAAATGTAATATGTGTTTATTTAGCTATTGGTCAAAAACCATCTTCTGTGGCTCAGGTAGTGACCATTTTCAAAGAAAGGGAAGCGATAGAGTACACCATTGTGGTAGCCGAAACGACAGATTCCCCAGCTACATTAAAATACCTCGCTCCTTATACAGGAGCTACTTTGGCTGAATATTTTATGTGTCGTGAATGACACACCTTAATCTTTATCATAATCTTTCCAAGCAAGCACAAGCTTATCGCCAAATATCTCTTCTATTACGGAGATTGTTAGGTTGTAAAGCTTATCCACGAGATGTTTTTTATTTTCATTCGCGCCTTTTAGAAAGAGTCACTAAATCAAGTTCTCAGTTAGGTGAAGGAAGTATGACTACTTTACCAATAGTTGAGACCCAGTTGAGAGACGTTTCGACATATATTCCTACTAATATGATTTCCATTATAGATGGCCAAAAATTCTTGTCCGTCGATCTATTCAATGCTGGAATCAAACCTGCTATTAATGTGGGGATTTCCATCTCCAGAGTAGGATCCGCGGCTCAAATTAAAGCTATGAAACAAAGTCACTGATAAATCAAAATTGGAATTGACCCAATTTTCCGAATTAGAAGCCTTTGCACAATTTGCTTCTTATCTCGATAAAGCTACTCAGAATCAATTGGCACGAGGTAAACGATTACGTGAGTTGCTTAAATAATCCCATTCAGCTCCTCTTACGGTGGCAGAACATATAAGTACTATTTATACCAAAACGAATGGTTACCTTGATTCATTAAAAATTGGACAAGGAAATTTTTCGTTGAGATACATACTTACTTAAAAACGAATAAACCTCAATTCCAAGAAATCATATCTTCTACCAAGACATTCACTGAGGAAGTAGAAATGCTTTTGAAAGACACTATTCAAGAACAAATGGAACATTTTCGACTTCAGGAACAATTATAAATAGAAAATTCTAACTTAATGGAATATAGAGAAATCGATTCTAAATTGTGTCCAATAGGGTTTGAACCTATACCAAAGGTTTAGAAGACCTTTGTCCTATCCATTAGACAATGGACACTTTTCATTACGATTTTTTGACATTTTGACTTTTTTTCTCTTGTTCAGAATTTTTTCTTTTCTCTTGGTTGGAAAAACTAAAGAACATATGAAATATTGTATTGTTAGGAATTGCGTATTTATTAATTCAATTCAATGATGCTAATGCATCGTTGAATTGAATTAATAAATATTCAAATAGATAGAATTCGAATATCGAGCAGGTAGCGGGAATCGAACCCGCATCGTTAGCTTGGGCTAGGGGTTATAGTCGATGTTGATTCATTGTTTTTAGCGTCTCTAATTCAAAACCGAACATGAAATTTTGGTTTCATTCGGCTCTTTTATGGAAGATGGATAAATAAAAATAAATAAATAAAATAGAATATAAATAAGATAAAGATAAGGCAAGAACGAAATGAAATAAGAATTCGGCCCGTAACATCTATGTTAGCTTTTTGTCAAATGCATTCAAAACAATTTGCTTTCTAAATGATCCTTCTAGAAGAGTGGGATT
Organism: Gossypium rotundifolium; assembly: GCA_025506655.1. Classification (NCBI taxonomy): domain Eukaryota; kingdom Viridiplantae; phylum Streptophyta; class Magnoliopsida; order Malvales; family Malvaceae; genus Gossypium; species Gossypium rotundifolium. Next base: position 13,394,131 of record CP106723.1, on the reverse strand, counting down.
AAAATAGAACAAATTTTCTAGTTACTTTGTTCTCTATGGAAAAACGCTTTGTTTTCGCCGAGCTAAAACAAGATGTAAATGTCTCTAATAAACGATCAAGATATCAGATGGGCCAAACTAACAACCCAAAAAGAGTAGCCCAATAGGCCCCACTCGCCCTCATCCATCTAGGATTTCCTAAGTTTATTTTTATCCAATCTAAGAGGTTTTCGAAGAAAAATTGCACCCAACAATTTCTTGGCACAAAAAACTTCCAAACATTCTCAACACCCGGGCAATCCCTAAGAACGTGCAAAATATCTTCAATTTCATTGTGACAAACTGGACATGACATGTTTTGCCCAATGCCCCTTCGAACACGCTCCTTATTGGTAAGCAATCTTTGTTTGCAAACAAGCCATAAGAAAAAGCAAACCCGGTGTAGTCCTTGATACTTCCAAACAAACTTCTACCTCGCACATTCCATGTGTCTTTTTTAATCATCCGATATATGCTTTTTACCAAGAAACTTTCATTAGTTGTATGAATCCAAAAGATTTTATCAGGACTTGCTAGAGGATGTGGAGGAGGAATGTTCACAATTTTTTTTAACAACTTCTTCTGGTAATCTCTCCTTAAAGGCCTAGAGATTCCAAGCTCCATCTTTCGAAACCATGTCTTTGAGAGGATAGTCTGTGATTGGTCTATCAATAGAAGAAGGCAATACTTTTAAAGGCTCTACTTTTGGGATCCAAGAGTCCTCCCAACTGCGGATCGATGAACCTGTCCCAATAGACCAACACAAGTTCTCCCTTAGCAGAGGCCATACCTTTGCGATCCCTCGCCAGATAGCTAAGCAACTTCCTCTTACAATGTCTTTAGGAATCCTTTCACTCATCCCATACTTTGAGAGCAACACCCTTACCTATAAAGCTTTCTCCTTGGTGATAAAATCAAATCTTAATTTTAGCAAGAATGAGGTATTTTGATCTTCTAAATGGCGAATGCTTAAACCACCACATTCTCGAGGTTGATACATTGAACCCTAGTTGACTAGTGCCATTTTTCGTATCCCCGTACTGGATCCCCAGATAAATTGTCTTGCCAAGCTTCGATCTCCTCATATACCCCTTTCGAGACTCGCATGGACTACATGAAGTAATTTGGAATAGTAAGGAGGACTGATTGTGCCAAAGTGAATCTTCCTGCAATAGAAAGTTGTTTTGCATCCCAATTACATAGCTTCGTTCTCACCTTTTCAACCACTAATCCCAAGGTTGCATTAGTGATTCTTTTGTAGAATAGCGAAATTCCTAAGTATGATCCCAACTCTTGAACCTTCTGAAAACTTAGTAACTTGCTTAGTTGGTTGCTTAGATTATCATCAACTCCTCAAGAAAAGAACATATTGGTTTTTTGTGCATCAATCAGGTGCCACGAGATGCTACAAAACCAATCAAGAATTATAACGCCCCTAACTCGAATCCGTTACCGAAATAGAGTTACGGAGCATTACTGGAGTTTCAAATTTATTTATCAGACATTTTATTTCATCTAGTATTCATATTTGGAACCAATCAAAATCAAACATATTGTCCCTTAAATATATTTATTTTTCTCGACATGTCTTACTTGAATTTATCACTCGACTCAACATACTTAATTTCTTTGTATAAATGTATCAAAGATAATGACAGATTTACATGTCATGATAAATACCATACTCTTGTCGTTTCTTCATAAACATAAATAAGTTAATTCATTATATCAATATTTTATATACTATCAACTCGTATTCCTTATATCACATAATAGATTACACGAACTTACCTGGCTAAATTGCAAAAATACCAAGATTCATGGACATTTTGGTAATTTTTTTATTTTCATTGATTTTTCAACCAATCTTAATCTAAATTAATAGTTTCATTCAATTTATTAATTTAGACAAAATAAATAATGCATTTCACTCAATTTGGTCATTTTTGATATTTTTACAAAATTACCCTAAAGTTTTACTTTTATTCAATTTAGTCCTTGAGTCTAAAACATGCAAATTAGCCATGCTAGCTGAATATTCATACATATTTTCATCCTTCTCCTCTCCATTCCACATTCTTAATTTATATAACATGCTATAAGTAACATTATCAATAATTTCATTATTTACTCATATGTATATTTAAAACTATCCATTTGAGTCATAGTTACTAAATTATTTATATCTTGAGCTACAGAACTCAAAATTAAGATCTGCTAATTTTACATAAAACTAGGCTTAAGTATCTTCTTACCATAAAATTTTCAGAATTTTTTATTTAGCCAATAAGTACAGTTTATTCTTTAAAATCACCCTTGTTCTGCTATTTGACAGTTCCGACCCTTCTTCACTAAAAATTAATTATCTCCTTGTACGAGATTCAGATGATGTTACCATTTATTTCTCTTGAAAATAAACTCATTCAGGATTTTAAAAATATAAATTTAAGTCATTAATTATTTTTATACAATTTTTTATTATTTTTCAAATTTAGAATAGGGGAACCCAAAATCATTCTGACCTAGTCTCACAAAATTTATTATATCTCATGATTCATAATTTCATTGCTTATACCGCTTTTTTATAAGAAACTATGCTCAATAAGCTTTAATTTCATATTTATTCATCCTCTAACTCGATCTTTACAATTTTTTGTGATTTTTCAAAGTTAGTCTACTGCTATTGTCCAAAACTATTTTTTATAACTTATTTTACAATTTAATCCTGATTAAGTTTACTACTTTCCTAACTCAATTCATACTTCTTTTCTATTCAAATTCCATCCAAACTCAAATTTAACTACTAAATTTTCAGCATATTTTCCTAATTTTGAATTTTCCTCATTTTAGTCCCTACAACATAAAACTTATAGCTTACTTCTCAATTAAATCATTTTGTCAATTCTAACTTGAAATTCATTCAATTAAGTCCCTAATTCATGATTTTGTTCAACATAAACTATACTTGAGAACTCATAAACTTTCAATATGTCAACTTAGCTTCATCAAAACCTTATTCTAAAGCTTCTAAAATATCAAAATTAAAAGAAAAGGACTTGATTAACTTACCAAAATGAGCTCCAAGCTTCAAATCTCTAATTTCCCCATTTTTCTTTTCTTTCTCTTTTTCTTTCCCCATTTTCGTTGCTTCTTCTCTGTAACTCTCCTCTCTTCTCTCTTTTATATCTTATATATATATATATATATGTTAATAATAAATATCTAACTAATAACTAATACATATATTACAAATGTATACAAATATTTTTTACACTTGTACTTAATTTTTATCTTTCACTTGTCATGAATTAATTTATTAGTTACATAAAAATCTTAAAATTTAATTGTTTATCAAATAAATATCTTTTACATAATGATAATAAATAAATAAATATTTATTTAATAAACAATATAAATATTACACTTGTACATATACATATTATTACACATGTGTTTTATCATTACCATCCATTTGTCATATTTTAATTTATTTCATAATATAATAACAATAATTAATATATAAATATTAAATAGAATAATAGAATAATAATAAATATCTTATTAAATAATATTTTCTAATTAAATAATTATAAAGTATTATCAACATCATCATTACTTTCTAAATTTCTCTCTCTTCTAATTGACCATCTTGCCCTTCGTGATCTTTTTAAATTCCATCTTTGAGTCATTACCTAATTTGATAAAATTACTATTTAGTCACTCATAATTCTTCACTTATTCAATTTGATCCTAATTCATCCATTTTTCTTAGTTTCTAAATCATTCCACTCATAAAATATTTGCACTATTGGTCCTTCAACTTTTTCATATTTACACTTCAACCCCTTAAATTTTAAGTATTTACTCTTAGGCAACAAAACTTTTCTCATTTTTACAATTTAGTCATTTCTTGAATTAATATGTCATAATATACTTCCCAATGACATAACTCAAATTTCCTCTTCTCGTCACTTTATTTCCTTATTTTACTATATCAAGGATAATATTTCATTGTAGAAATTTTCGGGGTGTTAGAAGAATACTTTTAATTAATGAGCAATGTTTCGTATCTGCTTTGGAAAAAATCACTAAATCATCAGCAAAGAATAAGTGTGATAAAGTTGGTCCACCTGCGAAAGCTTGATAGGATTCCATTCACTAGCACTCTCTGCTGCTTTGATGTTGTGCCCTAACCATTCCATACATAAAACAAATAAGTAAGGTGACAGAGGCCATCCTTAACGTACTCTTCTTGTGGGTCAAAATTTTCCTGTAGGTACTCCATTCCACATAAACTGCATAGTGGATGTCGAAATGGCATACATAATTACTTTACATAAAAGGTCCGATATTCCTGCTGCATGTATCGATCTATCAATGAATTCCCAACTAACCCTATCATAGGCTTTCTCCAAGTCAATTTTAATAGCCATCCACTTGTTACTATTTCCTCGCATTGAGTGAATAACTTCTTGGGCAATTAGAATATTATCAGAGATATTCCAGCCAGCAATAAACCCAACTTGTTCTTATGCAATAATTTTAGGGAACATCACTTTGAATCTATTAGCTATTACTTTTATAACCAATTTATAAAGCACGGAGCACGAGCTAATAGGTTGAAATTACGAGATTTCTTCAGGTCGACTATTCTTTCGGATAAGAATGATAAGTTTCTTATTTAATTCTTGGTCACACGCCGTCCTTTAAACACTTCTTTCACCCATTCACAAATTGCCCCCCGACCGATGCTATCCCACTGATTTTGAAAAAGTAAAGCATGAAACCCTTCACTTCCGAGAGCTTTGAGCAAGGTCATATCAAAAAGTGATGTTTTAATTTCTTCATTTGAGACCTCTTTTCCTAAAAAGTCAATGTCTCTTTACTCCAATCAAGGAAAATAGCTAGGTAATTCTCCCATCCTACTTGGCATTTCCCCATATAGCTGTTGAAAATAGGACACCGCTTCTGATTGAATTTCATCGGGTTCATAAAACCAATCACCATTACTGTTACGCAAGGCATTAATGTGGTTAACTTTCCTTCTATGTAGTGTCCAACTATGGAAAAAAATTGTGTTCTTGTCTCCTTGTTTGAGCCAATCACACCTTGACTTTTGTTTTCAAAGTAACTCTTTGTGATTAAGCACCTCTTCAAGCTCAGCCCTTATGTACATCTCTTTTTAGTGATCATATTCGAATTCGATCTTTCCATCACTCTAGATTTGATTTAAGGATTGTAGCATCTTCTGTTTACGCACCCCAATAAGTCCATATATTGTTTTATTCCATTCTTTGAGACCCGTGATGAGGTTTCCTAAAGTGTCAGGCATGTTTCCATTATATTTCCACAGATCCTTTACATTGCATTAGAAATTATGATGTTGGGCCCATCTAGCCAAGAAGCGAAAAGGGCGTCTTTTAAGTAGATTAAGTTCCAGACAAAGGTTAATAAGAAGAGGTCGATGATCTGACTTGATTTGCACTAGATAGGTTACAAGGCACCTTAGAGAAGCTTGAATCCATGTAGAATTTCAATCAAGTCTTTCAAAAGCCCCTCCTTTTTGCCAGGTAAACGGTGGCCCTCTAAACCCCAGATCCTGTAAATAGTTTGGTTCGACAAATTCCCCAAAATGAGGGCATCATCAAGAAGCAGAACTACCCTTTTTATCATTTTCAGAAAGAATAGTATTGAAGTCTCCAACCGTCATCCAAGATACAAAAGAAGAAAGAATGGTTTCTTTTAATGCTTTCCATAGGGCTTTCCTTCTACATCTATTCGAGTTACCATAAACAACGCAATTAAAATAGTCTAAAAGAGGAGCCCAAAGGCAATTTGGGTCAGAATAAACTAAGGGTGGCTTTGGGCATTTCAAGTCAAACCAAGTAGCATCCTTCAAGCTAGAAGAGAGTTGCAAGCCGCTCGGGTTGATAACTATATTATTTTCAAGTTTTTTTAATTCATCTTTTTAGTTAACAACTCTTTTATTTATTTAAATAAAATAATAAATATGTAATTATATAATAAAAATATATAATATATATCATTATGTTAAAAATATTTTAATTAATAACTCATTTATTTATAATTACATAATAAAATTAATTTTAATTTTATAATATTAGAATTTACTACACCTAAATGAAAAACAATGATAATTGAAATATTTTACATATAAAATAATAATATACTTGAAATAATTATTTAATTTTATAATATTAAAATCACCATACCCACAATATAAATGAAAAAATAAATATTTTTATATAAATATTAATAAATAATTATTATTTTATATAAATAAAAGAATTATTAATTAATAATATTTTTAACAATATATATAAAATATATGTTTTTATTACATAATTATATATTTATAATTTTATTTATGTAAATGAGTTAATAGTTCAAAATGAATAAAAAACTTTATAATAATATATTTACTAATTAAAAATTAAAACAACATAAAATAAAATAAAAATCTAAATAGAAGAACTAAACTCAAAATTAATATGCTAAAAGGAAAAACATTTTTATTTCTTTCTTCAAAGTTAATTTATTTCCTTAAATATGGAGCAAAAATTGCCAACATTGCAAATTCTATTATCCGAATTTTTCCCTAACTTTCCCTTTATAATTGGCTATAATTTTTTAAAAAAAAAAAACATATAAGAACACATTTTTAATATCAGAATTTTTAAAAAATTTAAAAACTATAATGCGCGAATTAAACATTTATAATCTAATGATTGATTCAACAAATTATCAACTTCTAATTTGACAATTATATTGCTTGTTTAATAATAACAAAATAATTATTTAAAAATTCATAAAAATTAAATTTATCGTATTTACCTCTCGATTCAATATCCATTTTTTTCATAATTTTATGTCACCAATCAAACTAATCTAAGCAATAAATCTTAAGTTAACCAATGGGTGCGATACAATTACATCTTCATATAGAATAACGTCCTTATTGTACAAAGTTGTGTGTCAATGTCTTCGTCATGCTTAGGTGTCACAGTCCAACCAATACGTTCGACAGAGAGAACAGAAACCTAGAGCCACCCGTCGTTGAGATAAGAAGCACCCACAAGTACTAATTTCCAAGTAAAACACTATATTAAATAGCCATACAATAATTCAATGGGATGCACCCAAAAGCATAGTTGATTCAAATCCTTTGAGAGCATTTCAAATATTAAGAATCACAGTAACATCAGCAACGAACTGAAGCAATTACATTAAAGCAATGGATCTATAGCCAAGATCCATGATTCTACCATAATAATCATAATACTGCAAAGCCTAAAATACAATAGTGTACTAAACTTAACCTCCAAAACCATAGAGAGTCCTGCCTTGCCTTTTCAAGGCATAAACAACATCCATGGCGGTAACAGTCTTCCTTCTGGCGTGCTCAGTGTATGTCACTGCATCACGAATCACGTTCTCCAAGAAGATCTTCAATACGCCTCGGGTTTCTTCGTAGATCAAACCGCTAATTCTCTTCACACCTCCCCTACGAGCCAAACGGCGAATCGCAGGCTTGGTAATGCCCTGAATGTTGTCCCTTAAGACCTTCCTATGCCTCTTGGCTCCTCCCTTTCCGAGCCCCTTACCTCCCTTTCCCCTTCCTGACATTGTAGTCAAAAGCTGGAATTTCAAAGAAAATTTTGAGAGGACGAAGAACAATAGAGAATACTGAATCGCAACTGTGAAATTGATAGGGATTTTGTGGGTATTTATAGAGAGAATGATGTTTTGCTTGTTGTTGCTTTTTTGAAAGTTTGGCGGGGGCTAATCTGAGTCGGACGATCAAATTTAATCGACGGTTCAAAGTATCTATCTGCGTGAAAAGAATGAGCTACATCTACACTGTTGATTCTTAGTTAATCAACGGTTACTAGAAATACGATGTCTTTGTTCGGGGATTGTAGGAGTTTCGAATTTTGTTTCTGATTTTTCTCTGGAGAATCTGTCCGTGTTATGTTTAGTAAGTTACAAATACACCGTTGATAGTATTACCATCGACAGCTGCAATCAATTTTACGGCATGCGACACGGATTGTGCTTTTTTTAGTGCTTTGACTTTGAAATTTTTAAATCAGGCGGGTTCAAGATTTTTGAGAAGAGAGTTCTTTTATTTCCATTTTGGCGGGTTGCGCTCTCTTGAACAATATAATTTACAATAGAAAAATCAATGTAAAATTAGACTTTGTCCGCATTTCAGGTATAAACTTATTTTCTTCACATGGTAGTGACAACTTTAATGATAAATGCGATTGATTTAATTGTTTTTTATTCAATTCAATTAGTTTGTATAAGTTCCTCAATCAATTGGTCCAAAACCTCTTTCAAATCGATATCGATTCTTGATTTGACCAATTTGATTCAAACAATATTGAAAAATGCTTCTATTGCTTGATATTACAATCCTTATTTGATATCAATTTTATGACTCATTACATGTTTAATTTAGCTTATTGTTAACTTTGTTACATTAGGTGCTTGAAGCATTAGGCTTGAAATTGATAGATTTTAAGTTCAGATTGTGAAAAGGGCTAGATTGTAAAGTTAATTTAGCTTATTGTTAACTTTGTTAAATTAGGGGCTAAATTGAATAAATGTAAAAAAATTCATGAAATTATGTTATAAATAGAAAGTATAAGGTCCGTATGAGAATATATAAAATCATATTTTAATCCAAAGCTAGGAATCGAAAGCTATATTTATACCGAGTTTAGGGACTAAATTGAATAAAATGTAAAATATGGAGAAATTGAAAAATAGAATTATATAGGATCATGCATATCATAGCATAGGGTGAAAATGTTTGATATTTATTGGTTATATAAAATAATTGATGAGATCAATATTTGGATCAAAGTGTAGCTAATTAGGGAAAAGCTAAAATTACGAATTAGCCCCTATAGTATCCACTCATTTCACATTTTGAACAGGTAAGTTCATATGGAACTTACTATCTTATTTTATGTTATGTTTGATTTTGTGTTTGTTATCATATATAAATATGTTTATATATAATTAGAACATTAGTGAAATTAGTATGTAATGGGTGAATTGAAATGTTATATGATCATTGGTTAATATGTAATAGTATAGGTGCAAATGTGAAAGTTGAGTGATTACAGGGTAAATAAATGAAATATGTGATCATGTATAGGGTACGATATGAATTACGAATTATTACAGGGATTGGTAATGTTATACATATACAAAAATGATGCTTGTGTGAACTTAGTAAAAAATTAGGATACGATTGGCATGTCAATATGGTTTTATGCGTGCTTGATTAGAGATGTTATAGGTTATAATGAGATCTAACATTTGTTGTAAATTCTCGAGTTATATGTAATAGAGGTTTAGCTCGGACGGGTAACATGATGTAATCTCAACTTGTGTGAGCAACTTATTTGAATGTTAATGTTGCCATGTGCCTAGTTATGATATTATACGCCAAGGATATCCAAATTGTATGCCAAGATAATTGGTAATTATTACATTTATAAGTAATCAAAGTAAGCCTAGTATTTCTATTTGAACTTGCTAAGCATTCTTAATGCTTACTCTAGTTGTTTCCTTTCCTCGTAGATTGTCACCTTATGAGACTTGCCGACTCGGATCAATATGATGCACACGCTATCAACACGACGGTAGATATATGTTCATTTTGAGTTAAGACATTGTGACATGTATAAGGGTACCTTGTTGAGTAAATGGTCATTTTGATTTAGATGTTGTATGGTTAATGTGGTAATTGGTAAATTTGCATGTTTAACATGGTATTTAACTTATAGTTGCATGATTTGGCTAAGGATGATGCCTTGTGAATGAAGTTCATAAGTCTTTTATGGTTTAATATGTTAAAGGTTGCAAGTGAATTAATAGAAATAGCCAGGTTGATGGATGTTAAGTAATGGTAAGTTCGAAAGTTAAGCATGATACATAGCTTAGTGAATATGTAACACCCCAACCTGACTCATCCGTCGGATCTGGGTATAGAGCGTCACAAATGGACTGGGTTTTCCTATCCTTAATTAATTTAAACTAACTTAACTGCTATAAAGAAGACTATAGTAAAGTAATCTAAAAATAATATCAATAACAATTCTTACAACAAAGGCCTTAAGCCACTGAATGTTTATGCCTTCACAATTGCAGTCTCTAATTAGACTATTCACTTACAAAGAGACCCTTAAAATTTTAACTTATTGCTAACTAATTTGAAATCCAAACCTTAAGGACGTCGTCTGGTTACACCATAATTTATCCTGAGGTGTAGCCTTCAAAGATACTCTCTTCTTATGTGTATGACTCTAATTGCCTGTGATCACCGATCTTATCATCGTATAACTGGGTCCCTAATTTGAGTCATCGATCAACCCCGCAAATCCTGCAAACATCAAACAAATCTTGTAAGTTAAATAAACTTAATGAGTTCATTCTCTACACCATAATTAAACATTGTCGCACGAGGGTAACAATGTAAAATAAACTAAACATAAATTTACTCCTTCCTCACTCAAGGTGATTATTCTTTATTAGGGTCGCGGACTCCACCTGATCTTCTGAGCTACTCGACTTCCTATCAGACCTCTCTCTTGTCGAAGTTTCCACTCAACTGTACCCTAGATACTTCACCATATCAAAAAATCCTATCATTAATTATTGTCCTTCCTCCATTACACTTCCCTCTTTTTCGGGGTGTTCGTTGTCTTCTATCTAACTTGGTTTTGCCTATTTACAATCATGTACCTTTATGGTGGCTTTCTCGTCTTTCCGACCATCTTAGGAGATACCCTTCTTGGTAGACTTCCATGGTCGGACCAATCCTTGGTGGACTCATTTATTTCCACACCTTACTCTCGAATGACTTGTTGACATTTTTGTAATGTGCTAGCCTTCAGTAAGCCTCGCCACTCTGACGTACCCATTCTCCTTCCACCTTATTGTTCGCAGTGGTGGGATTAAATCCAACAGCCCACCAATAACCTAGACATTTCCTAAGGACTCGCGCATCCCATAAATGAAGGTCAATTTGACTATTTGAACCAACATGTTATCGTCCATGTGACTATACGAGCCTACCATATTACTTGCTTGTTTCCTCCCCAAGAGGCTATCATTGTGGCGGTGTACCCGCACTAGACTTTCCTTAAAGAGGAATAGCCTTGACAAACATGTTGTCCCCTAGACAGAATCCTTATCTTAGGGGTGGAATTCCCATCCATTTCATGATTTTTGTCCCTCTCACGTACAACTTCTTTGAGCACTCTCTGATGGCTCTTCATTGTAAATCATTGCTTGCGATCCTTGGATAATTTCCCTATTTTCATTCCCATAATTAGGCCATCTCTCACATGACCTATCTTCCTCTAAATCTTGTTGGGTCTTCAATCATTCCTTGTTGGCTTTCACATTTGTCCTTACCACTTTATTTTAACTCATTTTCCACCTGTGTGGTTTCTCATACTTGGCGCACTAAACGTGTACCCCTGACTTGAGGTCTTAGCGCACTTTTCGCGTTTGTTTTCTAGCGGATTCTATGGGTTACCGTAGTGAGCTATGGTCTTATACCCTTCTCACCTTATTTCCCTTGTCTTGGCAGACTTACTGGGGTTTATTGTCCTGGTGGACTTTATCCGTGTTTACTATCCCAACGGACCATCTCTATTATGTGTTTATTATCCTAACAGACTATCTTTGTTCTGTGTTTACTGATCGTTATTTTGTCGAGTCTTAAAATTTATATAAAGAATGATCGAACTTAAAATCTAACTAAGATAATGATGGAGGCAAGCGTACCTATCGAACAGTAGTATATTTTAGGCAAGACCAGAATGTCGAATCCCAAAAGAACCAAAAGTACTAATACTAACTCTCTTTTTATTATCTAGCCTAAGAATTAAGGGAATTTGTTTATCTAATCTAAAATTAATTAATAACTAAACTAAAGATGCAAAGACAAAGAGAATGAATTGGGGAAAATAACTTTAAGAAAAACCAATTGATTAAGACGACGCCCAAGGAAGAATCCACCTAGACTTCACTTGTTATCTAACTCTGAACCAGACGATTTATTCACTTGACTTGATCCGTAAGATTCCCTAACATATATTAATTCCTCTCTCGAGGCGACTAACATCTAACCCTAGGTTGATTAATTGAAATCTCTTTCTAATTAAAACCCTAGAATTGCATTAACTCGATCTATGGACTCTCATATTAAGTTTCACCCTAATCCGGCAAAATCTCGTCACCTTATTTCTAGGCGCGCGATCAACTCCACTTAATTATACTAGATCTACTCTTAGGTAGGGATTTTTTCTCCTCCACCTAAGCACATCAATCTTGAATTAATATCTTGGAAATATCAACACAAGAATTAAGAACACATAATTAAGAACAAGTCAAATATTTATCATATAGTTCAGCAAACGATAACAAGATTCATCTTAGGTTTCATCCCCCTCAGGTATCTGAAGGTTTAGTTCATAACAATAAAAGAAAACATCTCAACAGTAAAGATAAAACAAAATATAGGAAATCCGTAAAACCCCCTGAAGGAATTGAAGAAGAAGTCCTCCGTCTTGAGTATAACTCCGCTTCTTGAGACGAATCAACTGGCTTATCTTTGAGTAAATCTACACAAATCGCCCTCTTCGGCCTAGCTTGGCGTCTATCCAAACGAACCTCTAAAAGTTGGCCTCTAAGGTCTTTATATAGGCTTTTGGAATATGTTTCTTTGCCTCTAAGTACCCTAAATCGACTGAAACTCTTCTTTCCTACGGAAGGGACACGCCCGTGTGGCACGCCCGTGTGCTTCGATTGTAGGCCGTGGTTGAGTCAGAGGATGAGGCACGGCCATGTGTTTCGGGGTCAGCCGTGTTCGAGTGAATTAGGGAGGCACGGCCATGTGGTCTTAAGCCCAGGCTGTGTTGATTTCTATCTTGGCCCAATTTGGTCCGTTTTAAGCCCATTTCTTGTTTTTTTCATCCTCCGGTGCTCTTCTAAGTATAAAACATGAAAACAAAGGATTAAGAGCACCAAATTACATAATTCAAGGGATAAATCATCCAAAAGCATGCTAAATGTGGGCCTAAAATATGTTACTTTTACGGTTTATCAAATACCCCCACACTTAAGCTTTTGCTTGTCCTCGAGCAAAATTCTTAATTTACAATTAAAACAAACTTTCCACAAATCATAATTCTCATCAACAATGCCTTACCATAATTCATAGACAATTCGTACATGGATAATTTAATTCAAAGACTCCTAAAGATTCAAACAATTCCAAGTCATATATTTGTATCACGAAAACATAGGTGTCTCCCCTTATCTAAATAATTACCTTTGATTCAAAACTGACAAGGATTGACATCCTCACTAAAGATTCACTCAAATCACTCAAAGTTTTAAGGTTCAAAATTAAGCACTCAAAAGTCGAACTTGAAAAGCTAATCCCATAGGCTTGCTTGAAAATCAAATCTCCACTATTGTAATATGAGATGATACACAAATCAAAAGGTCTTTAACAGGGTTGTAACGAGGCTTGATTTAAAGGTGTGGATAAAGGCTAAATTAGAAGGTTAGAATCGAGATTGAATTGACAAATTACCTATCTAAAAGAGAAATGAACTAATAATCTGAATAATTACCTCAATTGAAAACTAATAATACGAGCTTCTTCTTCAAGATATTGAAATTAAACATATAAGCTCTTAGAACATAAAACTAATAATGAATATACTTCGATTTTTTTTAAGAACAAGTCAATAAATACATAATATAAGAAAGAACTTTATCAACTGAAATAAAATAATTAGGCAACTGATCAAATCAATTCTAGAAAGAAAGGTAGTCAAAGGAATAGTGATAAGAAATACGATCGACGTTTTGGGTTAATATTAGTGGGTGAATCAATAAAAAGGGTTGTTAGGATCAAAGGGTTCACTAAGGGTTAATTATGTAGGTAGGCTTTCTAGTGGAGTGAGTGGATTAAAACCTAGGTGCCTTTATCATCTCAGTATATCAAATCAATAATCTGGTCTCGACATGTATAATCGAGGCAAGTTCTAGATAACAATTCAGTGTTGACACACTTATAATAAAAAAAAAGTGAGCATGAAAAAGAATATATGCTCTATGAGGCTCAAAATCTCATGAAAATTATGGGTATTTGACATTAATCCCTGTAAATTTCAAACTTCAAGGTAATATTCAAATTCAATTCAACAACCTAGAAAATTTTTTATTCTTGAAAAATAGACTTATCATGCTTGATTCTCTAGTATCTTAAAGTTTAAATCATCAATGCACAATTATCTATAACTTAATCTAAGACATATCAATAAAATCATAAATTAATAGAAATTTCATCATAATTAGTAATATGAGAAAATTACTTAAGATAAGATAAAGTTCAGGATTTTTGAGAACAATGAAAAAAGTTAGGCACACACTTTTTATCCCCCCACACTTAAGATGTACATTGTCCTCAATGTACAAAGATAGATAATAAACATATAAAATTAAGAGAGAAGGGGATAATTGAAACTTCCTAAATTTTTGGATGGATTTCTTTATTCCCGTGTCGAATTGGAGGAGGAGGCGTTGGTGCCGTGGTGAATACTAACGAGCTCTGTGTTAGATGAAGAAATTGGGGAGCTTGTGAAGAATTAATCAGGAAATAATAATTAAGATTTAAAATATACTAAGTACATATTTAAAGAAAAGCAAGCTAAAGTGAAGGAAAATAAAAAGTAAAATAAACTTAAAAGAAAAGATTAATGGACTGAAAAGTCCTTATTGTAAGATGGTTCGTGAGGTGGGCGTGATTTCTAAGGCCGTGGTGCATGATTCCCTAGTAGCCTTTAGAACCTAAAACCAAGAAACTAGAATGAAATAAACCAAATAAAACATAAGATAGTCAAAGAGAAGGAAAATAAAGGAGAAGAGAAATGAAAAATAAAACCGAAAAGGTCTCAATAGAAATACAAGCATATTTAATCATGCCTTGACCGAACCGTCAATACCACCTTTCCATATAACTTATAACTACTTATACTTATCATTAACAATTGAATCTAACAAATCAACTTACATATACAAATTTTCATTATAAGATCATTATTATCGCCAACTTAGTAACAACCATATTTAACATTCAATAACCCAAGTTAAGTTTTTCCAACTAAATACGTAACATTCATATCACCTATCACATTTCCAATAATATCTAAACTTCAACCGAATACAAACATTCATTAATAGCATGAGCAAGCCATTTCATCAAAACATATAAATGAAGTTTAACCAAAATAAGTAGCCATTTTCGCAAGGCTATAATTATAAACACGATTAAGTATCATTAGTAATACGACTTAATCTAACCTATACATGCCTTTTGAATCAAAAACCGGGTTTATCAAGTACCAAAGAGAGTGGATAGTGTGGTTGACTTCTTTGAGGATCCTTGAGTCAGTAGCTTGAATAAAAATCTATAAAAACAGAGGTAAACAGGAACACTCACAGAGTAAGCTTGCTAGCTTAGTAAGTCTCAAGCAAATATAAATGTAATGAACATACATTTAAACATGTTAATCTCCAGGCTTATAGTATGGAACATAAATATTTCAATATGTAAAATGTACATAGCCGAATACTAGTAACACACTTGATTTAATATCTACGCTATGTCATCATGAACATGTACATTATCAAATCACATGAATATCATATTGTATCGCATGCTCTGAATCACATGTATCAATCTAGGCATCGATCTTCTATTTTTTTTTTTTTTACTTATACACATATGCTAAACACTTTCGACTCTTTCATCACTGATCTTTCCATTTTATAACCGAATTTTCACTGTAACATACATATATATAACCCGAGTTCACATGTAAGTAATGTTTATACACATTAATGATAAGCTCAACATCATAAAATAAATACTTATTGAATCGTCCATTTCATCACATCGTATTTAACTAAAACAATAAGAATTTAGCTCACTTCATTCCTTACTAATATTGTAGGCTAATTCTTACCCGAGCTTTTAGCACATAGCACTATATATAAGTCTCACCTTGTTTGATTCTCAGAATCTCCGTTTATAGCATATCACCGGCATTAAGCCTGCTAGACCTGAAGTCTGAAGTTTGAACACCGGCATTAAGCCTGCTAGGCAACAAGCCTGAAATAATTCACCGGCACAAGGCCTGCTAGACTCGAAGCCCGATATAAATCACCGGCACAAAGCCTGCTAGGCTTTAAGCCCGATATAACTCACCGGCACGAGGCCTGCTAGGCTCGAAGCCTGAATATCAACATTATTTACCATTCATTTCACATTACTTTGTGCTAAATTCACAACATTTCATATACTTCGTATTTCTTCCACATATCAACCAAAATTAATTAATCATATTACTATAAACAAAATAAAGTCAATCCAATAATACATAATACCACATTCGGCCATTACATAAATTTATACTCGAAATTATCAAATATTATCATTTAATATGTTCACAATTAGTGCTTTAAATATACTTGCTTAAGGACTTACCTCGATTATCAACGGCAACTTAAACCGATTATTCGACAACCTTCGTCTTTCCCCGATCCAAATCCGTTTTGCTTTGTTCTTGATCTAAACATATTAAAAATAAACTCATTCATGTACATTTCATTTCAATTTAGTCCCAAAGCACATAAATGGGCAAATTACCATTTTACCCTAATGTTTCACACTTTTACAATTTAGTCCTATTTGCATAAAACACAAAATACACAAAATTTCTCAATACTACTCAAGGGCCGAATATGCATAGGGACTATACAAGTCCATTTCTTCCATTTATTTTGCAAATAAGCCCCTTTAAAATTTTATTTTTACAAATTAGCCCTAAATACTCAATTTCACCAAAACTTCCAATACAAAACATACTAATCTTTAACATATAAAACATCAAAAATCACAAGAACATAACAATGGCCGAACATCAAGCATGCTTATTTTTAAAAATTCTAACATGGGTCAGCTACGGTTCGAATCAACGATCTCAAAAACGTAAAAATTAACAAAAACCGAAATCAAACTAACCTTGAATTTAAGCTTATAAATGCCGAAAATCAAAAGAATTCAAACCCTTCTTCTTTCTCAATATTCGGCCAAGCAAAATAAAAGATGATAATGGCCATACTTTTATGTTTTATTTAACATATATTATGACATTTAATCATTTACTTTTATAACCTTTTTATATAAAATTATATAATATAAAACTTAAGGTTAATCTTGTCATATGCCACCCACTAACTTAAAAATGGGCTATTTGCTCATTTAATACCTCATATTAAAAAGCCATCCTCATTTAAGTACTTTCCACTATAGAATGTAACTTTTACACTTTATGCGATTTAGCCCTTTTTGTTAAATTGAACACACAAACGATTAAATTTTTCTATGAAACTTTCACACACATTAAATCACATATAATAAGCACAGAATATATCATTTAAATATATTTCAGAATCAAATTCATGGTCCCGAAACCACCGTTCCGATTAGGGTCAAATTCAGACTGTTACAACTCTCCCCCCTTTAGGGATTTTCGTCCCCGAAAATCTTACCGTTAAACAAAATCGGATATTGTTGCCTCATTGAATCCTCAGGCTCCCATGTAGCCTCTTCAACTCCGTGCCAATTCCATAGTACTTTCACTAATGGAATTCTCTTGTTTCTCAACTCTTTCATTTCCCGAGCTAAAATATGGATCGGTTCTTCATCATATGTCATATCGGTTCAGATTTCAATCTCAGACGGAGTGATTACATGTGACGGATCTGATCTATATCTACGAAGCATCGAAACGTGAAATACGTTGTGTATCTTTTCTAATTCAGAGGGTAACTTCAATCTATAAGCAACACGCCCAATACGTTCAATGATCTCGTACGGTCTGATGAACCTCGAACTTAGTTTGCCTTTCCGACCAAATCGGAGTACCTTCTTCCATAGAGAAACTTTCAAGAATACCCAGTCTCCGACCTGAAACTCAATGTCTTTGCGCTTCGAATCAGCATAAGACTTTTGACGATTCGAGGTCGCTTTCAATCTATCTCTGATTATATCCACTTTTTGTTCCGCTTCTTTAATCAAATCAACCCCGTGTATCTTATTTTCACTGAGCTCGGTCCAGTACAACGGTGTATATGACACTTGCAGCCATATAGAGCTTCATAAGGTGCCATTTTGATGCTCGATTAAAAATTGTTATTATAAGAAAATTCAATCAAAAGTAAGTATCTTTCCCACGTACCTTCAAACTCGAGGACGCAACATCTCAACATGTCATCAAGTATCTGAATGGTTCATTCAGACTGACCGTCAGCCTGCGGATGGAAGGCTGTGCTAAAGTGGAATTTAGTACCTAAAGCATCTTGCAACTTATTCCAAAACCGCGATGTGAATCTCCGGCCTCTGTCTGAAACAATGGAACTTGGCACACCATGTAATCTCACAATCTGTGATACATACAATTCAGCAAGTTTATAGAGCGAATAATCCGTACGAACTGGAACAAAGTGAACTGATTTGGTCAGTCTATCCACTATAACCCAGACAGCATCTTTCTTGCTCGGTGTCGTAGGCAAACCCGATACAAAGTCTATAGTAATTCTATCCCATTTCTATTTAGGTATCATTATCGGCTGAAGTAATCCAAAAGGCATTTGATGCTCGGCTTTTACTTGCTGACAAATTAAACATTTGGAGACAAATTCAGATATATCTCGTTTCATGCTGGGCCACCAGTAGAACTGTTTCAAATCATTATACATTTTCGTGCTACCCGGGTGTACCGACAATCGACTATTATGAGCCTCATTCAAAATCATCTGAATCATATCCACATTCCTCGGAACACATATTCGGCCTTTGAAGATCAAACAATCATTTTTATCAATTCGAAACTCTGATTTTGCATCACTTTCACACTGAACTCGTCTAGCAATCATATCTTTATCAATTTTCTGTGCATCACAAATTTGCTGAATATACAACGGTCTTGCCTTCAACTCGGCTATGATCGAACCATCACCAGACATAACCATATGTGCGTTCAACGCACGAAGAGCAAACAATGATTTTTGACTTAAGGCATCCGCAACAACGTTGGCTTTTCCCGGATGGTAGTCAATCACCAATTCATAGTCTTTCAATAATTCTAACCATCTGCGTTGTCTCAAGTTCAAATCTTTCTAAGTCATCAAGTACTTCAGACTTTTGTGATCTGAATAAACATGACATTTCTCACCGAATAAGTAATGACGCCAAATTTTCAATGTGAAAACAATGGCTGCTAGTTCCAGATCATGAGACGGATAATTTCTTTCATGAGGCTTCAAGTGTCTTGAAGCGTAGGCTATGACTTTGCCTTCCTGCATCAAAACGCAACCCAAACCATTCAAAGAAGCATCACTAAACATAACAAATTCTTTACCCGATTTAGGTTGAACTAATACTAGAGCCTCGGTCAAAAGAGCTTTCAACCGATCGAAACTTTACTGACATTTTTTCGTCCATTCATACTTGACATCTTTCTGTAATAGCTTTGTCAATGGGGTAGCTATTATAGAAAAACCTTTCACAAATCGTCTGTAGTATCCAGCAAGTCTTAGAAAACTTCGAATTTCAGAAACATTCTTTGGTGGCTTCCAATCAAGTATAGCTGAAATTTTGTTCGGATCAACCCGAATGTCTGACGCTGAAACAACATGACCCAGAAAGCTGACTTCATTCATCCAGAATTCACACTTACTAAACTTTGCATACAACTTTTAATTTCGCAAAGTTCGTAGCACCAATCTCAAATGCTCGGCATGTTCGGTTTCATCTTTGGAGTAGATCAGGATATCATCAATGAACACTACTACAAACCGATCCAAATCTTGTCGAAAACCCGATTCATCAAATCGATGAAAATAGCAGTGCATTAGTAAGTCCAAAAGGCATAACGAAACTCAAAATGTCCGTACCTCGTTGAATGCGTCTTTGGCACATCGAATCTCGACTCGTGGCGATAATAACCCGATCTCGGATCTATCTTTGAAAACATCAAGCCCTTTCAAGCGATCAAACAAGTCATCAATTCGAGGCAACGGTATTTATTCTTTATTGTCACTTTATTTAGTTACCAATAATCAATACGCATTCGCATAGTCCGTCTTTCTTTTTCACAAATAGAACTGGTGCACCCCAAGGAGAGAAACTCGATCGTGCAAAGCCCCTATCTGTCAACTCTTGCAACTGTGCTTTCAACTCTTTCAATTCAGTAGGTGTAACAGACCGAATTCGACCCTAATCGGAATGGTGGTTTCGGGACCACGAATCCGAGACCGAGAAATAATTTAATATTATATTTTGAGTTTATTATATGTGAATTAATGTGTGAAAGTTTCGTAGAAAAATTTTATCGTTTAAGTGCTTAATTTGATAAAAAGGACTTAATCGCGTAATAGGTAAAAGTGGCATACTAAAGTATAATGTGCTAGTTTGAGCTTGGCTTTTTAATATGAAGTGTTAAATGAGTAAATAACCCATTTTTAAGTTAGTGGGTTGGTATATGACAAAATTAACCTTAAGTTTTATATTATATAATTTTATGAATTAAGGTTAAAATAGTAAATAAATTAAAAACCATATTATATGTTAAATAAAACATAAAAGAAATAATGGATATTTTCATTCATCTTTTGGCCGAATATTGAGAAACACAAGGGAGCTAAGTTCTTTGAAATTTGGCAATATCCAAGCCAAATTCAAGGTAAATTCTTAGTCGGTTTTGTAAATTTTACGTTTTGAGATCGTTGCTTGAAGAATGAATCAAACCCATGTTGTAATTTTGAATCTAAGCATGCTTGATGTTCGCCATTGTTGTATTCATGTGGTTTTGAAATTTGATGATTTTAGATGAAAGATATGTAAAGGATTAATATGTTTTGTGTTGGAAGTTTTGATGAAATTGAGTTTTTAGGGTTAAATTGTAAAAATAAATTTTAGAGGGCCTATTTGCAAAATAAATGAAATGTGAGGACTTGTAAGGTCCCTAGGAACATTCGCCCTTGCATAGTTTTGGCTAATTTGGTGTATTTTGTGTGTTAAGCAAATAGGACTAAATTGTAAAGTTGTGAAATGCAGGGGTAAAATAGTAATTTGCCCATTTATGTGCTTAGGGACTAAATTAAGATGAATTGCACTTGAATGAGCTGAATTTTAATGTGTTTTAGATCAAGAGCAAAGAAAAGCAGATTTAGATCGGGAAAGACGAAGGTTCCGAATAGCCAGATTTGCACTACCTATCGACAACCGAGGTAAGTCCTTAACAAATTTAAATTGAGAATTTAATTACCAAAGTAGTATATGATAAAATTTAGTATACTAAGACCAAAGTAGTATATGATAAAATTTAGTATACTAAGGCATAAAAATGTATATAAGTAGAATGTGGGGCATGAAATGGTATTGAATTTGTTGATTGAATGTGATGTGGATACTTACGTTCGGTTTAACATGATATTGTAAAATAAAGCATATGAGATGGATGTGATTGTAGCATTAAGTAATGTGCATGGGAATGTTGATTGTGTTATATATTCGGCTTAGTGCCTAGCGAAGCCGTCTTGGTGATACATTCAGACTTAGCGCCTAGCGTGCTTCGTCTTGGGTGATACATTCGAGCTTAGTGCTTAGCAGTGCTTCATGCGGTGATATATTCGAGCTTAGTGCCTAGCAGCTTAGTCTTGGTGATTTATTTCGGCTTTAAATGCCTAGCGTGCTTTATGCTTGGTGATGTATTTTACAAAATAGAAACCAAATTTATGTTCAAGGTAATTAAAGCAAACTTATCGAGTTAACGGCTCAGGTGAGTATGTGAAGTAGGAATGAATTTCTTACTTATATGAGACAAGGAAAATCAGTAATTTATTACAAATGGCATGTGTTACGAGTGTGGAATATATACATATATATATATGGTTATAATATGTGTTCTCGGCTTTACTAATGAATGATATGATTGTTGTATCTTGGTCTTCTAATATGAGGATACATGACTAGGCATATTCGGCCACATGAGTGGTTGTGTAATTGATGCCATGTTATAGTAATTGACATTTAAGTATATAAATGCATGTACCTATGATTATCGATGACATTTTGGGTTTGAAAGGTTGGTTTATAATCAAGTATTTTGATCATAAGCATGTGGGTAGAGAGATATCGTTTCTTAATTCATACTTGTTAATATGGGTATGAAAATTAAAGTTTGAAAATAAGTATGAGCACAAGTCCACAAGTTGAATTATAGTAATTTAATTGTTAAAATTCAAATGTTATTTTTATGAAATTAGGACTTACTAAGCTAGCAAGCTTATCATGTGAAATGTTTCCTCTGCTTTTATAGTTTAGGTGCAAGCTACAAGCTCTTGGGATCGTTAGGAAAGTCACTCACACTATCAATCTACATTTTGGGTACTCTTTCATTTTGATTTTTAAACGAAGGCATGTATAGGAAAGACTTGGTCTTTGTTTGATGAAATCTTAAGGTTCATGTATATAATAGCCATGCGAATATGGCTAAATTTTTAGTTAAATACTGTTGTTGTGTCTTGATATGTATGTTGGTTTATGATGGCAATGTTTATGCATTCTTAATCAAAGTTTAATCGTTTTGTTAAGGAAATGTTTGTATCTGAAATGAATCCTTGAATTAGGGATGTAGGTAGGTTCGGTTAGAAGCTAGTCTTTCATAAAATGCAACAAAACAGCTTGTAGTAGCAGCAGTGATGTGAGTTAGAAAAATCACCAAAAATAGGGTATATTGAATTAGAAGGTGAATGAGATATTAAATTAAACCTTATTGTGTCTATTTTTACATAAGAGAAATAGAGTAGGCAAAAGATTTATATATTATGAGATAATCAAGTTTTAGTGAGGCCTGCTCTGAATGAATTCATGAGTCACTGTTCTGTTTTGGAAAAATTGTCAAAAATTGTACAAAAATCATTAAGAAGCATGGTTTATATGTGTAGAACCCTCAATGGGTCTATTTTTCATTGGTATAAACAAGAACATTATAGGAAATTTTTGCAATGAGATAACTGTATTTTTGTAGAGACAGGTCAGAATTGTCAAGCAGTGTAATAAGGGTAACTTTGATGAATAAACTGTACTGATTGGCCACATGAAAAATTCTGGAAAAATTATGATGAAAAGTTATATGAGTCTAGTTTCAAGGAAAATTTACGGATATAAATTTCGAGTTTTGTAACTCAAGTTATGGTCAATTTGGTCAGCATGATGCAGTTGGACAGCTTTAAAATCTTACACCCGAGTTAATAGTCAAGTCTAGTAATGCCATGTACTCGATTCCAAGCAAGGGTTTGGTATGGGTGTTACATTTATTGGGATCAGAGCAGCGGTTTAGTCGATTCTAGGACTACCGTAGTATGAAAGAGTCTAGCTATACATGCCTTTAAATTGTATATATGATAGTGTGGTGACTCACGACAATTTCAAGTGTATTTTATATAGTAAATGGATTACGATCCGATAGAGCCGTGGCGATGATGTGGAGAGTGTCGCTTTGGTCTCGCACATGGATCGATGCCACTAGACTCTCAACCGATTCACGGGTAACCACGAGGAGAGGCTAAACAAGCCTTCTACCAAATGATGAATGAATGGTTTACCCAGTTTATTTAGAATAATCCAACGGTACAACAACCTCCACCCAGAATAATCCAACTCCTGTACCTTCAAGACCCCGATGATAGATCCAATGAGATCTAGTAGGCCTCTGTTGATAAAATTAGGAAATTTGGGTAGAAGAATTCAAGGCTAATGATGATGATGATGATGCAGAGCGAAATGAAATGTGGCTTGATAACACTATTCGGTACTTGATGAGCTATCTTGCACTCCGGATGGATGTTTAAAATGTGCTATATCTTTGCTTGGGACACGCCTATCACTGGTGGAATACACTAGTATCGGTGGTTCCAAAAGAAAAGTGACGTGGATTTCTTCCGAATGAATTCATGAAGAAATATATCGACCAGAGGTTCATCGACGAAGCGTAAAGAATTTCTTAAACTAAAACAAGGGCAAATGACCGTGGATTGAATATGAGCGAAAATTTGTCGATTGAGCCGATATGCTCGGAGTGTGTATCAACTGAAGCCATTATGTGCAAAAGGTTTGAAGACGGTTTGAATGAAGATTTGAAGTTACTAGTTGGCATTCTTGAGATCAAAGAATTTGTGACACTAGTCGAGCGAGCTTGCAAAGTGAAGAGCTTGGGAAAGAGAAAAGAAAGGTGAGACGAAGCAAGAGACACCCGTAAAAGATCGTCGGGTAAAAATTTCCATTCCACATCTAAGAAGTTTAGAGATGACTTGATCGACACAAAGCTACTTGATTCATTTAGGCGTGATCGACCTCGGTGGGCTCCCGAGCTACCTCGATGGCCGGTGTTGGTAACGCCCCACGTAATCGAGTTGAATGCAAACATTGTGGAAAATGGCATCACAGGAGTTGTAGAGTTCGTGGACCGGTCTTGCTTTAAATGTGGATCCTCGAGACCATTTTATTCGAGAGTGCCCGATGTTAGTCGAGCTGAATCTGACGAACTCTAGACCGAGTAGTGCATCGAGACGAGGCGAGACCACCCAGGCATTCTGGCAATGTAGGTGGTAGTCAGAGAGGGACAAAGAACACAACAGATCGATCTGAGGCTAGAGCTCCAGCTAGAGCTTATGTTACTCGAGCTAGAGAGGATCTCGCTTCTCCGATGTCATTACGGTACTTTCACCCTTTATGATACTCTTGTGATTGCATTGATTGATCTGGTTCGACCTATTCATATGTATGTGAAACTACGGTATTCAAGAAGACTACGCGATTGAGTCTACTAAGTTTGTGATTAGCGTATCCAACCCTTTGGGTAGATATGTGTTTGTTAATAAAGTGTGTAAAAGTTGCCCATTGATGATTGGGATTTTTGCTTCCCGATTGATTTAATGTTGTTGCCTTTCGATGAGTTTGATATAATTTTGGGAATGGATCGTTAACTTCGATGATGCGATGGTGAATTGCAAAAGAAAGCTTATTGATTTGAGACACCAAAACGGTGAGATCATTAGAATTGAATCCGATGATTGGTGGGTTTCTCTGATTATATCATCGATGTTAGCCGGAAGTATGTGAGAAAAGGTGCGAAGCTTATTTGGCTTATGTCTTGGATAATAAATTGTCCGAGAAAGCATTGAATCCGTCTGGGATTTTATGTGAATACCGGATGTGTTCCACGAAGAACTACCGGTTTACCCCAAAGACGAGAGATTGAGTTTGGCATTGAACTAGCTCAGGAACGACTCGATCTCAATAGCTCCATATCGGATGGCACCGATCGAGCTAAAAGAGTTGAAAGCACGATTGCAAGAGTTAACAGATAGGGGCTTTGCGCGACCAAGTTTCTCTCCTTGGGTGCACAGTTCTTTTGTGAGAAAGAAAGATGGAACGATGCGAATGTGTATTGATTATCGGCAACTAAATAAAGTAACTATAAAGAATAAGTACCCGTTACCTCGGATTGATGATTTGTTTGATCAGTTGAAAGAGGCTTCAGTATTTTTGAAGATAGATTTGAGATCGGGTTATTATCGATTCATGAGTCGAGATACGAGATGTGCCAAAGGCGCATTTTAGGCGAAGTACGGACATTTTGAGTTTTTGGTAATGCCTTTTGGGCTTACTAATGCACCTCTTGTTTTATAGATTTGATGAATCGGGTTTTAGGCAGTTTTGGATCGATTTGTGGTGGTGTTTATTGATGACATATTGATCTACTCCAAAGATGAAATTGAACACGTTGAACATTTGAGGTTAGTGCTACAAACTTTGCGAGATCATCAGCTGTATGCGAAGTTTAGTAAGTGTGAGTTATGGATGAAAGAGGTCAGCTTTTTGGGACATGTGGTTTGAGATCGGGCATTGAGTTGATCCGAACAAAATCTCGGCTATACTTGATTGAAGCCACCGAAAAATGTTTACGAGATTGAAGTTTTCGGGACTTGCGGGTTACTATCGACGATTTGTGAAAGATTTTTCTATGATAGCTACCCGTTGACAAGGTTATGCGAGAAAGATATCCGGTTCGAGTGGTGGGAAAAATGTCGTAAAAGTTTTGATCGGTTGAAAGCCTTTTGTGAAGCTCGATATTAGTTCAACTGAATCGGGTAAAGAATTCGTTGTTTATTCGATGCTTCTTTAAATGGTTTGGGCTGCGTTTTGATGGGAAGGCAAAGTTGTAGCCTACGCTTCAAGACAATTGAAGCCGCATGAAAGAAATTACCCGCGCGATGATTTAGAGCTTGCACCATTGTGTTCATTTGAAGATTTGGCGTCATTACTTATTTGGCGAGAAATGTCATGTTTACTCAGATCATAAAAGTTTGAAGTATCTAATGACTCAGAAAGATCTGAATTTGAGACAACGTAGGTGGCTAGAACTATTGAAAGACTATGAATTGGTGATTGACTATCACCCGGGAAAAGCTAACATTGTTATGGATGCGTTAAGTCAGAAATCTTTATTTGCTCTTCTGCAATGAATGCCTGAGATGGCTATGTCTAGTGATGGTTCGATCATAGCGAGTTACGAGCAAGACCGATGTTTATCCAACAAATTTGTGATGCACGAAAGTTGACAAGAATATGATTGCTAAACTAATTCGATGTGAAAAGGTGCAGAGTCGATTTTGATTGATGCAAATGATTGTTTGAATTTTAAAAGCGAATGTGTGTTCCAAAGAACTGATTTGATCTGAGATGATTTTGAGTGAGGCTCATAGTGGCCGACTATCGATACATCCGGTAGCACGAAAATGTATAACGACTTGAAACAGCTTCTATTGGTGGCTCGGTATGAAACGAGATATATCTGAATTTGTTTCAAAGTGCCTAATTTGTCGACAAGTAAAAGCCGAGCATCAAGTGCCTTCGGGTTGCTTCATAGATCATGATACCCGAGTGGAAATGGGATAAAATTACAATGGATTTTGTATCCGGTCTTCCTATGACACCGAGTAAGAAAGATGCCGTATGGGTGATAGTTGATAGTGACTAAATCACTCATTTTGTGCCGATTCGCATGGACTTTTCACTCGATAAACTTCTTTGAATTGTATGTATCAGATTATAAGATTGCATGGTGTACCGAGTTCCATTGTGTCGAATGAGACCGAGATTTACGTCGCGATTTTGGAAGAAGTTGCAAGATGCTTTATGTACCAAACTACATTTTAGTCTGACCTTCCATCCGCAGATGACGGCCGGTCTGGCGAACTATTCAAATACTTGAGGACATGTTGAGATGTTGCGTTCTCGAGTTTGAAGTGCGTGGAAGCGATACCTACCTTTGATTGAATTTGCTTATAATAATAGCTTTCAATCAAGTATCAAAATGGCACCTTATGAAGCCTTATACTGGTAAAATGTCGAACACCATTATCTTTGGATGAGCTCGGTGAGAATAAGATACAGGGTTGATTTGATTAAAGAGATCGAGCAAAGTAGCCATAATCAAAGATAATTTGAAAGTCGCATCGGATCGACAAAAGTCCTATCTCGATTTGAAGCGTAAAGACATTGAATTTCGGTAGGAGATCGTGTATTCTTAAAAGTTTCCGTGGAAGAAAGTACTCGATTTGGTCGGAAAGGCAAGTTAGTCAAGATTTATCGACAGTATGAAATCATTGAGCGTATTGGGCTGTTGCTTATAGATTGAGATTTCCCTCACGAGTTAGAAAAGATACACGACGTATTTCACGTTTCGATGCTTCGTAAGTCTGAGATCGATCCGTCTCATGTGATCACTCCGACAGGAGACCGAACTCCAATCGATTTGACATATAATGAAGAATCGATCCGTATTTTAGCTCGAAATAAAGAGTTGAGAAATAAAAGAATTCGTTAGTGAAAGTTCTATGGAATAAATCACGGAGTTGAAGAGGCTACGTGGGAGCTCGAGGATTCAATGAGGAAACAATATCCGACTTTGTTTAACGGTAAGATTTTGGGACGAAAATCCTTAAGGAGAGTTATAATGAATCAGAATTAGACCCTAATCGAACAGTGGTTTTGGGACCACGAATCCGAGACCAGAAATAATTTAATATTATATTTGAGTTTATTATATGTGAATTAATGTGTGAAAGTTTAAGAGAAAAATTTTATCGTTTAAGTGCTTAATTTGATAAAAAGGACTTAATCGCGTAATAGGTAAAAGTGGCATACTAAAGTATAATGTGCTAGTTTGAGCTTGGCTTTTTAATATGAAGTGTTAAATGAGTAAATAACCCATTTTAAGTTAGTGGGTTGGTATATGACAAAATTAACCTTAAGTTTTATATTATATAATTTTATGAATTAAGGTTAAAATAGTAAATAAATTAAAAACCATATTATATGTTAAATAAAACATAAAAGAAATAATGGATATTTTCATTCATCTTTTGGCGAATATTGAGAAACACAAGGGAGCTAAGTTCTTTGAAATTTCGGCAATATCCAAGCCAAATTCAAGGTAAATTCTTAGTGGTTTTTGTAAATTTTTACGTTTTTGAGATCGTTGTCAACCGTGAATCACCCATGTTGTAATTTTTGAATCTAAGCATGCTTGATGTTCGCCATTGTTGTATTCATGTGGTTTTGATATTTGATGATTTTAGATGAAAGATATGTAAAGGATTAATATGTTTTGTGTTGGAAGTTTTGATGAAATTGAGTTTTTAGGTTAAATTGTAAAAATAAATTTTAGAGGGCCTATTTGCAAAATAAATGAAATGTGAGGACTTGTAAGGTCCCTAGGAACATTCGACCCTTGCATAGTTTTGGCTAATTTGGTGTATTTTGTGTGTTAAGCAAATAGGACTAAATTGTAAAGTTGTGAAATGCTAGGGGTAAAATAGTAATTTACCCATTTATGTGCTTAGGGACTAAATTAAGATGAATTGCACTTGAATGAGCTGAATTTTAATGTGTTTTAGATCAAGAGAAGCGAGAAAAGCAGTTTAGATCGGGAAAGACGAAGGTTCTCGAATAGCCAGATTTGCACTACTTATCGACAACCGAGGTAAGTCCTTAACAAATTTAAATTGAGAATTTAATTACCAAAGTAGTATATGATAAAATTTAGTATACTAAGGCATAAAAATGTATATAGGCGAATGTGGGGCATGAAATGGTATTGAATTTGTTGATTGAATGTGATGTGGATACTTACGTTCGGTTTAACATGATATTGTAAAATAAAGCATATGAGATGGATGTGATTGTAGCATTAAGTAATGTGCATGGGAATGTTGATTGTGTTATATATTCGGCTTAGTGCCTAGCGTGCTTCGTCTTAGGTGATACATTCGGGCTTAGTGCCTGAACTTCGTCGTCTATTGATACATTCAGACTTAAGCGCTAGCGAAGCTTCGTCTGCGGTGATACATTGGGCTTAGTGCCTAGCGGGCTTCGTCTTGCGGTGATATATTCAGGCTTAGTGCCTAGCGAGCTTAGTCTTGGTGATTTATTTCGGCTTTAAATGCCTAGCGTGCTTTATCTTGATGATGTATTTTACAAAATAGAAACAAGAAATTTATGTTCAAGGTAATTAAAGCAAACTTATCGAGTTAACGGCTCGGTGAGTATGTGAAGTAGGAATGAATTTCTTACTTATATGAGACAAGGAAAATCAGTAATTTATTACAAATGGCATGTGTTACAGTGTGGAATATATACATATATATATATGGTTATAATATGTGTTCTCACTTTACTAATGAATGATATGATTGTTGTATCTTGGTCTTCTAATATGAGGATACATGACTAGGCATATTGACCACATGAGTGGTTGTGTAATTGATGCCATGTTATAGTAATTGACATTTAAGTATATAAATGCATGTACCTATGATTATACGATGACATTTTGGGTTTGAAAGGTTGGTTTATAATCAAGTATTTTGATCATAAGCATGTGGGTAGAGATATCGTTTCTACAATTCATACTTGTTAATATGGGTATGAAAATTAAAGTTTGAAAATAAGTATGAGCACAAGTCCACAAGTTGAATTATAGTAATTTAATTGTTAAAATTCAAATGTTATTTTTATGAAATTAGGACTTACTAAGCTAGCAAGCTTATCATGTGAAATGTTTCCTCTGTTTTATAGTTTAGGTGCAAGCTACAAGCTCTTGGGATCGTTAGGAAAGTCACTCACACTATCAATCTACATTTTGGGTACTCTTTCATTTTGATTTTTAACGAAGGCATGTATAGGAAAGACTTGGTCTTTGTTTGATGAAATCTTAAGGTTCATGTATATAATAGCCATGCGAATATGGCTAAATTTTTAGTTAAATCTGTTGTTGTTGTGTCTTGATATGTATGTTGGTTTATGATGGCAATGTTTATGCATTCTTAATCAAAGTTTAATCGTTTTTGTTAAGGAAATGTTTGTATCTGAAATGAATCCTTGAATTAGGGATGTAGGTAGGTTCGGTTAGAAGCTAGTCTTTCATAAATGCAACAAAACGACTTGTAGTAGCAAAGAAGTGATGTGAGTTAGAAAAATCACCAAAAATAGGGTATATTGAATTAGAAGGTGAATGAGATATGAAATTAAACCTTATTGTGTCTATTTTACATAAGAGAAACAGAGTAGGCAAAAGATTTATATATTATGAGATAATTAAGTTTTAGTGAGGCCTGCTCTGAATGAATTCATGAGTCCTTTATTACATTTTGGAAAAATTGTCAAAATTGTACAAAATCATTAAGAAGCATGGTTTAAATGTGTAGAACCCTTAGTGGTTCATTGGTATAAACAAGAACATTATAGGAAATTTTGCAATGAGATAAGCGTATTTTTGTAGAGGCAATTGAATTGTCAAGCGATGTAATAAGGGTAACTTTGATGAATAAAGCATCTTGATTGGCCACATGAAAAATTCTGGAAAAGTTATGGTGAAAATTTATATGAGTCTAGTTTCAAGAAAAATTTATGGATCTAAATTTTGAGTTTTGTAACTCAAGTTATGGTCGATTTGGTCGACATGGCGCAGTTGGACGACTTTAAAATCTTACACCCGAGTTAATAGTCAAGTCTAGTAATGCCATGTACTCGATTCCGCAAGGGTTTGGGTATGGGGTGTTACAGAGAGGTGCCATCCGATATGGAGCTATTGAAATTGGAGTCATCCCCGATACTAATTCAATGCCAAACTCAATCTCTCTTACTGGTGGTAAACCGGTAATTCTTGAGGAACAAATCGAGTATTCACATACAATTAGTACAGATTCGATCTGCTTTTCGGACACTTTACTATCCAACACATAAGCCAAATAAGCTTCATCCCTTTCTCACATACTTTCGGCCAACATTGAGGATATTATCGAGGTAATCCACTCGGATCATTAGATTCAACCCGAATGATTTCACATTCGACATCTCAAATCAATAATCTTTCTTTTGCAATTCACCCGGCATCATGCAAAGTTAGCCAATCCATTCCCAAAATTATATCGAACTCGTCGAAAGGTAACAACATTAAATCAGCTAGAAAGCAGGAGTCCCGAATCATCAACGGGCAACCTTTACACACTTTATCAACAAGTACACATCGACCCAAGGGTTGGACACACGAATCACAAACTCAAGAGACTCAGCGGGTAGAGTCGATCGCCACCATAGTTTCACACACATATGAATGAGTCGAACGGGATCAATTAATACAATTACATGAGTATCATAGAGTGTGAAAATACCGATAATAACATCTAGGAAGAAGCATCCTCTACGCACGTATAGCATAAGCTCTAGTTGGTGCTCGAGCCTCTGATCGAACTTCTGTGTCCTCGCTCCTCTCTCGATCGCCACTACACTCCTGCATGTTTGGGTGGTCTACCTTGTCCGACACGTTGCTAGGTTTAGTGTTCTGAGTCGTATTTTGCTCGACTAGTATCGGGCACTCTCGAATAAAATAGTCCGGTGATCACATTTAAAGCGGGACCGATCACGGAATCTACAACTCTCGAATGCCATTTACCACAATGCTTGCATTCAACTCGATTCTCTGAACATTACCAACACCGCCATTGAAGTGGTGGAGAACTCACTTTGGAGGTCGATCTCGTCTAGATAGGTTTGAAGTAGCTTTATGTGGTAGAAGTCATCTTTGAGCTTCTTAGGTCTTTGAATGGAAAGTCTTACTTGATGATCTTTTACGAGTGTCTCTAGCTTCTATTTCAGCCTTTCTTTTCTCTTTTGAGCTCTTGACTTTACAAGCTCGCTCGACCGATTACCACGAACTCTTTGATTTCAAGAATGCCTACAAGCAGCTTTTGTCTTCATTCAGACCGTCTTTAAATCTTTTGCACATAATGGCTTCGGTTGATACACACTCTCGGGCATATCGGCTCAATCTGACAAACTTACGCTCATATTCCGTCACAGTCATACGACCCTGTTTTAACTCCAGAAATTCTTTTCATTTCTGATCAATAAATCTCTGACTGATATATTTCTTATGGAACACGATCTGAAAGAAATCCCACGTCACTTTTTCTTTCGGAACCACTGATACTAGTGTAGTCCACCAGTGATATGCAGTGTCCCATAATAAAGATATAGCACACTACATGCATTCATCTGGAGTACAGGATAACTCATCAAGTACCCGAATAGTATTATCGAGCCACATCTCAGCTTGTTATGCGTCATCATCATATTAGCTTTGAATTCTTTGGCCCCATGTTTCCTGATTTTATCAATAGGAGGCCTACTAGTTCTCATCGGATCTATCATCGGAGGTACGGAAGGTACCGAAGTTGGATTATTCGGGGGTGGAGGTTGTTGTACAGCCGGATTAGTATGAATAAACTGGGTAAACCATTCGTTCATCATCTGGTAGAAGGCTTGTTTTGCCTCTCCCTCATGGCTACCCGGCGGTCTAGAGTCACGGCTACGATCCGTGTGCGATCGGTATTACTCTCTACATCATTGCTTCATCTATCGGGATCGAAATTCATTTACTATATAAAACACAGTTCGAAATGTCAGAAGTCACCACACTATTAAATATACAATAAAGGCATGTATAGCTAGACTCACACGCGCTACGGATGTCCTAGAATCGACTAAACGGTAAGCTCTGATACCAATCAAACTATTCTGTATCCGTCGTCGGATTAGGGTTACGGGCATTACTAAAAGTCAAAACTTTTATTCATTAAATTATATCTTAAATAAATGTCTTATTCAAACAATTCAATCATTATCAAACAAATCACATGAACATAATATATATATATATATACTAAATTAAAGTATATTCAATATAATCATCAACGAATACAGAATGATCAATCAACATACATTTTTTTAATATTATACAACAAAACACATACAAACACCTACTTAGCACCACCACCTTCGCATTCATTTCATGCAACCATACCTCATGTACAATTTTGTTTCGAACCAATGTACATCAAAACTTTATAGTTGGAAATATTAATAAGCATCATATGGTTACAAGCATATAGCACCCGATTTCACATTTATAAACTAAGAAAGCAGTATATTTTTTTATATATATACATATAACCGAATGCGCATCATCTTAGCTTTTAATGCCATAACCACAAACTAACTTTGTATGTTATATGCATATGATCAAAGACCGAATGTACTAACTAAACTTCCATAATACATAAAAAAAAAAAAAAACTATGTCACGAATTTGTATACTATTGACCATTCATAAACATAGATCTCAAACTAAATTAACATAGAAATACAAGCATATTTAATCATGCCTTGACCGAATAGTCAATACCACCTTTCCATATAATTTATAACTACTTATACTTATCATTAACAATTGAACCTAACAAATCAACTTACATATACAAATTTTCATTATAAGATCATTATTATCGCCTAACCGTAACAACCATATTTAACATTCAATAACCCAAGTTAAGTTTTTCCAACTAAATACGTAACATTCATATCACCTATCACATTTCTAATAATATCTAAACTTCAACCGAATACAAACATTCATTAATAGCATGAGTAAGCCATTTCATCCAAACATATAAATGAAGTTTAACCAAAATAAGTAGCCATTTTCGCAAGGCTATAATTATAAACACGATTAAGTATCATTAGTAATACAACTTAGTCTAACCTATAAATGCCTTTTGAATCAAAAACCGAGTTTATCAGTACCAAAAGAGAGTGGATAGTGTGGTTGACTTCTTTGAGGATCCTTCGAGTCCGTAGCTTGAATAAAAAATCTATAAAAACAGAGGTAAACAGGAACACTCACACAGTAAGCTTGCTAGCTTAGTAAGTCTCAAGCAAATATAAATGTAATGAACATACATTTAAACATGTTAATCTCCAAGCTTATAGTATGGAACATAAATATTTCAATATGTAAAATGTACATAGCCGAATACGAGTAACACACTTGATTTAATATCTACGCTATGTCATCATGAACATGTACATTATCAAATCACATGAATATCATATTGTATCGCACGCTCCGAATCACATGAATCAATCTAGGCATCGATCTTCTATTTTTTTTTACTTATACACATATGCTAAACACTTTCGACTCTTTCATCACTGATCTTTCCATTTTATAACCGAATTTTCACTGTAACATACATATATATAACCCAAGTTCACATATAAGTAATGTTCATACACATTAATGATAAGCTCAACATCATAAAATAAATACTTATTGAATCGTCCATTTCATCACATCGTATTTAACTAAAACAATAAGAATTTAGCTTACTTCATTCCTTACAAATATTGTAGGCTAATTCTTACCCGAGCTTTTAGCACATAGCACTATATATAAGTCTCACCTTGTTTGATTCTCAGAATCTCCGTTTATAGCATATCACCGGCATTAAGCCTGCTAGACCCGAAGTCTGAAGTTTGAACACTGGCATTAAGCCTGCTAGGCAACAAGCCTGAAATAATTCACCGGCACAAGGCCTGCTAGACTCGAAGCCCGATATAAATCACCGGTACAAAGCTTGCTAGGCTTTAAGCCCGATATAACTCACCGGTATGAGTCCTGCTAGGCTCGAAGCCCGAATATCAACATTATTTACCATTCATTTTACATTACTTTGTGCTAAATTCACAACATTTCATATACTTCGTATTTCTTCCACATATCAACCGAAATTAATTATTCATACTATAAACAAAATAAAGTCAATCCAATAATACATAATACCACATTCGGCCATCACATAAATTTATACTCGAAATTATCAAATATTATCATTTAATATGTTCACAATTAATGCTTTAACATATACTTGCTTAAGGACTTACCTCAATTATCAACGGCAACTTAAACCGATTATTCGACAACCTTCGTCTTTCCCCGATCCAAATCCGTTTTTCTTTGTTCTTGATCTAAACATATCAAAAATAAACTCATTCATGTACATTTCATTTCAATTTAGTCCCAAAGCACATAAATGGGAAAATTACCATTTTACCCCTAATGTTTCACACTTTTACAATTTAGTCCTATTTGCATAAAACACAAAATACACAAAATTTCTCAATACTACTCAAGGGCCGAATATGCATAGGGACTATACAAGTCCATTTCTTTCATTTATTTTGTAAAATAAGCCCCTCTAAAAAATTATTTTTACAAAATAGCCCTAAATACTCAATTTTACCAAAACTTCCAATACAAAACATACTAATCTTTAACATATCTTTAGTATAAAATCATAAAACATCAAAAATCACAAGAACATAACAATGGTCGAACATCAAGCATGCTTATTTTTAAAAATTCTAACATGGGTCAGCTACGGTTCGAATCAACGATCTCAAAAACGTAAAAATGAACAAAAACCAAAATCAAACTAACCTTGAATTATAGCTTATAAATGCCGAATTCGGCCAAGAAAAATAAAAGATGATAATGGCCATACTTTTATGTTTTATTTAACATATATTATGACATTTAATCATTTACTTTTATAACCTTTTATATAAAATTATATAATATAAAACTTAAGGTTAATCTTTTCATATGCCACCCACTAACTTAAAAATGGACTATTTACTCATTTAATACCTCATATTAAAAGCCATCCTCATTTAAGCACTTTCCACTATAGAATGCAACTTTTACACTTTATGCGATTTAGCCCTTTTTTGTTAAATTGAACACACAAACGATTAAATTTTTCTACGAAACTTTCACACACATTAAATCACATATAATAAGCACAGAATATATCATTTAAATATATTTTAGAATCGGATTCGTGGTCCCGAAACCACCGTTCTGATTAGGATCAAATTTGGATTGTTACATAGAGGTAGGGTTACGAGATTTTACCGGATTAGGGTGAGACCTAATATGGGAATCCATTGATCGATTTACTGCTTCCTTAGGGCGTTATTATAAGAGAACGAGAGTTCTACTAATTAACCTAATGTTAGACGTTATTCGTCTCGAGAGAGTGTTTAATATAGGTTAGGGAGTCTCACGGATCAAGCTAAGTAAATAAGTCATATGAATTAAAAGTTAGATAACAAGAGAAGTCATAGGTGGATTCTTCCTGAGGGTATCGTCTAAAATCAACTGAGTTTTTCCACAGTCTTTTCCCAAAGTTTCATTCTTTTGTCTTTGCATCTAGTTTAATTTTTTCATTATTTTTTTAGATTAATAAACCAATCACTCCATATTTTAGGCTAAAAAATAGAAAGAAAGTGAGTAGTAGTACTTTTAGGTTCCTTTGGGTTCGATAAAATAATCTTGCCTAAACTATACTATTGTTCGATAGGTGCACTTGCCTCAATCGTTGTCACAGTTAGTCTCTGAGTTCAATCATTCTTTATAAATATTAAAACTCATTGTTTGACACGATCAAGTTTTTGGCGCGATTCGGGAACACTAAAATATTAAAAAGCTCTATTTATATTACTTTAGCCATTATTTTATTATTTTTTTCGCAATTTACTTTTATTTTTAGGTTAAATTTTTATTTACACTAAATTTCTTTCTTTCTTCTCCTAACAGGTACCTCTAGTTTATGACTAGAAGGAACCCGAGAGGACCTTTAGCGTACAAAAGTGACATTGAAGCTACCGCTCGCAAGAATCGCAGAGAAACTAGACGAGCTCTAGACTACCAAAGAGAAGAACAAGACAGATCCAATCCTACTGAAGGGATGGACGAAAACAATCCACCGCCAAATGTGAAAGAATAAATGCTCCGCGTACTATGTATGATTATGCTAAACCTAATTTGACAGGAGCAGAATCTAGTATTGTTAGGCCTGCTATAGCTGCTAATAATTTTGAATTAAAGCCTAACACAATACAAATGATTCAACAGTTTGTTCAATTTGATGGTTTGCGGGCGAAGACTCGAACACTCATATAGCTAATTTTTAGAGTTACGTGATACCTTCAAAATAAATGGCGTTTACGATAATGCCATTCGTCTTGATTATTTCCATTTTCATTAAGGAATAAAGCAAAGCGTTGGTTGAACTTCGTTACCACGAGGTCAATCACCACATGGGATCAAATGACCAAATTTTTTAAAATATTTTCCACCACCAAAACGGCCAAATTTAGGAATGACATATCTTCTTTTGTGCGAATGACACGAAACATTATATGATGCATGGGAAAGATATAAGGATCTCTTGAGAAGATGTCCACACCACGGATTACCTTTGTGGCTTCAAGTCCAAACTTTTTACAATGGTGTGAATTCCTCAACGAGGCAAATGATTGACTCATCAGCCGATGGAACTTTGAATAACAAAACTCTCAAGTGGCTTACGACTTTATTGAAGAGATGTCGTTGAATACCTATCAATGGAAAATTACGAGGCCAAACCAAACAAAATCGGTAGGAGTTTTTAACATAGACGCAGATAACAATGCTGTCAACACAAATGGAGATGATAAATAAAAAGCTTGATAATTTATGTTCTTCACAGGTACACCCGATAATGCAATGAGAAGTGAGTGGGAATGTGGCGAATCATGAGTACCCACCCTACCAACCAGGAGCAGAACATGAGCAGACAAACTATATAGGTAACAATTTCAGATCCAATAATAATCCTTATAGTAACACTTATAACGCAGGTTGGAAGAACCACCCAAATTTTTCGTGGGAAGGACAAGGAAATCAAGGAAATCAAAGGCAGCAACCTCCTCCAAATTATCAAAATCAGCTATATCCACAAGAAAAGCAATCAAACCTCGAAGAGATCTTGATGAAATTCATGGCGACCCTGATTCTCATTTCCAAAAGATCAAGCAAAGACTTGATGAACAACAAAAATCGATCAAAGGGATCGAGAATAAAGTTGGAGAACTTCCTAGGTCAGTGGGACATCTCACAAAGCTAATTTCTGAATGTCAACAAGGACATCTACCAAGTAATACAGAAATAAATCCAAAAGAACAGATCCAAGCCATCACAGCTCAAGAGGGTACAAACGTAGATGAGCCTACCACGGCACAAGAAACCAAGGAAGAAAAAGGTAAAATAGAGGTAGCACACGAAAAGCCAAAACCAATAATCAAAGAATACAAACCTCGCATACCTTATCCCAAAGCATTGAAAGGAGATGGTTTAGAGGAACAGTCCGGTAAATTTCTTAAACTTTTAAAGAAATTACATATTAACTTACCCCTTTTTGAAGCTCTTTTCCAGATGCCACACTTAAGAAAATTTTTAAGACCACTCTTGACAAACAAACTCAAAATAGACGAAGAGCAGCACGTGAAACTAAACGCAACATGCTCGGTAATGTTACAAAATAGACTACCGCAGAAACAAAAAGATCCGGGGAGTTTTACGATTCCATGCTTAGTTGGTAGTTTAACTATTGATAATCGTTAGGCGATCTAGGGCAAGTATCAATGTCATGCCTTATGCATTGTTTAAACGACTAGGTCAGGAAGCCCAAACAAACTAGGATGAATATTCAACTAGTGATAAAACTGTTAGAATTCTAAGGGCATTATCGAAAATGTGCTTGTAAAATCGATAAATTTGTTTTCCCAAGAGATTTTGTTGTTTTAGACATGGATGAGGATAATTCAATCCCTTAATTCTAGGAAGACCTTTCCTAGCAAGCTGCTAGAACTAAAATTGATGTTGCCACAGGTGAACTCATACTTCACGTAGGAGATGAATCGATTAAGCTTCAAGCTCTCAACTCGGCCAGAACAACAGATGATGAAGGTAAGAAAGTCACTTCAATTGATAATCAAATTGTTCAATTTTCATCGCAGGAAACACCACATAAAGACAACCCTGAGCCGACTCATAAGTCTCAAAACAACAAAGAAGAATCCTATAAAGGACAAGACCTTAGGATTGACAAGTTTGAAGAGCAAAAGATACAAGTCAAAGAAAAGTTGGATCCACACGAAGTAAAACCAAAGGAACCGCGGAAAAGCTCGTAGGGACATCAAACCACTACAAAATAAGAGACCGAGTCTTTATTAGATCCGCATCACCACAATGAGACACGAAGACAAAGGAGAAATATTTATTAAGGTACGATATCGTAACACCCCTACCCGTATCCATTCTTTGGAATAAAGTATGAGGCATTACCGAGGAGTACGGAATACTCATGGACAATTTAAGCCATTTATCGCTCAAATAATGAAATTAACTATAAAAGTTTCTTTACATATAGTGCACTTGAGGTGCACCATTCCATAATTATGAATGAACACATTTATCAAACATATGTCATGTTTTATATATATCATAGTCTCATATTTCCATGTATCAATTACCATCATTTCCTCGTATTTTGACAAATCGTGTAACAATTCATAAACATGCAATTCACTAACCCTTCACGCTAATCACAATTTAAAGTGACAAATCACTTATTGAGCCCAATTTCAATGTTCACTACAATCTATCATATAAATTTGGATGTGCGTATCCACCAATAAATTCCATGTACAGGTATCATCATCTCATATTTCCACATACATTACTTTACACATTATGAACTCAAATAAAATATACAAGACATACCAATGTATTTCAAATACGTTTTCATAATATTTCATTTAGAATTAAGATTATTTCATATTAGAACTCTTCTTAGTAACTTATTTGGAATACCAATTCATACAGATAATAGACTCAAGGATGTACAAATATATAATCACAAATGAACTCATTCGTCAACCAAGTTCTACGTTCATGTCTCATCAACTCGTATTTCCTTATATCACATAATATATATCATGATTTCCGTTCCTTGATATTTTCCATATTTATCCGTTGAATTTCTTGGAATTTTCGATGGATTTTCGAGAGGTACACTTTAGTGTACAAATCCAGTCAAATCAATTCATGTTCATGTGGGCACATTTCCATTTCGAGAGCACACTCCCACGAACCTCATCCTTACGGTGGATTACGGTCGAGCTAAATCCCAGAAGAGAGCACACTCACATGAACCTCATCCTTACAGCGGATTACGGTCGAGCTAAATCACAGTAATATAAACTCATAGAATATTGTCGGGATTACGGTCCAGGCTAAATCCCTGCAACAACAATTACTCTAATGAGCTTGGATCCAGATTACAGTCCAGGCTAAATTCGAACCTAATTGGATTACCCGTCAGGGCTAAATCCATTTTCCACATATTCTTGGAGGGCTATATCAGGATCACCCGTCCGGCTAGATCCTTTTCACACATATTCTTCGGGAGGCTATATCGAGATAGGATCACCCGTCCGGTCTAGACCCTTTTCCAGTCAATTCCTTTTCGAGATCCATCGAATTTTCCTTTCATTCAACCGGATTTCTTTCTTTTTATCAAATATATCAATGTTTCAATCAACTTTCATACAATGAACATTCAAATTATATTCATATCAATAACATACATTTCAAGCATTTAAGAATATAATTCAAGTTACATGAACTTACAACTCGATTTTTATACCATAACGATAATCTTAGTTTCATAATAAATATTTGAAATAAAACATTATATCATTTCTACCTCAACGTTTATCAATTATAATCGAGCATGTGATCAATTTATACACAAGTCATTCATTTATTATTTTTCCTCCTCCTCCTCTCCATGCACATCCTTAGTATAAACAACACACTTGTAAGTAACATTTTCTATAATTTTTACTATTTACTTATGTGAATATTCAAGCTGTCCATCCGTGTCATAGTCACTAAATTATTTTTATCTTAAGATACAGAACTCCAAATTAAGATCCGTAAATTTTATTTGAAACTAGACTCACATATCTTTTTACCATAATATTTCCAAAATTTTTGGCATGGCCAATTAGTACAGTTTATTAGTTAAGTTCTCCCCTGTTACACAGTCCTACTGCTCTGACCTCTCTTCACTAAAAATCAATTATCTCATAGTACAATTTTCATATAGTGTTTCTGATTATTTATAATGAAAATAGGATCACTAAGGAATAGAGACATATAAATTATAATGCATAATTATTTTTGTACAATTTTAGTGAATTTCTAAAGTAAAAATAGGGCTCACGAAGTTATTCTAAACTAGTCTTACCAAAATTTAAATATCTCAAAATGTAGACTTCCTTTGCTTGCTCTGTTTCTTTTATATGAATATAGACTCAACAGGATTTAATTCTATATTTCACTCAACTTCTAATTCAATTTATACCATTTTTGATGATTTTTCAAAGTTAGACAACTGCTGTTGTCCAAAACTGCTTTAGTATAACATGTTGATTTCTATTTTGTCTCAAATTCCACATTTCATACACTTCAATCCTTGCTCAATTAACCCCTCAATTGAGCTAATTTTCTCATTTAATACTTTTCTCTATCATTTTAAACTACTTCATAACCTTTGAAAATCAGAATTTTAACACTAGGCCGTAATTTTAACTTTTTCACAATTAGGTCCTAAAACTAATTTCCATCAATTTTACTTGATAAAATCATCATATAACAAAATTAAAGCTTCAATTCAATATTTATTCATCATATTCTTCCAGCACTAATCCACATCAACTTTAAAAATTAGCCATAGAATAAAAACTAATGACATAGTAAGTTGGATCCAATTGTAAAAGTCTAAAAACATAGAAATTTCAAGGAGAAAGCTAGAATTAAACTTACATGAAGCTTGAGTATGAAAACCAGCTTGAAACTTTCTCCCATGGCTGTTTTTCAGCTGAAGAAAATGAAGAGAAATGAAGAGAATTCTAGATATTCCAATTTGGTCCCATTTTTATTTAACTAATTTTGGCAATTTTCTAATTTTGCCCTTATTTCACCCATTTCCTGATTTTTCTCAGCTATTGCCACCCAAAATATCTCCTTTGGCTTATTTTAACTTTAGATCCTTCCTCATTTGAAAATTAATCTATTTAATCCTTCT
The DNA here is from genome assembly GCA_025506655.1 of Gossypium rotundifolium. NCBI lineage: Eukaryota > Viridiplantae > Streptophyta > Magnoliopsida > Malvales > Malvaceae > Gossypium > Gossypium rotundifolium. Next base: position 13,351,477 of record CP106723.1, on the reverse strand, counting down.
AGCAACTTTTACACCTTTTTCAATTTAGTCCTTTTATTTAATTAACCACCCAAACATCAAAATTTTCTAATGAAATTTTAATACTAACTTATTGACATTCCGTAAATATTCATAAAAATACTTATGACTCGGTTTATAACTTTGAGATCTCGATACCTCTTTTCTCGATTTCTTGACCAAATAAATCTTTATAAAACATAATTCTTGTTTTAAAAATATTTTAAAAGCTACATTTGACTTGTAAATATTAAGTAATATGGTCTCTGAGTTCATTTTCAGATTTGGTGGTCTCGAATCACTATTTCGACACCCTTGAAATTTGGGCTATTACAATATCTTCCCTATGGAGCGATCGAGGTAAGCAATCCAACATTCGACACTTTTAAGGTAAACGTTTCTCGACTTGAACCTCATCAAGAAAATAAAATTTTAAGCAAGAGGAAGATATTCAAACCTTTAAACCTTCCTAATTTTTCTAATCCAAGAAAAGTCTAGCTTAAGACTATAAGCAGCGCTTTTAGGAGGCAACCCAAGTACTAACATTAATTTTTATTACGTAGTCTCGGTTTATTTTTATTTCTACTTTCTCTTTTAGAATTTTAATAAAGCTGAAAGTGCAGATTCCAGACCCTGCATGCAGCTGCCTGCCGTGGCCGTAGTCGCGTGGGTACTCAGAATCACCGTCTTGACATAGCAGGCCGTGCGAATCGCCCCAACCAAGCTGCGAAGTCACAGGCTCACCTACCCCCACGGTAGTGCGAGGCGTAGTGGGTCAACACTGCCATTATAGAAACAGGTGTGGCATCAGAGACAAATGGGCGTGGCACTCCAACACGCCTAGAACACAGTTGTGTGACACGACCTTGTGAAGATACCAACTTATCAACCACGGGCATGACTTATCGACCACGGGCGTTTAATCTCCAACACGCCTACAAACACGGCCATGCGATACAGCCATGTAAAGTAACACACCCTAGATACACGGGCGTAGAACAGCGTCAGAAGAAAAAATCTATTTAAACCCCACAGCCCTTCCCCTTTCCCCCATCTTCTTTCCTCTTTCTTTTTCTTTCAATTTTTCTGTCTTGCATTAGAAAAGTGTTCAGACTCTTGAGCTACACTAAAATCATGCCGAAGAAGCGTAAGAGGCCAATCACAATCTGCCTATGGGAGACCAATCTATATAAGTTCATGCCGGCCGCTTCATTCAAACAACAAGCCAAGGGTCTTTGAGATCATATAGTTTTTATTTTCTTTTTCTCTTTTGCTTCAATTTCCTTCTCTTTAACAATCTTATTCTTAGTTTAGTTTATTACCATAGCCTTAGAGGTCACACCCACCTCGCGAACCATCCAACAATAAGGACCCCTTAGTCCATTAGTCTTTTCTTTCAATTTTAGTTTTCTTCTTAGTCTCCTTCTCTTTATTTCCTTTGTCTTTAATTATAATATTAGTATATTATTAATGTTTCTTTAGATTTCTTGGCTATATCTTTGCAGGCTACCCAATTTCTTTATCTAGCACAAAGATCATCCAGAGACACCCCACCAGACCAGCCCTCCAACTTATATTTCTACGCCATCCTCTAGAAAATCACCCAAAATTCGGAAGTGGAACTCTATCCTCTCTTTTCTTATATTAATTGTTATTACCTATCTTTGTACATTGAGGGCAATGTACATCTTAAGTGTGGGGGATAAAAGTGCCTAACTTTTTGCATAATTCTCAAATTAATGCCTATTTTTTCATTGTTCTCAAAAATCCTGAATTTTAAACTTGTTCGAAAGTATTTTTCTCATATTACTAATTAGGATGAAATTTCTAATGATTTATGATTTTTATTGATATGTTTTAGATTAAGTCATAGTTAAGCGTGCATTGATGATTAAATTTGAAGAATACTAGAGAATCGGGCATGGTAAGTCTACTTTCTAAAAATTAAAATTGATGGGTCGTTAAATTGAATTTGAGTATTACCTTGAAATTTGGAATTTATAAGGATTGATGTCAAAAACACCCATAATTTTTTTGAGATTTTGAGCCTTATAGAGCATATATCTTTTTTCATGCTCACTTTATTGATTATGAGTGTGTTAACTTTGAACTGTTATTCTAGAACTTGCCTCTTTTATACATGTTGAGACCACACTTTTGATTTGATATCTGAGAGATGATAAAGGCACCTAGGATTTAACCCACTTACTCCATAAAAAGCCTACCTTCACAAATTAACCCCTAGTGAACCTCGTTGAATCCTAATAACCTTTTTATTGACTCATCCACTAATATTAACCCAACATTCCTTTGAATTTGTTATCACCATTCTTTTGACTACCCTTTAATCGAGGTTTGATTTGATTAAGTTACCAAATTATATTAGTTCGGTAGTTACATTTATCATTTATGATGTAATATTTTAGTTTGTTCTTAATTAAAAAAACCAAGTATATTCAATATTAGTAGTATATAAAAGAGCTTAGAGCATTTAAATTCCAATTTTGAAGAAAAAGCTCATATTAAAGTATTATCAAATTTTAAGTAATGAAAATACTCTTTATTATAGAGTAATTATCAATAGTGGTATTATTATTTTTCATTCGAAGATTTCAATTTAGTTTATTGTTTGTAGTTAGGTAATTTGTCAAGTCAGTCTCGATTCTAACCCTCTAATCAACCTGTATCCACACCCTTAACCTTAGCCCCGTTACAACCCTGATAAAGACCTTTTGATCATGTATCATCTCATATCTGATGGTGGAGATTTGATTTTCGAGCAAGCCTATGGGATTAACTTTTCGAGTTTGACTTATGAGTGCTTATTCTTGAACCTTAAACACTTTGAGTGATTTGAGTGAACCTTGATGAGGTTGTCATCCTTGTCAGTTTTGAATTAAAAGTACTTATTCAGATAATAGGAGACACCTATGTTTTCGTACTACAAAGGTATGACTTATCGTGATTGAATCTTTAGTACTCTTTGAGTTGAATTATCCATGTATAAACTATCTATGAATTATGATGAGACATTATCAATAGGAATTATGAATTATGGAAAGTTCGTTTTAATTGTAAGTTGAGAATTTTGCTTGAGGACAAGCAAAAGCTTAGTAATGGGGTATTTGATAAACCGTAAAAGTAACATATTTTAATCCCACATTTAGTATGTTTTGGATGATTTATCCCGATTTATGTAAAAGGTGCTCTTAATCCTTTCTTTTCATATCTTATACTCAGGAAAGCACCTAAGGATAAAAAGAATGTAAAACGGGCTTAAAACGGACCAACTTGGGCCAAAGAGGAAATCGACATGGCCTAGACTTCAAGCTACAAGGTAGTGCCTCGTCAAATTACTTCACACGGCCATGCCACGATTTACATGGCCGTGCCCCAATCGACAGAATCGAGACACAGCCTGAAGATGATTTGCACGGACGTGTGCCATGGGCGTGCCCCTGCCACGGGGATGAGCAATTTCACTCGAATTTGGATGCTTGAAGCCAAAGAAACATACTTCTAAGTCCACTTAAACACCTTAATAGTAATTCTACTTGAAGGAGGTACTTAGGAGCCAAGTAAAGCATCTAAGGAGCCTATATAAACAACCCAATGCAGTCGTTCTAAAGGGGAAGTTTTAGGCGAGTTTTACACAAAGCTTTTATTCGTGGAATTACTCGAAGATAGCCAGTTGATCCATCTCAAGAAGTCGGAGTTCTACTCAAAGCAGAGGATCTCCTCTTCAATTCCTTGAGGGTTTTAGGATTTCTTATGTTTTGTTTTATCTTTTCTCTTAAGATGTTTTCTTATTTTGTTATGAACTAAACCCTTGAGATACGAAGGGATGAAACCTATAATGATTTTGTTATTTGATTTCTAAATTAAATGATAAGTACTTAGTTTGTTCTTAATTATGTTGCTTAATTTAATCGATGTGCTTAGGTGGGGAGGAATAGACCACGCCTAAGAGTAGATCTGGTATAATTAAGCGGAGTTGATCGGCGCTAGAGATAGGGTTACGAGATTTTGTCGATTAAGGTGAAACCTAATATGGGAATCCATTGATCAATTTACTGCTTCCTTAGGGGGTTATTATAAGAGAACGAGAGTTCCACTAATTAACCTAAGGTTAGACGTTATTTGCCTCGAGAGAGGGTTTAATATAGGTTAGGGAGTCTCACGGATCAAGCTAAGTAAAGAAGTCGTATGAATTAAAAGTTAGATAACAAGAGAAGTTATAGGTGGATTCTTCCTAAGGGTATCATCTAAAATCAACTGAGTTTTTCCATAGTCCCAAAGTTTCATTCTTTTGTCTTTGCATCTAGTTTAGTGTTTTCATAGTTTTTTTGATTAATAAACCAATCACTCCATATTTTAGGCTAAATAATAGAAAGAAAGTGAGTAGTAGTACTTTTAGGTTCCTTTGGGTTCGATAAAATAATCTTGCCTAAACTATACTATTGTTCGATAGGTGCACTTGCCTCAATCGTTGTCATAGTTAGTCTACAGGTTCGATCATTCTTTATAAATATTAAAACTCGACTGTTTGACACGATCGGTATGCATTTACCCTCACCTTTTTCTTGAATTCTGGTTGTAACCCACTGTTCACTCATCATCGTGATATTAATTAATTTCTTCACAAAAGTTGGGAATTAGCAGCCCTAGAATAAGCTTTATTGACTTGGATCCTCGAACAGTGAAGCAAGGTCGTATATTCCTCCACCGTGTGCACTAAATCTACTTTTTCGAAAGAGAAATAGCTATAAGCATATTTCCAAAACTGGGTCATAGCCCGAAACAAATACTTATCTACCTTGACGTCTAGCAAGTAAGGTAGATCGCCATAATTACGATAGAATAGTTATTTTACCTCATCATCCCACTGGGTCCATATTCCTTTTAACTCCTGGAGCTCATTTTGCGTGACACTAATACGAGCAAAATCTCGTAGTTTTGACACATACCCCTCAGCTAAGTTATCCCCTTTCTCCAATTGCGTTTGCTCTGACCACCTGCGGACAGCTGCATTGCCTTCCACTTTATTAAGGAATTTGTTCTCCATAACCAGCTTTCTAACTTAGAAACTGACCGTGAATCGATACCTCTAAAAATATGAAATGACATGCATAAAAAATGAAACACAACAAGTTAGTACCACAGAATAAAATATAAAGTAGGTAAAATAAATGGGCACCTATCTTGGTAACTACTAAGGTTTGACATAGTTCTACTTAGGGTAAGTCCTTATGTTTTCTACGTATGGTTTAGCTCTAAAGTTGAGGTACCCGAACCAGCAGATTCCTCGATCCTCACCCATTATAGGATCATACGGATCGAGTTTGGTTCAGGGGAATACATTTCCTTATGGCCATGCAGAAGTGAAAACTTCATGAAGACATAGGTACAGATGTATCCTGGAAGCAATCCACTAGCCTATGCGGAGGTGAAAACCTCACGAAGGCATAGCTTCTCGCTCCCACTTAAGGGTACGGCCACAACGGTTATGTAGTGCAATGCACGCAAGAATATAACAATTCATATGTAATGACAAAAAACAAATGCAATAAAGGATCGTATTTTAAAATCTTTTTGAATTTTAGACACTAAGACAAAAAAATAACCAATTTTACAGCTTGACTCTCTTACTAGTCCCCAGTGGAGTCGCCAAGCTGTCGAAACCATTTTTAAGTTTGTTATAAAAACGGGGGTCGACTTTAAAAACAAAAATGGGAGTTGTAACATCCCAAAAATAGGGGTTATTCGTGATTGAATTATTTTGCTTGTGTTTAAATTTATGTGATATTATTTGTGGTGTTATAAGATTTAATTAGGGGTCTTGAGTAAGCTCGGTTTAGTAGGATAATTCTTAGTATGGCTTATTTAATGAAGAGGATTAAATGAGCTTAGCACTTAAGTTAATTTAAGTGTATATTAAAGCATATGAGGAGTTAGTGGCAAGTTGGTTAAAGAGCTTGAAAGGTTGCATGAGGTTAATGGTTGAGCATGAGGTATAGCATTTTTAAAGTTTATTTTGTATGTTAGCTTTAATGGACGGTCAACATAATTATGATAGGTGGACTAATAATTTTGGTAAGTTGAATGGTTGTTTAAGGAAGCATGGAATAAGGGATAAGATTCCTAAGGTTATGGAAAGATATCTTGGAGTTATGGTAAATTGAGGGACAAAGGCTTGGTTTGTGGGATATGTTTTGAAACAAATTCATGGCCTTTATGCCATGAACTTGACTAACAATGTGGCTAAGGGGGGGATTTGGCCGAATATGCTAGTTGTTGGGAGAGGCTTAGGCATTTTTGGTCATTCTTTCATTTGGTGCAAAAGTTGCAAAGCATTTTCTCTCAAACACTTTCTCTTTGGCCGAATGCACTTAGGTATTTTTGTGCAAGATTGTTTTGGATTTTAGCCTCAATTTCTTATATCAAATATCATTTCTCTTTCTCTCATTTTTCCTTTTGACACCAAAACCACCTTTTTATTTTTGTGCATTTTCTTTTGGGCAAACAAAGTGTTGGCCGAATCTCAATTCTCCCATCTCTCTCTTTTCTTCCTTTGATTTGTGCTCAAACACAAATCCCTTTTTCTTTCATTTGGCCGAATCTCTTTCTTCTCCAAATCCCTTTTCTTTTCTTTTCTTCCATTATTTTAAAATCGAATCCTCTCCTTCTCCTTCTCATTTTCTTTGTTACTCACATACCTATTTCTTTCTTTTGTCCTATAGCCGAATATACATCTTAGTTGTGCCAAAATCTTCTTCTCTATCTTGATCAACTTTGGTAGAATATTGAAGGTAGCATAGTTTTCCTCGGGACTTTTCTGTCAATCGATTTTTGGTAAGGTGGTAAGAGTTATTTTTAAGGGTTTATTCTTTTAAGTATTCATCTAAGCCGAAGGCTAATAATCTTAATGATGATGGTTATTTATAGGGAAGTGAGGCCAATTCATTAGAAGTGTGTTGGCTAGTGATCGAAGGCAGTTGGGTAAGATTTTAGGTTCACAAGGAACCCTTCTTAATTATTTTAGTTTGGCCGAATAGGCCATGTTACTAATATCCACTTTTGGCCGAATATAGGGGCAAGCTTGTGTGGCCGATTTGTCTATTCGGGATTTAGGACTCTCGTTAGTGTCAGGTGTGTACATACACACCTTATAACTTTTTAATATGCTAAGTGTTATTTTATATCTAATCAATTTGTGTAGACATGGATGTAATACTTTCATGGTATTAACAAGGACTCGGGTAAGTCTTTATTGCTATGAGATTATTATTTGATGCTTTTGGGAAGCATGACACATTTGGTATGTGTATTATTTGATTTATGGCCTATGATAATCGATTGGATGTTGTTAAATAAATATATCAACATGATTTTTATATATGCATATGAATGATTGGTATGGGTTGATGAGAGGAGGCGTTGATATTAGGTCGATAAGCGGACACCGGTGTTTTGGTAACACAATGTGACTACGGTCACGGAGGTTTGGTACCTCCAGGAGGTTTGGTACCTCATAGCGACTTGTCCCTGTGGTTTATACCACGTGGGTTGGCCCCACTTTGAGATATGGGATTGTCATCGGTGATTTGGTATCACACGATGGGTTGGCCCCATCACTTGATTTGTGACTTGGTCACCGGCGTTTTAGTAACACAATCGTGTCTTGGACACAGTGATTTGGTATCACATTTGTGGCTATATGTCACCAGTGGTTTGGCACCACCGGTGGTTTGGTACCACGGGGTAGAAAAAGGTGTTTGGATGGCTAGGTTGGGTACATATTTTAATGCATGTTAAATTGTTATAAATTGTGTATGTTGTTGAATTAAAGGGAAAAGGGTTACATTGGGTCTTGATGACTCACCTTTTCCTTTAACATTTCAGTGATTCGTAGCTATGGATAAGGAGTCGGATGGACTCGAGGTGGCCATCACAATGGAGAATTTTAATAAATAAATTTTGGATTTTAATTATGTTTCTTTTGGGTTTATGTTACTTGTTTGTAATAAGGCCTCCTAAAGTTATTTTTATTATTGTTGCATGTTTGAATGTTTTGTTTAAATTATTTGATGATGTTAAAAGCGGATGCACATGTTTTCTAAACTTTTAAGCATAAAATGTTTTAAAGTACCATCGGTACATTTGAAATTTTAAACAACTCGACTCAACAAATATTTTCTTTGAATTAAGTATGGTTTTTAACAAAGAGAATTTAAATTGAAAGGCATTTCAACTAAATTAAAATCGGTTTTCAAAATGTTTTCTCTGTAGCAAACCAAATTCGGTCATATTGTTTGAAATTTGGGTTTGGGGTGTTACAAATTGGTATCGAGCCAGGTTCAAAGTTTCACTGTGGGGCCCAAGGCCCAAAAATGTTTTAGTAGGCCTATTTGAAATATTTTGGTTTTGAATAAGCATGGCACCGAGTCTCAAGCACCTATCCGCCTGTAAGTACTCCTAACTTCAGATGATATATTTTCTATAGAAGGGTAGGAAGCATGGGACGAGATAGTGATAAGTATTTAAACTTTAGGACTAGTTTACCTCACACAATGACATAAGACTTTAAAGCCTAATTAAACAAACCTAGGACCAAGTCACGAGTTAGGGTGTGGTAACCACAGTGCGCATGTCTAGGATTGGATCCGGAAGAGCTTGGTATTTAAGCAGGTCCTCGTGACTCACCTCCTCTTGGGGATTCCTACAGTGCGTAGCTTGGTTCACCCTAACCAAGAGGACTCGGTACCATAGCAAAACCCTAAATAAAACACGAAAGGGATTAGCCATGTTTTAGGAAAAACTTCGTTTTAAATCACTAAATTATCTCTTTTAGATAGTAGGACAAATTCATTTTCAAAAATTATCAAATATTTACGGTTTATCAAAATTACCAAAATGCCCTAAGTGGCAAAATTACGAAATTGCCCTTGGTTTTAGAATTACCAAATTACCCCGATTTCAATAAAACCTCTTACTTTGCAAAGGTAGTTGAAAATCTTGTATTTCAAAATATATACACTAACTTTGAAATTTACAAAATTACCCCGACTAACAAAATTACCAAAATACCACTTATTTTCAAAAATTTCACCATACCTTTAAATTGAAAAATTCTCAAAATACCCTCGGTTTTAGAAATTACAAAATGTTTTGATTTATTAAAGTTTTCAAATTCTTGGTTTATTACGAAAATACCTTGTAGGAAAATGACGAAAATACCCATGGGTTAAACGGACAAAAATGCAGAAGAGTGCATAGGTATGAAAGGTAATAGGAATGAATGTACTTTTGTGTAAACTAGATAGAAGACTTAAAACTCGTTTGATCGAAAGAATATCTTTAAATTCTTTTCATAAAATTTCTTCGCTGAATAACCAAGTGAAACATGTACTAATTCATAAAATTTCCTAATCGGATTAAAGAACGATAGTTAGAATGAGCTTTAGAGGATGTGGCCGTCGTGGACGTGGAAGGGGTAGGATGATGATGTCGAAACTCGCCGGTCGGTCGAGGATCCGAGAACGATATACCACTACCACCACCCCCAACTTTGGAGCCAAGAGCAGGATCGGATGGGTGATGACGCGATCTCGGAAGCGATCTTTGCGGGTTCTGAAAGGGTAGCTGGAATGGGTGGAGGTGGAGGAGCTCAAAATCGGTACCAAAGACTTCGAGCTAACGGCGCTGAATTTTCCGAGGTGTATACGGGTAGCACCAAACACAAATTTGAGTATTGGCTAGAATCGACCGAAAGAATCATGGATGAGATAGATTTGACAAATGAGGAGAAACTAAAAGGCGGTGTCACTTCTCAAGGATGAGTCATATCGATGGTGGCTCGCGATTCGAATGGTGTCTTTAAGTGAAGATCTCACTTGGGACTTCTTTAAAGTGCATATCAAAAGAAATATATTGGGTTTAGTTACATCGACACGCAGCAGTAAGGCATTCCCGAGTTTGGTCCAAGGAGTAAATCAGACGAGTATGAGGTGAGTTCTTAAGATTAAGCCAATATGCTGGAGGGATTGTGGCCTCGGAGCACGATCGATGTGTTCGATTCGAAGACGGGTTGAAGGACGAGCTGAGATTGTTGATTGCTCCACATCAGGAGCGAGAGTTTGCTACTTTAGTTGAAAAGGCTAAGATAGCCGAAAGAATAAAGGAATCTGAAAGCGTAACTATGACCTAATAAGCATAAGAGAGGATATGGATCATCCGGGTCAACCGGCAATGTTCGAAGAGGGCTAGGCAAAATGAGCCGAATCGATGCAGGAGGTCATTCTATCGCTAATCGAGGGACCAAAGATTGCAACCGATGTGAGAAATTTTATTAGGGCGAATGTTGGTGGAGGAAAAGGTCAGCTTTGAGTGTGGTTCATTGGACCACCGTGTGAGGATTGTCCACGTAAGCAAGGCAGAATCGGTCCAAGGTCAAGGTCGGTTCTGGCCAGAAGGAGGGACCAAAGACCGCAGAGAGGTCGTGGTAATGGTAGAGGAGGAAATGGTGCTAATCGTGGTCGCGGAACTCGTAAGGGAGGCACGAGCAATCTGAGAGGCAAGCACTGGCCTAGTCTATGCTGCGAGGCATCGCGAGGAGGGTGACGACCGGATGTCATAACCCAGACGTTCCTAATTTTGGTCTTCCTTATGTTGCATTAATTGATGTGGGTTCTACGCATTCATACGTAGCAGTAGTGTGGTAGAGACTTTGAACCTAGACTCGAGGCTATTGCTAGGGAGATGGCGTAATTAGCCCTTTAGGCCATTACGTAGTTGTGAACAAGCTTTATAGGATGTACCCTAGAACTCCAAGGGTCGTGTTCGTGGTTGATCCGATGGAACCGCCATTTGGGAGTTTGATTTGATCCTTGGAATGGGCTGGTTGGTTAAGTACCGAGCAAGGTTGGATTCTGTTGCTAAGCGCATGGTTCTTCAAATAGCAAGGGGATGAAGTGGTTATGATCAGTAATCGAAGGAATTACATCTAATGTGGTGTCGGCCTTGAAGGTGAAAAGATGGTTAGGAAAGGGTGTGAGGCGTTTATAGTACAAATTTGTACCTTGGAGGCTAAAGAGTCAGCGGTTGAAAAGGTCCGAACAGTAGGGGAATTCACTGATGTATTCCCAAAAGAACTTTCGAGTTTACCTCCAGATCGGAAAGTCAAATTCGGTATAGATTTGCTACCGGCAGCACTGTATCTATAGCATGTCGAATGGCACCAAAAGAATTGGTGGGTGAAGGCTCAAATTCGTGAGCTCTTGGATAGAGGGTTTATTCGACCTAGTATATCTCCGTGGGGGCGCTGTGTTGTTTGTCAAGAAGAAGGGCGATTCTATGTGGATGTGCATCGACCACCGTCGTTAAACAAGTTAACGATCAAAAACAAGTATCCGTTGCCTCGGATCGATGACTTATTTGACCAAGCTGAAGGGTGCATCGGTATTCTCAAAAATTGACCTTAGGTCGGGTTATCATCAATTAAAGGTGAAGGAGGTTGGCGTGCACAAGGCGGTATTAGAACTCGGTATGGGCATTACGAGTTCTGGTGATGCCATTCGGGTTGACCAATGCACGGCGGCATTCATGGACTTAATGAATAGGGTGTTTCAGTAGTACTTGGACCAATTTGTCGTAATATTCATAGACGACATTTTGGTTTACTCAAAGACGGAGGAGGAGCATGACAAGCATTTGCGAATAGTTCTACAAGTCTTGAGGAGAAAGCAGCTTATATGCCAAATTCGATGAAGTGTAAATTTTGGCTAAGGAGGTGGCTTTCTTAGGTCACGTGGTGTCGTGGAAGGGATTAGAGTGGATCCCGCAAGATTGAAGCGGTGTTGGAGTGGAAATCGCCTAGGTCGATGATGAGATTGAAGTTTTCGGTCTAGCGGGTACTATCGAAGGTTTGTGAAAGGATTCTCGTTAATTCTCGCACCATTAACTAAGCTATTAAGAAAGGAGTACCTTTTGTTTGGTCGAAAAAGCGAAGAAAGTTTTGATAAGTCGAGGAAGATTTCGAGCGAAGCTCGGTTGCGAGTACAACTGAGGCGTGAAAGTTGTTCTGCTTTCTTGTGATCGTCCCATCTGAGGTTGGGATGTGTATTGATGCAGAAAGGAAGGTAGTAGCCTATGCGTCCCGACAACTAAGACCGCATGAGGTTAACTACCCAACTCACGACTTGGAGTTAGCGGCGATAGTCTTCGCCTTGAAAATATGGAGGCATTACTTGTATGGGGAGAAGTCGGTAGTCTACACGGATCACAAAAGTTTAAGGTATCTCTTGACTCGAAGGACTTAAACTTGAGGCAACGACGGTGGATTGAATTAAAGGACTACGATCGTTCAATTGAGTACCATCCGCAAAGCTAACGTGGTGGTCGACGCGTTAAGTCGGAAGGTCGTGGTGGACTTAAGGCGATGTTTGCTCATTTGAGTCTATCTGACGATGGAAGTCTTTTAGGCGGAGTGTAAGTTAAGCCAACTTGGATCAAGGAGATTAAGGATAAGCGATTGTCGATGAGAAATTAAATGCAAAGAGGGTACAAGTGCAAGATGGTGGGTTGGAAGGATATAGTTTGGTGATGATGGTGTGCTATGTTTTCAAGGACGCCCTATATCTAGAAGGATGGGGAAGCGAGACAAAGAATTCTCCAAGATGCACATAGCAACCCATACGCTATGCATCCCGGAGGTAGCAAAATGTCACGGAGATTTGCGAGAGCATTACAGTGGCCGGGTTGAGCGTGAAGTGACCGAGTTCATGGGTAAGTGTCGGCGTGTCGCAAGTCAAAGTGAACATCGGTTGCCATCGAGGGTTACTTCACGGTGAAGATTCCTCGATTGGAAGTGAGAGGATCACCATGGACTTTATCGATGGATTACCTCTTACGCCTAGTAAGAAGGATTCAGTTTGGGTGATTGTAGATCGTCTGACTAAGTCAGCGCATTTCATACCGGTAAGGGTAGATTATTCGCTCCAGAAGTTAGCAAAGTTATATGTAGCCGAGATAGTGAGATTGCATGGTGTGCCAGTATCGATTATCTCGGATAGGGACCCGAGGTTTACGTCAAGGTTTTGGAGAGCTTTGCATCAAGCCTTGGGAACGAGATTGGACTTCAGCACAGCTTTTCATCCGCAAACTGACGGACAATCGGAGAGAGTGATTCAGATCTTAGAAGATATGCTGAGAGGTTGTGTTCTGGATTTTAGTGGTAGCTGGGAAGAGTATCTACCGTTGGCGGAATTCGCTTATAACAATAGTTATCAAGCGAGCATTCAGATGGCTCCATATGAAGCACTGTATGGACGGAAATGCCGAACTCCTACGTGTTGGACGGAATTGGGTGAACGACAAGTTCTAGGTCCGGAGTTGGTGACTGAAACTGAGGACAAAGTTAAGGTAATTCGGGCTCGTCTCAAAGAAGCGTCGGATAGGCAGAAGTCCTATGCCGATCTCAAGTGCAAGGAAATGGAATATCTTTGTGGGAGATAAAGTTTTTACGAAGGTGTCACCTTGGAAGAAGGTGTTACGATTTGGGAAAAAGGGAAGCTAAGCCCTAGGTTCATCGGGCCATATCTGATGTTAAGCGAGTGGGACCGGTAGCTTATCGGCTAGAAAGTGCCGCAGAGTTGAATCAGATTCATAACGTCTTTCATGTATCGATGCTTAGACGATATCGGTCGGATCCATCACACATTGTACCTGTGGCAGAGATTGAGGTAAATTCGGACTTATCTTTTGAGGAGGAGCCAGTTCAGATCTTAGATCGAGATGTTAAAGTTCTGCGTAGGAAATCAGTACCTTTGGTGAAAGTTTTATGGCGAAACCATGGTGCAGAAGAAGCTACGTGGGAACCCGAGAGTGATGATGCTGACAATACCCCCACCTTTTACGATCGACGTAATTTCGAGGTCGAAATTATTTTTAAGGGGTAGAAGCGTAACATCCCAAAAATAGGGTTATTCGTGATTGAATTATTTTGCTTGTGTTTAAATTTATGTGATATTATTTGTGGTGTTATAAGACTTAATTAGGGGTCTTGAGTAAGCTCGGTTTAGTAGGATAATTCTTAGTATGGCTTATTTAATGAAGAGGATTAAATGAGCTTAGCACTTAAGTTAATTTAAGTGTATATTAAAGCATATGAGGAGTTAGTGGCAAGTTGGTTAAAGAGCTTGAAAGGTTGCATGAGGTTAATGGTTCGAGTAGTAGGTATAGCATTTTTAAAGTTTATTTTTGTATGTTAGCTTTAATGGATGGTCAACATAATTATGATAGGTGGACTAATAATTTTGGTAAGTTGAATGGTTGTTTAAGGAAGCATGGAATAAGGGATAAGATTCCTAAGGTTATGGAAAGATATCTTGGAGTTATGGTAAATTGAGGGACAAAGGCTTAGTTTGTGGGATATGTTTTGAAACAAATTCATGGCCTTTATGCCATGAACTTGACGGCAATGTGGCTAGGGGATTTGGCGAATATGCTAGTTGTTGGGAGAGGCTTAGGCATTTTTGGTCATTCTTTCATTTGGTGCAAAAGTTGCAAAGCATTTTCTCTCAAACACTTTCTCTTTGGTTAATGCACTTAGGTATTTTGTGCAAGATTGTTTTGGATTTTAGCCTCAATTTCTTATATCAAATATCATTTCTCTTCTCTCATTTTCCTTTTGACACCAAAACCACCTTTTATTTTTGTGCATTTTCTTTTGGGCAAACAAAGTGTTGGCCGAATCTCAATTCTCCCATCTCTCTCTTTTCTTCCTTTGATTTGTGCTCAAACACAAATCCCTTTTTCTTTCATTTGGCCGAATCTCTTTCTTCTCCAAATCCCCTTTTCTTTTCTTTTCTTCCATTATTTTAAAATCGAATCCTCTCCTTCTCCTTCTCATTTTCTTTGTTACTCACATACCCTATTTCTTTCTTTTGTCCTATAGCCGAATATACATCTTAGTTGTGCCAAAAATCTTCTTCTCCTATCTTGATCAACTTTGGCCGAATATTGAAGGTAGCATAGTTTTCCTCGGGACTTTTCTATCAATCGATTTTTGGTAAGGTGGTAAGAGTTATTTTTAAGGGTTTATTCTTTTAAATATTCATCTAAGCCAAGGCTAATAATCTTAATGATGATGGTTGTTTATAGGGAAGTGAGGCCGATTCATTAGAAGTGTGTTGGCTAGTGATCAAGGCGGTTGGGTAAGATTTTAGGTTCACAAGGAACCCTTCTTAATTATTTTAGTTTGGCGAATAGGCCATGTTACTAATATCCACTTTTGGTAGAATATAGGGGCAAGCTTGTGTGGCCGATTTGTCTATTCGGGATTTAGGACTCGTTAGTGTCGGTGTGTACATACACACCTTATAACTTTAATATGCTAAGTGTTATTTTATATCTAATCAATTTGTGTAGACATGGATGTAATACTTTCATGGTATTAACAAGGACTCGGGTAAGTCTTTATTGCTATGAGATTATTATTTGATGCTTTTGGGAAGCATGACACATTTGGTATGTGTATTATTTGATTTATGGCCTATGATAATCGATTGGATGTTGTTAAATAAATATATCAACATGATTTTTGTATATGCATATGAATGATTGGTATGGGTTGATGAGAGGAGGGGGCAGTGATATTCGTGTCGACGGACACCGTTGTTTTGGTAACACAATGTGACTACGGTCACCGGAGGTTTGGTACCTCCGAGGTTTGGTACCTCATAGCGACTTGTCCCCGTGGTTTATACCACCGTGGGTTGGCCCCACTTTGAGATATGGGATTGTCTGCGCGGTGATTTGGTATCACACGATGGGTTGGCCCCATCACTTGATTTGTGACTTGGTCACCGGTGTTTTGGTAACACAATCGTGTCTTGAGACACCAAATGATTTGGTATCACATTTGTGGCTATATGTCACCGGTGGTTTGGCACCACCAAGTGGTTTGGTACCACACCGGTAGAAAAAGGTGTTTGGATGGCTAGGTTGGGTACATATTTTAATGCATGTTAAATTGTTATAAATTGTGTATGTTGTTGAATTAAACCGGGAAAAAGGGTTACACATTGGGTCTTGATGACTCACCTTTTTCCTTTAACATTTTCAGGTGATTCGTAGCTATGGATAAGGAGTCGGATGGACTCGAGGTGGCCATGCAGTGGAGACTTTTAATAAATAAATTTTGGATTTTAATTATCTTTCTTTTGGGTTTATGTTACTTGTTTGTAATAAGGCCTCCTAAAGTTATTTTTATTATTGTTGCATGTTTGAATGTTTTGTTTAAATTATTTGATGATGTTAAAACGGATGCACATGTTTTCTAAACTTTTAAGCATAAAATGTTTTAAAGTACCATCGGTACATTTGAAATTTTTAAACAACTCGACTCAACAAATATTTTCTTTGAATTAAGTATGGTTTTTAACAAAGAGAATTTAAATTGAAAGGCATTTCGACTAAATTAAAAATCGGTTTTCAAAAATATTTTCTCTGTAGAAAACCAAATTCGGTCATATTGTTTGGGCCGGGTTTGGGGTGTTACAGGAGTCGCCACCAATCCCTTTTTACTTAGGTGTGATTAGATCATCTTATAAAACGTTTTATTTCAAAACATTGATTTTGGTCCACGAAATTCAAGAAAATGGGTTCGGGAGTCGGTTACGTACGAAGAAGGGTTAGCACCCTCGTAACGCCCAAAATTTGGTACCTAATTGATAATTTCATGTCCTAATGTCGAAATTTTGAAAAATTTAAAATACGATCCTTTTATTTGAAAGAAAAATCAAGACTTGCTTATTTCTAAGAAATAAAATACTACACCCAATAAGTTAGGATGTAGCATTTCAAAGCTTCGAACTAAGTTTGCCTTTATTTGTAGAAGGTTCTTACCTCGAGACACAAAACATCATATCCAATAAGTTAGGATACAACATTTTGAATTCCCGATAATAAGTTTTAATTTGAAGTTTATAAGTTTCAATTTCGAAAGAAAATGGATACTTAATATTTTGAGTTCAACGAGAAAAATCGAAACCTAATGAGTTAGGGCACAATTTTTCTTGAAGCTCCCAAATATTAGGTATCATCATATTTTTAAGAACAACTTTGAATCAAAAATGCGACAATTTAGTAAAATACATTTTTAATAAAAATGATTTGAATAAAATATTATATCAATGCATTATAAAACATAGGTTCCATATAGTAATTCACTATAATTACAAGTCATATTAACAAATAATATAGACAATTAACAAAAGAATAATGTGACATAGCAAATGATACACATAATAAGAGGATTATGTTACAACAACATTAAGCAAATAAAGAACATAAATAAACAAATACAAGTTATAAAATATGCAATAACAATTAAAAAAAATCTATATGGAAGATAAGAATTAAAAATAAATATGAAATACTACAAACAAGATCACATATAAAAAATGATATATATGTATATATATATATATATTTAATAACATCGAATAAAAAATAATTAATATGTATAAATAATATATTTTAAATAATATATAAAAACTTAGAGTATATGAAAATATAAGGATACTTATAATTTAATAATTTAGTACATAAAAATATAAATAATAATATATGATAAAAACAATAGTATATAACCAAAAATAAAAATATATTTATAATATGATAATCATAAAAAAACTATATATTTAATATAAATAATGTAAACAATATATGTTATATGATATACAAAATTTATAAAACATAAAATGATTTAAATTATACATATAATATAATATAATAATATATAATATATAAAATTAGAAAATGTATAATGCAATAACTAATATACAAATTATAAAATAATATATAATATAAATAATATTAAACTAAATAAAGTAATACATAGTAGTAATTTAATATATATATATATTTAAAGATAATATGTAAAAAAAACATATGAATTTATACTATTAATAAATTAATATACAAATAATAAAAATAATATAAAATTTTTAATATGATAAAATAATTCAATATAGTATTAGAAGAATTAAGAAATAAAAGGTTTTAAAAATAAATAAAGAAATGGGAATTAAACAAATAAAAAATAAAATGTAAAAGGACCAAATCGAAATGCACATAAAACCACAGGGATTTATTGGGCAATTATGCCTTCTTTCCCAAAACGACGTCGTTCTGATTTTGGCCCTTTAAGTAGCTTGAAGGACTAAATTAAAATGAAATACAGGTCTTAGGGCTAATTTAAAAATAAAAGAAAATTCAAGTTAGGACGAAAATATAACTAATAAAATTGCGGAGGGACTAAAATGGCAAATTGCCCATTTCATAAAAAATGTGGATCCTTCCCGGGTTTTCGGGTCAACGCGAAGATCTAGCCTTAAAACGGCATCGTTTTGGTCATTAACTGACCACACCAAAACAACGTCATTTCTTTGGCCTATATAAATCAATTTTCAGAGAAAAAATTCATTTGGTCTCAGTTTAAAAAAAAATTAAAAACTCTCTCAATCCCTCCTCTCCTCTGTTAGAGTTCGGGCATTGGGATTATGGGCCACGCACCGCACGCGCCTCCGCGGACGGCGGCTGGGGCTAAAACCTCAATTTTTAGTGCCATCAAAAGGGAAACTCGCACCCTTTTTTATTTTAGTACTATTTTATATAAAAATATGCATGAATCGAATGAAAAAAATGACGCGAATAAGAATAGGAAATCACCTCTGTAAAAAAATCGTGTATTGTATTCTTTGTGTTTTTGTGTGAATATTTTCGTGTATTCTCTTTCTGTTTTTGTTTTATAGATTCTTGGGGTTTTTATAACCCAAAAAATTAAAAAAAAAGGAAATACATATTTGCCATTTTTACTGCTTTTCTTTCCTTTTTGCAAGTGACCGACGGGGAAATAGCCAACGGAGCACCATTTGCGCGCTGATCGCGGCTTGATGAAGGCTGATTGAGGCTTGCGGCTCGAGGAGCTGGGCACTTGCAACGCCTAGGGTTTCCCAAAAACCCTAGGTTCCTGAAACTGTTTAGTGTTGGGCCCTTTTGGGCCGTCTTTGTTTTGGTTCTAAGTGTTGGGTCAAGGTGTAACGGGCTTTGGTATTTGGGTTTGGGCTTTAAGCCCGTTTATTTTAAATGGACTGTAATAACAAATTTGGACATTTATTATTATTTTTTTTTTTTTGTTTTCACGGGCTCGGGCAAAATGGGCTTTATTACAGGGATGTTACAGTTTTTTGTCAAATTGGTTTATTTTTAACGGACATGCTGACGTTGTCTTATATGTCACGTCAGCAAATTATTTTAAAATTGTTGTAAAAAATTATTAAAATGATTTTAAAACCATCATCATCATCCTTGTTCTCCTTCAAAAGCCTCCTTAATCATTTTCTCGGTTTTTGAAACCTATTCTTAAAATTATTAAAATTATTTTAAAATCATCATCACCGCCATTGTTTACTGTATTAAAGGAACTTGTTCTTAAAATTCTTACACCCAATTCAAAATTTAAGAGACCTTACAAAACAAACATAAACCCTTATTATTTTTGGTTTGGTATAAAGGAAACCACGGCCAAGAGATAAGTTCTGGGTTTATTGACCTCTATTGTTGTTTACAAAATTAATTACTTATCCAATAAAGAAAATTTGGATCCACTAAACCCCATAACCAATGAAAACCTCCAAAATTTGCAAATAAATGAAACTTAATTCTCATTTCCTTTATTTATTTTCCTAACAACTAAATCAATAAAAATAAAAACTTCAACTTCTTCCATTATTCATCATCATTGTCATGCGAAGCTTCCAGACCTCGACAGTGCTACTCTTGCAAGCTAGTACTCCATTCAAAAAAGTTAGATCGACGATCTAAAATCCAAGGCCATATCATCCTCATCCTCTTCTCAAAAACTCAAATTTAAACCCAACACTAAAACACAAAGAAAGAGCAAAAGAATCAAATATATCTTATTCCATGAAACTTTTTTTCTTCCTTCTTATTGTAATAACCATTAATATTAAATATTTATTTTTTCAGATTTGAATCCAAAAGAAAATGCCAAAAAATAACCCAAAGATAGATATATATACAACATAGATAGAAGAAACAGATAGTAGAAACCAAGAAATTCGCTTTGAAAATGGAAGCGATTTTGAAAAGAAATTTGTCAATGAAAGAAAAGTGATGAATGTTTAGTCTAATTCACTTGAAAGCCGATCCTAAAATGTACTTCCACCTCCATGATTCTTTCTTTATTAGCCTTTTGAATATTCTCCATATCTTTGTTCTTCCCATTATGGGTTTGTAACGCCCCGATTTTCTGGGCCTAGAAGTGTTGGGCCCTGTGCATGGGAGCCGCTAAGAGACTACACATAAAAGTTTATGTGTGCAAGAAATATCACAAATTGCTTGTTTGCTTTAGTGGATAAATGATTTAGAAAGAGTTGGGAGTGTTGGAGGAGTCCTGGTTCAAACTAGGGCTCTAGCAAAAAATTTAGGTTTTCCTTTAGGTGATCTTGGCATTAGTTTGAAGGCCTTATTAATGTTTGAGGACTAAAATATGACACAAGAAGGCATGTGGTCTGGTGGCAATATGGCGCTAGGAGTATGCATGTGGTTTAAGGTTCAATTCATGGGATGAGCATTGAGGAATTTATTTTGCACCTGTGACGTGTAAGTGGTTGTAATTGTTTAAAACTCTACTTGGTGGGGTTTGAATTGGTCTTGGAATTTGAATGTGTGTTGGGAGTCGGTTAAGGAGTGATTTATGGAGTAGCTTAGGAAGATAATCATGGGATTTTGAAGGGGGAGGTGTTGTAACCAAGTTGGACTTTGTGAGTGTTGCAAATTCGGCATAGGGTAGGGTGAGTGTCGTTTGTGGTCATTGTTAGGTATAGTCGAATCTTGCTAAGAAGAGTTTTTATTTTTTCTTTTCACTCATTTTGGTACCTTTGTTTTTTGGTTTTCAAGATCCTGGTTATACTCTTTTCTAAGCCAAAATTGCATTACCATTTAAGCCACCTATTAGCCGATTTCTCCTCTTCTAGTCCTCTTCTTTTCTTTCTAATTCTTCCCCTCTTCTTTTCTTTCTAATTCTTTTATCTTTCTCTTTTCTTCATCTCAAACTCTTGTGCCGATTTCTTCAATTTAGACTCTCATTCCTTCACTTCAAAAATTGTTGTTCGTGGTTCATTCCTCTATTGTACCGGGTATTATTCTTCTTCTTTTCTCTCTTCTCTACTAAACTCTTCTTTAATCGATTTTCAGCCATAGCCGAACCTTCTTGCTATAGTTCTCACCATTTTCTTTGGCTAGGTCGAATCTTTGTGTTTCTCTGCCAAATCATTGTTGTTTCTTTGCCGAACTTCTCTCCTTGCATTTAGTTTTCTGTGTGGTAAGGGTTCCTGATCAACCTAGTAAGTGCACTCTTTCGCTCATTGCTTTTAGTTGAGGTCGAATGCTCTTTTATGTTGTTAAAGTTTATCAAATGTGGTCATAAACCACAACCTTATACAATCTTGGTTAATAAGGTTCTTTGGGTAACGCAGATATCTACAAGAAGTTGATCGTTGCTAACGATTAGTGAGGATTTAGGGAAGCTCGATCGAGTAGGGTTCGGTGCTAGGGATTCGTGGCGCGCTTCGTAATCAATGTGTAACCACACTCCTTCTGATCGTAGGTCGACAAAATGCCAAAAAGTTGAAATATCGGCAAATGATGCCATATAAGCCCATGAACATGGGCGTTAGTCTGTAGAGGCCATTACAAGCGCTCTCGTGGTCTTGGGCTGTGTAGGCCCAATGGGTTGTGGGCCCATACGGATAAAAGGTATGTGATGTGGTAAGTGTTGTTTGGATTGTGACGTTTGCATAACTATGGCTGTTTCTGGGCTAAATGGGCAACACGAGTGTGTGGGCCCACTTAGGTCGAGTAATGGGCCTTAGGCCCATTTACCCTGTTGTGACTGTTTAGGTTACTTAAGTCGCTCGAGGCGACGGTGGACCTTCTGTTGGGTCGCTGGGACCTCGGTTTGTAAAATTATTGAAATACTCTCGGTTTGAAAAATTATTGAAATGCCCTCGATTTGTAAAATTATCGAAATACCCTCAATTTGCAAAATTATTGAAATACCCTCAATTTGTAAAATTACTGAAATACCTCCAGTTTGTAAAATTATCGAAATACCCCCAGTTTACAAAACTATTAAAATACCGTTGGTTTACAAAATTATTGAAATACCTCGATTTGCAAAATTATCAAAATACCCCCAATTTACAAATTTACTAAAATAATCTTGTAGGGTAGAATTACCGAAATACCCCTGAAGGGTAGGATTACCGAAATACCCTTATAGGGTAAAATGATTATTTTGCCCTTGTGGGTAAATATTTGACTTAGACTATGAATTTGGTGATTTGTTTTTTTCTGTGATCGTATGACTGTGCTTTAACTGACTTGATTGTGGTCGTGTGACTGATATGCTTTTAGTATATGTTTAAATGACTGTTATTGAGCATGGCCATTTTGCATACACGTGTAATGATTGAGCATGACATACACGACATATTGCATGGGGTTGGGACATTGATACGGAGGAAGTTCTGATAAGGTTGCATGGGTCGCATGAGACGATTGTGGATCCAGTATTGATCTGTTAAGGTCGCACGGGTCGTATGAGACGACTGTGGACCGACGGACGACTTAAAGCCGCGTAATCTGATTACGGCTCTGTGCCATCTTGATTATGGCTTTGTGCCAATCATATTTACCCGTGGCTATGTGCCTAACATATATATTGATGACTCTGTGTCAATAATAATTACCCGTGGCTGTGTGCCAATTATATTACCGTCGATGATGGGTGCCAAACTCATTACAGTTACCGATAGCCTTGTGCCATCCTGATTATGGTTTGTAACAATATAGAATTGTTTCTAATAAGGGCTGATAAGGGCTGAGGCCCAAGTGAATTTGTACTGGGCTTTGACCCACACACATTGTTTTGTTACTGTATTAGGCTCTAGCCCAGATTGATTCTGAATTCTGTCTGTCTTACTAACTGTTTTTAGTTAGGAGAGGATTACACACTGAGTTTTTGCAAACTCACCCCGTTTTTAACTGTGCAAGTAATCCCTAGCATTAGGAGGATCGGTGCTGTGAGGGACTCGGAGATGGCTACATGACTGCCTTTGGACTTCATTTATGCTTTAGATTCCGTTTTGGGTTTTAATTTTTGTAATAAGGCCTCTTTAAGGTTCTAGGTTTTAACTTGGGGTTTTTATTTACTTTGAATTATATCCGTTAGAAGTAAATCACAGTTTTTTAAAATGTTAACTATTTTTAAAACAACACTACGTTTTCGCAACATTTTCGAAATGGTTTCGCGACTTAATCTTTTTCGTAAATCGATTACTCTAAAAATTAGCTTTCGCAACTAAAAAGATATTTTGGGAATAAAATCAATAATATTTCAATGGACTACGTTTTAAAAATAAACTAACATAACTGTGATTTTACTTAAGCTTTTAAACAAAAAGGGATTTCAATGAAAACATGGTTTTCAAAAAACACTTCAATGTGACACGTCAGATTCGGGCCTAACTTCTAGGCCGGGTTTGGGATGTTACAGAGGTTTTTATTTTTAAAATATTTTGTGGGTTGTTTTTTTAATCTTTGATTGAAGAAGAAAGATGGTGGGTTTTTTTTTTTGTTTGAAATGTGGTAGGAAACAGGAAATGTAGGAAAGAAGCAGAAAGTTGGGGAGAAGAAATTAGGTATTTTTTAATTGTTTTTAAATAATTTTAAAATCATTTGTTGATATGGCAAAATAGTACCACGTCGCATTTAATTACATTTGGATCGCCACGTTAGCTGTTAATGTTGACCATTAGTCAACTAACGGCCACGTCAACATGTCCATTAAAAATAGACAAATTTGACAAAAAAACGTTAGGGGTCAAATTGATCCAAAAAAAATAAAGGGACAAAGTGACCAAACAGCCAAACGTTAAGGGCTATTTTGGCATTATGCCATATATATAATTGATGCCCGTGTAAATTTAGTAAAATGTTAGGATACATTTGGAATGCCAATAGGGTTTTATGCGCTTTTGTACGTGTAACATCCCAAACTCGACCTGGACGTTATGGTCAAATTTGGAGAAGTCACACCAACTCATTTGAAAAACTCAAAAATCTAATTTGAAGTCATAAGGTAAAACAATGTCTAACTTGATAATTCATTTTCCAGTTTTAGGGAGAAATCCTCGTTAAAACCATTTATATTATTACGGGAAACCATTTAAATGATTATTTCAATTTGCAACAGAATTTTCCTAAGTTGAATCATTTTGAAAACCTTGACTTTGTTTTACAAAATAGATAATTTTACAATTTAAGATATCATAATTACTAAATCCGATAAATAAATTTAAAAAACGAAAATTAAAGTCCAAAAACAAACACAGTCTAGAAAGCCTGCTAAAATGTAAATTCTTTTAATGACCGTATTATTAGTAAAACTAGTCCAAGTTCCAGCACGCTGATCGATCCTAAGTTTGCTGGTTACTTGAGAGAAAAACAAATAGGAAGTGAGCTTATGAGCTCAGTGTGTAACACATCCCAAGCAATAGATCAGATACACATAAATTTAAAGATACATAATCAGATGCAGATATACAATCAGATACATATTCATATACATAATCAGATTCTACCCCCAACTGCTACACATTTTCATCATCCATCCCTACACACCAAATAGGGTATTAAATACTCATCCAACCCCACACACCTATAAGTGAGCGTATGTCACTTTTTTAGAATAGTGCAGTCAAGCTGCGGTAAACCGCCAGAAACAGATAAACGTGGCTGAGCCACCAGTATAGATATATGTGGTTTTTACCACTAGATAGGGCAGATTATAAACTGCCAACACTTCCTCTGTCACATCAATATCCCACCCCCAATGCTCATACAGATACTAACAGATAACATATGCTCATATGGCATGCATGCTTTTCACATAAGACATGCTATCAGAATTATCAAAATACAGATCATACATATTTCACATACCATATCCACATTACATACAGTAGCATACTATCAAATATCATGTTTTTAAGTCATATTTATACAGTATGGACCTTGTGGAGTGGCTAATTATGAATCACACTACAATACAAGCCTAAGCGAATTTCCGTATGGCTCACACGATCGTGTGGCATCGACATTCCACTTTTCGCCATCTCATCATCCACTATTTTTAGGTTTTTGATAAACGATGATCCAATACCCTTTCAGACCTTAAAATCATTGGTTAAAACAAACCAATTTATGTCAATTATTAAAATCAAAACTTGAATTTAGTATATATATCTTAGCAAAACAATCCCCAAGATTGACATTCGATCACTTACCTCGAAACTTCCAGTTAAATAATAGCTAAATCGCTGGCAAACTAAGTATTTCACTATTATCACCTAACAAAACCAATTTTTCTTCCAAAATCAAAACAACCCTTAACAACAAACGAATTATGAATGTAAAATGCCATAACCAAAAACTATACAACAATACCGACATTCTGAAACACACACAACTAGCAGCAGATCAGAAGGAATCGGACGACGGAACTCGAGGCTTAAATAAAAGTAAGACCAAAGAAAAATACGACAAACGAGAAAATAATTAAGTAGGATAAAAATCAAAGCGTCATTAACAGAAGAGTATAATCAAGCAAAATAAGGGAATGACCAAAAGAAAAAGACGGTAGAGAAAAAGTAATTTTGGTCAACAACAAAAGAAATTGGAAAAAAAATAGAAACGTGGAAAAGAGGGGAGAAAGAAACAACACTAGTGAGAAAATTAGGGAAATAATCGTTATTATTTTTTTTCTATTTTAAAAGAAATAAAAATAAAAGGATAATATCCCCACCAAAATCAACTAATTTAGTTAGTTACTCCCCCAATCATCTTATGGGAATTTGAGTTTGCCCACTTCTTGAGTCAATGAGGGCAAAGCAGAGTCAAGACAAAAATTAATTCAATTTGTCAATAAAAAGATTCTAACTTGAAAGTTCTCACACACAAGTACAACATTTAACCACTAAATCAAATTAATTACTTTGACAAATTCTAATAATTCCAATACTAAAATTTTGAGGCGTTACAGTACGTGATATGTGATTATACTGAAAATCATTACAGATTATATCGGGATCCAACATTTGTTGCCGACCATCGAGTATTATATGTCTCTACGAAAACCTTCGTGTGGTGGAGGGATGTCTATACATATGAGAATGCATTTGACATCTACGGACTTTGCAATTCGATGCTCTAGTGTGGTGTAGTTAAAGCTCTTACAAGCTATCTGGTCTAATGTAGTTTACTCATGTCTCCGAGTTCGTTAACCTAGGGTTTCATCGTGCATAACATTATATTTGAAATTGGAAAGCTTAAAAGGTAATGAAATAGACTAATAAGAGAATATAGTGTCGAAATGAATACGAATGAGTCGATAATTCTGGAAAGATGTTTGAACAATATGTTAAACGAATTTTGATATGAAATGAACTTGATATTAAATGTCATAATGAATGGATTATGAATGTTTTAAATTGTGAATTGGTATTGATAGCTAAAGGGCCTTAAGATAGGTTTTGGTATATGTAATTGGGTTTTGTAACGTCCTGAAAGTCAGTGGTGTTAGAAAGTGTGGTTTTGGAAATTTGTTTCCGTAAATTAGACTCATAAATATTTTTATTAAATATTTATAGAGTTATTTTAGAAGTGAATTGAAATTTGGTCGAGCAATTTTGTCGTAGTAGTGCTTAATTAGGGTATAGGGATTAAACTGTAAAAGTGTCAATAGTTAATATCTTAAGGTTCTCTCGATTGAAAAATGATTTTGGGCCTAAAATAACAATTTTACCATTTAAAGCTTAATGTGGGACAATGGCTTAAAGCATATCATTATTATGAATGTATAACTTAGTTAAATTTTATTTTATATTATATAAAATAAGAAAGGTAAATAAAATAAAATAAAAACACTTAATGGAAGAGAAAGCCAACGTTTTTTTCATTCTTTTGACATTGAAATATCAAAGGGAGAAAGAAGAACCCAGAGCCTTAGGGTTCCTATTTTGAAAGCTTCATTTGGTTAGTTCAATTTAGTCATTTTCTTATAATTTTTATGTTTTTGGAATCCCAGTAGCTGACCCAAGTCATATTTTTTATATGATTTTTATTTCAATTGGTTAGGTGACCCATGTCATATTTTTTGGTACTGTTAAAGATTGAAAATGTTGCCATCGATGAATAGTTGAAGCTTTAGGTGTTAATTTGATAGATTTTTAATTTAGAGTTGATAAATGACTAAATTGTAAAGTACATTGATGGTTTTGTTCAATAGGGACTAAAGTGAAATTTTTTTAAAATTTGTGCTAGAAATGAGATATAGGAAGTCTTAGAAGGAATATAATGAAATCAGATTGACAATATGCGTTCTAGATTAAAAGATATATTAATATCGATTTTAGGGACTAAATTGAATAAAATGTAAAAGTTACATAAATTAGCAATTGAATGTGAATTTGATTGTGTATTGATAATTTTGTATGTTTGTTTTAATCCGTAGCTAACATCGACTCGAATCCCTCGAAAAAGAAAGGAAAAGATAAAGTTGTCGATGAATAGCTCGAAGTTTATGAATTGTGTTTCTATAATCCAAAGTATCTCAATTGTTGCATTTTTACATTGCATTGTATGGTAAGTTTATAAGGTGAGTTATAATTCAATGAGATGAAATGATGTGATTGAATTGGTTATTTGTATTAAGGATTGAATTGAATAGATTCTAAAATATTAAATATTATTTAAAATATGAAATTGTGTTAATGTTGTGATGAACTATGCTATTATATATGAGAATTATGGATTGGTTGATTGTGATTATGATATTGAAATGAGGAATTGGTTATAAATGAATGTGAGAAATTGTTACCCTATTAATTGTTCGGGTAGAGTCGGATATAATTGGCATGTCATAGGATAAGAAGAGTTCAGAGTTATACAACTACGTGTTAGGGAGTGCTGAGCACCCCATTTGTCGGTTATATCGACCAATGCTTGGAACCTCTATTTGTCATTTTTTACTTGCTAGCAGGGTGAAACTTATTATTTCAAATTTATCCAACAGGCACTAAGTGCCAAATTGGTGTGTTGGTTCTGTCTGAGCCCGAGTCATGTTAATAGGAAAATAAAAAAAATTAGAATTGGAATTACAGTATGTGAAACAAATTGAAATAAAAATGATTATGACTTTTGAATGCATACAATGGAAATTGAGATAAAATGGGATATTAGTGCTTGATATCTCAATGAATATGAAATGGTAGTGTAATGTTTCATAGTAGTATTTTTGTAAGATTGGTTAATGAAGTTATGAAGAAGTAAAAGATTACATGTTGATTTGCATATCATCTATTATTTTTAACTCATGCATTTGAATGTATTATAAATTGTTTAAATGTTCGGATCATAGAAATACCACTGAGTATACTCAGTATGCGATTTTGTTTTTCGTGTACAAGTTAGGTACTTTTTGATTTGATCGTTGACTTCAGCATCTAGCGGCAATACTAGACTCAAGTGTTGGCGATAGTTTATTTTGGTCATGGCATTTACCTACGGAATTATTGGTTAGACAATGTTTATTTTAGATTTTGTTGGCATTTTGAGAATCTTGTGTATATGCTTATATATATGTGAGTGATGGCAATGTTGTCTTGTTGAATTGGTTGGTATTTTTGCTTACAAGTTGATAAGGTAATATGCTTTAAATATGCTTATTAAATGAATGGTATGTACATGCTAGGTTTGAATGCTTTTTGTAAGGCTTTAAGCATGCTTGTATAGTTGATATTGAATCATTGTTATAAGGTGTTTAAAATGGTCAAATGATGTATGCCATGTTAATAGTTTTGAGGTGCCTTGAAAGGTATATTGGATTGGTTTGAATATGGTGTTATGTTTGAACTTGAATTGTTGGATTGATGTGCCAAATGTGAAAAATTGGTTAGGCACTTAGGTTGATTGTTATAAGTGATATTTTTGACATGACATCAATACTTTTGAATGTGGTGAGAACTGGTATAATGTGTTGCTTGAGGCATAAGTGAATTAGGTTTTAAAGTCTTGTTTTGGAAGGTTTCTACAAGTACACGCACAGCCGTGTGCCATTCACATGTATATGGGATGGTCGTGTAGTTTGCATGTTTAAGGTAATTTTGGTGCACATAGCCACAATCTGTTACACGGCACGACGACACAACTGTGTGACATCTTTTGAAATTTTTCACCTTGACCCACACGACGTTATTAAGTTACACAATTTGTTCATACGGCCGTGTAAGTCTAGCTCCACATGAAATCAGGCTGTTACCTACTTGCCCACACGACTGTGTGTCCCATCTCGCATAGCCTCAGCCTTTCACACAGTCAGGGGACATGTCCATGTGACCCTTGTTTGTAAAATTTTCCTACCTTTTTGTTTTTGTTTCGATTTGATCCTTGATTGATACCATGTTGGTTTTAAGCTTTCGTAAACTCGATATAAACTTGAAACTAATTGAATTACATGTTGCACTTGATTATATATGAATAAACTAATATTGAATTGATATTTTGGACTATGAAAAGTAATCAATTGTCCTGTTTTTGCTTGTATAATCTTATAGCTCGGGTTCAACGACTGGACTAGGTATGGAGTGTTACAAAGTTGATCATTCTTTTTCCATGAAGTTGAATTGGTTTGCCTTGATAATAGTATACCTTCATATGTAATTGATTATATACTTATGTTAAAATATAGAATATATATTAGTAGGCATTGAGATTATAAATATCATAGCTTGTTATAAATGCTACTTTATGCTACATTATTAAATCATGAAAGTACCATTGAGATTTATCGCTTAACGTACGGTTGTTTGTTTCATGCGCAGGTTTAGGTACCTCTCGAATCCCCAAGATTTGAATTCATCATCCAGACTACCGTTTTCGACTCAACAAAGTTTGTATAGTTTGTTCGTTTTGGTTTTGTTACATATACCTAGAGACTATAATCTAAATGTTTCAAATGGTTAAGTTGTATATGATATGTTCTTGTGCTAATGTTTAGAAATTGTGGTTGGGTGTGTAACATCCTGAATTTATGGGCTTGTGCATTTTTGTGTAGTGATTGCTTAAAATATTAATTTGAGAACTTGAGGTTCAGATGGGGCTCAAAGTTAGGCTGAGGCCTTGTTTTAAATATTCTGTTTAGACATACTTGGGTTTAAAATAAAGTTTTAGTAATTAAATTGACATATTGGGCTTGTGGCCCAGCAACTAGGGGCTCAGTAAGGGGAAGCTATAAGTGGCATTTTAGTAGATGGAAAAGGGCCCAAATTTTTGGTTGCTTAAAGCCCAAGCTTAGGGCCACATTTTGGCACTTAAATGGGGACTACTGGGGGACGGCACAAGGTTTTTAGGAATTTTATTATGTTTAAATTGTGAGGATAATAAGCAGATAAAGGGGGAAAGAGTTGGTGATAGTTAAAGCTATTTCTGAGGAGATAACAGATTAAGATAAGGGAAAGAAGGAGGGACTATCTAGGAGACTAAGTGATGGCCGAAATTCCATCACCTAGAGGGGTGAAGAATTTGGCTACTACATAGGAAAAGGGGTGCCTAATTTTCCCTATTATTTGCTTAAGCTTTAGATATTATGAAGGGCACTTTCGATTTTTAATAGGTAGGTGCTGAAAATCCTATAAATAGGAGAGTATCTCTTCAAATTTTGGCATTTGAACCCTAACTTCCTTCTCTCCCATTGTGCCAAAATTTGCTGTTAAAGCTCTCATCTTTTCTCTTTTCTCTGTCGAAATTTCTACTCTATTCTCCCTCTCTTTTCTTTTTTTCAGTTGGCCGAAACCTCTGACAGATCCCTTTCTCATCTTTTTCTGACACTCTAGCCGAATCTTCAAGCCTCTCTTTGCTTTCTTTCTACTTTTATTTTTAGCCGAAACCATGTCAGTTCATCCTTCCGGGATTTTCATAAAAAGTCGAAACCACTAAGATCTTACCTTCTGAAGTTGCCGAATTTTCTTCAGTGGAGTTTGCTTGAGCCGAATCTTGAAGGAGACAATAGGTAAGTGTCGATTTTGAGATTCTAATATTTCTCTGGCTTTCAGAAACCTTAGCCGAATGGCCATTTGGAAACTAATCCCAGGTCTCTTTTTCTTTTGCGGCACATCGGGATCTAAAGGAGATCTCAATCGTCAAGGTTTTTCACCGGTAGCGTTCAAACCATCCTACTTCTGGGATCTAATCAGTTTAGGTGAGGAGAATTGTTTATTTTTTAAAATACATAAAATCGAGTAGAACACTAACCATGGCCGAATATAGGAGAGGCCCTATTTTCACATCTTTCTGGCTTTTTGAGCAAAGTTGTAGATCGATTTAGCAAGGGTATCGACAATAATCAGGTGTGTAACCTTTCACACAATTAGATTGAGTGCTAATATATATATATAAATAAATATGTATAAATCTGTTATACTTTGTTAGATGCCGAAATCCCGGCATTATGATTGAAAACCCGAGGAGGGTAAAGGCTAATCATCAGGTTAGTGATTTCTGTCCTTCTTCAGTAAGATGCTCTGTATGTCGATTTCTTTGTATGCTTGGGGTTGGGTAATTGATGAAAAAGGGGAAGTACTCTGTTTTTGGTGGCTTATGCCCTTTCAGCCTGGTGACTATGTCACAACTTGACGATGAGAAGCTAACTGCAGCATGACTTCCATCGATGGTGTGTAGCGGTGTGGGTTGATTGTAGAAATCCTCAATGGTGTGATCGGTAAGGGTGGCGTGTAGCGGATGGAAACCTAGGATTGGGTTGGGCTTTATGTATGTTATCTCGCTATATTATGTTTTATATTTTGATCGATGGGCTAAGGCCCAATCTAATGGTGCACGAGGTTGCACTCGAGTTTCATGACTCACCCCGTTATTTTAACAATTTGGTAGCACCTAGTGCAACGGACAAAATTTGGAGAGGAGAGCAAGGTGGCCATGCAAAAGAACATTTGGATTCAGCCAAAAGACTCTAATCTATTATTTAGTATTTTTATTTAATGGGTTTTAAATCTCGTTGTAATAAGGCCATGGGCCACTATACTATTATACTCTGTTTTGGGTTTTATTTTGGGATTTCATTACTGCCAGACACTTAAACTTTAATTAAACTAAGGCATATATTAAGCTTTTGGTTTTTAATTCATAAAACAACAAAAACAATTTATAACTTAGTTAAACTTATCACGTTATTAAGTTCTTCCGAACAAAAGATTGAATACAAGGAAAAGAAAAATATTTCCTAAAAAATTTGACATCTTTTACAGAATCTTTTTAGTGACATGCCAGATCCGGCTATAGTGTTTGGGCCGAGTTTGGGGTGTTACAAATTGGTATCAGAGCCCGGTTCAAAACTCGACTCTGGGGTTTTTGGGCTTAAAACATTTTCTGAAAACAGGTTTTCGAAGTATGCATGTTTTATAAATGTTACAGGATGGGTTTTTCGGCATGGCACCTGCGCCTCCAGCCCAAGTTTGTCAGGTAAGTATTCTGAACCATTGCATGATATATAAATGTGGGCTTGATGGGCTTATGGGACATAGATTATTTTAGTTAGAATCTGATGGACCTTAAGCTTGGCTTAAACTACTTCTTAAATCTCATAAGACTTAAACTCACTAAACAAACCCGTGAACGAGTCGCAAGGCTAGGGTGTGGCAACAGACATACGCATGTCTAGGATTGGGTCCGAAAGAGCCTGGTACTTAAGCAGTCCTAGTGACTCACCTCCTCTTCGTTGGAACCTTACCTGGTGTGTAGTGACTGTTCACCTTAGCCGAGATAGGGTGTGGCAGCGGACATACGCATGTCTAGGAGTGGATTCAGGAGAGCTTGGTATTTGGCGATCCTAGCGACTCACCTCCTCTCATTTGGAATCTTACAGTGCGTAGTGACCGTTCACCCTAATCATGAGGACTTGTTGACAAAGCTAAACCCTATAATTGAAACCCGAAAGGGACTGGCCACCTTGTTTTTACAAAATTACTAAAATACTCTTATTTTACAAAATTGCTAAAATACTCTTATTTTGGAAAGAAAAATGTATATACCAAGATTTGCAAATATACCCTGATTTACAAAATCAACAAAATTTTTCCTTGAAAAAAAAAAAAAACAACAACTCACACAACATGACAACAACCCAAAAACACCTGAACACTACTATATTCCTTTTAAAATCAAATTCTCCAAGATATTCTCTTAGTTTTGTAAAATTTTGAAAACACCCTTGATTTGTAAAAGTTACCAAACTACTCCTGATGTACAAAATGACCGAAATACCCCTGGATTTCAAAATTACCGAAATACTCCTAGATTTTAAAATGACCGAAATACCCTTTAGATTTCAAAATTACCAAAATACCCCCGAATTTCCAAATTACCAAAATACCCTCGAATTGCAAAATTACCAAAATACCCTTATTTCACTAAATCTCCAAGGACCCCTATTTTGGAAAAATTACAAAAATACCCTTGTAGGATAAAATTATGAAAATACCCCTGGGTAGTGAAACAATGAAAACACCTTTATTTGATGAATGTAAGTTCATGGATGTTCTTTGTATGTTGATTGAATGTATGTGTTTTCTAGAACTAAGGGATACGAACGTGAGACTAATTGTGAATGCGAATTCGAAAGAACTACTCCTAAAACTACTATTCATAATATTGTTCGTGGTTAATCGGTGGAATGAATTAATGATTCATAAAACTCTTAATCAGATAAACGTCGATCGGAAGAATGAGTGCAAGAGGTAAAAGACGTCTGCAGCGTGGACGCGGTAGGGGTAGGATTACTTTGTCCGAGCCAGTAGGGTCTGGCTATGGATCAGGAAGCGAGATACCGATCCATCATTTGTGGAGGGAGAGTTACGGGATCAGGCGATTAGAGATGATGCGGTATCACAGGTGATGCTGTGGGTTCTCGAAAGAGTTCTTTGGAGTAGGCATGGGCAGGAGCCCGGAATCAGGCTTGGGGCGACTTAGGGCCAATGGGGCGAGGCTGTTAGGGAAATTTCTGGCGTGGCCCCTAACACAGCTGAGTATTGGATGGAAGCAACTGAGCGCATAATGGATAACTTAGATTTCATGGTGAAGGAGAAGTTGAAAGGGGTTGTGTCTCTTCTTCAAGACGAGCCTTATCAGTGGTGGCTCACGGTGAAGGAGGGTACTGCCGTAGATCGAATTGACTGGAACTTCTTTAAGGAGTCATTCCAAGGAAAGTATGTTGGGGCCAGCTATGTGGATGCACAGAGGAATACATTCCTAAATTTGGTACAGGAAAGTAAATATGTGGCTGAATATGAGGCGGAGTTTCTACGCTTGAGTCACTACGCTCGAGGAATAGTAGCAACCGAATATGAACATTGTGTTTTACTCAAGGATGAATTGCAGAATGAGTTAAGGGTTTTGATAGCACCGCAGAGAGAGAGAGATTTTACTGTTCTGGTGGAGAAGGTTAAGATAGCTGATGAGGTAAAACGGACGGAAAGACAGGAAAGAGATAAGGAGCGGGGAAGGAATAAGAGAAATTTTGGGCCGACAGGAGCATCTGGGAATTCGCAGAAAAGGCCTAGGTCTGATGGGCCAGCTCGTGCTTCGACACCTGCTGGGGGGAATCAGAATCGATTATGTAATTGGTGCGGGAAAGCACATTCTGAGGAGTGTAGGAAAAGAACTGATGGATGTTTCAGGTGTGGATCCACGGAACATATGATTAAGGACTATCCATAGAAGGAACAGGTGCAGCCAGTTGGACGAGGTTCTGATCAGGCTGGAAGAGGTGGTCAGCCAGCACCGAGGGGTCGTGGCCTAGGTAGAGGAGGAAATAGGGTTGGTCGCTGTCGTGGAGCACCTGGTAAAGGTGCAGATAATGTAGACGCGAGGCAGCCGGGTTTAGTTTATGCAGTTTGTCGACAGGAGGATAGTGACGCACCGGATGTCATAACCGGTACGTTCCTTATTGTTGATAACCCTTTTCTTACCTTGATTGATATTGGGTCAACCCACTCCTATATTGCATGTTAGATATCTAAAAACCTAAGTATAGACTCTGAAATAACTACTACGAAGATGACTGCGGTTAGTTCCCTAGGACAATCTAGGGTAGTGGACAAGCTATTTAAGGATGTACCGTTAGAGACTCAAGGGGTAGTCTTTCCGGCAGACTTAATGGAATTGCCATTTGGAGAGTTCGATCTTATCCTAGGAATGGATTGGTTAACTAAGCATCGTGCTAAATTGGATTGTGAGACCAAGCGTGTGATGTTGAGTACCCCGGAAGGCGGGGAGGTGGTTGTGTTAGGAAAAAAAAGGAACTATTTGTCCAACGTAGTATCGGCATTGAGGGCTGTTAAGATGATTCGGAAAGGATACAAAGTATTCCTAGCTTTTATTAGTGCCTTGGATGCTAAGGAGGTGACTGTCAATGAGGTTCGAACAATCAAGGATTTCGTGGATGTCTTTCCGGAGGAGTTACCAAGGTTACCTCCAGATCGCGAAGTGGAGTTCGGAATAGAGCTATTTCTAGGAACAGCTCCAGTGTCCATTGCTCCGAATTGAATGGCACCAAAAGAGTTGGTAGAGTTCAAAGCCCAGATCCAGGAACTGTTGGATTGTGGATTTATCTGACTGAGTGTGTCTTCATAGGGAGCGCCAGTCCTATTCGTGAAAAAGAATGACGGATCTATGCGTATGTGCGTAGACTATCGTCAACTGAATAAGTTGACGATTAAGAATAAGTACCTATTGCCAAGAATCAATGACTTGTTTGATCAGCTTAAAGGAGCTTCGGTCTTTTCAAAGATTGATCTAAGGTCGGGGTACCATCAGTTAAAGGTGAAGGAAGGAGACATTCATAAGACGGCGTTTCGAACATGTTATGGTCATTATAAGTTCTTGGTAATGCCGTTCGGTTTGACGAATGCGCCAGCAGTATTTATGGATATGATGAATCGAGTGTTTCAACCATACCTGGATCGGTTCGTGGTGGTGTTCATCGACGATATTTTGGTTTACTCCAAGTCGGAGGAGGAGCATGATGCACATCTTCGTGTGGTGTTGCAAATTTTGAGGGAGAAGCAGCTGTACGCAAAGTTCAGTAAGTGTGAGTTTTGGCTGAAAGAAGTGACTTTCTTAGGGCATGTAGTCTCCGCAGAGGGAATTAGGGTAGACCCTTGGAAGATAGAAGCTGTTCTAAGTTGGAAACCGCTAAAGTCCGTGGTAGAAATTCGAAGTTTCTTGGGATTGGCAGGGTATTACAGGAGGTTTGTTGAGGGGTTCTCTTTAATAGCGGCACCTTTAACCAAGTTGTTAAGGAAGGGAGTATTGTTTGTATGGACTGACAAACAACAGGAGAGTTTTGATAAGCTGAAGAGAATCTTGACGGAAGCGCTAGTGTTAATTCAGCCAGAGGCAGAAAAAGAATTTACCGTCTACTATGATGCGTCATACACAGGTTTGGGGTATGTGTTGATGCAAGAGGGAAAAGTTGTTGCATATGCATCTCGACAATTATGACAGCATGAATTGAACTACCCTATACACGATTTAGAATTGACAGCGGTAGTTTTTGCTCTGAAGATTTGGAGGCATTACCTGTATGGGGAGAAGTCGGTTATTTACACTGACCATAAGAGCCTGAAGTATGTCCTTACCTAGAAGGAGTTGAATCTGAGGCAACGTAGGTGGATTGAACTCTTGAAGGACTATGACTATTCGATCGAGTATCATCCGGGTAAGGCTAACGTGGTGGCAGACGCGTTGAGTAGGAAGGCGATAGTTGATTTGAGGGCAATGTTCGCTCATCTTAGTCTGTATGAGGATGGCAGTTTGGTAGCTGAACTTCAAGTAAGACCTATGTGGACCAATCAAATTAAGGAGAAGCAGCTTCTGGATGATCTCTTGAGTACTCAAATTCGACAAGTGCAGAATAGTGAAGGAGAGGATTATAGTTTGAATGGTGATGGAGTTTTGTGTTTCCGTGGAAAGATTTGTATGCCAAAAGATGTGGAGTTAAGGTAGATGATTCTTCAGGAGTTGCATAGTAACCCTTACGCTATGCATCCTGGAGGGGTTAAGATGTATTGAGACTTGCGAGAACAATTTTGGTGGCCAGGTCTGAAGTGAGAGATAACGAAATTGGTGGGAATTAAATGCTTGATGTGCCAACAGGTGAAAGCGGAACACCAGTTGCCTTCGGGGTTGTTACAGCCGGTCAAGATTCCACAGTAGAAATGGGAGAGAATCACGATGGATTTTGTTAGTGGGTTACCCCTTACGCTCATTAAAAAGGACTCGATTTGGATGATTGTGGATCGGTTGACGAAGTCTGCCCATTTCATACCGGTTCAGGTCTACTATTCTCTACCAAGGTTGGTTAAGCTGTACGTGGCTAAGGTCATAAGATTACATGGTGTACCGGTGTTGATAATATCCGATAGGGACCGTAGGTTCATGTCACGATTCTGGAAGGCTCTTCATCAAGCAATGGGAACAAAGTTAGACTTTAGTACGGCTTTTCACCCACAGACTGATGGTTAGTCTAAGAGGGTAATTCAGATCTTGGAGGATATGCTAAGGGATTGCATCATCGATTTTAGGGGTAGTTGGGAGGAGTATTTACCTTTGGCAGATTTTGCATACAATAACAGTTATCAAGCTAGTATTCAGGTGGCGCCGTATGAAGCGTTATATGGAAGGAAATGTCGTACCTCTACCTATTGGACAGAGTTGGGTGAACGTCAGGTGTTGGGTCCTGAGTTAGTTTCAGAAATGGAGGAGAAAGTTAAGTTAATTCGGGCTCGGTTGAAGGAAGCGTCAGATCGGCAGAAGTCTTATGCGGATTTAAAGCGAAAGGAGATGAAATTTACAGTAGGAGACCAAGTCTTCTTGAAGGTATCTCCGTGGAAGAAGGTAATGAGGTTTGGACAAAAGGGTAAGCTAAGTTCTCGGTTTATTGGGCCTTATCGGGTATTGGAACGCGTGGGGCCAATGGCTTATCGTTTGGAGTTGCCTTCAGAGTTGGAGCAGATACATGACGTGTTTTATGTCTCGATGCTGAGACGTTATCGTTCTGATCCATCGCATGTGGTGCTGGTGGAAGAGATTGAAGTAAGGCCAGATTTATCCTTTGAGGAGGAACCAGTGCAAATCTTGGATCTAGACGTAAAGGTATTGAGAAGGAAGTCCATCCCTTTGGTCAAAGTTTTGTGGCGAAATAACGGCGCAGAAGAGGCGACGTGGGAGCCAGAGGATGTTATACGACAGCAGTATCCCCATCTCTTTTGATCAGGTAAATTTCGAGGTCGAAATTTATTTTAAGGGGGGTAGAACTGTAACATCCTGAATTTATGGGCTTGTGCATTTTTGTGTAGTGATTGCTTAAAATATTAATTTGAGAATTTGAGGTTCAGATGGGGCTCAAAGTTGGGCTCAGGCCTTGTTTTAAATATTGTGTTTAGACATACTTGGGTTTAAAATAAAGTTTTAGTAATTAAATTGACATATTGGGCTTGTGGCCCAACAACTAGGGGCTCAGTAAGGGGAAGCTATAAGTGGCGTTTTAGTAGATGGAAAAGGGCCCAAATTTTTGGTTGCTTAAAGCCCAAGCTTAAGGCCACATTTCAGCACTTAAATGGGGACTAGGAGGGGACGGCACAAGGTTTTTTTTTTAGGAATTTTATTATGTTTAAATTCTGAGGATAATAAGCAGATAAAGGGGGAAGGAGTGGGTGATAGTTAAGGCTATTTCTGAGGAGATAACAAATTAAGATAAGGGAAAGAATGAGGGACTATCTAGGAGACTAAGTGATGGCCGAAATTCCATCACCTAGAGGGGTGAAGAATTCGGCTACTACATAGGAAAAGGGGTGCCGAATTTTCCCTATTATTTGCTTAAGCTTTAGATATTATGAAGGGCACTATCGATTTTTAATAGGTAGGTGCTGAAAATCCTATAAATAGGAGAGTATCTCTTCAAATTTCGGCCTTTGAACCCTAACTTCTTTCTCTCCCATTGTGCCAAAATTTGCTGTTAAAGCTCTCATCTTTTCTCTTTTCTCTTGAAATTTCTACTATATTCTCCTCTCTTTTCTTTTCTTGACCAATAAACCTCGATAGATCCCTTTCTCATCTTTTTCTGACACTCTAGCCGAATCTTCAAGCCTCTCCTTGCTTTTTTTCCACTTTTCTTTTTAGCCAAAACCATGTCAGTTCATCCTTCCGGGATTTTCATAAAAAGCTGAAACCACTAAGATCTCACCTTCTGAAGTTGCCGAATTTTCTTCAGTGGAGTTTGCTTGTGCCGAATCTTGAAGGAGACAATAGGTAAGTGTCGATTTTGAGATTCCAATATTTCTTCGGCTTTTAGAAACCTTAGCTGAATGGCCATTTGGAAACTAATCCTGGGTTTCTTTTTCTTTTGCGGCACATCGGGATCTAAAGGAGATCTCAATCGTCAAGGTTTTTCACCGATAGCATTCAAACCATCCTACTTCTGGGATCTAATTAGTTTAGGTGAGGAGAATTGTTTATTTTTTAAAATACATAAAATCGGGTAGAACACTAACCATGGCCGAATATAGGAGAGGCCCTATTTTCACATCTTTCCGCTTTTTGAGCAAAGTTGTAGATCGGTTTAACAAGGGTATCGACAATAATCAGGTGTTAACCTTTCACACAATTAGATTGAGTGCTAATATATATATAAATATGTATAAATCATATACTTTATTAGATGCCAAATCCGGCATTATGATTGAAAACTCGAGGAGGTAAAGGCTAATCATCGTTAGTGATTTACGTCCTTCTTGATGTCGCTCGTATGTCGATTTCTCTGTATGCTTGGGTTTGGGTAATTGATGAAAAAGGGAAGTACTGCTTACGGTGGCTTATGCCATTTCGACTGGTGACTCTGTCACAACTCTGTTTCTGATGGCTTATGCCATTTCAGCCTGGTGACTATGTCACAACTTGACGATGTGCAGCTAACTACAGCATGACTGCCATCGATGGTGTGTAGCGGTATGGGTTCATTGTAGAAATCCCCAATGGTGTGATCGGTAGGTAAGGGTGGCGTGTAGCGGATGGAAACCTAGGATTGGGTTGCGTTTTATGTATGTTATCTGCTATATTATGTTTTATATTTTGATCGTGGGCTAAGGCCCAATCTAATGGTGCACGAGGGTTGCACACTTGAGTTTCATGACTCACCCTCGTTATTTTAACAATTTGGTGTAGCACTTAGTGCAACGGACTGATTTGGAGAGGAGAGCAAGGTGGCCATGCAAAAGAACATTTGGATTCAGAAAAGACTCTAATCTGTTATTTTATATTTTTATTTAATTGGTTTTAAATCTCGTTGTAATAAGGCCATGGGCCACTAGACTATTATACTCTGTTTTGGGTTTTATTTTGGGCTTTCATTACTGCCAGGCACTTAAACTTTAATTAAACTAAGGCATATATTAAGCTTTTGGTTTTTAATTCATAAAACAACAAAAGCAATTTATAACTTAGTTAAACTTATCACGTTATTAAGTTCTTTCGAACAAAAGATTGAATACAAGGAAAAGAAAAATATTTCCCGAAAAATTCGACATCTTTTACAGAATCTTTTTAGCGACATGCCAGATCCAGCTATAGTGTTTGGGCCGGGTTTAGGGTGTTACAGGGTGTGTTCATGTAGTTGGTTTCGAGTCCTAAAGTTAAAACTCATGCATTGTATGAAATTTTGGTGGCTTTTGAAAGTGTAATGGTTGAAAATTAGCTTTGATAATCAATTTTAATGAAATGTTGATAGTGGATAGTTGATGATGTTGACAGATATCATTAGGCTTAATTAAATATGGATTAAAACAAATTAAACATGAGTAGCCGAAAAACGAAAGTGGTTGATGAGTAGCCGAAAATTCTGGTTTGTACATTTTTAATTTAAAGTCATATAAATTGCTTGCATTTTCATGTTTCATGCATACGAGAGTATCAATGTAAGTATATAGTAATGATATAAGCTATTGGGCTGAGCTTGAATTTGAGTTCTCACAATAGAGGACTAAAATGAATGAAATGTAAAATAACAATAATTGTCTAAATATGCCATGTGCTATGGAAATCGTATGAAAATGTATGGAATAATATGTGATTTATTATTGATTTGAGTTTTGATAGTGGAAATGATTGAGAAATGATATGCGTACTAAATTGAAAAAAAAGGAATTGAATATTTGTACCTTATTAACTAGTTAGGTGAGTCGGATATAGTTGGCATGCCATAAAATTGATTTGTGTACGGGTTATGCACTGGGATGCACCTCGTGTGCCAAGATGCACTTCTTGTGTCAACATACGCTTCGTGTGCCAATATGCTCATTACGTGTCAGTTATTTTACATCAGTTTATTCGATAATGCACTTCGGTGCCAATTTGGCGTGCTGGTTGGACGATCCGTGTATCTGTCTAAGTCCGAGTCTGATTAATAGGGGTTGCAAAATGTAAACTTGAAAAATGATATAAAAAATGTTATAAATCAATATCATTGGAACGACTTGTGTTTTAATGCGAATGATATGTAAAAATTACACAACTAAGTATGTAAATTAGATGAAACCGAGCCCTGGGGGCCGAGACAAATATGAATGAGTTTAAGAACTCCAAAAACAGGTGAAAATGTGATATTATAAGAGATTTATAGAAGGAAATGTCTTATAATTGAATACTTAATTTTGGTATGTTTGAAAAGTTGTTAATCATAAGTAAATTGAAGTGTTCATACATACTGTAAATGGATTAAAATGAATTGGTATGTAATATATGCAATTTTATGTATTTAGGTTGATGATGGTAAGTTCGTAATAAAAGCAAATTGGTTGGATGGTGTATGCATATAGATATAAATGTATAGGCTTCAGTACAATTGTTAATTCATTTGTTTATATACATTGAATTATATATGTACCACTAATCCCTATTGCTCAGTGTATGGTTTGTTTTCTCCATGCGCAAGTTCAAGTATTTCTCGTAGCCCCAGAACTTGAAGTCAACATCCAGATTATCATTTTTGACCTAACAAAGTTTGCATAGAGTGGCTCATTTTGGTTTTTTGGGCATGTACCTAGGAAACTTATGCTAAAAGTCTCAAATGTTAAGTTACATATATGGTATAATTCTTGTTAATGTGTTGGTCTTATGTTGAAGTGGAATATGTGAATTGGTTGTGTGAAATTTATATAAGAAATTTTAGGTCTCTTTTAACGCCACGATGACGGCGAACTTTCCACGCTACGATGAGAAACAAAGCAAGTTTCTTGTGGTGATGTCGTTGTTGCGAAGTAACGACGAGAAGAAAATAGTAAGTTTCCAACCCAAAATTTTAGAATCCTTACAAATAGGTCCTTTCACAACCTCGGGTTAGCAAAAGGGCTTTTGTAAGCCCATATAAAACCCAGAAATGATAATGTATTGTATTATAAACATGTTTTTAATTACTTTTGAATGTTTAATGATTTGAAAATGAATGTAATTAGACTATAGTTGCTTCGACAATGAATGTAACACTTTGTAACTCAGACCG
Organism: Gossypium rotundifolium; assembly: GCA_025506655.1. Classification (NCBI taxonomy): domain Eukaryota; kingdom Viridiplantae; phylum Streptophyta; class Magnoliopsida; order Malvales; family Malvaceae; genus Gossypium; species Gossypium rotundifolium. The sequence continues at coordinate 13,308,708 of CP106723.1, read as the reverse complement.
AGTAATCGGTTCGGGTATCGAAGTGTTACGGGGTTAGAAAAAGAGCCTTCATAAGCTTGTATAAGCCCCGAAATTGATAACATATTATATAATATGCACTAATCATTTATATTTAGACGTAAAAAATGTTGGAATGAATATTATTGAATATAGTTGCTCCGACAAAAAATGTGGCACATTGTAGCTTGGATTCGACAATCGAGTCAAGTATTGGGTTGTTATACATCTAGCTGAAACATGACACATAGTGTCACAACAAAGTGAGCATAGTAAATATAGGTATCCATATGTCAAATATTATAAACATAACCAAAACAATCACCAAATTATACCAATTAATATAAGATCATCAGGATTTCGCATACTTTCACTAGCTTTTAATCAATGCCTATACAAATTTAACCACATGCCTTGATAACTTATCAAATCCGGTTCATTTTCATTTTAAAATTTCAATGTTAAATTTTAACATTTTGCCCAATGGAACCTTCGTAAAATGGACTCAGACATGCGAGTGAACTACACCAAAAGAATAATTAAAGTGCAAAGCTCGTAGGCATCAAATGTATATACACATAAAAGCATATCCCTCCACCACACTAAGGCCTCTGAAGAGACAATGAATACTCGGTGATCCGCAACAAATGTTGGATCTCGAAATAACATATTGTAATCTCCACATTGTCAACTAACCCGTACACAAGCGCGATATGACGCCATTGGCATCCAACTGTATCCTAGCATTATGGCTATTAATCATCCATATTTGCACAAACATACACTGTGACTATCACATATCAATTTTTGAGGTTCATCGATCGAATCTGAACATGAATCATACATACAATTAATGATACATTTAAAGATCTTTTATTATTATTCTAGTTACCAATCAATAAATATAGCATTAATCACTTATCATAACACATCTTAATTAATTATCTTTCATAGCCAAGTATGTCAATTTCCACTGAAACTTTAACATAAATTCAAAATAGATAAAATGAAAATAAATACAAGTATGCCTATTAAACAAGGAAGGGCAATAAGTTCCATAAGAACTTACCTTGCAAAACACAAAATGAATAGGTTTCTCAAGGTTTAATCCACAACCTTAGCCTTTCCTCTATAAGTTCCAATTTTGTCCAATTCTTGTTCTATTCAAATATATATGTACATACCATATCAATATCATGTATTAGCAATTAATATCTATTCAATGTCTCACCAACAATGATGTTATGAGATGCATGATTCTATTTAATACCCTTTATGAATACACTCATATTTTACATTTTATTTAATTCAATCCCTAAACTCGGGATAAGCATATTTTTCAATTCCTAGATTTGGATCAAAATTCGATTTCACATTCTTTCATTAGGGACCCAATGCTTTCTATTCATATCAAAATTTCATGATATGTTTTCCATTTATTCAATTTATTCCCTAATGTTACAAAGTTACAAAACAAGCTTAATTAACTTTACATTTTAGTCTTTATCATGATCTAAGCTCAATATCTATCAATTTCAAACCTAATTAATCAATTTATCAACAATGATAACTTGCTAAAATTTTAACAATTAAACATATTGATACACAGGGTAGCTAAATTATGCTCCCATGATCATAAATCTATAAGAATTACATGAACTAGCTTAAATTTCCTTTCAATTAATGATGGTTGAATGTAAAAGGAACTTGAAAGCTTTTCTTGGTTTTTCATCTATGGTGGACGGTGAGAGAGTGAAGAAGATGATGAAAATTCCACTAGCTTTCATATTTATACCTTAAATAATCTTTAATTAATCTAGTTTAATTAACTTAATTAATCTTTAATCATGTTACTAATTAACCTAAGTGGAATCTAACATCATTATCCACTAACTTATGCCCAAAATTGGTTTAGTAACCCTTTTGGTTCTTTGGATAATTGCTATCTAGGTCCTCAAGCCTTTTCTAAATCAAAACTCAATAGCAAATAAACTTTTACAATTTAGTCATTGAGTTTTAACTAACTAAATTATCGGCTAAATTACTTAACCATTTTTTATTATATTCTCATATTAACTCCGTAAATATTTCTATTTTATATTTACAAACTTGGTTTATAGAAATGGGGTTCTGTAACACCCCAAACCCTACCAAGCACCATAAGGATCTCGGTATGTTACTAAGGAAATTTTGTAAAACATGTCGCATTTTCGTAAAAAACATTTTGGTAAAGTTTAACCTTTTATTCGGGAAAAAATTTATAATTTATAGTTTTAAATAAAATATGCCTTTATGAATTAAAACCCAAATTTAAATACATGCCTTAGTTCAATTAAAAATAAAATTTAAATAACTAAAAGTAATAAAAGCCCGTAATAAAACAAAATACAAACTGGTGGCCCATGGCCTTATTACAACAAGATTTAAAATCCATTAAATAAGAATATAAAATAATAACTAGAGCCTTTTTGCTGGATCCAAATGTCCTTTCGCATGGCCACCTTACGCTCCTCTCCAGCCCGGTCCGATGCACTAAATGCTATCTGAAATGTTAATTAATTGGTTGAGTCGCGAGACTCGCAGTAAACCCTCATGCACTATTAGATTTGAGCCTTAGCCCCATAAAACTAAAATAATCAATTAATATACATAATAAAAATAATATGCAAGCCCAACCCAAATCCTAGGTTTCCATCCGCTACACGCCTGCATCGACCATTCACACCATTGGAGATTTCTACAATCAACCCACACCGCTACACGCCTTGATGGCGGTTGTCTTTGCTCATCATCGATCATGGCCGTAGCCACTACAATGATCACGGTAAAAATCGCTACAAGATCACGGTAAAAGCTGCCTATGATCATGGTGAAAATCGCTACAATATATAACTTCCTCCTTTCATCAAACCCAACCCATGCAATCACATAAAATCAATATACTTATATCGTTTAATCAGAATATTCACTAACCTGATGATTTGCTTTTACCCTCTTTGGGTTTCCTCTATTATGCCCGGATTTCGGCATTTATCAAAACATATAAGACTTATAATCATATATTAATCAAACAGATCTAGATGGTGGGAAAGTGTTACACACCTGATATCGCGAAATCCAATATTCTTAGTCGATATCCTTGTTATCCCGATCTACAACTTTGCTCAAAAAGCCAGAAAGATTTGAAAATAGGGCCTCTCCTATTTCGGTCATGGTTAGTGTTCTACCCGATTTCATATATTTATAAATAAACCAATCTCCTTACCTTGAAATCCCAAAAATAACACGACTTGAGTGTTACTGATCTTTGACTTAGAGGTCTAAGCGTTGGACTCCTCTTCAGATCCCGAAATGCCGAAAATAAGAAAAACCCTTGATTAGTCACTAAATAGCCATTCGGCTAGGGACTTTGAAAAGCCGGAGAAATATTGGAAACTCAAAATCGACACATACCTATTGTTTTCTTCATATTCGGCACAAGCAGACTTTACTGAAGAAAATTCGGCAACTTCAGGAGGTGAGATCTAAGAATTTCAGTTTTTAGAAGATTTAAGAATAGAAGAGACAGCTAAGAGAGATTTGGCCAATTAATATTAAAGAGAAGAATAGAATAATAGAGATGTGATTTCGGCTTTTAGGTATTAGAAGAAAAATAACAATAGAGGTTAAAAGATTCTACCAACCAGAAATTTTAGAGAGGAAGAAAGGTGAAGAAAATGGTGGTTTTCGACTTTTGAGAGGAAGAAGATGAGAAAAGAAAATAAAAGAAAGGCTTTCAAAATTTGACACCCCTCTTTATATAGAAAACCGATTCCTCCCTTTAGCGAGATTGATTTTCAGCCAACACCGCCACACATGATAGCTCCTATCCCTTTTCCCTTATCTTAATCTATTATCTCCTAAAAATAGTCTTTATCTGCTTATTATCCTTAAAGACTAAATCCTAAATAATAGTATTTATCTCGCTTATTATCCACATAGAATAAATATAATAAAATTCCCAAAAAAATAGCCTTGTGCCGTCCACTTCCTAATCCCTAATGCCAAATTTAACTAACTTAAATTAGGAGATTTGGGCTCCTTAAAACTTAAAATTTGGTCCCCTAACACTTAAATTAACTCATTCCACATATTCACCCATTAAACGATAGGCCCAAAAAATTTAAGATGTTACAGTTCTACCCTCCTTAAAGAAATTTCGTCCTCGAAATTTCCAACTAACTAGAAATCATACTACCAAGTCTCACCACTATGTTTTCATTGCCACAAGACTCTAATTCTAAAGCCAAAATAAACACTTAGTATACTATGGTAGGGTACGCACCATTATTCGCATCTGAAGCGTCTTCGTCCCCTTGTACTCATTCTTTCGATCGATGTTTATCTGATTAAGAATTTTATGAATAATTAATTCTTCCTACTTATTAACCACGAACAATCTTATGTAAAATCATTTCGATAGTAGTTCTTTCGAATTCGAGCCTATCTACAGTTTCAGTTTCAGACTTACCTCCTAGAAACCACATACATTCAACATTCATCAAACAAGCAACGTTCATGAACCTACATTCAACGTATAGGGGTATTTTTATCATTTCACTACCTAGGGGTATTTTCATAATTTTAACCTACAGGGGTATTTTCGAAATTTTCCAAAATAAGGTTCTGGGTGATTTGGCGAAATAAGGGTATTTTGGTAATTTTCCAACTCGAAGGTATTTCGATAATTTCGCAAATCCGGGGGTATTTCGATAATTTTACAAATCTGGGGTATTTCGGTAATTTATAAATCTGGGGTATTTTGGTAATTTTGAAATCTGGGGGTATTTTAGTAATTTTGCCAATCAGGGGTAATTTGGTGATTTCAAAACTAGGGTTTACTTTAGGACCTTACAAAATAGGGTGGCTGGTCCTTTTGGGTTTTAATTATAAGTTTTGGCTCATCAACAAGTCCTCATGGTTAGGGTGAGCAATACTACGCACTGTGTAGGATTCCAACAAGAGGAGGTGAGTCACTAGGATCGCTTAAATACCAAGCTCTCCCGAATCCAATCCTAGACATGCGTATGCTCACGCCACACCCTAACTCGCGACTAGTTCACAGGATTTGTTTGGATAAATTAAGTCTTATGGAATTTAAGAAGTTGTTTAAGCTAAGCCTAAAGTCCATCAAGTTCTAATTAAAATAATCTACGTCTCTTAAAGCCCATCAAGCCCACATACATATATATCACAAAGTGGGTTTAGAATACTTACAGGCGGACTTGGGCCTGAGACGCAGTGCCATGCCGAGCTAACAAACTGTTATCATTTCAAAAACAACATGCAAGTTTCATTTCACCTTTAGAAAACGTTTTGAGCCCAAAACCCCAAAGTCGAGTTTTGAACCGAGCTCGATATCAATTTGTAACACCCAAACCCATTTCAAGCACTACAACTGGATCTCGTGCATTACTAAGGAAATTTTGTAAAACATGTCGCATTTCGGAAAAACATTTTGGTAAAGTTTAACCTTTTATTCTAGAAAAATTATAATTTATATTTTTAAATAAAATATGCCTTTATGAATTAAAAACCCAAATTTAAATACATGCCTTAGTTTAATTAAAAATAAAAATTTAAATAACTAAAAGTAATAAAAGCCCGTAATAAAACAAAATATAAACTGGTGGCCCATGGCCTTATTACAACGAGATTTAAAATCCATTAAATAAGAATATAAAATAATAACTAGAGCCTTTTTGTCGCATCCAAATGTTCTTTCAGATGGCCACCTTGTGCTCCTCTCCGGCCCGGTCCGATGCACTAAATACTACGAAATGTTAATTAATTGGTTGAGTCATGAGACTCGGTGTGCAACCCTCATGCACCATTAGATTTGGGCCTTAACCCCATAAAACTAAAATAATCGTAATTAATATACATAATAAAAATAATATGCAAGCCCAACCCAAATCCTAGGTTTCCATCCGCTACACGCTCTGCATCGACCATTCACACCATTGGGGATTTCTACAATCAACCTTCATCACATCGCCTTGATGGCGGTCAGATCGCTCATCATCGATCATGGTAGTAGCCATACAATGATCACGGTAAAAATTACTACAACAGATCACGGTAAAAACTGTTACAACAGATCACGGTGAAAACCGCTACAACATATAACTTCCTCCTTTCATCAAACCCAACCCATGCAATCACATAAAATCAATATACTTATATCGTTTAATCAAAACATTCACTAACCTGATGATTTGCTTTTACCCTCTTTGGGTTTCCTCTATTATGCCCGGATTTCGGCATTTATCAAAACATATAATCATATATTAATCAAACAGATCTAGATGGTGGGAAAGTGTTACACACCTGATATCGCGAAATCCAATATTCTTAGTCGATATCTTTGTTATCCCGATCTACAACTTTGCTCAAAAAATCGGAAAGATGTGAAAATAAGGCCTCTCCTATATTCGGCCATGGTTAGTGTTCTACCCGATTTCATATATTTATAAATAAACCAATCTCCTTACCTTGAAATCCCGAAAATAACACGACTTGAGTGTTACTGATCTTTGACTTAGAGATCTAGCGTTGGACTCCTCTTGGATCCCGAAATGTCGAAAATAAGAAAAACCCTTGAGTAGTCACTAAATAGCCATTCGGCTAGGGACTTTGAAAAGCGGAGAAATATTGGAAACTCAAAATCGACACATACCTATTGTTTTCTTGATTCGACAAGGCATTTTATCAAGAAAATTCGCAACTTCGGAGGTGAGATCTAAGAATTTCAGTTTTAGAAGATTTAAGAATTGAAGAGATGGTTAAGAGAGATTTGGCCAATTAATATTAAGGAGAAGAATAGAATAATAGAGATGTGATTTTAGCTTTTAGGGATTAGAAAAAAAAATAACAATAGAGGTTAAAAGATTCGGCCAACCAGGAAATTTTAGAGAAGAAGAAAGGGTGAAGAAAATGGTGATTTTCGGCTTTTGAGAGGAAAAAGATGAGAAAAAAAAATAAAAGAAAGGCTTCCAAAATTTTGGCACACCCCTTCTTTATATAGAAAACCGATTCCTCCCTTTAGCAGAGATTGATTTTCAGCCAACACTGCCACACATGATAGCTCCTATCCCTTTTCCCTTATCTTAATCTATTATCTCCTCAAAAATAGTCTTTATCTGCTTATTATCCTTAAAGACTAAATCCCTAAATAATAGCCTTTATCTGCTTATTATCCACATAGAATAAATATAATAAAATTCCCCAAAAAAATAGCCTTGTGCCGTCCACTTCCCTAATCCCTAATGCCAAATTTAACTAACTTAAATTAGAATATTTGGGCTCCTTAAAACTTAAAATTTGGGCCCCTAACACTTAAATTAACTCATTCCACATATTTACCCATTAAACCCATAGGCTCAAAAATTTAGGATGTTACAGGTTCCAAAATCGTATTTTCTAATACCACTAAAAATCGGGCTGTTACAAGTCAAATGCTCGTCTATCCGGATCAAAAAGGTCAACTAAGGAGAGTTTTTATCAGGGTAAATGACTGAAGGAGGCCGCCTCAAAGTGTGTACCTACACAACATAGGTTTAGTGGGATTTTATCCAGAAACCCTATGCTAATCACCCTTAGGTGGATCTCCCATCTAAAGGTCTTTCTGAGGGTATTATGGCTTACAATTCCCTTCCCCAGGGACACTTCCTCTCGAAATTTCCTCGAAATTCTTGTTGTCTCTTCTCTTGGTGTAGAGTCTCACATTGGGGAGGGGGATTTGGTGTCAATTCCCCTTGAGGGATTTACTACAGCAGATATAGGTTAAATTTTTCCATATAACATCTTATGTTGTTAATGCCATTGGTTATTTCAAAACTTAATTCATTGTTTGTAACAAATATCGAGTTGGCAGTTGTTCCTTTCTTGGGGGAGGAGCGATCTACGAAGCTTCCTTATGATCTCCATAACTTTTTAAAAAATGAGCAGGTGGTTCAAAAAGTCATAAGTGGTATGAAGGAACAGTACTAGCAGTTTAACAAGATGTTGTGGAAGGTCTATGCTGAGAACTCTTTCCTAAAGAAGGAGAAACGCATTTGAAGAAGGTGAAATAATAGATTCGAAAGACTTTTCTAGAACGAGATGTCGTGGTTAAAAACTTAAGATTGTAGCTGAAAAAATATGTGACAGTCCTTAGAGAATGATAAAAAAAAAGGCTAGAAGATGTCCAAGTGGTTGTCCCTACCATCATTGTGGGTGGGGTTATATTGGCTATACAAGTAGCTTTTGGTCTTATGCATGCATATAAGATGGATTTTAGGTAATTTTTTGACTTAATCAAATTGGTCGGTGCCTTGATTTCGACATCAATAGTCCATTTGGGGATGGTTGACACTTTTTCTGTCAAGAAATGCATCCCTTTGTTTTAACTGGGATTCTTAGGGTAGTATGTTGGATTTGGTGCCATAATTGTAGTATATTTTTTGTATACTTGTATTTTTTCAAATAGATTGGTTTAATAAAATTATCCATAAAATTACATTAATACACTTTGTATATTGTCTTTAATGGTTTTTGCATGCAAAGCAAAATGAAAGCCAATATTAGCTTATTGGTTATCTAACATTTAATTAATACTATGCAGTATTACATGGTCAAATTATAATACAAAATGACAGCTTGCATTAGTAGATGAACCTAAACATGTCCTCAGTCTAATTTAAAATGAGAAAACTGATTGAAAGACTAATATGTCATCTATCAAGTCCAATCGGAGAGATGATTGTTCTTGAGCATTGAAGTGGATGACTCCCAAAAGATAGAGACATAAATGTGATTGACTAGACTGATAGTACATCATATAGGACCTGAGTAGAATATATCCTAAATTCATTTATGGATTTATTCACTTGTGACTTTCATTGTGTGGCATACATTAATCCTGAGTGGTTGATGGATTATGTATGTGTAACTCGTATACTTTGATGTAAGTAAAAGCCTGAGTTCATCTAGATAAGGAATCGTAAGCTGGTGCATTGGGTATACGACTTTTGGAGTATGTAGCATCATTCAAAATAGTGGAATCCATAGCCCAAAAAATGGGTAAATGATATCATCTCATTGGTAATACATGATAGATAAAAAGTAAACGCGACCACGAGTCATTTTTCTTTTGTGATAAATGACTTTATTACTATTTCATAGTAATTGACTTTTCATGAAGGAAGATGTAATGGTTACCACAATATAAAATAAAATTATATTTGGAGAATGAATTTATCGCAAAAAGATTAAGGATATCCCATGAGGGTAACACACTTATGGCAAGGTCATTAGACGAACACTGATCGAGTAACTCTCTAATGGTATGTAATTAGAGAGAGCTTAGTCACGATACTATAGTGGAATGACTTTGTGACTAAATGAGTTTATAATTAGTATGTGAAAAGCTATAACTTAATTATAAATCATTTGAGCCCTAATTATATATGTCTAATCGATCCCTCCGCTAGCTCGTTCGAACTAGAAATGAATTGCATTTAGAATCAAATGAATAGTAACAATAAAGTTAGAGAAATGGGTTTCATTCAGAATGAATGTGGTTTCTCACTAAGTATGAAAATAACCTAAGAATTAATTCAAGTTTTTCGAATTATTGTTTTCAAATAATGGAAGTATGAAATGGATTTAAATTAATTGGTCATTGCGAATCCATTGAATATGACAATTAAATATATTTTCTCATAGATTCATTTACAGTAAAGTTGTCATAACTTTAACAAAATTAGAATTGGATTGAGAAAATTATTTAATTGAAAAATTAATTAATTTAATAAACAATATTTATTTTGAGAAATAGAAAAACATGTATTGGATTGAATTAAATTATAAAGTGCTGAGTTAAAAGTCCAGAAAGTACATATAATTGGACCAATACAAGAGAGGCCCAAAAACCCTCATAACATGTATAATGGGGCGACAATCCTAGTATATTTAACTAGGGTGTGCCGCCTTCTCTCTTGGTAAAACTAGGGACTATTTTTTTTCTATAAGATAAGTATTATTTGTATTCTACTAATTCAACCATGATTTTTTCATCTTTCCCTAAAAATAGATGGCATTGGTAAGGTTAAAATAACAAAAAACTTTAATATTATTATGCTACTCGAAAATAGTGAGAATTTATTTTCTAAGTATAAATTTTATCTTTTGAGAATAACAATTTTATCGATTTCTGTTAAAAAGAGATTTACTTTCCTACTAAAAGTAATAAAATTGTTTCTGGTTTTGTGTTTGATTCGTGATTGTTCGAGCCCACACTTTAAGCGATTCATGGTATGAGAATAGCGAAAAAGGTTGTTTGGTTGAAAGCCGAGAACGTCAAGGATCCGTCTCACAAAAAGCACATATGCTTTTCGGGAAAGGATTATTGCTATAAATATAAAACAATTGGTTCGGTTTTCAAAAAAATTAATTTTTCGTTGTGACAGAAAATCGTTTTTAAATTGATTATTTTCCAATATAATCATAGGCATGTATCCTAGGATTCTATCAATAAGAGGTAGTTAAACCTAAATAGGCTCCTTGTTGTCTTGGAAGTGTGTTCACATCAGGATAGCATTCAGCTCCAAGCCCGGGTGGTAGGTCCTATTTAAAGTGGGACGGGTAGTCCAAGAAGTCAATACAGAGTCAACGATGTCTTTTGGGCTTGCCACATGTCTTCTCGATGGAGGGATATAACATATATATTTTCTATATGTGTGGTTGAAAGAAATAAAACTTTTTAGAAATTTATAATTTTGAATTAACATACACCCTTTTTTAAATTTTCTATCGGCATATCATCCCAATTTGGAAAGATTGATTTTCATGAGTTAAGATGAAAAAGGACTATATAATTTTTTTGTTCTTCAAGTTATATTTCCTATTAACCATACTTAAAATTTATTTCTTTCCACTTTTCCACCTATCATTCAGTTTTTCTATTTTGGATAAACTACACCATTAGTTGCTAAACTATGAATAAGTTTTCGTTTTAATCACTTAACTAAAAAAGTTACAATTCAATCATTGAACTATTCGAAAGTTTTCATTCAAGTCAATGAACTATTTAAAAATTTTATTTAAGTCACTAGACTGTTAAGATTTTTTCTTTAAAGTTCCGCTAGTGAGCTTTAAGCAACGATTCAACGATCTGTTTGGTGGATCAATGCCCATCAACGAGTAGAAAAACATACCTTAGATCCAAGTCGATTTGATGGTCATTGTTGGAGATTGGAGAAAAAAGTCGTTTGAATTTTGACTAGCAAATTCGTGACATCTAAAGTTGTTTCATGAAAAAAACTGAACTGTAGAAGAGAATAAGAAAAAGAGCTTTCGATTGGCACAAACAATGCGAACAAAGAAAGTCATATAACATCGATTTTAACAGCCCAGTGGCTTAAATGAAAACTTTTGAATAATTTAGTGACCAAATTATAACTTTTTTAGTTAAATAACCAAAATAAGAACTTACCTATAATTTAGTGACTAATAGTGTAATTTACCATCTATTTTCCTACTCAAAGCACACCTTAGAAGTTGAATTCAAGGACCCATTAACGAGACAGACTTGATCCAATGTGACTAAGCCTATCGGACAGTAAAACCCATAGGACCCAAACCCAAGCATCTAATCCTTCGATAGGCCCGATCTCAACAGACCTTCTGATCATCCAATGGCCATGATAAAACCATAACTTAATATCCTTAGAAGAAAATACCCATCTCCTCCTTCAAGACCTTGTTTATATCTGCCAAAGTAAAAACACCAAACAGCAAAGAATCAGAAGAAAAAAAAGCCAAAGGAAGATGAAGAGGTGGTTCGATCCATGGCCTGTGTTCTTCAAGAGAGAGTTCAATCGCACTTGGCCTTTCCTCGTTGGTTTCGCCGTCACCGGGACCATCATCACCAAGTTCACCCTTGGTCTAACCGGTAACACATATTTTTTTTAAAACTTCCGATTCATGATATACGTATTTTCATACATCAGTAGATATGGAAATATACCGATCGACATTTATTATTATTTTTTGCAGAGGAAGATGCTAAGAACTCTCCCTTTGCTCAAAAGCACAAGAGGTAATCAAACCCTAATTCCCGATTTATTATTTTTCATTTTTTTTGTTAAATTGGATTGAATTGAACCAATGATTAAAGGCTTTGTGTGGTCCCTTTACATAGATTTTAGGGATTTGTAATTTCTGTTTGTCTTGGGACAGATCTGAGAATCGTGTTTACACTTTGAAGAGCTACTAGTCCCCCCTCCCCCTGTTAATTGGAATAATTTCCATTTCGAATGTAGCAATGTTTCAAAATTGTAGAAGCTACTGGGTTGTGTTCGATTTTGATGTACGAAACATTGAAAAATTGAAGTCTTTCATTGTTTGTGATGCTTTTGATTTTGAAAATGGAAACATTTTTTTTCATTGTCTAAGCAAAACTGTATGGAAAAAAGCACAATGAACTGTAAGAGTTTAATTCAATTGACTTGTGGGATACGTGTCAATCCTGAGTTAGGCATGTTAGCATGGCATTTTCGTCTGTTTGAATGCTGGTTTGAGAAGAGAATCAAAATGATTGGAGAGAAATAAAACAAAGCAAAATGAAGTAAATTTGATCTGAGAGGACACTGATTATCAGTAGAAAAAAAGAAGAAAAGTTACAATCATGAGGCAATTGATTATTTTTTATCAAGGGACTGAGTGGTATGCATTGAAAATTAAAAAGTTTTATTAGCTATGGTTGTTTGGTTCTTTGTGATGTATTTCTAATATTCTTAACCACTTCTAGCATGGGTAGTTCTGAACCTGTAATAATCTTATTATACATTACTACGTTACCACATCAATGGCCACAGAATAAGGGGTTTTAGGAAATCAATCTATAATTTCATGCTTCTGAAGGATTTAACAGCATTGACACATAGGACTATGAAACATTGTCCTTTTTTCCTTTCCTTCTGAAAATGCTATGGTTTGAGCTTTTGTTTAATCCTGGACAGTTACATTTTCATGTTCTATCTTCCCTCTTTGGGAATGATAGATGCTTGAAATATGATCTGAAGTTGTAAATAATGGTTATTTTGTATTCTTTGTGATGCAGGTGATCCAACTGATTTCAAAAGCCTATATGGTTGCAGTCCCTTGGTATGAGAGGCTCAGTTGTTTTCCTTTTTCCTTTTTCCAATGAACAATGAAAATAACAGAAGACATCAGTTCTGAGTACACTTTATTTTGTGAATTTTGATTTTTGTCATCAGTTAATGATTTTGCTTTGAATAAGGTTAAAACACCCTTCCAGTTAGTGATTATGTTTGATGCCCTTGATTCTGAGTTTATGATATTGAGAATCAAAACATGACAATTTGTGCCATTGTTTGCCAATTATTAGTTAATGAACTTAATGATGGTTAAGGATGAGTAGTAGCTTATACAGCTAGCTGTTGTAAGTGTATACAGTGCTCGGAGTGTTTGGATTAGAAACCATTGGCAACACTGGTTTAAACCATAGGTTAGAAGGTGTTGACATAGAGTTTCAACCACTTGATGAGTTGTTCTATTCTATTGATTTTTATATAGACCTTCAAACATATTGTCCATCAAGTGTATCGATGTACTTACGAAAGAAATTAAGCTAGAGTTTTAAACAATAGTTATAGCTCAAGCAAATACGAAGTTCAAGGTTGACTTAAAATAAGGTCGTAATCGGTTCGTGCTTAGCTGAGCAAGAAGTTTGACTTGAAATTCGAGGGTTAAAGTTTGACTGGGTATTTGTGTGTTAGTTTAAAATATTGATTTTTTATACTCAGTATGCCCACTTCCGAATTATAACTTCACTCAAGATTGATTCGACCCAAATTTGACAAAACAATAATCTAATTGAATTTCAGTTTTTATTTCCTTTAAATTTCGAATTGGATTTGGAAGTAAGCGTGTGAGTAGGGTTGCAAATGAGTTAAATGAGCGGTTGGGTGGACAAAAGTCAAAGGTTTATTAATTAAAGAATCAGTACTATTGCATCGATTCACAATTAACGTTGAAAAATAAACTGTAAAATCTGATCTAATTAATTCGGGGTTAAACCCAACATAATACCATACAAAATTAAGGGTAAACTCCGTATGTATTCATCGAAGTTTCTTTTTTACTACCAAATTATAAAATAGTGAATTAATTATTTAATTTTTCTTTTCTAAATCACCAACCGTTAAAATGGCTAACGAAAACATAACATAATAACTTTTAAAATTGACATAATAATAAATATAACCTCAATATTTACACGGTGTCAATTTAATCTTAATTTTAAAAATTTAACCTCCAATATTTACACATTATGTAATTTAGTCTTAATTTTTAAAATGTAATCCTCAATGTTTACACATTACTTAATTTTTAAAAATATAACACAATGCACAATGTGTAAATTAGAAATAAAACACATTGTAAGAAAAATTATATTTATTATTAAACTAGATATTCCCCAAATACAATGCTTTCCTTGTACTTCAAACAAAGGAGAACTTGGTATCTCTTAACGACAATTAACTCATTTTTTGTAGCTTGAGCTGGTTGCGATTGAAGCAAAATAAAAAAAAAATTTAGCCTTAGACTTAAATTCGGGTTGAATTAATGAAGTGAGTACTAACAGAGGGACAAACAGTCAATTTTGAAAGAACTTATTGTCAACCTCTTTCAGATATGAATCCGTCTGATTCAAAAGAGAAGAACTTGCATCAGTATCTCAATTTCAATTCAAACATGGGTTTGATTCACACTCCATGTTCGAGAAATATTTACCATCCAAAAGCGGAAAAACGAGTCTTTGTCTAAAGAAATGCGTTGAGAAATGGTGGATGTATAGAACCTTTCAACGAGATAGTGCTTTTTCAACTCTCTCAAAACGGAATTTTTACTTTAAAGAAATTGGATTTTCTATTCCTCAAAATTTGGGTTATTTTGTTTCTTCTTGTTTTTCATTTTTCCATTGAGTCAAACACATGGATCAAGTGGTAGCACTTAATCTCTCTTATTTACCAATGACATCCTTTGATGTTGGCCTTAGTGATCGATAATGCGAGTTAATTCATGGCTCTATCTTGATTCTAAAAGTTGATAGTTACAAAGGCACTTTCGTTCCCCTTTTAATAGTAGGTTAATTGAATGGGTGACGAGGCTCTTTGTATTTGTCGGAGACGGTAATAACGACGATGACAATAACAAGAGTAGCTTAATTTAACTGGCGTTGAACAATTCAAGCGTGAATCCTATGAAAGTGGTAAAGAGTGAAACGATGAAGACAGAGTCAGTTCAACTGTTAGCTAGAGGTGTGCATGGGCTGGGCGGCCCTGCCCAGTCCGAAGGCCCGTCCGAAATGTGGGAGGGTTTGGGAAAAAATATAGGCCTAAAATATGGGCTTGGACAAAAAATAAAGCCCGTTTGAAAAATGGGCCGAGCTCGGGTAAGGCATTTTTGGCCCGGGCCGGCCCGAATTCGTTAAATGAAAAAAATCTATTTTTTTAATAATATTTTCTTATTGTTTTTCTCCTTATTTTACTACCATTTTACTATTATGTTTCTATTATTTTGTTGTTATTGTTTAGATATTATATAAAACTTATTTTATTGTTAATTTTGTTATTATTTTAAAGACATTTGTTAATTTTGTTATTATTTTAGAGACATTTTCTTATTAAGTTGCATCTATTTTAGTGTTATTTAAGTCTACATATTTTTAAAATTTATTTTCAATTTGTTGAAAAATATTTATTTTGATTTTTTAGTATTTTGATGTATTATATATATTTAAAATTATATAAAATATTATAAAATTAATCTGGTAGGCGTGCATTGAGTCTGGTTTTAGCATTTTCATATGGGTCAGGCTTGGACAAAATTTTAGGCCTATTTTTTGGGCCCGGCCCGACCCGAGCCCAATGAATGGGCCTAAATTTTAGTTGGGCCTGGCCCAAACCTGGCCGGGCCCGACCAATGCAGACCTCTACCGTTAGCTTCATTCTAACGATGAAGAATCAGAGTATCAAGAGAAAAGAATGAGAAAATGTGAAATTATTATCTTAGGGTTTTGGGTGTTTCCAATTTTAGTTTTTTTAGGGGTCATAAAGTGTAACACCCCTTATCCGAGACCGTTGCCGAAGTCGAGCTCGAGGCATTACTAAACTTAACTACTAATTCGGGACATAAAAATTGAAACTGTCCATCTGCATCATGTTGATTAAATTAACTATAACTCGAGTTACGAAACTCAAAATTTAGATCCGTAAATTTTCCTTGAAACTAGACTCATATATCTTCTTAATATAATTTTTCCAGAATTTTTCTTGTGGCCAATTAGTACAGTTGATTCATTAAAATTTCCTCTTTTTCACTGTTCGATGGTTCTGACCTATCTTTACAAAAACTCAGTTATCTCATTGTACAGAATTCAATTAATGTTCTCGTTTATTCCAATCAAAAATAGACTCATTAAGGATTCTAAGCATATAGACTATGCTTCATGATTATTTTTGTACAATTTTTAATAATTTTTCCAAGACAGAATAGGGGATCACGGATTCATTCAGAACCAGTCTCACTAAAATTTAAATATCTCATAATATACAATTCATTTGCCTACTCTATTTCTTTCATATAAAAATAGACATAATAAGATTTAATTATATATCATATTCACTCTCTAATTTCATTTCTCCTATTTTTGGTGATTTTTCAAAATCACGTCACTGCTGCTAACCGAAAATTGCTTCATTGCAAAATCATATAACCACATTACAAACATATTTACCATAAAACATACTTCCAAATTTAACTTAAGACAAAACCGAATAAGCAACCATTAACATCATAATCAAGCCATTTTCGCATGGCTATATATATATATATATATATATATAATTTCAAAACCAACCATATCATAACTAGTCTATACATGCCACATAATCAAATCTTCAAGCATTTATTTACCGAGGCGAAAACTAGATAGTGTGATGAGATCTCCTTCAACTTTCAACCCGAGCAAGTCTCTGAAACTCTATAATCATAAGAAAATACACAAAGTAAGCTTCGAAAACTTAGTATGTTATAAGCAATTTCACAACAATAATGCATTATAACACTACACTAGCAAAGTCAGAATAATATACTCACAACCAAGGTTTATAACTATGACTTTAGTTCATATCACCTTTCGAGATCTTTCTCGTCTCATATCCCAAAGGTCGAACTTCCAAACCTTCGATAATAGGTTTCACATGCATATATATATTTTACTTACCGAAAATTCAATCCAAGATATAAAAATTAATCGCACACTTAGTACTCCTTATCCGATTTCACACGTTTAGTGTATAACGACCGATTTCGCACACTTAGTGCTCGATATTTTAAAATTTGCACACTTAGACTTCAAGATCTATACAATAGTCAAATAAACACACGTACAGTAAGCTAATATAGTTTAGTAAGTTATAAGTAAGAGGAAATATATCCAACAAATCAATATACAATTTTAATCAATTCAACTTGATCATTAACCGGTTCGTATAACCATTACATATAGCATTTTACTATACAACAATATCATATTCAGTAGATCTTCAAAACCGAATGATCACAAGCCCTATATCCATTTCAAACAAGCTCAAAGGTTAATGAATTTATCATATTTCCATAATTTAGTATACAAAAGCAACTTACCTCATTAGCACCACGTTATTCAATTTCCATGCATCACTTACCTACATGTCTCTTTTGGTTATATCCATTCATTGGTTCATGTCCTTGAGAGGTTCGATAATCCGCAGAACACAGTGCAACTCATGTAACGTGACGCACACTTAGTGTTTGTTATCTCGACGCACACATAGTGCCATCTTTCGGTAATGTATCGCACACATAGTGCCATTACCCATTTCTCGCACACATAGTGCCATCTTTTGGTAATGTATCGCACACATAGTGCTATTACCCGTTTCTCGCACACATAGTGTCATCTTTCGGTAATGTATCGCACACATAGTGCCATTACCCATTTCTCGCACACATAGTGCCATCTTCCATTCACAATTTCCACCTCATTCTCATAGACATAAATTATCACATCTAAAAGAAAATATAAAACATCATAGATATACATGATCAATTCCATCTATCCTCCAATGAAGTTATACCATATTCGGGTTTAGAAAACAACCATGTACTTTCATCAATTCAATACCATAATCATACATTACTAATCTATAAGTAACCACATCTCAACCATACTTTATTATTTAACTCAATTTATTCAAAACTAATAAGAAATACTAAGCTCATATTCGGCTATTTACCAGCAAATATATCTATCTTTACTTCACAATTGTACTTCCATATAATAAAATTTCAATTTAACCCAATTGCTTAAAACTTACTTTGGTGGTTGATGTGTTTAGATTTTCCGGCTACTCGTTTAATTTTACCTTCTCCTGATTCGATTCCGGTTCTTTCCATTCTTGATCTAAAATAAATTTCGAAAAGAGCTCTTTCAAATAAAATTTTATCCATTTTATCTCACAACACACAATTGGAAAATTTTCCATTTCATCCCACACATTTTACATTTTTACAAATTAATCAAATTTTCAATTAATACAAATATGCCAATCTTACAAATTTGGAGCTATGGCCGAAGGTTCCTTAAGCTTATTCAAGTCCCCATATTTCATTTAATTAAAACATAAATACATAATTTAGAAATTTAGTAATTTACCCCAACATTTACTATGTTTACAATATAGCCCTTATAGCTCAAAACACCAAATATCAAAACTCCAACCACACCTATCAATGGCCGAATATCCATAGTTCATATATCAATTCATTTCTTTCATTTTTCTTGCTATTTAGTTCTTTCATGAATTTTCTTTTCATGAATTCCTACTTATAATAAATTCCATCAAAATTTCAAAGAAAACCTTGTTAATCTAACATACTTACATCATATTCTAGCCTTAACCACATAAACACCCAATTTTTCATCCATGGCAACACTCCAATTATGCAACTAATTAAAAAATTCGTATATGGGTTAACTAAATTACCTTACTATAGCCTCAATAATGTCAAAATTATAAAGAAATAAGTTTAAATACTCACCCTATTTGAACATGCAAGTGCGAACCCCCTTGAAGCTTTTCCCTTTCTTTTCTTCTTAGTTTCGGTCAAAAGATGAAACGATGAACATGCAAACCCTTTTCTCCTTTTTGTTTTATTATAATATACATATATAATATATTATATCATTATTATATATTTAACACATAAACAAACATATAATATATATTACAAAGCCATAATGCCGTCCACTAAAGATTCAAAAGGTCAATTTGACATACAAGTCCTCAAGAAAACAAATCAATTAAACCATCCAACTTAATAAATGCTACTTTTACCACTTCAACAATTTAGTCCTTTCTCTTAAATTAAGCACATCAAAGAGCAAATAAATTCACGAAATTTTAGCACATAATCAATCATAAGTATTTAACACGAAAAATAATATTAAAAAATATATTTTTTTTGGCTTGGATTCGTAGTCCCGAAACCACCGTTCCGGTTAAGGTCTAAATCGGGCTGTTACATAAAGAAAATCAAAAGTAAAAATCAAAATAAAAAAAATCAAATTACACAATGTGTAAACTTGAAGGGATAAATTTTTTAGAATTAATGGCTATAAATGTTAAATGTTAAAGTTGCTATTATGCCAATTTTAAAAGCCACCACATCATTTTTTTAGCCATTAAATGGCTGGTTGCCGAAACATGAATTGAATAATTGGATGACTATTTTGTAACTTTTTATAGTTAGATAGCCAAAAAAGAATTTTACTAATAATTAGGTGACAACCAATATACTTTACCCTAAAATTAATAAATCAAATTTAAAATCGACTCAAAATCCAAAATAACATAATAAAATACAAAACATAACACAATATTTACCATTGTTGTCAAAATTGCTTTTTAAGAAAATAAAATTTTCGTTAATTAAGTCTTAACTCGATTGGCATCGGTTTTATTCGTTGATTGAGTCTTAACTCGATTGGCATTGGTATTGTTATCAATGCAAGAGTACATGAGTTCGAAGTCGCTTCCTATTCTAAGGGTTGAGAAAGGACTATGTATAATTTCAAGCATTACATAAAAAAGAATAGAAATAATAATTTGATTTAGTTCTAAAACTAAATACAAAGCAAAATATATTTGGGGTCTGTTTGTTTACATGTAAAAAGTTTTACAGAAAATATTTTCTGTATTTTCCTGTGCTTGTCTCACATAAAATAGTTTGTTCAACGGAAAATGACTTACAGGTCAATGTAAAATAAGCTTTTTCTTATAAAATGACTTACCATTTTGAAAAGCGCAAGTCATTTTTCGGAAAAGAGCTCATCTATAGATAATTTTATTTTATATAAAAATTAACTTAAATCAAGCTTAATATTATTATATTATAATAAATTTTATTTTTATTTTAAAAATATTTAAATTATTATATTTTTCAATATTATTAAACATACATATTTAATTATTTATATTTAGTCATATAATAAATTATTAATATAATAAATTTAATTTATTATTTTAATAAATTATTTAATATTTCAATTTTACTTTAATAATAAATTTTAAAATAATAATTTTAAATAATATTATTCACATATTATTGAAAATATTCAATATTAATATTTTAATAATAAATATCTATTACAATTATAAATATATTAATAATAAATATTTTGTAGTATAAAGGTTAAAATATGTCATAAGTCTATGTATATTTCATGATTTGTAATTTAGTCTTTGCACTTTTATTTTTAAGAATTTAGTCCCTTTACTTTCCAAATTTGAAAATCAAGTCCAATTGTTAACATCGTTAATTTTTTTGTCAATTTTGTTAGATGTCACATTTTAAATAAAAATACTCACTTAGTAGCCATGTAATTAAAAATGACATTGTAATGAATCTAAATTTATCATAATATTTTTAATATATGCAAAAACAATGTAAAATAAAAATTAGTAGATAAAAATAAATTCAATTAAATAATAAAAAATAAAAAATCTCAAATGTATGTTTGTTTAATTAAAAACAACTTTTATGAAATATTTTTAAAGAATCTATCAAATAAGAGAAAATATTTTACATAGATTCTTTCAAACATCAAAAGTATGAACTTTTTTAAAAATAAATTATTTTGTGGAAATTATTTTGGAGCCTTAATTTATAATTGTTTGAAGGAGCAAAGCTATACAATTTGGTAGAATGAAATGAAAGAGAGAACGCTATACCGCTGGACTTATTTAATTGGAGATAAAAGGATAATTTCATTTTTAGCTAAAAAGTTAAAAGTTTGATAATTTTTTATTGTGTAAAATCAAAGAACTAAACAACAGTAAACAAAGCCAAAGTCAGATTGTCAACTCATTGTTGTAAAGAGTCAGCCAAACATAGCATATATAACACAATCATAAACAATTTTATTAATTTGCTATAACAAACAAAATTCAAGGCAACAAACACCATTTATAAGCCCTGCCAAAATTAAAATAGTTTCACAAACTTTTCACATTTTGTGGGATACATTATTTTCTATGGCATCATAAAGAAGAAAACAAGTCAAAGGAGAGAGCATTAACTATATAAATCACACAACATAAGCTCCCAGTTTCCCACCACAAGCACTGAAATCACTCAATCCAAAATTTCACCTTCTATATAATTTCATTGAAGTACTTTTTTCTTTTAATAAAAAAAATTCAGTTCTGTTTGGAGACTCCGAGCCTCAACCTAAAATCCTCCTCCATTAGAGGAAGACCGTCTCGCAACTTCACTTTCGGCTCCCAACCTAGCAATTCTTTCGCTTTTGTGATGTCAGGTTTTCTTTGCCGTGGATCGTCTGGAGTGTTCTCCACCATCTTTATCTCCACCTTCGGATTAATAAGCTGCAATGATACACACCAGATAGGGTACAAAAACTTTCAAGACACCCGAAAAAGCCAAGAAAAGAAAAGCAGTACTTTGCATCCCCCATTCCTTTATGTCTCCATGTTTTCAGATTTTCGAACCCTCACTCTTTCACAGTATGGTATTCAAAACAAAATCCGAAATAAGCAGTACTTTAAACATACTATCTCTGTGTGTGTGTGTGTGTGTGTGTGTGTGTGTGTGTGTGTGTGTGTGTAAGGATGTGAAAACAGCAATGAAACCATGAAACTAACCTCCTTTACCGTCTCCGCAAGTTCAAGCATGGTAAATTCACCTAAAAGAGTACAAAAGGCACATAAAGCAGTAAGTGCTTGAGAACGGACATAGGTCTCAGAGCTATCAGTAAATCCTAGACAAACATTTCATATAACACAAAGATTGAGGGATAACCTGGATTCCCGATATTGATTGGACCAGTGTTCTCCCCCTCCATGAGACGAATAAGGCCATCAACCTAGTCATTTATGCAAATGTTATACTTTAATTTATTATAATAGAGGGATATCATCACAAGGAATTAAAGCTAGTAAAATTGTTAAAATCTATAAGTAGAGCATACCATGTCAGAGACAAAACAAAAACTGCGAGTTTGTGTCCCGGTTTTGAACTGTCAGTGGTTCACCACTGCAAAGTGCAAAAGAGAAGTGAAATGAGAGAGAAATTGATTCAAGTGAAAAAAAAACTAGAGGGAAAGGTTTTTTTTTTTTTTCTTTTCAAATTGATTAAAAGGTAAGAAAATTTAGGCAACAACCGTCTCCTAACAGAGATGTGAATGGGGACCTAACTGATTACAAAACTAAGAATAAAATGGAGAAGATATAGTGCATTAAAACACACTAATTACCGCAGTGCTTGAGCTATGAAATTGCTAACAACACGCCCATCATCGATGTTCATCCGTGGCCCATATGTGTTGAAGATTCTAGCAATGCGGATCTCTATGGAAAAGGAAAAAAAGAAAAATGTCAAGACTTATGAAAAATAACAGGATGATATCATTCAGGAAACCAAGAAAATTTACCTATCCCATGCTGCCTATGGTAATCAAACATTAGGGTCTCAGCCACACGCTTCCCTTCATCATAGCAACTCCGAACCCCTATAACAAAAACAAGACGTTTAGTGCTAGAGTATTGTTGTCATAACATTATACATTCTGCAAAGCTGAATTCTATGTTCATTGTATCTCCTAGGTTCAATTCCTCATTAGAATTTTGACAGATTTGAAAAGAAATGAAGTAAGTACTCTATCTTCCACGAGAAAAAATGTGTCATTGGAGGCTAACAGTCAATAAGACCAACAAAGCATAAATGCTTCCTCAATAGACTAACCGATTGGGTTCACATTGCCCCAATATGTTTCAGGTTGTGGATGGATAAGAGGATCTCCATACACTTCCGAAGTTGATGTGAGCAAGATCCTGAAACATAAATACCGATCAAGTAGAGCCAAAGAAAAGGGGTGCTCAAATAAATTGATAAAGAACTGCATTCCCTTACCTTGCTCCAACTCGCTTCGCAAGTCCCAGCATGTTCAGTGTGCCAATGACATTTGTCTTTATTGTCTATTAGAAAACAAGAGTAAAAATTAATGAACTGCTCAGAAATATTTTAGAAAGAATTCCAAAACACCAACACCCACCTTCACAGGGTTGTGTTTGTAGAAAATTGGAGAAGCTGGGCATGCAAGGTGGTAAATCTGATCAACCTCGACCAACAATGGCTCAGTAACATCTGCAAAAAAAGGAATATAGTTACCAGACATCTGTTAGACCTTTATGGTAATGAAAAAGGAACACATTGATGTTAAGAGACCCTGGAACAATAACAAGCTAAACGATATGAGAACCCACCATGACGAATAAGCTCAAATCTAGGATGACCGATCCATTTTCTAAGATTGTCCTTGGATCCAGTGAAGTAGTTATCAACAACAATCACCTAAATACAAGGTAGACATGAATAATGGTATAGAACATGATATTCGTAGTTCACCAGTCCAACACTACATTTCTAAACAAGGTAAGAAAGCTTGGATATGATGAGAAAATCTAACCTCATTTTTCTCGTTTTCCATCAATTTGTCAACTAAGTGGGAGCCGATAAAACCAGCTCCTCCAGTAACCAAAATCCTCATGTTGGACTGTAGTAAACAGTAAAAAAGATAAGTCTTAGTGATATAAATGGAATGTAAATGAAGATAAAACATAATGCAACCGAAGAAACAAAAACCTTATTACAAGATGTAATTAGATCAAGGGCATAAAGATCAAGAAAGTAATTAGATAAAAAGATCTCAGACAATAATCACATATCTAAGCTGAATATTGAACCATAATAATGGATCTATACTCGTGGAGCTACCTGTTCGGGAGGGGCAACCATATTGAGATTCATCATCAAATTATCTGAAGAATGATTCTCAATAGATCTGAATGAATTGCTCTTGAAGGATTGTTTATTCTTATAATAACTCTCAGTTATCTCATGGCATTTATGTTGAAAAAGACAGAAAATTACACTTCAAGAAATCAAAAGAAAAGAGGTCATTTTTGGAACATGACCTGCCACATGTACCTCCGATAATCTTCTTCGAATATTAACCGGATTATCCAACAATTAAACACATTTAATCAACTTGGTATAGTTTACAGTGCAAATCAAGAAGAGATCCATGAAGCTAAGAGTACTGTCACCAACTGTTAGTACATTGTGATATAGCATACAATTTAATATGCTGAGGGACCATAGTAGCATACATTGTCTGCCCCCACTTTAAATTGCTCTAATTAAACCATTTTCCTTAAGCCATAATCAAAGGACTAAGCTCAATATAATTTCTTTTAACAAATTATATAATTCACACAAAAAAAGCAGCTACTCAGATGCAGAACATCAACATCATTCACTATCAATTAACATCATGAAAGAGAAAACTGCGTAACATATTTATTAAAATGAGCTGATACCATCATTTTAGTATAAAATAAATAAATAAAAAGACCTGGAAAAACTTGGAAAAACGCAATGGAGATGGCAAAGGTGGTGGCTTTGAGGGTGTTTGTTGTTCCCCATTTGATGAATTTGCTGCCATTGCTCAGATCTCGCGATTTAAACTCAAAATCCTGCCAGAGAAGAGGGACTCGTTGAGAATTTTTAAAAAAAGGGGATAGAATTTGGATCAAGGATTTGAGAAACAAAAAAGAATACCTGATTCAAAATTTGCGAGATTGATCTCTTACTTAACACACACAAAAACCTGGGATCGAATAGCGTTATTTATAGCTTCAAAAAATTGGTTCTACAAACCGAAACTTTGTTCCACCAAACAAATTTCCAAAATAAGAAATAAAAAATTTAAATTGGGGAGCCTTCAAATTTACGAAAAGTGAGAGGTTTCAATGATAGCTCCTTGATAACAATACCAAAAACTAGAGACCACACCAAACTGAATTCAAAGATTGAATTTTTAAAACTTAAAATACTAAAAAAAGAAAAAAAGAAAAACAACAGAACTAGTATATTAAAATTTCGATTTTAAACAAACGCGGCGATTTAAAGATTAAGGTTGTAATTAGTGTATTAATGGCAGCTGCCTTGCATTGTGTTTGCTTTAGTGGGAGGTAACAGAATAAGAATATACGAGGGATTCTTTTAGGTCTAATGTATCCCTAATCCTTATATTCTTCATACTTTTAAATTTTAGTCCCCTTTTTCTTTTTCTTGAAATAAATAGTCTCTCTAATTTTAATTTCAAACGATCTGTTAATTTATTTTTTAAAATCCCAATCCCTATAATAACTTTAATTTTAAAATTAGAGCTTTGAATATTGAAATGATACGTATTTAAATTGGTAAATTATTGAACATAAATAAAAATAAAAAATAAAATACAAGCTTAAGAGAAGACTGAGAAAATAATTGAGGAAAAATCTTTTCATTTCATTCAAAATACTCTAATCTCTCAGCATTAGAGACAAGTCATATTTACTTTCAAAAGCTCCCAACATCCATGAAAGAGAGAAGAAAGAAAGTTTGTAATTTATGTAATTTAGTAATTTTTTTATTAAATTCACCATTTTTACTTAAAATTTATGAAAATCTTTATAACCACCAAAAAAAAAAAAGTAAAGTAAAAATTCCAGAGAGTTCGATTATCATTTTGCAAACAAGAAATTGGAGTTGGAAGTAACGAAGTTAAGAGAATTTAGGAAATCAAGGTATCAAGGCTTGAAGATGAAGATGGAAGTGTGAAAAAGGATGGGTTAATGAAGAAGCTAGTTAAGAAATTAAGGCAAGTGGTTTAAATTATTATGTTATATTTATTTTGAGGGTTTAATCTGATAAGATATTATAAAAATTAATTTTTTATAATTATTTTCTATGTTTTTAGTAAAGAACATACACTACACCAAAACAAACTTTTAGCGGCGTTTTTAGTGGCGTTTTAATGAAAAACGCCGCAAATATTATCTGTTAGCGGCGTTTTAAATAAAACGCCGCAAAAAGTTGAGCAATAGAGGCGTTTATTTCCAAAACGCCGCGAAAAAGGAGAAATAGTGGCGTTTTTATCCCAAACGCTAAAGACTGAGCATTAGCAGCTTTTGAAGAAACGCTAAAGATCGAAGATTAGCGGCGCTTAAAAACGCCGTTAAATACTGGCTTTAGCGGCGCTTTTGAGAAACGCTGGGCATAAAAGGCCAGAAAAGGGCATTAGCGACGCTTTTGAAGAAACGCCACTAAAAGTTTTTCATATTTTTTCTTATTCTTGCTTTGAAATATATTTTATTTTGATACATTCACTTATAAGCAATGAGAAAGTTTCATTTTAGTTATTTAATTATGAAAAGTTACAATCGCTAACTAAACAATTTATAAGTTTTCATTTAAGTTATAAATTAAGCTATTAAAATTGATTTAGGGTTTAATGTTTAGTATGTTAATTTCATGGTTTAGGGTTTGTTGTTTTAGTGTATGGGTTTAGTGTTTTAAAGTTTTTGTTTGGCTTTATTGTATAGTGTTTAATATCTTAGTGTTTACCTAAGATTAAGGTTTAAGTGTTAGTGGTTAGGGGTTAAGGTTTAGGGTTGAAATGTGTTTAGGGTGAAATGGTTAATGGGTTAGGGTTTTAGGTTTTAGGTTTATAGGGTTTAGGTTTATAGGTTTAAGGTTAGGGGTTTGGGGGAAATGGTTAATGTGTTAGGTTTTTGAGTTTAGGGTTTATATATGGTTTATGTATAAGATTTTAGGGTTATTTAGGATTTAGGGTGTTAGCTATATGACCCAAAATCCCGAAACTGAAATCCCTCATGAGGGATTTATGTTTAATGTGTTAGCTATTAAAATATATGGTTTGTACTACACTAACATTGGCCACATGAATTCCCAAAAAGTTGGTCTCGGATTATGGTTTAACGTTTGCAATTTAGAGTTTAGGAATTGAGTTTTATGGTTTAGGGCTTTGTGTTTGGAGTTTTGAGTTTAGGGTTTGAGATTTAAGGTTTAAGGTTTAAGGTTTAGGGTCTAATGTTTATGATTTAGGATTAATCTTGGATTTTTAGATCTTATACAATATTAACACAATTATTGATATAATTAACATCATTTTTTATTTATATAGTGCATACATATATAAAAGTTATATTTATTCAATATAAAATATATTGATGTATTTATATTTTAAACTAATGTGTATGATTAAATGAAAATTAAAGTTTCAAATATACAACTAAACCATAATTGAAATAAAATTAAAATTGGAAAAAATTAAAATTAAAATTTTATATGTTAATTTAAAAATTATAAAATCTTTAAAAAATTCAAATTTTCTTAAAAGTTTAATATTTTGGAATTTTCAAATAATAAAAATTCCAAAAACTAATAATCTTAAGACAAAAATTTTGAAAGAAAAACAATAAGTAAAAATGAAAAATTAAAATTGAGAATAGTGGCATTTTATAAAAAAACGCGCAAATATGTTCCCGAGACCGAAAACGCAATGTCTTATCGTGGTTTTAGTGGCGTTTTACTAAAATGCCATAATAGTATATGATATAGTGGCGTTTGTTAGAAGCCATAAATTGTTCATTTATTTTTTAGTGGTGTTTTACCAAAACGCCGCAAAATGTTGGGATATAGCGCTTAGTAAAAACGCTGCAAAAATGTTATTGTATTTTAATTAAAACGATGTAGTTTGGTATTTTTTAGTGGCCTTTTTTGTGAAACGCCGCAATAGGTATGTTTTAGCGCGCTAGTTGATAAACGCCCAAAGCTTGAATTGTTTTAGGCAAAAGATCATCGTTTTGCTCTCCTCCATTTCCCCCAACCATTAAACCAGATTGAGTGAATTTTCCCTTCTTCTGAATTTCATTTCCCCCTTCGTCTGAAATCCCTAAATTGAAGATTGGGTTGCTGGTGGATAAAACTGAGAACTTTCGCTCACAGGTTAGTCCTATTCAGTCTACATTTTTTGGGTAACTGAAACGACGGCTTTTTGCTTCTTTTTTCTGCTGGTTTTTAGGTTTTCATCGTTAGATTAAGTATGTCTCTACCTTTTCATCTCTATTTTAAATTTCAGATCTATGCGTGTTTCCTTGTTTTTCAGTTTCCTTTTGTTTGAGTTTTTGGTTCTTAGCGTTATGAGAAACTGTTTTGGTTCGTCCTTTCAAATCTAGTGATGTTTTTGTCTCGTTGTTCTTTAGTCAGTTTATCAAATACTATGTTTTTTTTTGCTTGTCATTTGTATTTTTGCCTTTTCATTTCTGTTTTGGGTCCCTCAGTTGATGTCACAACTCCCTCAGTTGATGCATGTAGAGTTTATTTGGTTTCAGAAAAGATAAAATTGATCGTTTTGGGTATCTTGATTGCCTTGTTTCTTATCATTCTGTTGTTTGTCTACCATGGCTTCAATTGTTAAAATCATCTTGGATTTCCCTTGTTCGTTTTTTTTGCCTTGTCGATTGGAGTCTGGATATATTGGTTTGTTTCTTGTGTTGTTTTAGGTCGCATATTTCTCTCTTCGCTTGCCATATAGCGTAAAATTTAATCATCCCAACTGGAGTGTTTTTGGTTAGCTCTTTGCTTGACAGACCACTTAGCTAACAAAATCATTTTATCAACAACTAAATTTAGCGTGTATTACTCTCAGATTTGAAATTTGTTCATGTAATTAAAGATTTTATATGCCTTGTGTTCATATCTAAGTATGACTATGATGCAAATGTCAAATATAAGTACTCGGAAAAACAAAAAAAGTAATCATCTACCCATTTTGATGCAAATGCAAATGTCAAATATAACTAAGCATTCGACACTTACTAGCGCTTGTATTTTTGTTTTAGTCACTTGTTTTAATCATCTACCGCTTGTATTCGCACTTACTATGCACATGGTCAATTTACTATGCATCGTTACTATGCGATTGCTACCAGTTGTATTCTGCACTTACTATGCACATGGTCAATCTTATTATGTATATGAAACATATTGTAGTGTGTGTACCATAAGAAATTAAAAGAATAAAAAAAAGTAATTTGATTGTTTTTGAAATATTAATAGCTAAATTTAGCTAAATAATAATAATAAAGGCCCAATTAATGTAAATTGTAAATGAAGGGATTAATTTAGTTTTCTTACAATGACAGCTTTTCTTACAATGTTTTATATTCAATCAGACATCTTGGTTTATTTTTCTAAAAATCCAGATTACTCATCTTTTGATTTGGTATTGTTAATTGTGTAGAAAACGAAGGCTTCTTTTTTGAGGACGTCGGCCATTCATATCAACCCAAGGTATCTCTCTACAATCTAATGGTTTTGTTTGGATTAACAATGTTTCTACTCCCTCTCCGTTTGATATATCTA
The DNA here is from genome assembly GCA_025506655.1 of Gossypium rotundifolium. NCBI lineage: Eukaryota > Viridiplantae > Streptophyta > Magnoliopsida > Malvales > Malvaceae > Gossypium > Gossypium rotundifolium. Next base: position 13,278,765 of record CP106723.1, on the reverse strand, counting down.
GGAGACAATAATAAGTAGTATTTAACTCACAGAAGTTATAGGAGACCTACATGGACTAATAAAAAAATCGACCTCACCGTCCAACCTTTTCCTCTCAAGCTTTATGTTACTAAGCTTAAGTTGAAGTTTTTGCACTCCTTAATAATGTCGCTAATTTGGGAATCACATTCCTTACTCTTTAAACGAATTGAGTCTAACTTTCAGATTGCAATTGGTCATGGTTTTTATTTAGAGTATCAACTTACACCATAGAGCATTAAAAAATATTTTTATAACATAGAAATAAACAAGATAGTAATCTGCCAGTACCTTGGCCAATTGTTCTTCTACTTCCAAATTAAGATTGTAAATCTGTGTTCTCAAGGAAGCCAATTGGCTCTCTAAAGATGATTGTTCTTGTTTAACCGCTTCGCTCCATAACAAGCATCTCTATTTCATTTTCATGCTCCTAAAACATGCAACAGCAAGACCAAGAAATTAATTAGCCAAAATAAACTAATTTTAAACCCTAAACCCCAAACTCTAAAACCATAAACCCCAAATCCCCAAACACAAACCCAAACCCCAAACCCTAAACTCACATAATTTTAAACCATAAATCTCAAACCCTAAACCCCAAATCTTAAACCATAAACCCTAAACCCTAAATTCCACACACCAAACCCTAAACTTAATTTTAAACCTTAAACCATAAATCCCAAACTTTAAACCTCAAACCCTAAATCCCAAATACTAAATCCCAAACCCCAAACTTACCTAATTTTAAACCCTAAACCCTAAATCCCTAAACCTAAACCATAAACCTTAAACCCTAAACTTATATAATTTTAAACCTTAAATCCCAAACCCTAAACTCTAAACCTTAAACTTTAAACCCTAAACCCCAAATTCCACACACTAAACCCTAAACTTAATTTTAAACATTCAACCCCAAATCACAAAACTCAAACCCCAAACCTCAAACACTAAACCCCAAACCCTAAACTTACATAATTTTAAATCCTAAACCCCAAACCATAAACCATAAACACTAAGCCTTAAACCTTAAACCCTAAACTTAAACCCTAAACCTCAAACACTAAATTACTTAATTTTAAACCCCAAATCCCAAATTTTAAACCTCAAACCCTAAACTTCAAACTTTAAACTCTAAACCCTAAACTTTCTTAATTTTAAACCCTAACCCCAAACTTTAAACCATAAACCTTAAACTTTAAACCCTAAATCCTAAACTTTAAACCTTAAACCCTAAATCCTAAACTTACTTAATTTTATACCCTAAACCCCAAACACTAAACCCTAAACCCTAAACCTTAAACATTAAACATACCTAATTTTAAACCCTAAACCCTAAACCTCAAATTATAAACCTCATACCTTAAACCATAAACTCTAAACCCCAAACCTTAAACTTACCTAATTATAAACCATAAATCATAAACCCCAAACCCCAAACCCCAAACCCTAAAACATAAACCCTAAACCATAAACCTTAAACTTATTTAAATTTAAACCCCAAACCCCAAACCCTAAATCCCAAACCCCAAACTTACCTAATTTTAAGATCAAATTTCATAACTTACATTATTTACCGATCAAATTTCACAACTTACATAATTTTAAGTTAAGATCAAACTTCATAACATACATAATAACTGAATAGATAAAAAAAAAAAAGATTCAAAGTATATAGGCTGGAAACCTGACGGGTTGCCTTATATCTCGCTGTTAGATATAATGGATCCTCCCTAGGTGTAACAATGCCACGTATGATGAATCTAAACGAAAACAAAAATTACCTAATTTACCGATCAAATTTCATAACCTACATAAATTTAAGATCAAACTTCATAACATACATAATAATTGCATAGATAAAAAAAAAAGATTCAAAGTATATAGGCTGGAAACCTGACGGGTTGCCTTATATCTCGCTGTTAGATATAATGGATCCTCCTAGGTGTAACAATGCCACGTATGATGAATCTAAACAAATACAAAATTACCTAATTTACCGATCAAATTTCATAAATTACATAAATTTACGATTAAATTTCATAACATACATAATAATTGCATAGATAAAAAAAAAGATTCAAAGTATATAGGCTGGAAACCTGACGTGTTGCCTTATATCTCGCTATTAGATATAATGGATCCTCCCTAGGTGTAACAATGCTACGTATGATGAATCTAAACGAATACAAAAATTACCTAATTTTTTCGATCAAATTTCATAAATTACATAAATTTATGATTAAATTTCATAACATACATAATAACTGCATAGATAAAAAAAAAAAGATTCAAAGTATATAGGTGGAAACTCGACGGGTTGCCTTATATCTCATTGTTAGATATAATAGATCCTCCTAGGTGTAACAATGCCACGTATGATGAATCTAAACGAATACAAAATTACCTAATTTACCGATCAAATTTCATAACTTACATAAATTTATGATTAAATTTCATAACATACATAATAATTGCATAGATAAAAAAAAGATTCAAAGTATATAGGCTTGAAACCTGACGGGTTGCCTTATATCTCGCTGTTAGATATAATGGATCCTCCCTAGGTGTAACAATGCCACGTATGATGAATCTAAACAAATACAAAAATTACCTAATTTTACCGATCAAATTTCACAACTTACATAATTTTAAGTTAAGATCAAACTTCATAACATACATAATCAACGTGATAGATAAAAAAAAGATTCAAAGTATATAGGTCGGAAACACGACGGGTTGCCTTATATCTCATTGTTAGATATAATGGATCCTCCTAGGTGTAACAATGCCACGTATGATGAATCTAAACAAATACAAAAATTACCTAATTTACCGATCAAATTTCATAACTTACATAAATTTAGGATTAAATTTCATAACATACATAATAATTGCATAGATAAAAAAAAATAGATTCAAAGTATATAGGCTGGAAACATGACGGGTTGCCTTATATCTCGCTGTTAGATATAATGGATCCTCCCTAGGTGTAATAATGCCACGTATGATGAATCTAAACGAATACAAAAATTACCTAATTTACCGATCAAATTTCATAACTTACATAAATTTACGATCAAACTTCATAACATACATAATAATTGTATAGATAAACAAAAAAAGATTCAAATTATATAGGCTGGAAACCTGACGGGTTGCCTTATATCTCGCTGTTAGATATAATGGATCCTCCCTAGGTGTAACAATGCCACGTATGATGAATCTAAACGAATACAAAAATTACCTAATTTTACCGATCACATTTCATAGCATTATTTACATTAATTATTAATTAACAATTTAGCCGTATAATTTATTGTCAACTTTAGACTTCAACAACTACGAAATGGATAGGAGTTGGATGAAATTGTCAAGGGTAAGCAACGGCTATCGAAATGGAGTAGAAACTTTTCTGAATTTCGCATTTCAAAATGCAAGCCAAGAGAATATGATTCTTTGCCCGTGTAAGAAGTGTTGCAATATTAACTGGCATTATCGTGAAGTGGTCTACGAACATCTAGTTGTTGATGGCTTTGTCCGAGGGTACAAAATATGGTTTTTCATAGAGAGTGTACATCTAGTGGAGCATCTTCATCGATGAATCGGGGTATCCTCATAGTGCTTTCAATCGTAATGTTAGTGACGATAACATGGAAAACATGTTGCGGGATGCTTTTAATATGCGTGATGATGGTTTGGTCATTTCCACCGACTTGGGTGCAATCGATGATCATAATTTTGGTGGAAATACTTTCACCGAAGGGAAAGAAGTGTACCGGATGAATGACCAAATGAAGAAGCGGTGAGGTTCTACACGTTACTTGGTGAAATGAATGAAGAATCGTATAAGGGATCAAAATTTTCCAAACTGTCATTCTGAGATTCGTCTTTTTCACTTGAAATGTTTGGGGGGTGGACCGAAAACTCGTTGACAATGCTGTTAGAGTTTCTACAAGAAATGTTCCCGTTTGCAAAAATCCCTCAATCTTCCAAAGACATGAAGAAATTGATAAAGGATTTGGGCCTTGGATACAACAAAATTCACAGTTGCCCAAATGACTGCATGTTGTATTGGGGCGACCGCATAAACCAATAGTGTTGTCATGTATGCGGCCAATCCCGTTGGATTAATAGAAATACAGAGGACGGTAACGAGGATGAACACGGTACACAGTCAAAGAAGCAGCCAGTTAAGATTTTGTTGTATTTTCCCCTTATACCGAGGCTTCAACGACTTTTTATGTCATCGAAGACAACCGAATCAATGACGTGGCACCGTGATGGACGAACCGATGATGGGTTATTATGGCATCCTGCAGATTCTTTAGCTTGGAAATGTTTTGACTCTAAATTTCCAAGCTTTGCAAGCGATCCTCGGAGTGTGAGGCTTGGGCTAGCATTTGATGGATTTAACCCTTACAAACTTATGAGTACAACGTACAGTACTTGGCCTGTGGTGCTTGTTCCCTACAATTTGCCTCCATGGGTTTGCATGAAACAATCTTCTTTTATCTTGTCTATGATTATACCGAGAGAAAGGGTGGGGAATGATATTGACGCTATTTGCGACCACTTGTTGACGAGTTAAAATAACTATGGGTTGGTGTTCGACATTTGATGCAATGAGAAAGAGAACTTTAATTTATGTGCGGCATTAATGTGGACTATTAACGACTTTTCGCTTATGCTAATTTATCCGGTTGGAGTACTAAGGACGTTATGCTTGTCCGTGTTGTCTTTGCAGACATGTTCACAATGGTTATATAATGGGAAAAAGTTTTCTTACATGGGGCATCGTCGGTGGTTACCGAAAAATCATACATTTAGATTTCAGAGTGCTCAGTTTGATGGTACTGAAGAGTTCAGATCAGCTCCTTCGCAGACCGGTAGATCCGAAATATTGTTAATGTTGAAAGATATGAATTTCATTTATGGGAAGATGAATCAACTGGCAAACCCGCATAGAAATAGAAGATTTAGGGATGAATCTGATGATGAATCTGATGAAGAGGATGATCCTAATGAGGCGGACTTGTGGAAAAAAAGAAGTATTTTTTTCGAGTTGCCTTATTGGGAGCATCAGATTTTACGCCATAACCTTGATGTCATGCACATAGAGAAAAATGTCTGCGAGAACATCATTGGGACTATTTTGAATGTCGATGGAAAATCGAAAGATAATCTTCAGAGTCGACTTGATTTAGTCCACATGGGAATTCGGCGTGAGCTTTATCCCCGAGCACTTCCGAATATGAAATATCGGTTGCCGCCTTCTATTTTTTCAATGTCGAAGACGGAGAAAGAAGTGTTCTATACGGTGTTGAAGGATATAAAGGTCTCGGATGCGTATGCATCAAATATATCGCGATGTGTGAGTCTTAAGGATCAAAGATTATATGGCTTAAATCGCATGACTATCACATATTGATGCAAGACTTACTGCCAGTTGCTATGCGGTATTGTATGTCGAAAAAGGTGATGACTCTCGTAATTGAACCGTCAAATATAATGAAAGGCATTTGTGGTAAAGTTTTGAATGTTAAAGAACTTGAGAGACTACAAGATTGAGCCGCATTAACTTTATGCAATCTGGAGAAGATATTCCCGCCTTCCTTCTTCACTATCATGGTGCACTTGTTAATTCATCTCCCGCGTGAAGCACTTCTTGGTGGACCCGTTTTCTATCGATGGATGTATCCCATTGAAAGGTCCTACTTTATTTGCAAAATATTCATTCATTCAGCTAAATGCCTTTATTTCCAACTTTTGATAATGTTGTATATCGTGTTTAGGTTCCTTTCCAAATTGAAGTCATATTGCCGCAATAAGCGTTATCCGGAAGGATCAATTACTGAGGATACTTGGTAGAGGAATGTATGACTTTTCTCGAGGTATTTGGAAGATGTTGAAACAAGAATGAACAGGCCAAGTGGAAATGCTGGGCTCACAGATCATAATTTGGCTGAAACTTATTTATTTCAAAGTTTCGGAGAACCGATCGTTAGAGTCAAAATTACAGAATTAGACGATAGATCGTGGGTCCAAGCACATTGATACATTCTTTTTCATCACGATTCAATGGAACCATTTCAGAAGTACGTTCTACAATTTGATAAATACTCATCAATTATGATTTGTTTGTCTTCTAACAAAGTAAAACCTTTTTTACCGTAGTGAGTACAAACAAATATTGAGAGCTCGTTCACGATCTCGAAGATTAAATCGACGAGAAATTAATAAGTTGTTCGCAGAATCATTCCATGAATGGTTAAGCCAAATGGAATGCAATTTAAATTTTCATTGACAAGTAATAATATTTTCTCATAACATTCATAATTACTCGATTTACTTTCGACTCAATAGGTTTGGAGTCAGAATGAAGTAAATGACGACGTTAAATGGCTTTCACAAGGTCCAAACAGAATAGTTAAAAGATATAGTGGCTTCCTCATCAACGGATACAGATTTGATACAAGGTATCGCGAGAGATTGAGGAGAACTCAAAATTGCGGAATTGTTGTTAATTATTCGATTACAAGTTATGCTAGTGCTAGGGACAGTAATCCGATCGAGGGGAATTTAGAATATTACAGACTTATTACTGACATCATTGAGTTGGATTATTACGGCAAATGCAAAGTTGTCCTATTTCGAGGTGATTGGGCTGATGTGAATACGGCTCACGGAATTAAAAACGATCAATATGGCTTTACAATGGTGAATTTCTCTCGATTAATTCACACCGGAGAACAACTGATGGACGAGCCGTATGTTTTTTCTTCTCAAGTTAAACAAGTTTTTTACTCGGAAGATCCAACTGATGAGGGTTGGTACGTTGTACTTCGAAACACCCCTAGAGACTTCTTCGACATTGGCAGTGGAAGTAGAGATGACATAGTCGAAAGATCAGAAACTTTGCCTTTTCCAGAACAAGACTTAACTGAAAATATCCCTAGTACTAGTCAACAATTTCAATGGGTTCGTCAGGATGTGGACGAAGATATTTACGAAATATGATGTAGTAAGATTTAACGATTTATTATTTATATGTAATATTATAATTTTCATGTTGGTCATGTTATATAATTTTCATGTGTATTGCAGGAAAAATGCCTAGAAGATGATTACGAGATTTAAATATTGTCCATGAAACTCCAAATCCGAAGAAGCTAATAGTAGTGAACAAAGAAAGCTTGTTGGATCTTTTACTCGGACATAGATGACGAGCCTGGAGAATTTGAAAGTAATGTTAAGTTTATTTTACATGCATGTTGAATTTTATTATTGATTCATTTTTCAATTTTAATATAATAATATATCATTTTTCAGCTGAAGGTGGTGGGACGCGCAGAGGTCGGGGACGTACATTACTTAAAGATTTATACGACTTAGAGCCTAACGATCGTGTTAAAGTAAGGAGAAACAATGATGGCCAGCCTGTTGGATCTGAAGCTCGACTGTTAGGAGGCTATTTGGGCATTTTAGCACGAAATCCCAATATGTTGCCCATTAACTATGAATCATGGCATCACATGCCTGATGCCAACAAAAATCAGGCCCTCGAAAATATTAAGGTAATAAAACGTGAATGTAATTTATAATACTTTAATTTAATTTTCATTTATATTAACTTTTTATACTTTTTTCTTCAGGGTAGATTTAATTTAGAGGTCTCTGATGACTATGTTAAGAAGACATTGGGTAAAAAATGGAGAGACAATAAAAGCACGCTCAAAAATAATATTTTAAGAAAGACATAAGCCTCGATTTAAAAATTAAGAAATGTTCCACGGGAATGTTAAGGTACCAATGGGAAGATCAAGTTAGATTTTGGAATTCAAAAAAGGAGAGGTATTACATACATCTAAAATCATATAAATTATTTGGTTTATAGTATTTACTATATATATAATTCAAATTGCATTATGTAGGACCATGAGCGAGTTGGAATAAGCAGATGTAAATGTAAATTCACGCATTACGGCAAGTTCTAGAAGTTTTGCTTGTGTAGTCGACGCCGAGGTATTATAATTTATTAATTTCATCAAATATTAATTACTTTATACTATTACAATATATTTTTTTCGCTAAAATGTAGGAAACTTCGATTGGTCAAAAGTTGGACGCGTCACTTTTTTGACATTACGCATAGAAAGAAGGATGGATCTCCGATGACATCCAAAACGCAGTAAATTTTGGTATATTTACTTAATAAAATTTTATTTTTATAAATATTTCTACCGCTTAATTATAATAGTTTAATTCATCGTTTATAGTTTTAAATTTATAATGTTCAATTATGTTGCATTCTTTCTTATTTATATATTTCGTTTCTAACTCTTTCATTGATTTATTAGGATAAACTAAAGGAGAAGAAGGCCGAGTATGAAGCGGTACGCTTGATCGATAGTTCTGTTAATCTTGAGGAGATTGATAATGTAATTATTACGATGTTTTGGGTCCCGAAAGGTACGATCGCTCGATCGATAGTTCGCTAATCTTTAGTATATTTTAATAGAATTATCACCGATGTTTTTGGTCTTGAAAGGTATGGTCGGGTTCGATTTAAAGGATCCGTGTTACCCCAACCCAATATTTTGGATCCGTCTCTCGAAGACATGCCTTCCGGGGTCAATCTCGTCTTTCAAGTTCAGAGGCTACAAAACCAGATAGCTCAGATGCAAGAGAGCGATTGAGCAGAGGAAAGAAATTGTCGATGTTCAAAGAAAATATGAAGAACTCCAAGAATGACTTAGAGCGGATGCTGAAAGCAAGACAAGTAAGGGAGGCAAGAAGAAGAAGAGAGAGGCAAATGGCAATTGCGAGGGAGGCGAGGCAAGATCGATGCTAGCAGAAAGGTAACAAAAAATACGAAGAGCTCCAAGACCAATTTTCAAAGATATGATGCAGATGTTTCAAAGAATGCAGAAACCGCCATCTTAGACATTTAGCTTTTCGTTGTAAGAAGTTTTGACATTATTACATTTAACATTATTGTTACAATATTTTCGTTATCATTCATTTAATTTATTAAATTTCAAGTATCATTTAGAATTAATGTATTCGTGTGATTTTTATGCTAAATTTGTTGTTTTATGCTGGAATTATATACCGTTATTGGTTGATTTTTAGTGCGGGAGGGTATAATATTGAAAAAATTTTATTTTTTTAAATCTGCATAAATTAGCGGCGTTTGTACAAAAGCGCCGCTAAATGTCAAGAAATTTTTGCGGCGTTTTTGGTAAGTGCATGATGAATTGTTTATGTACAAAGAGAATGAATGATTTTAAGTGGATAACTAAAATAAAGTAAGTGCAAGTGGTTTAATTATGAAAATTTGTCATTCAAAATTTATTAGGTGTGAATGATGAATTGTGTATTTGTGATGTTGAAAGTAGTAAATGTTTATTTTGAATATTATTTGGATGAGTAAATTGAAAAATTATTTGTTAATGTGATTAATTTGATAAAAAAAATTGAAGTAATGATTATACTTTGAATTTGAAAAAATTGAAATTAAGGATTTAAATAGAGAGATCAAATTTTTATTTGTAGGACAAGACTATAAGAAAATGATAGTTAACATACTGGAAAATTTATACTTAAATTAGGATGTTTTAGAATAAAAGGACTAAATTGAGAAATTTTAAAAGTTCAAAATTAAAAGTTGAAATGTGGAAATCTGGCATTTTAATATCTTAATTGTTATGTATGATTTTTTTATTTGAAAAATTAGAAAAGAGAACATTATGTGACAATATTTGAAGTTATAGGAATTAAATTGTAAAGATTTTAAAATATGAAAATTTGAGAAAAAGGGACTGACTTATAAAAATCTGGGAATTCTGTGCTGTTTTTGGAAGAAGCAGATTTTGTTTTCAGGGGCTAAAATCATAAAACAGTAAAAATTAAACTTCAGAGACCAAATTGTAAAAACTGCAAAATTGAAATTTTATGAATTATTCTATTAAAATTTTAATATTGAAAAATAGGGATTGTTTAGCAAAATATGAAAAATATAAAAAATATATAAAAGCGGAAATGAGAAAATAATTAGATAAGTGGTTAGATGAAAAAAAATTAAGAAATTATTAAGTAAAAATAAATATATATAGAGATTGAGAGAGAATTTAGTAAGAATGATAAGGTGAAGTGAATTATATATGAAAAAGAATATGATTAAGAGTAGATTAAGTCAATAAAGGAAAAATAAAGTATAATTAGTATTAGTTCATCTTGAGAAAGAATTAAATTAAAAAAAAACTAAAATAAAATTATAATGTATAAGTCACGAGGTTTTGATATATATGTTTTAAAGTTTCGATACATGAAGATTTTGATGTTTCTAGTACATGTTTCGATATTTTTGAATAAGATAACTATAATTTGATCTAAAAATTTGCTAGAAAAATAAATTAAGATTCTCTAATTAAAACTTAATTGATGATGTACTTTAAAAAAAAATTTAAATGTCATGATAATGCTAAAAAAAAAAGTAAATTAGGGCTAGAAATTGGAACTGTAAAATTTAATGTCACTTTTTATCTGAATCTGTTAACAGGCTGAGTAAAGAGTATTACACTCTGACAAAAAGCAAGTCTAGTTCAACCATCTTGTATTTGCAGCTGCCATGGTAGACTTGTCCATGACTGAAACTTGTAACTCATTTAGCAATGTTTCCAACCATATTGTATTTGCAGTAGCATAAGCAATGCTCCAATACTCGGCCTCAGCAGTTGACTTGGAGACAACTTGTTGCTTCTTGGCACACCACGACACAGGATTTCCTCCAAAAAAAAAAAAACAGATAATATCCGGTGGTTGAACGACGATCATCAAGATCGGACCCCCAATTCGCATTAGCAAACCCCACAACTGACAAACGAGAGGCTGGTTTAAACAAAAGAAGAACCAGAACCAGCCATTTGAGAAGACTTCACTGCAGGGGGATGAAAATGATATAAACCATTATGTGTGTGCCCCTCCAAAAGCATGACCTTTGTCTTGATATCCTTAACAAAATAATGAAAAGGATGAAACTCAATGAAACCATCATTATCGAAAGCAAACCGCGAAACGGATAGTAAATTCTTCTTAATACTGGGTACATTAAGAACATTTTGAAGCCTTAACACTTTAGCATAAGAAGGAAAGAAGGCATAACCAATATGTTGAACTGAAACACCAGTACCATTTCCCATGAAAAGCTTTCCCAGACCTGAATAAGTTGCAAACGTGTCCAAATCTGTGAGATCATTTGTCACATGATTGGTTGCTTCGAAATCAGGATACCACCCCTTATCTTCAGGAACAGAACCAGGTGTAGTTGCCATAGCTAACATAGGAGCCATGGATGAAAAAGGGTTAGGATGAGCTGACATGGCCTGAGAATATGGTTGCAGGCCTGGTATATATGGAGGAGTGTAAGAATGATTAAAGACAAAGGCTGGAGAGGTCTGAGGACCAGGAGAACAATACTGTTGTTGACTACCATATCCCATGCTGAAATTAGGAAAAAATGAAGGGGAAGATGGTTGTTTAGCAAGCATGTAATGATTAACCATCATAGGCTGATACATGCTACCACGCTGAGAATTAGGAGATCCAAAAGAAGACTGAGAAGGCTGACCACCATTAAAAGTATGATTGAATCTATAATAACACTTTCGCACAAGATGACCAAACTTGCCACACAACTGACATTGTGGTCGATTTGTGTAACCATAACGACCTCGACCACCTCAATAGTTACCTTTGAAATTACCTTTACCGCTTCTAGAATTACTATAAACCTGTTGTTGTTGTTGCTACTGTTCAGACTCACCGGAGGGCTGAACCATAGAAGGAACCTATTGAGCAGTAGTTGGAGATGCAGATTGAGGACCATGAGCACTTTTCACACCAGCTTGATGTTGAACAAGATTTGCCTGTATGGAACTACTAATAACAAACTCTTTCTGCCTGTTTTCGCATTTTGTCAGCATATCAATAATTAAATCAAAGGATAAAGTGTCTCTATTTGAAGAGGCAACAGCCAAAACTAATTCGAACTTGTTAGTACAAATCTCCGGTGAGGAAAATCTCGAACACACGAACGAAACTCGAACAGAAGAAGAAATAGGATAAGGCTCCAAGGCGTGTATCAAATCACTATTTTTAAGGTTATATTCGCCCCCACCTATCTTCGGTGTGCAAATGAGTTCCAAGCAAATTAACCTCAAGGATACAATGAAGCTAATGGCTATTTGCTTTTTGCACTGACGAGAATAGCCCACTACACACTGAGCAATGTATGACAAGAAAAATAATTTCTATAAACGATTTCTGCAGTAATACTTTTTAGATCAATCCAACAATATTAGAAAATTAAGGAAGAAAGAAAGAATATTAGAATTTTTGTTAGTATATCTCCAAATGAAATCTGATTCCTATTTATAGGAATTTTCATGTCTTTTCATAGAGACATATTTAATTAATAGGTACCTTTCCGAATAATAATAATGTTTTTAAAATGAAAACATAATTATTTATTTAATTATAACTATTCAAATAATATTATTTAAATAGCTATAATTCTTTTTCAAAATCAAAAATATAATCTTTTGATTAATTATACCTATTCATTTATAGTTATTGAAATACTATAAATATTTAAAATGTTCCAACAATCTCCCCATTTTCAAAATATTTTAGATTTTGATATTCTTGAAATCAATTTGCATAAATGAAGGTATCTTACGATTGAACCTTCACTTAGTGAAAACATGTTAAAGTTAATCGAAATTTCATGGTAGACTAAGCTTTGAACCAATTATTTCATTTGATTAACCGAACACATCTCACACAATGATTTCAACATTGGTCAATGCATAGTATCCAGGACACTATTATGGCCATGTGTCGTGTCCTCTTTCATGAGTCTTTGTCGAGCCAAGCCCTTGAGCTCTTAGAAGCGGCCACACTTCCACTCACATAGGTAGATCCCATCAAGAGTGTTCCCGTAATTATAACACTCTAACATATTTATGTTATGGGTCCATTAAGAGTACATTACTCATCCTTCCCTTATCATTACGGGTATCTAGCACTTTAATCTTAGAATGGATTTATTTATAGTGCTAACAGTCACATACTAATGATGTAGTTTGTCTCATTGAACTCAAGACTTGACGTTATACCAAGCGTTGAGTCAAGTTTCCATCATGGATGACTTTAATTAATGGGCTTGAGTCCCATCCCTTTTGAGGTCCTTTTTACCGCATCTCTAGCAAGACTTTTTGTCAAAGGATCTGCCAAATTTTCACTTGACCTCACATAATTAATAGTGATCACTCCATCAGAGATTAATTGTCGGGCATAACTATGTCTTAATCCAATGTGTCTAGACTTTCCATTATATACTTGGCTATATGCCTTTGCTAGAGTAGTCTCACTATTACAACGGATAGAAATAGGTGAAATTGGCTTAGGCCATAAAGGTACATCATAAAGCAAATTTCTTAACCATTCTGCTTCTTTAGATGCAGCGGCTAATGCAATAAATTCTGCTACCATGGTGGAATCAATAATACATGTTTGTTTCTTGGAACCCTAAGAAATGGCTCCTCCACCAAGAATGAAGATCCATCCACTAGTAGATGCATGATCTTCCAAACTTGTAATCCAACTAGCATCTGGATACGCTTCTAAAACTGGAGGATATCCATTATAACACAATCCATAGTTAATAGTTTTCTTTAAGTACCTAAGTACTCTATTCAATGCTTGCCAATGCAAACTACTTGGATTACTTGTGTACCTACTCAATTTCCAACAGCATATGCAATATCTAGTCTTGTACAAGTCATTATGTACATTAGACAACCAATTAGACTTGCATATTTCAATTGATCAATTTTCCTACCAGCATTAGATACTAATTTTGTAGATGCTGGTATAAAGTTGAAAAGATCAAACTTTTTAATCACATTTTCAATGTAATGTGATTGTGATAAAGCTATAGTGCTTTCATCTTGGGTTATTTTAATCCCAAGAATAACATCTGCTACACCCATATCCTTCATAGCAAAGTTGTTTGACAATAATTTTTTGTGTTTTCTATTTGTTCCAAATCCGTGCCAAAAATAAGCATGTCATCTACATATAAGCAAATTATAACACCTTTTCCATTTTCAAATTTGCCATATATGCACTTATCGGATTCATTTATTTTGTAGCCATTAGCTAAAACGACATTGTCAAACTTTTGGTGCCATTGTTTTGGTGCTTGTTTAAGTCCATATAAAGATTTAACAAGCTTACATACCTTATGCTCTTATCCTGGAACAACAAATCCTTCTGGTTGTTCCATGTACACTTCCTCTTCCAATTCACCATTTAAAAATGCAGTTTTAACATTCATTTGGTGAACAACCAAATTATATATAGAGGTAAGTGATATTAAGAGTCTAATTGTAGCAATTCTTGCCACTGGAGCATAGGTATCAACGTAATCAATACCTTGTTCTTGTGTAAAACCTTTGGCTACCAACCTTGCTTTAAACTTATCAATGGTTCCATCTACCTTCATTTTCTTTTTGAATATCCATTTACAACCTATTGGTTTGAAACCCGGTGGAAGATCAATTAAGATTCAAGTTTGATTTCCTATTATTGAATCCATCTCATCATTTATTGCTTCTTTCCAAAAAGCAGAGTCTTGAGATTTCATTGCCTCTTCAAATGTAATAGGATCGATTTCGATTATAACAATAAGGTATCTTATTGCATATATTTTCACATTTTCCTTCTACAAGAAACATCATGAAATCTGGTCCAAAATCTTTGACCTTTTAATCCTCTTACTTCTTCTTAATTCTTGACAAGATTCATCATTATTATCAATTTGTTCCAATGGAATCTCATTCTCATTTGAAGAATGAATCAATTGTTGTTCTGTAATTGTTTTGATATAGAATTAAATCTATTTTCATCAAAAATAGCATCTCTTGATTCAATAACAGATTAATTGAAATTGAAGCATTTGGTTCAATTACCATGAACCTATATGCCTTGATATTATGTGCATATCCTATAAATATGCATTCAATTCCTCTTTCACCTAACTTTTACGCTTAGGTGTTGGAACTTTGACAATAGTTTCTACAACCCCAAACCTTCAAATAATTAAGGTTTGGTTTCCTTTTCTTCCATTGTTCATAAGGGCTATTTTAGTTTCCTTATTAGGAACTCTATTCAATAAATGAGAAGCTGTTAGAACAGCTTCTCCCCAAAAACCTTGTCTAACACCTGAATATGATAACATTGAATTTACCATTTCAATCAATACCCTATTTTTCCTTTCAGCTACACCATTTTGTTGTGGTGTGTAAGGGGCTGAAACTTGATGGACAATCCCAGTGGATTCAAAATAACTTGGATTATAGTATTCTCCACCTCTATTCGATCTTAAGCACTTGATAAATGATTCACACTGAAGTTCAACTTCAGATTTATAAATTTTAAATTTATCAAGCGCTTCATCTTTTGAATGCAATAAATATACATAACAATATCTAGAACAATCATCAATAAAAGTAACAAAATATTTCTTTCCACCTAATGTAGGAGTATTATGCATGTCACATAAATCACTATGTATCAAATCAAGCAATTTTGTTTTTCTTTTAACCTTAGGGAAAGGGTTTCTTGTAATTTTAGTTAACATACATGTATTGCATTTTCAATATTATTATTAAAATAGAATTAAATCTAACTTATACATGTCATTCAATTTCCTATAATTCAAATGACCTAATCTATAATGCCATAAACAAAAGATTCAACCATATAAACATAAATAGTATTTTTATTCTTATTAATAATATTCAGTTTGAACATAATCTCATACATATACCCTTTCCTACAAAAATTCCTCCTTAGACAAAATAAACTTATCTTCCTCAAAACAAGTTTGAAACCAAACTTATTTAATGACTTCAGACACTAAATTCTTTCTAACTTCGGTACATAATATACATCATTTAAGGTTAAAACCTTTCCAGAAGTGAATTGTAGTTCAACAGACCCTTTGCCTTTGATTACTGCGGTAGAAGAATTTCTCATGTACAAGACATTGTCATTTTCACATTGTGTAAACTTTGTGAACATGCTTTTGTCTTGGCACAAGTGTTTGGTTGCTCCGGTATGAATCCACCATGTATTATCATCTTGTGCCATATTAATTTCAAATATCATTGCAACGAACTTTTCATTATTATCAACCTTAGAAGATGATTTCTTCTTTAAAAATCGACATTCATTCTTGAAATGTCCCGGCTTACCATAATGATAGCATGAGCCCTTTTGTTTCTTTTTAAACTTAGGTGCTCTATCAGTCTGTTTGAACTTTCTCTTGAATGGTTTAGTAGTCTGAACTTCCTCCGTAACATGCACTTTGGCATTTTCAGAATTTAGATTCTGATCTTGCTTTAGATATTATTCTTCGATACGAAGATGATTTGCCAAAGCCTCAAGAGATATTTCCTCTTTCTTATGTTTTAGACTTCTTTTAAAGTCTTTCCAAGATGGAGGAAGTTTGTCTATTATGGAGGATACAACAATCATTTCATCCATTTTCATATCATATTGCTTGAATTGATTCAGCATCTTTTCAATATCACGAAATTGTTCCATAATAGAACGACTACCAACCATTTGATAATTATTGAAACGACTGACAAGAAATTTCTTACTTGTAACATCTTCGGTCATGTATCTTGTCTCCAGTTTGTCCCATAATTCTTTAGCGGTGACCTCGTTTTGGTAGGTGTCGAACAAACCATCAGATAAACCATTCAATATGTGGCCCATGCACATGTAATCAGATTGTCCCATTTTTTTCTTTCTCGGGTTGCGAATGATTCGTTTCGGTTTCTCGTGTCTTGGAGTATCCAAAACATAAGCAATCTTCAAGGTTGATAATAAGAAGTGCATCTTTTTTTGCCATCATCGAAAATTGCCACCATCAAACCGATCAAGTTTGACAAAATTGGAAGCCAACTCCCTTAGTGTTCCACTTTCATGAGTTGTTGTAGCATCATGAAATATAACGTTAAAATTGTTAGTACAAATCTCCGGTGAGAAAAATCTCGAACACATGAACGAAACTCGAATAGAAGAAGAAATAGGACAAGGCTCCAAGGCGTGTATCAAATCACTATCTTTAAGGTTATATTCGCCCCCACCTATCTTCGATGTGCAAACGAGTTCCAAGCAAATTAACCTCAAGGATACAATGAAGCCAATGGCTATTTGCGTTTTGCACTAACAAGAATAGCCCACTAAACACTGAGCAATGTATGACAAGAAAAACAATTTCTATAAAGGATTTCTGCAGTAATACTTTTTAGAACAATCTAATAATATTAGAAAATGAAAGAAGAAAGAAAGAATGTTAGAATTTTTATTGGTATATCTCCAAATGAAATCTGATTCTTATTTATAGGAATTTTCATGTCTCTTCATAGAGATATATTTAATTAATAGGTACCTTTCCGAATAATAATAAAATTTTAAAATAAAAACATAATTATTCATTTAATTATAACTATTCAAATAATATTATTTAAATAGTTATAATTCTTTTTCAAAAATAAAAAATATAATCTTTTGATTAATTATACCTATTCATTTATAGTTATTGGAGCACTATAAATATTTGAAAATGTTCCAACAGAACTCAATAGACAAACCAGCAAGAATCACACTGACCTGTTCTTGTTTAGAAACATTATTGCCAGAAGCATTTATGTATCACAAAGCAATTTGATTTTGGCTAAATATTCCTTTATAGTTAAATGAACCTTTTTTGGGAATGAAGAGTGTGCCTTAAATTTGAGATCTTGCTGCAAACATACAACTAATAGAACTCCATACAACAAAAGCAGTGCTTGAACCAAGCAAATGAGGCAAGATTTCATCAGAAACAGTAGAAAATAACCATGATGCTAGGAGCTTATCTTGTTGTCTATAAAGGACAAAGGTTGAATTCTCAACTAACTGACTGCTATCTCTTTGAACAAACTGAGCAGGGATCTCTAAAGTGCCAAATATATAACCATTCAAACCATAACCTTTAGGATCAAAGTTACTTGATATTTCCATAACACGTAATTATTCTCATTTAATTTGACTATATCATGCTTTGGAAGCTAATGCATAATAGATGTTGACACAATTGAACATGATTACAAACTGAGAGAAGAAGAAGAAGTACCATTGCTTATATTACCTGATTGAGTAACTTCAATTGAAGACTGAATTCCTGTTGGAAGATTTGTAGGATCTGCAAAATGCTTTGTCTCTAAGTTCACCATCAATTTTTATTACAATCTTGAATCACCATTATGCACACGAGTTGAAAAGTAAGTGAATGATGTTAAGCTATAGCTCTGATACCATGATTGAACATCAAAGAAACAAGAAAATACAGTAAAAGCTTAAAAGAAGACTGAGAAATAAAAAAAAAAGATCTATTCATTTAATTCAAAAAACTCTAATCTCTCATCATTACAGATGAGTCATATTTACATAAAGAGTTAAAGAGTGAATAGCACTAATTCACTAATTAACTAATTAACCAATTACAAATAATGATAAGCTAAGCTAACAGTTTATATGGGAAACTAGTTATTAGCTACAGTCACTAACAATGAATATTCATCAATAGAGTTATTAACTAGATTTTAATTTTTAAATCAAACAAATGTAAGGACCAAATTGTCAAAAATAAATTATAATAGGTACTAAATTTTGAAATTTCGACAGGTGGAAAGCATGATTATAATTCCCTTTTGACGTTAGTTAATGTTGAGTTCCACGTTTAAAAAATATTTATAAATTATTTCTAGATTTCGAACGTCACAAAGTGGCTATAGTTTAGTGGTAAGAATTCTATGTTGTGGCCGTGGAGACCTGGGCTCGAATCCCAACAGCCACAAACATGTTAGATAACTTTTTTCTCTGTAATGGGTGCTTGTGAATTGATACGTCTTGATATGGGAGGAAAAGAAAGCAAAAGCGATTCCGTAGTAGCGGCTAGCAAAATGGGAGCCAGCCTAAACTGTGAAAACGGGGTTGTGGGAGAGCTATAAAAGCGTGTCATGCTATTAGGTGAAGCGGTGAAGTCTTTAGCTTACGCTTTCACCGAGCCAGCATGGGCCATATGAAATCTCATGTGAATCAACAAAAAGATCACCTTGCAAGATTTAATGCTTTTGAGTGACTGATAACGAAATGGAAGGGTGAAAAGAACCTCATCGGGAAATGAAATATAACATAAAACCGTAAACTCTCAATCACAGTATTTCATCAAGGTCTCTTCTATTTAATGTTACTTTAATTTGTCTTAGATTATCCAATGTATCATTTTCTTTTTCTAAGATACGAAGTTCTTTTACTAAAAATAATTATATTGAATTATAATTAACTTAAACTAAATTCTTCAATGAAAAGTAAATATTTTTCAACACAATTTTTATCTACAAAACTTGAATTTAAGATCTTTTAAGGAAATTCAAAATTTTAATTACTTGAGTTGTACAATGTCTCATCATCCACAAGACATCAATGTTCACTAAAGCAGTTATAAGTTCAATATAAATAGTAAAGCTAAAATATCAACTACTTTTGTCTTATTTTATATTGTTTTAAGTTAATCTAGTTTTTGTTTTCTATTTTTCTACATTACCCTAGAAATTTTATCATGTATGAGCCTTCAATCATTTTCGGCCCATTTCCTTCAGTACTACTAAATAACCACGTGGAACACTAGAAAGGTAGTTTATTAAGAGATATCATACCAATTGATACTTGAAACATACATCTTCCAATTATATTGATAAATTTCAACCGTTGAAATTTATCATATAAAAACTATGAAATTGTGTGAAAATACTTCAATTTGTATTAATGCAATTGAATCCATCCTAGACTCGTCAGATGCCAGACAACTTTGGAACAACAGAGGAATTAGATACATAAATATGAGGGTTTTTTTTTTTTTTCTTTGAACACTTATTTTGTACCATACCAAGGCGTCTGTCACATTCTTCACGATCTATTCTCTTGCAAAGGCAAGCATATAAAAATAAATGGAATTCTTAAAATCAATGCTAATTCCAAGAGATTAGTGGCATAGAGCAAAAGAGAAAAAAAAATAAAGAAAAACAATGATGACATTTGTATACTGTACTTTGTGCCATATGAGATGTATCATCACAAAGACAAAAGCTTCATCTCTGTAATTATTTCCTGTGTGACCAGCTTTAAGGATTTTTTTTTATCGATTATAACCAAGCAATATTCATTAGTTTGGTCCCACATTCCATGCTATTATCAATACATATTATAGCAAAGAAGGCAAGAAAATCCAATAAACCATATTATGGGTAGAAAGAATTAAGAATATGACAATAACTTATTAACCTTATATAAAACTTCATATGGACAACGATATAGAGCTCCAACGATCAAAAGAACCTAGTTTTCCTAATACAGCATCAAATTTCAGGCAGAAAATATATAAATACAATGGGGACAATGGACACATTCAAACTATCAAAACACTCAGAGGCTTGAACAAGAAAAGAACTGGATCGACTGTAATAGAAAGAGCACCACTTTCATCTTATTGAGATTGAAATTCAGGATCAGATAATCCTGCCATGACAGCTATAAGAACCCAAAACATGAGCAGACCTATTATGGCAGTTCTCAATACCTGGTCATAGCTCCAACTCGGGTCAATATCATCCTGACAAATCAGATCAAGTTCAGATGTATCCTCACTGTCACTAACACCTTCATTTGTCTGTAACTTGTTCAACTGGTCCGTGCGTGGACGATTCACATCCATACCAATATTTAAACATTTTGTGCATCTACAGTCTCCACCTAGATATGATGGGAGTGTCTGAAGATTCTCCAAGAGAATTTTGTGGTACATTTCTCCTCCAATTTTTAACTTTTTCCTTGTAGTTGGTTTCAAAACCTGAAAAAAGCCACAAATTGGTACACAAGAGAAAAAGAAGAGAACTGGACCCTCATCATATTTGAGGCCAAAAAAAAAAAAAAAAAAAAAAAAAAAAAAGAAGAAGAAATGAAATGCAATGAGATATAACACATTCATGTTTTAGTCAAAGGAGGAAAGTTAACCTGAATAAAAGTCTGAGCAATGACACGAACAACTGGAGGAAGCCGTACAACAAATAAACAGCCAAGACGGTTGGGGTAGTGGTCTTGCAAGAGGGAAGAACATGATCTCAGTACTTGCATGGGAATTTTGAAAGGGGATAATCCTTCACAGTCCACTAATACTGTAACTTCAGGATTCTCTGGACTGACTAAATACATGATTCCGTGCTCAACTTGAGATACTGCAGCAACAACCATTGCTCTTTATCATAACATCTTATACAGAACCAACTAAAAGGAAAAGAAAAGAATTGAGGCCAAAACATTGATTAATGACTTCAAAATCCATTTTGTCTTGGATTGAGTTTCTTATAACAAGTGAAAGACAATAATTTTAGACTCCAGTATACATTTTGCCTACAAAAGTTAATTGAAATCCACAGATAAAAGGCCCGTCCAGAAAAACAGATTCTTTTGGATAAAAATGCCAATTCTTTTGTTGAGGAAAAAGTCACTTGGCAAACCAAGAGGAAAGACAGCGCTGTAAGGGTATGAAAAAGCATCCATCTTGGTGGAAACAGGAAGTGGTACAGATGATCACAAGATTTCATTGATCTCTTGTTGGATAATCCTGCTGGATATTTCAGAAGGAAAAATAATTCTTTGAGAGAAACTTCCCCCAACAACACTATCTACAACTCATTAAACAAAGGAATTAAATATTTGAAACCAATAACAGAGGAAGTCCCATTAAATTTCAAATGGCAGCAAAATGGAAACGTAACAGCACTACAGAGGCTAAAAACATACTGACTGCCTGAGCAAAACGAGGTCTGTCATGAGATGGCAAGCAGGAGCAAGCTAGCCCAAGCCGTACTATGAGACAAGGTCGGTGCATGAGATCATATCCATGCCAGAATACCATGTTCGCCCATGTCTCAAGCTCTTCCGGAGAAAGAATTCTATATGTCTCCCTCCATTTGATTGTCTTTTTAATTGTTGATAGGAAAACTACAAAGTCACCATTTGCAGCTGTATAAAATCTACGTAGATCTTCATAATTGATTCTGCATAAACACTACTATGTCATGGTCTGCTGCAAGGAAGAAACAAAGCTATTCAAAAACGAATATGCATATGCCAAAACAAGGAACAAATCCCAGAACACAGTTGGATGCCACCCTGAAAATTTTGCAGTTAAAACTTCTATAGAGGAAGTTGACATTTTAGAGAGATGAAGGAAACTAAAGTTCATCATCAATTATTAGTAATGAATAAAAGGAGAGGGAGCAAACAACCTGATGATGAACTTTAACTCTAGTAACGAAAGAAGTTTATAACTCATGTCAATACGGGGTTCTGGCACTTGAATACATGAGGATTGCAAATTGATTAGCCATTTTATTTCAGCAAGATCATTTATAGGGGGGAATTTGTAATGTGGTGCATTTCTTGCAACCAAAAAAAAAAACCAAATAAAATATACCATACATGCATTCATGTATAGAAATCATCATCACCTCTCTGGTAAACTAATTCCTTGATTTTCCAGCTCCTTGTGGAGTTTATCCAACCAGCTTTCACACTCCAGATTTTGGGAAGCTTCATGATTACTGATTCAGCAGTTTACACAGACTTGAAGAGGTTAGTAAGCAAAGATCATTATTGCAGACATCCACAAGTTCCTAGTAGAAACAGTAACAGATAAATGCACATAAAGTTGTCACTTGCTAGTCAACTTGAACATCAAATTGCTTGAAACGTGCAAACCCATGATATTTAAAGGAGGAAGCCTGGCCTAATCATATTCAACATGACAAGTAATGATTCTATTTGGTACTATTGGAATATAAGAAAATCAGAAAGATAGTCTCATGAGCAGAAAAATTAATCAGAATTGAAGTGGATAGATACGGATCGAATCTGAACTATGGAACCAATCAATGGTATAATATTAGTTACTAGCAATTCTTTATGTTTAGGAAAATTCCATGATCTATGTGTAGGCATGATAGAGTTTGCCTTTATAAATACTTCATTTTTAGGTTCAATCTAACCCAACTTATCACTCTGCAGCATCAGTCGATTACAAAGTCAATCGAAGCTCCTAAGATCAAATTATGAGTGGACAGGTTTTTTAAAGATTACTGAAGCTCCATTCCTATTTTAGATTGTGCCAGTGCAAAAATTAGTTTCCATTCAAGATTGACACGCCAACACAAAAACATAAAAGCCCCCCAAAAAAAAAAAAATCTCATAGACTTCATTGCTTGAGTTACCTTGCATCCAAGGCTGGCTGCAAAGAGGGTTCTTCGGAATGCGATTCTGTATTCACCAGAGGACCACTTCTACCCACCGAGGCTTCGCCAACTAACTCTTCTTGATCACAAAGCGATGTCGCGATTGAAAGCACCAATAGCGGCCTCGACAACATCTGGAACAAAGTCAATCATTTGTTAAGAATAAGACCTTTATCATAAATAATTCAACCTAGCAATTAACTGAAAAATGCAGATTTCTACAAAATTGTAAAGAACAAACCTGCATTCCTTTAACCAAACCCTTAAAGGGAACCCATTTCTGGACACAGTTAAAGGGCGGATAGCAAATAACTTGCAGTGCCTGAAAACCGCGCCATAAAAAGGGACACTTGGCCTTTGAGACCCGCCTAACTGTTTCTAATGCAGCAACTTTGAGCAAAAATATCGCTACATGACCTGCTGCACCCTTAACATTTCTACGATTCCTTATCGCAGTTATTTGCCTATAACTACTCCTGGGAAGTGCTTTAGGATTTGAAGAAACTACTAAATTTCCTTTATAACCTTTTTTCTCTTCCATGGAAAATAAACACTTTTTTTTTGGGAGAAACCTATGAAACTTCACATTCTCAATTAATTAGATCAAAACCAAAAGAGTAAGCTCTAACTATTCAAATCTCGCTGAATTTTATCCTACTAAAAAATCAACCTGCAAACAGATAGGATCTGAAATCAGGTATTAGCAAACAGATGGACATTAAAAGAGAGGTGGGGGGGAGATATACCTCAAAATCTCCATGAAATTTTGGTTTTTGGTGGATTTGGAGCTTAGGAAGTGATGTGACAGTTTTTCTGGTCTTTCACGGCAATTTATTTTTTTATTTGTTTTTGAATTAATGCACCAAATTTCCTCAAACTATTGCTCTTATTCTGAACTGGTAGCTAAACTTTGAAATGTTCTATTTGAGTCCTCAAATTATCAATATTGTATCCATCATGTCCTTCCATAAGTGTAGAGGTCAATTTAGGTGTTAAATACAATACAATAACAATCAAACCCTAAAAATTTTCTTTTTTCTTTTTTAAATTGTTTGCTTATTCTCTTTTGTTTTGCTCAATAATAGTACCAGCCTTCGAACTGGCTATCACCTTTTTTCCCTCTAATCAACCTTTTATTTTTTTATCTTCATTCCATGTGTCTTCTTTTTTCGGTTTGTATATCTATTTTGTGAGTATATTTGTTGTCTTCATAAGTTGTGGTAGATAGATGATAGCGTTTGTCATTACTAAAACTCCACCGGCCACTAATAATTTCTCTTAGAAAGTGGGTGATTCTTTGTCAGTTTCTTGATTTGTATCTATTTTGGGAGGGTTTTGGAATAATAAATAATTTTATGAGTTGATTTGGCCTCGTGTTGTCTTAGGTTTTATGTATTTTTTTGTTTGTTTTCTATTATTTAATAAGTTTTCACTTTTAGTTGTTTTTGTCTGTAGCACATTTTTTAGTCTTATGCATGTAACCTTTGCTTTTGCAAGTGATTTTAAGGAGGATTTTGTTGTCGTCCTCTCTAGTTTGGTGGATGCACAGTTTTTTTGTCGAATATTGCCTGTCGTTTTGGTCCATTCGGGGCTGATTTCATTATTGTATTAAGTGATTATAATTACTCTAAATGTGTCGTGCTTGAGTTGTGACAAAATCAATTGTCAACGTGCCATAATGTTCATTTGATATTGAGGTTAAAGCCTTTGTTGTGTTGTTAGAGCTTGTCCTTTAACTTCTACGACGAGTGGATGTTATTTTTTTCCCTTAAATTGTATGATCTCATTCATGAAATGAACTAATAAATTTCTCTTTAAAATAAGCGTTAAATGCTAGTTTAAAACTGGTTTAGAGCATATTTAAAATATATGGATTAAACTGACAATTGTGCATCTAGTTTGAATATAATGTGTTACAAAACATAAATAAAGGGAGGATCCTACCGGGGGTTAGGGGGGTTTAGCCCCCAAAATTTTGAGAAAATTTGATTTTTACCTTGAAATTTTTAGAAATTTTAATAAGGCCTCCTCAAATTTTTAAAAATTATCATTATACTTTTTAATTTATTTGAAAATTTTAATTAAACTATCTTAAAATATTTGAAAAATATCATTAATCTCATTAAAAACCTTAAATTTTTTTAAGATGTTTTCACTGAACTCCTAAAATTTTTGAATTTTTGTACTAGACCCTCCAAAACTCAATCTTAGGACCGTCATTACAAATAGTTTCAATAAAATTTAGAAAAGCTATTTCTATTTTTTACTATGTTGATCTAAGTTATCCATACAATAGGTATACACAACGTGTTTTATGTTTCACATCAAACTTGAGTGAAAAAATTAATATTAATATTCAATTTAATGGTTAAGCTGAGAGAAAGAGTTTATTGATATCATATGAATATTTTGATGACTTCAATTAGAATATGTTGAAGTTTGAGAGCAATTTAAAATTTTAGATCATGGTTTAAGGATCTCTAGTGGAATTAATCCTTTATTTATTACAACGAATTATGGAGTTTGGGCCGGGGGGCCTTGCACGTGATTATTAGGCCAACAACAGCTGTGTGACACGTGTACGGTATTTACGTAAAGAAAGATATCTAAGTCAAACGGGGAGGTGAGCGGTTCATTAATTCACGGACTTTATTACGAGTCCAGCTGCTAAGTCGACGGGTGTGTCTAGCTGAGTCTTGTTGGAACCGGATGGATCGATTAAATTAGTTTCTTAATGGACGGTTTGGAATCACTAAAAAATTGAAAATCGAATTAAAAATTAATTGTTGAACTAATTTTAATGATTTATTTAATTATTGTTTGATCAACTGTCCAATTTTTTCAAATATTAACTTTACTCATTTTATTATTTGAAAGGGAACTAAACTAAACACATCTGGAATTAAATCAAAATTAATCTAGATACAACGTACCTAAACATTTGCACATGATAAGTTTTAATGCCAAAGGTTCATTAATAAAATCATTGTAAATAACATCATTTGAATATCTTATGATACAATTATATAAATTAATATCATTTTTAAAATTTGAAAGCCATTAATTCTGTTGGCCCAAAAAAGAGAAAGGGCCAATGAAACAATCAATGTAAAGTCGAGGTTGGTACAGGTGAAAGAGACTTTGACAAGCTCTCTTCCTGAACACCTCTATCAAGCGTGATTTACACCGTCAAACTCAAACCCAGACCTCAAATTCTGAGTCCATCTCAACATCAGCCACCAAGACCAAAAACCAACAACAATAAAAAAATGACCGGACCCAAATGACAGGAATCTGAAGCCTCAATTCCGAACTCAAAATGACAGAAATCGGAAACAACGCAAACCTGAAACCGTTTGATCAGAGATGGTCTAAAACCAACTTGACCCAAGTCTAATTCGCACCCATCTAAGAACAATGGTTGGAAGTACACATCCAACTCAAGCTTGAAGAGATAAATTAAAATACAATGGTGGAGTTTATTGATCTAAAAAGGTAGTAATAAGATCAATGAAAGCGTCAAAGACCAGACAAATTGTCCACCCAAGGAAGAGGCACCTGACAAATGACCATTTCATGATAAAAAAGCGGGACTCAACAAGAACGTTTGCCAACAAACACTTACCAAAAAACGCTTTTGAATTCCGGGAAATTGTTTTCAGAGTAATTACATTACTCCAGTCAAAACCAAAACAAAAAAAGGGAGAGTTTTTAAGTAAAGTGTTGAGATTTTCATATGGCATTCTACAAGGACACTTGCAGTGTTATCGACCAAAGCTCCCCACACAATCAATTGAAGGCATTCCCTGGGTACTCAAATATTGTCGAGAAGAAGCAGCGGCAATGGATCATAACATTTCTTGGGACCGTCTCACGCAGCGGCTAACCTTCCTCTTGAATTCATCTCTTGTCTCTCTCCATTCTTTCTGCAAATACACACATAAAAAAAAAAAAAAAAAAGGAATGTTGATTGTATGAAAAAGAAAAATCATAGTTTTGATTCTTTGGTCCGTCAAAAATAGTAAGACATCAATGTCAAACATGTTTTAAATTCGATCAAACTATAGTTTGTCACTCTACCATGACAGAAATTTGATATTTAATAATTCTACTTTAATTTAGCATAATTTGATCCCGTCCAAATTGATAATAGTTACGGTTGCCTTTGGCATGAAAAATGGAAAGAAATTAGTTTATTTTAGTAAAATTTATAATTAGAACAATTTATTTAGCAAGTGTTTTATTGCAATTAGAAGTCCTTAAATTATAGTTTCTGATCCAACATCAATTAAACCCTATATACCTTCTATTCAAGAGAACAAATATTAGTAAAAAAATAAGACAAAGTTATTTTAATTTAGGTTTAAGACTCTCTTCCTAACGAGTCTAAAATAAACTCCCTTCGAAGAATTTAAGGTTATGAGCTCCAATCGATTAGTTCCATAGGGACCATAACAATATAATTGTGTTCATAACTGTTAATTGATAACAGTGTTGATAATGTTAACAGACTAATGGAAATTCTCTGTCACTACTTTAACTACAACAGTGAATAGCTTTATCAATTTGGAGGTACTAATAATTTTATAAAAGTAGAAAGACCAAATTATGCCAAATTAGAGTGAAAAATCCCAAATTCCAGCATAGTAAAGGGGCTAAAACATAATTAAACCTTTTGAATTCACTACCTCACATGTGAAATCCTATCATAGAATTATGCTAGCCAGCACAGATGTGATAAGGGAACGCAAACCATAGATGAAGACTTATTGAGATGAAAGCACAAGTGCATGTTAGAACAGCATACAATCTGAATACTCAGTTTAATTGACGATTAGCTGACATGAGCTTAATCCAATAAGCTTTTAAAGAAAGTTTCATCATACTAGCCCCTTAGGACATATGTTAGTTTGCATCAAACATTATGCAGAAATTAATTAGCCATACTGAATGTAATGAGGTGACCACCAGAATATCTAATAAGAAGCAATAAATTAAAGAACAAAGAAGCAACGAAAAGGAAACATATGAATCAAGAATCACTTACTGCAGCTTCAACATTCGCAGGGGATTCATCGTTTGGGCTGGAAAGCATTGATATGATACTCAAAACAATACTTTCAACCTGCCAAATAGCAAGAATATACATTTGTTAATGCACTACCAATAGAGTAGGGCAAAAAATGAGGGAAAAACAATAGTGAGGAGCACGTCGAGAAAACATTTCAAACTAATGAATACAACACTTCAAATCTCCACATCATAAACAGATAACAAAAGGCTTTAAGACCATAATCAAACCATGAGAGCTGATAACCACAAGACAAAGCAATGCACCTTAGAAAAAACATTTGGGTCAATAATGAGATGAAAGAATAGGAAATAACAATAGAGACTAAATTGTTTTATAACTTGAAACTTTTGACTGCTCCTCAACTAAACCGAGTCTATCTGAAACTAATTAAGTTTGTGTACATGAACTTTTTACTCTGTTTCATCCAAATTTAAGCTACCCACATGACTTACAATTTATATCCGTGTTCTCTTTCCTTCTTATATTGTTTTTCCTTCCAAATATCTTTTACCTTTACCATTGTTCTTCATTCGTTTCATTCATGTTATTATCTTTTTTGGTCCACACATCACATGATCAGTCCATTCTATGTCATCCTTATTTTTATCAATAATTCTTTGTAACTGATATAATCACCATCCTTTGAAAGAAGAATGTCTCTCGAGTCACTCACATTTATCCAACACCAAATTAATTTTACACCTCTAACTCTCAATCACCTGATAAACTTAAGCAATCAAAATTAATCATCTACTATCTCCTTTAATTCACCCATCCAAGTTGAGAGGTATCTTACAGTCATAAAACATTCTGACCACATTCCCACAAAAAATATCCCCTTCAATCCTTAGTTCTAGTAAGAATAAATCATTGAATATTAGCATTCAGATTCATATAAATTTTGGTTTCTAATCACATGCATATCTCTTATTATTTCCAGGAAATATAAGAGCTGTTTCCTATCTTCATTTGTTGTCTGATAAAAGAATACTACTTGATTGCAATCAAGTATAACTCTGAGAAAATCTGAAATCTACCGCACTATGAATGCAAATGTTATTAGCACTTGAACAGGCACAAACAAAAAAAAAAAAAAATTGACAAACAAATGACACTTCATAAACATACTGTATGGACTGGCATCCAGCGCTCACTTGCAAGCTCATAGCCATTTGGATCATCACCCGGAGGATGAAGAATTGATATGCAAACACGCCCATCAGGATAAACTGCAACACACATAAAGATGGGTTTAGTTCTTGCATCACATAAAGGCAAGTGAGAAGTTGAAGAAACAAAGGTATACCATTAGGATGCCAAATCTCTGATGTAAATTTGACTGTTGGAGGGCTGTTTGGATAATTTGGTGGAAAACTCATGATAGCATTGAAAAACCCCCCTTCACTGAAATTAGAACATTTACGTTAAGGAACTCTAAAAGTAAACATAAATTAGAAATATATATATTCCCCAAATGAGAGATTAACAAAGAAATTATTCCCAGAGCAGCATACACCATAAGCAAGTCCACGAGAACTCAAACCAAAGTCAAGATTACTCGAGAGTAGCAAACTAAATGGTTGAGTAAGCTACGAAGCAAAGATTACTCAATCTAATACCAACATTACCAAAGAACAACAAAAAACCATAACATCAGTTCATGATCCAATGTCAAGAAACAAAAACCACATCGAGAATCCATAGCAAACACTAAATTTCAATTCAAGAAACAAACTTTACCCCCAACCACCTCCCCCCCCCCCAAAAAAAAAAAAAGAACTTACTAAAGAGTATCAGGAGGTCCAATAATTGTTACACTCCATTCAAAGATATTGTTCTCATCGACCAATCCAGCCGAGAACCCATCAACCGGATTCTTACAAAGATCTGCAAAAGAAAAGATCAATAAAAGACCCGATTCAAACCAAAACCCCAAAAAAAGATTCATATCGAGAATCGCTAAATTGAAAACGATCGAAGAAGAAAAAGAACTACCTTTGAGCTGTTTTTGAAGGAGGAGGCTGGCTTGAGATGCCATGTAAAAGATGAGAGAGAGAGAGAGAGAGAGAGAGAGAGCTGAGAAAAAGCTCTGGGATTTCAAGAGAGGAAAAATAAAAGAAAATTTATAAGCAGATACTCCGTTTTACTTTATAGATAGAGTGAATTCGGCGATAGTGGACTTAAATATTGTGCAAAGTTGAGCTAGGATTAGGTACGGTCCGATTTGTTTCTACATTAGTTTTACAACGAATTGGGAGTTGCCACGCAAGAGTTAGAGAGTTGGTATAATAGTAAAAATTGGAAATTTGATTTTTTTTTTTTGGTAAACTCCACAAATCTTCGCTCAACTATGTTGGGTTGCTGTATTGATATTTGATTCCGTTCCATGGTTTGAATTTAGGGTGTAAATTTAAGGTAAAATTGAATTAATTCGGTTAATTAATCGAATTCGATTAATCGGTTGATTAATTGAATTAATTTGATCGGAGGTCGGCTAATAATTTTTTAAAAATTCGGTTAACGGTTAATTTTGTTTAAAATTTGTCGGTTAATTGAATTAACTAAATTTAATAAATAATATTATAATATATAAGTATTCGATTAGTTCGGTTAATTTTTTAGAAATATAAATTAATCGATCGGTTAAGTTAATTAATTTTTAATATATTTTATACTTATTTTAACTAAAAATAAAAAATATATAAAATTCGGTTAATTTAATTTAACAACATTACTTCCCTAACATTAATCGAAATGTTGATTTCTAAATGACTTTAGAATAAAGATAATTACAATATACAGATGTAAAGTGGAGGTATAATTTACCTCTCTTAATTTACTGGTATATTTCATAAAAATAAAAATAACGTAGTATCAAAAATTAAAACATGCTTGCTGGAAAAATATATATTTAATAAGCACCAAGTAAAATAGATCAGAAGATAAAAACTTTAAGGAAACATGAAACAAAATAAAAGAATATCTAACCAATAATTATCAACTTTTGAAGAATTTGGTTGAGTAACAAAGTTAAACTAAAATCAAACATCAAGTCTTATTCAAGGAGAACAGCGATAGAAATTCTAAAAGCCAAAATGTCAAGAGAAAAACGATAATTGGATAAATACGGTAGGGTTGAAAATATTGTGTGGGATAGTGGAATGAGAGGGGAATGGATCAACATGTAATTTTTATTTTTTTATTTTTTGCAAATGTTTAAAATTTTGGTTAAAAGTTTGAGGATAAATTAATAGAATTTATAAATCTGAAGGGTTAAATGTATACTTATCATTGTAAAATTTAAATTGAGAAGATGGCCACCATCTTGTTAGTCACTCTAAATATATAAAAATTGATCACTTCACCGTTAAATGATAATTGAAGATTAACAGTGTATTTCCACATTAATCACTCTAAAATTAGAGTAAATTATCCATTAGTCACACTAAATAGGGATCATTCTTATTCTAGTTACTCCAAAAAAATTTCATACAAATGCACTGTTAGTCTTTTGTTACAATTTAATGGTAGAGTCACAAATTTGATAAATTTTATTTTTAGGTAATCAAATTAAAAAAAAAATTAAAGAGACCAAAATAAAAACGAACACTATATAGAGTGACTAACAATGTAGTTTAGCCTAATTTATATAAGGTGAGATTCAAATTTGGGGATCTCAAGTCTGTTTAAGCTTTTTCTTTAATTCTTTGGAAATTTATGAATTTAAACTATACAAAAATCAATTTAATGGATCATATTTTGTTTAGGTCAGGTTAATCTAGGTTATATAAATTCGGATTCTAAAATTTTGATCATTTTGGTTTGGATTAGTTCCATATTTGAATAATTTTAATTTTAATTTTGGATCATTTTGGGTTCGAATTTTTTGAATTTGATCATTACAAGTTTGAATCATTTTGGACTATGATTACCGTTAGAGTTGTGTGACCTAAATTCTAAGAGATTGCTTACAAGTCAAGTTAAACAAAATATATCTTCTTTCTAGAAGATTTAGTATTTATGAGTATAATATATTTAGCATTTATTAGCATAATATATTTGACTTTGATTAGAAATAGGTTTTTTCAACCTATAAATAGATGTAGTCGAAACTCCTCTTGTAATCATTCGAATTTGACATTGTGAATTTTCTTCTCCTCTACCCGTGGTTTTTTTCCCGAAAGAGTTTCCACGTAAAAATCTGTGTGTTCTTTATTTTTTATTTCTCTTTTCTTTGCAATATATTGTCATTACCGATGTTTTATTTTTACAAATTGGTATCAGAGCTTCCGGGTTCATCTCAATCACAATAATGGCGTCTTTGAATATGAAATTCGGTTGTTGGATCGCAACACTAGATTTGCGTTGAGACAGATTAAGATGCAAGCAGTTCTTGCGCATATGGATCTGGAGGATGCCTTGCTAGGGATAGATAAGATGCCTTAGACATTAACAGATGAAGAGAAGAAGCGTAAGGATCGAAAGGCGTTAATACAATTATATCTTTATTTGTCTAACGAAATTTTGTAGGATGTGATGAAGAAGAAGATCGCCGCTGCATTATATAAGAGGTGGAATAAATATGTATGTCGAAAACTCTAACCAGCAAGTTGCATATGAATCAACGTCTTTATGCTCATCGTTTGGAGGAAGGTGCGTCTGTGCACGAACACTTAACAACGTTTAAAGAAATTCTCTCAAACTTGGAGGCCATGGAGGTTCAGTATGATAAGGAAGATCTAGGGTTGATTCTACTTTGTTCGTTGCCCCCGTCTTATTCAACCTTTAGAGACACGATTTCATATAACCACGAGTCTCTCACAATTGATGAGGTTTATGATTCTTTGACCTCGTATAATAAGATGAAACATCTTGTGGTAAACCCAATTCTAAGGGAGAAAGTCTCATTGTTCATGGGAGACAAGAATGAAATGCTGATGATGATCGTGGAAGGAAATAAGAACGGAATCCTCACTATAAATATAAAGGTAGATCGAAGTCTTCAAACAGAGGTAAAACTTGTAACTTCTGTGAGAAGAAATGACACATTAAATTTGAGTGTTATAAGCTACAGAACAAGATTAAAAGAGAGTTGCGAATCAAAAGGGAAAACAACCAGAAAATTTTGGTAAAGATGATGTTGTAGAAGACAACAACGATGGTGAACTTCTAGTTGCTTCTGTCAACAATTCTAAAGTGAGCTAGGAGTGGATCCTTGATTCGGGCTGCACCTTTCACATGAGTCCTAATCGGGATTGGTTTACAACTTACGAAACAGTATCTGAATGTGTTGTTTTGATAGGAAATAATGCTTAGTGTAAAATTGCAAGTGTTGGAATGATTAAAGTTAAGATGTTTGACGGAGTTGTCAGAACACTTAATGGCGTGTGGCATGTTCCAGAATTGAAGATAAATTTAATTTCGTTGAGCACTCTTTATTTAAAAATGTACAGATACACAGCTGAAAGTGGGGTTTTGAAGATTTCCAAAGGTTCTCTTGTTGTGATGAAAGGGAGAGAAAAACTGCCAAGTTATATGTTTTTGTGGTTCTATCTTATCGGTGATGCAATTGCCGCTTCTCTTCCTTGTCAGATAATGATATTACTAAACTTTGGCATATGCGCCTAGGACATATGAGTGAGAATGGCATGACAGAATTGAGCAAAAGAGGACTTCTTCATGGGCAAGGAGTTTGCAAACTGAAGTTCTGTGAGCAGCTGCATTTTTGAGAAGCAAAAGAGAGTTCGGTTCACCAGAAGAATCCATAACACAAATGGAACATTGAAGTATATTCATTCTGATCTATAGGGGACATCTAGAGTGCCTTCAAGAGGTGGAGCTAATTATATGCTAACTTTTATTGATGATTTTTCTAGAAAAGTTTTGGCGTTCTTCCTGAAGTAGAAAAGCGATGTGTTTTTCGTCATTTAAGTCTTGAAAACTATAATTGAAAAATAGACGGGAAAATAAATAAAATACCTCTGCACAGACAATGGCTTAGAGTTCTGTTCTAACGAGTTTAATAAACTATGCAAGTCAGAAGGGATCGTGAGATACTTGACAGTTCGTCATATCCACAGCAAAACGGTGTTGCAGAACGAATGAACAGAATGATCATGGAGAAGGTTTGATTTATGTTGTCAAATGCCAACTTACCAAAGTCATTTTGGGCCGAAGTAGCCTCTACTGCATGTTTTTTAATCAACCGATCTCCATCTGTTGCCATTGAGAAAAAGACTCCACAAGAGGTATGGTTTGGTAATCCTGCTGACTATTCTAATTTAAATATCTTTGGGTGTCTTGCGTATGCTCATGTTGATAATGGAAAATTGGAACTGAGATCCATTAAATGTGTTTTTTTGGTTATAAAGCTGGTGTAAAAGGATATAAGTTATGGTGTCTTGAAAATAGAAAAGGTGTGATTAACAGAGATGTTGTTTTTGATGAAATTGCTATACTACCTAACTTATTTCTTAAAGACTCTTCCAATAAAGAAAATCAAAAACAGGTGGAGCATCAGATTAATCAAGAATCTATAACAGAGTCAACTCCTTAAGCCAGTACAAAAATTCAGAATAGAGTTACTTCTTCACCACAATACTCTATCACCAAAAATAGAATTAGAAGAGAAATTAAACCTCCAAAGAAGTATGCCGAGGCTGATCTAGTTGCTCATACTTTAAATGTGGTGAAGATATAGATACAAACCAAGAGCCATCTAATTATTCTGAGGCGATTAGCTGTGAAGACTCAGAAAAATGGATGTTTGCTATACAAGAGGAGATGGAATCACTCCACAAAAATAGAATATGGGATCTTTTGAAACTTCCTAAAGGTATAAAGGCTGTTTGTTGTAAATGGGTGTTTAAAAAGAAAGAATGGACTCTAGGAGTTGAAGAACCCACATATAAAGCAAGACTTGTTGCAAAGGGTTACAATCAAATTCTAGGATTGGACTTCACATATGCGTTCTCCCCATTTGTGAAACATAGTTCGATTCGAGCTTTGCTTGGTATTGTGGCCATGCATGATTTGGAGTTTGAGCAGTTAGATGTAAAAACTGCATTTTTGCATGGAGAACTTGATGAGGAAATTTACATGCAACAACCAGAGGGTTTTACAGTCTTAGAAAAAGAGGATTATGTTTGCTTGCTGAAAAAGTCCATTTACGATTTGAAACAGTCACCAAGATAGTGGTATAAGAAGTTTGATTCCTTTATGACTTCTCATAATTTCAAAAGAAGTAGTTTTGACAGTTGTGTTTACTTTAAGAAAAACAATGATGGTTCTTTTGTGTATCTACTTCTTTATGTTGATGACATATTGATAGCAATAAAAGATAAAGGAGAGATAAGAAAGGTCAAAGCCCAACTAAATGAAGAATTTGAGATGAAAGATTTGGGACCAGCAAAGAAGATACTTGGTATGGAGATCTTAAAGATAGAAAAACAAGTAAATTGTACCTAAGTCAGAAGGGTTACATTGAGAAAGTTTTTTGCAGGTTTAATATGCAGAGTGCTAAGCATGTTAATACTCATTTAGTAGCCCATTTCAGACTTTCATCGGCTTTGTCTCCACAATCAGAGGATGATATTGAGTACATGTTACATGGTCCATACTCTAGTGCAGTGGGATCTCTTATGTATGTTATGGTTTGTTCACGTCCAGATCTATCATATGCAGTTAGTGCAGTTAGCAGATACATGGCAAATCCTGGTAAAGAACATTGGAAAGCAGTTCAGTGGATTTTAAGATACTTATGAGGTACTATTGATGTTTGCTTACAGTTTGGAAGAACTAGAGATGGAGTCATTAGGTATGTTGATGCTGATATTGCTAGAGACCTTGATAGAAGAATATTTCTCACAAGTTATATCTTTACAATCAGAAGTTGTGCAATTAATTGGAAAATCACTTTGTAAAAACAAATGCTTTGTTCATTTAATCAAGTCGGGTACATGGCGATTACTGAGACTTGTAAAGAAGCTATTTGGTTGAAGGGACTCTTTAGTGAACTCAATGTAGACCTTCAAATCAGTACAATATTTTGTGACAGTCAGAGTGCCATCTTTCTTACAAAAGATCAAATGTTTCATGAGAGAACAAAACACATTGATACTCGGTATCATTTTGTTCGTGATATTATTGCTCGTGGTGATATTGTTGTAAGCAAAATTAGTACTCATGAAAATCCTGCAGATATGATGATTAAGTCACTTCCTATAACCAAGTTTGAGAATTGCTTAGTCTTGGTTGGTGTTCATTGTTGAAGTTAACCCCTTAAGGGGTTTTATGAAAGAGGTGAAAAACTTGTTCGTTGAAAATTCATATCAAGGTGGAGATTGTTAGAGTTGTGTGACTCAAATTCTAAGAGATTGTTTGCAAGTTAAGTTAAACAAAATATATCTTCTTTCTAGAAGATTTAGTATTTATGAGTATAATATATTTAGCATATTAGCATAATATATTTGACTTTGATTAGAATTAGGTTTTTCAACCTATAAATAGATGTAGTTGAAACTCCTCTTGTAATCATTCGAATTTGACATAGTGAATTTTCTTCTCATCTACCCGTGGTTTTTTTTCCCAAAAGGGTTTTTACGTAAAAATCTGTGTGTTCTTTATTTTTTATTTCTCTAATTTCTTTGCAATATATTGTCATTACCGACGTTCTATTTTTACAATTACTTTAAGTTTAAATCATTTCGAATTTGAGTTGCTTTGGATTAGAATCATTATAATTTGAATTTGAATTTAAATTAAACAATTTGAGTGGTTGACTTTTTATTTTCAAATTGAGTTAAATTAAGTTAAAGTGCTAATTGATAAAGTTGAGTTTATAAGTTCAAACCAAAATTTACAACTATAAATCTAAAACTTTCATGAAAAGATCTTAAAACAATATATATAATTAAGATGTTTAATCCATTTGTATTTTAAGTTTTGTATCTTTACTTTAAATTTAAGGAATTTACTTTGGATTTGAAGAGGCAAGTCGAATTATTAATTTTATAACCATCGTATTCAATTTTTAGAGGTTAAGATAAAAGAGTACTGATGGGGAATATTTGGTTAGTTTTAGAGGTGCTAATGGGTTAGACTGGATCTAACCAAAATTTTAGATTTGTTTGTTAGGTTTGGGGTTGGCCCGACTCAAACAATGGGCTTAAAATTTTGCTTAAGCTCAATTCAGATAAAAATGTTAAAATTAAACCTTATCCGACCGTTCGTATTAATTTTTTATATTATTTTTATATTTTTAAATAAATATATTAAAATAAATATTTCTCAACAAATTGAAAATAAATTAATATATAAGTATACTTAAATAATACTAAGATAGATGTAATTTAACAAGTAAATGTCTCTAAAATAGTAATAAAATTAATAATAAAACAAGAGTTATACAATAACAACATAATAGTGAAATAATAGCAAAATAGTGAAAAAAGAAGAAGAAGAAAATAGCAACAAAATAGTAAAACATAGCAGTTTTTTTTTTTTTTGCATATTCGAGCCGAAGTCGGGCCAAAAAAGCCTTACTCGAGACTCGATCTATTTTCTAAATAGGCCTTATTTTTTCTACTCGAACCCATTTTTCGGATCTATATTTTTATTCAAACTCTCTCACTTTTTAAACGAGCCTTCAGGCCGGGCGAGATAACCTAATCCATGAGCAAGTCTAATTAGTTCAAATTATAATGCATTTTAAGCCAATGGAGGCCAATTGATTGGAAACAATTATGGAGGGTTAAAGTATCGCACAAAGTGATTCTTTTTCATTGGAAAACTTGTACAAGCTGCTTGCCTACGAAAGAGGAACTAGGATCGGATCGACTGCTGTTTTAAGAACAATAAGCCAAATCCAGCGCAAGTGTTGAGCAAAGCAAAAAAAAAAAAATTGATTGCTTGTATGTCTGCATATGAGTCTAATGAGGAGCATAAAGTACGGAAAGGAATGTGACAGGTAGTTGTTATGGGTTATTTAGCATAAAGAAAGGGAATCGCATTTGTGGTAGCAAGAACGGACGACAATTTAGTAGTGTTATATAGCAGTACAGTGTGCTTTAATGACTCTTGTCAAATGCATGCAGTTGTTTTTGCTAAGGGAGGTGTTGATCCATGCGAGTTATGGGGGTCTCATAGTGGCTGTTCCAAACGACAACTACAAGATATTGAAGACGTTTTTGAAGAAGGAAAAGGAAGGATCTAACTGGAGACTTCAACCACTGCTTGACGATATAAAACGCTTGGGCAATTACAGCATATCAGATTGGAGAGGTTGATAAATGGACATCAGTAGCTACAAATTAATATCAATAAAAATTAAGCAATCTATATTAAAACTAATAATAAAACAAGCACTCAATTTTTGGATTTCTTAACTAAAAGGAAAGAAAGGGGTAAAGAGACTGAAAAATAAAGTTGAGAAAGAAATTAGAGAATAAAGAGGGAACATGCCTAGACTTTGAAAATGCCTTTCATCTTTACTTTTGAACGAGAATCAACCACATACACCCTCTTCCTCTTCCTCTTTTTGTGTATGATAGCAGTATGTGGTATATGGAATTAATTATTATACTTTTAGAAATGTACAAATCAATTCCACAATTAAATTTTAATTTGTTAAATAGTAATGTGGAATGGTAATTTAAATGATTAGTTATTAATTTAGGTCATGAAAAATAGCTAAAATATCATTTTGATTTCTTACAAAATTATTCTTAACAATAATTCTAAAAAATAAAAATCTAAAAATAATATAAATTATTAAAATATATTAAAATTATGTTAAAGAAAATCAAATCCAAATTTATTAAAGCTAAAACTTACATTCAAAGAAGCTCCTTTCTTGAATAATTGTGTTTTTGTTTTTGTTTTTAAAAAATTGAGCTTTCTTTCAATAGTGAGTAAATATTTCCATTTGATGTGAACTATCAATGTAATGAGACACTATCCTTACTTGTTGAAAACACTTTTCAATGCAATTCTAAAAGCACCATTTCCATAAAATCATGGTTTTATTATTGTTAAAATACAATCAAACAAAAAAAAAAAAAACAACAAATTTACAATAAACAAAATCTTTTGATTTTGCATCTCTCTTTAATGACGACGACGACGAAGACGAAGACAACAAGCTTCTTTCGCCACTTCTCCACCTTTGAAGATGTGTTGATGGCTTTAAGGTTTTATTTTAAATTAAAATTCAACTTTTTATCTTTTATTTCTTCCCATGAATTTAAAATTTATTTTCTAAAATTTCAAAACCCATAGAGTCCTTGTTCAAAACCTAGAAATTATTAAACCCAGTAACTTAAAGATTAAAACTTCTTAGGGTATTAAACAATAAGATCTTCAAATGGAAAAGTTTGTAATAGGTAAGGGAAAGCGAAATGAGTAATCAAAATTTTATAACGGTAATTTCATACCATCAAGAGATACAAAAATATAGGAGATGCGGAAATGAGTATTCACTAAAATATAAAAAAAGTAAACATTAAATAAATTTTTATGTATGTTCTAGTTGGAAGCATGGACGGCGAAAATGAAATTGAATATTAACAAAAGCATGAGAAATTTGAAAGTGAGTAATCTAAACTTGTAGTTGATTTTTTTTTTTTTTTTTTGCTTCAATCAAGTTTTTATTTATTTATGACTTCAATCTGGACAATAATTTTTATTTTTGTAGGTTGTGGAAAATAGGGAAGAAAGTGTTGTAAAAAGACAATGATTTTTGGGGTTCGACTTGAAAGTTTGATAAAACTTTTAAAGATTTTTTTGTAAAATTTTTAAATTTTTACATATATATTTAGATTTTTAGAATATTTTATTTATAAAATATTTTATTTATAAAATATTTTATTTATAAAATATTTTAACATAATTATTATTTTAATAATTTATAATTATTTTAAGATTTAAAAGAATTAGAATTATTGTTAAGAATTTTTAAAAAATTAAAATGATATTTTAACTATAATTTATGGACCAAATTAATAATTAACCATTTAAATTAATGTTCCACATAATCATTTTCTTTATTGAAATTTATTTTAAATATATGTCATTATATATTTAAATTTATAATGGTTATAAATATATTAAATATTTTCAAATTAAATTTTAAAAAATTATTTAAAAATATTTAAATTTAAATTTTATATATCAAAATATTACTAAAGAGTTACAATAAAATATTTTTATATTTTTACTAAAATTTAAACATTATTTATTTTTTTCCTTTATAATATCATATATTCATGCTAATCTTTTGAACCTGTATTACTTATAAAAGACACAAATACAATGAACCGAAATTAGAAAAGAAGAAACCCAACAAAGCTACATGTATTTCATTTCAAACCTAAGCGATTCTTCAAACCAACGTACAAACATACAACACCAGACTTTTATATGTGTGTATAACTAGAAATTAACGTAAGTTTGGTTCCTTCATCTTTGTTTCCTTTGTAGTTAATGGCAGAATATAACCTTAAGTTCACGAGGCGAAGAACAGTCGTGCATGAGCGAAGGGCTGTCATGGGCATACGTAAACGTCGCGGGGCAAGCCTGCTTGAAAAACTGGGAATAACCCGAAGGCTTACACGTTTGAGGACTATTGTAATTGTTCCTGCAACAAAGCTCGTCTGTACCAAAGGCTTCGCACCCACTCTTACAACCCACCACCGGACCCTGTCCCGGCGCCGACCTCAGCTTCAACACCTCCGGACACGTCTCCAGCAGATTGACCCTGCACCCGACCACGGGACAAACGCCTTTGCCCTCGTGCGGTGTCAACGTCATGGGGACGTTGAAACCGTCGACGAGGCTGACCTCGTAGGAAGACAGGTCCTTTTCGCCTCCGTGGTGGAAGCTGAACTGCGCCAGCGTCACTGGGGAGGCGCCACCGAGCCCGTTGCACTCTATGCGGTGGTCGCAGTCTCCCGTGGCACAAGAGAAACGGCCGTTGTCGTAGGTACAGCCTGTTCGAGCCCAGATGCGGCCGGACCAGTGGGCAGTGGGTGCGGGGAAGGAGCGGTGGGTCAGTGTTGGAAGGGCAAAGCCGCCGCGTTCGAGGACCGGGTAGCCGACGTTGGGTTGGATAGCGGGGTAAATGGTGAAAGGACAGTTGTTAACGATTGTTAAAGTAAGAGCAGGTGGCTGAGCATTAGCAAAGCAACATAAAAGAAAAAGAGTAGCACA
Organism: Gossypium rotundifolium; assembly: GCA_025506655.1. Lineage (NCBI taxonomy): Eukaryota > Viridiplantae > Streptophyta > Magnoliopsida > Malvales > Malvaceae > Gossypium > Gossypium rotundifolium. Next base: position 13,236,993 of record CP106723.1, on the reverse strand, counting down.
AAAGAACAAAGGAGAAGAAGCCATTGTTTGAGCTCATGAACAAGACATGGAATTTTGAGGTTCTTATATACAAGTAAAAATTCAAAAGGACTAAAATACCCTTTCTCTCTTTTTAAAATATTTTATATTAAAAAATTAATTGAATTATTAATTTATAGAAAATAAAAAATTGTTTTCTTTTTAATAAATTTATATTTTATTATATTTAATTTTGTTCAAGAAATATGAAATGCTTTAAAGAAATGTAAATAATATTTCCCCACCATAGCCTTAAGGCCCACTCATGTGACCCAAGATTAACGTGAAGAAGAAGTGAGTGTAAAAATTTGTTGTTAGTGGTATTGGGCGTTTTAACTTATTTGATAAAGATCGCATTGCATGCAGGTGGCGGCTGAGGATTGAGACCTGCAAAAATATGGGCAGACTCCAGAGAATAAAGCTGATTTCAGACTTTCATGATGCTTAAGGGCTAAGTTAGGCTAAACATTGCTTTTTCATCCTCTTTTGCCCTTTTTTTTTCCGACTGCTTAAGAATCTTTAACTTCAATCTAATCAGATCTCATCAGCCGGATTTCAACTTTGGCTTTATCCATACTATATTAAGATAAGATTAGTTCTTATCATTAATTAATTAATTGGATATTAGCTAAAATACTATTGTGGTTTAAACTTAAAATAGAAAATTAATATTTAGGCGGAATGTTTTTGTTTTTTTTTAAATCATTTATATAAAAATAGAAAATTATACCCACATAATGAAAATTTAAACTTAAAATACAATCGTCTTTTAACACCTTTATTTTGATTTTTAGCTTCAATTTCTTTTTTATATTATATTTTTATAAATATATTTTACATAATTTTATTTTTCATTCACATTGTAAGCCTGCAATAATCTAATTTTCTTTTAAAATGTTTTTTAAGAATATAATTGTAAATATTACATTTTCGGTAGAAAAACACAACATAAAATGGTTACATCAACCAACTCATATTAAGCTGAACTAGAGTCATTACAATCACCAGACAACTGTTGTTATATTGAAACCGATGGAGCTTCAAATAATTTGAACAAGGAGATTTCTATTACAACATATTTAGCCATGTAATCCGTAATACCATTCTTTTCCCTCAAAATATGATGCAATCTTACTTCTCAATTTCTATATGGTAACTAATGTAATAATCTTAATTCTGTCAAACTACTTTATAATTATATTTAAAAAAAAAAAGCATTCAACATGGTTCCATGCGTGTTAATGATATAATGGAAGATAAAAACATAATGCTCCCAACATCAAACAAATTTCCATTAAAACCTCTACGACTTCAATGGAAAATTTCAATGAAAAATCATATAATTTTTAGTCTAAGCTTTGAAACCACATGTAAAAATTTTTAGATTTAAAAATTATGCAAATAAAATCCTTAAAATTGCATATTTAATATCTTTAGAATAATATGATTTCACAATTACAGGAAATACTTGATATAAAATTAGAGTTGACCATTAAACTTGGTGAAAAACATGAGCACACAAAAAATTGATTTCACGTTTTTTATTTTTTCTCTTAATTACACAAGCCCCAAGTAATGGCAACTATAATTTTTATGTGTATTTGTGTGTGTGTGGAACTCTATAGGTAGATGGAAGATTAGTTTATAATGATCAACTTTCAATCTGATATATCCATTAAATAACTAAATAAACAAATAAGATTCAACTTCTATTAAAAGTAAAACTTCTAATCCCTATTAAATTGGGCCACATAATTTTAGACTTAATTGGGTCTACAATAATGGGCTAAAAATTTTACAGTTATAACTTGCAATAGTAAAGCAAGAAGTCCTTCAATTTTTCAAAAAAAAAAAAAAAAGAAAGAAAGAAAGAGTAATTAAGCCATTATTTTTTAAAATTGTATTTAGTTAGATATTTGAACTATCAAAATATATAAAAAGAAAAAAAAATGTTAAAGTTAACAAGTTTCTTTTTTGGGGTTAACACAAAACGGTGAAAATAATAAAAGTTTATTAAAATCAATAAAAGTTATAGAAAATTTTAAAAGAAACTATTAGAAATTATAAAACTATTAAAATTAAATTTTTAGGATATATTAGAAAATTTTAAAAATATATAGAAGATTATAAAATAAAAATATTATAAAATATACACTTATAAAAATATCAAAATTCTAAAAATATAGAATGAAATCTAATTTTTTTAAATTATATAGTTTTTAAATAACAAAATAGAACTTATAAAAAGATATAAAATATAAAAACTAATAAAAAAGTACAAAAATTAAAATTTAACCAACGAGGACAGTTGCTGTATCATCAAGCTTGTTTGCTTATTCTACTTAATCACTATTAGAGTAATGGATGCAATTAGTTAAACTGTTAGTTGGTTAACAAGTAGTTGTTAGCAGCAAACTGTTACTGTTAGCAGTTAAAGAGCACTTACGTTACACTGCTATATATGTAAGCATTTATGCATGAATACAAGATAAGCAAATTCTGTAGTTTTCCATATCATCTTGTTATCTTTAACATGGTATCAGATGGCCATTGGTCTTTGTAGGTTGATATTCTTAAGTTTTTTTTCCTAATGAATCCTTCTTCCAGTCCATCGTTGTTCAGTTCGTTGCACCTGTGATGGCTTCCAGTGTTGTTGGTAGCATCGACAGCATATTATTTTCTACAAAGAAGGTTAGTGTTCTTCTTGATGACACCAACTATCTTTTATGGCGTCAACAAATCTTGTTGGTGGTCAAAACATTTAATCTTTAGAGTTTCTTGGAGTCTTGTACTGTTGATCCTAATAGATTTCTTCCCGATGCTAATGGTATTCCTCAAGAAAACCCTGAGTTTGTTAAGTTTGAGCAGCAAGATAGTGCTCTTGCGTCTTGGCTCTTATCATCTGTAAGTCAGTCAGTGCTTCCTCACCTTATTGGTATGGATACTAGTGCAAAGATTTGGCATTCTATTGTTGATTTGTATGGAAGCAAGACGACGTCTAGACTAATGTTTTACAGGAGAGCTTTGTACTCTCAGCGCAAAGGAGATCTATCTATGAAAGACTATCTCATGAAGATAAAAGGGCATTGTGCTAGTCTTGCCAGTTGTGGTGAGCTTATTAGTGATCATGAACATATTACTGCTATTCTTAATGGCTTGTCTCCAGATTATGAGTCAGTCATCACAATAATTTCGACCAGTCAAATGCCCTACACTGCTCAAGGGGTTACCACAATGCTGTTGGATGCCGAGACACGTCACATCTCGTCGATTCTTGACGTTCCTGCTAGTGCAAATATGGTCTCTCATCAGCCAACAAAAACAATTGACAATAATGTTACTGCACCTGCCTATCATCCATCTTTCAATACTCGTGGGCGAGGTCGCGGTCGAGCAAATGGCTCAAGGTTTCAGTGTCAACTATGTGGGAAACAAGGATATCTGGTTGATCGCTGTTACCATAGGTTTGATGCTTCCTACAGAAGCACAGGATATAGACCACCTCCGACTTTCCAAGCCAATATTTGCATGTTTGGCCCTAGTCCTTCCATAATGCCTTGGATGTCACCTACTACTTTCCCTGCTCACCCTAATTGGTCTCTTCCATCCACGATACCAACCCCTGCCTGGTCCAACCCTTTTGTTCACAATGGCTTTCCTTCAGTCAGCAATGCTCCTTCGCCAATCTCACAACCTCAAGCTTATCTGACTACACTTGAGACAGTTGGTGATCCTGCATGGTATCCTGATTCTGGTGCCACTCATCATCTCACTAACTCCTTACTACTCTTCAAGAAAGCTCAAAGTACAAGGGACCAGGTAAAGTGTATGTAGGTAATGGTGATGCTCTTCCTGTATTTTCTTCTGGTCAGTCCTCTTTGTTAACTCGCTCAAGACCTTTGTTAATGCGATCTTTATTATGTGTGCCTGGGATAACAAAAATCTATTGTCTGTGTCAAAGTTTACTAGAGATAACAGGGTGATCTTTGAGTTTCTGCCTACACAGTGTCGAGTTCGTGACATGCACACCGGGAAAGTTCTTCTTAAAGGGTCTGTTCAACATGGGTTGTACAAACTGCATATTCCTGATTCGGCCACGCCTATCTCATCTTCTTCAGCTCATTATTTTACTGCCAGCTTGGTTGTACCTCTTGATGTGTGTCATTGTAGACTAGGGCATCCTTGTAAAATTATACTTACAAAGGTTCTTCACAAGTGTAATATACCTCTTGTAGCGAATACTAATCCTTGTATTGCTTGTTATTTGGGAAAAGAGCATAAGCTACCCTTTCAGAAATCAACAACTAAATATACTACACCACTTCAACTAGTAGTTGTAGATGTTTGAGGTCCTGCTCCTGTGTCTTCTAATAGATTTCGATATTATGTTACTTTTACAGATGCCTATACAAGGTTCATTTGGGTGTATTTTTTAAAAAGAAAGTCTGAGGTTCTAACTGTGTTTCCATTGTTTCACAAACAAGCTGAGAGGGCCACGGGTTGCACTCTTAAGGTTCTTCAAACAGATGGGGAGGTGAGTTTCAAGCTTTAAAGATGTATCTTTCCCAACAAGGGGTTATCCATCGTTTCACATGTCCTTATACTTCATCTCAAAATGGTCTGGTTGAACGAAAACATAGGCAAATAGTTGAAACAGGCCTCTCTATGCTTGCACATGCTTTCATGCCCTTAACCTACTGGAATGATGCCTTTGCTAGTGCTGTTTATTTGCTCAACAGATTGCCATCTCAACTTTTGAACTATATCTCACCCTATGAAAAACTATTCACTACTTAACCTAGTTATTCGTTACTACGTATTTTTTGTTGTCTATACCTCCCTAATTTACGACCTTATAATACACACAAACTATAGTTTCGGTCCATGGCCTGTACCTTCTTAAGCTATTCATCAACTCACAAAGGTTACAGGTGCCTAAATCCATTTGGTAGAGTATATGTCACTAGGCATGTCACTTTCAATGAAAAAGTGTTTCCATTTAAAGCCATCACCTCACCGTCTACTTTTTCTCCATCACCACAACTTTTCAACTCAAAACTTCTTGTCTTATCCTCCATCAATCCCCCACCCACTATTTTTAGTCAATCACCTACGCAGCTACCTTTTGTACCTAGTGTTCCTTTTCCCATTAATTCTCTAACTCAACCTTCTATTCCTACTCCACCTAATCTTAACCACTCTTTGTCTCCCACATCTAACCACGTACCCCTTCCCTCCTCTCTGTGCATGTCCCATGCAATACGCATAAAATGATAACCCGTAGTAAGGCAGGCATTTTTAAACCAAAGGTTTTCTTGAGTGTTGCACCCCTTGTTGATGTTCTTGATGATATACACACTGCCATGAGAAATTCTTCTTGGAAAGCCGCTGTTTAGACTGAGCTTGAGGCTCTTATTCGAAATAACACTTGGTTGTTATGTTCTCTTCCTACTCACAGACGGGCTATTGCTTGTAAATGGTTCTTTAAAGTCAAGACAAAGGCTGATGGTACTATTGAAAGATACAAGGCACGTTTGGTGGCAAAAGGTTTTTCTCAGTATGCTGGTTTGGACTATCGGGATACTTTCAGTCTTGTAGTACGGGCTACTACCATACGCACTATTCTTGCTATAGCAGTTATGAAAGGATGGACTTTAAGGCAAATTGATATCAATAATGCCTTCCTCAATGGGGACTTGACCGAAGAAATTTACATGGAGCAGCCTTCGGGTTTTGAAGAAGTTGGTCATAATAGACATAAACTTGTGTGTCGTCTACACAAAGCCTTATACGGACTGCGCCAGGCCCCTCGTGCATGGTTTCATACACTTCACCAATATCTCCTGTGTCAGCTCAATTTTCATGCGTCCCATGCTGACACTTCATTGTTCATTCGGGGCTCCTCTGATAGTTTGTTGCTTCTTATGGTTTATGTCGATGACATAGTCCTCACTGGCAATTCTGACTCAAAAATTACTTCTGTAGTACAACAACTACATACAAGATTTACTCTCAAGGATATTGGACCACTCAATTTTCTTGGGTGTGGCACTTCATCGCACTTCCTAGGTCTCTTTCTTAGTCAACAGAAGTACATAAGTGAAATACTTACTAAAACAAACATGGCTGCTGCATTGTCCACACCAACGCCTATGGTGACCTTTCCAAAGTTAGTGGCTGCTGATGATGATTCCACTACTGTTGATGGACATTTGTACCACATTACAATTGGCATGCTCCAATATGTGTGTATCACCTGACTAGACTTATCCTACTGTGTTAACAAACTAAGTCAGTATATGAATACTCCAAGTGAGGTTCATTGGAAGGCAGTCAAGCGAGTTCTACGCTATCTACGTGGTACAATGCACCATGAGCTTTACTATTCCAAATGTTAGTTCTAGCTCACTTGTTACACGGATGCTGACTGGGCTTCTTTTGTTGAAGATCGGCGCTTGACCACAGGATATGTTGTTTATCTTGGGCCAAATCCAATTGCATGGTGTTCAAAGAAACAGGCTGTCGTATCCCGGTCTTCTTCTGAGGCTAAATATCGCAGTCTTGCCAACGGTGTTTCTGAGTTACTATGGATCAAACAACTATTGTCTGAAGTTGGAGTGGTTCTAAGTCAGTCTCCAGTTGTTTGGTGTGATAATACATCTACGGTGTCCATGGCTCCTAACCCCACACATCACACTAAGGTGAAACATATTGAGATAGACCATCATTTTGTTCAGGAAAAAGTTTTCGATGGCACTATTCAAGTCAATTTCATTCCCTCAGATAAACAGGTTGCTGATGCTCTTACTAAGCCTATCACACCTGGGTGTTTTAGTTTCTTTCAATGAGCATTTTGTGTGTTACCTAGAGATCTTACCTTTCATAAAGACAAGAAAGAAGAAAACCAGAGGAATGTTAGAGTAATGAATGCAGTTAGTTAAACTGTTAGTTGGTTAACAGGTAGTTGTTAGCAGCAAACTGTTACTGTTAGCAGTTACGTTACACTACTATATATGTAAGCATTTATGCATGAATACAAGATAAGCAAATTTTGTAGTTTTCCATATCATCTTGTTATCTTTAACATAACAGTAACAATTTGCTGCTAACAACTACCTGTTAACCAACTAACAGTTTAACTAACTGCATTCATTACTCAAACAATCACAACCGCATTTTAGCTTCACCTTCAGTTGCTCTATCATCAAGCTGGTCAAGTTGTTGGGATGCCTTGGTACCAATAAGAAGTTAAAAGAAGACATAAAATCGTGAATGTTAGAGAAGAAGTTGGAAACAAGCATTTTGAGATCTAGGTTAAAGCTTATCAAGTTTGCCTCATCGTTGAATAATACTATAAAAAATCATCACGGTGGAAGAGAATTATGGGCCGTTTAGACGTCGTCACTATTTTTGACCATTGAGATGATTAAATCATAATTTTTATGTCTTATAAATTTTAATTTTTGAGATTTTTTTTATTTTTCTGTATTTTTTAATGTTAGTTTTTTAAAAATTATATATTTATATATATTTTTATTTTAAGGATTTTTATGATTTTATAAAATTTTATTTTATAACTTTTCTATGATTTTTATAATTTTTATTTTTATTTTTTAATAGTTTTCTATAATTTTTATTTTTCTATTATTTATAAATTTATAATTTTTTATAATTTTCTAACTTTTTATATTTTCCATAACATTTTTTAATTTTTTGTAATTTTATATTTTTGGTTTTTATAATTTTATTTTTTATTATTAATGTTAATAATTTTTTTTATGTTCACCATGTGTCACAATCATAACATGACATGTGACAGATGTAACCCCCCAAAAAGAAAAAATAGGAGTTAATAATCAAAAGTTTTTTTAATGCATTTTAACAAAACAAGTATCTGATTGAGTGAAAAAATGTAAAGACTTATTTCCCTTTTTATAAAAAGTTTGAGAACTTTTACATACTTAAACTTTAAAAATAATAATAATAAAAAGTAAAATTTGGGGAACCCATTTTTGATCTTAATTTTGATATCAAGAAATTTGCTCAATTTTTTTAAATTTAATTTAATTCTTGTTAATTTCGACGATAAAAGATAAATAATCATAATAGTAATATTTTTAGTCACTTGTACATATTTTTTTATTTGTATAATAATAAATTTAATCCTTAAAGTTCACACATTTTATTAATTTAGTCTTGATTTAACAAATTTAATTCATACCATTTACACAAAATATATAAATATGAAAAAGAAAAAAATATTATTAGAATTGAAAATAAATACTATGCTTATCCATCAATTTAAAACGAAGGAAATAGCTAAAAGTTCCAGAATTCTTGCCTTTAATTTGAAGGGTCATTTGTTTGGTTCATATTTAATCAATTATTTATATACTTCCTGTAGGAATACTCCATCTTCGTAATTTATTCATATGTATTCTTCCTAATTTCCCTTATTTTGTTAATAAATAGATATAAATGGAAGCCTTTGAGGAGGCAAAGCTGAATTGAATTAGACAGAAGCATATAATTCTGCAACAACAAATGATTGAGATTCGATTCTTTAATTAAAAAATTATTATAGAATCATTTTAGTTCTAATTTTAAACAGATTTATTCCCCTATCTCATGACAAATGGAAAGCATGCAATACGATACACCACCTACGTCAGGAATGAAGAATAGACCCAAAAGCCAGACTATGTTAAGGGAAGGCCACAACAAATGGCAATGGCATCTTGCATTTGTTGAACCCAACTGGAATCCACTCATGATTATTTTGCCCAAAGGATAAAATTAAATTTTTTTAAAATACGTAATTAATACTAAAGCTTTTTAAATGCTTTAGATTGAATATATTTTTATTTTAAAATTTATTTAATAAAAAATATAGGTAAAGTGATAATAAATTTGTATTATAGTATCATATTAAACCCATGTTCAATCTTTATTTCTGTAATTTTTAATCATTCTAAATAAAAATATCATCGTCATAACATTAATTATAATTTAAAATAATAGTATAAAAATATTAAAATTACCTTTTGATTCTCCAAGAATTTATAATATAATTCTAATTCCCGTCAATTTTTTTCTCCATTTGCCCCTAATCCTAATCCATATATCAAGTTCTTAAGTCTTAAAATATTTTCAGTGCCATTGCGCGACTAACATAACATACAGTACATCAACTCGAGATCTGAAAATTCGCTGGCGAGTCCCAACACCCGCGCCGACAGCAAGATTTAAAGCACTCAACAAAAATTAATACCATCTAACTATTTATATCATGGATGCAATGATAGATGAGAAATGATAACTTAGAGGAAAGTCAAATCCACAATAACCATAAACACAGATTTTGTCAAACTTGTTCATAATGCCATATGATTCTCCAGCACCTTTAACAAACATTCTTAAATCTATTTTCAAGTTTGGTTATGATTACAAAAAAATGCATCAATAAAATGCTCCTTCATTCTTGTAAGATAATCAAAGCATGCAGCATATGTCACTAGCTATACATGAGATGAGAGACCATGTTCTGATCTACCTTCTACTAGCATGGCTCCTGCTTATACATTATCAACTCCAGGGATCCGATATCAGTGTTCAAGCTATTGACTCAGGCAATCTTCACCCCCTATCCCCCCCTCCCCCTTCTTGGTTTTAGCATTCAATGCATCGCATACAACTACATGAAAAAGGCTTCACTTGTAGCTTCTAAATTCTAATGCATTTGTGGTTTTTTTCTATAGCGCCAACAGTTCACTTCAAGTTCAGCACACCTAGAAGCCTAATGCCAAGGTCACGTGTTAGAAATGCATTACCTACCTGGGTAACCTCTATGTAATCTCTTTTTATCGTAGCTAGTATAACAAAATCCATTCACTAAACAACTACTTGCTACTGTAAAATGATGAAAAACAGGTTGAAATGAAGAAGATTCATAAATCCCCATCCA